>JASDDO010000010.1:308395857-309743917 GCA_030015575.1 Agapanthus africanus | reverse complement strand
CACTTGGAATTCTCCGTTACCATACACCAAGAACATCTCGTTAGTCTTTCTCAAGTACTTAAGAATGTTCTTCACAGCTGTCCAGTGACTCTCTCCAGGATCTGCTTGGTACCTACTCACCACACTTAGTGAGTATGCTATATCAGGTCTGGTACATAACATCGCGTACATGATCGAGCCTACTGCCGAAGCATAGGGTATCCCTTGCATGCGAGCTCTCTCCAAATCAGTCTTGGGAGACATCTCTTTGGAGAGAGTGAGTACAGAGATTGTGGGTTGATTTCCACATTTGGATTCTTCCATACTAAACCTCTTTAGTATGGTGTCAATGTACCTGGATTGGGAGAATCCCAGTATCCTCTTAGATCTATCTCTATAGATCCTAATCCCCAAAATGCAGGAGGCATCACCTAGATCTTTCATTGAGAATTTATGTGATAAGAAGAGCTTGACCGAGTGCAGCATAGGAACATCATTTCCTATCAAGAGTATGTCATCCACGTACGATATGAGGAAGACAACCTTACTCTCTGCTACCTTCTTGTAGATACAAGGTTCATCTACGTTTTTGATGGAGTCAAACTCTTTGACTACAACATCAAAACAGATGTTCCAACTCCGCGATGCCTACTTTAACCCGTAGATGGATTTAAGCAGTTTGCATACTTTTCGCTGCTCCCACTATCTACGAAGCCTTCTGGCTGAGTCTTGTATACACACTCTTCTAAATCACCATTTTGAAAGGCGGTCTTAACATCCATCTGCTAGATTTCGTAGTCATGGTATCCAGCAATGGCAAGCAGGATCCAGATGGACTTAAGCATAGCCACTGGAGAAAAGGTTTCGTCATAATACAAACCTGGTCGTTGACGAAAACCCTTTGCAACAAGTTTAGCCTTGAAAGTCTCAACTTTTTCATCTACACCAAGTTTCTTCTTAAAGATCCATTTGCTCCCAATGGGTTTTACCCCTTCAGGATCAACTTCCAAAGTCCATACTTTGTTGGTGTACATGGATTCCATCTCAGATTGCATTGCATCCAGCCATGTTACAGAGTCTCCACTTGTGATGGCCTGCTCGAAGCTAGTCGGGTCATTATCTTCCATGATGCAATCCTCGCTCCCACCATTTATAAGAAAACCGTGGTATCTCTCAGGTGGATGAGTAACCCTAATAGATCGGCGGAGAGGCTGGGGTTTGTTGGGAACTACTGAATCCTCTGGTTCCACTAAATCTTCAGTTGCAGTTTATGGTGCTGGAACTTCTTCCAGCTCTATCTCTTCGCCACTAATTTCTTTAGTAAGAAATTCCTTTCCTAAAAAGGTGGCGTATTGAGAAACAAACACTTTTTGCTCCTCAGCGTGGTAGAAAATATATTCTTGGGAATTCTTAGGATATCCCACAAACTTGCAAAGAACTGATCGTGCCTCGAGTTTGTCCAAATTTTGCCTTTTGATATAGGCCGGACAACCCCATATCTTAACTCGTTTAAAATATGGTCTCTTCCCACTCCATATCTCATATGGTGTGGTAGGTACATATTTAGATGGAACTTGATTCAATAGGTTGTTAGTTATATGTATGCCCTAGAGGCTATTACTGTACATAGGATGTATATTGTAGTGGATGCTTAGACATATATAGGAGGACTTTCTTGCTCGACATGATAGTATGCTATCTGGTTACTCTTTACCTTAACGTGTACACTGATTGTCTCTCTGTTACATGTTGGTAAAGCCCTTAGGATGTGTACTTGACTACCTAGACTATGATGCGGATCATACTAGTGGGGACATGGTAGTCTATAAGTACATCCTTCAAGGTCCCTAATCGTGGGTGTATCGAGATGGGGCATCGATATACCATAGTAGACTAGCGTATACCTTCTCGACCCATACAGATGGGCGATGGATGATCCCATATCCATTGGTGTTTGACATCAGAGATGATATACGGATGCTCAGTAGAGACTGGGTACACTGGACGGACTCGCCGAGAACTCCCAGATGGTATTATACCTCACGTCAGATGGCAGTTCTCTGGTGACACTGGTACATGTTAGTCTGTAGACCCGAGATTGTCATAGAGTCTTGTGTGATTCCCACTGTGCTTTGATTTCCACCTTACCACGTCCAAGAGGGCGTGCAAAACGGTGGCTTTTGGGTACAGTCCCGAATCACATGGAGGCAATGAGCGATAGGAGGGGATTCGTCTCTCTCGGTATAGGGAGTTGATGTTGCGCTGTGTTCGATTGGCTATAACCGGAAATCCCTGGCCAGGGTTGCTGAGATTTACTGGTAAGTGTTACCAGTAGTTTCTCGAACTGTTATAGACCTCATATCGACACGACTTATTGAGCTATTGGGGTCTGACATTTACCACCCTTAGGTAAGATATGCGACATATCAGACGAACAGATCGGACTGTACGGTAAGTGTTACTGGTTGGATTCACAGGAGTGTGAGCGGGCTTGCTCGTCGATCTTCTGATCGCTCAATACCCGGGTGGCCGTTACGTTTAGCAGACCGCTTGCGGCTTGTGGGTGCTTGATATGATCATCATCTGCTGCCGGCGTATTGACGAGTCTTTAGAGTCCTACACAGAGGTTTCCTGGCTCAAGCGAAACGAAATAGGAGTGCATATGAGATATGTGCAGGACCGAGAATAATGCGTGTATGTGATACCGTATTCCATTCTTGCGATGTATGTATCGATTGGTTATATGCGATATAACCTAGATATCGAATCAAGGATTGATTCGATAAACCGATACATAGGATACTAGTCGGTTATATGCGATATGACCGGATCATTGAATCAAGTGTTGATTTAATAATTTAATGTATAATTATATATTTGATATATTACTTTGCATTAACTAGTATTGGTTCACTTTAAAAGGTTTTTCTCACTTGAAGTTCACAAGTTGTATATGTGATATACTTTTGTGCACTTGATTGTATCATGTTTGATGATGCATGCTCACTTGTGTTAGTGTAAAGAATTATACCATGGTTAAGTTAATGATTAGGGTTTTGTTTATTTGATTTACTTAATTATTTATTTATTTCTTTTCATTTATATTTGGAAAAGAAATGAAATGGTGGCTCATTTTGGACTTTCTTTTGAAGCTTCATGAAGCTTTGAATGGTTTGACCATTTTGTCTCTTTTCTTAACCCTAACCATTCACTTGAACCATAGTTGATTCTCTACACAAGTTATCTTGACCATGGTTGCTATATGATAAGTATAATCTATTTTCTATTTGATTGATTATTCTTATGATAATCATCTTCATCTTCTTCTTCTTCTTGACATGAAGAAAAGCTTGCTACCAACAATGGCAACTTGAGCAAAAGTGTGAGAAATCCAATTCTAAAGTGAACACACCTCCTATTTCTTCACCCTCTACCTCTTGCCAAGTAGTATAGGGTGTTTTCTTCATAAGTTTCATGACTTGTTGGAGTTGGAGCTGGATCTTGTGTAATCTCGACGTAGATCATCTTCGGCATCGTACCCGACGACTAGTCCGCTCATTTCTCCGATGAAGCCGATGTTAGAGTCCGAGATCCGACTTGGACAGCGAGATGACGACTACGTGGAGCTAAGGAAGTGGATAACCGGATCTACAAAGGTTGTAGCTTCTTATCTTTAGTGAAGTTCTTTACTAGTTTAATGTTTCGCCTAAAATTCTAGTTAACGATCCGTATTAGAGTTTCTCGGCGCTTGTAAAATTTTTGAAATTGGCATGGTTGATGCCTTGTAAGACCTCATTAGCGTGTCTAGGAACCCTACAGTGGTATCAGAGCATAGCTAGAGCCTTAGGCGAAGTCTAGACGACGTTTGAAATCCGAACGAACATCGAAACCCTATTTTTTCATGCTCTCTGGACTTTTTTCAAAAACTGGCTTTTTTCCAGATTAAAAATGCTTACAAAATTCAGCAGGAAATTCTAAGAATTACGGCGCAAAATTTTCTAAGTGATGCTTCTAAAGTGCGGCGGAATCGCGGCAGAAGCTTGGCTTCTGCGGCGGTTCCGCGGCCACATTATGATATCACTCTTCAATTTTTGCACAGTAACTCCTAGATTTTGGTTCTGGATTTTCTGGGAATTTTTAATATTTATTCAAGAGTTGAATATTCTGGGGTATTTTGGTGCTTCGTTGATTTGATCGGAAATTTCAAACTTTGTCTATGTGGCATTCCGGATATTTAGAATATGTTAAAAAGTTCGACCGGATATAAATACCCAATTTTTCCCCTGCCGGAAAATTTCCAAGTGTTGGATTTTTCCGTGATTTAATAACGTTCTAAGTAGTGCAAGTAATGCGATCGACCCTCTAGAAGACAACAAACCTTAACTCGATTATGTGACCGTCTTGAACTGCCCTTTGAACCTTCGGGTTTGGGGCAGTACGGCATGCCACATGTGAGGCGTTGGCTTGACCCTTCTATGGCTGGACCGTTGGTACTGAGGCACGAAGTGAATGTTTTTAAACCTATTTCATGTGTTGAGCTGTTTCGGGAAAACTTGGGTGTTCGATTGTTCGATCGGAAAGTTTAACATTTTCTATTTTATCCCGAATGTGATACAATAATTGGAATTCATAAGTAGTTATGAGATAACTGAATGAATGTTATAAACATAGCAGTTTAGTCTCACTTGATCGGTTGCCACGGAATTTTGATGTGATCAAAAGTCCGTCGCAATCACGTAGCGTACGCGGATATTCGCCGGTAAACTTAATAGACAGCTACACCCCATAGCCCCGACCAAGTGACTGTAGGAGAACCCCGTCGCCGAAAGCATCCGTTCGGGTGCTCGCGGTAGCGGTGTTCCGCCTTGGTGCACTTCGTCGACGGTATCGGGGGTGCGGCCGCCTACTAAAGTTTGCGACGAGCATTCGATCAGGATATCGGGAATCTTGTTGAATTGCCCGATTATGTATTGAAAAGTGTTTTCGATTTTGAGACTAAAATGTGGGGTTTATAATTGTTAGGCATGCGATGTCTAAGGAATTCATTTGATTAGGTATGCGATGTCTATGGAGGTTGCGGATTCCAACTGTTGTAGTTTTACACTTTCTTTTTTGTGACCGTAAGTGTAATATGTGATATCGCCGGTTTCGTTGCTATATGTCAACGACAATTGGGATGCGCATATTTACTTACGTTGATGACATGTGATGTTATGTGTTGCTGGATATGTTATATTGGATCGTCGTGTTTGAATAGCCGGGGGTTTTTATGTGAGATGAGTGTTTTTCATTTTCATTCATGTAAAAACTTGTATGTAATATTCTTTTATTGGGGCACTTCCAGGTTGCGGAAGTTGTCACCTTTTGTATATTATTTACTTTTCTGCACTAGGATAGACCCATGGAGGAGAGCACAAGTAACCGGGTTCTAGAGTCCAGTGGGAGACCAACTCGAGGAGTCGAGTCCGGGTCTCCTAACTCTAGAATTGGTAGGGTTGCTTGCCGCTCTCGTTGGGGTCTAGGGGTGTGGGTTTGGCTATTCATCGCGACCGTGGAATCCGTGTTTTATACCGGCTCGTATTAAAAATACGGACGTCCTAGTATATCCAATGTTTCATATGTTTCTTCTGCTGCGATATCTGTGATGTGATCATGTGATGTTCTATGATAGATACAGTATATAGTATATATGATATATTATATAGACGTTACTTATGTTTTAAACCCGCGCTAGCCCTGCCCCGCTCTGTCGTTAGTTACCTAACCTAACGGTGCACGAGGGGACATCGAGGCGAATGCGGATGGCATAAGTGTACGTCGTATTTATCTGTGATGTTTAGGTACATAAATGATGGGACTTCATTAATATGATTAATGAAATAAAAGAAACCTAAGATGTTGTGGAATCGAATTTTAAAAATAAAACAGGTAGCTACAGTTCTTGCTTTGCACAGCGGTATATATGATATATCCTGCACCTTATTCGATAAGGAAAGGACCGAGATCCCTTCACCGGGAGTGACTCCTTTAGCAATAACTGGCAGATGCTACACACTCGGCTTGTCTTTTGGCTGCTTTTAAGAGTTCTGCTTTGCACAGTGATATATATGATATATCCCGCACCTCATTCGACGAGGAAAGGACCGACGATCCCTTCACTGGGAGTGACTCCTTTAGCAAAACTAGAAAAGCCTCAAAAACACTCCATTTTAAAATCATTCGATCCTACAACGATATCAAGTTCATTACGCAATAGGTTTTCAGAAAAACCTGTCGTAGCCCTCCGTCATTTCAGATAAGTACTAGTTAGTATTCGTGCTGCGGTTGTTTGGCATGCGTCAAGGCGTAGTGTACGGTAGCTAACTAGTGCTGATCTGCAAGCATACGATGCGATTGGATTAGGGTATTTGTACGGCGTTGTTTGGCATGCGTCAAGGGTCGTGTGGGTGGGTTTAATTCAATCAAGAAATGTACGGGTTGAACTTGACTAGCGGACTATGGGTTGTTTGGCATGCGTCAAGGTCATAGCACGCTAGGGGCAAAACATTATCGGGAATTTCAAGTGTTGAAATTTGCAATGAGATTGCATACCTTCTATGAGATAGTTGGATCCCGATACCCGCTGCGAGTAAGAGTTACTCCTGGGAGAGTTTTACACATTACAATTAGCCGATCAAGTAGGTGTCTAGAAAGGTGTTAACGAGGTTAAGCCTCTGGGAAAACGAGGTTTACATTAATTAGGTTCGTGCGAAAGCACGGGGGACCTCCCCCAAAGTACCGACACTGGCCTGGCTGAAAGATTGGCGAACTTGTAGTGTGTAATTAATCCCGGCTAGTCTTTCCTTTTAGGGTTTGAAGGAAGATTTGATAAAAACAGTGGGAGCCATCCTGATTAGATAAAACAATAACCAATCTGATCTTGCAAGAGCATACGCTGAGTGTTTTCTGTTGGATATATGTATGCCCTAGAGGCCATTATGAGATAGTGTATGTACTGATATGTATATATATATATATATATATATATATATATATATATATATATATTCGGGGGACAGTCTTGCTCGATATGATAGTATGCTATCTGGTTTTACTTTATCATATGTTCACTTGATCATGTTTATATTCATTTGGTGCATGTTGATAAAGCCCTAAGGATATTGGCTTGACTACTGGCATTATGATGAGGATCATACTAATGGGACATCTGTAGTTTATAAGCATATCCTTGAAATGTTACTAGTCGTAGGTATATCGAGACAGGGCATCGATATTCCAGTTTAGACTAGCGTATACCATTCTTGTTCCATATGATGGGCGATGGATGATCCCATATCCGTCTGGTGTGATGACACCGAAGATAGTATACGGGTGCTCAGTGAGACTGGGTACACTGAACGGACTCATCGAGAACTCCTATATGGTATTATATCATACGTCGGATAGCAGTTCTCAGGTGAAATTGGTACAGGTTAGTCTGTAGACCCGAGATCGTCATAGAGTCTTGTGTGTCCTCCCATTGTACTTTGATCTCCACCCTACTGCGGCTCTACTGAGTCGTACAAACAGGTGGATTTTGGGTATAGTCTCGAGGCATGTGGAGGCAGTGAGCGATAGGAGGGGTTTCGTCTCTCCCGGTATTGGGGGTTGATGCTGTGCTGTGCACGATTGGCTATAACGGGAAGTCCCTGGCCAGGGCTGCTGAGATATTACTGATAAGTGTTATCAGTAAGTTTCTCGATCTGTTATAGACCAAATACCGGCATGACTTATTGAGTTATTGGGGTCGACGATTCCATCCCTAGACTCGATATGCAGCATATCTGACGAAGAGACCGGACTGTACGGTTAGTGTTGCCGGATGGATTGACAGGAGTTTTGACAGGTTCGCTTGTTCTTATTCTGATCGCTCAATACCCGGGTGGCCGTTACGTTTAGCTGACCGCTTGCAGCTTGTAGGTGTTTGATATGATCATCATCTACTGCTGGCGTATTGATGAGTCTTAGAGTCCCACATAGAAGTTTCTCGGCTCTGGCGAAACGAAGTGGTGCACCTATGAGATATGTGCGGAGCCTCGATTAAATACTAGTATATGATACTGTATTTTAATCGGGCATTTAATATTAGTCAGGTCGTATAAGATATGACCAATTTATTAAATCAAGTGTTGATTTAATATTAGCTTTTATATTATTTATTTAAATCCTTTTCTTCTTATGGATACATGCATGTATATGTATATGATGATGTGCATGCATACATACATACATGAAAAGTATCATGGTTGATGATACAAAGAGGATGGCAATATAAGAATCATATTGTAGATAAAATGATATATGGATATTTTCAATAAAGATTAAAGGCAAAAGAAAAAGATAAATGAGTCATTTTTTCCACACTCTTCTACACATTTCCATGGTTGAATTTAACTCAACCATGGTTTCATTTCCTTTTGCCTTTTAACCTTAATTGAAATATCTAGATATTACTTTAACTATGGTTATGGTTATGATAAGATCTCTCTCTCTCTCTCATTTTCTTTTTACATTATTATCATTATCATTCCAAAAGGAAAAGAGAGAGCCATCTTCTTCCTCAAAACCCTAGCTCTCTTTTAAATGTTAAAATAGAGTTAGAGAAAGAAAAGAAAAGGTATTAAATAAGAATAGCAACCACTTCATCATCCTATACAACCTTAGCCAACTTGTGTAGGGTGTTGTGCTTCAAGTTTTTCAAAGATCGAAGGAAGCATCAAGCTTAGAGCAAAGTGATTCGGGTGGATCGTCGTGGACGAGGAGTTGATAAAGCGAACCTTTTCAAAGCCAAGGAGTCTTCCAAAGAGGTCTACAAAGGTTGTAGTCTCATCACTTAGTATAACTTAACTCTTAATTGTTGATACTATTAATAGTTACTTCATATATTCTAGTTCGATTCTTTGTATAGTTTGCTTAGCACCTCAAAATTTTATTGTTATAGCATGTATGATGCTTCTAAACCCTAATAGAGGTGTTAAGAAAACCCTACAGTGGTATCAGAGCCAAGCTAGAGCTTTGTGGTAACCTAGACGACGTTGAAAACATCGAACGGACGAAAAACGACACCCGGGGGGTGCTCTCTGGAAATTTTTTCAAAACCTGGAATTTTTTAAATTAAAAATATGTAAAAAATTAAGCAGGGAAATATATGGGCTCACAAGAAAAACGTTGCCCTAAATCGACTATACGGCCACGGAACCGCGGCCCAAAGTGGCTTGTTGCGGCGGTTCCGCGGTGGTATAAGTGATTCATGGGCCGTATTTTCTTGTGCTGGCCCATATATATGTTCTGATATTACTGTTATTTTTAGAATCTGTTCAGGTGTTGAGCTTTCAGAGCAGTTTGTGGATGTTTAAATCGTTTGATCGGATGTTTCAACATCGCTTAGTTTAATAGTATTTGATGCAATAATTGAAATCTACAAATTTGTTTGTTGCGTGTAAATCTAGCAGTTCGGTCTCGGGATAAACGGAAATCTTGTTGAATTATCCGGTTTGTTTTGAAAAGGTGTTTTCTTGAATGAGACCTAAATGCGAGCTTTACATTGTTTAGGCTTGAAATCTTGTATATGTGATATTCCGGATTTGTGTTGTCTAAAGGCAGTTAAAGATTTCAATTGTTGTATTTTTCCATTTTATTTCTCTACGACCGTAAGTGTAGTATGTATTACCGGTTTTCGTTGCTATACATCAATGACGATCGGTGTATGCATACTTGCTTACGTTGATGATATTTGATATTATGTGTCGATGAGATTTGATATGCAGGATTGTCGCAATGAATAGCCGGGGGTTTTCTTTTTTCTTTTTATGTGAGATGAGAGTATTCTTTTAATTCATTTAAAATTAAATTGTATGTAATATTCTTTTATTTGGGGCACTTCCGGGGTGAGGTTGTTGTTACCAGTGTTGTATATTATTTACTTTTCCGCATTAGGATAGACCCAAGGTGGAGGGCACAAGTGACCGAGTTCTTGGGGTTCAGTGGGAGGCCATCTCGAGGAGTCGAGACCGGGTCTCCTAAACTCCAGAATTGGTAGGGTCGCTTGCCGCTCTCGTAGGGGTCTAGGGGTGTGGGCTTGGCTATTCATCGCGACCACGAAATCCGTATTTTTATTGCTGGCTAAATATAAAATACAGACCTCCTAGATATCCTTTATGTGCTTCTGCTGCTTTTATTATCTGATGTGATCTTTTAATGCATATCTGAGACGAATGAAATATTATATATATATGATATATATTAGACGTTACTTATGTTTTTCACCCGCACTAGCCCCGTCCCGGTATGCCGTTAGTTAAGTAACCTAACGGTGCATATCAGGACACTGTGACGAATGCGAGTGGCATAAGTGTACGTTATATTTTCGTTTCTTTCTGTAATGGCTTAGGATTTAAATGATGGGACTACATTAATGAGATTAATGTAAAAGATAAATGAACCTATAAAGATGTTGTAGAATCAGATTTGAAACACACTCGGCCTTTTTGTAAAAAGAAAGTTTCAAAATGCGGAGCTTAAGCCACTCCTTTTAAACCCATTAGATTCTACAACGATATCAAATTCAAAGCGTCAAAAGTTTTCTTAAAAACTATCCGCAACCCTCCGTCATTTTAGGAAGTAGAGTACTTAGTATTCGTGCTGCGTATTTTGACTTTAGTTAAGGCACAGTGTACGGTAGCTGAGTGATGTCTTCCTACACTGCATATAATGCAGATTAGTTAGGACATTCATATGATTATGTTGACTTTAGTTAAGGGTCATATGAGTGGGTCTAGTTAATCACGAAATGACGGGAAGAACTTGACTAGTACTCATGATATGTTGACTTTAGTTAAGGTCATAAGTACTAGGGGTAAAAATTATATCGGGAATTTCAAGAGTTGAAAATTACAATGAGATTGTATACCTACTATATGATAATAGGATCCCGATCCCACTGCGAGCAAATGTTGCTCCCGGGAGAATTTTGCACTTTACAATTAGCTGACTCGGTAGGTGTCTAGAAAGGTGCCAAATGGGGCTACGCCTCTGGGAAGACGAGATTTACTTTAATTACGTCTGTGCGAAAGCACGGGGAACCTCCCTCGAGTACCGGCACTGGCCTGGCTGAGAGGTTGGCGAAGTTGTAGAATGTAATTAATCCCGGCTAGTTTTCTTTTTAAAAGGTTTTAAAGAAAATTTGATAAAAACAGTGGGAGACATCGATTAGACAAGATAATAACCAATCTGATCTTTGCAAGAGCATTCGCTGAGTGTATTTTTTTCTCTCTCTTAATGGCAGATACCCATGACAGGACTTAAGCTTCTATTAGATAAAAACAAGCTGAATGGGACCAACTATAAAGACTGGCTAAGGAATTTAAACATAGCCTTGACTTATGATAAAGTATCATATGTCCTTACAGCTCCAGCCTTGCCCCCCTAGGTCCTAAATCTTCAGTTGCGGATAGGGAAATCCGCAAAATATGGGACACTGACTGTGCCACGGCAAAATGCCTCGCGCTTGCATCGATGGATAACACACATCAAAAGCAGCACGAGAATATGGACGTACAAGCCATATTCCTCCATACAAAAGAGTTGTATGGAGAGAAATCCCGCGTATTACGATACGAAGCGTCTAAGAAACTATTTCAGATGCGCATGACCGCTGGCACAGCGGTAGGAGACCATGTTCTGAAAATGATAGCTCTCATAGAAGAGCTTGAGGATCTTGGGTGGACAATGGACAATGAAAAGTATACATATATTATTCTACAGTCTCTCCCCTCCACCTTTGCTCAGTTCATCGTTAACTTCAACATGCACAACATGGAGAAGGAACTGCCTGAACTCCTTAATATGTTAAGGAGTGCAGAGAGCACACTGAATTCAGTGAAGACTTCCGTTATGTCTGTTGGGCAATCCTCCTCATCTTACCCAAAGGCTAAGGCCAAGGGAAAGATGAAGAAGAAACCTACCAAACCTAAGGGTGGAGTCAAAAAGGTGAACGGAAAAGGCAAGTCCAAGGTTGGGGCATCAGAGAAAGGTGAATGTTTCCATTGCAAGAAGACGGGACACTGGAAGAGGAACTGTATTGAGTACCTAGCACTCAAGAAGAAGCATGGTGATGCTTCAGCTTCAGGTGTGTTCGTAATTGAAAACTGTTTTTCTATTAACTCTACTTCATGGGTATTGGATACCGGTTCGGGTTCTCATATTTGCAATTCTGTGCAGGCGTTGAGAAATAGCAGAGTTCTGAAGACAGGTGATCATACTCTCCAAGTTGGAAATGGTTCCAATGTAAATGCAGTTTCAGTAGGAGAGTATCACCTAGGTTTGCCTTCGGGTTGTATATTGGTTTTGAACCCGTGTTATTTTGTACCAAGTATGCTTTGTAATATTATATCTGTTTCCTTGTTAGACAATGAAGGGTATCATTTTGCTGTGCAACACAATGTTATGAACATTAGACTGAATCAAGAGTTGATGGTTGTGGTACATTAAATAACTGGATATACGTCCTTAATCAACACACAGTTTTCAACGTACAACACAAAAATAAAAGAAAATTTTCAGAGATAAATGAAGCTTTTCTTTGGCATTGTAGACTTGGTCATATTAATGAAACAAGAATAAACAAGCTTCATAAAGATGGATATTTAAATTCATTTGAGTATAAATCTTATGCAACTTGCCAGTCTTGTATCAAAGGTAAAATGACCAAAACCCCGTTTACAGGACACGGAGAAAGAGCTACTGAGCTCCTAGGCCTCATACATAGTGATGTATGCGGACCAATGTCTACACATGCAAGAGGCGGTTTTTCATACTTCATAACTTTTACTGATGATTTCTCAAGATTTGGTCATGTATATTTGATAAAACATAAATCTGAAGCTTTCGAGAAATTCAAGGAGTATAAACATGAAGTAGAAAACCAAACAGGAAAGAGTATCAAGATACTTCGATCGGATCGAGGTGGAGAGTACTTAAGTACTGAGTTCTTAGACTTCCTAAAAGAGAATGGGATTCTCTCTCAGCGCACTCCACCTTACACACCACAGCACAACGGTGTGTCAGAACGAAGGAACCGTACCCTATTAGATATGGTACGATCCATGATGTGTGATGCTGAGTTACCTCTCTCGTTTTGGGGGCATGCATTGGAAACAGCAGCTTTTCTGTTAAACAAAGTTCCAACCAAGACCGTGTCTACCACTCCATATGAGATATGGCATGGGAAGAAACCATCTCTTAAAAGAGTTAAGATTTGGGGTTGTCCGGCTTTTGTTAAAAAGCAGAATCCAGACAAACTCGAGACACGATCAGTCAAATGTATATTTGTAGGATATCCTAAACATTCGTTTGGGTATCTTTTTTACCACAAAGAGGAACAAAAAGTGTTTGTTTCTCAGTATGCTACCTTTTTAGAAGATGAGATTTTTTCAAACAATTCAAATGGCAATGTGGTAGATCTAGAAGAAGTTCTAGAAACACAAGTTACAAATGACAACTTGGCTGAACCTGAAGTTATAACAGAATCTAATGAACCTCAGCCACTCCGTAGATCTGGTAGGATTTCTCGCCCACCGGAGAGATACTACGGTTTTCTCGTTGATGGTGATAGAGAAGATTGCATCATGGATGATGATGATCCTGCTAGCTTTCATCAGGCTATCACGAGTGGTGACTCTGTGAAATGGCTGGATGCCATGAGATCCGAGATGGAGTCCATGTACACCAACAAAGTATGGACTTTGGAAGATGTACCATCCGGGATAAAACCTGTGGGATGCAAATGGATCTTTAAAAGAAAGATCGGTGTAGATGGACAGGTAGAGACCTATAAGGCAAGGTTGGTAGCGAAAGGTTTTCGTCAAAGACCAGGCTTGGACTATGACGAGACTTTCTCTCCGGTATCCATGCTTAAATCCATTCGGATCCTACTTGCTATTGCTGCTCACTACGACTATGAAATCTGGCAGATGGACGTTAAAACTGCATTCCTAAATGGCGATTTAGAGGAATGCGTTTATATGGATCAGCCAGAGGGATTCATTGATAGTGAGAGTAGCGGTAAAGCACACAAGCTACTTAAATCCATTTATGGATTAAAGCAGGCATCACGGAGTTGGAACATCTGTTTTGATGATGTTATCAAAGTGTTTGATTTCATCAAAAATCCAGATGAACCTTGTGTTTATAAGAAGACTGTAGGAAGAAATGTCACAATCCTCGTATTGTACGTAGATGACATACTTCTGATAGGAAATGACATTCCTATGCTACAGTCGGTCAAATCATTCTTATCACAAAGGTTCTCCATGAAGGACCTGGGAGATGCCACATACATATTGGGTATACGGATCTATAGGGATAGATCCAAACGGTTATTGGGATTGTCCCAAACCAAGTACATTAACACCATCCTAAAGAGGTTTAGTATGGAAGACTCCAAGCGGGGTGCCTTACCCGCTTGCCACGGAGTCACTCTCTCAAAAGACGATTGCCCAAAGTCTGATATAGAGAGAGCTCGCATGAGCATTATTCCCTATGCTTCGGCAGTAGGATCGATAATGTATGCGATGTTATGTACACGCCCTGATGTTGCTTATGCACTTAGTGTAGTAAGCAGGTATCAATCTAACCCAGGGGAGAATCACTGGATTGCTGTAAAGAACATTCTTAAGTACTTGCGAAGGACTAAAGAATTGTTCTTGGTGTATGGTAATGGGGATCTCCAAATGGAGGCCTTTACCGATTCGAGCTTCCAGAGTGACAAGGATGACAGCAAGTCTATCTCAGGGTTTGCATTTACCCTCAATGGAGGGACGGTGAGTTGGAAGAGTTCCAAACAGGATACTGTTGCAGACTCAACGATGGAAGCTGAATATATTGCTGCAAATGATGCTGCCAAGGAAGCCGTCTGGATGAGAAAATTCATCGCGGAGCTAGGAGTAGTTCCAACCATTATTGATCCAATACCTCTGTATTGTGACAATAATGGGGCTATGGCGTTGGCCAAAGAGCCCAGGTCCCATCAGAAGTCCAGACACATCCTGAGGAGATATCATGTGATCCGGGAGATAGTTGATCGCCGCGAGATCGAGATTAAGAGAGTAGACACAAAGAACAACGCTGCGGATCCATTCACCAAGGCCCTCCCTCAGCCGCAGCATGAGCGACTTTTTGAGATGTTGGGTATGAGATATGCCAATAACTGGCCTTAGTGCAAGTGGGAGATTGTTGGATATATGTATGCCCTAGAGGCCATTATGAGATAGTGTATGTACTGATATGTATGTATATATATATATATATATATATATATATATATATATTCGGGGGACAGTCTTGCTCGATATGATAGTATGCTATCTGGTTTTACTTTATCATATGTTCACTTGATCATATTTATATTCATTTTGTGCATGTTGATAAAGCCCTAAGGATATTGGCTTGACTACTGGCATTATGATGAGGATCATATTAGTGGGACATCTGTAGTTTATAAGCATATCCTTGAAATGTTCCTAGTCGTAGGTATATCGAGACAGGGCATCGATATTCCAGTTTAGACTAGCGTATACCATTCTTGTTCCTTATGATGGGCGATGGATGATCCCATATCCGTCTGGTGTGATGACACCGAAGATAGTATACGGGTGCTCAGTGAGACTGGGTACACTGAACGGACTCACCGAGAACTCCTATATGGTATTATATCATACGTCGGATAGCAGTTCTCAGGTGACACTGGTACAGGTTAGTCTGTAGACCCGAGATCGTCATAGAGTCTTGCGTGTCCTCCCACTGTACTTTGATCTCCACCCTACTGCGGCTCTACCGAGTCATACAAACAGGTGGCTTTTGGGTATAGTCTCGAGGCATGTGGAGGCAGTGAGCGATAGGAGGGGTTTCGTCTCTCCCGGTATTGGGGGTTGATGCTGTGCTGTGCTCGATTGGCTATAACAGGAAGTCCCTGGCCAGGGCTGATGAGATATTACTGATAAGTGTTATCAGTAAGTTTCTCGATCTGTTATAGACCAAATACCGGCATGACTTATTGAGTTATTGGGGTCGACGATTCCATCCCTAGACTCGATATGCAGCATATCTGACGAAGAGACCGGACTGTACGGTTAGTGTTGCTGGATGGATTGACAGGAGTTTTGACAGGTTCACTTGTTCTTATTCTGATCGCTCAATACTGTTAGTTATATGTATGCCCTAGAGGCCATTACTGTACATACGATGTATATTGTAGTGGATGCTAGGACATATATAGGGAGGACTTTCTTGCTCGACATGATAGTATGCTATCTGGTTGTACTTTATCTTAACATGTACTCAGATTGCCTCTATGTTACATGTTGATAAAGCCCTTAGGATATGTACTCGACTACTGGGACTATGATGAGATCATACTAGTGGGGCCACGGTAGTCAACGAGTACATCCTATAACTGTTCCTAGTCGAGGGTGTATCGAGACAGGGCATCGATGCACCAGAGTAGACTAGCGTATACGCATCTTGACCCATATGATGGGAGATGGATGATCCCATATCCATCGGTGTTTGACATCAAGGATGGTGTACGGGTGCTCAGTGGAGACTGGGTACACTGGACGGACTCGCCGAGAACTCCCAGATGGTATTATACCATACGTCAGATAGCAGTTCTCCGGTGACACTGGTACAGAGTAGTCTGTTGACCCGAGATCGTCATAGAGTCTTGTGTGATTCCCACTGTGCTTTGATTTCCATCATACCACGTCCAAGAGGGCGTGCAAAAAGGTGGCTTTTGGGTACAGTCCCGAATCACATGGAGGCAATGAGCGATAGGAAGGGATTCGTCTCTCCCGGTATAGGAAGTTGATGTTGTGCTGTGTTCGATTGGCTATAACCGGAAATCCCTGGCCAGGGTTGCTGAGATTTACTGGTAAGTGTTATCAGTAGTTTCTCGAACTGTTATAGACCTCATATCGACACGACTTATCGTGCTACTGGGGTCTGACGTTTACCACCCCTAGGCGAGATATGCGACATATCAGACGACGAGACCGGACTGTACGGGAGTGTTACTGTTTAGATTCACAGGAGAAGTTACAGGCTTGCTTGTTGATCTTCTGAGCGCTCAATACCTGGGTAGCTGTTACGTTTATCTGACCGCTTGCAGCTTGTGGGTGTTTGATATGATCATCACCTACTGCCGGCGTATTGACGATTTTTTAGAGTCCTACACAGAGGTTTCTTGACTCAGGCAAAACGGAGTAGGAGCACATATGTGATATGTGCGGGACCGAGGATAATGCGATATGTGATACCGTATTCTATTCTCGCGATATTTGATATCAGCCGGGTCATCGGATCAAGTGTTGATTCGATGAATCGGTACGGATAAATATTAGTCGGTTATATGAGATATAGCCGGATTGTCGGATCAAGTGTTGATTCGATAATTTAATGTATAATAATATATATGATATATTAAATTACATTAACTAATATTTGCTCACTAAAAGATTCTTTTTCTCACTCGGGTAATACATTGATATATATATGCGATATATGTTAAATGTATTATTTTATTTTGTTACGATAAATATTGTATATGTGTTATATAATATTGTAACATGATATGATAAATAATGCAACTTATTTAGTGGAGTTTAAACATGATTAGGGTTTGGATTAGGGTTAAACTTTCTAGATGTTTCTAGAAGGTTTTCTTTTTGTTTTGTGAAAGATATTTGTGTGTGACTCATTCTTAACTCAACCCAAACCCTAACCCTTGGTTAATTCTCTACAATGGTTAAGTGAACCATGGTTGCATAATTGATCATTATCTCCTTTTCCTATTCATCACAAAAGGATTCTAATATTATTCATCTTCTTCCTCCTTCATTCTTTCTTTCATGAAAAAGCTTACTTGTTTTTCAAAAGGTGATGAATAAATATGAGAAAAAGATAAATAAAGAGAGCAAAAATCCTACTTCATCATCCTCATCTTCCCTTGCCATTTAGATGAGGGTGTTCACATCATTTCATGAGTGTTAGCTTGTGTTAAAGAAACATCAAGGTAGATCATCTTAGTATCGAAGATCGGAAGCAAATGTTGCGTCTTTCTCTTCGTGGAACCTCTCGAGAGTCCGGATCCCGATGATCGCAGCGAAGGGACCACAACACGGAGCATATGAAGTGAAGGACCGGATCTACAAAGGTTGTAATCCCTCTCACTTAGTGTTAAAATGTTTAGCATGCTTGTTTTCGCCTAATCTCTAGTTTAAAGTTCCGTATTCGGGTTGTTCGGCACTGCTAAATTTTAAATTGGGCATGGTTGATGCCTCGTAGACCCTTGTGCGCGTGCCTAGCAACCCTACAGTGGTATCAGAGCCAAGCTAGAGCTTTAGGCGAAGTCTAGACGAAGTTTAAAGTCCGATCGAACCCGAAACCCCGACTCCAAAATGCTCTCTGGAAATTTTCTGAAAATTTGGATTTTTGTCAATTAAAAATTTCTAAAAAATTCAGCAGGGTTTTATTAGAATTACTGTGAAATTCGAGGGGCTAATTCGTCAAAAGTGCGGCGGAACCGCGGCAGAAGCCTGGCTTCTGCGGCGGTTCCGCGGCCATTTGATGACGTCACCCCTCCTATTTTGCATAGTAATTCCTACTACACAGTGCTGAGTTCTCTGGGAATTTTTAATTTTTATTCTACAGTTGAGTTTTCTGGGGTTGTTTTGGGGATTCGATGTTTCGATCGAAGTATTAGATTTTGTCTATGTGGCTTTCCGGATAAATTTTTGAAACTGTTAAAAAGTTCGAACGGATATCAATAACTCACTTTTTCCCCTGTCGGAAAATTTTTCAAAAGTTGGATTTTTTTCTCGTGTTTAAGAATGTTCTAAGTCATGCAAGTAACTCGGTGGACCCTCTAGAAGACAACAAACCTTAACTCGATTATGTGACCGTCTTGAACTGCCTTTTGAACCTTAGGGTTTGGGGCAGTACGGCGTGCCACATGTGAGGCGTTGGCTTGGCCCTTCTACGGCTGGACCATTGGTACTGTGGCATGTGATGGATGTTTTTAAACTGATTTCAAGTGTTGAGATATATTGGGGAAATCTTGGGTGCTTGATGATTCGATCGGAAAGTTTAACTTTTTCTATTTATCTGGAATGTGATACAATAATTGGAATCCACAGGTAGTTATGAGATAACTAATTTGAATATTATAAACATAGCAGTTTAGTCTCAAATGATCGGTTGCCACGGAATTTTGATGTGATCAAAAGTCCGTCGCAATCACGTAGCGTACGCGGATACTCGCCGGGTAAACTTAATAGACAGCCTCACCACAAAGCCCCGACCAAGTGACTGTAGGAGAACCCCATCGCCGAAAGCATCCGTTCGGGTGCTCGCGGCAGCGGTGTTCCGCCTTAGTGCACTTCGTCGACGGCATCTGGGGGTGCGGCCGTCTACTAAAGTTTGCGACGAGCATTCGATCAGGACGTCGGGAATCTTGTTGAATTGCCCGACTTGATATTGAAAAGAGTTTTCGATAATAAGACTAAAATGCGGGGTTTATAATTGTTAGGCATGCGATGTCTAAGGAATTCATTTGGTCAGGCATGCGATGTCTAAGGAGGTTGCGGATTCCAACTGTTGTAGTTTTACACTTTCTTTTCTGTGACCGTAAGCGTAGTATGTGGTGTATCGCCGGCTTCGTTGCTATACATCAACGACAATCGGGATACGCATACTTGCTTACGTTGATGATATGTGATATTATGTGTTGCTGTGATATGTTATATTGGATCGTCGCTTTTTGAATAGCCGGGGTTTTATGTGAGATGAGAGTTTTTCTTTTTCATTCATGTAAAATTCATTTGTATGTAATATTCTTTTATTGGGGCACTTCCAGGTAGCGGAAGATGTCACCGTTGTATATTATTTACTTTTCCGCATTAGGTAGACCCAAGGCGGGGAGCACAAGTAACCGGGTTCTAGGGTCCAGTGGGAGACCATCCCGAGGAGTCGAGACCGGGTCTCCTAACCCTAGAATTGGCAGTGTTACTTGCCGCTCTCGTAGGGGTCTAAGGATGTGTGTTTGGCTATTCATCGCGACCGTGGAATCCGTGTTTTATACAGGCTCGTATTGAAAACACGGACGTCCTAGTATATCCAATATTTCATATATGTTCTTCTGCTGCAATGTTCTGTGATGAGATCATATTACTTCCTGTGACGAATGTTTATATTATATATATGAGATATATGTTATATTGCAGATTTCGTTTCAAAAGAGATGCTTGTGAAGCATAATTAAAATGGGACTTCATTAATAAAATTAATGAAATAAAAGAAACCTAAGATGTTGTAGAAACTTGTTTAAAAACTGGTAGCTACAGTTCTTGCTTTGCATAGCGGCGTTCCTTGAAGAACATCCTGCACCTTATTCGATAAGGAAAGGACCGAGATCCCTTCACCGGGAGTGACTCCTTTAGCAATAACTGGCAGATGCTACACACTCGGTTTGTCTTTTGAATGCTTCTATAGTTTCTGCTTTTCACAGCGGTATATGTGATATACCCTGCACCTTATTCGATGAGGAAAGGGCCGACGATCCCTTCACCGGGAGTGACCCCTTTAGCAAAACTAGAAAAGCCTCAAAAATACTCCATTTAAAATCACTCGATTCTACAACGATATCAAGTTCATTACGCAAAGGGTTTTCTGAAAAACCCATCGTAGCCCTCCGTCATTTCAGATAAGTACTAGTTAGTATTCGTGCTACGTTTGTTGACCTTAGCCAAGGCGTAGTGTGCGGTAGCTGATTAGTGCTTATCTGTATAAGCATATGATGCGATTGAGTTAGGGTAGTCGTGCGACTTTGTTGACCTTAGCCAAGGGTCGTGCGGGTGGGTTTAATTCAATCGGGAAATGGCGGGTTGAACTTGGCTAGCACTTATGATTTGTTGACCTTAGCCAAGGTCATAAGATGCTAGGGGCAAAATATTATTAGGAATTTCAAGTGTTGAAATTTGCAATGAGATTGCATACCTTCTATGAGATAGTTGGATCCCGATACCCGCTGCGAGTAAGAGTTACTCCTGGGAGAGTTTTACACATTATAATTAGCCGATCAAGTAGGTGTCTAGAAAGGTGTTAACGGGGTTACGCCTCTGGGAAAACGAGGTTTACTTTAATTAGGTTCATGCGAAAGCACGGGGGACCTCCCTCAAAGTACCGACACTGGCCTGGCTGAAGGATTGACGAACTTGTAGCGTGTAATTAATCCCGGCTAGTCTTTCCTTTTAGGGTTTGAAGGAAGATTTGATTAAAACAGTGGGAGACATCCTGATTAGATATATTAGATAACCAATCTAATCTTGCAAGAGCATACGCTGAGTGTTTTCTTCTCTCTCTCTCCAGATAGCGACCATATCACGCCTTAATCAAGATAATAAAACGGATATATTGACCGAACCCGCTTGTTATACTGAGCTGGGAAACGTTGGTCCCGCTCCAACTTATAATTGTTATAAGACAGAGCAGGAAATTGGGGAATACCAGATTTTCCGTGCCGCCCAAACGAAGAAAGTGCATGTTGATGCATCATCTTCGGGTGTGTTCATTACACAGAACTGTTTCTCATTATCCTTTACGTCCTGGGTATGTGATACCGGATCAGGATCCCGCATATGTAATCTGTTACATGGGCTACAGAAAGGTAGAGAACTGAGAACGGGTGAAAAGTTTCATGAGACAGAAAACGGTGCAAGTGTTGCAGCCAAGTCTGTTGGTCACTATCACCCTGTATTACCTGAATACATTGATTCTGAACAAATGTTATTAGATACCGAACCTGATGTACAACATCATATCAGTCTCTTTATTAGTAAAGAAAGGATATAATTTTGTGTTGTTGGATAATGTTTTGAACATTTCCTATATCAAGAGTTGATCGGTTCAGGCACGTTATCTAAAAGCATTGATATTCTAAATCAAACCACAGTTCTTAGTATACGGAACACACAAAAGAGGAAGAGTTCAGAAATGAACGAATCCTTCTTGAGGTATTGTAGACTAGGTCATATCAATGCGACCCGACTAGCTAAGTTACATATAGATGCATATTTAAACTAGTTTGAATTTACATCTTATGAAACTTGCCGGTCATGTCACAAAGATAAGATGACCACAGCTCTGTTTATTGGAAACAGAGAAAGAGTTAGTGAACTTTTGGGATTGATACATGCTGATGTATGAAAGGTCCCCTGTCTACACATGCCAAGACCGGCTCTTTGTACTTCATTACATTCTCTGATAATCTCTTAAGATTCAGACATATGTTCTTGTTGAAACACAAGTCCGAAACTTTTGAGATATTCACAGAATATAAGTTAGAAGTAGAGAACCAAAATACGGGTATAAGTATTATGTCCTTTGATGAGATCAAGGAGGAGAATACTTGAGCACGGAATTCCTGGACTATTCTAAAGGAGAATGAGATTCTCTCTCAGCATTACTCCTTCGAATACACCACAGCACGTCGGTGTATCGGGGCGGAGCAATAGCACCCTATGTGATATGGTGTGCTCTATGATGAGTACTACTGAGTTTCCTATTTCCTTTTGGATGTTATGCGCTTGAGAAGCTGCATACCTATTGAATAGGGTTCAAATCAAATTAGTTGCCTACCACTTCATATGCGATATGGAAAGGGAAGAGCCCATAGCTTAAGTTAGTTAAGATTTGGGTTGTTCGGCCTATGTTTGAAAAGCAAAATCCGGACAAGCTCGAGGCAAGGACTGTTATGTAGAACTGGAATGGTTCCAGCTATACAAACTGCAGCTGATGATTTGGTAGAACCAAAGGATTCAATAGTAACCAACGAACCTCAGCCTCTCCGCCGATCTAGTAGGGTTCCTCACCCACCTGAGAGATACTTTAGTTTCTCTATGACAGTGGGAGCGAGGATTCCATCATGAGATGATGACCCAACTAGTTTCGAGCTGGCCATCAGGAGTGGGACTCTGTAAGAATGGCTGGATGCTTATCGATCTGAGATGGAATCCTTATACACCAACAAAGTATAGACTTTGGTTGCTTTATCTGAAGGGTTAAATCCCCATCAGGAGCAAGTATATCTTGAGAAGATTACTTGGTGTACATTGTAAAGTTGAGACTTTCAAAGCTAGACTTGTTAAAGGTTTGCATCATAAGACCAGGTATGGATTATGTTGAAACCTTTTCTGAGGATCTATGCTTAAGTCCATCCAGATCTTACTTGCCACGGCTACATACCATGACTACGATATCTGGTGGTTGGGTGTCATGACTGCTTTTCTAAATGATGTTTTAGAAAAGAGCATTTATAAGTACACAGCTAGAGGGCTTCGTAGACAGTGGGAGCAGCGGAAACGTGTGCAAGATGTTTTATATGATAAAACAGGCATCGCGGAGTTGGAACATCTGTTTTGATGTGGTAGTCAAAGAGTTTGACTTCATCAAAATGGTAGATGAACCTTGTATATACAAAATGGTAGTAGGGAGTATGGTGGTGATCCTCGTAGAGTACGTGGATGACATACTCTTGATAGGGAAGGAGTTTCCTATGCTACGATCAGTCAATCTCCGCTTATCACAAGGATTCTCCTTATAGGATCAAAGTGATACCTCCTAAATCCTGGGTTCTTGGATCTATGAGATAGATCTAATTGGATGTTAGGATACTCACTAGTTGTAGTGAGATGGTATCAATCGATCCTGGGGAGAATCACTGGAAAGGTTCCAGGGTGATAAGAACGACTGAATGTCAGTCGCAGGCTTGTCTATACCCTCAGTGGAGGGACGGTATGTTGGAAGAATTCCAAGCTAGATACCGTGACATACTAGATGATTAAAGGCAAGATACATCGTTACCAAGGATGCTACCAAAGAGGCAGTCTGGATATATATAAGTTCATAAGATGAACTTCGTTCCTACCATTGTGTGACAATGGAGTTGTGGCTTTAGCCAAGGAACTACCATCCCATCAGAAATCCAGATATAATTCTTAGGCAGTATCACCTGATCATGGAGATGGTTGATCTCCAGGAAGATCGAGGTTAGGAGAGTAGACACAGAGGACAACAGCGCGGATCCACTCACAAAGGCCTTTTTCCCAGTAGAGACATTTACGGGATGGTTGAGTATGAGATACTTCAACCGCAGCTAATTATTGGGTATGTGATACCAAAACAGATGGCCCTAGTGCAAGTGGGAGATTGTTAGTTATATGTATGCCCTAGAGGCCATTACTGTACATACGATGTATATTGTAGTGGATGCTAGGACATATATAGGGAGGACTTTCTTGCTCGACATGATAGTATGCTATCTGGTTGTACTTTATCTTAACATGTACTCAGATTGTCTCTATGTTACATGTTGATAAAGCCCTTAGGATATGTATTCGACTACTGGGACTATGATGAGATCATAATAGTGGGGCCACGGTAGTCAACGAGTACATCCTATAACTGTTCCTAGTCGAGGGTGTATCGAGACAGGGCATCGATGCACCAGAGTAGACTAGTGTATACGCATCTTGACCCATATGATGGGCGATGGATGATCCCATATCCATCGGTGTTTGACATCAAGGATGGTGTACGGGTGCTCAGTGGAGACTGGGTACACTGGACGGACTCGCCGAGAACTCCCAGATGGTATTATACCATACGTCAGATGGCAGTTCTCCGGTGACACTGGTACAGAGTAGTCTGTTGACCCGAGATCGTCATAGAGTCTTGTGTGATTCCCACTGTGCTTTGATTTCCATCATACCACGTCCAAGAGGGCGTGCAAAAAGGTGGCTTTTGGGTACAGTCCCGAATCACATGGAGGCAATGAGCGATATGAGGGGATTCGTCTCTCCCGGTATAGGGAGTTGATGTTGTGCTGTGTTCGATTGGCTATAACCGGAAATCCCTGGCCAGGGTTGCTGAGATTTACTGGTAAGTGTTATCAGTAGTTTCTCGAACTGTTATAGACCTCATATCGACACGACTTATCGAGCTACTGGGGTCTGACGTTTACCACCCCTAGGCGAGATATGCGACATATCAGACGACGAGACCGGACTGTACGGGAGTGTTACTGTTTAGATTCACAGGAGAAGTTACAGGCTTGCTTGTTGATCTTCTGAGCGCTCAATACCTGGGTAGCTGTTACGTTTATCTGACCGCTTGCAGCTTGTGGGTGTTTGATATGATCATCACCTACTGCCGGCGTATTGACGATTTTTTAGAGTCCTACACAGAGGTTTCTTGACTCAGGCAAAACGGAGTAGGAGCACATATGTGATATGTGCGGGACCGAGGATAATGCGATATGTGATACCGTATTCTATTCTCGCGATATTTGATATCAGCCGGGTCATCGGATCAAGTGTTGATTCGATGAATCGGTACGGATAAATATTAGTCGGTTATATGAGATATAGCCGGATTGTCGGATCAAGTGTTGATTCGATAATTTAATGCATAATAATATATATGATATATTAAATTACATTAACTAATATTTGCTCACTAAAAGATTCTTTTTCTCACTCGGGTAATACATTGATATATATATGCGATATATGTTAAATGTATTATTTTATTTTGTTACGATAAATATTGTATATGTGTTATATAATATTGTAACATGATATGATAAATAATGCAACTTATTTAGTGGAGTTTAAACATGATTAGGGTTTGGATTAGGGTTAAACTTTCTAGATGTTTCTAGAAGGTTTTCTTTTTGTTTTGTGAAAGATATTTGTGTGTGACTCATTCTTAACTCAACCCAAACCCTAACCCTTGGTTAATTCTCTACAATGGTTAAGTGAACCATGGTTGCATAATTGATCATTATCTCCTTTTCCTATTCATCACAAAAGGATTCTAATATTATTCATCTTCTTCCTCCTTCATTCTTTCTTTCATGAAAAAGCTTACTTGTTTTTCAAAAGGTGATGAATAAATATGAGAAAAAGATAAATAAAGAGAGCAAAAATCCTACTTCATCATCCTCATCTTCCCTTGCCATTTAGATGAGGGTGTTCACATCATTTCATGAGTGTTAGCTTGTGTTAAAGAAACTTCAAGGTAGATCATCTTAGTATCGAAGATCGGATGCAAAGGTTGCGTCTTTCTCTTCGTGGAACCTCTCGAGAGTCCGGATCCCGATGATCGCAGCGAAGGGACCACAATACGGAGCATATGAAGTGAAGGACCGGATCTACCAAGGTTGTAATCCCTCTCACTTAGTGTTAAAATGTTTAGCATGCTTATTTTCGCCTAATCTCTAGTTTAAAGTTCCGTATTCGGGTTGTTCGGCACAGCTAAATTTTAAATCGGGCATGGTTGATGCCTCGTAGACCCTTGTGCGCGTGCCTAGCAACCCTACAAATACCCGGGTGGCCGTTATGTTTAGCTGACCGCTTGCGGCTTGTAGGTGTTTGATATGATCATCATCTACTGCTGGCGTATTGACGAGTCTTAGAGTCCCACATAGAAGTTTCTCGGCTCTGGCGAAACGAAGTGGTGCACATATGAGATATGTGCGGAGCCTCGATTAAATACTAGTATATGATACTGTATTTTAATCGGGCATTTAATATTAGTCAGGTCGTATAAGATATGACTAATTTATTAAATCAAGTGTTGATTTAATATTGGCTTTTATATTATTTATTTAAATCCTTTTCTTCTTATGGATACATGCATGTATATGTACATGATGATGTGCATGCATACATACATACATGAAAAGTATCATGGTTGATGATACAAAGAGGATGGCAACATAAGAATCATATTGTAGATAAAATGATATATGGATATTTTCAATAAAGATTAAAGGCAAAAGAAAAAGATAAATGAGTCATTTTTTCTACACTCTTCTACACATTTCCATGGTTGAATTTAACTCAACCATGGTTTCATTTCCTTTTGCCTTTTAACCTTAATTGAAATATCTAGATATTATTTTAACTATGGTTATGGTTATGATAAGATCTCTCTCTCTCTCTCTCATTTTCTTTTTACATTATTATCATTATCATTCCAAAAGGAAAAGAGAGAGCCATCTTCTTCCTCAAAACCCTAGCTCTCTTTTAAATGTTAAAATAGAGTTAGAGAAAGAAAAGAAAAGGTATTAAATAAGAATAGCAACCACTTCATCATCCTATACAACCTTAGCCAACTTGTGTAGGGTGTTGTGCTTCAAGTTTTTCAAAGATCGAAGGAAGCATCAAGCTTAGAGCAAAGTGCTTCGGGTGGATCGTCGTGGACGAGGAGTTGATAAAGCGAACCTTTTCAAAGCCAAGGAGTCTTCCAAAGAGGTCTACAAAGGTTGTAGTCTCATCACTTAGTATAACTTAACTCTTAATTGTTGATACTATTAATAGTTACTTCATATATTCTAGTTTGATTCTTTGTATAGTTTGCTTAGCACCTCAAAATTTTATTGTTATAGCATATATGATGCTTCTAAACCCTAATAGAGGTGTTAAGAAAACCCTACATTTTCTTCTCTCTCTCTCCAGGCAGCGACCATTGTTAGTTATGTATATGCCCCAGAGGCCATTGTTGTACATATGATGTATATTATAATGGATGCTTGGTTATATATAGAGAAGACTTTCTTGCTCGTCATGATAGTATGCTATTTGGTTTCACTTTATCTTAACATGTTGACTTGTATTGGTTTACTGTTTTACTTTCACATGTTGATAAAGCCCTTAGGACTTGTACTCGACTACTGGGACTATGATGAGATCATACTAGTGGGGCCGCGGTAGTCGATGAGTACATCCTATAACTGTTCCTAGTCGAGGGTATATCGAGACAGGGCATCGATACACCAGAGTAGACTAGCATATACGCATCTTGACCCATATGATGGGCAATGGATGATCCCATATCCATCGGTGTTTGACATCAGAGATGGTGTACGGGTGCTCAGTAGAGACTGGGTACACTGGACGGACTCGCCGAGAACTCCCAGATGGTGATATACCACACGTCAGATGGCAGTTCTCCGGTGACACAGGTACAGGGTAGTCTGAAGACCCGAGATCGTCATAGAGTCTTGTGTGATTCCCACTGTGCTTTGATTTCCACCTTACCACGTCCAAGAGGGCGTGCAAAACGGTGGCTTTTGGGTACAGTCCCGAATCACATGGAGGCAATGAGCGATAGGAGGGGATTCGTCTCTCTCGGTATAGGGAGTTGATGTTGTGCTGTGTTCGATTGGCTATAACTGGAAGTCCCTGGCCAGGGCTGATATAGAGATTTACTGGTAAGTGTTACTAGTAGTTTCTCGACCCGTTATGAGCCATACATCGACATGACTTATCGGTTACTGGGGTCTGACGTATACCACCCCTAGACTTGATATGCGACATATCAGACGAACAGACCGGACTGTACGGGAGTGTTACTGGTTGGATTCACAGGAGAACGTACAGGCTAGCTTGTTGATCTTCTGATCGCTCAATACCTGGGTGGCTGTTACGTTTAGCTGACCGCTTGCAGCTTGTGGGTGTTTGATATGATCATCACCTGCTACCGGCGTATTGACGATTCTTTAGAGTCCTACACAGAGGTTTCTTGGCTCAGGCGAAATGGAGTAGTGGCGCATATGTGATATGTGCAGGAACGAGAATAATGCGATATGGGATACCGTATTATATTCTCAGGATATTTAGATATGAACCGGGTCATCGGATCAAGTGTTGATTCGATGAATCGGTACATGATATATTAGTCGGTAATATTCGATATAGCCGGATCGTCGGATCAAGTGTTGATTCGATGATTTAATATATAATAATATATATGATATATTATTATATTAACTAATATTGGCTTGCTTTATTATTTCATTTTCTCAGTGGATGATACATTGATATATATGCGATATATGTTAATTGTATTATTTTCTTTTGTTGCAAATATATAATATATATGTGATATATATTATTGTGACATGATATGATTAATTGTTAAACGTGTTTAAGGATGATTAATTGAGGTTAAGGTTTAATTTGGTTTAGTTGCTTCATGCACTTTCTAGAAGGTTTCTTCTTTTGTCATTACAAAGATCTTTTGTGATGACACATTCTAAACCAAACCAAACCCTAACCCTAGTTGTTTCTCTACTCATTTTCATCCAATCATCCTTGACCATGGTTAATAATTCAATCATATGTTTTTTTCTATTCATCACAAAAGAAAAGGATTATGATTATCATCTTTCTTTATCCATTATCTTCTTCTTCTTCTCAAGTGAAGAAGCTCTCTTGAAAATACTTATGTGATGAAATAAAATGAGAAAATGATATTAAAAGAAAGCAAAATCACTACTCTCTCATACTCATCTCATCTAGCCCATGGGATTAGTGTGTTCACTTCTTTAGAGTGAGATAGCTTGAGTTCTTCGAAACCTCGACGTAGATCATCGGAGATTTGGAATACGACAAGCTAGCATGGATCGTTTGAGTCGTGGAGCCTCTCATGAGTCCGGGAGATCGTGGATCGCGGCAAAGGGACTTCTACTCGGAGCTTGCGAAGTGAAGGAGCGGACTACAAAGGTTGTAATCCCTCACACTTAGATAAAAGTTATCTTATTGCATATTAAACCCTAATAATCTAGCAAAGATCCCGGCTTTGGGTTGTTCGGCACGTCTAAAATTTAATCCGGGCATGTTTGATGCCTTAAGAACCTTCACAAGAGTGCCTAGGAACCCTACAGTGGTATCAGAGCCTAGCTAGAGCATTAGGCGATGTGTTTACGAAGTTAAAACTCCGATCGAACCCGAAACGGACAAAATGGACCCCTCTCTGGAAATTTTTTAAATTTTGGGATTTTTCTGAATTAGAAATATGTAAAAAAATCAGCAGGCAATTATAAGAATTACCATAAAATCCGAGCCTCTAATTCCACCAAACAGCGGCGGAAGCGCGGCGCAAGCATGGCTTGCGCGGCGCTTCCGCGGCGGAACAGTAAGATCAGGACACGTGGCTTCATGGTAATTCCCGTAGGTACTTGCTGACTATTCTGGATATTTTTATTCTGTTCCAGGTGTTTAAAATTCTGGGGTTTGTTTTGTAATAGTAGACTCGATCGGAATATTTAAGTTCGTATTTCTTTCCGGATATTTAGAAACTGTTAAACTGGTTGAACGGATATCATTAACCCACTTTATTCCGGCACGGCAAACTTTCAAGCGTTGAATTTTTATTGGGTTTAAATCTTTCGGAAAATTGTACAAGTTAAGCGGTGGACCCTCTAGAAGACAACAAACCTTAACTCGATTATGTGACCGTCTTGAACTGCCTTTTGAACCTTCGGGTTTGGGGCAGTACGGCGTGCCACATGTGAGGCGTTGGCTTGACCCTTCTACGGCTGGATCACCGGTACGGTGACATATTCTGGGATTATTTGAACTCCGCTCAAGAGTTGAGCACTTTGGGAAATTTTAGGTGTTTGATTATCTGTTCGGAAAGTTTAATACTGTATATTTATCTGGAATGTGATACAATATGTGGAATTCATAGAGTTAGGCATGAAATACGAAGTATGTGATATTTCGGATTTACGATGTCTAAAGTGATTGTGGATTCCAAATATTGTAGTTTTACACTTTCTTTTCTGTGACCGTAAGCGTAGTATGTGGTGTATCGCCGGCTTCGTTGCTATACATCAACGACAATCGGAATACGCATACTTGCTTACGTTGATGATATGAGATATTATGTGTTGCTGTGATATGTTATATTGGATTGTCGCGATCAGAATAGCCGGGGGTTTTATGTGAGATGAGGGTTTTTATTTTCATTCATGTAAAATTCATTTGTAATGTAATATTCTTTTATTTGGGGCACTTCCAGGATGCGGTTGCTGTCACCAGTGTATATTATTTACTTTTCCGCATTAGGTAGACCCAAGGAGGGGAGCACAAGTAACCGGGTTCTAGGGTCCAGTGGGAGGCCATCTCGAGGAGTCGAGACAGGGTCTCCTAACCCTAGAATTGGCAGAGTTACTTGCCGCTCTCGTAGGGGTCTTGGGATGTGGGTTTGGCTATTCGTCGCGACCGTGGAATCCGTGTTTTATACAGGCTCGTATTGAAAACACGGACGTCCTAGTATATCCAATATTTCATATATGTTCTTCTGCTGCAATGTTCTGTGATGAGATCATATTACTGCCTGAGACGAATGCTTATACTATATATATATGCTGATATATAAATATTACTGCTTTCGTTTCTTCTGTGATGCTTAGGAAGCATAAGCTGATGGGATTTTTATTAATGAGATTAATAAAAGAAAAGAAACCTAAAGATGTTGTAGAATCAAAAACTTTATAAAAAGGGGTAGCTACAGTTTTGCTTTGCACAGTGATATATACGATATATCCTGCACCTTATTCGATGAGGAAAGGACCGAGATCCCTTCACCGGGAGTGACTCCTTTAGCGAAACTGGCAGATGCTACAAAACGCGGTTTGTCTTTTGATTGCTTTAAGTGTTTTGCTTTGCACAGCGGTATATATGATATATCCTGCACCTTATTCGATGAGGAAAGGGCCGACGATCCCTTCACCGGGAGTGACCCCTTTAGCGAAACTAAGAAAAGCCTCAAAAACACTCCTTTTCAAAATTACTCGATTCTACGACGATATCAAGTTCATTACGCTCAGGGTTTTCAGAAAAACCTGCGTAGCCCTCCGTCATTTCAGATAAAGACTATTTAGTATTCGTGCTGCGTTTGTTGACCTCTGTCAAGGCGTAGTGTGCGGTAGCTAACTAGTAGTTATCTGTGTAGCATATGATGTGATAGGATTAGGGTAGTCGTACGACCTTGTTGACCTCTGTCAAGGGTCGGGCGAGTGGGTTTGATTCAATCAAGAAATGACGGGTTGAACTTGACTAGTGCACTATGGTTTGTTGACCTCTGTCAAGGTCATGGAACGCTAGGGGCAAAATATTATCGGGAATTTCAAGCGTTGAAATTTGCAATGAGATTGCATACCTCCTATGAGATAGTTGGATCCCGATACCCACTGCGAGTAAGAGTTACTCCTGGGAGAGTTTTACACAGGACAATTAGTCATTCAAGTAGGTGTCTAGAAAAGTGTTAACGAGGTTACGCCTCTGGGAAAACGAGGTTTACTCTAATTAGGTCCGTGCGAAAGCACGGGGAACCTCCCTCAAAGTACCGACACTGATCTGGCTGAAAGATTGACGAAATTGTAGGGTGTAATTAATCCCGGCTAATCTTACCTTTTTGGGTTTTAAGGTAGATTTGATAAAAACAGTGGGAGACATCCTGATTAGATAAGATAATAACCAATCTAATCTTCCAAGAGCATACGCTAAAGTGTTTTCTTCTCTCTCTCTCCAGGTAGCGACCATTTCAGGCCATAATCAAGATAATAATATGGATGTATTGACTGAACCTAATTATTGTACTGAGCAAGGGAACGTTGAACCCGTTCTTTCTTATAAGAGTTATAAGACTGAACAGGAAATAGGAGAATATCTAGATTCTCACGCCGCCCAAAAGAACATGCATGTTGATGCATCTTCTTCAGGTGTGTTAGTTATTGAGAACTGTTTCTCAGTTCACCCTACGTCCTGGGTATTAGATACCGGATCAGGATCCCACATATGTAAACAGTTACATGGGCTACGTAAAGGTAGAGAACTGGGAAAAGGTGATCATTCCGTTCAAGTAGGGAACGGTGCAAGTATTGTAGCCAAAGCAGTTGGCGAATATCACCTTGTATTGCCGAGTCGTAATACACTGATTCTAAATGAGTGCTATTATATACCGAACATGATGTGCAACATTATATCAGTTTCTTTATTGAGTAAAGAGGGATATAATTTTGTAGTACAGGATAATGTTATGAACATATTCCTAGATCAAAAGTTGATTGCATCAGGCTCGTTACATAATGGCATATTCATTCTAAATCAGAATACAGTCCTAAATATACAAAACACACACATGAGGAAAAGTTCAGATATGAACGAATCCTACTTGTGGCATTGTAGACTTGGTCATATCAATGCGACACGACTGGCTAAGTTACATAAGGATGGTTATTTGAATCCGTTCGAATTATCATCTTATGATACTTGCCATTCATGCCTCAAAGGAAAAATGACCAAAGCTCCGTTTAGTGGACACGGAGAAAGAGTTAATGAACTTTTAGGACTGATACATAGTGATGTATGCGGTCCCATGTCTACGCATGCCAGGAACGGTTCTTCCTACTTCATTACATTCACTGACGATCTCTCTAGATTCGGACATGTATTCCTGATGAAACACAAGTCTGAAGCTTTTGAGAAATTCAGAGAATATAAACACGAAGTAGAAAAACAAACGGGCAAAAGTATTAAGATCCTTCGATCTGATCGAGGAGGAGAATACTTGAGCAATGATTTTTTGGATTATCTAAAAGAGAATGGGATTCTCTCTCAGCTTACTCCTCCTTATACACCACAGCACAACGGTGTATCGGAGCGGAGGAATCGCACCCTATTAGATATGGTGCGCTCTATGATGAGTACAGCAGAGTTACCTATTTCCTTCTGGGGGTATGCACTTGAGACAGCAGCATACCTATTGAATCAAGTTCCAACTAAATCTGTACCTACCACACCATATGAGATATGGAGTGGGAAGAGACCATGTCTTAAACGAGTTAAGATATGGGGTTGTCTGGCCTATGTCAAAAGGCAAAATCCAGACAAACTCGAGGCACGGTCAGTTCTATGTAAGTTTGTAGGATATCCTAAACATTCAAATGGATATTTTTTCTACCACAGTGAACAACAAAAAGTGTTTGTTGCTCAACATGCCACCATTTTAGAAAAGGAATTTCTTGCAAAAGAGATTAGTGGCTCTGAGGTAGAACTGGAAGAAGTTCCAGTAATACAAACTGCAACTGAAGATTTAGTAGAACCAGAGGATTCAGTAGTACCCGACGAACCCCAGCCTCTCCGCCGATCTAGTAGGGTTTCTCGTCCACCTGAGAGATACTACGGTTTTCTCATTGATGGTGGAAGCGAGGACTGCATCATGGATGATGATGAACCAACTAGTTTCGAACAGGCCATCACGAGTAGTGACTCTGTGAAATGGCTGGATGCAATGCGATCTGAGATGGAATCCATGTACACCAACAAAGTATGGACTTTGGAAAATGCTCCTGAAGGGGTAAAACCCATTGGGAGCAAGTGGATCTTTAAAAAGAAATTTGGTGTAGATGGAAAAGTTGAGACTTTCAAAGCTAGACTTGTAGCAAAGGGTTTTCGTCAACATCCAGGTGTGGATTATGACGAAACCTTTTCTCCAGTGGCTATGCTTAAGTCCATCCGGATCTTACTTGCCATTGCTGCATATCATGACTACGAAATCTGGCAAATGGATGTTAAGACCGCCTTTCTAAACGGTGATTTAGAAGAGTGCGTGTACATGACTCAGCCAAAGGGCTTCGTAGATAGTGGGAGCAGCGGAAAGGTGTGCAAGCTGCTTAAATCCATTTATGGGTTGAAGCAAGCATCGCGGAGTTGGAACATCTGTTTTGATGTTGTAGTCAAAGAGTTTGACTTCATCAAAAATATAGATGAACCTTGTATCTATAAGAAGGTGGCAGAGGGTAAGGTAGTCTTCCTCGTATTGTACGTGGATGACATACTCTTGATAGGAAATGATATTCCTATGCTGCAATCAGTCAAGCTCTTCTTATCACAGAGATTCTCAATGAAAGATCTAGGTGATGCCTCCTGCATATTGGGAATCATGATCTATAGAGATAGATCTAAACGGATACTGGGATTGTCCCAATCCAGGTACATTGACACCATACTAAAAAGGTTTAGTATGAAAGAATCCAAGCGTGGGAACCAACCCACGATCTCTGGACTCACTCTCTCCAAAGAGATGTCTCCCAAGACTGATTTGGAGAGAGCTCGCATGCAAGGGATACCCTATGCTTCGGCAGTAGGCTCTATCATGTATGCGATGCTATGTACCAGACCCGATGTAGCATACTCACTAAGTGTAGTGAGTCGGTATCAAGCAGATCCAGGAGAGAGTCATTGGACAGCAGTGAAGAACATTCTCAAGTACTTACGAAGGACTAAGGAGATGTTCTTGGTGTATGGTAATGGAGAACTCCAGGTGGAGTCCTTTACCGATTCCAGCTTCCAAAGTGATAAGGACGACTCTAAGTCGCATTCGGGTTTTGTCTTCACCCTCAATGGAGGGGCGGTATGTTGGAAGAGTTCCAAACAGGATACCGTTGCAGACTCAACGATGGAGGCTGAATACATCGCTGCCAACGATGCTGCCAAAGAGGCTGTCTGGATCAAAAAGTTCATTAGTGAACTTGGTGTGGTTCCATCCATTGAGCATCCAATACCTCTGTATTGCGATAACAATGGAGCTGTGGCTTTGGCCAAGGAACCCAGGTCCCATCAGAAGTCCAGACATATTCTGAGGCGGTATCACCTGATCAGGGAGATAGTTGATCGCCGGGAGATCGAGGTCAGGAGAGTAGATACGAAGGATAACACTGCGGATCCATTCACGAAGGCTATTCCCCAGATACAGTTTGAGAGATTATTCGGGATGCTAGGTATGAGATACTACAGCAGCTGGCCTTAGTACAAGTGGGAGATTGTTAGTTATGTATATGCCCTAGAGGCCATTGTTGTACATATGATGTATATTATAATGGATGCTTGGTTATATATAGAGAAGACTTTCTTGCTCGTCATGATAGTATGCTATTTGGTTTCACTTTATCTTAACATGTTGACTTGTATTGGTTTACTGTTTTACTCTCACATGTTGATAAAGCCCTTAGGACTTGTACTCGACTACTGGGACTATGATGAGATCATACTAGTGGGGCCGCGGTAGTCGATGAGTACATCCTATAACTGTTCCTAGTCGAGGGTATATCGAGACAGGGCATCGATACACCAGAGTAGACTAGCATATACGCATCTTGACCCATATGATGGGCAATGGATGATCCCATATCCATCGGTGTTTGACATCAGAGATGGTGTACGGGTGCTCAGTAGAGACTGGGTACACTGGACGGACTCGCCGAGAACTCCCAGATGGTGATATACCACACGTCAGATGGCAGTTCTCCGGTGACACAGGTACAGGGTAGTCTGAAGACCCGAGATCGTTATAGAGTCTTGTGTGATTCCCACTGTGCTTTGATTTCCACCTTACCACGTCCAAGAGGGCGTGCAAAACGGTGGCTTTTGGGTACAGTCCCGAATCACATGGAGGCAATGAGCGATAGGAGGGGATTCGTCTCTCCCGGTATAGGGAGTTGATGTTGTGCTGTGTTCGATTGGCTATAACTGGAAGTCCCTGGCCAGGGCTGATATAGAGATTTACTGGTAAGTGTTACTAGTAGTTTCTCGACCCGTTATGAGCCATACATCGACACGACTTATCGGTTACTGGGGTCTGACGTATACCACCCCTAGACTTGATATGCGACATATCAGACGAACAGACCGGACTGTACGGGAGTGTTACTGGTTGGATTCACAGGAGAACGTACAGGCTAGCTTGTTGATCTTCTGATCGCTCAATACCTGGGTGGCTGTTACGTTTAGCTGACCGCTTGCAGCTTGTGGGTGTTTGATATGATCATCACCTGCTACCGGCGTATTGACGATTCTTTAGAGTCCTACACAGAGGTTTCTTGGCTCAGGCGAAACGGAGTAGTGGCGCATATGTGATATGTGCAGGAACGAGAATAATGCGATATGGGATACCGTATTATATTCTCAGGATATTTAGATATGAACCGGGTCATCGGATCAAGTGTTGATTCGATGAATCGGTACATGATATATTAGTCGGTAATATTCGATATAGCCGGATCGTCGGATCAAGTGTTGATTCGATGATTTAATATATAATAATATATATTATATATTATTATATTAACTAATATTGGCTTGCTTTATTATTTCATTTTCTCAGTGGATGATACATTGATATATATGCGATATATGTTAATTGTATTATTTTCTTTTGTTGCAAATATATAATATATATGTGATATATATTATTGTGACATGATATGATTAATTGTTAAACGTGTTTAAGGATGATTAATTGAGGTTAAGGTTTAATTTGGTTTAGTTGCTTCATGCACTTTCTAGAAGGTTTCTTCTTTTGTCATTACAAAGATCTTTTGTGATGATACATTCTAAACCAAACCAAACCCTAACCCTAGTTGTTTCTCTACTCATTTTCATCCAATCATCCTTGACCATGGTTAATAATTCAATCATATGTTTTTTTCTATTCATCACAAAAGAAAAGGATTATGATTATCATCTTTCTTTATCCATTATCTTCTTCTTCTTCTCAAGTGAAGAAGCTCTCTTGAAAATACTTATGTGATGAAATAAAATGAGAAAATGATATTAAAAGAAAGCAAAATTACTACTCTCTCATACTCATCTCATCTAGCCCATGGGATTAGTGTGTTCACTTCTTTAGAGTGAGATAGCTTGAGTTCTTCGAAACCTCGACGTAGATCATCGGAGATTTGGAATACGACAAGCTAGAATGGATCGTTCGAGTCATGGAGCCTCTCATGAGTCCGGGAGATCATGGATCGCGGCAAAGGGACTTCTACTCGGAGCTTGTGAAGTGAAGGAGCGGACTACAAAGGTTGTAATCCCTCACACTTAGATAAAAGTTATCTTATTGCATATTAAACCCTAATAATCTAGCAAAGATCCCGGCTTTGGGTTGTTCGGCACGTTTAAAATTTAATCCGGGCATGTTTGATGCCTTAAGAACCTTCACAAGAGTGCCTAGGAACCCTACAACCATATCACGCCTTAATCAAGATAACAAAACGGATATATTGACCAAACCCGCTTGTTATACTGAGCTGGGGAACGTTGGTCCCGCTCCAACTTATAATTGTTATAAGACAGAGCAGGAAATTGGGGATTACCAGAATTCCCGTGCCGCCCAAACGAAGAAAGTGCATATGATGCATCATCTTCGGCTGTGTTCATTACAAAGAACTGTTTCTCAATATTCTTTACGTCCTAGGTATGTGATACCAGAACAGGATCCCAGATATGTAATCTATTACATGGGCTACAGATAGGTAAAGAACTGAGAACGGGTGATAGGTTTCATGAGACAGAAAACAGGGCAAGTGTTGCAGCCAAGTCTGTTGGTCACTGTCACCCTGTATTATCAGTACATTGATTCTGAACAAATGCTATTAGATACCGAACCTGATATACAAAATCATATCAGTCTCTTTACTAGTAAAGAAATGATAAAATTTTGTATTGTTGGATAATGTTTTGAACATTTCCTATATCAAAAGTTGATCGGTTCAGGTACGTTATCTAAAAGCATTGATGTTCTAAATCAAACTACAGTTTTTAAGTATACGGAACACACACAAGAGGAAGAGTTCAGAAATGAACGGATCCTTCTTGAGGTATTGTAGACTAGGTCATATCAATGCGACCTGACTAGCTAGAGTTACATAAAAATGCATATTTAAATTAGTTTGAATTTACATCTTGTGAAACTCGCCAGTCATGTCACAAAGATAAGATGACCATAGCTCTGTTTATTGGAAACAGAGAAAGACTTAGTGAAATTTTGGGATGATACATGTTGATGTATGTAGGTTCCCTGTCTACACATGCCAAGACCGGTTCTTTGTACTTCATTACATTCTCTGATAATCTCTCAAGATTCAGACATATGTTCCTGTTGAAACACAAGTCCGAACCTTTTGAGATATTCACAGAATATGATTTAGAAGTAGAGAACCAAAATACGGGTATAAGTATTATGTCCTTTGATGAGATCAAGGAGGAGAATACTTGAGCACAGAATTCTTGGACTTTTCTTAAGAAGAATGAGATTCTCTCTCAGTATTACTCCTCTGAATCACTACATCACAACGGTGTATCAGGGCGGAGCAATAACACCCTATATGATATGGTGTGCTCTATGATGAGTACTACTGAGTTACCTATTTCCTTTGGGAGTTATGCACTTATGAAGTTGCATACCTATTGAATAGGGTTCAAATCAAATCAGTTGCCCACCACTTCATATATGATATGGAAAGGGAAGAGCCCATATCTTAAGTTAGTTAAGATTTGGGGTTGTCCAGCCTATGTCTGAAAAGCAAAATCCGGACAAGCTCGAGGCAAGATCTGTTATGTAGAACTGGAAATGTTCTAGCTATACAAACTGCAGTTGATGATTTGACAAAACCAAAGGATTCAATAGTTTCCAATGAACCTCAGCCTCTCCGCCGATCTAGTAGGGTTCCTCACCCACCTGAGAGATACTTCGGTTTCTCTATGACAGTGGGAGCAAAGAATGCATCATGAGATGATGACCCAACTAGTTTCGACCTGGCCATCAAGAGTGGGACTCTGTAAGAATGGCTGGATACTTAGCGATCTGAGATGGAATCCTTATACACCAACAAAGTATGGACTTTAGTTGCTATATCTGAAGGGTTAAATCCCCATCAGGAGCAAGTATATCTTGAGAAGATTACTTGGTGTACATGGAAAATTTGAGACTTTCAAAGCCAGACTTGTTAAAGGTTTGCATCATTGACCAGGTATGGATTATGTTGAAACTTTTTCTAAGGATCTATGCTTAAATCCATCCAGATACTACTTGCCACTGCTACATACCATGACTGCGATATCTGGTGGTTGGGTGCCATGACTACTTTTCTAAATAATGATTTAGAAAAGAACGTCTATAAGTACACAACCAGAGGGCCTCGTAGACAGTGGGAGCAGCGGAAACGTGTACAAGATGTTTTATGTGATAAAGCAGGCATCGCGGAGATGGAACGTCTATTTTGATGTGTTAGTCAAAGAGTTTGACACCATCAAAATGTGTCACGACCCGAAAGTACGGAACGTGACTGGCACTTAGATTACGAGACGTCTAAAGGCGTGCCGTAACCTAAGTCAGCCAAAGCCCAGAAATCTAACCCAAAATCAAAAGAGAGTGAAGGAAAACCTTAAATGAAAACGGTTTTTGAAATCAATTAAGTTGCATAGAATCCAAAAAAAAAACATCAAAAATTTCTGAAAATTTCGGCAGAGTCTCCCCTGTATTTTCTATCCCCAAAAATGGGTACAACAAGATAATAAACCTGTAATTATAAAAATGGCATCCCCAAGCGGGAGCTAGCTCTTCGCCCAAGGCGGATCACAACCACATGCAATATAATAGTAATATCAAGAAAAAGAGCATAAAAGAGATGCAAATACCAGAAAACACACGTCGGCTCAAGTGAGCTCGACCCAAAAAAAACCACAAATATATAAATCTCTCAGTCTCATCACTAGGTCGCATATACAATACAAGTGGTAGATGGAGAATACTAGATACAATGATAAAGCAAAAAGAAATAAAGCATACTCGCAACCCACCTACGGGCGATGTCGCGAGTCTGAGCAAAAGGAACTGATGACAAGATAGCCCGCCGCTACAAGACTGACGGGTCCGACCTGCAAGACACTGTGGCACAACGGGGGTGAGTTGCCAGCTCGTGAGTAAATATAACATCTAAAAGGCAATCGTAAGAATGCACGCAATGCGGAACAACATGTATGTCCATATGTGATGTAATAACTCTAGTATGCATGCACATGTATGCAATATCTTTTCTAACTCTTTAAGTGTTTTTAATGTTAAAGTTACTGCATTCTTAACTTTTAGAAAACGAATGTCTGCATAATAGCTAAATATCATCAAGAAATCCTCAGAAAACCCGTGTCAAGCATCGACACCAAATAGGAATCATATCTGTCTCAATGTCGGGCTCCGTCAGTCCGGATCGGCCCATATCATAAACCTCACGACAACGGTCGGTATCCTCCGGATATCCGCCGCGCCAGACATCACCGGTAGGTAGTCTTCCCCTGCCAGGCTCATCGTCTACAACTCGATCTTCTTGCCCCGGGGTACCATACCGGGCCCACCATGTACCCGAGACGGTTCATCCACTCCTCGAATCGGGTCTCGAAATCCAACAGAAAACATGAAAACTCATGGTGGACGACACATACATCACGAGAAAACCGCAACTTTGTTTTGAAAATGATAAATATAGGGTTTTGTTAAATTCTTGCGGTTTTCCCCAAAAATCCAGAAATCGCAGCAAACTGAAATCCTCAAGAAATCATAATGTCCACATGTTATATATGATAAGTGTCTATGATATCAATGTATATGATGTGAGAGTTTGGCTAGAAATCTATGTAAATATGATAGTAATGCGAGGTATATGCGTGCGATACAATCTCAAATATCATGCATGAATGCAATGGCGTTACTAAGCTAAACAGGTTTTTATAGTGCACGTGGCATGGCAAATACCAAAGGCGTGTGTGTCACATGAATAGTGCGCGTGCAATAGATGCCAATGGTAAGGTGTTCGTGTCCTACGAAATGATATCGCATATGTATATATGAATGTCATATGAATGTCCATGCAATCTAGTATAGGGTTAGCTGTAAGGGTATGCAATGTACATAAATGGATAAGCTAGCTAACAATATAATTATTGCATAAAGTAGAGTAATCCTAACTAGGGAGGGGGGCCTCACGCCATCCAGACGATTCCCCCATAGATGAATATATCTACTCACCAGAAATCCCCGCTAATCTGATCCGGCCACCGCTTTGCCTTTTCGCGCCGTATCCGAAGTTTCCCCGACCGATCCTAGAATTGCGTAACACAAAATATAAGGTTACAGATTTCTGAAATGATGCAACTCACACTAAGAAAAGATCGACGCTCTCGAATTAATCACAACGTGCACTCGGTACGCGGAAAATACACGAAAATCGCTAAAACCTTAACTAAAATCGCTGTATCGGGGAAATCGATTAAACTACAACCCGACTAGACGAAACCCCGCGTTCGCGCATTCTAATAATCCTATATGAAGCTAATAACATTGCTAACCTAGCGCAATTCGAACGCATACTACTTTTCGAAAAAATCTAGTAAGCGATTATTAAACCAAATCGATGCAAACATTGAAATTTGTCGTTTTAGCGAGCATACCAATACACAATTAACCACTCCAATCACCTAGATAACCATCCCTAACATAATCCAAGCATTATGCTACAAACCCAAATTTCTAAAATCAAAACCTTCTCTTGATTTTTTCCAAATCAAACATTTACTACTAAACTAGTATTTAGAATTGAGATTCTAGCACAATTAAACCACTCTAATTAATTAGATAACCAAACCCCAACTTAAATACATCAACCATGCATCAAACCCTAATCCACAATCAAATCCCTTTCTTGAATTTCATGAACAAGCAATTTCTATTAAATTGATACTCCAAAATTCTATTTTAGCACCTTTAAACTACAATTTGACAAAGAGACTAGAATTTTCACCTCACAAGTTGAATCCTAACATGCTCAAGCCACCAAATAAGCCTCCTTTCTTCAAGTTTTTAACTAATTTGGGTTGAGGAGAGATAGGATTTGGATTTTGCTTTGAATTGGAGAAAGAATTTATGAATTTTCTATGGATTTTGATAAGAAAAATGTAGCAAAAGAAGTGAGAAAATGGGAGTTGCTGCAGCTTGGAGCTCGGCCAGAAGCAAGAGGAGGGTGGTGTGGGGTTTGTGTAGATGTTTCTAGGCCAATAAAACCCCTCAAGTCTCAATTAATGCACTTCACATCAACCTTTTCACAAAAAACCCCATTTTACACCATTTTCTCATTAAATTTCCAACCCAAAAACTAAAAATGTTAAAGTCATGACACAATTTTTTTAACACCCTATTTTAGCTTATAAAGACTCCTAATTAAGAAATTTACCAAATTAAATTTGTATTTATCCCTAATTAAATGTATTTAAAAAGGCTTAAAATAATAAAAAAAATAATTAATTACGAAATTTTTTTTATTTAACTAGAAAATTATAAGTGACATTTTAGTGACAAAATTATAGTAATATCTTATCTAAATTTTGTATAATTAGGTCTACAGTGAAAAATATCAATTTTGACTTTTTACGGAAAAAGCCGAAAAATTTGCCGATTACCGAAAAACTGCCTAAACGATTTTCGAAGGGTTACAATCTTTCCCCCCTTAAAGAAATTCGATCCCCGAATTTAGAATTTAACTACGCGTACCTTCAAAAAGATGGGGATATCTCTTCCTCATCTCGACCTCGGTCTCCCAGGTGACCTCCTCGCTGTTCGGGCCACGCCAAAGGACTTTGACAGACGGTATGACCTTCGACCTCAATTTCTTCACCAGCCGATCCAAGATGACCACCGGCTGCTCGGTGAAAGAAAGATCACGCTCTAACTGGATCGTCTGGTGCTGAATCGCCTGGGAAGGATCATGAAGGTACTTGCGGAGCATCGAGACATGGAATACGGGGTGAACATCGGGGAAGCTGGGCGGAAGAGCTAACCGATAAGCGACTAGACCAACACGCTCTAGGATCTCGAAAGGACCAACATATCTAGGGCTCAGTTTCCCTTTCCGCCCAAATCTCATCACACCCTTCATCGGAGAGACCTTCAGGAAAACGTGATCGCCAACAGCGAACTCGAGTCGGCGACGGCGCCTGTCAGCATATGATTTCTGCCTACTCTGTGCCGCTCTCATCCTGTCTCGAATCAGCTGTATCTTCTCGGTCGTCTCCTGCACGATCTGCGGCCCCAAAATACTGCTCTCCCTGAGCTCTGTCCAACATACTGGCGATCGACATCTCCTCCCATATAAAGCCTCGAAAGGTGCCATCTGAATCGTCTCCTGGAAGCTATTATTGTAGGAAAACTCGATCAAAGGCAAATGACGATCCCAGCTACCACCGAAATCTAAAACACAAGCTCTGAGCATGTCCTCAAGAGTCTGAATCGTACGCTCCGACTGACCATCAGTCTGAGGATGGAAGGCTGTGCTAAAACTCAATCGGGTGCCCAAAGCTTCCTGTAGTTTCTGCCACAATCGGCTGGTAAACTGGGTGCCACGGTCAGACACGATGCAAGTCGGAACACCATGCAGTCGCACTATCTCATCAATATAAACCTGGGCGTACTGAGAAAATCCAAAAGTGGTCTTCACTGGCAGAAAGTGAGCCGCTTTCGTCAGTCGATCCACAATCACCCAAATAGAGTCATAGCCTCGACTGGTCCTGGGTAGACCCACAACGAAGTCCATGGAGACCTGCTCCCACTTCCACTCAGGGATGGGCAAAGGCTGTAACTCGCCGGCTGGCCTCTGGTGCTCAGCCTTGACTTGCTGACAAGTCAGGCATCTGGACACAAAGTCTGTAACATCCTTCTTCATCCCGTCCCACCAGTAAACCTCTTTCAAATCACGATACATCTTGGTGGAACCTGGGTGAACACTGTATACTGATCTATGTGCCTCCTCGAGAATATCACGCCTCAGTCCCTCTGAATCTGGCACACACAGTCGAGTCCCAAATCGGAGTATCCCCTGATCATCAATCACGAACTCAGAAACTCTGCCCTGCCGAATCTGCTCAATAATCTCTAATGTTCGGGCATCGCCGGACTGTGCCTCGTGGATACGGTCAAGTAACTGTGGGCGTGCTCTGAAATGGGCCAGCTGTCCCCCTGAAGAAGTAAACTCGAACTGCACTCTGCTGTCACATAACACCTGCCAATCCGCCGTCGACTGCATCTGTACTGCGCTCAAACAAGATAGGCTACCTCCGGGCCTCCTACTCAAAGCATCTGCCACCACATTCGCCTTGCCCGGATGGTATAAAATCTCGCAGTCATAATCCTTCACCAACTCCATCCAACGGCGCTGTCTCAGGTTCAGGTCTCGCTGCTGGAAGATATACTTCAAACTCTTTTGGTCAGTAAATATCCGGCACGACTCACCATATAGGTAATGTCTCCAGATCTTAAGTGCAAATACCACTGCAGCCATCTCTAAATCATGGGTGGGGTAGTTCTGTTCGTGTTTCCTCAGCTGCCGAGAAGCATACGCGATAACTCTGTCGTGCTGCATCAACACACATCCCAGCCCCACTCTAGAAGCATCACAATATACCACGAACCCGCCTGATCCTGAAGGCAATGCTAACACTGGAGCAGTAGTCAGACGAGTCTTCAACTGCTGGAAGCTATCCTCACATGCCTGGGTCCAATCAAAAGGAACCCCCTTCCGGGTCAACCCGGTCAACGGTGCAGCAATGCGGGAGAAATCCTGGACAAAACGTCGATAATAGCCGGCCAGACCTAGAAAACTGCGGACCTCTGTGACTGATACCGGTCTAGGCCAACGCTGAACTGCCTCGATCTTCTTCGGGTCCACGCAAATACCATCTCTCGTCACCACATGACCCAAGAAGTCGACACTGTCTAACCAGAATGCGCACTTGGAGAATTTGGCGAACAGCTGATGCTCCCTCAAAGTCTGTAATGTGATACGTAAGTGCTGCTCATGCTCCTCCCGGCTCCGAGAATAAACCAAGATGTCGTCAATGAACACAATGATGAACTGATCGAGATACGGCCTGAATACACGGTTCATCAAATCCATAAATGCTGCCGGGGCATTGGTGAGCCCGAACGACATCACCAAGAACTCATAATGAACATATCGAGTACGGAAAGCTGTCTTCGGAATATCCTCCTTCCGAACCCGTAACTGGTGATAACCTGACCGTAAATCAACCTTCGAGAAGAACCCTGCACCCTGGAGCTGATCAAATAAGTCATCAATGCGGGGTAGGGGATACCTGTTCCGCACAGTAACCCGGTTCAGCTGACGATAATCAATGCATAAACGCATACTTCCGTCCTTCTTCTTAACAAACAAGACGGGAGCACCCTAAGGTGACACACTCGGTCGGATAAGCCCCTTGTCCAGCAAGTCCTGTAACTGATCCTTTAGCTCTCTCAGCTCCGCCGGGGCCATCCGATAAGGAGGTATAGAAATAGGCCCCGTGCCAGGGATCAAGTCAATACAGAACTCAATCTCGCGCTCTGGTGGCAGACCAGGCAGCTCGTCAGGGAATACATCAGGGAACTCTCTCACAATAGGGACCTGGTCCAACGGAACCTCTGTGGAGTTAGTATCACAAACATAAGCTAAGAATCCCTGACACCCTTTCCTTAAGAGCTGACCAGCGTGAAGAGAAGAAATCAAGCTGGGAAGGGTAGCACTACGATCTCCCAGAATAATAAGAACCGGCTCACCAGGAAAACTGAATCTGACTGCTTTTTCACGGCAGTCCACGGATGCATAGCAGGTGGCTAGCCAGTCCATACCAAGAAGAACGTCAAAGTCTAGCATATCGAGGAGAATCAAATCTACTGAAGAATCTCTCTCCCCGATACGAACGGAACAAGATCGGTACACAAAACGGGCAACAAAAGACTCGCCTACCGGGGTAATAACGACAAGCGGCTGATCTAACGGAGAAGACTCTCGGCCCAACCTCGGTGCAAAATACGTGGAAACATAGGAATGTGTGGAGCCTGGATCAAATAATACCCGTGCATCAAAAGAACATACTGGCAGAGTACCTGTCACGACGGCATTGGATGCCTGAGCATCCTGAGGAGTCAATGCGAACACTCGGGCCTGTCCACCACTAATGGTTGGTTGTCCCCTGCCTCTACCTCGGCCTCTGCCTCTGCCTCTGTCGCCTCGTCCTCTCGGAACCGGACCGCCACGCCCACGGCCTCTAGAAGCATCTGGCTGGCGTGAAGCATCATCAGGAGTAGGAAGTAAAGCTCTCTGAGAAGGTGGTGAAGGTGGTAAAGTCACATGCGGGACTGTCGCCGCGCCCGGACGTCCCACGGTACAGTCTCTGATACGGTGGTACTGACTCCCGCACCGAAAACATCCTGGAGACGACTGCTGGGTCTGTGGATATGAACCAAATAACTGACCTCGTCTCAATCCTCTGCCTCCACCATCTCCCGGAAATAATCTATCACGATGTCTGCCCATCTGCCGCTGAGCTGGCGTATCAGTACGGATCCTCTTCGGCCCAGAAATGACCGGAGTCTCAGAAATACGCTCCTCCAAAAGTAAGGCTGCATCCATCGCGGCAGCGTATGTATCAAAGTGCTGGGTGCCGATGGCAAGGAATAACTGTGTATCAAGCCCTCGTACAAACCTCTTTATTCTCTTCTCTTCTGTGTCGACTAGGTACGGAGCATATCGAGACAACTGGGTAAACTGTATATCATACTCCGACACTGTCATCCCCGGAGTCTTGCGCAAAGACTCAAAACTACGGGCTCGAGCATCTCGGACACTATCCGGAAGAAAACGGGCAAGAAATGCAGATGTAAACTCATCCCAGGTCATAGAAGGCAGACCTGCAGCTCGGCCTCTCTCTACTGAGTCGTACCATGTCTGGGCAAGACCCTCCAGACGAAAACTCGCAAACTCCACCAATCTATCCTCAGAACACCTCAACGAACGGCCAATCCGTGCCATCCTATCGAGAAATGTCTGTGGGTCCTCTGTCGCATCTGTGCCGGTAAAAGCTGGAGGTCTCAATCTCATGAACTCCTGTAGTGAAACAGGGATAGTCTCCGTAGTAGCAGCAGGAGTGACCATCTGTGCAGCAGGTACGATCGTGGTCTGTGCGGTGGAAGGAACGTCCTCGGATCTCTGTGCCCGGCTGGACTCAACTAAAGATCCCATCATCTGCCGCAACTCTTGCATGCCGGCCTCTAATCTGGCAATACGGTCAGGATAAGGCGGATCAGTAGGACCCTGAGGGGTAGGCGTATCCTCCCGCTCGATCCTCGCCTCAGACGGGCCCGCCCGAATCTCATCCCTAGCGGCAGCCCGCTGAGCTCTCGTAGTCTTTGGCGGCATCGAAGCTAGAATAAGAAAATGGACTGATAAGATCATTGCAATTGAATCAAGGAATGCAAGGAATCAAGAAAGGAAATACAAGCAATTATGTCCTAAGGTCACTTAGGCGGAGTACCGTATCGTAAGTATGCCGCGGACCATACCCACGCTACGCCACTCTGCTTAAGTCACCTACTCCATCTACCAAGGTCGTCCTACACTCAGAAAAGTAAAACCTACGCTCTGATACCAACTTTGTCACGACCCGAAAGTACGGAACGTGACTGGCACTTAGATTACGAGACGTCTAAAGGCGTGCCGTAACCTAAGTCAGCCAAAGCCCAGAAATCTAACCCAAAATCAAAAGAGAGTGAAGGAAAACCTTAAATGAAAACGGTTTTTGAAATCAATTAAGTTGCATAGAATCCAAAAAAAAAACATCAAAAATTTCTGAAAATTTCGGCAGAGTCTCCCCTGTATTTTCTATCCCCAAAAATGGGTACAACAAGATAATAAACCTGTAATTATAAAAATGGCATCCCCAAGCGGGAGCTAGCTCTTCGCCCAAGGCGGATCACAACCACATGCAATATAATAGTAATATCAAGAAAAAGAGCATAAAAGAGATGCAAATACCAGAAAACACACGTCGGCTCAAGTGAGCTCGACCCAAAAAAAACCACAAATATATAAATCTCTCAGTCTCATCACTAGGTCGCATATACAATACAAGTGGTAGATGGAGAATACTAGATACAATGATAAAGCAAAAAGAAATAAAGCATACTCGCAACCCACCTACGGGCGATGTCGCGAGTCTGAGCAAAAGGAACTGATGACAAGATAGCCCGCCGCTACAAGACTGACGGGTCCGACCTGCAAGACACTGTGGCACAACGGGGGTGAGTTGCCAGCTCGTGAGTAAATATAACATCTAAAAGGCAATCGTAAGAATGCACGCAATGCGGAACAACATGTATGTCCATATGTGATGTAATAACTCTAGTATGCATGCACATGTATGCAATATCTTTTCTAACTCTTTAAGTGTTTTTAATGTTAAAGTTACTGCATTCTTAACTTTTAGAAAACGAATGTCTGCATAATAGCTAAATATCATCAAGAAATCCTCAGAAAACCCGTGTCAAGCATCGACACCAAATAGGAATCATATCTGTCTCAATGTCGGGCTCCGTCAGTCCGGATCGGCCCATATCATAAACCTCACGACAACGGTCGGTATCCTCCGGATATCCGCCGCGCCAGACATCACCGGTAGGTAGTCTTCCCCTGCCAGGCTCATCGTCTACAACTCGATCTTCTTGCCCCGGGGTACCATACCGGGCCCACCATGTACCCGAGACGGTTCATCCACTCCTCGAATCGGGTCTCGAAATCCAACAGAAAACATGAAAACTCATGGTGGACGACACATACATCACGAGAAAACCGCAACTTTGTTTTGAAAATGATAAATATAGGGTTTTGTTAAATTCTTGCGGTTTTCCCCAAAAATCCAGAAATCGCAGCAAACTGAAATCCTCAAGAAATCATAATGTCCACATGTTATATATGATAAGTGTCTATGATATCAATGTATATGATGTGAGAGTTTGGCTAGAAATCTATGTAAATATGATAGTAATGCGAGGTATATGCGTGCGATACAATCTCAAATATCATGCATGAATGCAATGGCGTTACTAAGCTAAACAGGTTTTTATAGTGCACGTGGCATGGCAAATACCAAAGGCGTGTGTGTCACATGAATAGTGCGCGTGCAATAGATGCCAATGGTAAGGTGTTCGTGTCCTACGAAATGATATCGCATATGTATATATGAATGTCATATGAATGTCCATGCAATCTAGTATAGGGTTAGCTGTAAGGGTATGCAATGTACATAAATGGATAAGCTAGCTAACAATATAATTATTGCATAAAGTAGAGTAATCCTAACTAGGGAGGGGGGCCTCACGCCATCCAGACGATTCCCCCATAGATGAATATATCTACTCACCAGAAATCCCCGCTAATCTGATCCGGCCACCGCTTTGCCTTTTCGCGCCGTATCCGAAGTTTCCCCGACCGATCCTAGAATTGCGTAACACAAAATATAAGGTTACAGATTTCTGAAATGATGCAACTCACACTAAGAAAAGATCGACGCTCTCGAATTAATCACAACGTGCACTCGGTACGCGGAAAATACACGAAAATCGCTAAAACCTTAACTAAAATCGCTGTATCGGGGAAATCGATTAAACTACAACCCGACTAGACGAAACCCCGCATTCGCGCATTCTAATAATCCTATATGAAGCTAATAACATTGCTAACCTAGCGCAATTCGAACGCATACTACTTTTCGAAAAAATCTAGTAAGCGATTATTAAACCAAATCGATGCAAACATTGAAATTTGTCGTTTTAGCGAGCATACCAATACACAATTAACCACTCCAATCACCTAGATAACCATCCCTAACATAATCCAAGCATTATGCTACAAACCCAAATTTCTAAAATCAAAACCTTCTCTTGATTTTTTCCAAATCAAACATTTACTACTAAACTAGTATTTAGAATTGAGATTCTAGCACAATTAAACCACTCTAATTAATTAGATAACCAAACCCCAACTTAAATACATCAACCATGCATCAAACCCTAATCCACAATCAAATCCCTTTCTTGAATTTCATGAACAAGCAATTTCTATTAAATTGATACTCCAAAATTCTATTTTAGCACCTTTAAACTACAATTTGACAAAGAGACTAGAATTTTCACCTCACAAGTTGAATCCTAACATGCTCAAGCCACCAAATAAGCCTCCTTTCTTCAAGTTTTTAACTAATTTGGGTTGAGGAGAGATAGGATTTGGATTTTGCTTTGAATTGGAGAAAGAATTTATGAATTTTCTATGGATTTTGATAAGAAAAATGTAGCAAAAGAAGTGAGAAAATGGGAGTTGCTGCAGCTTGGAGCTCGGCCAGAAGCAAGAGGAGGGTGGTGTGGGGTTTGTGTAGATGTTTCTAGGCCAATAAAACCCCTCAAGTCTCAATTAATGCACTTCACATCAACCTTTTCACAAAAAACCCCATTTTACACCATTTTCTCATTAAATTTCCAACCCAAAAACTAAAAATGTTAAAGTCATGACACAATTTTTTTAACACCCTATTTTAGCTTATAAAGACTCCTAATTAAGAAATTTACCTAATTAAATTTGTATTTATCCCTAATTAAATGTATTTAAAAAGGCTTAAAATAATAAAAAAAATAATTAATTACGAAATTTTTTTTATTTAACTAGAAAATTATAAGTGACATTTTAGTGACAAAATTATAGTAATATCTTATCTAAATTTTGTATAATTAGGTCTACAGTGAAAAATATCAATTTTGACTTTTTACGGAAAAAGCCGAAAAATTTGCCGATTACCGAAAAACTGCCTAAACGATTTTCGAAGGGTTACAAAATGGTAGATGAACCTTGTATATACAAAAAGGTAGTAGGGAGTATGGTGGTGATCCTCATAGAGTACGTGGATGGCATACTCTTGATAGGAAAAGAGTTGCCTATACTACGCTCGGTCAATCTCCGCTTATCACAAGGATTCTCCATATAGGATCAAAGTGATACCTCCTAAATCCTGGGTTTTGGATCTATGAGATATATCTAATTGGATATTAGGATACTCACTAGTTGTAGTGAGATGGTATCAATCGATCCTGGGGAGAATCACTGGAAAGGTTCCAGGGTGATAAAGACGACTGAATGTCAGTCACAGGCATTGTCTTTACCCTCAGTAAATGGACGGTATGTTGGAAGAGTTCCAAGCTAGATACCGTGGCATACTAGACGATAAAGGCTGGATACATCGCTACTTATGATGCTACCAAAGAGGCAGTTTGGGTGTATGTTTGTTCATGAGATGAACTTGGTTCCTACCATTGTGTGACAATGGACGTGTGGCTTTGGCCCAGGAACCCCGTTCCCATCAGTGACCCAGATGTATTCTGAGGCAGCATCACCTGATCATGGAGATAGTTGATCTCAAGGGTGATCGAGGTTAGGAGAGTAGACTCAGAGGACAACACGGCGAATCCACTCACGAAGGCCTATTCCCAGAGAGAGACTTTTATGGGATGGTTGAGTATGAGATACTACAACCACTGCTACAGATGGCCCTAGTGCAAGTGGGAGATTGTTAGTTATATGTATGCCCTAGAGGTCATTACTGTACATAGGATGTATATTGTAGTGGATGCTTGGAAATATATAGGGAGGACTTTCTTGCTCGACATGATAGTATGCTATCTGGTTACTCTTTACCTTAACGTGTACACTGATTGTCTCTCTGTTACATGTTGGTAAAGCCCTTAGGATGTGTACTTGACTACCTGGACTATGATGCAGATCATACTAGTGGGGACATGGTATTCTATAAGTACATCCTTCAAGGTCCCTAGTCGTGGGTGTATCGAGATGGGGCATCGATATACCAGAGTAGACTAGCGTATACCTTCTCGACCCATACAGATGGGCGATGGATGATCCTATATCCATTGGTGTTTGACATCAGAGATGATATACGGGTGCTCAGTAGAGACTGGGTACACTGGACGGACTCGCCGAGAACTCCCAGATGGTATTATACCTCATGTCAGATGGCAGTTCTCTGGTGACACTGGTATAGGTTAGTCTGTAGACCCGAGATCGTCATAGAGTCTTGTGTGATTCCCACTGTGCTTTGATTTCCACCTTACCACGTCCAAGAGGGCGTGCGAAACGGTGGCTTTTGGGTACAGTCCCGAATCACATGGAGGCAATGAGCGATAAGAGGGGATTCGTCTTTCCCGGTATAGGGAGTTGATGTTGCGCTGTGTTCGATTGGCTATAATCGGAAATCCCTGGCCAGGGTTGCTGAGATTTACTGGTAAGTGTTACCAGTAGTTTCTCGAACTATTATAGACCTCATATCGACATGACTTATTGAGCTATTAGGGTCTGACGTTTACCACCCCTTGGTAAGATATCCGACATATCAGACGAACAGACCGGACTGTACGGTAAGTGTTACCGGTTGGATTCACAGGAGTGTGAGCGGGCTTGCCCGTCGATCTTCTGATCGCTCAATACCCGGGTGGCCGTTACGTTTAGCAGACCGCTTGCGGCTTGTGGGTGCTTGATATGATCATCATCTGCTGCCGGCGTATTGACGAGTCTTTAGAGTCCTACACAGAGGTTTCCTGGCTCAAGCGAAACGAAATAGGAGCGCATATGAGATATGTGCAGGACCGAGAATAATGCGTGTATGTGATACCGTATTCCATTCTCGCGATGTATGTATCGATTGGTTATATGCGATATAACCTAGATATCGAATCAAGGATTGATTCGATAAGCCGATACATAGGATACTAGTCGGTTATATGCGATATGACCGGATCATTGAATCAAGTGTTGATTTAATAATTTAATGTATAATTATATATTTGATATATTACTTTGCATTTACTAGTATTGGTTCACTTTAAAAGGTTTTTCTCACTTGAAGTTCACAAGTTGTATATGTGATATACTTTTGTGCACTTGATTGTATCATGTTTGATGATGCATGCTCACTTGTGTTTGTGTAAAGAATTATACCATGGTTTAGTTAATGATTAGGGTTTTGTTTATTTGATTTAATTATTTATTTATTTATTTATTTTCATTTATATTTGGAAAAGAAATGAAATGGTGGCTCATTTTGGACTTTCTTTTGAAGCTTCATGAAGCTTTGAATGGTTTGACCATTTTGTCTCTTTTCTTAACCCTAACCATTCACTTGAACCATAGTTGATTCTCTACACAAGTTATCTTGACCATGGTTGCTATATGATAAGTATAATCTATTTTCTATTTGATTGATTATTCTTATGATAATCATTTTCATCTTCTTCTTCTTCTTGACATGAAGAAAAGCTTGCTACCAACAATGGCAACTTGAGCAAAAGTATGAGAAATCCAATTCTAAAGTGAACCCACCTCCTATTTCTTCACCATCTACCTCTTGCCAAGTAGTATTGGGTGTTTTCTTCACAAGTTTCATGACTTGTTGAAGTTGGAGCTTGATCTTGTGTAACCTCGACGTAGATCATCTTCGGCATCGTACCCGACGACTAGTCCGCTCATTTCTCCGATGAAGCCGATGTTAGAGTCCGAGATCCGACTTGGACAGCGAGAGGACGACTACGTGGAGCTAAGGAAGTGGATAACCGGATCTACAAAGGTTGTAGCTTCTTATCTTTAGTGAAGTTCTTTACTAGTTTAATGTTTCGCCTAAAATTCTAGTTAACGATCCGTATTAGAGTTTCTCGGCACTTGTAAATTTTTTGAAATTTGCATGGTTGATACCTTGTGAGACCTCATTAGCGTGCCTAGGAACCCTACATAGATATGCTGCTGTCTCAAGTGCATAGCCCCAAAAATAAATAGGCAACTCAGCAGTGCTCATCATAGAGCGCACCATATCTAATAGGGTGCGATTCCTCTGCTGCGATACACCATTGTGCTGTGGTGTATACGGAGGAGTAAGCTGTGAGAGAATCCCATTCTCTTTTAGATAGTTCAGGAACTCATTGCTCAAGTATTCTCCTCATCGATCAGATCGAAGGATCTTAATACTTTTACCCGTTTGGTTCTCTACTTCGTATTTATATTCTCTTAATTTCTCAAAAGCTTCAGACTTGTGTTTCAACAGGAACACATGTCCGTATCTTGAGAGATCGTCAGTGAATGTAATGAAGTATGAGGAACCATTCCTGGCATGTGTAGACATGAGACCGCATACATCACTATGTATCGGTCCCAAGAGTTCCGTAACTCTTTCTCCGTGTCCACTAAACGGAGTTTTGGTCATCTTGCCTTTGAGACATGACTGGCAAGTGTCATAAGATGAAAATTCGAATGGATTCAAATATCCATCCTTAAGTAACTTAGCCAGTCGTGTCGCATTGATGTGACCTAGTCTACAATGCTACAAGTAGGATTCGTTCATTTCTGAACTCTTCCTCTTATATGTGTTTTGTACATTAAGTACTGTAGTTTGATTCAGAATGTATATGCCATTATTTAACGAGCCTGATCCAATCAACTTTTGATTCAGGAAGATGTTCATAACATTATCCTGTACTACAAAATTATATCCTTCTTTACTCAATAAAGAAACTGATATAAGATTGCATATCAGGGTCGGAATGTAATAGCATTCGTTCAGAATCAATGTATTACCATTTGGTAACACAAGGTGATATTCGCTAACAGCCTTGGCTGCAACATTTGCACCATTCCCTACTCTTACGGAATGATCACCCTCTCCCAGTTCCCTACCTTTACGTAGCCCATGTAACATATTACATATGTGGGATCCTGATCCGGTATCTAATACCCAGGACGTAGAGTAAACTGAGAAATAGTTCTCGATAACTAACACACCTGAAGAAGATGCATCAGCATGCTTATTCTTCATTTGGGCGGCGCGAGAATCTAGATATTCTCCTATTTCCTGCTCGGCCTTATAACAATTATAAGTTGGAGCGGGACCAACGTTCCCCTGCTCAGTATAATAAGTGGGTTCGGTCAATACATCCATATTATTATCTTGATTAAGGCCCGACATGGTCGCTACCTGGAGAGGGAGAGAAGAAAACACTTTAGCGTATGCTCTTGCAAGATTAGATTGGTTATTATCTTATCTAATCAGGATGGCTCCCACTGTTTTTATCAAATCTTCATTCAAACCCTAAAAGGTAAGATTAGCCGGGATTAATTACACCTTACAAGTTCACCAATCTTTCAGTCAGGCCAGTGTTGGTACTTTGAGGAAGGTTCCCCGTGCTTTCGCACAGACCTAATTAAAATAAATCTCATTTTTCCAGAGGCATAACCCCGTTAACACCTTTCTAGACACCTACTTGATCGGCTAATTGTCATGTGTAAAACTCTCCCAGGAGTAACTCTTACTCGCAGTGGGTATCAGGATCCAACTATCTCATAGAAGGTATGCAATCTCATTGCAAATTTCAACACTTGAAATTCCCGATAATACTTTTGCCCCTAGCAACTTATGACCTTAATATAGTCAACAAATCATAATTGCTAGCCAAGTTCAACCCGTCGTTTCCCGATTGAATTAAACCCACCCGCACGACCCTTAACATAGTCAACAAAGTTGTACGACTACCCTAATCTAATCACATCTCATGTTTTAGCAGATAAACACTAATTAGCTACCGCACACTAAGCCTTAACATAGTCAACAAACGTAGCACGAATACTAAGTAGTACTTATCTGAAATGACGGAGGGGTACACAGGTTTTTCAGAAAACCATGAGTGTAATGAACTTGATATCATTGTAGAAACAAGTGATTTTGAAAAGGAGTGTTTTTGAGGCTTTTTCTAGTTTTGCTAAAGAGGCCACTCCCGGTGAAAGGATCTCGGCTCTTTCCTTATCGAATAAGGTGCAGGATATTTCACAAATACCGCTATGCAAAGCAAGAACTATAGAAGCAATCAAAAACTAAACCGTGAGTTTGTAGCAACTGCTAGTTTCGCTAAAGAGGTCACTCCCGGTGAAGAGATCTCGGCTCTTTCCTTATCGAATAAGGTGCTAGATATTCTTCAAGGAATACCGCTATGCAAAGCAAAAACTAGAGCTATCCTTTTTATAAAATTTGATTCTACAACATCTTTTAGGTTTATTTTTCTTTCATTAATCTCATTAATGAATCCCATCATTTATGCTTCCTAAGCATCACAGAAGAAACGAAAATACAACGTACGCTTATGCCATCCGCATTCGCCACAGTGTCCTGTTATGCACCGTTTGGTTACTTAACTAACGGCATACCGGGACGGGACTAGCGCAGGTGTAAAACATAAGCAACGTTTATTATATATCATATATACAATAATAAAGCATTCGTCTAACGCATATAATATGATCACATCACAGTATATCAGCAGCAGAAGAAACATATGAAATATTGGATATACTGGGATGTCCGTGTTTTATTTTGAGCCTGTATAAAACACGGATTCCACGGTCGCGATGAATAGCCAAACCCATACCCCTAGACCCCTACGAGAGCGGCAAGCGACCCTGCCAATTCTAGAGTTTAGGAGACCCGGTCTCAACTCCTCGAGATGGCCTCCCACTGAACCCTTGAAACCGGTCACTTGTGCTCCCCTCCTTGTGTCTATCTTAATGCGGAAAAGTAAATAATATACAATGGTGATATCATCCTCAACCCGGAAGTGCCCCAATAAAAGAATATTATATATAATGAATTTTATATGAATGAAAATAAAAACCCTCATCTCACATAAAACCCCGGGCTATTCAAAACCCGACGATCCAATATAACATATCACAGCAACACATAATATCACATATCATCAATGTAAGCAAGTATGCGTATCCCGATTGTCGTTGATGTATAGCAACGAAATCGGCGATACCCCACATACTACACTTACGGTCGCAGAAAAGAAAGTGAAAAACTACAATATTTGGAATCCAAAATCATCTTAGACATCGTAAACCCGAAATATCACATATTGCGGATTTCATGCCTAACTCTATGAATTCCACATATTGTATCACATTAAAGATATATCAAGACAATGTTTAACGTTTCGGTCGAATCAACATACACTCACAAATTACCCCGTGAGCTCAACACTCGAGCAAAGTCAAAATACTCAAAAACCGTGCCGCAGTGTCTATGGACCAGCCGTAGAAGGGGTTAACCAATGCCTCACCAATGACACCACGGAACTACGGCAAACCCTAGGGTTCAATCGTGGTTCCGTGGGCATAGAATCGAGTTAAGATTATTATATTCTTCTAGAGGGGCCATAGGGATACTTGCACGATTTTACGAATACAATCAACTAAGGAAAATCACAACACTTGGAAATTTCAGCGGGGTACAAAATGTGGTGTTCGAAGTTCGTTCGAACTGCTAAACATTGTCAAGGTTACCAATATAGTGTTAAATTATACGACTACGAAACACGACAAATTAGCCCTAGGTCAAAATAATCATCACATGAAAATTGGGCTAAGCAAACAATACTAGAAACCCTAAATACAGAAGAGAAGAGCACAGGAGAAATACGGAGTGCAGAGGGGGTAAGGGGGCCGGCCAGGCCGGAATTTCTGGCCTGGTGCTCGGCCAAAATCCGAGCGCCGCTCCCCGTATTTCACCCATGTTCTTAGGTTCTCCTATACAATGTTCTGCACCTATTTGCAAAATTTTAAAACGACTTTTTAGAAAATTTCCAGAAAGCAATTTTAGGGTTTTATAATACTGTATTTTCGGAGTTGATTTCGTTTTCGTATTTATTTTAACACCGTGTCTAAAATTTTAGTTTGGCTCTGATACCACTGTTGGGATTCCCTTGCACCTAGTCTAGGGTTTGGTAGCATCACTCATGCCACTTTTAAATTTAGAGAGGTGCAAAGTAAACAAACCAAGAATCTTAACTAGAATATTTAGGGTAACAAGATTTGTATCACATACAAAGAACAATCTATCACTAAGAGTAGAGATTACAACCTTTGTAGTCTCTCTTTGGTGACACCTTGGACCGTTGAGAGTTTGGAACGGATCGCTAGCAACCTTCCAAGTCCACGATGATCCACCCGAAGTCCCTTTGCCCAAAGCTCCTTGCTTTACTTGATCCATGGAAGAAGTGTAGCAAACACCCTATACAAATGGGCTAGATGTGTGTAGAATGATGAGGTGGTTTGTATTCTCTAATCAAAACCCTTTCTTTTTAACTAACTCACTCAAATGAAAACTCAAGAGAGGGAGGAAGAAGAAGATGATAGCAAAGCTCAAGCTCAAAAGCTTTTTGTGATGAATAATCACTAAATTGAGATGAGAATGAAATAATCATATTAAATCCTTCTCTCCTCAAACCATGGTTAGTTAATATCTAGATATTTTACATTGAGTTAAAAAGACAAAAGAGAATTAACTCATGGTTAAAAGTTAGGTCAAGAATGTACAAAAAGTCAAATGAAGATAAACATTAACCATGAGTGAATAATCTTTAATTTTAACTCAAAAAGGAATATATATATATATATATATATATATATATATTAACAGCCATGTGAGTCTTGCATTGCCACCATATAGTGTATCATCAACCATGATACACATCTATGTATGTATGTATGTGTCCATGCATATCAATATGTGCATACATGCATGCATGCATCTTCAACAAAGAAAAGGGTTTAAATAAAGAATTAAACTAAAAGTCAAATGTTAAATCAAAACTTGATTTAACAAACCGGTCATATCACATACGACCCGACCAATAGAAAAACGCCCGATTAACATACGGTATCACATACTCGCATTCAATCGGGCCCCGCGCATATCTCATTTGCACACCAGATCGTTTCGCCTGAGCTAGGAAACTCCTGTGTGTGACTCTAAGACTCGTCAATACGCCGGCAGTAGGTGATGATCATATAAAACACCTACAAGCCACAAGCGGTCAGCTAAACGTAACGGCCATCCGGATATTGAGCGATCAGAAGAAAACCAGCGAAGCCGTCAAAACTCCCGTCGAGTCAATCAGTAACACTACCCGTACAGTCCGGTCTCTTCGTATGATATGTCGCATATCTAGTCTAGGGGTGGTAAACGTCAGACCTTAGTAACCGATAAGTCGTGTCGATATGAGGCTCATAACAGGTCGAGAAACTACTGATAACTCTTACCAGTAAATCTCCATAACAGCCGTGGCCCGGGACTTCCAGTTATAGCCAATCAAGTACAACGCAACATCAACTCCCAATACCGGGAGAGACGAAACCCCTCCTATCGCTCATTGCTTCCATGTGATTGGGACTGTACCCAAAAGCCACCGTTTTGGACGTTCTCTTGAACATGGTAAGGTGGAAATCAAAGCACAGTGGGAATCACACAAGACTCTATGACGATCTCGGGTCTACAGACTAACCTGTACCAGTGTCACCAGGGAACTGCTATCTGACGATAAGTTTAATACCATCTAGGAGTTCTTGGCGAGTCCGTTCAGTGTACCCAGTCTCTACTGAGCACCCGTACACCATCTTTGATGTCAAACACCGATGGATATGGGATCATCCATCGCCCATCATATGGGTTAAGATGCGTATATACTAGTCTACTCTGGTGTATCGATGCCCTATCTCGATACACTTTCGACTAGGAACAGTTATAAGATGTACTTTTGGACTACCCTGGCTCCACTAGTATAATCTGCATCATAGTCCTAGTAGTCGAGTACATATCCTAAGAGCTTTATCAATATATGAGAGTAAGACAGTAAACCAATACAAGTCAACATGTTTAGACAAAGTGAAACCAGATAGCATACTATCATATCGAGCAAGAAAGTCCTCTTTATATATATCCAAGCATCTACTATAATATACATCATATGTACAACAATGGCCTCTACGACATATATACAACTAACAGTCTTATGATTGACAACTATGATATTTACCTAGTGGAAGATTTAGATCAAATTAATTCTAAATTAATTAGTACAAAATCTTAACGATTCTTATTTTCCTCATTATTATTTGATAGGGTATCTTTCGATGTTCGTATATGTTATACTTAATATATGTTTTGATAATTTATTGCGATGTACGAATGACCTATACTTTTAATGGTTAATAGATATTTGTTTTTAGGGTTGAAATAAAATAAGAAAACATATAATTTAAATTCACCATGAATAGATATAGTGGAATTGAAACCCTAGGTATTTTTCCATATCTTTATTGCCTTTATAATTCTTGCAATTTTATTTCTTTTAAATTTCTACAAATTAATTATTAGTATAATTATCTCAATAAACAGTTCTCTTTTAATTCACTAGATTTAACTTGAATTGCCATCTTCCTTGTGGATCGACCCATAAGTGTTACAATTGACAACCGGGCAGTTGTGGTATAATAAGACTACATAAAATAACCCAAAAACAGTCGTGCTTTGTTGGCCTCCGTCAAGGGTTGGTGCGGGTGGGTCTATCTAATCATGAAATGACGGGTTGAACTTGATTAGCGACATATGGTTTGTTAGCTTCCGTCAAGGTCATAAGCCGTTAGGGGTAAAAACTATATCGGGAGTCTCAATAGTTGAAACTTGCAATGAGATTGTATACATTCTATGGTGTGTGGTGATTTGTTGGCCTTCGTCAAGATTGTCGTGCCATGATAGTTGGATTCTGATTCCCACCGTGAATAAAAGTTATTCTTAGGACATTCTCACTCACACAACAAACTAAGAGTGGTTGGTGTCTAAGGCTGGTGTTTAGGGGGTTACGCCTCTAAGCTACATGAGTTATTTAATTAGGTCCGTGTGAAAATACGGAGAGCCTCCCTTCCTAGTACTTTTACTTACTTGGCCGATCGGTTAGCAACTTGTGGGGTGTTGATGATTTCAGCTAATTCTCCTTTTATAAGGTTTTAAGGAAAATTCGACAGTACAGTCGGAGGCATCCTTATTAGATAAAAACCAATCTAATTTGGTAAGAACATTTTCTTAAAATCTTTTTACACTCTCTATAGTTAAAATGTCTGAACTTAAACTCATACCTGATTTTTTCCTGTTAATCGGACTTAATTATAACGATTGGCTAAAGAAAGTCACGATCGCCCTTGCTTACAACAAGGTCGCAAATGTCCATACCACTCCTGCTCCCCCTCCACTTACTCAGGAATCATTTATATTACATACGGAGATCCATGTTACTTGAAACCGAGATTGTGAGTCGGTCAAGTACCTTGGCCTCTATAAGCAAAAAGTTGCAGAGGTAATACAAGAAGATGGACGTACAGTCAATATTTCTCTATGCAAAGCAGTTGTATGGAGAGCAATCTCGTATAATAAGATACGATGCCTTGGAAAAGTTGTTTTGGTTGAGGACGGCCACTAATTCCATTCTAGAAAATGTGTTATATAATGATATAATTCTATTGTCTTTCCCTTTCATCTTCTCTCAAATTGAGAGTTCCTTTCATAAGGATAAAACACCGGTTATATTTATTGGATAATCTTCTTCCACACCGAAAGCTAAAGCTAAGGGGAAAGGGAAAAAGAAGTTTTACAAGCCTAAGGGTGGTGTTAAGAAGGTGAAGAGTAAAGACGGGAAATGGGCGGCTGCCGAAGGGAAAGGAGATTGCAACTACTGTCATAAGCTCGAGCATTAGAAGAGGTGCTGCAATGAATACCTGGTCACCCTCATGAAGCATGAAAATATGTTTTATCTTCTGGTGTGTTGATAATTGAAAATCGTTTCTCAATAAACTCTACTTCCTGAGTATTGGATACCGAATCAGGATATCACATCTGTAATTTATTACAGGGGTTGAAAAGAAGTAGAGTGTTGGGAAAAGGTGATGCTCCTAAGAGTCGGAAATGGAGTAAATGTTGCTGCTATTGCTGTTGGGGTGTATCACTTTATGTTGCATAGCGGCAAACTTTTGGTTTTGAATAACTGTTATTATGTACCAATTTTGCTTTGAATAAGTATCCGTCTCTTTATTAGATAAAGAAGGATAAAAATTTGTTCTAGAAAATAATGTTATGAACATTTACCTTGATAAAATGTTGATTGGGTATGATACATTAAATAACGGTATATATATTCTTAATCAAAATACAGTTTTCAACATACACAACACACACATAAGAGGAAAAGTTCAGAAATAAATGAAACCTTCTTGTTGTATTATAGACTTGATCATATCTATTAGACTAGACTAACAAAATTACATAAAAATGTATATTTGGATCCATTTAATTGTGAATCTTATGAAACTTGTCAATCTTATCTCAAAGGTAAGATGGCCAAAACCCGTTCACTGGATACGGAGAAAGAGTTAGTGAACTTTTAGGACTTATACATACATATGTATGCGGTCCAAAGTCTACACATACGAGGGGTGGGTGCTCGTACTTCATCAAATTCACCGATGATTTCTCTCGTTTTGGGTACGTGTTCTTAGTGAAACACAAGTCCGCGGTATTTGATAAGTTCATAGAATTTGAGAATGAAGTAAAGAACCATATGAGAAAAAGTATTAAGATTTTTTCGATGTGATCGAGAAGGGAAATACTTAAGCTCGGGATTTTTAGGCTATCTAAAAGAGAATATGATTCTCTCTCATCTTACTCCTCCATATGCACCACAATACAAAGGTGTATCAGAGAGGAGGTGCACCCTATTAGATATGATGCACTCTATGATGAGTGTTGCTGAGGTGCCTCTTTCATTTTGGGGGTATGCACTGGAAACAATTACATGCTTATTGAATAAGATTCCATCTAAATTTGTGCCTACAACTACATATGAGATATGGAATGGAAGGGGACAATGTCTTAAATTTGTTAAGATATGGGGATTGTCCGGCTTATGTTGAAAAGGAGAATTTAGACAAGCTCGAGACACGTTCAGTAATATGCAGTTTATAGGTTATCCCAAGCATTTGCAAGGGTTTAATTTCTACCATGTTGAGGAACAAAATGTGTTTTGTTCTCAACATGCCATCTTTTTAGAAAAGAAATTTCTTGCAAAAGAAATTAGTGGAAGCTTGGTAGAACTGGAAGAGTTCCAGGACCACAAACGGTTATTGAAGATTTAGTAGAACTTGAGGATTCAATTGTATCCGACGAATCTCAGCCACTCCATAGATCAAGTAGGTGACCTTAGCCGCCCAAGAGATACTACGGTTTTCTTGTACAAGGTGACAGGGAGGATTGCATCATGGTTGATGATGACCCTACTAGTTATCAGCAGGCCATAGGGAGTGGTGACTCCGAAAGGTGGCTGGATGCTATGAAATCCGAATTGGACTCCATGCACTTTTACAAAGTTTGGACTTTGCTGGATGCTCTTAAAAAGGTGAAACCCATTGGGAGCAAGTGGATATTCAAAAAGAAGATCAGTTCAGATAGAAAGGTTAAGACCTATAAATCTAGAATTGTAGAAAAGGTTTTTGTCAAAGACCCGGCGTGGATTCTGATGAAACCTTTTCTCTAGTGGCTATGCTTAAGTCCATTCGGATTCTACTTTCCATTTTTGCTTTTAATGACTATAAGATATGATAGATGGACGTCAATACCGCTTTTCAAAATGATGATTTAGAAGAGAGCATATATATGACTCTGCCAGAGGGCTTTGTGGTCAGTGGGAGTAGCGGAAAGGTGTGCAAGTTGCTTAAGTCCATTTATGGAATAAAGCATGCATCGCTAAGTTGAAACATCTGTTTTCATATGGCAGTCAAAGAGTTTCACTTCATCAAAATATAGATGAACTATACATGTATAAGAAGGTCGTTGGGAGTACCGTCAAATTTCTCATATTGTATGTGGATGACATTCTCTTGATTGGCAACAATATTTCAATGTTGTAATTGGTAAGATATGGTTGTCATAAAGATTCTCCATGAAGGATATGGGTGATGCATCTTACATTCTGGGTATTAAAATCTATAGAGATAGATATAGAAGGATTTGGGGATTGTCCCAATCCAGGTACATACACACTATTCTAAAGTGGTTTAGAATGGAGGACTCGTAGCATGGTAATGTACCCGCATGTTATGGAGTCACCCTCTCTAAAGAGATATCTCTCAAGACTGATGAGGAGAACATGAATGACATTCCCTATTTTTTGGTATAGGTTCTATTATGCGTTGTTATATACCAGACCAGATATAGCTTACGCACTTACCATAGTAAGCATATATCAATCCAATCCTGTGGAAAACCACTGGGCAGCTGTAAAGAACATACTCAAGTATTTAAGAGGCACTAAGGAGTTGTTTTTGGTTTTCAGTAAAGGTGACCTCAGGGTGGAGGTGTTTACCGATTCCAGCTTCCAGAGTGACATCGACAGAAATTCTGTCTCTGGGTATGTGTTTACCTTCTATTGAGGTGTAGTATATTGGAAGAGTTCCAAGCAGGATACTGTGGCAGACTTGAGTTATAGATGCAGCCAATGATGTTATCTGGATTAATAAGTTCTTTTCTGAATTTGGTGTGGTTTCAACCATTAAAGATTAATAACTTAGTATTATGATAATGGTGCTATTGTAGCAATGGAACCTCGATCCCATTAGATATCCATACAAATTTTGAGACGGTATCACTTGGTTCGGAAGATAGTTGTTCCATGCGAGATCAAAGTAAAGAGAGTAGACACCAAAGACTATATAGCAGATCCATTTACTGAGGTTATTACTCAGATACAGTTAAAGTAACTATTTGAGAAGTTTGGTATAAGATACTGCAATAATTTTCCTTAAGTGTAAGTGAGAGATTGTTAGATATATGAGCCCTGAAGGCAATTATTGTAATTGTACATGGACCTATATAGATAGAACAATCTTATTCGAAATGATAGTATGCTATCTGGTTTGCTTTATCATTTATGTGTATATGTTTTAATTGTTATTACGTATCGCTAATATATGATGATAAATTACTTAGAATATTATGGGACTACCATAATTATGATTGAGATCATAATAGTGAAGCTTGGTTAGTTTCTAAGCACATTTTTAAAGTGTTCCTAGTCATAGAAGTGCCAAAGCAAGACATTAGCACTCCAGAATAGACTAGTGTATACGTCTTGATCCCGAGGATGGCGATATCTGGTACCACATCCATTGGTGTTTAACACCGTGGATTGTATGTAGGTGCTCATTGAGAATGAGTACACTGAACGAAATCGCTGAGAACTCCTAACTGATATTATACATATTTGTCAGATAGCAGTTCTCTGGTGACAATAGTACATGTTAGTCTTTTGACATGAGATTGTCATAGTACCTTGTATGTGTTCCCATTATACTTAGACTTCTACCCAACCATGGCTTTAAAGAGTCGTGCATATAGGTTTTTGTTGGGTATATAGTCTGGAAGCACATGGAGATGGTGAGTGATCAAGATAGGATTATTCTTTCCCAGTATAGGGAGTTGATGTCGTGCTATATGAGATATAACTATGGCCTGAAGTCCCTAGCTAGGGCGATTGAGATAAAATGATAAATATTATCAGTTATATCTCGGACATTTATGAGTTTGATATATGCATGAATTATTGGGTTATTGGGGGTTTGACATTTTCAACCCTCAGACCCGATATGTGATACTCCTTGATGAAGAGACCAGATTGTACGATAATTGTTACTGATAGGTTTTGTTGGGTTCAGATGAGTTTTCTCATCGACCTACCTTTTGATATATACCTTGGTAGCCGTTACATGCAGCTAGCGTCACTGACATGCTTATGGGTTGAGCCGTTCGTGGGATTGATATGAAATTGTTTCAGGTTCAATCAAATATGATTTTATCAACTCACTGCCAACGTATTGTCAAGTCTTTAGAGTCCCATGCCGAAAGTACCCGCTCAAGTGAAACGATGATTCGGATTTATGTTGTGCGTATAGTTGATACGTATGGGAGTTCTATTACACATGTATCTGATATGATACACATATATTATTTGGACGTTTGTTAATACTAGCCGGTTTAATTATGAGCCAGATTATTAAGTCAAGTGTTGACTTAATATTCATATGAGATATGTCTACTAGTATTATGTATATGATACACACTCTCTCTTTCTCTTTTATTTATATTATGTATTTGATACATATTCCATTCTTGTCATTTTGTGGCATATGGTTGCATGTGGCCTAGTAGGGACCACCTGAGAAAATATTAAGATATTTTCTCAAACCCTCTCTCTAATATATGATAGAAGAGAGAGAAAATGCACATGAGACATCATTTTCCTCCTCATCTTCTCTCTAATGAGTTGAGAACAAAAGAGAAGAACTAGAGAGAAAAAGAGAGAGCTTGATCACTTCATCTTCTTCCTTTCACTTATTAGCAATTTGTGAGAGCAAATTATTTCACAAAGAAGAGTTCTTGTGTGGAGTTGGAGCTTGTGTTAGGTTGCTTTTAAGATGAATCATTTTCAGTGAGAAGATCGTTAATCAAGTTTGGGTCTTCCACTAAAGAGTGGGCACAGTACAAAATTTGTATCCCCTAAACCCTTAGATAGCTTTGTGTTCTCTTAGTTTTACAATTACTAGTTGATGGATGATCTAGGTAATGAGTTTTTTTTATGCTAAGTTAGAAATTTTTGTTCTATATTCCGCTGTGGTTTGCAAGTGTTGCGATCCTAACACCGTGAACTTAAGGGAGGGGGGGCGGAGGGGGGGGGGGGGTAGGCCTACCGTAAAAGCTTAGGCCACCTCCTGCATTGGGTTTGTTGTGTAGTGCTGCACAGTGGCACTTTCTCCTATCATTTATCGTTTAGAAGCACCACTTAACGAATATAGAGTTTAGAAAGGGGTGGGGGGTGGGGTGGGGGGCTAATGTTCTCTCTTAGAGCGTATAAATTATTGCATTGCGTGCTAAGTTTTAGATAGAAGTATCGTAGTTTTTTTTTGAAATTAATTACTAAAAGATAAATGGAAATATGCATTGTTTTTCAATTTATCTATCAACTTATAGTTATGATAATCACTTATTTTCTTGATTTTTTTATTATTGGTGAACTTCGGAATTCAACTACAATTGATTCAGTAACAAATCCTCTAAGCTCAAACAATGATTTATCATCACCTTCAAATGTCGACGACATCTAATGAAGTTCGTCCTTCAAATTCTATCAGCCTAAGTAAATTCTTCCAGTACTGACCAAGGTACATTCGAACCTCTTATAAGTACTTTTGAATTGGTAGATATGTATATTCTAAACATGATCCGGGAGTGTCCAATAACCAGCATCCCTCAAAAGAAAAAGGATGAAGTTGGATTTGCGTATATCAATCTAGGTCCATATAAATCAATTTCAGATGAATGTCAAAAAGAGATATATATACTCTTTGATATTTATCATCATGATTTAATTTGAGTATTCCCTTTTAGATATGCACCCTTTTGTTTTGTTTTCTATGTTATCTTTTTTTTTTCCTTCAGAAGATCAAGTTCATTTATACCCTAATTTCAAAATTGGTAAACAGTTAATAAGAGTAAAAAATGTGCCCTTTTAAACCATATAGGAAAAGATCCTAATTCAGCCGATAGAGCCACATAACAAGCTTGCAGGGATTTAATGAGCCAAAAACAAATAATAACTAAAGATTTAAGACACAAATTTTGAGAAGGTATGATATTAAAGAAAATACCGGTATTGCGAGTAATAAGTAAAGATTTAAGACATCGATTGACGCGGTACGTTGGTTAACATTTCAGTGTGGTGATTCGGTAGATCAAAAATAGCATTAAAGAAAAAAATTAAAAAAAGATGGACCGTCCAATTTGAAACCAACGAACCAGATTATCCAGTTGAGATGACCGGCTGTAAAGTAGTTTTGACCGGTTGTAAATCTGAAAATGGACCTGATTCACATGTGTCTGCCTGTCAAAAAATTAATGAGACCAAATCTTCTTCTCCAAGCCATTTTTGGGTCTTCTTCTCAAGTATTTCTTATTCTTGCATCCCCACTTCAATCTAAACCCTAAATCAGCATGTCTTTTTCAGCTTCAAGTTCCAGCAACGGGATTAAGAGGCCCACCATCAAGATCGTTTGTTAATGTGGATTTTTGGCTAAGCTCTACACTTCGAGAACTATAAATAACCCATGAAGAAAGTTTTGGAGGTGCCCTAAATGGAACCAAGATGGAGATTGTGAGGCATTTGCATAGGATGACAAACTTAGAATTCAGGGGTTTTTCTAATTCACATGTTGGATCTGAAATTACAAGCCGAGAGAGCTTAGGCGATGATGAATCAGCAATGCAAGAATGGTATGTTATTCAAAACTCACGATTTTCATTTGAAATTAAAGTGATGTGGTCAATGGAGAAGAAGATGCCCGTGTTAGGGTTAGTGATGTGGTTTCTTTCTATTTTTATCCATTTGTGTTGGGCATTTTCTTGGACATATGTAATAAATGATCCTTTAGGTTTTCTGTTTATGACGTGTATTTGATCAATTTATTCACTTGTCTTCCATACCTGAATCATTCTAATTTACAAAATAGAGTATTATCATGACAAGTTAATCCAACTCACAATAAATTCCCATTCGGAACTTGGATGATCCTATCTAGGGACTATAAATTCCCACATAAAAGAACATAAAGGCCTACACTGATCAGTCGAAAATATTGCATTTTTAACACATCAATTTCCCTACTCTTTGCAATCATCTAAAGGTGTTTGGTATAAATATAACACATATTAGCAATTCGTTTACAAAATATCAAATAACATGTGTTATACATTATAACCGGCATTTTGAGGGAAATTGTGTTTTTATTATTGCATACATGATCTTTGTATATCAAACAATTGTCCGAGATTGTGTGCAGGAAATTCTCCAGTTAAAGGAGCCGGAACTGCTAAAAGTGCTGATAAAACGCGTCAAGTCCAAGACTTGAAATCTGGCAGTAAACAAGAAAGTATAAAAATATTCCAGACATCAGGAAAGTGCCATAAAGCCAACACCAAAATACCCTGAAAATTTCATGCAGCAACTCCATCAAACGGCCGCGGATCCGCGGCCGAGTCAGGCCGATCCGCCGCGGATCCGCGGCCGCGTTGACTCATCGGTGGCAGAAAACTTTTTCCGAGGTCTCATTTCAATAGCAAAACTTCTTCAAGACGCTTCAGTTCCTAGATTTCTCCAGAAGCTTCCCTTCTAACAGCCAAACTTCTTGTGCAAGCTTAATACCTACCAAGCTTCTCATGCAAGCTAGCTAACTGCCTTAATCTAGAAACTTCTATACAACTACCTAGCTTTCTATGCAAGCTTCATAACAACCAAGCTTCCAAGGGAAGCTAGATCTAGCTTCTAGGGGAAGCTAAAGGGGAAAGCTATAAAAAGGGACTTAGGGCCTCATTACAAGGGTTGTTCGTTGTTGAACATTGAGCCAAAATTCCGCAAGTTGAGTGACACAACTTGCCATCCAAAACCCTAGCCTCAAATCCAATTCAAAAGCCAAATCAAGATTCATCGAGAAGCGAATCAAGCAAGAAAATGGAGATCCTTTGAAGTAACGCTGACCTTCATCCGAGCAAGAGATCCATGACGATCCACGACTCAAGAAGATCGATGCGAAGCTAATTTCGGCGGATTTAGTTACCTCCTCAAATCTTGTAACCTCGAGTTGAGTGAATTGTACCTAATCGTCGATTAATAAAGATAAATATTGTAAATCTTGCTTTTCTTTACATTCTTGCATTATGAAACTTTATCGATTCTTGATTCTTTCCTTTTTCATGATGTGTGAGTGAAATCTCTGCTTGTATCGGATTCGAGAAAATAGGTAGATGATGATGATTAAATTCTTAAACGATTCTTAAATCTTATGAGTTTTGTAAACTTTAGAAAATTGAATCATCGAAAGCCTAATTTGAGCGAGATCGTTTTCTTGAATGTTTTCGCTCCAAATTAGAGATCAACGATCGGTGATTTAATTTGCTAGAGGCTAGAATTTGAATGATAATCAATGAAAGGACAAGGGATGACGATGAAGAAACCCCAGTTTCTTCAATAGATCCCTAATTCTCATTGATCGTCATCGATCTGGCAACAAATCTTCAATAGATAAGAATTTGTAATAATTAGTTTTCATCATCACTATCAATTAAATCGATTCCTACAAGGCTCTTTACAAATCTTGATAATTCAAACAATTTGGGAACATTTCTTGATTCTTGATTTTAGATCTTTACTTTCTTTAAGTTTCTTGAAAATAAAAGCTCACAAATCTTGAATCAATTTTCGTGCATTTTCTTTTATTCTTTAATTTTCAACTCAACTAAAACAATAACGAGCAAATCACACTTTCTCAGTGGACGATCCGTTCTTATTGACGAAACTACAATAGATACCGTCAATTAATTGCGGTATAAATTTCTTTGGTTGTGAAACATTTCTAAACACGACACGGAAACGATCAATCAAATGGCGCCGTTGCCGGGGAGAGTGTGCTAATTTGTTCGTTTTTGTAATTTGAGTTGGAAAATTTATTATTCCATCAGAATTTTTAGATCAAAATTCGCACAAGCGCTTAACGATTTGTTGTGATTTTTTGCAAGGAGATCTGGAATCTGTAGAGCGAGAGGAAAAATTTTCAGAGCATCTCAGGGAGTTCAGTGAGGCAACAGAAGCATTTGTACCAATTTTTGTGCAGGGATTTCTTCATAAGACCGTGCATCCACGGCGGTTAGGGCAATATTGCGGCGGTTCCGCGGGCTGATTAGGGTTTCAGTGCACCAAACTTCTCAGGTCCTCTTTTGTCTTTCTTATCTCCTCCCTGCTCTGTCCATTAACCAATTTCTGCAGCTTTCTTTGCAAAAATTCGCAGCGCCGCAAAAAGAAAAAAAAAATTGTTGTGTCACGCCCCGCTTCCCAATGTACGGCGAAGGGGACGCGACGAGGTCCGCTACGTATGTACTCAGAAGTACATACGCTAAGCGTATCTAAGCAATATAAAATAAATACACAAGAGACAAGAGTATTAAAAAGAACATCAACTTTTATTTATTAACATTCTTTGTACAATACATGGAAAGAAAAATACAACTGAAATAAAGATGCCTAAACAGTGGCATAACAGGAAATGGAAAGTACTGAAAAGAAAAGTGTACAATGAAATTATACTACAGGGTCTTCGGCAAATTGCTCCAAGTCTTCTTGGGTTGGCTCAACTTCTGCCGGGTCCAGGTCACCTGACGACATTCAAAGAAGAGAGAAACAGAATGTCGTCAGTGAACAGATCGCTCGGTAAGTCCCAAAGGTAAGAGGAGAATAGATAGAGAGGGAGTAAGAGAGAGAGAGAGAGAGAGAGTAGCTTTTACAGTTATATTATATTGTTTTAGTGCTAATGCTGTTGTTATCGTAAGTTCAAGGGTGAATGCCAACTAATCTCAAGAGTGTTCTCAAACCCAACAGGCTGTAATCCAGGGGTAGGGAACCACGGGCCCAAAAGATATGTTAGTAGCGGGACTTCGACCATCGCCGAAGTATTCCAAACTCAACAGGCCATAGTCCAAGAGCATGGAAACACGGGCCCTCATGATTGCTTGCTTGTGTTAGTAGACATGGATTCATGATCTAGGGGGACTCTTGAGATTATGCTGGATTCACGAATGAACTACCCCAATACCCCGTGTAGTTATGTTATTGATAGTACTGTATTGCATTGATTTGTCTTGTAAATTGAATTGTGTAATTGGATGACTGACCAAAACCATGATATCAGTAAACGGTTATAACCGTAGAGTCATGTAAATAGAATACTGGGAAACATGTAAAAGGAATATATCCATGGTTCGGTTCAGTCAAGTTGTAATGATTGTTAACAGTATTCTGGGATTCATGTGTTCATATTGAGTTGGAATAGTTAAGAATATAGATTGACTTGAATCATATTCAAGTCAGAAATAGTCAGACTCAAATCCGAGTCAGACTAAAAGAAAAATAATTTGAAGTTCTATAATTGTTAGGGTCCTTAGTGTAATTTATAGGACTTGAGGGGGTTTTATGTAAAAAGTACTTTTGTATAGTTTTCAAAATACACCTCAAGAATTTATTATTCGTCTTTATAGTTATAATGAGTGTGGATTTTATTTGTGTTATTCTAGTGAATATATCCTAATAAAAGTATTAATTTATAATATTGATTTATTTGAAATTCATGGTATTTTAATGTAACTTTTAATCTTGTACTTTTAGAAAAAATGTGGAAACTTTATCTTATGATAAAATAGGTGTTTAAATGATAATTAAATATATATTAATACAAGAATAATTTTAAATAAATATTTTATTTTCCAAAATCTCATTTTTCTTAAATGTCGTATTTTAAACCTTTCGAGACCGAATGCTCCTTGCGGAGGTCTGAATCTCGCACTACTAGCCCGCGGGTGCACGATGAACCGTACTATCCCTAACAGGTTCCCCAAAGGTGGGTTGTAGCGGCGCTTTGCTTAGGTTTAATGAATACCATTCATTTAGAAAAACGGTTTTATAAGTAAAAGGTATTTATTTGTAAAAAGATATAGTTTTCCGTATTTTAGTTCTGGGGTTTCCTAAGCCAACTAGCCTATTTCTAAGGTCTAAACGATAAGTCATTAGAAGCCTCAAATCGCCTCTTCACCGCCAATTGCGGCCAGGTAAGTGCCAGGTAAGTGGGAAGGAACCACAGTAGTGGGCCTAATTAAAAACCACTAGCCTAGACACACTTGCCTAGACACTACAAAGTCAGTTTAGATAAACGATCGATGTCCATGACATATCGTGCTTTTATTTTAAAATATTTTATTTAGAATTGTTTACAACTTAAAGCTTTCAAGAAAGGTTTATAAAGATGATGGTATTTTTAGTGAAAAGTCTTGTATTTTCGTATTCTATATTTTGACGTTTATCAATTAGTGTTATATTGGTGTGTGTGTAGAGGTCGGTCATTACCTCGTGACTTATTTTAAGGTTTAATGAAGTTTTAGAGGTTAAATATGATATATTAAACTTGAAGGTATTTAAGCGCAAGAATACGGTATTTGAAAACGTTATCATTTCATGTGTGAAAATTCATTCAAATTGATTTCTACAAGTTTAGTGATCAAGATAAACATATTTAGAAATGAGGGGATTGATTAAACGAAGAAAAATAAACTTCATGGTATTTTTATGAAAAGAATACGGTTTTACAAGAAAACTATCATTTCATGTGAGAAACTTTGTTTAAAATTGGTTTTTATGTGATTAATTGTCATCATGGATATGTTTAGGTATTATGGATTAGGTGACAAGTGGAATTTTGTAGAAAAACCGAATCGGAAATCGGTTTGTTCCGATTTCCGTCGGGGTTCGTAATTCCGTATTTTAAGAAATGGAAAAGAGAGAAGGATGGGACTTACGGGTTTCAAAACTCTTCTAAAGAGTAAAGAGGACTAGGGAGAAAGACCGAGATGTGGTTTGGTCGCCGGTTGCTTCAAAGCACGTCGCCGGAATCCTTCAGGGCTTCGCCGTGCACTCGATTTCAATACACACTTTCTTGTGGAATTTTCAAGAGAGTAAATCTAGGGTTTTGGAATGAGAAGGTAGGGGGTAGGGGTCTATTTACAGGGTAGCTAGGGTAGGGTAGGTGAAGGGTTTTATTTATTAAAAAAAATAAAATTAGATAAAAAGTATTAAAATTGGCATTAAAATCATTGTATTTATCATTCAGAAACCGATCAAATAAATTGGAGTTAACCATGAGTTTCAGAAGACCAAAAGCCACGACTTTGCTGTTGGGACCCCGGCCATCGGCCCAACTCCGGCCGGCGCGACCGGCCGATTCGGCCGGCCAACCGGCCGAGTTGGCCGATTCCGGCCGGGTTTGGCCGGCGTTGGGTGTGGGGTCCCCTGACTAAGGTTATGGCATATTTCATTTCTGGGGTTCAGTTCATTATTTGGGAGTTACGGCCTGTGGACTTTTGGGCTTCCAAGGATTTTAAAGAAAAATAAACTAAAAATAATGTGGGGCTTGGGATTCGAACTCTGGTGGCTTGGTTCAGCTGTGCAAGGTATTACCAATGAGCTACAAGCTCCTTCTTGTAATTATTGTGTTATTTAATTACTTAAAATGATAGCAGCAAGAGTAAATACTCCAAGTATACATTAAATTTTAAAGTGATTTCTTGTACACTAAAAATGGAGTTATTACATTCTTGTAGCTTGTAATTAAAAACAAAAATAATTACCTAAATCTTGTGCTCAGGCTAAAATACCCCTTTGTGGATTTTTGAAAAAAATATTTGAAAAATTTTGTATAGGAAGAAAATTAGGGTTGTTACATTCTACCCTCCTTATAAAAATTTCGTCCTCGAAATTTGTAAAAGGACGGTGTAACAGATTCAAGTGAGAGTGTGTGAAGAATGACAAAGTAATGCAAGGGTGTGAAAAAGGTTGAAGAGAATTATCAGGGTTATCCTGACCAACCGTATCAGTTTCTACGGCTGCCAAATTGTAAGCTTGGCGTCTCGGCACGTTTCTTCGTGCAAACTGGTACAATACTGATTGTCGAGGTAAAGGTGGTCCACGTGGAGGTGGTGTAGGAAGAGTTAACTGGGTAGGTGGGGCTTGGAAAACTGGTCTAGCTGCGGAATTAGGATTAGTCCGGTTGTGAGGACAAGTTCGTATGGTATGTGAGGATGATCCACATATCAGGCAAAGACCGTTTGCTCGTCGACAAACTTCCATCAGATGTCAGCTCTCTTGCAGTAGGTACAAAAGGCTGGGCTGGGCCTGTTGATTGGTACTCCAAGTCTCCTTGGTACAAATGGTGGTCCTGATACGGCTTCTCCTGCCATCTGATTGGCATGGCGCTTAACTCCTGCAGACTGAGGTCTTCCCCTCGCTTTTATCACTGCCTCATAACTGCGGGCAGCTTCTAGAGCATCCTCATGAGTCGGAAATTTCCCTGTGGCTAGTGCAACCTGGATTTCCGTGTCCAATCCTTGTTGAAAGCGACGGGCTCTGATATCGTCCGTCGGTATCAAGTGTGCCGCGAATCGGCTCAACATGGTGAATTCAGCGTCGTATTCATCTACCGATTTGTTCCATATTGATCCTTGCTGTAGATGAATAAACTGCTTCTCCGTGGCAAACCTGGCAGTCACAGGGAAATATTTCGCGTCGAACTTCTCGCGAAATGTCTTCCATTCAATCGGCTGTACCAGACGGGTTTCTTCCGCCTTCCACCAATTGCGAGCATTATCCGTGAGCTGTAGCTTCGCTACACGGACCCAAGCGTTTTCTGGCACTTGATCTACTGCCAGATCGTCTTCGATGCTTTGTGCCCATTCTTCCGCTTCAAGAGGGGTTCCTTTACCAGAGAACTGCTTTGGGTGCAAAGCTCTGAATTGCTTTACTCCCGGTACATCGGTCTCAGGACGGTTCAAAAGTTGTTGTTGTCCCTCGAGAAGGCTGCGGATTGCCTCGAATAGCATCGTTTGCTCAGTGGGTGGTGCAGGAACAGCTGGTGTGAGAGGTAGTGCTGAAGGGGTGTTGTTAACGTTGGTGCTGGTGTTATTCGGGGAATCCATAATTCTGAAGAAAAATTTGGATTAGGACAGATTCAAATGATAAGATTCAAGGAATATGAAATTGTAAGATTCAAGGGATATGAATTGTAAAGAATGTTTTAGTTGCTGGTTCTTGTGTTATATTGCTTAGGTTGTTCACGCAGACCAGAACTGCATGACAGGGATTCATACAGCTCTGACCTGCATGGGCCACCAACAAAACCTGTCATGCCCCGCTTCCCAATGTACGGCGAAGGGGACGCGACGAGGTCCGCTACGTATGTACTCAGAAGTACATACTCTAAGCGTATCTAAGCAATATAAAATAAATACACAAGAGACAAGAGTATTAAAAAGAACAGCAACTTTTATTTATTAACATTCTTTGTACAATACATGGAAAGGAAAATACAAATGAAATAAAGATGCCTAAACAGTGGCATAACAGGAAATGGAAAGTACTGAAAAGAAAAGTGTACAATGAAATTATACTGCAGGGTCTTCGGCAAATTGCTCAAAGTCTTCTTGGGTTGGCTCAACTTCTGCCGGGTCCAGGTCACCTGACGACATTCAAAGAAGAGAGAAACAGAATGTCGTCAGCGAACAGATCGCTCGGTAAGTCCCAAAGGTAAGAGGAGAATAGATAGAGAAGGAGTAAGAGAGAGAGAGAGAGTAGCTTTTACAGTTTTATTATATTGTTTTAGTGCTAATGCTGTTGTTATCGTAAGTTCAAGGGTGAATGCCAACTAATCTCAAGAGTGTTCTCAAACCCAACAGGCTGTAATCTAGGGGTAGGGAACCACGGGCCCAAAAGATATGTTAGTAGCGGGACTTCGACCGTCGCCGAAGTATTCCAAACTCAACAGGCCATAGTCCAGGAGCATAGAAACACGGGCCCTCATGATTGCTTGCTTGTGTTAGTAGACATGGATTCATGATCTAGGGGGACTCTTGAGATTATGCTGGATTCACGAATGAACTACCCCAATACCCCGTGTAGTTATGTTATTGATAGTACTGTATTGCATTGATTTGTCTTGTAAATTGAATTGTGTAATTGGATGACTAACCAAAACCATGATATCAGTAAACGGTTATAACCGTAGAGTCATGTAAATGGAATACTGGGAAACATGTAAAAGGAATATATCCATGGTTCGGTTCAGTCAAGTTGTAATGATTGTTAACAGGATTCTGGGATTCATGTGTTCATATTGAGTTGGAATAGTTAAGAATATAGATTGACTTGAATCATATTCAAGTCAGAAATAGTCAGACTCAAACCCGAGTCAGACTAAAAGAAAAATAATTTGAAGTTCTATAATTGTTAGGGTCCTTAGTGTAATTTATAGGACTTGAGGGGGTTTTATGTAAAAAGTACTTTTGTATAGTTTTCAAAATACACCTCAAGAATTTATTATTCGTCTTTATAGTTATAATGAGTGTGGATTTTATTTGTGTTATTCTAGTGAATATATCCTAATAAAAGTATTAATTTATAATATTGATTTATTTGAAATTCATGGTATTTTAATGTAACTTTTAATCTTGTAATTTTAGAAAAAATGTGGAAACTTTATCTTATGATAAAATAGGTGTTTAAATGATAATTAAATATATATTAATACAAGAATAATTTTAAATAAATATTTTATTTTCCAAAATCTCATTTTTCTTAAATGTCGTATTTTAAACCTTTCGAGACCGAATGCTCCTTGCGGAGGTCTGAATCTCGCACTACTAGCCCGCGGGTGCACGATGAACCGTACTATCCCTAACGGGTTCCCCAAAGATGGGTTGTAGCGGCGCTTTGCTTAGGTTTAATAAATACCATTCATTTAGAAAAACGGTTTTATAAGTAAAAGGTATTTATTTGTAAAAAGATATAGTTTTCCGTATTTTAGTTCTAGGGTTTCCTAAGCCAACTAGCCTATTTCTAAGGTCTAAACGATAAGTCATTAGAAGCCTCAAATCGCCTCTTCACCGCCAATTGCGGCCAGGTAAGTGCCAGGTAAGTGGGAAGGAACCACAGTAGTGGGCCTAATTAAAAACCACTAGCCTATACACCACAAAGTCAGTTTAGATAAACGATCGATGTCCATGACATATCGTGCTTTTATTTTAAAATATTTTATTTAGAATTGTGTACAACTTAAAGCTTTCAAGAAAGGTTTATAAAGATGATGGTATTTTTAGTGAAAAGTCTTGTATTTTCGTATTCTATGTTTTGACGTTTATCAATTAGTGTTATATTGGTGTGTGTGCAGAGGTAGGTCATTACCTCGTGACTTATTTTAAGGTTTAATGAAATTTTAGAGGTTAAATATGATATATTAAACTTGAAGGTATTTAAGCGCAAGAATACGGTATTTGAAAACGTTATCATTTCATGTGTGAAAATTCATTCAAATTGATTTCTACAAGTTTAGTGATCAAGATAAAAATATTTAGAAATGAGGGGATTGATTAAACGAAGAAAAATAAACTTCATGGTATTTTTATGAAAAGAATACGGTTTTACAAGAAAGCTATCATTTCATGTGAGAAACTTTGTTTAAAATTGGTTTTTATGTGATTAATAGTCATCATGGATATGTTTAGGTATTATGGATTAGGTGACAAGTGGAATTTTATAGAAAAACCGAATCGAAAATCGGTTTGTTCCGATTTCCATTGGGGTTCGTAATTCCGTATTTTAAGAAATGGAAAAGAGAGAAGGATGGGAATTACGGGTTTCAAAACTTTTCTAAAGAGTAAAGAGGACTAGGGAGAAAGACCGAGATGTGGTTTGGTCGCCGGTTGCTTCAAAGCACGTTGCCGGAATCCGCCAGGGCTTCGCCGTGCACTCGATTTCAATACACACTTTTTTGTGGAATTTTCAAGAGAGTAAATCTAGGGTTTTGGAATGAGAAGGTAGGGGGTAGGGGTCTATTTATAGGGTAGCTAGGGTAGGCTAGGTTAAGGGTTTTATTTATTAAAAAAAAATATAAAAAATTAGATAAAAAGTATTAAAATTGGCATTAAAATCGTTGTATTTATCATTCAGAAACCGATCAAATAAATTGGAGTTAACCATGAGTTTCAGAAGACCAAAAGCCACGACTTTGCTGTTGGGACCCTGGCCGACCGAGTTGGCCGATTCCGGCCGGGTTTGGCCGGCGTTGGGTGTGGGGTCCCCTGACTAAGGTTATGGCATATTTCATTTTTGGGGTTCTGTTCATTATTTGGGAGTTACGGCCTGTGGACTTTTGGGCTTCCAAGGATTTTAAAGAAAAATAAACTAAAAATAATGTGGGGCTTGGGATTCGAACTCTGGTGGCTTGGTTCAGCTTTGCAAGGTATTACCAATGCGCTACAAGCTCCTTCTTGTAATTATTGTGTTATTTAATTACTTAAAATGATAGCAGCAAGAGTAAATAATCCAAGTATACATTAAATTTTAAAGTGATTTCTTGTACACTAAAATGGAGTTATTACATTCTTGTAGCTTGTAATTAAAAACAAAAATAATTACCTAAATCTTGTGCTCAGGCTAAAATACCCCTTTGTGGATTTTTGAAAAAAATATTTGAAAAATTTTGTATAGGAAAAAGTGTATAAGAAAATTAGGGTTGTTACATGTTGCGTGTTTGATCTTGGTTGTTTGCATTTTTTAATACGGAAATTAAGGGGCAGAGACCAAATTCAGATTAGGTGGGGAGTTCATTAACCTTCCTAAGCCCCAAAAATCACAAACTTGCATCCGCATCACCCTCATTAATTAAAAGAAATCTAGACAAGACTCTAAGGACCATCGCGCTCAATTAGGACAGAAGGAGGTCGTGGGTAATCTATTGCTTATCCACGTTTCTTTTGTGGTGTCTAAGGCAAGTGTGTCTATGGCAAGTGGTTACTTAATTAGGCCCACTACTTACGTAGTGGCGAACCTCCCACTTACCTGGCACTTACCTGGCCACAGGAGGGGTAAAGAGGCAGTAGAGGATCTATCTTGCGACTTGTCTTCTGGAAGTCTAGGAGCGGTCTAGAGACTTGACCTAGGTGACCACTAGAATTAGGGTTGCTTGTGTATTGTTTGTGATTTGATTTTTCAAAAAATCCGTACTTTTTCAAAACAAACACCAACTCATCTTTTCCTTAATTATCACAACGCTGCCACTTGTGCTAAACCATTTAGTGCATGCTCGGCTGGACACGGGATTCCAGTGCTCGTCTTGTCCGCGTTCCTCCTATCGACTCCGAAGTCGGTATTTCTACGTCTACTTGTTCTTTACCCTCCACCATACCCACTTCGATGGACAATTCTCCATCGAATTTCTTTAACACTACTCTGCCACCGTCCGCAGGTGTGCAGAATCCGCCCCGCATCTCTCTCCAAGAGAGATGTTACCCTATGCGAGGTCCTCTTTTGACCTGTCTTACCATTCCACCAGCTAATGGGGAAAATTTTGAAATCAAACCACAATACATCAATCTTCTACCAAAATATCACGGTCTCGAGTCTGAAGACGCATACGTCTTTATTACCAAATTTGAAAATGTATGCGCTATGATGGGTACTTCACAGCTTTCTGTGGATGCTATGAGATTACGTCTTCTCCCATTCACTTTGTGATATAGCCGAGAAGTGGCTTTATAACACAGACGCACATTCTATTTCGATCTGGGGAGAATTCGTAACAGCTTTCCTAAAGAAATTATATCCCAATCATAAGATAGCTCGAGTCCGTAGCGAAATAAATCAATTTACTCAGCTTCCAAATGAACCATTTTCGAAGTGTTTTGAACGCTTCAAGGATCTGTTAGTTCAATGTCCTCATCACGGAATCCCTAAATGGGATTTGTGCAGAATCATATATGAGGGCATTAATCCTACAACAAAACAGAACCTTGAATCCATGTGTCAAGGAACGTTCATGAATAAAGATGATGGTGAAGCCTGGAGATTTTTAGAAGATTTTGCTGAAAAATCTTTACAGTGGGAGTGTATAGACCAGTCATCGTCTAGGGGTGGCATTCACTAAATTGATGTTTCCATAGGAGTTAGAGCTGAAATAGCAGCAATGCAAAAGAAATTCGAAGCTATGGAACATAAATTTTTAGCAGTCTCACTAAATAAGATGTCACTTTCCAAAACTGTCTGTGGATGCTATTCTGATCCATCTCATCTTACGGAAGAATGTACATTGAATTCTCCGTTTCAAGGTCAAGAGCATACCAATGGTGCTTTCCAACAAAGACCTAGAAACGATCCGTATTCTTCCACTTATAATCAGGGTTGGAGGAATCACCCAAACTTTGCTTGGAACCAATCACAAAATCAAAATACGGTTCCAAATCAAAATAATTTCCAAAGGGCTCCTCCACCACAACAGCAACCACTTCAACTGAGTCAGAACCCCTACCAATCACAAAACTTTCAAAATCCGGTCAACACACCTGCACCGTATAATCCTTTGCAGTTGACCGGTACTGATGAATCCTCTTTACTAGCACAAACCATGAATTTGATTCTGAAAAATTTCATGCAAGTTTCGGCAGAGATTCAGTCTTCTGTCGATGATATAAAGAAAAACTCCACCTCCCAAGCTGAGAGTATAAAATCGATGGAAGTACAAATTGCACAATTAAAAGCCGAAATGAGTGCTAGAGAGAAAGGGAAACTTCCGTCTCAACCCCAACCGAAACCTGGGCATTCACAACACTACAATGTGAATGCCATTACAATGTTGAGATCTGGAAGAGTGCTGAATAATCACGTTGGGGAAGAGATTGATGATGATGAAAAATCTATCAATAATACCCCGGCTGAGATTTTCCCCTCCACACATACTTCTGACTCTAGTTCTTCTACCCCACCACCTTCTTGCGAGCCTATTCTTCGTTTTCCTCATGGCTCGACACCTCAGCATACCTCTTCTAGTCCACCAAAGACGATCCCCGCTCCTATTCTGGGATCACTTCCATACACACCACCTTCTCCAATGTTGGACCCAGCTCTTATTGCCAAAGATCCTTATCCGAATCGGTTAAGGGGAAATAAATTAAGTCCACATATGGAGAAGATTATGGAAATGTTCAAACAGGTCAACATCAACATCTCTCTCCTAGATGCTATCCAACAAGTCCCCGCTTATGCGAAAATTCTTAAAGACTTGTGCACTAGGAAGAGGAAGATTCAAGTGCCCAAAAAGGTTTTCATGACTAATAATGTTAGCATTGCTTTTACCCCACATTTACCAAAGAAACGTAAGGACCCAGGATGTCCTACGATATCGATTTCTATTGGGGGTAAAAACATTAACCGTGCTTTGCTTGACGTTGGCGCAAGTGTTAACCTGCTTCTATACTCTGTCTACGAGCAGTTAGGGATTGGAGAGTTAAAACCAGCTCATTGCACTCTCCAAATGGCAGACCGTTCAATCACCAAACCTAGGGGTGAACTGGAGGATGTGTTGATAAAAGTCGGGGAATTCATATTCCCTGTAGACTTTATTGTTCTCGATACACAACCTGTAGCAAACCCACGGAACCAAATTCCGGTGATTTTGGGTCGACCATTCCTTGCCACTTCCAATGCTGTCATTAACTGTCGAAACGGTTCAATGAACCTATCTTTTGGAAAAATGACAATTGAACTGAACATCTATAAAATTGGAAGTCAGCCGTCTGAACCCTCTGCTCACATACTTGATGTTTGTTCTGTCCACGAGATTGCTCCCGAAAGTTGCGAAGTTGATGAACTTTGCTTTGATGATCTCTACGACATTAGTACATCAATATTTTATCTTGCACATCTTAGTGAGGACACTCTTTCCACTCTTGAGTCTGAAACTCTTGACTCATCACTTTCTGAGTTTGTATCTTTTGCAGGCTACGAGCTTCTTTGTGACTCTAAATATCATTCGATGACCCCACCTTCTATAGTTTCTCTGCCAGCATTAGATCTCAAAATTTTACCTTCTCATCTTAAATATGCATATTTAGGTGAGAATGAGTCTTTACCTGTGATCATATCCGCTTCTCTAGCCTCAGAGCAAGAGAATGCGCTTTTGATGGTATTGAGATCTAATAGGCAGGCGTTTGGTTGGACTATGGCTGACATCAAAGGGATTAGTCTCTTGATTGTTGAACATCATATACATTTGATGGATGAAGCCAAGCCAACCCGAGAACCACAGAGACGGTTAAACCCCGTCATGAAGGATGCGGTGAAGAAAGAAATCGTCAAATGCCTTGACAATGGTATCATTTATCCAATCTCTGATAGCCAATGGGTAAGTCCAATTCATGTCGTCCCTAAGAAATCTGGCATTACGGTCATAACAAATGAGGCAAATGAGTTAATCCAGACACACGCTCAAACTGGGTTGCGTGTATGTATTGATTATAGAAAACTCAATGCCGCAATGAGGAAAGACCACTTTCCTCTACCTTTTATTGACCAGATGTTAGAACGCTTAGCTGGACGTGAATATTACTGCTTCATGGACGGATACTCTATCTATAACCAGGTCCCTATTGCCAAAGAGAATCAAGATAAAACCACATTTACTGGTCCTTTTGGTACTTTTGCTTATAGACGCATGCCCTTTGGGTTATGCAGTGCTCCCGCTATATTTCAGCGGTGTATGATGGGGATATTCTCGGACATGGTCGAGAATTTTCTGGAGATTTTCATGGACGATTTCTCGATATTCAGAGATTCTTTTGCTGACTGCCTATCTCATCTTGACACAGTTCTTACTCGTTGTAAGGAGAAGAACTTAATCTTGAATTGGGAAAAATGCCATTTCATGGTCCAAGAGGGAATTGTGCTTGGACATGTTATTTCACGAAAAAGCATTGAGGTTGACAAAGCTAAAATAGATGTCATTCAAAACCTTCCTCATCCCAAATGCGTCAAGGATATACGATCTTTTCTTGGCCATGCAGGCTTTTACAGGAGATTCATTAAGGATTTTAGCAAAATTGCTAGACCTTTAACTCTTCTCTTGGCCAAGGACACAACCTTTCACTTTGACTCAGATTGTGAGGCAACATTTGACTCACTTAAACACTCTCTCACTACAGCCCCCGTTCTATCATCTCCAGATTGGAACCACCCTTTTGAGCTTATGTGTGATGCATCAGATTTTGCAGTTGGTGCAGTCTTAGGACACCACATTGAAAAGATGCCACACGTGATCTATTATGCAAGTAAGACCTTGAACGATGCTCAAATTAACTATACAACTACCGAGAAAGAACTCTTGGCAGTTGTATTTGCAATAGAAAAATTCAGGCCTTACTTGATTGACTCACCTATTGTTGTGTACACTGACCACTCTGCCTTGAAACATCTTTGGCGAAGAAGGATGCTAAAGGTATGCTAATACGTTGGATCCTTCTATTACAAGAATTTGATCTTGTTATTAAAGATAAAAAAGGATGTGAAAACGTTGTAGCCGACCATCTTTCACGCATCTCTTCTTCACCTGTGACCATACCGATCAATGATTCTTTTCCAGACGAACAACTCTTGAATGTATCCGACGAACCTTGGTTCATGGATATTGTGAATTATCTTGTTACGGGACATATTCCCCGCGAATGGTCGAAACATGACAAATATCGATTTCTATCCCAAGTAAAACACTTTTACTGGGATGAACCCTATCTGTTTTAGTATTGTCTTGACCAGATCATTCGCAGATGTGTCCCTAATGACGAATTCAAGAGTGTTCTATCTTTTTGTCATGATCAGGCATGTGGGGGTCATTTCGGTCCTCGAAAGACGGCGGAGAAGGTTTTGCAATGCGGTTTCTATTGGCCGACTTTGTTCAAAGATGCATTTGATCATTGCAAAACCTGTGCACAGTGTCAACACATGGGTAGGATTTCCCGGAGAAATGAAATACCACAGCAACCCATCTTCGTGGTTGAAATTTTCGACCTTTGGGGTATTGACTTTATGGGTCCTTTTCCTAACTCTTTCGGGAATTTGTACATATTGCTTGCGGTTGATTACGTCTCGAAATGGGTTGAAGCTATTTCTTGTCGCACTAATGACAAAAAGGTTGTCATTAAATTCTTAAAAGAAAACATCTTTTCGCGATTTGGACACCCACGCGCTATCATCAGCGATAACGGGACGCATTTCTGCAATCGGTTTTTCGAGAATTTGATGCAGAAATATGCAATCAACCACAAACTTTCCACACCCTATCAACCCCAAACGAGTGGGCAAGCAGAGGTTTCAAACAGACAAATCAAATAAATTTTGGAGAAAACAGTTTCTAAAAATCGAAAAGATTGGTCAACCAAATTGATGGATGCTCTTTCGGCATTCCGAATTGCATATAAAACCGATCTCGGTATGTCTCCTTACAGACTAGTGTTTGGAAAGGCTTGTCACCTTCTGGTCGAGATTGAGCACAAAGCAATGTGGGCCATTAGAGAACTTAACTTTGACTTAAATCAAGCCTGCAACTTTCGGAAGCTGCAATTAAACGAGCTAAGCGAACTCCGCGATGAAGCTTATGATAATTCTGTAATTGTAAAGAACCGGACTAAGGTCTTTCACGATAAAAATATTTTGAGAAAAACTTTTACACCTGGTCAACAAATCCTTCTTTATGATTCACGACTCCATCTTCATGCGGGTAAGCTACGATCTCGGTGGAAAGGACCTTTTGTTGTGCGGTATGTATACCCGCACGGGACAGTTGAGTTTGAAAATGTTGAAAACGGTACAATTTTCAAAGTAAATGGACATAGATTAAAACCGTATTTTTCCACTGACCCCACGGAGGAGCTCCTGTTTTTACTGGAGCTGCTTTATCTTGATTAAAATTCCTCCGTCTCACCTCCATGTCTTGTAAAATACTGTATCATTTTTAGAATGGCGGTGAGTGAAAAGAATAAGTTTGGGGGAGGATTTTCACGATCATATTTATTGCCCCCATTAATAAATTTCCTCCCAGGCTTACAGGTTTTTGTGATCCAGCAGATGGCAACAGTGAGGACACTGTTGAAAACAAGTTTGGGGGAGGCTTGTGCTTATTTATGCATCACTTTGCATCATACTTTGCATAAGCACAAAACATTTAAAATTTAAAAAAAAAATTCAAAAGATAAAAATATTTAATATTTAATTTTATAATAAAAGATTAGATAGTGAAAAATTACATCCAAAAGATTGGAAAAATTTAAGAAAACCAAGAAAATTAGAAGTTTTCTTAAACGAACTAGTAATAAGTAGTTATGAGCCGTTGTCCCAAGGGTTAGTAAGATGAAAGAAGTCACCAATCTGAGGATAAAAATAAGTCTGAAAAATAGTTCATATTCTGGAAGCCAAACATTTGAATGTTGATACCCTACTATACGCACTTACACACGTCTTGAAGCTCGGGATAATAGAGGATACCTTGAAATACTCTTGTCTAAAAGCCAAAGTATGAAGGAAATTATAAATATAAAACGGTGTAGAAAAATGAACACTGGTTTTGTAATCACCAAGGCAGCATAAAAAAAATATAGCGAGAGTGCTTCATCACCTAGTGCCTTAGACTAACTGGTTTGAGAGTCACTGCTAAGCCTCAGGTGGTGCAAGACGAGGAAAGATACTAATATGCCTAATAAGCAAGCACATGAGTAATCAGTCAGTTAGTACCTCAAGAAGTATTAACGGCTGCATGAAAAATGTGTGAGCAATCCTATCTAAATATTCATCGATTAAAATGTACTGAGGTAGATGGACAAGAGTATGATAGCTTGAATTGAATTTTCCGAGTGTAGGGATGTCTTTTACACACACGTAGGGGTATATGATCGATGTTTGGAAGAAAGGTAGGAATGAAGAATACGGACGATGTTTTATTGAGGGATGATGTGGTTTCTAACATCTTTTCATGACTATTAAGATAGGGCTCATGACAACTGAAAAACTAGTATAGTTGGAAACACTAATTTTCAAAGTCTTTCTTTTACAATTCTTATCTTTATATGTAACTTTCACGGTCTTCCTTTTATTATGGGATTTTGTGGGTGCAATCCGCTGAAAACCCTCAGGAGACATCACTCCTCCTACTAGGGACACCTAGAGCTTTAAAGGCTTGTTGCACGTGCTCAGTGCAATCGTGTTGCCTACGAAAGTGTGCTAGTTAGTTTTTCTTTTTCTTTATTTTCTCCTTTTCTTTCTAATAAGACAAGTTTTCTCGAGACGACCAAAATTAAGTTTGGGGGAATTTGATCAGTCGAAAATATTGTATTTTTAACACATCAATTTTCCTACTCTTTGCAATCATCTAAAGGTATTTGGTATAAATATAGCACATATTAGCAATTCGTCTACAAAATATCAAATAACATGTGTTATACATTATAACCGGCATTTTGAGGGAAATTGTGTGTTTATTATTGCATACATGATCTTTGTATATCAAACACTTGTCTCGAGATTGTGTGCAGGAAATTCTCCAGGTAAAAGAGCCAGAACTGCTAAAAGTGCTGATAAAACGCGTCAAGTCCAAGACTTGAAATCTGGCAGTAAACAAGAAAGTATAAAAATATTCCAGACATCAGGAAAGTGCCATAAAGCCAACACCAAAATACCCTGAAGATTTCATGCAGCAACTCCATCAAACGGCCGCGGATCCGTGCCGAGTCAGGCCGATCCGCCGCGGATCCACGGCCGCGTTGACTCATCGGTGGCAGAAATTTTTTTCCAAGGTCTCATTTCAATAGCAAAACTTCTTCAAGACGCTTCAGTTCCTTGGTTTCTCCAGAAGCTTTCTTTCTAACAGCCAAGTTTCTTGTGCAAGCTTAATACCTACCAAGCTTCTCATGCAAGCTAGCTAACTACCTTAATCGAGAAACTTCTATACAACTACCTAGCTTTCTATGCAAGCTTCATAACAACCAAGCTTCCAAGGGAAGCTAGATCTAGCTTTTAGGGGAAGCTAAAGGGGAAAGCTACAAAAAGGGACTTAGGGCCTCATTACAAGGGTTGTTCGTTGTTGAACATTGAGCTAAAATTCCGCAAGTTGAGTGACACAACTTGCCATCTAAAACCCTAGCCTCAAATCCAATTCAAAAGCCAAATCAAGATTCATCGAGAAGCGAATCAAGCAAGAAAATGGAGATTCTTTGAAGCAACGCCGACCTTCATCCGAGCAAGAGATCCATGACGATCCGCGACTTAAGAAGATCGATGGGAAGCTAATTTCGGCGGATTTAGTTACCTCCTCAAATCTTGTAATCTCGAGTTGAGTGAATTGTACCTAATCGTCGATTAATAAATGCGAATATTGTAAATCTTGCTTTTCTTTACATTCTTGCATTATGAAAATTTATCGATTCTTGATTCTTTCCTTTTTCATGATGTGTGAGTGAAATCTCCGCTTGTATCGGATTCGAGAAAATATGTAGATGATGATGATTAAATTCTTGAACGATTCTTAAATCTTATGAGTTTTGTAAACATTAGGAAATTGAATCATCGAAAACCTAATTTGAGCGAGATCGCTTTCTTGAATGTTTTCGCTCCAAATTAGAGATCAACGATCGGTGATTTAATTTGCTAGAGGCTAGAATTTGAATGATAATCAATTAAAGGACAAGGGATGATAATGAAGAAACCCTAGTTTCTTCAATAGATCCCTAATTCTCATTGATCGTCATCGATCTGGTAACAAATTTTCAATAGATAAGAATTTGTAATAATTAGTATTCATCATCACTATCAATTGGATCGATTCCTACAAGGCTCTTTTCAAATCTTGATAATTCAAACAATTTGGGAACATTTTTTGATTCTTGATTTTAGATCTTTACTTTCTTTAAATTTCTTGAAAATAAAAATTCACAAATCTTGAATCAATTTTCGTGCATTTTCTTTTATTCTTTAATTTTCAACTCAACTAAAACAATAACGAGCAAATCACACTTTCTCAGTGGACGATCCGTTCTCATTGACGAAACTACAATAGACACCGTCAATTGATTGCGGTATAAATTTCTTTGGTTGTGAAACATTTCTAAACACGACACGGAAACGATCAATCAAGGACCAAACAATTCCAGTGTCTAACACATCTTTAGTCAAATATCCCACTTTGTAATATAAAAGTCGCACGTTGTAGACTTAAAATTCCAGTTGGTAAGAAAAAAGTTCCACTTAGGGAACTCAGAAAACAACCCAGAATTTCCCACTCAGAAAACAGAAGGGCCATCAAGGAATTCTAGAGTACCACATGAAAGAACAAAAATTCCCACTTGAAGAACAAACAATCCCAGTTTCAAGTACGTTTGTGTAACGTTCTAAAAATTGTTTAGAATAATTATAAATTAATTAGCGGCATAACATGCGTTTTTCAAATAAAACCTAGTTAATAATTATTTCCACAAAGACATAAATAAACTTATTCACTTATGTAAATATTTATTTATTTATGTATTTAAATTAATTAATTAATTAATTATTTTATTTATTTATTTATTAAATTATTTTATATGCATATACACTCTAATCTATTGTTAACATTATGTTAGTGTATGTTAAAACAAGTTTATGCAATCATGACACAATAAGACACAATTTATGAATGGTTAATACATTTTATAACATGGGATGGTTCTAGAATAATTTAGAAAGAGAGGAAAATAAAAATGAAGCGTGGTGCATTAAATGAGGTGAGAGAGGGTGCCTTGGTTGATTCATTCTCTCTTATCTCTCTAGACTTTTCTCCCTCATTCTCTTCTCTTCTTCTTCTTTCTCCTTAACTCAAAAACCTATCTCTAATCCCAAAAACTCTACACAAAATCCCGCACAAATCCTTCATTAATCATTTCAAAAATCCCATTCTAAACCTCCTCAAGAGTTATTTAGAAGCAAGTCATCATCTTGAGGCCACTCTTCAAGTTAGGATCACTTCTAGTCATCTTCAAAGTATGAGTCAAGTTTACAACATGTTTTGCTAATCCTTTGCCTTAATTATTCTTAATTAGGTTTTAGGGTAGTGTTTAAAACAAATTTAAAGTTTTAAGTGAGAGTTAAGTTGAGTATGGGGTTGTAATGACTTTAGGGTAATCATAACTTAAATTAGGGTAGTTAAGAATAGTCTAGTGCCTAATAGTCTTGTTTAACTACCAAGTTTGCACTAAAGCACCTTAATGTTTCAAATTAGTGTTAAATATCGTATTTAGTTAAGATCAGGGTCTCGTTTTAGAACCTTCTATCAACCCAGAGACTTTAGAAAGAAGTTACAATTACGGGTAGATATATATAGGACTAGGAATACACCCTCAAAACCCGAGCCCCTAACCCCATTTTCTGGCCGCAATTTTAATACTTCTGGCCGCAAATTGCGGCCCAGTGAGAGAGCTAGGTCATGGGTCTTCGTCGAGAGATCTCTGCAACTCTAATTAGGTCTCTGATGTGTGCAACTTTCTCTAATTGTTTGTATAGGAAAATATGGAACCATTTTATCTTAAATTAGGCATTTTGTTAACGTGCGATACGAATGTTTCGATTCTTGTTTTGGCGTTTCCTTTAGTTTACAGCCCTTAGGGTTAGTCATAGGCGTTGTTGCACACGTTTAACACACCAAGTTCACCCGTGTAGTATTTGATTTCGTGTCATATCTGATTTCTAGCCTCATGTGCTAAGTTTTGTGCGATTTTAGGATCGGTTGCGGAGACGTCGGACGCGGATAGGAAAGAAAAGGAGGTGGTCGGATTCGAGTAGCTGAGACGTTTTGGCGAGTAGATTTAACATCTATGGGGTAATCATTCGGATGGCGTAAAGCGCCCGATATTTAGTACTAATTGCAATTCTTTTATACATATACTTATAAACTTATCCATATTGCATACGCATCATCATGCGCATTGACATCATCATACTAGGACACTTGCACCATTGCCAATGGTTCATGCCGCACGTGCACTATCCTATTTGTACACATACGCCATTGGTAATTGCCATGTCACGTACACTTTAAAACTCGCTTGATAACTTGCATTTTTGCATTACATCATTATTGACATATAAATCTTCTAGTTATTCATCTAGCTTGCTTCATATTAATATCATGTACATTTGTCATCATCGTTATATTCATATATTATGATGTTCTTGGAGATTTCCGTTTTCATGAGATTTCTGGATTTGAGAAACCACATGTGAATTTTGAAAATTTATGATCATTTTAAAAGAAAAATGCGGTTTCTCGTGCTATGATGTGTGACGTCCACCATGAGTTTTCTCGGTTCTTGAGTTATGTGTATACCCGATTCGAAGAGAGAGGTGGCACCGTCTGTGGGTACATGGTGGAACCGGTGATGTACCCTGGGGCAAGAAGATTGTCTAGAAAGACATTGAGCCAGGTAGGGGAACAATACCTACCGGTGATTATTTATCCCGGCGGATATCCGGAGGATACCGACCGGAGTCGTTGATTCAGATGGATTTGAGGGCCGATCTGAGAGACGGCACCCGAGATATTGAGATTTGAGTGTCGATGCTTGACACGAGATTATGTTGTTTTTATTGATGATACTTTGGTTCTACCATACCATAATTTATGCGTCCATGGACTGCCGTGATAAGGCTGTCAGATTTAGTTTTCCGGGTGAGCCAGTTATTGTTATTCAGGGAGACTGTAGTGCCACTCTTCCCAGTTTGATTTCTGCCCTTTGCGCTAGTCGGCTCTTGAGGAAAGGATGTCGGGGATTCCTGGCATATATTCGTGATGCTGGAGCCATAGGGGTCCCGTTGGACCAGGTTCCGATTGTGAGAGAGTTTCCTGATGTATTTCCTGATGAGTTACCTGGATTGCTGCCAGAGCGCGATATCGAGTTCTGCATTGACTTGATCCCCGGCACGGGGCCTATTTTTATACCGCCTTATCGAATGGCCCCGGCGGAGCTTAAAGAGATTAAAGATCAGTTGCAAGATTTGCTTGACAAGGTACTTATTCGTCCGAGTGTCGCCTTGGGAAGCTCCTGTCTTGTTCGTTAAGAAGAAGGACGGCAGTATGCGATTGTGCATTGATTATCGTCAGCTGAACCGAGTTATGGTGCGGAATAAGTATCCTCTACCTCGCATTGACGATTTGTTCGATCTTCTCAAGGTGTGAGACATTTTTCGAAGATTGACTTGTGATCGGGTTATCATCAGTTGCGGTTCCGGAATGATGACATTCCGAAGAATGCTTTTCAGATGCGCTACGGGCATTACGAGTTCTTGGTGATGTCGTTCGGGCTCACCAATTCCCCAGTAGCATTCATGGATTTGATGAATCGGATCTTCAGGCCGTTTCTCGACCATTTTATTATCGTATTCATAGACGACATTCTGGTGTACTCCAAGAGTCGAGAGGAGAATGAGCAGCATTTGAAGATTACATTGTAGACATTGAAAGAGCACCAGCTGTTTGCTAAATTCTCGAAGTGTGTTTTTTGGCTTGATAGTGTTGACTTCTTGGGTCATGTGATTACGAGAGATGTTATATGAGTGGACCCAAAGAAGATCGAGGCCGTACAACATTGACCTAGACCTGTTTCAGTGACAGAGGTTCGCAGCTTCTTGGGCTTAGCCGGTTACTACCGACGTTTTGTACAGGATTTCTCTCGTATCGCTGCACCGCTGACCGGACTGACTCAGAAGGGAGTTCCATTTCTTTGGAATGTGGCATGTGAGCAGAGTTTTCAGCAGTTGAAGACTCGTTTGACGACTGCTCCAGTTCTATCTTTGCCTTAAAGATCAGGCGGATATGTTGTTTATTGCAATGCTTCTCGAGTGGGTCTAGGTTGCGTGTTGATGCAGCACGACAGAGTCATCGCTTATGCTTCTCGACAGTTGAAGAAGCACGAGCAGAACTATCCCACTCACGATCTAGAGATGGCCGAGGTGGTCATTGCGCTCAAGATTTGGAGACATTACTTGTACGGTGAGTCATGTCAGATCTTTACGGACCACAAAAGCCTGAAGTACATCTTCCAGCAACGGGATCTAAATTTGAGACAGCGCCGTTGGATGGAGCTTGTAAAGGACTATGATTGTGAAATCCTTTATCGCCCGGGCAAGGCGAATGTGGTAGCTGATGCTTTGAGTCGGAGGCCCAGAGGTAGTTTGTCCTATTTGAGCGCAGTTCAGAGAATGTTTTCTACAGATTGGCAGATCTTATGCGATAGCAGAGTACAGTTCGAGTTCACTTCCACCGGAGGACATCTTTCTCATGTCCGAGCCTGTCCACTTTTACTTGATCGTATCCAGGAGGCGCAGTCCGACGATGCTCATTTGTCTGAGATTATGAAGCAGGTTCAGCAGGGGAGAGATTCGGAGTTTGTGATTGATGGCCAGGGAGTGCTATGATTTGGGACTCTTCTATGTGTACCGGATTCTGAGGGGCTGAGACGTGAGATCCTAGAGGAGGCACATTAGTCAGTATACAGTGTTCATCCGGGTTCCACCAAGATATATCATGATTTGAGAGATATGTACTGGTGGGAAGGAATGAAGAGAGATGTTTCAGATTTCGTTTCGAGATGCCTGACTTTCCAGCAAGTCAAGGCCGAGCGTCAGAGGCCGGTGAGAGAATTACAGCCATTGCCCATTCCGGAGTAGAAATGGGAGCAGATCTCCATGGATTTCGTTGTGGGTCTATCTAGGTCCAGTCGAGGGTATGACTCCATTTGGGTGATTGTAGATCGGTTGACGAAAGCGGCTCATTTCCTTCCAGTGAAGACCACTTTCGGATTTGCTCAGTATGCGCAGTTATACATTGATGAGATTGTGCGGCTACACAGCGTTTCGACTTGCATTGTTTCCGATAGAGGCACCCAGTTTACCAGCCGTCTTTGGCGGAAACTTCAGGAGGCTTTGGGTACCCGTTTGAGTTTTAGTACAGCTTTCTATCCGCAGATCGATGGTCAGTCAGAGCGGACTATACAGACTCTCGAGGATATGCTCTGAGCGTGTACTAGATTTTGGTGACGGTTGGGATCGTCACTTGCCCTTGATAGAGTTCTCCTACAATAACAGTTTTCAGGAGACAATTCAGATGACACCTTTTGAGGCTTTGTATGGAAGAAAGTGTCGATCGTCAGTATGTTGGACCGAGCTCAGCGAGAGCAGGATTTTGGGACCGCAGTTAGTTCAGGAGACTACAGAGAAGATTCAATTGATTCAGGATAGGATGAGAGCAGCCCAGAGCAAGCAGAAGTCTTATGCCAATCTCCGTCGTTGCAGACTTGAGTTTGCTGTGGATGTTCATGTTTTCTTACGTGTCTCGCCGATGAAGGGTGTGATGAGGTTCGGAAAGAAAGGGAAACTTAGTCCCAGATATGTAGGTCCTTTTGAGATTCTTAATTGAGTCAGTACCGTCGCCTATCGCTTAGCACTTCCGTCCAGTTTTTCGGATGTACACCCCGTATTTCATGTATCGATACTTCGCAAGTACCTTCATGACCCAGCTGGAGCACGATCTTTCTTTCACCGAGCAGCCGATAGTTATCTTGGACCGGCAGGTAAAGAAACTACGGTCAAAGGTTTTACCATCCGTAAAAATTCTATTGCGTGGCCCAAATATCGAAGAGGTCACATGGGAAGCCGAGGGCGAGATGCGGAAGAAATATCCCCATCTCTTCGAAGGTACGCGTAGTTAGATTTTAAATTCGGGGACCGAATTTCCTTAAGGGGGGAAGATTGTAACGTTCTAAAAATTGTTTAGAATAATTATAGATTAATTAGCGGTATAACATGCGTTTTTCAAATAAAACCTAGTTAATAATTATTTCCACAAATACATAAATAAACTTATTCACTTATGTAAATATTTATTTATTTATGTATTTAAATTAATTAATTAATTAATTAATTATTTATTTATTTAATAAATAATTTTATATCCACATACACCCTAATCTAGTGTTAACATTATGTTAGTATAGGTTAAAACAAGTTTATGGAACCATGATACATTAAGATACAATTTATGAATGGTTAATACATTTTATAACATGGGATGGTTCAAGAATAATTTAGAAAGAGGGAAAAATAAAAATGAAAATAAAAATGAAGCATGGTGCATTAAATGAGATGAGAGAGGGTGCCATGGTTGATTCATTCTCTCTCATCTCTCTAGACTTTTCTCCCTCATTCTCTTCTCATCTTCTCTTCTTTTTCTTTCTCCTTATAACTCAAAAACCTATCTTTAATCCCAAAAACTCTACACAAAACCCCACATAAATCCTTCATTAATCAATTCAAAAATCCCATTCTAAACCTCGTCAAGAGTTCCTTAGAAGCAAGTCATCATCTTGAGGCCACTCTTCAAGTTAGGATCATTTCTAGTCACCTTCAAAGTATGAGTCAAGTTTACAACATGTTTTTCTAATCCTTTGCCTTAATTATTCTTAATTAGGTTTTGGGGGTAGTGTTTAAAACAAATTTAAAGTTTTAAGAGAGGGTTAAGTTGAGTTTGGGGTTGTAATGACTTTAGGGTAATCATAACTTAAATTAGGGTAGTTAAGAATAGTCTAGTGCCTAATAGTCTTGTTTAACTACCAAGTTTGCCCTAAAACATCTTAATGTTTCAAATAAGTGTTAAATATCATATTTAGTTAAGATTAGGGTCTCGTTTTAGAATATGCTATCAACCCAGAGACTATTCAAAGAAGTTGTAATTACTGGAAGATATATATAGGACTAGGAATACACCCTCAAAACCCGAGCCCCTAACCCCATTTTCTGGCTGCAATTTTAATACTTCTGGCCATAAATTGCGGCCCAGTGAGCTAGGTCATGGGACTTCGTCGAGAGCTCTCTGCAGTTCTAATTAGGTCTCTGATGTGTGCAACTTTATCTAATTGTTTGTATAGGAAAATCTTGAACCATTTTACTTTAAATTAGGCGTTTTGTTAACATGTGATACGGACGTTTCGATTCTTGTTTTGGCGTTTCCTTTGGTTTACAGCCCTTAGGGGTAGTCGTAGATGTTGTCGCACACGTTTAACGCACCAAGTTCACCCGTGTAGTATTTGATTTTATGTCATATCGGATTTCTAGCCTCATATGCTAAGTTTTGTGCGATTTTAGAATCGGTTGCGGAGACGTCGGACGCAGCTAGGAAAGGAAAGGTGGTGGTCGGATTTGAGTAGCCGAGACGTTCCGGTGATTAGATTTAACATCTATGGGGGAATCGTTCGGATGGCGTAAAGTGCCCGATGTTTAGTACTAATTGCAATTCTTGTATACATATACTTATACACCTATCCATATTGCATACGCATCATCATGCTCATTGACATCATCACATTAGGACACTTGCACCATTGCCAATGGTTCATGCCGCACGTGCACTATCCTAATTTTACACACATGCCATTGGTAATTGCGATGTCACGTACACTATAAAACTCGCTTGATAACTTGCATTTTTGCATTACATCATTATTGACATATAAATCTTCTATTTATTCATCTAGCTTGCATCATATTAATATCATGTACATTTTCCATCATCGTCATATTCATATATTATGATGTTCTTGGAGATTTCCGTTTTCATGAGATTTCTGGATTTGGGAAACCGCATGTGAATTTTGAAAACTTATGATCGTTTTAAAAGAAAAATGCGGTTTCTCGTCATATAATGTGTGGCGTCCACTATGAGTTTTCTCAGTTCTTGAGTTATGTTTATACCCGATTCGAGAAGAGAGTAGGCACCTTCTGCGGGTACATGGAGGACCCGGTGAGGTACCCAAGGGAAAGAAGATCATATAGAGAGACGTTTAGACTGGCAGAGGAACAATACCTACCGGTAATTGTTTGACCCGGTGGATATTCGTAGGATACCGACCGGAGTCGTGTGATTAAGATGGATTTGAGGGCCGATCTGCGAGACGGCACCCGAGATATTGAGATTTGAGTGTCGATGCTTAACACGGGATTATGTTGTTTTTATTGATAATACTTTGGTTCTACCACACCATAATTTATTAAGACATACTCAGTTTTCTCATAATAGATATATCCAGATTTCATACTTGATCACTTATTCATGTTGCATCTATACTAGTACATCACATCCTAATTCATAATTAGGATCAAACGCCTTTACGTGCATGTTTGCGATTGTCTCATATGATGTTACTTACTACTCATGAGTTGGCAACTCATCCTCATTATGCTATAGTGTCTTGCAGGACCGACCTGTCAGTATAGTCACGGCGGGGCACACTGCTACCACTTCTGCTACTTATTTTGCTTTGACTTTTGGATATGATATTTTGTAGGTGGGTTATGCGGTTATTCTTTTGTTTTTCCATCTTGTATATTCTCTCTTTGTATCTAGTATACTCCATCTACCACTTGTACATTTGACTTAGAGATGAGACCGTGAGACTTGTATTATATTGACATCTGGTGTCGAGCTAGTATGAGCCGACTTTTATGTTTTCTTTGTGGGCGATGTTTTCTTTTCTTACTTCGTTATTGTTTCACACTATGATGATATATTCTTGCTTGTGATTATGTTCTGCCAATTCGACGAAGAGCTAGCACCCACTTGGGGATGCCTGTTACTATTGCTATGTAGTATATTCTTATTATGTATCGGTTAGGATGGATTTTACAAGGCAGATGCTGCCGAAATTTTTATTGTAACTTGAATCTTCAAGGATTTTTATATAACTTTTATATTTAAAATTAACCTTTTAAACAAGTATTTTATCACTCTATTTTATTTCACGGTTTAGATTCTGGGATTTTGTGTAACGTTTCTGAAATCGTTATGCAAATTTTTCCGTTTTAGGGTAAAATAGTTGGTATTTTCTGTTTTTACCCAATTGTGATCAAACTTCTGTATAGACTTGTTTGCAACTAGTTTTACTAGAATGAAGCTAGTTTACGGGTTTTTTAGGTCACTTGGAAGTTTTGGTTCACTTTTAAATTTTTCCCTAATTAAAATATTATTTTAAATTGTTATTAGTGGTAATTACAATTTTGGTTTGGGTTAATTACTTTTAATGTGAATCTATGCTAATCTAATCATTAGATTAAGCTTAATCCTTTCTTGCCAAATTATTAAGATATTTGTGATTAAAAATAGAATTTTAAAGAAAAGAAAAGAGGTGGCATGAGATATTTAGTGCATTTATTGCAATTATTGTTGTTTTTAGCTAGATTGTTTTCATTTCTTTGCACAAAACCCCCTTCACCTTGTCATGGCCGAGCCCTCCCCCCTTGCTGCCCTTCTCTTTGCTTTGCCCAAATTCATCATTTCCAAGCTCATAAAATCACCAAAAATCCTCAAATAATCCCAAAAAATCATAAATAAATCATTACCCATTATTCTTCATCTCTAAACTAGCATGGATCTTTAAGAAAAGCATCATTTTGGAGAGTTAAATTTGGAGGTTTTTGCTAGTTTGTGATCTTGTTTGTGAGGTATAAATCCTAATCCTAATCTTTTAATTTGTTACTTAATTCTTTAAGTTAGCTATTTAAGTGGTTATTATAGCTTTAAAGTTCATGTTTAGTTAATTCATGATAATTTTTATGAAATCAAGTTAAGGTTTTGATGTGTTTAAGTGGTTAAGCAAGATGTGTAGACTTGGAAAAGTTAAGCAAATTGTGAGAATGATATTTTTTATTTTTCCTAATTGTCTTTTAAGTTTAATCGCAAACTAGGTTTTTCTAAATCATATTTGGGTAAGATTAAAATTATGGATTGATTTGGATCACTAAATTAAGCTACTTTGTGTTGCTAGAAATGGCTAGAATTGTTAAATATCTAGACTTGTGCTAAATTTTCGATAAGGTTGCTTACTAGGTTTTCGGCGAAATTTGACGTGAGTTTTAATGGAAGTGGAGATGACGTGAATATTACTATATATGATAATTATTGTGTTGTAAATGAGTATTGGTACTATTGGGTTTTTGGCGTAGCGGTTTTCATGTATAGTGACCCAATTTAGGGTTTTGGCTATATTTTTTGGGTATTTGGATTCTTGGTTTTAAGTTATGGTATTGTATTTGGTTGTTGGACGTTTTTACGTCAACGATGAGAGTTGTTTGGTTGTTTTGCATGCGCAGGCTATAGGTTCTAACCAATGAGCGCACCGCGTGCCGTTTTTGGATTTCAGAATTTGATGTTAATAGCTTTGCGAATTCCTATTGATTGTAGGTACCTTCGCATTGATTCCGTGACGATGAAGGGCATCGACTACGGCTAAGCGAGGAGTTTAGCAGGTGAGTAGATTTATATCTACGGGGAAAGTCGGGTGGATGGCGTATAGCACCCCCGCAAATATTGATATGGATTATCGTCGATTATTATATCCTGATAAATGATATGCGACGGACATGATTATAGGATCTAATAACGATAAAATGATGAAAGTTGACACTAATGAACATATTGACATATGAGATTATGAAATGATAAGTGAATCATGATAGGTGCGAATTGAAAGAGATCAAGTGTGATGTTTATAAAATGTGATGCGAGATATTAATGTGATGAACGAGTATACGATGTGATATGATGACTTAGTGTGATATGTCGTTATATGGATTCGAGTCGATATGGGATTGCTGATATCTTTGTAGGTCCCCTGTTACGAATTTGACATGGATGTGACCTGAGAGATAGGTATATTTATATGGATAATGTTTTGCATTTTGAGTGATATGCCGTACGAGACTTAGATCCGTACCCCGATATTGTATAGGTTGATAGAATCCCTATTTGTTTAATGCCGCCGTATGATGGATTTACCGTACGCGATGAGTTTTATCTGTTGATTTATCCATACCGTTGTTTAGAGGATGCCGTACGTTAGATTGTACCGTACGTGATGTTGTGAGGCTAGATGCCGATTGATAGATTCACCGACTCGGTCATGTTAGATACGTATACCTTATAGCATTTAGTTCATGATGTGCATTATGCTGCATTCATATTATTCTCATTGCATTTCATATACCTGTGTTAGTACATCTACACCATTATCGATGATGCGTATGTTACACTTACACATATTGCCGGCTCACACACTTCATCATCGATAATTGCTATGTCACTACACAGTAGAACTGCTACATCATGCTATGATATACTTGCTATGCTCACATCACTGTTCCTTGTTGCATGACATACGGATATGCTTACATTCTGTTATATGTTGTATACCTACATGCTTACACATACCTTGCTATAGTTATATGTTCCGCTTTATATGACATATATATCGGTGCTATGGGACGCTGTTATATATGTATATTGGATTCGGATACTTGGGGACTGCATGATATATTTAATGACTTGATGCATTTAAATAGAGGAATTTGCCCGTGATATGCTCATATTGTAGTTCTATGTTGCATATGTTATATTACATGGATTTACGCATTTGAGATATGTTTTCATGCGATTTGGGGATTTCTAGTGTCGATGTTAGGCACTTATATTCCAATAGATTTATGGATATTGGAACCGATACGTGGAACACAGGTGTCGAGGTTGGACACTTGGGTTTCGAGGAACGTATGTATATCAGAGCAACCGATACGTGGAACATGAGTGTCGAGGTTGGACACTTGGGTTTCGAGAAACGTATGGATATCAGAAAACCAATACGTAGAACACAAGTGTAGAGGTTGGACACTTGGGTTTCGATGAACATATGGATATGAGTATTTATGTGTCGATGCTGGACACTAGTTTTCATGATGTTTTCGGGTGTCGATGTTTGACACTGTCATGACCCAAAATATTAGCTTGCGACCAGCACTTAAATCACGTGACGTCTACAGGCGTAACATAATTCAAGTAAACTGAAACCCAAATATCTAAACATTTTTAAGAAATAAAGAGGTGAAGCTTTGAAATAAAGGTATAGTAAATCATGTTTTGTCTTTTGAAAATTTGGGCAACACCTCCCTTGTAAAAACTTACCCCGAAAACGGGCACAATACAGAATATAATAAAGCATCCCCAAATGGGAGCAAATCACGCCCAATGGCGGAAACAACCACCATAAGTATAAAAACAAGTATACGACGCCCAACGGCGAAGATCCACATAAGGAAATAAAGTAAAACAAGACATCAACTCCAAAAGCGAATATAAAACCCATCGCTCAAGTCTCGCAACTACAAGTCCTCTAAGTCTGCAACATATGCAATTTGCTAGTTTCTGAATTGATGGAGTGACTAGATACAAAATGAATAATGAATACAAGAGGGGCACGATCCAACATGTACCACCTACTACAAGCAAGTCATCCGAAAACAGCTGTGTGCCAGCGATGCCGCAACTGATCCATGCGGTCAACCTGCAAGAACTGTGGCACAACGGGGGTGAGTTGCCAACTCGTGAATAGAAAAACATCATCAGGTAGAAATCGAAATAAACAACGATTCCTAGGTCAACTATATCATAAAGGTAAAACTATGATATCTAGGGTGACTGTATCTGTATATGTGCCAACACATAAAAAATGCCTATCAGCAAGTGAATTTCATCCAACAATATAATCAATGCATGTATGCAGGTGGATCTCGTCCAACAATAAAATCACTGCATGTATGCAAATGGATCCCGTCCATGTGTCAACCACTGACACAACAACTCCTGCATGTAAATGTCATAAAAGCATATGCAGGTAAGTATGATGATATAAAACAACGTGTGTCCCTCGTGACACAACAAAATCACGGAAACCTGAGTGTCTAACCCCGACGATAACCGCCGAGTCCAAATACTATCACCGATAGGTACTTGCCCACCTTCCAGGCTCATCGCCAATCATCTGCGATCATCTTGCCGAGGGGAACCGTACCGGGCTCCACCATGTACCCGCACACGGCCCACTCACTCCTCGCATCGGGTAAATATCACAAATCTCAGAACCGAGAAATCGTATGGTGGACGCATAGAAATATCATATTAAGAGAAACCGGGTTTTTAAATAATACTTAGTTTCTTGAAATACCCCACGGTTCTCAAATCCATAAATCACATGAAATCCATATCTCAATGTGTAAATCCATGAAAAACTGATATATGCAACATAAAACAACAATATGAGCATATTAAGGGAAAACCGCTCTTTTAAATGAATCCAGTTTTAAAATATATCATGCGGTTCCCGAATCCTCCGAAATCAAGTGCAGCATCATATGAGGTTTACATGTAACTATAGCAAGATATAAGTATCCACATGTAGGCAAGTATGTATGATGCATTTCATAAGCGTAAATGCACAATAACCAATGTCTCAATATCACATGTCAATACAATACCACTAAGGGGTATATGCACCTATAGCAAGATATGTGGGTGTACATGTCAGTATGTATGCATGAAGTACATGTAGCTATAACCAAGTATGTGGGTGTACATGTCAGTATGTATGCAATATATAACAGGATGCAGGCATGTTCGTATATCTCATGCAATGTGGAACAATGATATGAACATAGCAAATATATCATAACATGATGTAGCAATTCTACTGTGTAATGACATAGCAATTATCGATGATGAAGTGTGTGAGCCGGCAATCTGTGTAAGTGTAACATACGCATCATCGATAATGGTGTAGGTGTACTAGTACAGGTATATTTAATGAAATGAGAATAACATGAATGCAGCATAAAGTACCTCGTGATCTAAATGCTATAAGGTATACGTGTTTACAATATGTATCCGAGTCGGTGAATATATCAATCGGCCTCCAGCCTCACGGTATAATCCATCGTACGACATCCTCTAATCAAGGGTAGGGATAAATCAACAGGTAAAACTCATCGCGTACGGAAATCCACGTACGGCGGCAATAAACAAATAGGGATTTTATCAACCTATACAACATCGGGGTACAGATCTAAGTCTCGTACAGCATATCACTCAAATGCGACACATTATCCATATAAATATACCTATCTCTCAGGTCACATCCATGTCAATCTCGTATCAGGGGACCTACAATGGTATCAACAATCCCATATCGAATCGAATCCATAAAATGACATATCACACTAAGTCATCATATCACATCGTATACTCGTTCATCACATTAATATCTCGCAATCATATTATATAAACGTCACACTTGTTCTCTTTCAATTTGTAGCCATCATGATTCACTTATCATACCATATTCTCATATGTCAATATGTCCATTAGCATCAACTTCTATCATATTATCGTTTGTAAATCCTACAATCATGTCCGTCGCATATCATTATCAGGATATAATAATCAAACGATCTTCCATATCAAAGTTTGCGGGGGTGCTATACGCCATCCACCCGACTTTCCCCGTAGATATAAATCTACTCACCTGCTAAACTCCTCGCTTAGCCGTAGTGATGTGCTTCGTCGTCACGGAATCCACGCGAAAGTACCTACAATCAATATAAAATCGCAATGCTATTAACATCAAATTCCGAAATCCAAATACAGCATGCGGTGCGCTCATAGATTAGAACCTATAGCCTACGCATGCAAAACAACCAAACAACCCTCATCGTTGATGTAAAAACGTCCAATGCCCAAATATAATATCCAGTCGCAAAACTAAGAAATCCGAATACCGGAAAAACATAGCCAAAATTCTCACTAGGGTCGCTATACATGAAAACCGCCATGCCAAAAATCCAATCGCACCAATACTCATTCACAACACAATAATTATCGTAGTTAAAAATATATACATCATCACCTTGTCCATTAAAACCCACGTCTAATATTTACCTAGTAAGCAATTTAAATCATTTTAGCTCAAGTCTAGAAATTTAACAATTCTAGCGATTTCCAACAACACAAATTAGCTTAACTTAGTTATCCAAATCATTACCAATATTTTAGTCTCATCCAAATAGGATTTAGAAAAACTTAGTTTGCTAAAAACCCAATTAGACAAATTAGGAATTTTAACAAATATCGTTCTCACAAATTGATTAAGTTTTCCAAGTTTACACTTCATGATTAACAATTTAACACATCAAACCCTAGCTAGTAAACTGTAAAGTGGTTTAAGAAATTATACCGATCGATCCGTGTCCTTCGGTCTTTAGCTATCATTCCACGCTCCTCGCGGCATCTCCGATCTCCGGTCTCCTCGTCGAAATGGCACCACGTCAACGAATCTTTATACGGGCTTCCGCTTCAAACTGAAGCAACTCGGACATGAAGTTTGCTAACCGACATGTCCATGATTGAAGTAGAGAGAGTGTAGAATACTTTGTCTCAAGGCACCCAAGTTATTGGGTGGAGGTAAATGAAGTTGCCTTTTGAGTTGTGATGGAAAAATGAGCTAAAGGATATTTTACTTTGGAAATTTTGTGCATGCTTTCACAAAATCAGCCCAACCCAAAAGAAAATGGTCTCGGCCATTATCCTAAGAATATGTTCACTGGGGATTTCTTTTTGGAGAGGTGAGTGTAGTAAAATCAAGTGGTGACCACATCATAATATCATCACAAATATCACAACTAATATCTTTAGCTATCCAAAAGCAATTAAAGTTTCCAATGAGTCACAAACATAACCATACCTTTCTAGAAACATTATCCATAACTCATCAACTTATCCAAATCAAAACAAGCCCCCACCTCATCACAATGGTTTCGCCCAAGACACAAAAATGATAATTTTGGCCAAAAAAAGAAACACTCACATTAACCAATAATTTATATTTTAATTAAGGAAAATTTTTATGTGAACCAAAACTTCCAATTGACCCCCAAAACCCGCGCACTAGCACTATTCTAGTTAAACTAGGCGCAGTCAAGTCTGTACAGAGGTTTGATCACAATCGGATTAAAACGGAAAATACCGACTATTTTACCCTAAAACGGAAAAAATCGCATAACGATTTCAGAAACGTTACAATCTTCCCCCTTAAAGAAATTCGGTCCCCGAATTTAAATTAAACCCCCAATACTAAACATTTCAAAATCCAACTCAATCAACAGGGATCCGAAATCACGGAAACAACAAAAATAACATAGCGCGCCGTATGCGCCTGAAGCCGTGATTGAAAACTCAAAACCGAACTCCGTCAAGCGTCACACAAATCATCGGACTCGCACGCATATCATCGGAGTGACAATGGAGACACAGATCTCTAAATTTACTACTGAAATCCAATACTAAAATCCAATATACACTAAGAAAATGCTATAATATGTATATAGTACACATCCTTTTTGAAAAATCTCCAAAAACTGAAATAACATATGCAGAATCTTTTTCTGAATCGTCGTGTGATGTGTAACTCACGGCATAAATGACGGACGCTCCTTTATAAAGTAATAGTATACTTTCATATAAGTTTTGCTCAAAATATACGTTCCGCTCTTTTTAAAAATATCCCAAAAGGTTTTCTTTTGTAAATGCTCGTGTCACTCGCAGACACGTAAGAAATAGCGAGACTATAGCTCCTTTTTGAAAGACCTCTTGGTAACTTTTTATGCATGCAAAGTACACAGGTACTATCCTCGGATCAGTCCTGCTAGGGTACTACAAAGTATAGGGCCTCATCAAGGAAACAAAATGCTCAAAAGCAATACTAGTCTCAAAAGGCTTGTCCAACCATCACGTGCGTCTGGTGCGCACGGAAATCAAATCCAAGTATAGGTGCCACAATATGCACAAAAGTAAGACTAAGTGCAACGGGTGTGCACGAAAACATCTGTCCAATGCAACTGGCGTGCACGACAATAACAACTAGTGCATCAAAAGTACCCGAAAATATCAATCCAGTGCAACTAACATGCACGAACGAAAATCCCAATTGAGTGCATCAGGTGTGCACAAAAATCATATCACGCGCCCAACGTGCGCGAAAGTCAAAATCAAGTGCATCCGTCATGTATGAACGAAATCGAAATCACGTGCATCCCACATGCACGAAGACGAACATCAAGTACACACGCGTACGAAAGCACAAATCTGGTAAACGAATGCTCAAAGACATAAATCGGGTGCAACAAATGCACGCAATACGAATCCGGTGCATCCAGTCCACGAAATATCAATCCTATGCATCCACTGCACGAAATATCAAATCATGTGCGTCCACTGCACGAAATATCAAATCCTGTGCATCCAGGGCACGAAATATCAAATCCTGTGCATCCACTGCACGAAATATCAAATCCTGTGCATCCAGTGCACGAAATATCAAATCCTGTGCATCCAGTGCATGAAATATCAAATCCTGTGCATCTAGTGCACGAAATATCATAACCTCTGTAGGAAATTCAGGAAATCATAAACATGTGCAGCTAAGGCACAAAATGGACATCATCTTAACGGTTTATTAAAATATATATCTCAAGTGCAATAACTATGCAAAAAAATGTAAATACCCAGTAGGTGCAGCCATGGTGCGCGAAAACCATATCCTGAAACTCAATCATCAAAACTCAAATCTAAGCGATATAAGCGTGATACTCGGATAAAAAATGCAAATTGCAACAAATGACATTGAGGTACACCTCCTACAATGTCGAAAAAGTCGGTGCGCCCAAATTGGTAGAGAAAGAACATCCGCTTGCCTCCTGCTCACAGTCTGGCATCTTCTGTCTCAGGTCCTTATTTCTCTGTGGATCACAAATCTCGCGCTCTATTGGCTCATCTGCCCGGTCAGGTGTGCTAACGGAAACGATTCCGCTCTGGCACTCCTCAGGTCAACTCTCGACCAATTAGTATGATCATTCATAAAGCAGCACGTCACTGGCGTCGGCCTCTGGCCCTCTGAATACACGTGACCCAACTGATCCTCGGTGCAAACTCATCGCAGCAGTGTCCTGGAGGGAACTGGCTCAAGGTCTCTTCCGATCTCGCCTATACCGAACTGTATGGAGGCTAGTACACTTACCTAATCTTTTCTCGTTCTCTGGACATCAGCGTTCTCATCACAGCATTTCCTTGGGAATTGGTCGTATTCCAATGCTTCCGTATACACATCCGATCTCTAATCTCGACGGGGAGTAACAACAGCTCGTCAGCATCACGCACGAACCTCTTGTTCCACTCATCCTTATTATCGTCCACTTTGACATCATGTCATGTTATCTGCGTACTGCAAATGTTCTCGGCGACAATCAATCCAGAATCTCTCGCACGGACTCGAAATCCCAAACTCGGTATCTTCATCACACTGTAGAAGATCTTTAGCCGAACACGTCCTCAGGAACTCGTCCCAACCATCGGAGGAATACTCAATGCTCATTCGTTTCTCGATCAACTCACAACACATCTAGGTGAGGTCCTCTATCTGAAACTGGTCAGTTTACCGATCTCACATCGGAACATCCGACGAACAACGTCATCTCTGGATCTATCTACTCTAGATTTAAGTAAGACTCTCCACACTGGAAATCTTCAACTCAACTGGGCCTGCGTCGGCGCATCAAATCTGACGAATCACCTCCGTCTCTCAACTCAAGATAGACTAGCTATCACCTGCCGCATCTCTGCCAAGAAACTCCAGCGATCTCAGCTCATAAGCTCTGGAAGCGACATCACATCAATCTCAGCAACAGCTGGGTCATCTGTCTGCACGGTCGATGACATCACAATCTCTGAGGTATGCTGCACATCAACAGTCCTCTCACAGCAGTCAGCCTCTAACAATAGCCCGACCATTCGGTACAAAACCGCACACTCGCCTTAAACGAGAGGTCACAACACCACACTATATCGATACGTTCCCATGTCACCAGAAAACATGATGGCCAGTCCTCGTCCACGACGAGCTCGCCCTGACCGCGTCACCAGCAGCAGCTCAAACTGCGCTCAAACCATGGTGACAGGAACCTCAAGCAAGTATCGACGAAAATAGATCAAGTGATGAAATGAATCAACAGATCCAGAATGAATATATGATCATATGGAGGAACGGAATCAGTGAGAGTATGATCATGTAAATGAATAGAATCAAGGATCTCAAATGGATGTAAAATCAAGGAAAACAAAGAGAATCACCAGTCTCAAGAAATGTACATCCTAAGATTTCTTAAGTGGAGTATCCTATCGTAAATATGCCGTGGAATATACGTACGGTACATCACTCTACTCAAGCTACCTACTCCATCAATCAGGGTCAGCCTATGTAATGAAAGTTTGGGTTTAACACCTCCTTATTCAAGTCTAAGTTCCGTAAGGTCAAGCCTAGGTTCCAAAATAAATACGCCCTTGACCCCACATAGTCAAACCTAGACTCGAACCAAGGTTAAACCTAGCGCTCTAATACCAACTTTGTCATGACCCAAAATATTAGCTCGTGACCAGCAATTAAATCACGCGACGTCTACAGGCGTAACATAATTCAAGTAAGCTGAAACCCAGAAATCTAAATCTTTTTAAGAAATAAAGAGGTGAAGCTTTGAAATAAAGGTATAGTAAATCATGTTTTGTCTTTTGAAAATTTGGGCAGCACCTCCCTTGTAAAAACTAACCCCGAAAACGGACACAACATAGAATATAATAAAGCATCCCCAAACGGGAGCAAATCATGCCCAACGGCGGAAACAACCACCACAAGTATAAAAACAAGTATACGACGCCCAACGGCGAAGATCCACAGAAGGAAATAAAGTAAAGCAAGACATCAACCCCAAAAGCGAACATAAAACCCATCGCTCAAGTCTCGCAACTACAAGTCCTCTAAATCTGCAACATATACAATTTGCTAGTTTCTGAATTGGAGTGACTAGATACAAAATGAATAATGAATAAAAGAGGGGCACGATCCAACATGTACCACCTACTATAAGCAAGTCACCCAAAAACAGCTGTGTGCCAGCGATACCGCAACTGATCCATGCGGGCAACCTGTAAGAACTGTGGCACAACGGGGGTGAGTTTCCAACTCGTGAATAGAAAAACATCATCAGGTAGAAATCGAAATAAACAACGATTCCTAGGTCAACTATATCATAAAGGTAAAACTATGATATCTAGGGTGACTGGATCTGCATATGTGCCAAAACATAAAAAATTTCTATCAGCAAGTGGATATCATCCAACAATATAATCAATGCATGTATGCAGGTGGATCTCGTCCAACAATAAAATCAATGCATGTATGCAAATGGATCCCGTCCATGTGTCAACCACTGACACAACAGCTCCTGCATGTAAATGTCATAAAAGCATATGCATGTAAATATAAGGATATAAAACAACGTGTGTCCCTTGCGACACAACAAAATCATGAAAAACTGAGTGTCTAACCCCGACACTCGAAACATCATGAAACCCGTGTCCAGCATCGACACGTAAATCCTCATAACTCAGGCGCCGTCACCACGACTGGCCCTGATGTCATGTCTGTACATCACTCCGGTCGGTATCACCACGATAACCGCCGAGTCCAAATACTATCACCGGTATGTACTTGCCCACCTTCCAGGCTCATCGCCTATCATCTGCGATCATCTTGCCGAGGGGAACCGTACCGGGCTCTACCATGTACCCGCACACGGCCCACTCACTCCTCGTATCGGGTAAATATCACAAATCTCAGAACCAAGAAATCTCATGGTGGACGCATAGAAATATCATATCAAGAGAAACCGGGTTTTCAAACAATACTTAGTTTCTTGAAATACCCCCATGGTTCTCAAATCTATAAATCGCATGAAATCCATATCTCAATGAGTAAATCCATGAAAAACTGATATATGCAACATAAAACAACCATATGAGCATATTAAGGGAAAACCACTCTTTTAAATGAATCCAGTTTTAAAATATATCACGCGGTTCCTGAATCCTCCGAAATCAAGTGCAGCATCATATGAGGTTTACATGTAACTATAGCAAGATATAAGTATCCACATGTAGGCAAGTATGTATGATGCATTGCATAAGCGTAATAGCACAATAACCAATGTCTCAATATCACATGTCAATACAATACCACTTAGGGGTATATGCACCTATAGCAAGATATGTGGATGTACATGTCAGTATGTATGCATGAAGTACATGTAGAAGTAACCAAGTATGTGGGTGTACATGTCAGTATGTATGCAATATATAACAGGATGCAAGCATGTCCGTATATCTCTTGCAACGTGGAACAGTGATATGAACATAGCAAATATATCATAACATGATGTAGCAATTCTACTGTGTAGTGACATAGCAATTATCGATGATGAAGTGTGTGAGCCGACAATCTGTGTAAGTGTAACATACACATCATCGATAATGGTGTAGGTGTACTAGCAAAGGTATATTTAATGAAATGAGAATAACATGAATGTAGCATAAAGTACCTCTTGAACTAAATGCTATAAGGTATACGTGACTACAATATGTATCCGAGTCGGTGAATCTATCAATTGGCCTCCAGCCTCACAATATCACGTACGGTATAATCCATCATACGGCATCCTCTAATCAAGGGTAGGATAAATCAACAGGTAAAACTCATCGCGTGCGGAAATCCACGTACGACAGCAATAAATAAATAGGGATTCTATCAACCTATACAACATCGGAGTACGGATCTAAGTCTCGTACGGCATATCACTCAAATGCGACACATTATCCATATAAATATACCTATTTCTTAGGTCACATCCATATCAAACTCGTATCAGGGGACCTACAATGGTATCAACAATCCTATATCAACTCGAATTCATAAAATGACATATCACACTAAGTCATCATATCACATCGTATACTTGTTCATCACATTAATATCTCGCAATCACATTATATAAACGTCACACTTGTTCTCTTTCAATTTGTAGCCATCATGATTCACTTATCATACCATATTCTCATATGTCAATATGTCCATTAGCATCAACTTTTATCATATTATCGTTTGTAAATCCTACAATCATGTCCGTCGCATATCATTATCAGGATATAATAATCAAACGATCTTCCATATCAAAGTTTGTGGGGGTGCTATACGCCATCCACCCGACTTCCCCCATAGATATAAATATACTCACCTGCTAAACTCCTCGCTTAGCCGTAGTGATGCGCTTCGTCATCCCGGAATCCACGCGAAGGTACCTACAATCAATATGAAATCGCAATGCTATTAACATCAAATTCCAAAATCCAAATACAGCACGCGGTGCTCTCATAGGTTAGAACCTATAGCCTATGCATGAAAAACAACCAAACAACTCTCGTCGTTGACGTAAAAACGTCCAACGCCCAAATATAATATCCGGTCGCAAAACCAAGAAATCCGAATACCGGAAAAACATAGCCAAAATTCTCACTAGGGTCGCTATACATGAAAACTGCCACGCCAAAAATCTAATCGCACTAATACTCATTCACAACACAATAATTATCGTAGTTAAAAATATATACATAATCACCATGTCTATTAAAACCCACGTCTAATTTTTACCAAAAACCTAGTAAGCAGTTTATATCATTTTAGCCCAAGTCTAGAAATTTAACAATTCTAGCGATTTCCTACAACACAAATTATCTTAACTTAGTTATCCAAATCATTACCACAATTTTAGTCTCACCCAAATAGGTTTAAGAAAAACTTAGTTTGCTAAAAACCCAATTAGAAAAATTAGGAATTTTAACAAATATCGTTATCACAAATTGATTAAGTTTTCCAAGTTTACACTTCATGATCAACCATTTAACACATCAAACCCTAACTAGTAAACAGTAAAGTGGTTTAAGAAATTATACCGATCGATCCGTGTCCTTCGGTCTTTAGCTATCATTCCACGCTCCTCGCGGTATCTCCGATCTCCGGTCTCCTTGTCGAAGTGGCACCACGTCAACGAATCTTTATACGGGCTCCCGCTTCAAACTAAAGCAACTCGGACATGAAGTTTTCTAACCGATATATCCAAGATTGAAGTAGAGAGAGTGTAGAATACTTTGTCTCAAGACACCCAAGCTATTGGGTGGAGGTAAATGAAGTTGCCTTTTGAGTTGTGATGGAATAATGAGCTAAAGGATTTTTTACTTTGGAAATTTTGTGCATGCTTTCACAAAATCAGCCTACCCCAAAAGAAAATGGTCTCGACCATTATCCTAAGAATAAGTTCCCTGGGGATTTCTTTTTGGAGAGGTGAGTGTAGTAAAATCAAGTGGTGACCACATCATAATATCATCACAAAGATCACAACTAATATCTTTAGCTATCCAAAAGCAATTAAAGTTTTCAATGAGTCACAAACATAACCATACCTTTCTAGAAACATTATCCATGACTCATCAACTTATCCAAATCAAAACAAGCCCCCACCTCATCACAATGGTTTCGTCCAAGACACAAAAATGATAATTTTGGCCAAAAAAAGAAACACTCACATTAACCAATAATTTATATTTTAATTAGGGAAAAATTTTATGTGAACTAAAACTTCCAATTGACCCCCAAAGCCCGCGCACTAGCACTATTCTAGTTAAACTAGGCGCAGTCAAGTCTGTACATAGGTTTGATCACAATCGGGTTAAAACGAAAAATATCGACTATTTTACCCTAAAACGGAAAAAATCGCATAACGATTTATGAAACATTACAGACACTCAGGTTTCATGAGACTTACAGTTTTGAGGGCCGATTTGAGGATGTGGTGTTACCTGCATGTGTTTTCATGATATTTGCATGCATGAGTTGTTGTGTCTGTGGTTGACACGTGGACGGGATCCACCGCATACTTGCATTGATTTTATTGCTGGACGAGATCCACCTGCTTACATGCATTGATTATATTGTTGGATGATATCCACTTGCTGATAGGCATTTATTATGTGTTGGCACTTATGCAGATACGGTCACCCTAGATATCATAGTATTACCTTTATGATATAGTTGACCAGGAATCGTTTTTTATTTCGATTTCTACTTGATGATGTTTTTCTATTCACGAGTTGGCAACTTGTCCCCGTTGTGCCACCGTTCTTGCAGGTTGACCGTAGGGATCAGTTGCGGCATCGCTGGCACACAGCTGTTTTCGGGTGACTTGCTCGTGGTAGGTGGTACATGTTGGATCGTGCCCCTCTTGTATTCATTATTCATATTGCATCTAGTCACTCCATCAATTCAGAAACTAGTTATTGTATATGTTGCAGACTTAGAAGACTTGTAGTTGCGAGACTTGAGCGATGGGTTTTATGTTCGCTTTTGGAGTTGTTGTCTTGCTTTACTTTATTTCCTTGTGTGGATCTTCGCCGTTGGGCGTCGTATACTTGTTTTTATACTTGTGGTGGTTGTTTCCGCCGTTGGGTGTGATTTGCTCCCGTTTGGGGATGCTTTATTATATTTCTGTGTTGTACCCATTTTCGGGGTTAGTTTTTACAAAGGAGGTGCTGCTCAAATTTTTAAAAGACAAAACATGATTTACTATACCTTTATTTCAAAGCTTCACCTCTTTATTTCTAAAAAAGGTTTAGATTTCTGGGTTTCAGCTTACTTGAATTACGTTACGCCTGTAGACATTGCGTGATTTAAGTGCTGGCCGCGAGCTAATGTTTTGGGTCGTGACAAAGTTGGTATCAGAGCGCTAGGTTTAACCTTGGTTCAAGTTTAGGTTTGACTATGTGGAGTCTAGGGCGTATATATATTTCAGAATCTAGGCTTAACCTTACAGAACTTAGACTTGAACAAGGGGGTGTTAGACCCGAATTTTCGTTTCATAGGCAGACCCGGATTGATGGAGTAGGTAGATTGAGTAGAGTGACGTACCGTACGTATGTTCCGTGGCATATTTACGATACGATACTCCACTTAAGTGACCTTAAGATGTACATATCTTGAGACTGGTGATTCTTTTTGTTTTCCTTGATTATACATTTATTTGAGATCCTTGATTCTATTCGTTTACATGATCACGCTCTCACTGATTCTGTTCCTCATTATGATCATATATTCTTTTTGGATCTATTGATTCATTTCATCACTTGATCTATTTTCGTCGATACTTGGTTGAGGTTCCTGTCACCATGGTTTAAGCACAGATTGAGCTGCTACTGGTGATGCGGTCCGAGAGAGCTCGTCGAGGACGAGGACTGACCATCATATTTTTTGGTGACATGGGAACGTATCGAATTAGTGTGGTGTTGTGACCTCTCGTTTGAGGCGAGTGTGCGGTTTTGTACTGGATAATCGGGTCATTATTAGATGCTGCCTGCTGTGTGAGGATTGCTGATGTACAACATACCTCAGTGATTGTGATGTCATCTACCGTACAGATAGATGACCCAGCTGTTGCTGAGATTGATGTGATGTCGCTTCCATAGCTTACGAGCTGAGATCGCTGGAGATTCCAGGCAGAGATGCGACAGGTGATAGCCAGTCTATCTTGAGTTGAGAGATGAAAGTGATTCGTCAGATTTGATGCCCCGATGCAGGCCCTGTTGAGTTGAAGATTTTCTATGTGGAGAGTCTTACGCAGATCTAGAGTAGATCGATCCAGAGATGACGTTGTTTGTCGGATGTTCCGATGTGATATCGGTAAGCTGACCGGTTTCAGATAAAGGACCTCACCCAGATGTGTTGTGAGTTGATTGAGAAACGGATGAGTTTTGAGTATTCTTTCGATGGTTGAGACGAGTTCCCGAGGATGTGTTCGACTAAAGATCTTCTACAGAGTGATGAAGATACCAAGGTTTTGATTTCGAGTCCGTGCGAGAGATTCCGGATTGATTGTCGCCGAGAACATTTGCAGTACGCAGATAGCATGACATGATGTCAAAGTGGACGATAATAAAGACGAGTCGAATAAGAGGTTCGTGCGTGATGCTGACGAGCTGTTGTTACTCTCCATCGAGATTAGAGATTTGATATGTATACAGAGGCGTTGGGATACGGCCAGTTCCTGAGAAAATGTTGTGCTGAAAACGCAGATGTCCAGAAAGCAAGAAAAGATTTGTGAGTGTACCAGCCTCCGTACAGTTCGGTATAGGCGAGATCGGAAGTGACCTTGAGCCGATTCCTTCCAGTACACTGCTGCGATGAGATTTCACCGAGGATCAGTTGTGTCACGTGTATTCAGAGGGCCAGAGGCCGACGCCAGTGACGTGCTGCTTTATGAGTGATCATACTAATTGGCCGAGAGTTAACTTGAGGAGTGCTAGAGCGGAATCATTTCCGTTAGCACACCTGACCAGGCAGATGAGCCGATAGAGTGCGAGGTTGGAAATCCACAGAGAAATGAGGACCCAGAGACAAAAGACGCCAGACAGTGAGCAGAAGGCAAGCAGATGTTCTTGCTCTGCCAGTTTGGGCGCACCGACATCTTCTTCGACATTGTAGGAGGTGTACCTTAATGTCATTTGTTGCGATTTTCGTTTGTGATCTGAGTATCATGCTTATATCGCTTGGATTTGAGTTTTGATGATTGAGTTTCAAGATATTGTTTTCGTGCACCATGGCTACACCTGCTGGGTATTTACATTTTGTGCATATCGATTTGCACTTGATAATGATTTTGTGCCTTGGCTGCACATGTTTATGATTTCATGGATTTCATATAGTTGATTTGATATGTGCATATGGTACGCACTCGATTTGATTTTTGCACTCGGTATAGCTCATATGTGCTTGAAGTGCATTGATACGTGTTTTGTGCACGCAGTTGCACTGGATTTGATATTTCGTGCACTAGATGCTTTTTACGAACCCGACACGCTTGGGTTGGATTTTTGCGCATATTAGGCGCTTGGTATTGGATTTTGTGCGCATCGGATGCACTTGAGTGAGATTTTACTCATGCATGTTGGATGCCCTTGATTTAGATTTTTATCTGTGCATTTTAGATGCGATTTTATTCGTGTATGTGGGATGCACTTGATTTCGATCTCGTTCGTGCATGACGGATGCACTTGATTTGGACTTTCGCGCACGTTGGGCGCGTGATATGATTCTTGTACACACCTGATGCACTCGTTTGGGATTTTCGTTCGTGCATGCTAGTTGCATTGGAATGAGATTTTCGTGCACTATAGATGCACTAGATGTTGTTGTCGTGCACACCTGTTACACTGGACAGATGCTTTCGTGCACACCCGTTGCAGTTAGTTTTTCTTTCGTGCATATTGTGGCACTTGTATTTGGATTTGAATTCCGTGCGCACCCAACGCACGTGATTGTTGGATATGCCTTTTGAGGCTGATATTGCTTTTGAGCATTTTGTTCTTATGATGAGGCCCTATACTTTGTAGTACCCTAGCAGGACTGATCCGAGGACAGTGCCTGAGTACTTTGCATGCATAAAAAGTTACCAAGAGGTTTTTCAAAAAGGAGCTATAGTCTCGCCATTTTTTACGTGTCTGCGAGTGACACGAATGTTTACAAAAGAAAACCTTTTGGGATATTTTAAAAAGGGCGGAATGTATATTTGAGCAAAACATATATGCTAGTATATTATTACTTTACAAATGAGCATCCGTCATTTGTGCCGTGAGTTACACATCACACGGCGATTCAGAAAAAGATTCTGCATATGTTATTTCAGTTTTTGGAGATTTCTCAAAAAAGATGTGTACTATATACATATTATAGCATTTGCTTAGTGTATATTGGATTTCAGTAGTGGATTTTGAGATCTGTATCTCCGTTGTAACTCCGATGATATGCGTGCAAGTCCGATGATTTGCATGATGCTTGACGGAGTTCGGTTTTGAGTTTCTTACACGGCTTCAGGCGCATGCGACGCGCTATGTTATTTCTGTTGCTTCCGTGATTTCGGATCCCTGTTGACTGAGTTGGATTTCGAAATGTTTTAGTATTGGGGTTTAAATTTAATTCGTGGACCGAATTTCTTTAAGGGGGGAAGATTGTAACGTTTCTTAAATCGTTATGCAAATTTTTCCGTTTTAGGGTAAAATAGATGGTATTTTCCGTTTTTACCCGATTGTGATCAAACTTCTGTATAGACTTGTTTGCAACTAGTTTTACTAGAATGAAGCTAGTTTGTAGGTTTTGTAGGTCACTTGGAAGTTTTGGTTCACTTTGAAAATTTTCCCTAATTAAAGTTTTTTTTAAATTGTTAATTAAGCACTTAATTAGTGGTAATTACAATTTTGGTTTGGGTTAATTACTTTTAATATGAATCTATGCTAATCTAATCATTAGATTAAGCTTAATCCTTTCTTGCCAAAATATCTTGATATTTGTGATTAAAAATAGAAATTTAAAGAAAAGAAAAGAGGTGGCATGAGATATTTAGTGCATTTATTGCAATTATTGTTGTTTTTACCTAGATTTTTTTCATTTCTTTGCTCAAAACCCCCTCACCTTGTCATGGCCGAGCCCTCCCCCCTTGCTGCCCTTCTCTTTGCTTTGCCCAAATTCATCATTTCCAAGCTCATAAAATCACCAAAAATTCTCAAATAATCCCACAAATTCATAAATAAATCATTACCCATTATTCTTCATCTCTAAACTAGCATGGATCTTCAAGAAAAGTATCATTTTGGAGGGTTAAATTTGGAGGTTTTTGCTAGTTTGTGATCTTGTTTGTGAGGTATAAATCCTAACCTTAATCTTTTAATTTGTTGCTTAATTCTTTAAGCTAGCTATTTAAGTGGTTATTATAGCTTTAAAGTTCATGTTTAGTTAATTCATGATAATTTTTATGAAATCAAGTTAAGGTTTTGATGTGTTTAAGTGGTAGACTTGGAAAAATTAAGCAAATTGTGAGAATGATATTTGTTATTTTTCCTAATTGTCTTTTAAGCTTAATCGCAAACTAGGTTTTTCTAAATCATTTTTGGGTAAGATTAAAATTATGAATTGGTTTGGATCACTAAATTAAGCTACTTTGTGTTGTTGGAAATGGATAGAATTGTTAAATATCTAGACTTGTGCTAAATTTTCGATAAGGTTGCTTACTAGGGTTTCGGTAAAATTTGACATGAGTTTTAATGGAAGTGGAGATGAAGCGAATATTACTATATACGATAATTATTGTGTTGTAAATGAGTATTGGTACTATTGGGTTTTTAGCATAGCGGTTTTCATGTATAGCGACCCAATTTAGGGTTTTGGCTATGTTTTTCCGGTATTTGGATTCTTGGTTTTGAGTTATGGTATTGTATTTGGTCGTTGGACGTTTTTACGTCATCGATGAGAGTTGTTTGGTTGTTTTGCATGCGCAGGCTATAGGTTCTAACCTATGAGCGCACCGCGTGCCGTTTTTGGATTTCGGAATTTGATGTTAATAGCTTTGCGAATTCCTATTGATTGTAGGTACCTTCGCATGGATTCCGTGACGAAGAAGCGCATCGACTATGGCTAAGCGAGGAGTTTAGCAGGTGAGTAGATTTATATCTACGGGGGAGTTGGGTGGAGGCGTATAGCACCTCCGCAAATATTGATATGGATTATCGTTGATTATTATATCCTGATAAATGATATACGACGGACATGATTATAGGATCTAATAACGATAAAATGATGAAAGTTGACACTAATGAACATATTGACATATGAGATTATGAAATGATAAGTGAATCATGATAGGTGCGAATTGAAAGAGATCAAGTGTGATGTTTATAAAATTTGATGCGAGATATTAATGTGATGAACGAGTATACGATGTGATATGATGAATTAGTGTGATATGTCGTTATATGGATTCGAGTCGATATGAGATTATTGATACCTTTGTAGGTCTCCTGATACGAGTTTGACATGAATGTGATCTGAGAGATAGGTATATTTATATGGATAATGTTTTGCATATTGAGTGATATATCGTACGAGACTTAGATCCGTACCCTGATATTGTATAGGTTGATAGAATCCCTATTTGTTTAATGCCGCCGTATGATGGATTTACCGTACGCGATGAGTTTTATCTGTTGATTTATCCATACCGTTGTTTAGATGATGCCGTACGATGGATTGTACCGTATGTGATGTTGTGAGGCTGGATGTCGATTGATAGATTCACCGACTCGGTCATGTTAGATACGTATACCTTATAGCATTTAGTTCATGATGTGCATTATGCTGCATTCATATTATTCTCATTGCATTTCATATACCTGTGTTAGTACACCTACACCATTATCGATGATGCGTATGTTACACTTACACATATTGCCGGCTCACACACTTCATCATCGATAATTGCTATGTTACTACACGGTAGAACTGCTACATCATGCTATGATATACTTGCTATGCTCACATCACTGTTCCTTGTTGCATGACATACGGATATGCTTACATTCTGTTATATGTTGTATACCTACATGCTCACACATATACCTTGCTATAGTTATATGTTCCGCTTTATATGACATATATATCGGTGGTATGGGACGCTGTTATATATGTATATTGGATTCGGATACTTGGGGACCGCATGATATATTTAATGACTTGATGCATTTAAATTGCGGACTTTTCCCGTGATATGCTCATATTGTTGTTCTATGTTGCATATGTTATATTACATGGATTTACGCTTTTGAGATTTCATGCGATTTGGGGATTTCTAGTGTCGATGTTAGGCACTTATATTCTAGAGAGATTTATGGATATTGGAACCGATACGTAGAACAAAAGTGTCGAGGTTGGACACTTGAGTTTCGAGGAACGTATGTATATCAGAGCAACCGATACGTGGAATACGAGTGTCGAGGTTGGACAGTTGGGTTTCGAAGAACGTATGGATATCAGAAAACCGATACGTGGAACACAAGTGTAGAGGTTGGACACTTTGGTTTCGAGGAACGTATGGATATGAGTATTTATGTGTCGATACTGGACACTATTTTTCATGATGTTTTCGGGTGTCGATGTTTGACACTCAGGTTTCATGAGACTTACAGTTTTGAGGGCTGATCTGAGGATGCGGTGTTACCTGCATGTGTTTTCATGATGTTTGCATGCATGAGTTGTTGTGTTAGTGGTTGACACGTGGACGGGATCCACTGCATACATGCATTGGTTTTATTGCTGGACGAGATCCGCCTGCTTATATGCATTGATTATATTGTTGGATGATATCCACTTGCTGATAGGCATTTATTATGTGTTGGCACTTATGCAGATACGGTCACCCTAGATATCATAGTATTACCTTTATGGTATAGTTGACCTAGAAATCGTTGTTTATTTCGATTTCTACCTGATGATGTTTTTCTATTCACGAGTTGGCAACTCACCCCCGTTATGCTACAATTCTTGCAGGTGGACCGCAGGGATCAGTTGCGGCATCGCTGGCACACAGCTGTTTTCGGGTGACTTGCTCGTGGTAGTTGGTACATGTTGGATCGTGCCCCTCTTGTATTCATTATTCATATTGTATCTAGTCACTCCATCAATTCAGAAACTAGTTATGTCACGACCCAAAATTGGCCCGTGACGGCCCTAATACTACGCAATGCCCTAAGACGTAACGTAGTAAAAGAAAGCCAAAACCCAGAAGTCTAAACCATAAAAATACGGAAAAGATAATATAAGTTTTGAAACATTTGAAATCGCAACCCAAACTCTTTAAAATCCTTACTTTCTTTCTTTAAAATTTTAGCAACACCCCTTTTTGTAAAAACCCAGCCAAGATGAATACAATACAAATATACGACGCCGTAGCGAAGAAATAAAGACAGTAGAGAGAAAGCTGTATATAAAAGACAACAAATCCACAATAATATACAAATACGTCCTCACCAAGTCTCTAAGTCCACAATACAATAGTAGATGGAGAGTACAAATACAACGAAGGTACAATAGGAAATACAGATAATCATCTAACCCACCTAAGCAAAACGGTACTGTGAGCTGATGCGGTATCTGTAGCAAAAGATGATAGCTGGATAGCTGAATAGAGAAATAGCCAGCCTCGACTACTCTGGGGAACAACCTGAAACACCTGTGGCACAACGGGGGTGAGTTGCCAACTCGTGAATAGTATAAAACATATGCAGGTAATCGCAGGAATGCACGTACAGCATGAATCTACGATATGCGATTACAGTAATAACATGTCATGCAAATGCTGAATAAAGGAGAGTACACTAGCAGGTACAATCAATACGTGAAGCAACAGTAACATGACAGTAATATGCAATAACTATGCAAAAAGGATATGAGAATGTAGATATGCAACTTATCATAAGGGTACACTAACAGGTACTACCACTATATGAATCTGTGCATAAAAATAGGTAAGGGTGAGGTATAGGGTGGAATATGTCATTTCCACGGAAACCTGACATCGTGGCAGGATCACAATCCATCAAGACACTCAAATCCCAAATCCTCAAATCAGCCCCCACATTGGGCTCTCACAACATACAGGTCTCACATCACCTCAATGTACAATATCGAATAGCTCTCCTATATCTCGAATGTACAAATCAACAATCTTATTCATATCTAATATCCAATGTCAATGAATCACCTATATCCCAAGTCAAATCTCAAGTAAGAATCTAACATCCTAAAGGTAAATACACAGAAATAAGTATGATGGGGGCAATACACATATATTAGCGTCCCATTCCACTAATATTGGTGTAAGGGTATATATAACAACGGCTAAATCCCCTGTTATATATACAAAGGGGTTAAAGAAATATCATGAAAACAGTATGCCAAGCATCGACACAGAAATCCTCGTATATCGGGCTCCGTCAGTCCGGATCGGCCCACGGGGTTTGTCTGCGGTGTCGGCCCTCGGCCTCGACAGTACAGATCATCCCGCATCCATCTCTCGACTCTGGCCAGTATCCTCCGGACAACTTCCAGGTCCAACCAATCACCGGTAGGTACTCGCCCGCCTCCAGGCTCAATCGGCAAACCCATCGATCTTCTTGCCGAGGGGAACCATACCGGGCCCCACCATGTACTCTCATACGGCAACCACACCTCGTATGGAGTGTATAATCAGCACCGATAAAACTCATGGTGGACGCACAAATATCATATCAAGGAAACCTGGTTGTTCAATGTATGCATAATTTCATGAACTCCCGCGGTTCCCAAATCCCGAAAACATCATATAAAATCTAAACAAACAATGCGATATATCTGAATGCGAGCTGGTAAACAAAAGTATATAGCTGAACCAGATGTATGCAAAATCAATAAAGTACAGCCAAGTATAGGTATCTACCTATAAGAACTGATGTCGTATACCCCCCTGGGTATAAGAAGAATATGAGTAAGATATCCCCCGGTATAACTAAAATATGTGCAAGGTATACCTGTAGCTGTATCGCAAGGTGTAAATGTACCTATCACTAAAGGTATGATACATTATAGGTATACCGGTAGCTAGATGTCATGTGTGGTAAGCAATAGTATCTATAAGGGGTAGTGTGTGACATGGCAATTATTGACGGTGTGTGTGTAGCATACAATCCGTGCTCGTGCAACATGAACCGTCAATAATGTGTGCAGTGTCCTACGGCTGCTAGTCACATTATAACTATATCAAGGAAAATAAAGTATGGCGCAATTCTACAATGACGTAGAATGTGCGACAGGTAATTGAATCCTAGCCCAGACGCATAACGCCATGCGGGCGATTCCCCTGTAGATGTTAAATCTACTCACCTACACTCCACGCTAGGTGAATCCTACCATCTGCTCCCCCTGTAGCCGTGTCCGTAGTCCCTGTCTGCAAACCTGCAAATAAGACATGAAATCATATATAAGTCAAAATATTCCGCGAAACGCGATATCGAACCAAAACGAGAAACTCGCGTCGCGAACTAAACGCGCGTGTGCACGATACGCTGAATCGTGTTTGTACGCGTCTAATACCATCGCGACACGCCGCGATACGCTGGATCACAGAACCCACTCACGTATCACGCGTATCGCGCAAACACAACGAACACCAAAACGATATATTGTCCCAGATTTTCTTACAGGTCAAATCTTACAAAACTAGACATGCCAAAGCCCTACAATACACTGCAGACTACCCTACCCAAAACCTCAAGACCCAACACCCTACCCTGGCCGCAATTTGCGGCCAAAAAGATGAAATTGGCGGCCAGGATTTTGAATGAGGGGCTCGTGTTCTGGTGGTGGTGTCTAGACCTAACAAGCATGTTCCAGTTTCCTCAATTTTATTCTGAAGGGTCCGGGCCAATAGCAGATCACAGATTGCCAATATATCGCTTTAAAAACACTAAATTGCACAAAACACAGACCCTATGGTATTTTTGTGAAACCTGGGTTGAATCTCAGTTGAGGTGACCTAACAACACTACAAGGAGCTAGGTTAACCAATTCCAACACATTCCAACCAAAATTCCACACAAAACACCTAAACTAGCACTAAACTAGCAATTTAACACAAACCGACACTAACAATCACACAACTAATCAAACTAGGGATTGGGTTCAGGAAGTATACCCTATGGAGCCTAGAAAGCTGGTGAAGAGGTGTATGGAGGAGGTGAGAGCTTCAGCAAGTGCTGGGGCTCCTCCTGCTGCTGTTGGTGCTTGCTGTTGCTGATGATGCTGTTGTTGTTGTTGAAGATGATGATGGTGATGCTGCTGCTGCTGTTGTTGCTGCTCCTGATGAGTGCTGTGTGTGTGTGAGTGAGTGAGTGAGTGAGTGAGTGAGGGAAAAGAGAGAACAAAGAGAGAAATGAGAGGAAATGCAAAAACCCCCTCCACTCTCTTTCTCTTCCCTCATAATGAGGCATGGCTCACACCATGATGCACATGCTCACTCTCTCTCTCTCCCAAAGTCAACACAACAACCAAATATTAAACCCTTTTAATTTTAACAACCATGCACTTAACAACCCAAAAGCACCTAAACAAATTTTAAAACAAGTTCAAAGGAAAATGGTTAGCTAACCATGATTGCTAATCATGATTAACCTCCCAAAGCACCCTAGTTAACATGCACAAGTGTGTGTGTGCCTAACAAAATTCTAACAAAATACACAATAATTAGGATAAAATATTTAAAACTTAATTTGGTAAACTTTTTATTAAAAACCACACATTAAAATATAATTAGCTACAAAACACGTTCTAAGGTGTTACAATCTCCCCCCCTTAAAAGAAATTCGTCCCCGAATTTTAAAAATATACCGATACGCGTACCTTCAAAGAGAAGATTAAAATCCTCAAATCTCGCTCGCAGCCTCCCAAGTGACTATCTCACTATACGGCTACGCCCAAGAAAACCCTTCACAGATGGCAAGACCCTTGACCGATGTCCCTGCACCTGCCGAGCCATAAACACTCATGGCTGCTGGTGAACGGAAGATCGCGTCCAGCTAAATGGTCTGGTGCCAAATCATGTGAGAAAGGTCATGAAGGTAATTGTAAAGTATCATCACAAGGAATACGGGGTGAAAATCCAATAATCTGGGCGGAAGTGCCAATTTAATGGCAACGAAACTAACTCGCTTATAGGATCTCAGAAGGACCTAAACCCTGGGATAAGCTTCCCAACATCCAACACGTCATTCAATGGAAAGTCTATAGGAATACATGATTTGTCACTGCGCACTCAAGCCTGCGACCAGCACAGTCGCATAAGACATCTGTTTGCAATGGACAGTTTTCATCCTGACCTGAACACAACTGGACTATCTCCGAAGCTCTGGACTAGCTGGGGTCCAAAAATCCTACTTACGCAGAGTCAGAAAAACAACAGGCTGGCGATCGACACGACCTAACCCCTAAACCTAAAGGTGGCCAATTGGAGTGTCCTCTGATAACAGCTATCGAAGGAGAACCCTAACGATGGCGAGTGACGATCCCAACTGCTGACGACAAACAACACAAACACACAACTTAACAAAGAACAACTGAGCAAACTGAGTAAAACCAGACGACAAGAATTTGAATGGAGTCACCCCCTGATTAAACTTGGGTAGAAACCATAACGAAATTCATGGAGATCTGCTCCCACTCCTACTTTGGAACGGTAAAGGATTGCAACTCTCCAGCCGGCCTCAGATGCTCGACTCAAGCACACAACAAGACTGACACCTTGAAACGAAACCCGAAACTTCTCTTTACATCCCTGTCCACTCGTAACTATCTCACAAGTCACGCCAAAGCTGGTGGAACTTGAATGAATACTGAGAGTTGACTGATGTGCTTACTCTAGGATTACACGTCTCTACCCGATGATGTCAGGTACACAAACGCGTCCCTAACTTAGCACACCATTGTCATAATTCAAGGTCTCCGAATCATTACCCAGCTGAATAAGCTCAAGTATCGCTGACGTACGAGCATCGACGGGCAGTGTCTCGCGAAAACGATTTAAGAAAAGTGGTCGGGCGCGGACATGAGCAAGCTGTCCCCTCCGTAGAGACGAACTTAAGCTATACTCAACGATCACACAAGGACTGTAAATCTGCAGAAGACTATCACAACAATCAAGTCCGCTGCAGGAAGATGTACATTAAGCTCTAGTGGTCCGTGAAAATCTGACACGACTCTCAAACAAGTAGTGTCTCCAAATTTCCAACGCAAAACCACCGCGGCCATCTCCAGATCATGAGTGGAATACCCTTCTCGTACTTCCTCCAAATGTAGGGAAGCAAAAGCGATATCTCTATAGTGTCACCTCAGTACACACTCGAGCCCACTCAAGAAACATTACAGTTAAACAACAAAGTCGCCCGAGCCAAAGGCAAAGAAAGGACTAATGCAGTTGTTAACCGAATCTTCAACTGCCGAAAATTCCGTACGCATGCCTCAGTCCACAGAAAAGGAACCTCCTTTCTGGTCAATTCAGTCGACGGTGCAGCACTACTCTAGCAATCCTGCATGAAACGGCGGTAAAAAGAAACCCTGCTAAGCCCAACAATTTGCGGATCTCCGTCCTGCACACAAGTCTGGGCCTAAGCTGTACGGCCACGATCTCCCTCGGAACCGTACGAAACCATCTCCCGTGACTACAAGACCTAGGAGTCAACACAAACCAAGCCTGAAGAAACACTCCGAGAATTTAGCAACTGCTGGTACTCTCCCAGTATCTGCATAACAAATCCTCAAGTGCTACTACTGTCCCTCAAGACACATTAGATAGACCAGAATGTCGTAAATAACACAACAAAAACTGGTCGAGGAACGGCCTGAAGAAATCTGGTTCATCACATCTACGAATGCTGCTAGGGCACCAGGGAATCCAACGACTCACTGATACACATAAAGCCCGTAGCACGCACACGGCAGTCTTCGGAATGCCATCACTCCGAAACCGTAATAATGATGACCTGATCCCAAACAAACTTAGAAAATGTCTCGCACTCTGGAGCTGATCGAAGAAATCGTCACGGCGAGATGAAAGATACCTATCCGCACCATAAGCCGGTTCAATTGACGATCCGTCGATACGCAACCCTAAACTGCCGTCTTTCTCCTCGACGAACAGAAATAGGAGCTTCCAAAAGCGAAATACTCAGACGCACAAAACTCCCCAAACCAAAAATCTGCAGCTGATCCCTTAGCTCCCAAGCTTCGCCGGCTCGCCCGGAACAACGTCGGAAAAACTCTCGCACGAAAGGAACCCAGTCCAACGATCCCACTATGGCTCCGGTATCACAATGAACGCCAAGAATCCACGACATCTCCTCAGTAGCCGACTCGCGAATAAGGCTGAATTCAAGCTGTGAGAGGCGGCACAACTATCCACCTGCACAACAAGAACTGACTTGCCGGGGAAAACAAAACCCAACTTGTTTCCTCACGGTAGTCCACAGACGCCTAACACGTAGTTAACCAGTCCGTGTCCAGGAGAACGTCAAATCCAACATCTCTAGAAGGATCAAAACGACGGACGAATCTCTATCTCCTTTCCGATTGGCACAAAATTGAAATACGTGTCGCGCAACAAAAGAATCGCTGACAGAAGTTAACACCACTACGACTAATCTACCCAACCACGATACCAGCAAGAAAACAAACGAATAAGTGAAAAGAACATAAAAATTAAGGGTACCTGAAAACTCCACATTGGACGTCTGCGCGTCCCGATGAGTAGAAGCAAATTCCTGTGTCTGCCTTCTACTCGCAGTTGGATGAACTCCTCTGGTAGACTGAGCCCTCTGAGCGAATCTTCCACGTCCACGGCCTCTCTGAAAACGATCCTGACGAGGCGCTAAGGAACAATCCCTGATGAAGTGCTAAAGGCTCCCGCATCGAAAACATCCACGTGCTGACTGCTGACCGTCCTGGGGATGAGAGCTGAACGACTGCCCTCGTCCTAAGCCTCTGCTACTCCCGCGACGGCCACGAAATCTGTCTCGACGACCAAACCTCTGTCTCTGGGCTGGTACGCTGGTACGAGTCCTCCATTGTCCTGGAATATGTGCCTCGTCAACTGGAGCTGCAACCACTGGTGCTATGTAGGTGACGGACTGCTGCATGCTGACCGTAAGCGACAACTGAGTGACAGGGGTGACAACCTCCTGTCGTAGCTCCCGAACGATATCAACCAAAGAACTCATCGTCTGGTGGAAGTCCTGCATCTCTACCAAAAGTCTATCCATAGTATAGGTCGTAGGTCGATCCGTCTGCACCTGTGCAACTAGAGTGCCATCCTGGCCAGTACTCGTCTCACCCGAGCCAACTCTGACCTCGGCCCTCGCTGCATCACTCTGAGTCCCCATAGTCATCGACGGCAAGGCTATAAATAGATATAAGATGAGATTCGATAAGAATAAGGAAATCGAATCTCAAGGATACGAATCATCAAGGAAAGAATGTCAAGCAAATTGTACTTAGGTCACTTTAGGCGAAGTATCGCATCGTGGGTATGCTGCAGACATACACACACTACGTTACTTTGCTTAAGCTACCTACTCCATCATACTAAGGTCATCCTACACTCCGAAAGGTAAAACCTAACGCTCTGATACCAACTTTGTCACGACCCAAAATTGGCCCGTGACGGCCCTAATACTACGCAATGCCCTAAGACGTAACGTAGTAAAAGAAAGCCAAAACCCAGAAGTCTAAACCATAAAAATACGGAAAAGAAAATATAAGTTTTGAAACATTTGAAATCGCAACCCAAACTCTTTAAAAGTCTTACTTTCTTTCTTTAAAATTTTAGCAACACCCCTTTTTGTAAAAACCCAGCCAAGATGAATACAATACAAATATATGACGCCGTAGCGAAGAAATAAAGACAGTAGAGAGAAAGCTGTATATAAAAGACAACAAATCCACAATAATATACAAATACGTCCTCACCAAGTCTCTAAGTCCACAATACAATAGTAGATGGAGAGTACAAATACAACGAAGGTACAATAGGAAATACAGATAATCATCTAACCCACCTAAGCAAAACGGTACTGTGAGCTGATGCGGTATCTGTAGCAAAAGATGATAGCTGGATAGCTGAATAGAGAAATAGCCTGCCTCGACTACTCTGGGGAACAACCTGAAACACCTGTGGCACAACGGGGGTGAGTTGCCAACTCGTGAATAGTATAAAACATATGCAGGTAATCGCAGGAATGCACGTACAACATGAATCTACGATATGCGATTACAGTAATAACATGTCATGCAAATGCTGAATAAAGGAGAGTACACTAGCAGGTACAATCAATACGTGAAGCAACAGTAACATGACAGTAATATGCAATAACTATGCAAAAAGGATATGAGAATGTAGATATGCAACTTATCATAAGGGTACACTAACAGGTACTACCACTATATGAATCTGTGCATAAAAATAGGTAAGGGTGAGGTAAAGGGTGGAATATGTCATTTCCACGGAAACCTGACATCGTGGCAGGATCACAATCCATCAAGACACTCAAATCCCAAATCCTCAAATCAGCCCCCACATTGGGCTCTCACAACATACAGGTCTCACATCACCTCAATGTACAATATCGAATAGCTCTCCTATATCTCGAATGTACAAATCAACAATCTCATTCATATCTAATATCCAATGTCAATGAATCACCTATATCCCAAGTCAAATCTCAAGTAAGAATCTAACATCCTAAAGGTAAATACACAGAAATAAGTATGATGGGGGCAATACACATATATTAGCGTCCCATTCCACTAATATTGGTGTAAGGGTATATATAACAACGGCTAAATCCCCTGTTATATATACAAAGGGGTTAAAGATATATCATGAAAACAGTATGCCAAGCATCGACACAGAAATCCTCGTATATCGGGCTCCGTCAGTCCGGATCGGCCCACGGGGTTTGTCTGCGGTGTTGGCCCTCGGCCTCGACAGTACAGATCATCCCGCATCCATCTCTCGACTGTGGCCAGTATCCTCCGGACAACTGCCAGGTCCAACCAATCACCGGTAGGTACTCGCCCGCCTCCAGGCTCAATCGGCAAACCCATCGATCTTCTTGCCGAGGGGAACCATACCGGGCCCCACCATGTACTCTCATACGGAAACCACACCTCGTATGGAGTGTATAATCCGCACCAATAAAACTCATGGTGGACGCGCAAATATCATATCAAGGAAACCGGGTTGTTCAATGTATGCATAATTTCATGAACTCCCGCGGTTCCCAAATCCCGAAAACATCATATAAAATCTAAACAAACAATGCGATATATCTGAATGCGAGCAGGTAAACAAAAGTATATAGCTGAACCAGATGTATGCAAAATCAATAAAGTACAGCCAAGTATAGGTATCTACCTATAAGAACTGATTTCGTATACCCCCCTGGGTATAAGAAGAATATGAGTAAGATATCCCCCGGTATAACTAAAATATGTGCAAGGTATACCTGTAGCTGTATCGCAAGGTGTAAATGTACCTATCACTAAAGGTATGATATACTATAGGTATACCGGTAGCTAGATGTCATGTGTAGTAAGCAATAGTAGATATAAGGGGTAGTGTGTGACATGGCAATTATTGACGGTGTGTGTGTAGCATACAATCCGTGCTCGTGCAACATGAACCGTCAATAATGTGTGCAGTGTCCTACGGCTGCTAGTCACAGTATAACTATATCAAGGAAAATAAAGTATGGCGCAATTCTACAATGACGTAGAATGTGCGACAGGTAATTGAATCTTAGCCCAGACGCATAACGCCATGCGAGCGATTCCCCTGTAGATGTTAAATCTACTCACCTACACTCTACGCTAGGTGAATCCTACCATCTGCTCCCCCTGTAGCCGTGTCCGTAGTCCCTGTCTGCAAACCTGCAAATAAGACATGAAATCATATATAAGTCAAAATATTCCGCGAAATGCGATATCGAACCAAAACGAGAAACTCGCGTCGCTAACTAAACGCGCGTGTGCACGATAGGCTGAATCGTGTGTGTACGCGTCTAAAACCATCGCGACACGCCGCGATACGCTGGATCACAGAACCCACTCACGTATCGCGCGTATCGCGCAAACACAACGAACACCAAAACGATATATTGTCCCAGATTTTCCTACAGGTCGAATCTTACAAAACTAGACATGCCAAAGCCCTACAATACACTGCAGACTACCCTACCCAAAACCTCAAGACCCAACACCCTACCCTGGCCGCAATTTGCGGCCAAAAAGATGAAATTGGCGGCCAGGATTTTGAATGAGGGGCTCGTGTTCTGGTGGTGGTGTCTAGACCTAACAAGCATGTTCCAGTTTCTCAATTTTATTCTGAAGGGTCCGGGCCAATAGCAGATCACAGATTGCCAATATATCGCTTTAAAAACACTAAATTGCACAAAACACAGACCCTATGGTATTTTTGTGAAACCTGGGTTGAATCTCAGTTGAGGTGACCTAACAACACTACAAGGAGCTAGGTTAACCAATTCCAACACATTCCAACCAAAATTCCACACAAAACACCTAAACTAGCACTAAACTAGCAATTTAACACAAACCGACACTAACAATCACACAACTAATCAAACTAGGGATTGGGTTCAGGAAGTATACCCTATGGAGCCCTAGAAAGCTGGTGAAGAGGTGTATGGAGGAGGTGAGAGCTTCAGCATGTGCTGGGGCTCCTCCTGCTGCTGTTGGTGCTTGCTGTTGCTGATGATGCTGTTGTTGTTGTTGAAGATGATGATGGTGATGCTGCTGCTGCTGTTGTTGCTATTGTTGCTGCTCCTGATGAGTGCTGTGTGTGTGTGAGTGAGTGAGTGAGTGAGTGAGGGAAAAGAGAGAACAAAGACAGAAATGAGAGGAAATGCAAAAACCCCCTCCACTCTCTTTCTCTTCCTTCATAATGAGGCATGGCTCACACCATGATGCCCATGCTCACTCTCTCTCTCTCCCAAAGTCAACAAAACAACCAAATATTAAACCCTTTTAATTTTAACAACCATGCACTTAACAACCCAAAAGCACCTAAACAAATTTTAAAACAAGTTCAAAAGAAAATGGTTAGCTAACCATGATTGCTAATCATGATTAACCTCCCAAAGCACCCTAGTTAACATGCACAAGTGTGTGTGTGCCTAACAAAATTCTAACAAAATACACAATAATTAGGATAAAATATTTAAAACTTAATTTGGTAAACTTTTTATTAAAAACCACACATTAAAATATAATTAGCTATAAAACACGTTCTAAGGTGTTACAAGTTATTGCATATGTTGCAGACTTAGAAGACTTGTAGTTGCGAGACTTGAGCGATGGGTTTTATGTTCGCTTTTGGGGTTGTTGTCTTGCTTTACTTTATTTCCTTGTGTGGATCTTCGCCGTTGGGCGTCGTATACTTGTTTTTATACTTGTGGTGGTTGTTTCCGCTGTTGGGCGTGATTTGCTCCCGTTTGGAGGATACTTTATTATATTTCTGTGTCGTACCCGTTTTCGGGGTTAGTTTTTACAAGGGAGGTGCTCTCTAAATTTTTAAAAGACAAAACATGATTTACTATACCTTTATTTCAAAGCTTCACCTCTTTATTTCTTAAAAAGGTTTAGATTTCTGGGTTTCAGCTTACTTGAATTACGTTACGCCTGTAGACGTTGTGTGATTTAAGTGCTGGTCGCGAGCTAATATTTTGGGTCGTGACATTTTGGCTTACTTGAATTACGTTATACCTTTAGACGTTGCGTGATTTAAGTGCCAGTCACGTTCCATTTTCGGGCCGTGATAGTTTGAAATCAAAAGTCACACCCAGTTACCGTAAAATCTCATGTAGTAAACTTAAAGTTCCAGTTATTTATCATAAAGTTCCTCTTAGAGAAAAATAAAGTCCTGCTTAGATGAATTTGTAAGTTCTTGATTTAAAACCTTGTAAACTTGAAAATTCATGATTTAAAGTGGTATTAAATAGTTTCCTAGTCGGACTTTCTACTGCTAAGTGGGTCATTTTTAATGCTAAGTGGGACCAAACAATTCTAGTGGGTCATTTCTTAAGTCAAACATCCCACTTTGTAATATTAAAATCCTACATTGTAGACTTAAAGTTCAAGTTGGTAAGTAGAAAGTTCTACTTAGGGAATTCAGAAAGTAACTCAGAATTTCCCACTCAGAAAACAGAAGGGTCACCAAGGAATCCTAAAGTATCACATAAAAGAACAAAAAGACCCACTTGGGGAGCAAACAATCCCAAGTTTCAAGTATGTTTGAAGTCAAAAGTCCCACTCAGTTACCTTAAAGTCCCACGTAGTAAACTTAAAGTTCTAGTTATTAAGCAGCAAGTTCCATTTAGAGAAAAATAAAGTACCACTTAGAAGAACTTGAAAGTTCCTGATTTACAACCTTGTAAACTTGAAAGTTCCTGATTTAAAGTGATACTAAATAGTTCCAAAGTGGGACTTTCTACTGCTAAGTAGGAAATTTCTAACGATATGTGGGACCAAACAATTCCAGTGAGTACATCTTAAGTCAAATATCACACCTTGTAATATTAAAGTCCTACGCTGTAGAATTAAAATTCCAGTGGGTAAGCAGAAAGTTCCATTTAGGAAATTCAGAAAGCAATTCAGAATTTCTGACTCAGAAAACAGAAGGGACACTTAGGAATCCTAAAGTACCATATAAAAGAATGAAAATGCCCACTTGAGGAGCAAACAATCCCAGTTTCATGTAAATCCCACTCAATTTGCTTAAAGTCCCACGCAGTAAACTTAAAATTCCAGTTATTAAGCAGAAAGTTCCACTTAGAGAAAAATAAAATCCCTCTTAGAAGAACTTGAAAGTTCTTGATTTAAAACCTTGTAAATAAGAAAAGATAATTGAAAACAAAATCCATTTATTCTCGTCACTTCATAATTGATACTTTTTAATTTACAAATTAGTATCATGAGAAGTTAATGTAACTCAGAATTTCCCATTCAAAAAACAGAAGTTCCACCTACGAATCCTAAAGTACCACATGAAAGAACAAAAAACCCTACTTAAGGAGCAAACAATCCCAGTATCAAGTACATTTGAAGCCAAAAGTTCCACTCAGTTATTTTAAAGTCCCACGTAGTAGACTTAAAGTTTTAGTTATTAAGCAGAAAGTTCCGCTTGGAGAAAATTAAAGTCCGCTTCGAACCAAATTGATTACATTTCCTGAAGCAAATTGTGCACTGCTTTCTTTACGTCCTCTTCTCTGTTGTGTGCGGACATTAGCAGGTGAGAAATGAGCTGCTTTCGGAACAACTTTGCTATATTCTGCATTGATTAGAAGAAGGACCATCAATTAAGAAAATTGCGGAAAATTAAACCAAGTGACTCATGTTAGTACCTCATCATCTCGGAAGTAAGCTCCCATCCATTCCTGTAACGACTCTACAATCTTTGTACAGAATTTTACTGTTAAAATACAAGAAATGAGTTTTACAGCCTGAATTTGAGTTATAAGTTACTTTTGTTAAATAACAGCAAGAAGCAATTTGTAGCTCACTGGTAAAGCCTCTGCACTGCTGTGACATAGCTTGTGTATTCGAATCCCATCAGACACATTATTTTTCTGAATTTTTCTTTTTAATTTTTAGAAACCCAAAAGTTTGCACGTGCAATACACAAGGAAATGAAAAGTTCAGAAAAATAAACAGGCACAAAATGGAGTAAACTCTGAACAATACACGTAGCACAAATTTAGAGACCCTAAACCCTAAATCGACCGGCCAAATGCCCATTAAGGCCGGCATCGACGGTTGATCTGAAAATTATAGCAAAATTCTCTCAAAAAGTTCCTAAGTACAAGTGGAGTAAAGAGAAGTTAGCAAGCAAGCAACTTCCGGCGAAGATCGAAATCAATTCCGGCGCTCCCGCGACGCCACGACAACACCCTTCTCTTCTTCTACCTCTTCTTAACATAATCAAACCGTAATTCCCTCCCAAACTTTCCTTCTCTTCATTGAAATTTGTTTTAAATCAAAATCAGTAAAAGTGGAGTTATACCGATATCATCTTTTATAAAAGCCATAACTCCAATTCCTTTTATATTTTAGTCAAACAAACTTTACCTCTTCACTTGTAATTTTAATATAAACATTTAGAATCAAGATTTAACCTAGAATCTCATGTAACACAACCATATTTGAATTTTTTTATTAAAATACCTTGAACTTTATAAACACTATTTTTAGTATTTGTTAAAACAATACCTCTAGGAAAACTTCACGTGGTAACGACCTACCCTACACGCACACTTGGATCTATAACACGATGTCTCTTTTGTATGGATATTTGTTACAAAGATAATATTACGATAAAATACCACATAACTTTAAAAATCGGATTTCTTTTAAATATATATTTCATATCCTTTGCGAATACGCATCCACAACCCTCTTTAGGGGACCCGCTAACGGATGGTGCAGATTATCGCACATCGTTAGGCTAGTAGAACGAGATGCAGATTTTCTCATGGAGTATTCGATCTCGAAAGGATTTAAATACGGTTTTTAAGAAATACGAATTTTCTAAATAAAATAAAATTATTTTTTAAAATTAAAATTATATAAAATTATAAATCAATATTTTCAAAATATAATAAATCTATATTTTTCAAAATTGAAAAGATTAACAAATTTCAATAAAATACCATCAAGATACCAAAAATGCAAATTTTACATTAAAATACCATGAACTTTCCAAGCTAAGCAATTATCACTAAAAGTACCCAAAATACTTAAAATCCATGCCCATGACAATCTCAAATAATAATAATCACACTCGAGGTTTTATTTTTAAACTAGATTAAAATATTTTCATAAAACCCCTTCGAGATATATAAATCAATATTTAAGGACTTTAGTAAATATAGGTTTAAACGGGATCAATTCTCTTGAGCCCCAGGGAGCCGGAGAAAGTGAGTGCTTGCCTATTTAAGGTAGAAAACTTAACAGAGTTATCAATGGTAATTGTCTTGGAAAAAGACACAAATCCTGCCATCCATGTGCAGTAGTTACCGATGACTCTCGAATCTAATTCAAGATCTAAATCAGTTTACAAGTGTCTGACTTGGTCCGAGTCTAACTCAAACCTGAATCCAATTCAAACCTGAATCCAATATCAAACATGAATACTTGAATATGAACATGAATACTTGAAATTAAACATCAATATCAAACATGTATAACTTGACTTGACTTGACCGAACCATGGTTATGACTTGACTTGACAACTTGAATACTTGACTACATCGTGAACATGAATACTTGAACAACTTGTATCCATGGTTTCAGCAAGTCTGATAATTATAATCTATACAACACATTATGCGGGGATAAATGGGTAGATTGGTACGGAACGTATATCGTGGCACGAGAGGTCACTTAAAAGATACCTATATGAATTCTCGTGCCGTTGTCCCGTGGCTTATGACGGGGCCTTGTACTACATGTTACCATAGTCCACGGGGTAAGATGGAATCCTCTCGTATACATGAATACCTTCTGTTTCAAGCTACAAACAACCACGCTACTTCGCTGACGACATTACTTGTTATATTCTCTTTCTTCTTTTGGGACTTACCGAGTGCTAGTTCGCTGACGACATTCCTTTTTATTTCTTTCTTTGGAATGTTCGTCAGGAGGACAGGACTCCCAGGAGATTGAGCTTTGCCAGGAGGACTTGGATCAGCTTGCGGCACAGCCAGACTTCTAGTTCCTTGTACTTATTTTCTTTTTGTATGCCATTGTTTAGGCACTGCTTTTATATCATTGCATCTTTTCTTTTCAAAACATTTGTATGTAAAGATGAATGAAACAAAGTTGCTGTTATTTTATATCACTTGTCATTCTTGGTACATTTTTATATATTGCTTAATTATGCTTAACGTATTTATTTCTTAGTAAATACGTTGCGGCCTGCAACGTCACCGTTTCCGTCTACTGGGAAGTGGGGGCGTGACAGGTTTTGTTGGCGGCCCGTGCAGGTCAGTTCTGTATGAAATCTTAAGCAATATATAAAAAGAATTATAAGAATCAGCAACTATACATTTCTTACATTTCAAATTTCTTGAATCAATCCTAACCATTCATTTTCTATCAAGGTCATGGATTCTCCCAACAATACCAGCACGAACGTCAATGACAACACCCCACCGCCTACTCTACCACCACCTCCTACCGTTGCAACTCCTATCAACAAGCAAACGGTACTGCTTGAGGATATCAAGAGCCTCTTGGAGGGTCAGCAGCAACAGACTGCTATCCTCATGAACCGTCCAAAAGTCGAGGCACCCGGAGTCAATCAATTTCGGGCACTACACCCGAAGCACTTCTCAGGAAAAAGAGAGCCCACTAGAGGCAGAAGAATGTGCTCAGTCGATTGAAGATGATCTGGCAGTAGCTCAAGTGCCGGATATTGCTTGGGTGAGAGTTGCTAAGCTACAACTAACAGACAACGCCAGAGTCTGGTGGAAGGCTGAAGAAAGCTGTCTTACCCAACCTATAGAGTGGAAGAAGTTTCGTGATCTGTTCGATGCAAAGTACTTCCATGAGACTGCCCGTTTCGACATGGAGCAGCAGTTCATTCATTTACAACAAGGCTCGATGTAGGTCAAGTCTGTGGATGAATATGATGCTGAGTTTACCATGCTTAGCAGGTAAGATATTATCTCAAATTAAAATTCCCGAGTTCACTCATTTCACTGCTAACACAAGGTCGTAACAGATTTGCTGCACATTTGATTCCTACTGCTGAGATCCGGGCACGACGATTTCAGTAAGGGTTAGACCCGGAAATCCAAGCTGCACTCGCTATAGGGGATTTCCCAACCCATGAGCTTGCTCTGAAGGTTGCTCGACGCTATGAGGCAGTTGTGAAGAAGAAGGGAAGACCGCAGACTGCCGGTGTGAAACGCCCTGCAACACAGATGATAGGAGGAGCCTCTTCTAGGTCGACATTTGCACCCAGGAGACCGGGAGGAACATTTAACCGGACCAGTCCAGACTTTTGTTTTTACTGTAAAAGGACGGGACACTTGGCGAAAGACTGCAGGCGTGCAAATGGCCTGTGTTTAGTTTGTGGCGCATCCACTCATGCCATTGGAGCATGTCCATACCGTTTCAACACAGCTCGAGCCCCCAGACCAACAATCACAGTTCCGCAGCGGCCAGCCATTCAGGCTCCTGCACCCTGATTAGCCCTACCTGCACCACCTCCATGTAGACTTCCTGCTCAGCCTCAATTCCATAAGGCACAAAGAAACATGCCTTAAGGGCAGAGAAACTGTCACGACCCAAAAATTTAGTTCGTGATCGACACTTAAATCACGCAACGTCTACAGGCGTAATGTAATTCAAGTAAGCCGAAGCCCAGCAATCTAAACCCTTTTTAGAAAATAGAAGAGGTGAAGTTTCGAAATAAAGGTATGATGAAAATCAAACATTTTCTTAAATGCATAGATAATGGAACATGAAAAATGCAAGTGGATGTTACTAGTTGAAAACATGTTTCGTCCTTTAAAAATTTGGGCAGCACCTCCTTTGTATATTTTGATCCAAAACCACATACACAAGATAATATAAAAGGCATCCCCAAGCGGAAGCTAGCTCTTCTCCAATCGGCGGAATCACGACCATGCAAGACAGAATATAAGTAGACGATGCCCAACGGCGCAGATCAACACAAAGAATAATGTAAAGCAAGACATCAAACCCACCAAGTGAACATATGACCCATCGCTCAAGTCTCGCAACTACAAGTCTTGCTAAGTTTTACTACATATACAAATACTAGTTTCTGATTGATGGAGTTAACTAGATACAACGGAATAGTAATACAAGAGTGGTATGATCCAACATGTACCACCTACCAAAGCGAGTCACCCTAAAGCAAGCTGTGTGCCAGCGATGCCGCTACTGATCCATGCAGTCAACCTGCAAGAACTGTGGCACAACCGGGGTGAGTTGTCAACTCGTGAGTAGAAAACATCATCAGGTAGAAATCGAATAAAACAACGATTCCTAGGTCAACTATATCATAAAGGCAATACTATGATATCTAGGGTGACCATATCTGCATATGTACCAACAATATACTCAATGCCTATATGCATGTGGATATCATCTAACCATATAATCAATGTCTGTATGCATGTGGATCTCATCCATGTGTCAACCAATGACACAACAACATTATGCATGTAAATATCATGAAAGCATATGCACGTAAATATCATGAAAGCATATGCATGTAAATATCATGAAAGCATATGCATGTAAATATGAGGATATAAATCAACGTGTGTCCATCAATGACACATCAAAATCATGGAACCTGAGTGTCCAACATTGACACTTGAAACATCATGAAACCCGTGTCCAGTATCGACACGTAAATTCTCATATCTTTGGCTCCGTCAGTCCGGATCGGCCCACGGGCTCCGTCCTTCCGGATCGGTCCTCGGGCTCCGGCAGAACGGATCGGCCCGTATCATCTCACGACTCCGGTCGGTATCCTCCGGATAACCGCCGAGTCCAAATAATATCGCCGGTAGGTAGTAGTTCCTCTGCCAGGCTCATCGTCTACACCACGAAAATCATTTCTTGCACCGGGGTACCATACCGGGTCCACCATGTACCCGTAGATGGTGCCTCTCGCTCCTCGAATCGGGTTTCACATGCCAATCTCAGAACCGAGAAAACACATGGTGGATGTCTCGAAATATCATATCAAGAGAAAACCGGGTTTTTAAAACAATATATACTTTCTTTTGAAATAATCACGGTTCTCAAATCCAGAAAACTCATGAAAACAACATCTCAACGCATATAATCGTAAAGCATGATGTATGCGAACGTATAACAGGAATGTGAGCATATCCGTATATCATGCAACATGGAACAATGATGTGACAATATCAGTATATCATGCGACATATCATAATGATGTGGCAATTCTACTGTGTAAGTGACACAGCAATTATCGATGATGAAGTGTATGAGCCAGCCAATCAGTGTAAGTGTAACGTACGCATCATCGATAATGGTGTAGGTATACTAGCACAGGTATATGTAATGCAATGAGAATACCATAAACGTAGCATAAAGTAATTCGTGAGTGCGATGCTATAAGGTATACGTCTCTATCATATATCCGAGTCGGTGAATCTATCAATCGGCATCCAGCCTCACAACATCACGTACGGTAAATACATCGTACGGCATATCACTTATGATTCACAACATTATCCATATATATATATACCTATCTCTCAGGTCACATCCGTATCAATCTCATATTATGGGACCGACAAATGTATCACTTATATCATATCGACTCGCATCCATAATACGAGCTATCAAACCAGGTCATCATATCTCATCATATACTCTTTTCATCACATCAATATCTCACATCAAGTCATTTTACCCATACATTCTATCTTATAAATCTCATGTCATGCTACCCTAAATCTCATACTTAATCTCGTGCAACTACATATCTATACATCGTGATTCACATTCACATTTTATATCCTTATATATCAATTCGAGACATCATTTCTATCATATCACGTCAAAGAGTCATATCCCTAAAGCTTTCATCTCATATCTCGATAAATATATTCAATCATTCTCTAACTATCTTTTTAATCATATCCCTAGTTCTCTAATATAGGTTTCCTTAACCATATTCTATATATCGGTTTCCATCAAAATTTGTGGGGGTGCTATAGGCCATCCACCCGACTTCCCCCGTAGATATAAATCTACTCACCTGCGAAACTCCTTATTCAGCCGTAGTCGATGTGCTTCGTCATCTTGGAATCTACACGAAGGTACCTACAATCAATACACGTATCATAATACTATTAAAATCAATATCCGAAAACCGATACGGCACACGAATTGCCTATAGGTTAGAACCCATGTCTTACGCATGCAAAAACAATCAAACAACCCTTGTTGTTAACGTACAAACGCCCAACAACCAAATACAAATCCAAACATCGAAACTAATAATCCCAATATCGGAAAACATAACCAAAAACACCCTAATGTGCTCCCAGATTTATCTCAGTTTAAATTGGCACTAAACTAGCAAGTGTAGGAGATAGGTCACAGGGATTAGGAGTTACAGTTAAAAACCCAACCCCAGACCATACTAGAAAACCGGTGACATTGCCCCCAAGTCCGGTCTCGCCGGCCGTTTGATGAGGGAATGGGCTCGTACTTCTACAGTAGGTTTCTAGTGGTGTATATAGGTCATTGGACTTGTTTGTTTAACTCAGAGACTTCCCAGGTTGCCCCAAATTCCCCGTAGGCCAACACAACCTCACAAAACCGACACGGGTGAATTCCTAAGTCCGTAATTTGGGTTCTATTCTCTGTACCTTGCTAACACCCTACACCCTCTTCATTAAAAGTGATCCCGACCTCATCCTCAACACATTGGACCAATCAAAGTTGGATTTTGGAGACTTTGGACAAGCTAGGGCTTTTCATGAGTTGACCAAATGAGGTATGATTCCTTTCATTTAGTTTAGTTTTAAGTTTCCTAGCTTCCTAGTTTAGTTTAGAGTTAAACTTGTTAGATTAGTGATGTTTCGAAAATCCCACTCATTAAAACCAAACACATAACACAGATAAATTGAAACAACAAGCAACATGTCATGGTGCACTAGCCATGGAAAACTGTAGAAACACGGATTTGGCTTAATCGCGATTAGTAGTGCACTAATCAATTTTTATTCAAACTGCTTATAATTAATTATAAAAATGCCAAATCTGATAAATATATTTTTAAATGAATAAATCATTTTAATCTCCAATTATTTCACAAATATTGGTATATATTTATACAATTTTACGAAAACCCCAATATTGCAAATTGGGTTGTTTTCGCGATATATATTATTTTAATATTAAATCCCAAAAATAATATTTTATATTTTTTGAAATGTTACAATCTCCCCCCTTAAATAAATTCGGTCCCCTAATTTAAATTTAAATCCCCAAATACTAAAACGTTTCAATAATCAACTCGAATCAATGGGGCTCCTAAATCCCGGAAGATATAGAAATGCCACAGCGAATTGTGTGCGCCTGGAAACGAGTACAAAACTCAAATCAAACTCCGTAAAGCGTCACGCAAGTCATCGGGTTTGTACGCAAATTATCGGAGTTACTATGGAGATAGAGATCTCGAAATCCACTACTGAAATCCAATATACCCTAGTCAAATACTATAATATGTATATAGTACGCATCCTTGAAAAAATCTCTTAAAACTGAATAACACACATGCAAAATCTTTTATGAATCACCGCGTGATGCGTAACTCATGGCACAAGTGACATACGCTCATTTGTAAAGTAATAATATACGTTCATATATGTTTTGCTAAAATATACGTTCCTTCGTTTTGAAATATCCCAAAAGGTTTTCCTTTGTAAACATTCGTGTCGCTCGCGGACACGTAGGAAATAACGAGACTATAGCTCCTTTTTGAAAACCTCTTGTTAAACTTTTAATGCATGCAAGGTACTTAGGAACTATCCTCAGATCAGTCCTGTTCGGCTACTACATAGTATAGTGCCCATCATGAAAACAAGACGCTCAAGAGCAAAATCAGCCTCAAAAGGCGTATCCAACAATCACGTACGTCTGGTGCGCACGAAAATCAAATCCAATATAAGTGCTATGAATGTGCACAAAACCAACTAAGTGCAACGGGTGTGCACGAAAGCATCTGTCCAGTGCAACGGATGTGCACGACAATAATATCAAGTGCATCTATAGTGCACGAAAATCTCAACCCAGTGCAACTAACCTGCATAATGAAAATCCCAATCGAGTGCATCCGTTGTGCACAAAATCACATCTCATATTGTGTGCCCAACGTGCGCGAAAATCCAAATCAAGTGCATCCGTCATGCACGAATGAAATCTAAATCAAGTGCATCCAACATGCACGAATAAAAATCTAAGTCCGTAACATTTCAGGAAAATAAAATATTATTTTTGGGAAATTAAATAATTAAATAATAAATATTATGAATACTTTAATGATGTGGTATAATTATATACCGATAAATTGGGAAATATTAGAAAATTAAATTGAATAGTGATTTTTGGAGGGATTTATGTGATTTAGGCAAATTATAATTTTTTATAATTAATTATATACTAGTTTATTTCTAAACTTGGTTAATTTTCACTAATCATGCTTTAAGTTTGATTTTTGCATCATGACATGCACCATATCACATTTTCAAAAAAATACTTGTTACATTTTTTTCTACCATGACTTTTATTTTTCCAAGAATGGCTTTGTTTTTAAAAATGAGAAGGAAAAGGAAAAAGAAAAGAAATAGAATAAAGAATTAGGTATGGGCGAGAGAGAGAGAGAGAGAGAAAGAGAGAGAGGTGTGGGGTTCCTTTGACCCTTGGCTCATTCTTTCATTCTTCATCCTCTTCGTTGTTTTCTCCCCTCCCTCATGCATTGCTGCCCTGCTCCGTCCACCACCTACACCACCTCATATCAACCCCAAAACCACATCAAAACTATACATTCCCTTCACAAAAAAATGTGCACAAGCTCACTACAAGCATGAGAGATCAAGAAAAATTGGATTTTGAAGACTTGGGGCAACTCAAGAAAATTCTTGAGTTGCCAAATGAGGTAATTCTTTCACATTTAGTGTAGCATTTGAATTCCTATAGCCTCTAGACTAGTTTAGAATCCATTTAGCATGGTTTAGTAAACTTTGAAAATTCCAAGGTGAGGTTCTGAGGAATTCTTGAGTTATGATGATGCATGTGAGTGTATTAGTGACTACAAAACCCCCATAGTGCTAAAAACCTGGACCAAACAGAGCCTAGACTATACAATGTGAGTTAGATATCGAAATGTCGGTTTTGTAACAAAATAGAGGGTGCAGGGAATCTGGAGTGACTCGGAGACCTGGAAAAATATTTAGCGATTACTGAGATGTGAGCAGGTGACCTAGAAGCTATCCTGAAGACCCGAGACCTAACCCCCTAACCCAGGCCGCCAATTATTGCCTTCTGGCCGCAAATTGTGGCCAGGACTTGGCCCCTGGGCCTCGTGCTTGTCTTGTGTCTCCCTTATCTGTAAACTAGACCCTCCACATATGCAAAATTAGCTAATTTCACCTAGGGTAAAATCTGGAAGTGTTTTCCTATGTTGCTGCTTTGGTTTTTGCGACTATTTATGACTTGGATTTTAGTAATTGGGTTTTGACTCGGTGGTGTGATGTTTGCACGTCAATCTCGAGGGTTGTTTGGTTATTCTTGCATGCGTAGACTATAGGATTTAACCTATGTGCGATTCGTATGCCGTTTTGGTTTTCGTGCGCAATTTCCATTTACGATATATTTGTTTATTTATGTAAGCATCCTCATGTGAACTCCGGGACGACAAGTGGGAGCATGGAGACTTCGACTTCGGCAAGCAAGGATCAAGTGAGTAGATATATATCTACGGGGGAAGTCGGGTGGATGGCGTATAGCACCCCCGCAGTTTCGTAGTATAGCACGCGAATGCGTCTTGATATTTATATACTCATGTGTTTTATGAGATGCGTATACTTAGCAAGAAGTGCTTAGGTGATTTTGTGTTAGTTATAGCGTAATTGTAGGAAAATGCTTTTAGTTTAGTTTCTTAATCGCGAAACCCTAAAGTAAGGATTGGCCACACACATACACACGCATACATTTTATTTTCTTCTGCGTATATGGGGATATATATATATATATACATGTATGTATGTGAGTATGTATATATATATATATGTATACATATATATGAATGATGAGGATAGTATATTATACTTGGAGTTGAGTCGATGTGATTGGGCATGATGCCGTGAGATTGGTGATGTGACTTGGGTCATATTATGAGATAAGACATGATATTATAGTGGATCGACGGGCGATGTGTTTTCATACACACGAATATATATATATACATATACATACATATATATATATATATGTTGTTGATGGTATCAGTATGTACTAGACTATTAGATCAGTACCCCTAATTCAGGATATTATGATAAGGATACCAGATTTATAATGAGTTATATATGATATTTGACCCGTACCCCGATTTTGGGATGCCGTACGATGGATTTTACCGTATGAAATATAAATATGATGATTAATCCGCACTCTCGACTCGAGAATGTCGTATTATATATTTTATCGTATGTGGCGCTTGTTGGATACAGTGCCCTCAAAATCAATTATTGGATCGCAGGTACGTGATTACAATGATTGAGGGAGGACCTATACCGGTAGTACAGTCTTGCTCGAGATGATAGTATGCTATCTTGTTTGTCTTTATCATCGTGTACATGCTTTAGTTTACTGTTGCATGTTGATAGAGCCCATAGGATTCTTGCTTGACTGCCAGCAGTATGATGGCGATCATATACGTAGGAGCTGGGGTCTATAAGCACATCCTTAAAGTGTCCCTAGTCGTGGGAGTTTCGAGACAGAGCATCGATACTCCAGAGTAGACTAGTGTATACAGTCGAGACCCCGACGAAGGGCGGTGGCCGGTCTCACAAGCCATTAGTGTCAGTTGGTTCACCTAAGTTATATATGATATTATGAGTACACCGGACATGACTGGCCGGGAACATGCTAGTTGGTATTATACATATCGTCAGATAGCAGTTCCCAGGTGACATGTGTACAGGTTAGTCTGTCGACCTGAGATCGTCATTTGTCTCGTGTGAGTTCCCACTGTGCTTTGATTACTACCCTACCACGGCTCAAAGGAGTCGTGCAAACAGGTTTTAGTTGGGTACAGTCTCGAGCCACATGGAGGCAGTGAGCGGATCGTCAGGGATTCGTCTCTCCCGGTATTGGGGGTGAGATCGCGCTGTGTTTAGAGAGCCATTACACAAAATCCCTGGCCAGGGTAATAGAGATTTACTGGTAGGTATTCCAATAGTATCTCAGGGTGTTCTGGGCTTCTCTCCAACACGACTTATACTGCTATTGGGGGTCTGACGTTTGCCAGCCCCTAGACCCTATATGCGATACTCATAGACGAACAGACCGGACTGTACGGATATTGTCACTGTCAGGCTCAGTAGGGTTTCTGGATGAGTTCACTCGTCAGCTTCCCTTCCGATCAATACATGGGCAACCGTTACGTACAGCTAGTACCTCTGACGTGCTAGTGGTTATACCTAGTGCCAGTGTATTGATGAGTCATTAGAGTCCCCCCACCGACAGTTTCCCAAGTTCGGGCGAAACGTTGTAGAGGCCGTATGGTTTTATGGCAGGGTTCGATCATATTCGTGCACTTGTGCACGGATCAGGATTTAACGGATAATACTAGCGAGCTTTGGTTTAAGCCGGATCCTAGTATTATATTGTAGGAATAATTTTGTCTCATTGCATTTGTATTCAGTCGGAATACAAATGCGGGTATGTATTTATAGCTGAGGGTTAATCTAGTAATTCGTTACGGGATCACTCTCGGAGTTGCCAGTTTCTTTTTCCGCCTCCAACACCTTGTTTTATCATTGTGAGCTTTGACCTTGCCCTTGTCATTTTCTTGCCATCTCCATTGCACTGAATTTTTTGCATTGCCTGGGCTGCCCATTTCGAAGCAAGGGGGCAGTATGGGTGCTTGTGAGGTGGCCGATTTTGGTGGTTGGGGGGTTATTTGCAATTGGGAAAGTTTGTTGTGCAAGGGGTTTTTTGGTGGTGGGGTTGCCTGGGCTGAGGAAGTAAAGGCTTTGTTTATTCTTGTGATGGTGTTTTTCTTTTGTGGCAATTATCCATCCATTGGTGATCACAACATTAACTCCATCACCTCACCACTTGAAAACAATCTACAGAGCACAAAATTCCTCTCTCTGGCCGAGCTCTTTGAGATGGCAGTGATCACAATTTTGTGTGGGAAATTTTTTTCTTTCATCCAAATTAAAATTCTATGCTCACAACCTCTTCTTGGCAACTTCACTTTTCCTCCACCCAATCGTTTGGGTGGCTTGAGACAAAAGATCCTACTCTCTCTCTACTTCGATCTTAGATATGTCGGCTAGCAAACTTCATGTCCGAGTTGCCTCGGTTCGAGGCGGGAGCCCGTATAAAGATTCATTGACGTGGTGCCACTTTGACGAGCGAGACCGGGAGCGGGCTTCGTCGGCACAGCAGCGGGGAGCTTTGCGCGGAGATTAAAGACCGAAGGACATGGATTGATCGGTATAATCTTTCCAAACTCTTTTTCAGATTGCTAGTTTACGGTTAATGGAAGGATCTGATTATTTGGGATGCGGTGGCGCCGGTTTCGTAAAAAGTTTTTGTTCTGCATCTGGCCTCGGTTAGATGGCCGAGGCGCCGACGTACCCCAACATGGTATCAGAGACACCCATTAACCGTTAATTAGCTTGTTCTAACATGTTTAAAACCTCGATCGAACAAAATTTCCGAAACCGCAATTTCAATAGTAAAGTTTCTGTCGAATTTTAAACTGGCCGAAAAATTATTTTGAGTGTTTCAGAAAAACAGGCAGGCTTTTATATGACAACTGTAAAAATTTTGTTGTATGATCCCTCTGTGACGCAGCGGAACTGCGGCCGTACCCACGTTTTAGCCGCGGTTCCGCCGCCGTGTTGGGGTTTCAGTGCACTAAATTTTTTCTTTGGGTCTTTAACTTGGAATTGGGGTTTCTGGAAAATTTAGTTTTGGCCCAGATTATTTTGAGTACTGGATTTGTGCTTGGGGCCCATTTCGGGAAGTTTTGTTGATCGGAATTTTAAATGTGTTAGTTTACAGTGCTTTACATTATTATCTGTGACCGTGAATGTCATTTGATCGGTAAATCTTCTCTAATCGCTATAGCACTTTTAGACGGGTTTGCGAACGTGACATTCACGTTGATGTTCTATGTTGTGCTATGATGTTGTGGATTTGTCGTGGTGGATAGCTTGTGTGCAATGGTAGTGCAGTTTAGATTTATTTGTACATTTGATATTGCGGGGCGAGCGTCCGACATGTGGACTGCCGTCACTGCCTGTTTGTATATTATTCTTTTGGGGCACGACCGGGTTGAGGTCGATGTACCCGTTGTACATATTTTATTTTCTGTACTAGGGTTATCCCGTGGTGGGGTGCACGGATAGCCGGGTTCTAGAGGGCAACGGGCCCGCTTCTCATGGCTTTAAGACGGAGGGGGCTTCATTCTAGAATTGTCGGGCTATTCGCCGCACTCGTAGGGGGTATAGCTTGACCCAAGGAGGGGTACTCAAGTTACCGGATTCCGTGAAGTGCTTGGTGGTCCATTCACTTTGCTGAAGGGGGCTGTCTCGCTTTTGGTTTTGGCAGGTAACTTGCCGCACTCGTAGGGGACTAGGTTTTCATTGCACTGGCTATCCACACGACTAGGGAAACGTCGGGTTTCAGTTGTGGTTCAATGAAACCCGGGGTTCCCAGATAATCTGTATTGTTCTGTGATGCTTATTACTTGTCTGTGATGTTGCATTTATCACGCCTGGAGCGATTATTATATATTGATATATATATACTAGTAGATGTTGTATATGTTTTACACCCGCGCTAGTCCAGTCCCCGCTCTGTCGTTAGTTAAGTAACTTAACGGGTGATGACGGGACCCAGTGGCGAATGCGGATGGCATATACGTACATCATATTTTCGTTCTTTTCTGGTGTGATCAATTGATGGGATGTTAGTGTATATGCCCTAGAGGCCATTACTGTATCATACTAGTTTGTATATTACTTAATGGAAGCTTGGGATATTCACCTTGTATAAACAATCTTGCTCAATATAGTAGTATGCTACTTGGTTTGTTTCTACTTCAATGCGTACTTGTGTTTATTTTACTATATCACTTATACGCATTAGTGGAGCCCTTAGGATCTTTGCTTGATTACCAGCGTTGTGATGGCAGTCACACTAGTGGGGGCTGGGTAATCTATAAGCACATCCTTATACAGGTCCCTAGTCGCAGGACTATCGAGACAGGGCATCGATACTCCGGAGTAGACTAGCGTATGCGCTTCTCATCCCAGTGTGGGAGATGGTCTGTCCCACAGCCATCAGTACGTCGTACTGGAGATAGTATACGGGTGCTCGTTAGGTTACGAGTACACTGGACAGGACTCGTCGGGAACTGACAGGTTGGTATTATACCTATCGTCAGTCATCAGTTCCCAGGTGACATGAGTACAGCTTAGTCCGCTGACTTGACACTGGCACTTCGCCTCGAGTGTGTTCCCACTGCACTTTGATCACTACCCTACCACGGCTCAAAGGAGTCGTGCAAACAGGTGGTGGTTGGGTGCAGTCCCGAAGCACTTGGAGGCAGTGCCGGTTAGACAGGATTCGTCTCTCCCGGTATTGGGGGTTGACATCGCGCTGTGTCTAGGAAAGCCATTACACGAGTAGTCCCTGGCCAGGGCAAGCGAGATATACTGGTAGGTTTCCAGTGTTATCTCAGGGTGTTTTGGGCTTCACTCCGACACGACTTGTACCGCTATTGGCGGACTGACGTTTTACCGCCCCCTAGGCCCGACATGCAATGTATCAGACGAACAGACCGGACTGTACGGAGACTGTCACATTCAGACTCAGTAGGAGTACAGATGGGGTTTCACCTCGTCAGCCTTCTTGTCGGCATATACCTGGGGACCGTTACGCACAGCTAGTGCCGCTTGCGGTCTGTGGTTAAACCCACTGCCAGCGTAGTGTCGAGTCTTTAGAGTCCCACACAGAGGGTATTCGCCTCTGGGCAAAACAGAGTAGAGGTCGCATGGTTTTGCGACAGGGTTCGTTCTCATCCGCGCACTTGTGCACGTTTGGAGTCCGGACGGATATTGCCAGCTGGCTCTGGTTTGAGCCGGATACTGGTATATGTTTTGGGGTTGCTTCTATCTCTCAGTATTCATGTTCCTCGGAACAAGAATGCAGGTGTGTATGCACAGTTGTTTGAGGCGGAAGAAGAGGTTTTTCATTAGGGTTTCGGAACGGGTGCGCATGCACAGTTGACAGTCGTATTTTTTCCAAACCCTAATGAATTAGTGAGATATCTATTAATAATAGTAATTAAATGAAAATATGTTATGGTTGGTTTTGTTGACTTGTTGACCATGGTTGACTTGTTGACCATGGTTGAATTTTTGACCATCATCATTATTGAGCAAGGATGCTCCTTGATTCTTGCCAACATTCATTTAATGAAGTATGATAGTGGTCATTCCAAAAAAACCATCAACTATTCTCATTTGAATTATTATTGTTATTTAGATAATTCTTTTTCTTTTGATATGGTTGCAAAAAGGAAAAAGAGAGCTCATTCTTTCATATCCATTCTCTCTCCTCACTTCATCTTCTTCTTCCTCTAGCTAAAGAGAACCCTTCTCATGTGTTGAGAATCCTTCTCTTTACAAAGAAAAGCACCCCTTAGACACTCTCTACTCATTCTAGGTTCAAGGTTTAGCAAGCCGGAAACCCTAGTTCACTCAAAGCACGAGGAAGAGCCCAAAGGTTGAACTCTCGAGGTGGATCCATCTTCGACGGAAGAAGGCGACAAGAAAGAGAACCATCAACCTCTACAAAGTTTGAAGAAGAAGGAGTTCAAGTTTAGGTATAACCATCTCCATCCGAGTAGCTAACTCTCTTTAGCAAAGTATGCTAGTTTTAGTTTAGTTAAAGATCCCGACTTTGCTTAGTCCATGTTGCCCCTTGCGCTAAAAATTTGATTTTTATACCGTTTCCGCCTCCCCGTAAGAACCGGGGGTCGCAACATGGACTTACAGTGGTATCAGAGCCTAACTAAACTTAAACTAGCTTGGTAGTGAAGTGTAACGAAGTTCGGAACCAAAAAAATCACAAAATCGGAAAAACAAAACCCTAAGTTTCTGTTGAAATTTTTTCTGCTCTAAATGAAAAACTTTATACTTGTAAATTCGGCTCAGGGTTTTGTGTGAACACCCAAGAAAAATGATGCCCAAATTCATTCAAACCGCCGCGCTTCCGCCGCACGAGGTAGGCATGTGCCGCGGAAGCGCCGCCGTTTGTCTTCTTCTCTGCATCGTTTTTCGTGCAGTGTGTGTCTGTGTTGGTTTTGGGATTTTTAAAATATATTATATGTGCCCAGATTTTCCAGAAAAGAAATTTACTTTTGGGGTCCTATAATTCCGTATTTTTTCCGAACTTCACTGCACTTTGACTATGATGGTTATATTTGTGATGCTTGCAAGTATTGAACGTCGGCTAATCGCTATAAGACGATTAGTCAGGGTTATACATGATCTGTGTTTGATATTGGAATGTGTATATGAATGTGTTGGACTGTCGCGGGTGAATAGCCGGGGTGGATGTGAGATGAGCTTTTGTTTTTCTTTCATTCATTGTAAATGTAAATTGATGTAATAATTATTATTTGTTTGGCCGCACAACCGGGTCGGGGTTGTAGCCGTCATTGTATAATTCTTTTTACTGTTTTTGCTCCTAGGATAGACCCATGGAGGGGTGCACAAACTGCCGAGTACTTGGCAGGTAGTTTGCCGCACCCGTAGGGGTCTTGGGTGGGCTATTTGGCTATTCACCGCGACCGTGTAATCCGCTTTTCGTTGCAGGCTCGAAAGGATTGCGGATTGCTAGTATATCCAATGTATTCATCTGTGATCTGTAATGTCTATCATTGCTTTCTATTTAGGCGTTGCTTATGTTTTACAGCCGCGCTAGCCCAGCCCCCGCTCTGTCGTTAGTTAAGTAACCTAACGGGTGATGACGGGGCCCCGTGGCGAATGCATATGGCATAAGCGTACGTCATATTTTGGTTGTTTTCTGCAATGGTAGGATTAAATGATGGGACGCATTAAAAGAACTAATGCAAGAATATCACGCATTAAAAGAACTAATGCAAGATAATAAACCAAGCTAAAGTCGTTGGAACATTTTCGAAAAAACCACTCGGTTCTTTTCAAAACTAACTTTTAAATGCGGAGCTTGAGCCACTCCTTCTAAAAGCTATCTCGTTCCATCGATTATATCAAGTTCACTACGTTCACGGTTTTGCCAAAACCATTCGTAGCCCTCCGTCGTTTCATATGAATATTCAACAGTATTCAAGCTGTGTTTGTTGGCCTTAGTCAAGGCACAGTGTTTGGTAGCTGGTGGTTATTCATATGTTGCATAGATAGAATGCGTTGGTTTGGGACAGTCGTATTGCCTTGTTGGCCATAGTCAAGGGTAGATACGGGTGGGTTCAAATTAACCTGGATAACGACGGGTAGAACTTGACATGTGACTTATGATTTGTTGGCCTTAGTCAAGGTCATAAGAGCATGGGGCAAAAATCCACATCGGGAGTTTCATAAGTACTGAAACTTGCTAGATTTGCATACCATTTGGAGTGTGGTGATTCTGGTAGGATTCCTTCAGTTTCGTCACACGATGATATTTGGATCCCGATCCTACTGTGAGTATATGCTACTCCTCGGGAAATTTCTCACTAAACGATCAATGCTATAAACCTAGTAGGTGCCTAGAAAGGTGTTAGCGGGGTTACGCCCTCAGGGAAAAGAGGTTATTTAATTAAGGAACTTCGCGAAAGCGTTGGAAAACCTCCCTCGAAGTACCGACACTGGCCTGGCTGAACGGTTAAGCATGTATTGTGCGGTGGGATTGATCCCGACTAATTCTTCCTTTATGGTTTGAGGAGGGATTCGAGAGACAGTGGGAGCCATCCTGTTTAGACAAATTAAAAACCATTCTAAACTTGCAAGAGCATCGTGCTAAAGTGTTTCTTCTCTCCCCCCTGCAGCGACCAAATCGAAATGACTGGACTTAAGTTACTTCTAGATAAAAACATATTGACAGGGCCAAACTACAAAGATTGGCTCAGGAATGTCAAGTTGGCAATCACTTACGACAAGCTGGGGTATCTTCTTACCACCAAAGCTCCCCCCGTCCCAGGTCCCACCTCCAGCGTCGCGGATAAGGAAATCCGTAAGACTTGGGAGATTGACAGCGCGAAGGCCAGGTGCCTCGTACTTGCCTCGATGGACAACGAACATCAGAGGAGGCACGAGAATATGGATTTGGAATCCATATTTCTTCATACAAAAGAACTGTATGGAGAGCAGTCTCGTATCGCAAGATACGAAGTGTCGAAGAAGTTATTTTCGACAAAGTTGGCCGTCGGATCATCGGTAGCGGACCACGTGCTTAAGATGATTGGCTACACTGAGGAGCTCGCAGAACTTGGGACCACGTTGGACAGTGAACTCTATACGGATTTAATTCTTCAGTCCCTTCCATCCACTTACGCCCAGTTCATACTGAATTTCAACTTGCAAGAAAAGGAAGTTGAACTTTCAGAACTCCTCAACATGCTGAGGAGCGCAGAGGGCACCCTACAGAAGGGTAGGGAACACCCGCTTTGTTTGTAGGAGGATCTTCTTCCTCTAGGTCCAAGGCGAAAGCCAAGGGAAAGAGGAAGAAAGCTCCCACCAAACCAAGAGGCGGTGTTAGTAAAGTGGGTACGAAGGGAAAGGAAAAGGCAACAAAGATTGCGGGGAAGCTTGTTGGAAAGGAAGAATGCTTCTATTGTCATAAGAGTGGACACTGGAAGAAAGATTGCAGGGCTTGGATGGCCAGGACACAGGGACTGAAGCAGGTTGCGGCTTCAGCTTCAGGTGTGTATGTTATTGAAAACTGTCTTTCTATAAACTCTACTTCCTGGGTATTGGATACCGGATCAGGATCTCATATCTGTAATTCTTTGCAGGCGTTGAGAAACCGTAGGTTTTTGAAGGCAGGTGACATGACCCTCAGAGTTGCGAACGGAGCTAGCATGGATGCTAAAGCCGTGGGGGACTATCACTTGGGAATATCAGATGGGCATGTTTTGGTTTTGCGTAATTGCTTTTTTGTACCCAACGCAACTTGTAATATCATTTCTGTATCTTTGGTTTCTAAAGAAGGTTATGAATTTGCGTTTGTAAGTAATGTTGTAAACATTCACCTTAATCAAGTTCTGATTGGGTCAGGTACACTGAGCAATGGTATATACGTATTGAACCAACCACAGATTTTCAATGTCCAGAATACACACAAAAGAAAGTCTCCAGATATCAATCAGGCTTTCTTATGGCATTGTAGACTGGGTCACATCAATGAGTCACGGTTGACTAAGTTACATAAAGAAGGATACTTGGATCCGTTCGAGTATCAGTCTTATGCCACTTATGAATGTTGTCTCATGGGAAAGATGACAAAGACTCCGTTCACTGGACACGGAGAAAGAGCGAGCGAGCTCTTGGGACTCGTACACAGCGACGTGTGCGGTCCAATGTCTACACATGCGCGAAGCGGTTACTCTTACTTCATTACTTTTACGGATGATTTTTCAAGGTACGGTTATGTCTTCTTAATGAAACATAAGTCCGAAGCCTTTGAAAAGTTCCAGGAATATAAGAATGAAGTAGAGAAACAGACCGGCAAAAGTATCAAGATTCTAAGATCGGATCGAGGTGGAGAATACTTAAGTGCCGAGTTCCTGAATTATTTAAAAGAGAACGGAATTCTCTCTCAGCTTACTCCTCCATACACTCCGCAACACAACGGTGTATCGGAGAGACGAAACCGAACCCTATTGGATATGGTACGGTCCATGATGAGTAAGGCTGAGTTACCGCGATCTTTCTGGGGTTATGCACTGGAAACAGCTGCACATCTCTTGAACCAAGTTCCTACTAATACAGTGCCTACCACACCATATCAGATGTGGAGTGGGAAGAAACCCTGTCTTAAATCCTTTAAGACATGGGGATGTCCGGCTTTTGTAAAAAAGCAGCATGCGGACAAGCTCGAGGCACGCTCAGTACAATGCAAGTTTGTGGGATACCCAAAGAACTCCAAGGGGTATCTTTTCTATTACGCAGAGGAGCAAAAAGTCCTTGTTTCTCGTCATGCCCGCTTCTTGGAAACTGAGTTTTTAGAAAATCAGATAAGTGGGAGCGCAGTAGAACTGGAAGAAGTTCTAGAACCACTAACCATAACTGAAATCTTAGAGGAACCAGAGGGTTCGAAAGAACAGGACATTCCTACGCCGCTCCGCAGGAGTAGTTGGCAGTCTCATCCGCCCGAGAGATACTACGGTTTTCTCATAGACGGGGATCGAGAGGATTGCATCATAGATTATGATGAGCCTACTAGCTTCCAGCAGGCCGTTCAGAGCGTTGACTCGGTAAAATGGCTGGATGCAATGCGGACCGAAATGGAGTCCATGTACACCAACAAAGTATGGACGTTGGACATTGCTCCAGACGGGGTAAAACCCGTAGGATGCAAGTGGATCTTCAAAAGGAAGATTGGTGTAGATGGACAGGTTGAGACCTATAAAGCTAGACTTGTAGCAAAGGGTTTCCGTCAAAGACCTGGCTTGGACTATGACGAAACCTTTTCTCCAGTGGCTATGCTGAAATCCATTCGGATCCTTCTTGCCATTGCTGCCTTCCACGATTATGAGATTTGGCAGATGGACGTAAAGACCGCTTTTCTAAATGGAAATTTAGAGGAGTGTGTCTATATGGATCAGCCAGAGGGTTTCATTCAGAGTGGGAGCAGCGGAAAGGTGTGCAAGTTGCTTAAGTCCATCTATGGACTAAAGCAGGCATCGCGGAGTTGGAACATCTGTTTTGATGAGATGGTCAAGGAATTTGGCTTTATCAAAAATCTAGATGAACCATGCATCTATAGTAGATTTGTAGCAAGAACTGTAGTATTCCTCGTTTTATACGTGGATGACATTCTTTTAATAGGAAATGACATCCCTATGCTACAATCTGTCAAAGGGTTCTTGTCACACAGGTTCTCCATGAAAGACCTGGGTGATGCCTCATACATTCTGGGGATCCGGATCCATCGTGATAGATCCAAGAGGATATTAGGACTTTCTCAGTCCAGGTACATCGACACCATAGTGAAAAGATTCAGTATGGAAGATTCCAAGCGCGGTAACCTACCGGCTTGTCACGGGATCACCCTCTCTAAAGAGATGTCTCCCAAGACTGATTTGGAGAGGGATCGCATGTCTATTATACCCTACGCTTCTGCGGTAGGTTCTATAATGTATGCGATGTTGTGTACCAGACCGGATGTAGCTTATGCACTGAGCGTGGTAAGCCGGTATCAGTCAAACCCTGGGGAGAAACACTGGATAGCGGTAAAGAACATTCTCAAGTACCTGAGAAGGACTAAGGAGATGTTCTTGGTGTATGGCAGAAAAGACCTCCAGATCGAGGCCTTTGCTGACTCCAGCTTCCAGAGTGACAAGGATGATTCCAAGTCCATGTCGGGTTTTGTCTTTACCCTCAATGGAGGGGCGGTGTGTTGGAAGAGCTCCAAACAGGAAACCGTTGCAGACTCGACTATGGAAGCGGAATACATTGCTGCATCTGATGCCGCAAAAGAAGCTGTCTGGATGAGGAAGTTCTTAAAAGAACTTCAGGTGGTTCCGTCCATTGTTGACCCAATACCTCTGTATTGCGACAACAACGGGGCTATAGCTTTAGAGAAGGAACCCAGGTCCCATCAGAGATCCAGGCACATCTTGAGACGGTATCACCTGATCAGGGAGATCGTAGATCGCAAGGAGATCGAGGTTCGGAGGGTTGCTTCAGAAGAGAACACTGCAGATCCATTCACCAAGGCCCTACCCCAGACTCAGTTCGAGCGGCTGATCGAGATGATAGGTCTTCGATACGCCAGTACATGGCCTTAGTGCAAGTGGGAGATTGTTAGTGTATATGCCCTAGAGGCCATTACTGTATCATACTAGTTTGTATATTACTTAATGGAAGCTTGGGATATTCACCTTGTATAAACAATATTGCTCAATATAGTAGTATGCTACTTGGTTTGTTTCTACTTCAATGTGTACTTGTGTTTATTTTACTATATTACTTATACGCATTAGTGGAGCCCTTAGGATCTTTGCTTGATTACCAGCGTTGTGATGGCAGTCACACTAGTGGGGGCTGGGTAATCTATAAGCACATCCTTATACAGGTCCCTAGTCGCAGGACTATCGAGACAGGGCATCGAAACTCCGGAGTAGACTAGCGTATGCGCTTCTCATCCCAGTGTGGGAGATGGTCTGTCCCACAGCCATCAGTACGTCGTACTGGAGATAGTATACGGGTGCTCGTTAGGTTACGAGTACACTGGACAGGACTCGTCGGGAACTGACAGGTTGGTATTATACCTATCGTCAGTCATCAGTTCCCAGGTGACATGAGTACAGCTTAGTCCGCTGACTTGACACTGGCACTTCGCCTCGAGTGTGTTCCCACTGCACTTTGATCACTACCCTACCACGGCTCAAAGGAGTCGTGCAAACAGGTGGTGGTTGGGTGCAGTCCCGAAGCACTTGGAGGCAGTGCCGGTTAGACAGGATTCGTCTCTCCCGGTATTGGGGGTTGACATCGCGCTGTGTCTAGGAAAGCCATTACACGAGTAGTCCCTGGCCAGGGCAAGCGAGATATACTGGTAGGTTTCCAGTGTTATCTCAGGGTGTTTTGGGCTTCACTCCGACACGACTTGTACCGCTATTGGGGGACTGACGTTTTACCGCCCCCTAGGCCCGACATGCGATGTATCAGACGAACAGACCGGACTGTACGGAGACTGTCACATTCAGACTCAGTAGGAGTACAGATGGGGTTTCACCTCGTCAGCCTTCTTGTCGGCATATACCTGGGGACCGTTACGCACAGCTAGTGCCGCTTGCAGTCTGTGGTTAAACCCACTGCCAGCGTAGTGTCGAGTCTTTAGAGTCCCACACAGAGGGTATTCGCCTCTGGGCAAAACAGAGTAGAGGTCGCATGGTTTTGCGACAGGGTTCGTTCTCATCCGCGCACTTGTGCACGTTTGGAGTCCGGACGGATATTGCCAGCTGGCTCTGGTTTGAGCCGGATACTGGTATATGTTTTGGGGTTGCTTTTATCTCTCAGTATTCATGTTCCTCGGAACAAGAATGCAGGTGTGTATGCACAGTTGTTTGAGGCGGAAGAAGAGGTTTTTCATTAGGGTTTCGGAACGGGTGCGCATGCACAGTTGACAGTCGTATTTTTTCCAAACCCTAATGAATTAGTGAGATATCTATTAATAATAGTAATTAAATGAAAATATGTTATGGTTGGTTTTGTTGACTTGTTGACCATGGTTGACTTGTTGACCATGGTTGAATTTTTGACCATCATCATTATTGAGCAAGGATGCTCCTTGATTCTTGCCAACATTCATTTAATGAAGTATGATAGTGGTCATTCCAAAACAACCATCAACTATTCTCATTTGAATTATTATTGTTATTTAGATAATTCTTTTTCTTTTGATATGGTTGCAAAAAGGAAAAAGAGAGCTCATTCTTTCATATCCATTCTCTCTCCTCACTTCATCTTCTTCTTCCTCTAGCTAAAGAGAACCCTTCTCATGTGTTGAGAATCCTTCTCTTTAAAAAGAAAAGCACCTCTTAGACACTCTCTACTCATTCTAGGTTCAAGGTTTAGCAAGCCGGAAACCCTAGTTCACTCAAAGCATGAGGAAGAGCCCAAAGGTTGAACTCTCGAGGTGGATCCATCTTCGACGGAAGAAGGCGACAAGAAAGAGAACCATCAACCTCTACAAAGTTTGAAGAAGAAGGAGTTCAAGTTTAGGTATAACCATCTCCATCCGAGTAGCTAACTCTCTTTAGCAAAGTATGCTAGTTTTAGTTTAGTTAAAGATCCCGACTTTGCTTAGTCCATGTTGCCCCTTGCGCTAAAAATTTGATTTTTATACCGTTTCCGCCTCCCCGTAAGAACCGGGGGTCGCAACGTGGACTTACATGGGACTGCGTTGATTTTTATCAATGCTAGGAAAACAAACCTATACATGATGTTGTTGGAACCAAATTTTCAAAAAGCTGTTATTGCAAGGACGTTCTCTTTTGTTTTGCACAGTGGTATTCGGTTATGAATATCTAGCACCTCATTCGACGAGGCTGTTAGTGTATATGCCCTAGAGGCCATTACTGTATCATGCTAGCTTGTATATTACTTGATAGAAGCTTGGGATATTCACAGTTGTATAGACAATCTTGCTCAAAATGGTAGTATGCTACTTGGTTTGTCTCTACTTCAATATGTGCATGTGTTTCTTTTAGCATATCGCTTATATACATATTAGTAGAGCTCTTAGGATCTTTGCTTGATTACCAGCGTTGTGATGGCACTCACACTCGTGGGGGCTGGGTAATCCATAAGCACATCCTTATACAGGTCCCTAGTCGTTGGACTATCGAGACAGGGCATCGATACTCCGGAGTAGACTAGCGTATGCGCTTCTCATCACAGCGGGGGAGACGGTCTGTCCCACAGCCGTCAGTACGTCGTACTTGAGATAGTAAGCGGGTGCTCGTTAGGTTATAAGTACACTTGACAGGACTCGTCGGGAACTGTTGGTTGGTATTATACCTATCGTCAGTTATCAGTTCTCAGGTGATATGAGTACAGCTTAGTCCGCCGACTTGACACTGTCACTTCGCCTCGAGTGTGTTCCCACTGTACTTAGATTACTACCCTACCACGGCTCAAAGGAGTCGTGCAAACAGGTAGTAGTTGGGTGCAGTCCTGAAGTACTTGGAGGCAGTGACGGTTAGACAGGATTCGTCTCTCCCGGTATTGGGGGTTGACATCGCGCTGTGTCTAGGAGAGCCATTACACAAGTAGTCCCTGGCCAGGGCAAGCGAGATATACTGGTATGTTTCCAGTATTATCTCAGGGTGTTCTGGGCTACACTCCGACACGACTTGTACCGCTATTAGGGGACTGACGTTCACCGCCCCCCTAGGCCTGCCATGCGATGTATCAGACGAACAGACCGGACTGTACGGAGATTGTCACATACAGGCTCAGTAGGAGTTCGGATGGGTTTACCTCATCGGCCTTCTTATCGACATCTACCTGGGGACCGTTACGTACAGCTAGTGCCGCTTGCGGTCTGTGGTTAAACCCACTGCCAGCGTAGTGTCGAGTCTTTAGAGTCCCACACAGAGAGTTTCCCTGCATTGAGCGAAACGTGTAGAGGCCGTATGGTTTTACGGCAGGGCTACGATCACTTACGTGCACTTGTGTGCGTATGCTGTTCGGGCAGGCAATACTAGTGGGCTTTGGTTTAAGCCAGATCCTAGTATTGCACAGATGGATTTGATTTGTCTTCTGTGCATTCGCATTCTACAGAATGTGGATGCGGGTGTGTATGCACAGTTTTGAGGAGCGATGAAGGAGGAGGTGCCCCATAAGGGTTTTGGCAGTTGGTTCGGCCAAAACCGTAATGTGGCACACTCATTATGGTTTTAACAGTTCGTTTGGTCAAAACCGTTATGTGCCGGAGACATTGTTTACTAATCCTTTTAGTGATAGATTTGTGATGGCTAATTGCATTGACCATTTGACCACTTAGACCTCTCTTGACTTTGTTGACCCGTTGACCGTGTTGACCATTGACCTTCAAGAGAGATCTACACTCTTCTTTTGATTTTCTTTTTCTTTTGATTATGAAAATGGTTATTTCAATGTAGCCATCAACTTTATCTTGATGGGATTAGTAATGATAATGTTTTTTCATTATTGAACCATGGCTCATTTTTCTTGAGCTAATAATTCATTCTCATTTCTCTCTCTTGCTCTTTCTCATGAGAAGAAAAGAAAATGAGCTCTCATGGTTGCTATGTCCTCCTCCTTCTTCCTCCTCTTGATTCTATCTTTTGATCTCATGTGTTAAAAGAAAAAGATCCCACAAAGACAAACACATCCATACATCACTTCTACACAACCTAGGGCTTCTTGATTAGCAATCTCTTTGCCCTACTTGCCTCGGCTCGAGGTGGAGCTTGGCGTACATCTCTCGGGTGGATCGTCTTCGACTCGAGAAGGCCGCGGAGGTGCCCAAGGTCCGGATCGACACTTGGAGCTTGGATGGACGAGCGGGACAGCGGAAAGAAGACCCGAAGGACCGGTTTCGTGAGGTATACTTTCTACAGCACAGTAGTTATAGCCTCTAGTAGTTTACTAGTTTCTAGTTTAGCAAAGATCCATGCTTTAAGTCCATGTTGCCTTGCGCCAAATCATTGTTTTTCGTCGTTTCCGCCTCCCCGTAAGAACCGGGATGAGCAACGTGGACTTACAGTGGTATCAGAGCCTAGCTAAACATAAACTAGTAAGTTAGCAAAGTGTTTAGAATATCGATCGGAAAAAAGTCGCAAAACACGTCCGCAAAACCTCATGTTTCTGTCGATTTTCATACTGCTAAAAAAGTGATTTAAAATATGTGAAAAATCGTCTTAGGGTTTTGTGAAAACACTGCAGAAAAACTATCCAGTGAATCGATCAAACGACCGCGATTCCGCGGCAAAGACATGCTCATTGCCGCGGTTCCGCCGCCGTTTTGACTCGGCACTGGATCGGATTTTGTGCAGTATTTTAGTTTGGCTGTTTTAGGATTTTTAATACATGTTTTTTCTACCCAGATTTTCCAGAGAGCAAATTGACTTTTGGGGTGGTTAAAAATCCGTATTTTGATCGATATTCCGTAGACATTGGCTAATGCATATTATCTGTGATGTGATATATGTATTGAACGTCTACTAATCGCTATAAGTCGATTAGTGGGGGTTATACATATCTGTGATCTGTAATGTTGATGGTTTGTGTATATGAACTTGGTGGATTGTCGCGGATGAATAGCCAGGAATGGGTGTGAGATGAGAGTTTCTTTTTCTTTCATTCATTGTAAAATTTGTAAATTGATGTAATATTATTTGTATGGCCGCACAACCGGGTCGGGGTTGTAGCCGTCATTGTATAATTCCTTTTACTGTTTTTGCTCCTAGGATAGACCCAAGGTGGGGTGCACAAACTACCGGGTATCTCGAAGTGCCGAGTGGCCTACTCGCGGTGTTGAGGGAGGTTGCTTCGCTTCGGGTACTTGGCGGGTAGTTTGCCGCACCCGTAGGGGTCTAGGGTGGGGTTTAGCTATTCATCGCGACCGTGTAATCCATTTTTCGTTGCAGGCTCGAACGAATCTCGGATTCCTAGTATATCCAAAGTGTTCATCTGTGATCTGTAATGGCTATCATTGCTATATATTTATATATGATAACTATTTAGGTGTTGCTTATGTTTTGCATCCGCGCTAGTCCAGCCCCCGCTCTGTCGTTAGTTAAGTAACCTAACAGGTGATGACGGGGCCCCGTGGCGAATGCGGATGGCATAAGCGTACATCATATTTTGGTTATTTTCTGCAATGGTAGGATTAAATGATGGGACGCATTAAAAGAACTAATGCAAGAAAATAAACCAAGTAAAAGTCGTTGGAACACTTTCAAAACCACTCGGTTCTTTTCAAAAACCAGCTTTTTAAATGCGGAGCTTGAACCACTCCTTTTCAAAGCTATCTCGTTCCATCGATTATATCAAGTTCACTACGTTCATGGTTTCGCCAAAACCATTCGTAGCCCTCCGTCATTTCGGTTAAATATTCAGTAGTATTCAAGCTATGTATTTTGACCTTCGCCAAGGAATAGTGATTGGTAGCTGCTGAATATTTATCTGTAGCATAGATAGATGCGTTGGTTTGGGACAGTCGTACTACTATTTTGGCCTTCGTCAAGGGTATGTACGGGTAGGTTCAAATTAACCAGGATAATGACGGATAGAACTTGACATGTGACTTATGATATGTTGGCCTTCGTCAAGGTCATAAGAGCATGGGGCAAAAATCCACATCGGGAGTTTCAAAAGTACTGAAACTTGCTAGCGCTGCATTCCATTTGGAGTGTGATGATTATGGTAGGATTCCTTCAGTTTTGTCACGCGATGATATTTGGATCCCGATCCTACTGTGAGTATATGCTACTCCTCGGGAACTTTCTCACTTAACGATCAATGCTATAAACCAAGTAGGTGTCTAGAAAGGTGTTAGCGGGGCTACGCCCACAGGGAAAAGATGTTACTTAATTAAGGAACTTCGCGAAAGCGTTGGAAAACCTCCCTCGAAGTACCGACACTGGCCTGGCTGAACGGTTAAGCAAGTATTGTACGGTGAGATTGATCCTGACTAATTCTTCCTTTATGGTTTGAGGGGGATTCGAGAGACAGTGGGAGCCATCCTGTTTAGATAAATTAAAAACCAATCTAAACTTGCAAGAGCATCATGCTGAGTGTTTTCTTCTCTATCTCTTAATTACAGCGACCCAGTGACCGCACCTAGGTTACATCTAGATAATAAAATGACTGAATCTGACTGTTATGATTGGCAAAGGTCTGTCCAGATGTCCATTACACATGACAAGATAGGACACCTCTTGACTGATCCAACCCCTGCCGTCTCAGGTCCAGTTTCCCCTGTCACGGATATTCATATCCGCGAGACATCGGAAAGAAACTCTGCGAAAGCCAAGTGCCTCGTGTTAGCCTCAGTTGATGGTGCAAACCAGAGGCAGCACGAGAAGATGGACTCAGCTTCTATCTTCCTCCATAACAAAGTTTTATATGGAGAGCAATCTCGTATCGCAAGATATGAGACCTCGAACGAATTGCTTCCAGCGAGGTTGGCTATCGGGTCATCTGTAGGGGGCAACGTCCTTACAGAGACCAGCTCTTTTGAGCTCTCGGACCTGAAGACCACGTTGAAGAATGGGTCAGATGCTGACTTAGTTCAACAGTCTCTACCTACTATCCTGAAGGAAACCAGGGAAGTGGAAAGAAAGGGAAAGGCAGAAGTTTCGGGAATGGATGCAGTAAAAGAGGGATGTTCCTATTGTTACGGGAATGAACACGGGCAGAAGGATTGCAGGTCTTGCAAAGCCAGTAGCCAGAATTCGAAGCATGTTGTGGTTTCGACTTCGGGTGTGTTTGTAATAGAGAACTGTATGTCAGTTAACCCTACTTCCTGGGTATTGGATACCGGATCAGGATCTCATATCTGTAATTCGTTACAGGCTCTGAGAAACCGTAGGGTTATCAGGAAAGGTGATATGACTCTCAGGGTTGCTAACGGAATGAGCATGTATGCTGTATCCGTAGGGAAATATCATCTAGGACTGACAACTGGGCAGATATTGATTCTGCGTGACTGTTTCTATGTACCAGGTGCGACTTGTAACATCATATCTGTATCCTTACTTTCTAAGGAAGGATATGATTTTACTTTTGTAAGCGATGTAGTAAACATCCACCTAAATCAAGCACTGATTGGGTCAGGTACATTGAAATACGGTATATACGTTTTGAATCAAGCTCAGGTCTTCAGTGTCCAGAACACACTTAAAAGAAAGTCTCCGGAATTAAATCAGGCTTTCTTATGGCATTGTAGACTGGGTCACATTAATGAGACACGGTTGACAAAGTTACATAAAGAAGGATACTTGGATCCGTTCGAGTACCAGTCTTATGCCACTTGTGAATCTTGTCTCATGGGAAAGATGACAAAGACTCCGTTCACTGGACACGGAGAAAGAGCGAGCGAGCTCTTGGGACTCATACACAGTGATGTATGTGGTCCAATGTCTACACATGCGTGAAGTGGTTATTCATACTTCATTACTTTCACAGATGATTTCTCTAGGTATGGGCATGTCTTCTTGATGAAGCACAAATCCGAGGCCTTTGAGAAATTTCAGGAATATAAGAATGAAGTTGAAAAACAAACAGGCAAAAGTATCAAGACACTGAGATCTGATCGAGGTGGTGAATACTTGAGTGCCGAGTTTCTGGGCTACTTAAAAGAGAATGGAATTCTCTCTCAGCTTACTCCTCCATACACACCACAACACAACGGTGTATCGGAAAGGCGGAATCGAACCCTATTGGATATGGTTCGTTCCATGATGAGTAAGGCCTAGTTACCGCGATCTTTCTGGGGTTATGCACTAGAATCAGCTGCATATCTTTTGAACAAGGTTCCCTCCAAGACTGTGCCTACCACACAATATCAGATATGGTGTGGGAAGAAACCCTGTCTTAAGTATCTGAAGATATGGGGATATCCAGCTTTTGTAAAAAAGCAGCATGCGGACAAGCTCGAGGCACGCTCAGTACCGTGTAAGTTTGTGGGATACCCAAAGAACTCCAGGGGGTATTTTTTCTATTACGCAGAGGAACAAAAGGTTTTTGTTTCTCGTCATGCCCACTTTCTGGAACATCAGTTTTTAGAAAAAGAAGCAAGTGGGAGCGTAGTAGAACTGGAAGAAATTCCAGAACCACAAGCTATTACTGAAAGCTTGGAAGAACCAGAAGTTTCAAGAGAACCGGACATCCTAGCGCCACTCCGCAGGAGTAGTAGGCAGTCTCATCCGCCCGAGAGATACTACGGTTTTCTCATAGATGGGGATAGAGAGGATTGCACTATGGATTATGGTGAGCCTACTAGCTTCCAGCAAGCCATTCAGAGCGGTGACTCGGTAAAATGGCTGGATGCAATGCGGGCCGAGATGGAGTCTATGTACACCAACAAAGTTTGGACTTTGCTTCAGAAGGGGTAAAACCCGTAGGCTGCAAATGGATCTTCAGAAAGAAGATTGGTGTAGATGGGCAGGTTGAGACCTATAAAGCTAGACTTGTTGCAAAGGGTTTTCGTCAAAGACCTGGTTTGGACTATGACGAGACCTTTTCTCCAGTGGCTATGCTGAAATCCATTCGGATCCTTCTTGCCATTGCTGCCTTCCACGATTATGAAATCTAGCAGATGGACGTAAAGACTTTCCTAAATGGAAATTTGGAAGAGTGCGTCTATATGGATCAGCCGGAGGGATTCATTCAGAGTGGGAGCAGCGGTTGAGTGTGCAAATTGCTCAAGTCCATTTATGGACTTAAGCAGGCATCGCGGAGTTGGAACATCTTCTTTGATGATACTGTCAAGGAATTCGACTTTATCAAAAACCCAGATGAACCATGCATTTACAGTAAGATTGTTGGGAGAACTGTGGTATTCTTCGTATTGTACGTGGATGACATTCTCCTAATAGGAAATAATATTCCTATGCTACAGTCAGTCAAAGGATTCTTGTCGCAGAGGTTCTCCATGAAGGGCCTGGGCGATGCCAACTACATTCTGGGGATCTAGATCTATTGTGATAGATCTAAGAGGATGTTGGGACTTTCACAGTCAAGGTACATCGACACCATACTGAGAAGATTCAGTATGGAAGATTCCAAGCGCGGAAATTTACCGGCTTGTCACGGGATCACCCTCTCCAAAGAGATGTCTCCCAAGACAGATTTGGAGAGGGATCGCATGTCTATTATACCCTACGCTTCTGCGGTAGGCTCTATAATGTATGCGATGTTATGTACCAGACCAGATGTAGCATACGCATTGAGCGTTGTAAGCCAGTATCAGTCAAACCCAGGGGAGAAACACTGGATAGCGGTAAAGAACATTCTCAAGTACCTGAGAAGGACTAAGGAGATGTTCTTGGTGTATGGTGGAAAAGACCTCCAGCTCGAGGCCTTTGCTGACTCCAGCTTCCAGAGTGAAAAGGATGACTCCAAGTCCATGTCGGGTTATGTCTTTACCCTCAATGGAGGGGCAGTTTGCTGGAAGAGTTCCAAGCAGGAGACCGTTGCTGACTCAACTATGGAAGCGGAGTACATAGCTGCTTGCGATGCCGCAAAGGAAGCTGTCTGGATGAAGAAGTTCCTCACGGAGCTTCAGGTGGTTCCTACCATTGTTGATCCAATACCGCTGTATTGCGAAAACAACGGAGCTATAGCTTTAGCGAAGGAACCCAGGTCCCATCAGAAGTCCAGGCACATTTTGAGGCGGTACCACCTGATCAGGGAGATCGTAGATCGCCGGGAGATCGAGGTGAAGAGAGTAAATACGGAGAACAACACTGCAGATCTACTGACGAAGGCCCTACCCCAGACTCAGTTCGAGAGGCTGATTGAGATGATAGGTCTTCGATACGCCAGTACATGGCCTCAGTGCAAGTGGGAGATTGTTAGTGTATATGCCCTAGAGGCCATTACTGTATCATACTAGCTTGTATATTACTTGATGGAAGCTTGGGATATTCACAGTTGTATAGACAATCTTGCTCAAAATGGTAGTATGCTACTTGGTTTGTCTCTACTTCAATATGTGCATGTGTTTCTTTTAGCATATCGCTTATATACATATTAGTAGAGCCCTTATGATCTTTGCTTGATTACCAGCGTTGTGATGGCGCTCACACTCGTGGAGGCTGGGTAATCCATAAGAACATCCTTATACAGGTCCCTAGTCGTTGGACTATCGAGACAGGGTATCGATACTCCGGAGTAGACTAGCGTATGCGCTTCTCATCCCAGCGGGGGAGACGGTCTGTCCCACAGCTGTCAGTACGTCGTACTTGAGATAGTATGTGGGTGCTCGTTAGGTTACGAGTACACTGGACAGGACTCGTCGGGAACTGTGGGTTGGTATTATACCTATCGTCAGTTTTCAGTTCTCAGGTGACATGAGTACATCTTAGTCCGCCGACTTGACACTGTCACTTCGCCTCGAGTGTGTTCCCACTGTACTTAGATTACTACCCTACCACGGCTCAAAGGAGTCGTGCAAACATGTAGTAGTTGGGTGCAGTCCCGAAGCACTTGGAGGCAGTGACGGTTAGACAGGATTCGTCTCTCCCGGTATTGGGGGTTGACATCGCGCTGTGTCTAGGAGAGCCATTACACAAGTAGTCCCTGGCCAGGGCAAGCGAGATATACTGGTAGGTTTCCAGTGTTATCTCAGGGTGTTCTGGGCTACACTCCGACACGACTTGTACCGCTATTAGGGGACTGACGTTCATCGCCCCCTAGGCCCGCCATGCGATTTATCAGACGAACAGACCGGACTGTACGGAGATTGTCACATACAGGCTCAGTAGGAGTTCGGATGGGTTTACCTCATCGGCCTTCTTATCGACATCTACCTGGGGACCGTTACGTACAGCTAGTGCCGCTTGCGGTCTGTGGTTAAACCCACTGCCAGCGTAGTGTCGAGTCTTTAGAGTCCCACACAGAGAGTTTCCCTGCATTGAGCGAAACGCGTAGATGCCGTATGGTTTTACGGCAGGGCTACGATCACTTACGTGCACTTGTGTGCGTATGCTGTTCGGGCAGGCAATACTAGTGGGCTTTGGTTTAAGCCAGATCCTAGTATTGCAAAGATGGATTTGAGTTGTCTTCTGTGCATTCGCATTCTACGGAATGCAGATGCGGGTGTGTATGCACAGTTTTGAGGAGCGATAAAGGAGGAGGTTCCCCATTAGGGTTTTGGCAGTTGGTTCGGCCAAAACCGTAATGTGGCACACTCATTATGGTTTTGACAGTTCGTTTGGTCAAAACCGTTATGAGCCAGAGACATTGTTTACTAATCCTTTTAGTGATAGATTTGTGATGGCTAATTGCATTGACCATTTGACCACTTAGACCTCTCTTGACTTTGTTGACCCGTTGACCGTGTTGACCATTGACCTTCAAGAGAGATCTACACTCTTCTTTTGATTTTCTTTTTCTTTTGATTATGAAAATGGTCATTTCAATGTAGCCATCAACTTTATCTTGATGGGATTAGTAATGATAATGTTTTTGCATTATTGAACCATGGCTCATTTTTCTTGAGCTAATAATTCATTCTCATTTCTCTCTCTTGCTCTTTCTCATGAGAAGAAAAGAAAATGAGCTCTCATGGTTGCTAAGTCCTCCTCCTTCTTCCTCCTCTTGATTCTATCTTTTGATCTCATGTGTTGAGAGAAAAAGATCCCACAAAGACAAACACATCCATACATCACTTCTACACAACCTAGGGCTTCTTGATTAGCAATCTCTTTGCCCTAGTTGCCTCGGCTCGAGGTGGAGCTTGGCATACATCTCTCGGGTGGATCATCTTCGACTCAAGAAGGCCGCGGAGGTGCCCAAGGTCCGGATCGACACTTGGAGCTTGGATGGACGAGCGGGACAGCGGAATGAAGACCCGAAGGACCGGTTTCGTGAGGTATACTTTCTACAGCACAGTAGTTATAGCCTCTAGTAGTTTACTAGTTTCTAGTTTAGCAAAGATCCGTGCTTTAACTCCATGTTGCCTTGCGCCAAATCATTGTTTTTCGTCGTTTCCGCCTCCCCGTAAGAACCGGGATGAGCAACGTGGACTTACAGAGGCAAGGGCCGAGATCCCTTCACCGGGAGTGACCCCTTGGACAGAGGTTTGCATCAGGGTAATAACTTCACTATAGTAGATTACTTTTTGCTTTGCATCGTGGTATTCAGTTTGGAATATCCTGCACCTTATTCGACGAGGAAAGAGCCGAGATCCCTTCACCGGGAGTAACCTCTTTAGCAAAAGTTTTCGCCACCATATATTTATAAAAACACTTGGATTCCTTCAACGATATCAAGTTCATTACGCTAAAGGTTTTTCGCCAAAAACCAGCTGTAGCCCTCCGTCATTTCAGATTAGTATTGCTTAGTATTCGTGCTACGTATGCCGTGCTTAGCCGAGGCGTAGTGTTCGGTAGCTATGTAGTGCTTTTCTGTTGAATGGATATGCGATTGGTTAGGATAGTCGTGCGGTCATTTTGGCTCAGTCAAGGACTCGTACGGGTGGGTCAATGCAATCAAGATAATGACGGGTTGAACTTGACCAGGATCGTTTGATATGTTGGCTCAGTCAAGGTCACTTGGGTCCTAAGGGTAAAAATCATATCGGGAGTTTCAAACATACAGGAAACTTGCCAGGCTTGCGTATACCTTCTGGAGTGTGATGACGTGAGTGGCTTTCATCACGTTATCATGCGATGATGGTTGGATCCCGATTCCCACTTATGAGTAGTATTACTCTTCGGGTGATTCCGGCTAATTCTTCTTTCAGGTTTGGAGGAGAATTTGAGAAAACAGTGGGAGGTTTCCTGATTAGATAAAATGATTAACCATTCTGATCTAGGTTAGAGTGCACGCAGAGTGTTTCTTTTCTCTCTCTCTTTGACTGCGACCATGACCCGACCCTAGACTATAACTTAGTGACCAAGTTAACCGAAATTTTTTATAACACTGGCTTTTGGATTGTCTGAGTTGCAAACATCATTGCCACTCCTTCTTTTACCCTTTGAATTTCTCCAGAACACCCCGTATCACTACCAACATCCAATTCCATTGGATAAATTCATCGTATGGTTATATACGAACTCGAAGGAACTTTTTCGAGGATGGATTCTGGTTCAGGAGAAATAGGAATAAAGTTCATTCAGTTGTCTTTTATCCTTACTTTCTCTCAGGTTGAGAGTGCTCCTAGGAGTAGGACAGTACACCTATTACGCTTATTGGATAGTCTTCTTCCAAACCATAGGCAGGTGCCGAACGGTGGGAAAAGGAGAAAACCATTTAAGCCTAACAAAGGTGTACAGAAGGTAACGACTAAAGACAAATAAAGGGATTTGGAGAGATGGCAATGAAATATACGGTTACAGTCATGAATCAGATAATGGAAGAGGCATTACTAGAAATACCCGAATACCCCTTCGAAACATATTCATGTTTCATTTTCACTTTGTATTGTTAATAGAAAACTGATTTCCCAATTAGACCCTTGCTCCGGGGTATGTATTTACCAGGTATGATTCTCACATCTGTATGGTTTTACAGATGATGAGTGGGAGTAAATTATTGGGAATTAGGTGATCATCCTCATTATATCGGAATTCGTTGAAATTGGTGATATTTGAGGAAATCGCCTGGGTACAGTTTTCAGCCTACGACGCACAGGGTTTGAGTTATTCAACTTAGAGGACTTATACAAAGTATTGTATATTGTCCTATGTCCATTAGGACAAAGGGGTTGGTCCTCGTACTGTATTCTGTTTACTTGTGACTTCTCAAGTTTAAGACAAGTGTTTCGTAGAAATACAAGATCCATGTTTGAGAAGTTATAGGTACAGGAATAAAGTAGAGAACCATGTATTGCAAGTATCGGCATTTTTCGAGTCGATCGAAGATGTAGATACTTGTGCCTGGTATTCAGTTGATAGTAATGGTTTTGAGAAACTTGTTTCTCTTTCAGGTTACTCATAATTGGATACACTCCTAAGTTGAGTAATGCTGATCGGCCTCTCTCCATTTAGTTAACATGCACTGGAGACAGCTGCATGATTTGAATCTGGTTCAAATTAAATCAGTGCCTCTGTTTCTATATTATATATAGAATGGTTCATACCTTAACGATGTTAAGGTACGGGGAGTTGTCTGGCTTATGCTTAAAACCAGACTCTGGATAACTCAAGCCACGTTTCTGTAATGGCAGTTTGTGGGTTAACCCGGGCTTTGACGAGGGTTAATTTTCTACCATCTGGAAGATCAATATTTATATTGTTCTTGACTCGCCACAGTTTTAGTAAAATGTATTTTTTTCTTCAGAAAATAGTAGTGGGAGTATGGTAGAACTGGAAGAGATTCCAGAACCGCAAACGGTTACGGAAAATTTAATAGGACCTAAAGATTCAATCAGGATTGACATTCCATTAGCCACTCCGCAGATATGGGGGGTAACCTCAGGCGCCCGAGAGGTACTCCGGTATCCTCAAGGATGGTGACAGGGAGGTTCTTGTTTATCCATACTTGCACTACTGTTGTTCCAGACTATGAGATCCGGCAGGAGGATGAGTATAGCATCGTTCTAAACTAGCTTTAGAAGTGCACGTGTATATGACTCTGCCAGAGGGTTGTCGCAGTCAGTGGGAGCAGCGGAAGCATAGTGGATAAGTAGCTTATGTCTATTTATAGACTAAAGCATATATAGCGGAGATAGATCATCTATTTCTGATGTGACAGTCATGGGTTTTGACTTCATCAGAATAGGAGATTGATCTGTTAAGAAGGTAGTAAGGTGTGATGTCCTGGTACTTGGATGACATACACATTGTAGGAAGTGAAATTCCTATACTACGATCGGTTGTACTGTGGTTGTCACACAGTAGTTTCTCCACATAGGATATGGATATAGTATCAGGCATTCTAGTTACTGGATCTATGGTTTTAGATCTAGATTTGAGTAGTTTCCCAATCTGGGTACTTTGACAGCATTCTAAAGGTATTTTAGAATGAACGACTCCTGGCATGGTGGTGTACCTGCAGGTGATGGAGTCACCCTCTCTAAAGGTGTCTTACAGACTAAAGGAGAGAGGGAAGTGCATGATTGACAGATTACTTGCTTAGGCAATTGAGTTGATCATGAGATGTCAAGTACCACACCAGATGTTGTTTTTGCACTAGATGCAATAAGTTGATATTAATCCAATCCTGGAGAAACGTTCGGAAGCAGTTTTAGAACATAAGTGGTTGTTCTAGGGATTTGATTACGATAGCCTTCTTCGGGAGACAGTTATCATTCTAGGCTTCCAAGGTGACCTGGATGACAGAGTGACTGTCAGAGTTATAGTTTTCCTCCTCACGAGGGGCAGTAGTTTGGACAGGTAGTCTAGGCGGATACCGAGGAAGGCATGACGCTGGATGCTGATTAATTTCAGTTGACGATACAGTCTAAGAAGTTTGCTGGATTTGGAGTTCACTTGTGAGCTAGGTCCCATCAGATATCCAGACATATTCTAAGACATGTATTACTCAATTCGGGAGATGGCTTTCTCCGCGAACTTGAGAAAAAGAGAAACATGGAAAGAAACATCAGGGCGGATCCACTCACTGAGGCTATTTCTCGAACACAATAGTTTTACAAACGAGCTTTGTGAAACTAATTAGTAGAGGAGTTGGATGTTCGGTATCACACGAGCTGTGAGTACGCGACATCGCAATAATTGGCCTTAAGTGCAAGTGGGGAATTGTTGGATATAGTGCCCTCAAAGTCAATTATTGGATCGCAGGTACGTGATTACAATGATTGAGGGGGGACCTATACCGGTAGTACAGTCTTGCTCGAGATGATAGTATGTTATCTTGTTTGTCTTTATCATCGTGTACATGCTTTAGTTCACTGTTGCATGTTGATAGAGCCCATAGGATTCTTGCTTGACTGCCAGCAGTATGATGTCGATCATATACGTGGGAGCTGTAGGGTTCCTAGGCACTCATACAGGGGTTTATAAAGCATCAACCATGCCCGGATAAAAAATTAGACGTGCCGAACAACCCAAAACCGGGATCTTTGCTAGATTATTAGGGTTTCACATGCAAGTAAACACCATTTACGACTAAGTGAATACGAAATACAACCTTTGTAGATCGGTCCTTCACTTCAAAAGCTCCTTGTTATAGTCCCTTCGCTGCGATCATGGTCCTCCCGGGCTCTTGCATGGCTTCACGAGGCAGAAGGAGCGTCCTTGCTTGAAGTCTTCGAGGCCGAAGATGATCTACGTCGAGGGAATACGAACTCAAGCTTCTTCTTCACTAACTAGAGAATTAGTGAAGCAAACACCCTAAACTAAAGTGCTGGTCTAGTAGAGGATGAGGAAATAGGAAGTGGGTACACCTTAGAATTATTTATCTTACATTTATTTCTCACTTAATGAAAACCTAGAGAGCTTTTGAGCTCAAGGAAGAACATGAACAAATAATGAGATGAGGATAATCATCAAGTGAGTGAGCTAACCATGGGTGAGTGAGTATCATATACAAACTCATGTAGAGACATAACCATGGCTAATCCAAATGGTTAGGTTAACAAAAATCTAAAGTAAAGACAAAGTTAGTGGACTTTGTCAAAGCAAAGCAAGCTTCTACAAGCTTCATGCTTTTTCCAAATCTCCACTAATTTTGTAATTACCTTAAATAATTATAACTCACCATAATAAATAGAATGGTGTATGTCTTACACACCCATGAAAGATGTATCAACAACCATGATACAAAAAGAAAACACATTTTAATATATATCACATATATATTAAAGTTGTGCACATGTGAGAAAAATGCTTAAGTGAACAAATGTTAGTTGATGTAAATTAGTATATCAAATATACAATTATACACTAAATTATTAAATCAGCACTTGACTTAATAATCCGGTTATATCTCATATAACCAACTAACATCCAATGTATCGACTTATCGAATCAACACTTGATTCGATAACCCGGCTATATCACATATAACCGACCGATACAAAAAGTCGCGAGAATAGAATACGGTATCACATACACGCATTATTTTCGGTCCCGCACATATCACATATGCGCTCCTATTTCGTTTTTCCTGAGCCAGTAAAACCTCTATGTAGGACTCTAAAGACTCGTCAACACGCCGGCAGTAGGTGATGATCACATCAAGCACCCACAAGCCGTCAGCGGTACTAGCTGGACGTAACGGCTACCTGGGTATTGAGCGATCAGAAGATCAGCAAGCAAGCCCGCTCCAACTCCTGTAAAAGCCTGACGGTAACACTTGCCGTACAGTCCGGTCTCCTCATCTGATATGTCGCATATCAAGTCTAGGGGTGGTAAACGTCAGACCCCAATAACCGATAAGTCATGTCGATGTGAGGCTCATAACGGGTCCAGAAACTACTGGTAACACTTACCAGTAAATCTCTAAATCAGCCCTGGCCAGGGACATCCCTGTTATGGCCAATCGAGTACAGCGCAACATCAACCCCCAATACCGGGAGAGACGAAACCCCTCCTATCGCTCATTGCCTCCATGTGACTCGGGACTGTACCCAAAAACCACCGTTTTGCATGCCCTCTTGGACGTGGTAAGGTGTAAATCAAAGCACAGTGGGAATCACACAAGACTCGATGACGATCTCGGGTCTACAGACTAACCTGCACAAGTGTCACCAGAGAACTGCCATCTGACGTGAGGTATAATACGATTTGGGAGTTCTCGGCGAGTCTGTCCAGTGTACCCAGTGTCCACTGAGCACCCGAATACCATATCTGATGTCAAACACCAATGGATATGGGATCATCCATCGCCCATCTCATTGGTCGAGAAGCGTATACGCTAGTCTACTCTGGTATATCGATGCCCCGTCTCGATATACCCACGACTAAGGACACTAAAGGATGTACTTATGGACTACCATGGCCCCACTAGGATGATCTGCATCATAGTCCTGGTAGTCAAGTACACATCCTAAGGGCTTTACCAACATGTAACTATAAGACAGTATCAAGAGACAAGTATACATGTTAAGATAAAGAGCAACCAGATAGCATACTATCATATCGAGCAAGAAAGTCCTCTCTATATATGTCCAAGCATCCAATATAATATACATCATCTGTACAATACTGGCCTCTAGGGCATACATACAACTAACAGGAGCTGGGGTCTATAAGCACATCCTTAAAGTGTCCCTAGTTGTGGGAGTTTCGAGACAGAGCATCGATATTCCAGAGTAGACTAGTGTATACAGTCGAGACCCCGACGAGGGGCGGTAGCCGGTCTCACAAGCCATTGGTGTCAGTTGGTTCACCTAAGATGTATACAGGTGCTCATTGGGTTATGAGTACACTGGACATGACTCGCCGGGAACATGCTAGTTGGTATTATACATATCGTCAGATAGCAGTTCCCAGGTGACATGTGTACAGGTTAGTCTGTCGACCTGAGATCGTCATTTGTCTCGTGTGAGTTCCCACTGTGCTTTGATTACTATCCTACCACGGCTCAAAGGAGTCGTGCAAACAGGTTTTAGTTGGGTACAGTCCCGATCCACATGGAGGCAGTGAGCGGATCGTCAGGGATTCGTCTCTCCCGGTATTGGGGGTGAGATCGCGCTGTGTTTAGAAAAGCCATTACACGAAATCCGTGGCCAGGGTAATAGAGATTTACTGGTAGGTATTCCAGTAGTATCTCAGGGTGTTCTGGGCTTCTCTCCAACATGACTTATACCGCTATTGGGGGTCTGACGTTTACCAACCCCCTAGGCCCTATATGCGATACTCACAGATGAACAGACCGGACTGTACGGATATTGTCACTGTCAGGCTCAGTAGGGTTTCTGGATGAGTTCACTCGTCAGCTTCCCTTCCGATCAATACATGGGCAACCGTTACGTACAGCTAGTACTTCTGACGTGCTAGTGGTTATACCCAGTGCCAGTGTATTGATGAGTCATTAGAGTCCCCCCACCGACAGTTTCCCAAGTTCGGGCGAAACGTTTTAGAAGCCGTATGGTTTTATGGCAGGGTTCGATCATATTCGTGCACTTGTGCATGGATCAGGATCGGACGGATAATACTAGCGGGCTTTGGTTTAAGCCGGATCCTAGTATTATATTGTAGGAATATTTTTGTCTCTTTGCATTTGTATTCTGTCGGAATACAAATGCGGGTATGTATTTACAGCTGAGGGTTAATCTAGTAATTCGTTACGGGATCACTCTCGGAGTTGCCAGTTTCTTTTTCCGCCTCCAACACCTTGTTTTATCATTGTGACCTTTGACCTTGCCCTTGTCATTTTCTTGCCATCTCCATTGCACTGAATTTTTTGCATTGCCTGGGATGCCCATTTCGAAGCAAGGGGGCATTATGGGTGCTTGTGAGGTGGCCGATTTTGGTGGTTGGGGGGTTATTTGAAATTGGGCAAGTTTGTTGTGCAAGGGGTTTTTTGGTGGTGGGGCTGCCTGGGCTGAGGAAGTAAAGGCTTTGTTTATTCTTGTGATGGTGTTTTTCTTTTGTGGCAATTATCCATCCATTGGTGATCAAAACATTAACTCCATCACCTCACCACTTGAAAACAATCTACAGAACACAAAATTCCTCTCTCTGGCCGAGCTCTTTGAGATGGCAGTGAGCACAATTTTGTGTGGGAAAATTTTTGCTTTCATCCAAATTAAAATTCTATGCTCACAACCTCTTCTTGGCAACTTCACTTTTCCTCCACCCAATCGTTTGGGTACCTTGAGACAAAAGATCCTGCACTCTCTCTACTTCGATCTTGAATATGTCGGCTAGCAAACTTTATGTCCGAATTGCCTCGGTTCGAGACGGGAGCCCGTATAAAGATTCATTGACGTGGTGCCACTTTGACGAGCGAGAACGGGAGCGGGCTTCGTCGGCACAACAGCGGGGAGCTTGGCGCGGAGATTAAAGACCGAAGGACATGGATCGATCGGTATAATCATTCCAAACTCTTTTTCAGATTGCTAGTTTACGGTTAATGGAACGATCCGATTATTTGGGATGCGGTGGTGCTGGTTTCGTAAAAAGATTTTGTTCCGCATCTGGCCTCGGTTAGACGGCCGAAGCGCCGCCGTACCCCAACAACGCTATTGAGGCGGAATCACCGACAACTAGATATATCGATTCGGACTTTGGTGGATTTCCTTACCCCTTTTGGTTAGTCTCTTAGCTTGTCCTATAGTTGTAGGGTTACAAGGCACACTAATGAGGCTCTACAAGGCATCAACCATGCCGGATTAAAATTTTATCCGTGCCAAATAACCCCAAACAAGATCGTTAACTAGAGATTAGGCGAAAACTATGCAAGTAAATCACATTTAAACAAATTGAATACGAAATACAACCTTTGTAGATCGGTCCTTCACTTCTAAAGCTCCGTGATGTAGTCCCTTCGCTGCGATCAACCAACTCCCGGACTCTCGGACGGCTCCATAAGGAAATTGCAACGGGATCGCTTGAAGTTTTCGATGCCGAAGATGATCTACGTCGAGGGAATACGGACTCTAGCTTCTAGTTCACTAACTCAAGAATTAGTGAAGCAAACAGCCTAAACTAAAGTGCTAGTCTAGTAGAGGATGATGAGATAGGAAGTGGGTTCTCTTTAGATTTTGATTTCTCACTCTTAATCTTCACTTGAAAATTTCTAGCAAGCTTTTTCCTTTTCTTCAAGAAGAAGAAGAAGAAGAAGAAGAAAAAGAATAAGAATGAATAATAATTAAAATGAATTATTAAGTGAAGTCTATCATAATGCAACCATGGGTGAGTTAACCTTTGTAGAGACTAAACCCTAGTTTAAGTTAATGGGTTAGGTTAAGGAAAATCTCAAGCAAAACAAAATGGTTAGACTTTGTCAAAGATGCTTAAAAGCTTCATGAAGCTTCAAGCCCAAATAAAGAAAGCCACCATTTTGACTTACTTAATAAATAAAAACCTAATCCATTATCTTAAACATGGTGTAACTCATACACACACCCAAGTTTGCATGTATCATCAAACATGATGAAATCTTGTGCACAAAATATATCACATATACAACTTGTGCACATCAAGTGAGAAAATCAATCTTAAGTGAACTAATACTAGTTAATGTAAAGTAATATATCAAATATATAATTACACATTAAATCAACACTTGATTTAACGATCCGGTCATATCGCATATAACCGACTAATATCAAATGTATCGACTTATCGAATCAACCCTTGAATCGATAACTAAGTTATATCGCATACAACCGATCGATACAAACATCGCGAGAATAGAATGCGGTATCACATACATGCATTATTCACGGTCCCGCACATATCACATATGCGCCCCTATCTCGTTTCTCCTGAGCCAGTACAACCTCTATGTAGGACTCTAAAGACTCGTCAATACGCCGGCAGTAGGTGATGATCATATCAAACACCCACAAGCCGTCAGCGGTACTAGCTGGACGTAACGGCTACCCGGGTATTGAGCGATCAGAAGATCAGCAAGCAAGCCCTCTCCAACTCCTGCAAAAGCCTGACAGTGACACTACCGTACAGTCCGGTCTCCTCGTCTGATATGTCGCATACCAGTTCTAGGGGTGGTAAACGTCAGACCCCAATAACCGATAAGTCATGCTGATATGAGGCTCATAACGGGTCGAGAAACTACTGGTAACACTTACCAGTAAATCTCTAAACCAGCCATGGCCAGGGACTTCCCTGTTATGGCCAATCGAGCATAGCGCAACATCAACCCCCAATACCGGGAGAGACGAAACCCCTCCTATCGCTCATTGCCTCCATGCGACTCGGGACTGTACCCAAAAACCACCGTTTTGCACGCCATCTTGGACGTGGTAAGGTGGAAATCAAAGCACAGTGGGAATCACACATGACTCTATGACGATCTCGGGTCTACAGACTAACCTGTACCAGTGTCACCATAGAACTGCCATCTGACGTAAGGTATAATACCATCTGGGAGTTCTCGGCGAGTCCGTCCAGTGTACCCAGTCTCCACTGAGCACCCGTATATCATCTCTGATGTCAAACACCAATGGATATGGGATCATCCATCGCCCATCTGTATGGGTCGAGAAGGCATACGCTAGTCTACTCTGGTATATCGATGCCCCGTCTCGATACACCCACGACTAGGGACCTTGAAGGATGTACTTATGGACTACCATGTCCCTACTAGTATGATCCGCATCATAGTCCAGGTAGTCAAGTATGCATCCTAAGGGCTTTACCAACATGTAACAGAGAGACAATCAGTATACACGTTAAGGTAAAGAGTAACCAGATAGCATACTATCATGTCGAGCAAGAAAGTCCTCCCTATATATGTCCAAGCATCCACTACAATACACATCATATGTATAGCAATGGCCTCTAGGGCATACATATAACTAACAATCTCCAACTTGCACTAGGGCCATCTGATAACAGTGGTTGTAGTATCTCATACTCAACTATCCCATAATCTCTCTCTGGGAAAAGGCCTTTGTGAGTGGATCCGCCGTGTTGTCCTCTGAGTTTACTCTCCTAACCTCGATCCCCTCGAGATCAACCATCTCTATGATCAGGCGACACTTGCCTTAGAATATGTCTGGATCACTGATGGGACGGGCGTTCCTCGGCATAAGCCACAACTCCATTGTCACACAATGGAGGGAACAAAGTTCATCTCATGAACTAATATACATCCAGACTGCCTCTTTGGTAGCATCTTAAGTAGCGATGTATCCAGTCTTTATCGTCTAGTTTGCCACGGTATCTAGCTTGGAACTCTTCCAACATACCGTCCCTTTACTGAGGTAAAGACCATGCCTGTGACTGACATTCAGTCGTCCTTATCACGCTGGAACCCTTCCAGTGATTGTCCCCAGGATCGATTGATACCATCTCACTACAACTAGTGAGAATCCTAACATCCAATTAGATCTATCTCATAGATCCAAAACCCAGGATTTAGTAGGTATCACTTTGATCCTATATGGAGAATCCTTGTGATAAGCGGAGATTGACCGAGCGTAGCATAGGAAACTCCTTCCCTATCAAGAGTATGTCATCCACGTACTCTATGAGGATCACCACCATACTCCCTACTACCTTTTTGTATATACAAGGTTCATCTACCATTTTGATGAAGTCAAACTCTTTGACTAACACATCAAAACAGAAGTTCCAACTCCGCGATGCCTGCTTTATCACATAAAACATCTTGCACACGTTTCCGCTGCTCCCACTGTCTACGAAGCCCTCTGACTGTGTACTTATAGACTCTCTTCTAAATCTTTATTTAGAAAAGCAGTCATGACACCCAACCGTCAGATATCGTAGTCATGGTATGTAGCCATGGCAAGTAGGATCTGGATGGACTTAAGCATAGGTACTTAGAAAAGGTTTCATTACAATCCATACCTGGTCAATGATGCAAACCTTTAACAAGTCTAGCTTTGAAAGTCTCAACTTTTCCATGTACACCAAGTAATCTTCTCAAGATATACTTCCTCCTGATGGGGATTTAACCCTTTAGATAAAGCAACCAAAGTCCATACTTTGTTGGTGTAAAAGGATTCCATCTCAGATCGATAAACATCCAGCCATTCTTACAGAGTCCCACTCCTGATGGCCAGCTCGAAACTTGTTAGGTCATCATCCCATGATGCAATCCTCGCTCCCACTGTCATAGAGAAACCGGAGTATCTCTCAGGTGGGTGAGGAAACCTACTAGATCGGCGGAGAGGCTGAGGTTCGTTGGTTGCAATTGAATCCTTTGGTTCTACCAAATCATCAGCTGCAGTTTATATAGCTAGAACTGTTTTCAGTTCTACCTCATGACCAATAATTTCTTCACAAGAAATTCCCTTTCACAAAGGTGGCATGCTGAGAAACAAAACATTTTTGTTCCTCGGTTAGGTAGAAGATATTCCCTTGCGTATGCTTGGGATATCCAACAAACTTCCACAGTTCTGACTTTGCTTCGAGCTTGTCCGGATTTTGCTTTTCAGACATAGGCCGGACTACCCCAAATCTTAACAAACTTAAGATATGGGCTCTTCCCTTTCCATATCACATATGAAGTGGTAGGCAACTGATTTGATCGGAACCCTATTCAATAGGTATGTAACTTCATAAGTGCATAACTCCCTAAAAGGAAATAGGAAACTCAGTAGTACTTATCATAGAGCACACCATATCTAATAGGGTGTGATTGCTCTGCCCCGATACACCGAGGTGGTGTGGTGTATCCGGAGGAGTAATGCTGAGAGAGAATCTCATTCTCCTTTAGAATAATCCAGGAATTCCGTGCTCAAGTATTCTCCTCCTTGATCTCATCAAAGGACATAATACTTATACCCGTTGTTGGTTCTCTACTTCTTAATTATATTCTGTGAATATCTCAAAAGCTTCGGACTTGTGTTTCAACAGGAACATATGTCTGAATCTCGAGAGATCATCAGAGAATTTAATGAAGTACAAAGAACCGGTCTTGGCATTTGTAGACAGGGGACCTTCATACATCATCATGTATCATCCCAAGAGTTCACTAACTCTTTCTCTGTTTCCATTAAACAGAGCTATGGTCATCTTATCTTTTTGACATGATTGGAAAGTTTCACAAGATGTAAATTCAAACTGATTTAAAAATGCATCTTAATGTAACTTAGCTAGTCGGGTCGCATTGATATGACCTAGTCTATAATGCCTCAAGAAGGATTCGTTCATTTCTGAACTCTTCCTCTTGTGTGTATTCTGTATACTAAGAACTGTATTTTGATTTAGAACGTTAATGCTTTTAGATAACGTGCCTGAACCGATCAACTCTTGATTTAGGAAATGTTCAAAACATTATCCAACAATAAAAAATTATATCCTTCTTTATCTAAATAAAGAGACTGATATGATTTTGTATATCAGGTTCGGTATCTAATAACATTTGTTCAGAATCAATGTATTCTGGTAATACAGGGTGACAATGACCAACAGACTTGGCTGCAACACTTGCACCGTTTTCTGCCTCATGAAACTTATCACCCGTTCTCAGTTCTCTACCTTTCTGTAGCCCATGTAATATATAACATATGCGGGATCCTGATCCGGTATCAAATACCCAGGACGTAAAGAACACTGAGAAACAGTTCTCGGTAATGAATACACCCAAAGATGATGCATCAGCATGCACTTTCTTCGTTTGGGCGGCACGGGAATTCTGGTAATTCTTAATTTCCTACTCTGTCTTATAACAATTATAAGTTGGAGCGGGACCAATGTTCCCCAGCTCAGTATAACAAGCGGGTTCGGTCAATACATCCGTATTATTATCTTGATTAAGGCGTGATATGGTCGCTACCTGGAGAGAGAGAGAAGAAAACACTCTGCGTGCGCTCTTGCAAGATCAGATCGGTTATTATTTTATCTAATCAGGATGGCTCCCACTGTTTTTATCAAATCTTCCTTCAAACCCTAAAAGGAAAGACTAGCCGGGATTAATTACACCCTACAACTTCGCCAATCTTTCAGCCAGGCCAGTGTCAGTACTTTGAGGGAGGTTCCCCGTGCTTTCGCACAGACCTAATTAAAGTAAACCTCGTTTTCCCAGAGGCGTAACCCCGTTGACACCTTTCTAGACACCTACTTGATCGGCTAATTGTAATGTGTAAAACTCTCCCAGGAGTAACAATTACTCATAGTGGGTATCGGGATCCAACTATCACATAGAAGGCATGCAATCTCATTGCAAATTTCAACACTTGAAATTCCCGATAAAATTTTACCCCTAGCGTGCTATGACCTTGACGCATGCCGAACAACCCATAGTCCGCTAGTCAAGTTCAACCCGTACATTTCTTGATTGAATTAAACCCACCCGCACGACCCTTGACGCATGCCAAACAACGCCGTACGAATACCCTAATCCAATCGCATCGTATGCTAGCAGCTAAGCACTAGTTAGCTACCGTACACTACGCTTTGACGTATGCCAAACTACCGCAGCACGAATACTAAGTAGTACTTATCTGAAATGACGGAGGGCTACGCAGGTTTTTAAGAAAACCATGAGCTTAATGAACTTGATATCGTTGTAGGATCGAATGAATTTTGAAATGGAGTGTTTTTTAGGCTTTTCTAGTTTTGCTAAAGGGGTCACTCCCAGTGAAGGGATCGTCGACCCTTTCCTCATCGAATAAGGTGCAGGATATATCATATATACCGCTGTGCAAAGCAAAAAACTATAGAAGCAATCAAAAGACAAACCGAGGGTTGTAGCATCTGCCAGTTATTGCTAAAGGGGTCACTCCCGGTGAAGGGATCTCGGCCCTTTCCTTATCGAATAAGGTGCAGGATGTTCTACAAGGAACACCGCGATGCAAAGTAAGAACTGTAGCTACCTGTTTTTGAAAATTCGATTCCACAACATCTTTTAGGTTTTTTTTTTCTTTCATTAATCATATTAATGAAGTCCCATCATTTAAAACACCTAAACATCACAGATAAATATGACGTACACTTATGCCATCCGCATTCGCCTCGATGTCCCCTCGTGCACCGTTAGGTTAAGTAACTAACGGCAGAGCGGGGCAGGGCTAGCGCGGGTGTAAAACATAAGTAACGTCTATATAATATATCATATATACTATATATAGTATTTATCACAGAACATCAAATGATCACATCACAGATATCACAGTAGAAGAAACATATGAAACATTGGATATACTAGGACGTCCGTGTTTTTAATACGAGCCAGTAAAAAACACGGATTTCACGGTCGCGATGAATAGCCAAACCCACACCCCTAGACCCCTATGAGAGCGGCAAGCAACCCTACCAATTCTAGAGTTAGGAGACCCGGACTCGACTCCTCGAGTTGGTCTCCCACTGGACTCCAGAACCCGGTTACCTGTGCTCTCCACATTGGGTCTATCCTAGTGCGGAAAGTAAATAATATACAAAAGGTGACAACAACCTCAACCCAGAAATGCCCCAATAAAAGAATATTACATACATTTAAATTTACATGAATGAAAATAAAAACTCTCATCTCACATAAAACCCCCGGCTATTCAAAACGCGACGATCCAATATAACATATCCAGCAACACATAACATCACATGTCATCAACGTAAGTAAATATGCGCATCCCAATTGTCGTTGACATATAGCAACAAAACCGGCGATATCACATATTACACTTACGGTCACAGAAAAGAAAGTGTAAAACTACAACAGTTGGAATCTGCAACCTCCTTAGACATCGCATGCCTAACAGTTATAAACCCCGCATTTTAGTCTCTATATCGAAAACACTTTTCAATATCTAGTCGGGCAATTCAACAAGATTCCCGATATGAGATCGAATGCTCGTCGCAAACTTTAGTAGACGGCCGCACCCCCGGACGCCGTCGACGAAGTGCACTAAGGCGGAACACCGCTGCCGCGAGCACCCGAACGGATGCTTTCGGCGACGGGGTTCTCCTACAGTCACTTGGTCGGGGATATGGGGCATGGCTGTCTATTAAGTTTATCCGGCGAGTATCCGCGTACGCTACGTGATTGCGACGGACTTTTGATCACATCAAAATTCCGTGGCAACCGATCATTTGAGACTAAACTGCTATGTTTATAACATCCAAATTAGTTATCTCATAACTACTTGTGGATTCCAAATATTGTATCACATTATAGATAAATAGACAGTGTTAAACTTTCCGATCTAATAAGCAAACACCCAAGTTTTCCCAAATAGTTCTCAACACATGAGGGGGGTTTAAAAACATCCATCACATGCCACAGTACCAACGGTCCAGCCGTAGAAGGGTCAAGCCAACGCCTCACATATGGCACGCCGTACTGTCCCAAACCCTAAGGTTCAAAGGGCAGTTCAAGACGGTCACATAATTTAGTTAAGGTTTGTTGTCTTCTAGAAGGTCCATTGCGTAACTGCACGATCTAGACGTTCTCAAACAACGGAAAAATCCAACACTTGAAAATTTTCCGGGTCGGGGAAAATGTGAGTTATTGATGTCGGATCGAACTTTTTAACAGTTTTTAAATATCCGGAAAACCCAACGAAATTAAAAATTCCGATCGAAACAACGACTACAAAATAAACCCCAAAATACTCAACACTTGAGTCAGATAAAAATACCCATAAAATATCAGGAAATCAAATAGAAACATTACTGTGCAAAAAGAAAATGGTGACGTCATCTTTTGGCCGCGGAACCGCCGCACGAGCCATGCTCATGCCGCGGTTCCGCGGCGCTTTGGGCGCCACACGTGATCGTTTTGCACAGTGTTTCTTATAATTTCCTGCTGATTTTTTTAGACATTTTTAATTCAGAAAATTCCCAGATTTTAGAAAAAGTACAGAGAGGGGTATATTTTGTAGTTTCCGGGTTCGTTCGAAGTTTTAACATCGTAAACACATCGCCTAATGCTCTAGCTAGGCTCTGATACCACTATAGGGTTACTAGGCACACTAATGAGGCTCTACAAGGCATCAACCATGCCGGATTAAAATTTTATCCGTGCCGAATAACCCCAAACAAGATCGTTAACTAGAGATTAGGTGAAAACCATGCAAGTAAATCACATTTACACTAAGTGAATACGAAATACAACCTTTTTAGATCGGTTCTTCACTTCTAAAGCTCCGTGATGTAGTCCCTTCACTACGATCAACCAACTCCCGGACTCTCGGACGGCTCCATAAGGAAATTGCAACGGGATCGCTTGAAGTCTTCGATGCCGAAGATGATCTACGTCGAGGGAATACGGACTCAAGCTTCTAGTTCACTAACTCAAGAATTAGTGAAGCAAACACCCTAAACTAAAATGCAAGTCTAGTAGAGGATGATGAGATAGGAAGTGGGTTCTCTTTAGATTTTGATTTCTCACTCTTAATCTTCACTTGAAAATTTCTAGCAAGCTTTTTCCTTTTCTTCAAGAAGAAGAAGAAGAAGAAGAAGAATAAGAATGAATAATAATTAAAATGAATTATCAAGTGAAGTCTATCATAATGCAACCATGGGTGAGTTAACCTTTGTAGAGACTAAACCCTAGTTTAAGTTAATGGGTTAGGTTAAGGAAAATCTCAAGCAAAACAAAATGGTTAGACTTTGTCAAAAATGCTTAAAAGCTTCATGAAGCTTCAAGCCTAAACAAAGAAAGCCACCATTTTGAATTACTTAATAAATAAAAACCTAATCCATTATCTTAAACATGGTGTAACTCATACACACACCCAAGTTTGCATGTATCATCAAACATGATGAAATCTTGTGCACAAAATATATCACATATACAACTTGTGCACATCAAGTGAGAAAATCAATCTTAAGTGAACTAATACTAGTTAATGTAAAGTAATATATCAAATATATAATTATACATTAAATCATTAAATCAACACTTGATTTAACGATCCGGTCATATCGCATACAACCGACTAATATCAAATGTATCGACTTATCGAATCAACTCTTGAATCGATAACTAGGTTATATCGCATACAACCGATCGATACAAACATCGCGAGAATAGAATACGGTATCACATACACGCATTATTCTCGGTTCCGCACATATCACATATGCGCCCCTATCTCGTTTCGCCTGAGCCAGTACAACCTCTATGTAGGACTCTAAAGACTCGTCAATACGCCGGCAGTAGGTGATGATCATATCAAACACGCACAAGTCGTCAGCGGTACTAGCTGGACGTAACGGCTACTCGGGTATTGAGCGATCAGAAGATCAGCAAGCAAGCCCGCTCCAACTCCTGCAAAAGCCTGACAGTGACACTACCGTACAGTCCGGTCTCCTCGTCTGATATGTCGCATACCAGTTCTAGGGGTGGTAAACGTCAGACCCCAATAACCGATAAGTCATGCTGATATGAGGCTCATAACGGGTCGAGAAACTACTGGTAACACTTACCAGTACATCTCTAAACCAGCCATGGCCAGGGACTTCCCTGTTATGGCCAATCGAGCATAGCGCAACATCAACCCCCAATACCGGGAGAGACGAAAACCCTCCTATCGCTCATTGCCTCCATGTGACTCAGGACTGTACCCAAAAACCACCGTTTTGCATGCCCTCTTGGACGTGGTAAGGTGGAAATCAAAGCACAGTGGGAATCACACAAGACTCTATGACGATCTTGGGTCTACAGACTAACCTGTACCAGTGTCACCAGAGAATTGCCATCTGACGTAAGGTATAATACCATCTGGGAGTTCTCGGTGAGTCCGTCCAGTGTACCCAGTCTCCACTGAGCACCCGTATATCATCTCTGATGTCAAACACCAATGGATATGGGATCATCCATCGCCCATCTGTATGGGTCGAGAAGGCATATGCTAGTCTACTCTGGTATATCGATGCCCCGTCTCGATACACCCACGACTAGGGACCTTGAAGGATGTACTTATGGACTACCATGTCCCCACTAGTATGATCCGCATCATAGTCCAGGTAGTCAAGTACACATCCTAAGGGCTTTACCAACATGTAACAGAGAGACAATTAGTATACACGTTAAGGTAAAGAGGAACCAGATATCATACTATCATGTCGAGCAAGAAAGTCCTCCCTATATATGTCCAAGCATCCACTACAATACGTATCATATGTATAGTAATGGCCTCTAGGGCATACATATAACTAACAGTAGTTTACCTAGTAGATGTTAGATTTGGGCTCGAGTCATACTTATTTCCAAAACTAACGAATCGTGTGTATTTTAAAGACAGGCCAAGGGATACTACGGATATTTCAAAGGACGTATCTTTTCTTAAAAACACCGTAGCCCCTAATTTCTAAATACCACGATTCGTGCTATTTCAAATGCCAAAATTGTATGACTCGTATATATAAATGTATATTCTTATATGTTGCGGTTATTACATCTTTTCCATATATTCATATTGTTCATATCGCATTGCATGCTTATACTTGTAATTCTTTGTTATTAAGAACCCATGTTGTCAGGACACCAGCACCATTACCGATGATGCGTATGTCTACAAACACTTGCTTTCCGGCTCACACACACCATCATCGGTAATTTCCATGACACATACACTTTAGAAATATTACTTCATTGATATCGCTTGCTAGCTGATAGTTTCGATATATCATTACTTTGCTAGTTTAGATATTGAATTCTTTATTAGATACCCATGCATGTTTAGATACTCATTTGTCATGCAATATTAGGGCCAGTCCGGATTGCCGGAGCCCGATATTCACTATTATTGACTCTTCATTTTTGGATTTCGGATTTTCCATGAGATTTCTGGATTTGGAGAAACCGCAAGATCTTATAAACTCATTTTTCATTTCAAAAGATAAAAAGTGCGGTTTTCTCGTGATATGATGTGAGATACGTCCACCATGAGTTTTCTCGGCTCTTGAGCGATATCGTACACCCGATTCGAGTAGGTGGAGGAACCATCTGTGGGTGCATGGTGGACCCGGTGCGGTACCCCAGGGCTAGATGGTCGCAGATGATGGCGATGAGCCTGGCAGGGGAGCACTACCGACCGGTTATTTCTGACGCGGCGGATATCCGGAGGATTCCGACGTAGTCGTGAGATTTGATGATTTGGGCCAGTCCGGATTGCCGGAGCCCGGGGCCAGTCCGGATTGCCGGAGCCTGAGATATTGAGACCCTGAGGTATTGAGATTATATGATAGGGGCCAGTCCGGATTGCCGGAGCCCGAGATATTGGATATTGGGATTTATGTTTTTTGTCGATGCTTGACACGGATTCTATGATGATTTCATTGATGATACCTCGTTTTTTTATATACAGAAATCTCACTAAATTAAGAAAATAGTTTCTCATCCATGATATATTCTGTTTTCATTTTAATGCATTCATACATCATATATGATATGTTGCTTCCTGAGGCACTGACACGAGCACTTGATATTACATTTATGTATAGACGGTTTCAGGTTTATATATTGAGGATATATATTATGGTATGACCTAGGATAGAGTCATACATGCGATTTATGCTCGGTGATGTTTTCTACTCACGAGTTGGCAACTCATCCCCGTTGTGCCACAGTTTCTTGCAGGTTTCGTTGCGGTTTGCTGGCACACTATTTCCTTTCCGGGTGATTGCTTTGGTAGGTGGGTTCATCTGCATCGTGACCACTATTGTACTTCATTTTTATTCTGTTGTATCTAGTAACTCCATCAACCAGACTTGTATATATAGTAGACTTAGAAAACCAGTATGCATATTCTTTCGACCTTAGAGTCGCGCGCTGTATTATTATGGTTTTTCTCTGGTTTTCTTGAGGATTTTGGATTTCATATTGAGTTTTGATCCTCGCCCTTTGGCGTTGTATATTATATTGCATTGTGTGGTTGTGTCCGCCAATTGGCAAAGAGCTAGCTCCCGCTTGGGTATGCCTTTATATTATGCATGTTTGTACCCGTTTGGGACCAGTATTTACAAAGGAGACTCTGCCGAAATTTTTGGGAAAATATGATGTTGGTTTTAAAGGTTTAATGCCACTTATTTTATTAAAACCACTTGCTTTAAAACAAGTTTTTCCTTAACTTATTCTTAAAAATGGTTTAGATTTCTGGGCTTTTGGCTTGCTTGAATTTGGTGGGGTCCTATAGACTTCATATGATTCAAGTGCCAGTCACGTGCTATTTTGGGTCGTGACAAAGTTGGTATAAGAGCATTAGGTTTAACCTTGGTTCGAGCCTAGGTTTGACTATGCGGAGTCTAGGGCGTTTATATATATTTGGAACCTAGGCTTAACCTTACGGAACTTAGACTTTGTCGAGGGGGTATTAGACCCGAACTTTCGTCGCATAGGTTGATCTTGGTTGATAGAGTAGGTGACTTAAGTAGAGTGACGTACCGTGTGTATGTTCTGCGGCATACTTACGATACGCTACTCCGCTTAAGGAGCCTTAGGATGTACATTTCCTTTCACAGTATTATATTTGTTCATATGATCTATCCTCATCGATATCGGTTTGTGGTTTTGTTACCACGGTTGCACGGGCAGAGAGAGCTGCGGCTAGAGTTGCAGTCAGCACGAGCTCGTCTTCGACGAGAACTGACCAGGATGTATTCCAGTGATACACGATTGCAGATATGTGTCGTTTTATTGTGTTTTTCTCTCCATGAGCGTTTGATGGATTGCTTTTACAAAATTTCTCGAATGTGCAGATCAGCACCAGAGGATTGGGCCACTGATAGAGGCCAGCTAGAATGCGATGACCATCGATGCACCGTTTATTTTTGATGATTGAGGCACTGTTCAGCGTGTGGACGAATGAGCCAGCTGTTGTTGCGACTGACAAGATATCGCCCCAGATGTTAGAAGCTATTCCAGCACGAGTTGTACTTAGAGATGTGATAGAAGATCGCTAGTCACCCATGGATGAATGACTAGGACATGTGGTTCGTTGCATACCCCGATGCAAGGTCATCAGATTGATTGATTTCTGCTAGAGAAGACTTCATGCAGGTACGTTGAGAATCGATAGAAACGATCGAATGTCAGAAACCCATTTTTCCAAGTTTAAGGTATTCGGAAAAACATGCAAGTAATTCTGTGGACCCTCTAGAAGAATGAAACCCTAACTCGATATAATGACCATGGGAACGCTTTTGAACCTTAGGGTTTGCGGCAGTTCCGCGGTGCCATTAATGAGGCATGGGTTTGCCCTTCTACGGCTGGTCTATAGGTACCGTGGCATGTACTGGATATTACTAAACTATACTCAAGAGTTGAGCTCTCGGGGAATTATGGGACTTTGATGAATCGATCGAAAAGTTTGACGTTGTCCGGATATCATGTGATGGGATACATTACTTGGGAGACTCCAGATATGAGTATAGCCGTTGTAGCGCAGTCCATACAGCCACGAAGAGACGAGTCTGAATCAGTCGACATTGGAGGAAAGTGGACTAAGAGGTTCGTACGAGATTTTGACAAGATGACGTTCCACTCCGTTGACATCAGAGATGTGATACGCATACAGAGGCGTTGAATATGGATATACCTTTTTGAAGGAGTCGTAATGAGTTTGTAGCTATTCCTAAACGAGATTGGGAGAGACCCTAACAAGATCTTTCTGGAATACTACACGAGAAGATTTGGACCCAGGATCGGTCGTATTACGCACACCCAGCAGGCCAGAGTTCGGTATCGTCGACGAGACATGTTATGAGTCACCATGATAGTTGGCCAGAGATCTTTAGAGGATGTGCCAGAGCGGAACTGTTTCCATCATCGTTCCACATTGGGCCGCTGATCCGATGAGTTATGTAACTGGCAATTCGCAGTGAGAGACGACAGCCTAAGGGCACCAGGCGTCAGACCATGAACATGAGGCAAGTAGATATCTTGCTCTGCTAGCTTTGGATGCACCGACACCTTCTCGACTTTGAAGGAATGACACATCGACGACAGTGTTTACGATTTGCGATTTGGTGATTCGAATATCACATGTCCATTTTTTTGGATTTCGGTATTTTGGGCGATTTATTTGCATGATTGAGATTTTGTGCACCACAGTTGCACTCGACATCGATTTGATGTCGTTCGAGATGTTTGATTTTGATTTCATGCCTATGGTATGTATGCGATTTGAATTGTGCCTTCGGTGTAGTTTTCATGTATTTTGATTCGATTTTGTGCATGCTGATACACGTGGTTGTGAGATTATATACCACAGTATACCTGATTTGGATTGAGATGTGTTGTATACCGTCAATTTCGATTGTGATACTCGACATTTGTTTTCGTGCACCCTGTGCACTTGATTTGGATTCTTGCGCATACCGACACGCTTGATGCGATTTTGGTGCACACCAGATGCACTAAAATCGAGATTCTTCGTGCATATCAGATGCACCTGATATTGTTGTCAGGCACACTCGTTGACCTTGGCAGGTGTTTTCGTGCACACCCGTTGCACTTAGGTTTTGTTTCTGTGCACATGTATGACACATTCATTGATTTCGATTTCCGTGCGCACCGGACGCACGTGGCATTCTTGTACACATTTTGGGATTGGTTTCTCTTGGAGCCGTATGTTTGATGATATTTACTATTTGGTGTAGTAGCTGAGCAGGACTAGTCAGAGGATAGTATCTGAATATGTTTTTGCATGCATTGATAGTTACCAAAGGGATTTCCAAAAAAAAGAGCAATAGTCTCAGTATTTACCTACGTGTCCGAGATGGCACGAAACATTAACAAAGGAAACCATTCTAAATTATTTTCAAAATGGCGGGACATGTATGTTAAATAAGGGATATATATATAGTTATTTTCTTACAATAAACGCCCGCCACTTGTGCCGTGATACGCGCATCGCACAGCGACTTGCAAAAGGTTTGGCATGCATTACTTTTCATATGTCTTGACGAGTTTACAACGATGCATACTATGTACGTATTTTAGTCTTGAGTATATCATGTTGGTTTTCGTATTGGATTTTGACATCGGTATCTTCCCCATAACTCCGATGATTGCGGGATGCTTGACAGAGTTTTGATTTTTGAGTTATATACTCGTTCTTTATGCGCATGCATTGCGCTATGATATGTTTTACGTATTTATGATTTCGGAGCCCCGACGACTTGATCATTCTACTAAAATATTTTAGTATTTGAGGGGTTTAAATTTAAATTCGGGGACCGAATTTATTTAAGGGGGGAAGACCGTAACATTTCAGGAAAATAAAATATTATATTTAGAAAATTAAATAATTAAAAAATAAATATGATGAATACTTATATAATATGGTATAATTATATACCGATAAATTGGGAAATATTGGAAAATTAAATTGAATGATGATTTTTGGAGGGATTTATGTGATTTAGGCAAATTATAAATTTTTATAATTAATTATATACAAGTTTATTTCTAAACTTGATTAATTTTCACTAATCTTGCTTTAAGCTTGATTTTTGCATCATGACATGCACCATGTCACATTTTCAAAAAAAATACTTGTTACATTTCTTTTCTACCATGACTTTTTATTTTTCCAAGAATGGCTTTGTTTTTAAAAATGAGAAGGAACAGGAAAAAGAAAAGAAATAGAATAAAGAATTAGGTATGGGCAAGAGAGAGAGAGAGGTGAGGGGTTCCTATGACCCTTGGCTCATTCTTTCATTCTTCATCCTCTTCATTGTTTTCTCCCCTCCCTCATGCATGGCTGCCCTCCTCCCTCCACCATCTACACCACCTCATATCAACCCTAAAACCACATCAAAACTATACATTCCCTTCACAAAAAATGTGCACAAGCTCACTACAAGCATGGGAGATCAAGAAAAATTAGAATTTGAAGATTTGGGGCAACTCGAGAAAATTCTTGAGTTGCCAAATGAGGTAATTCTTTCACATTTATTGTAGCATTTGAATTTCTATAGCCTCTAGACAAGTTTAGAATCCATTTAGTATGGTTTAGTGAACTTTGAAAATTCCAAGGTGAGGTTTTGAGGAATTCTTGAGTTGTGATGATGCATATGAGTGTATTAGTGACTACAAAACCCCCATAGTGCTAAAAACCTGGACCAAACAGAGCCTAGACTATACAATGTGAGTTAGATATCGAAATGTCGATTTTGTAACAAAATAGATGGTGCAGGGAATCTGGAGTGACTCGGAGTCCTGGAAAAATATTTAGCGATTACTGAGATGTGAGCAGGTGACCTAGAAGCTACCATGAAGACCCGAGACCCAACCCCCTAACCCTAGGTACCAATTATTGCCTTCTGGCCGCAAATTGCATCCAGGACTTGGCCCCTGGGCCTCGTGCCTGTTTTGTGTCTCCCTTATCTGTAAACTAGATCCTCCACATATGCAAAATTGGCTAATTTCACCTAGGGTAAAATCTGAAAGTGTTTTCCTATGTTGCTGCTTTGGTTTTTGTGACTATTTATGACTTGGATTTTAGTAATTGGGTGTTGACTCGGTGGAGTGACGTTTGCACGTCAATCTTGAGGGTTATTTGGTTATTCTTGCATGCGTAGACTATAGGTTTTAACCTATGTGCGATTCGTATGCCGTTTTGGTTTTCGTGCGCGATTTCCGTTTACGATATATTTGTTTATTTATGTAGGCACCCTCACGTGAACTCCGGGACGACAAGTGGGAGCATGGAGACTTCGACTTCGGCAAGCAAGGTTCAAGTGATATATATCTACGGGGGAAGTCGAGTGGATGGCGTATAGCATCCCCGCAGTTTCGTAGTATAGCACGCGAGTGCGTCTTGATATTTATATACTTATGTGTTTTATGAGATGCGTATACTTAGCAAGAAATGCTTAGGTGATTTTGGGTTAGTTTTAGCGTAATTGTAGGAAAATGCCTTTAGTTTAGTTTCTTAGTCGCGAAACTCTAGAGTAAGGATTGGCCCCACACACATAAACGCATACATTTGATTTTCTTGTGCGTATATGGGGATATATATATACATACATGTATGTATGTGAGTATGTATATGTATGTATTTATGTATGTATGTATACATATACACGGATGATGAGGATAGGATATTATACTTGGAGTTGAGTCGATGTGATTGGGCATGATGCCGTGAGATCGGTGATGTGACTTGGGTCGTATTATGAGATACGACATGATATTATAGTGGATCGATGGGCGATGTGTTTTCATACACACGAATATATATATATATATATAAATATATATATATATATATAAATATATATATATATATATATAAATATATATATATATGTTGATGATGGTATCGGTATGTACTAGACTATTAGATCAGTACCCCTAATTCAGGATATGATGATAAGGATACCAGATTTATAATGAGTTATATGTGATATTTGACCCGTACCCCGATTTTGGGATGCCGTACGATGGATTTTACCGTACGAAGTATAAATATAATGATTGATCCATACTCTCAACTCGAGGATGTCGTATTATATATTTTATCGTATATGACGCTATTGAGGTGGAATCACCGACTACTAGATATATCGACTCGGACATAGGTGGATTTCCTTACCCCTTTTGGTTCGTCTCTTAGTTTGTCCTGTAGTTTACCTAGTAGATGTTAGATTTGGGCTCGAGTCATACTTATTTCCAAAACTAACGAATCGTGAGTATTTTAAAGACAGGCCAATGGATACTACGGAGATTTCAAAGGACGTACCTTTTCTTAAAAACACCGTAGCCCCTAATTTCTAAACACCACGATTCGTGCTATTTCAAATGCCAAAACTGTATGACTCATATATATAAATGTATATTCTTATATGTTGCGGTTATTATATCTTTTCTATATATTCATGTTGTTCATATCGCATTACATGCTTATACTTGTAATTCCTTGTTATTAAGAACCCATGTTGTCAGGACACCAGCACCATTACCGATGATGCGTATGTCTACGAACACTTGCTTGCCGGCTCACACACATCATCATCGGTAATTGCCATGACACATACACTTTAGAAATATTACTTCATTGATATCGCTTGCTAGCTGATAGTTCCGATATATCATTACTGTGCTAGTTTAGATATTGCATTCTTTATTAGATACCCATGCATGTTTAGATACACATTTGTCATGCAATATTAGGGCCAGTCCGGATTTCCGGAGCCCGGTATTCACTATTATCGACTCTTCCTTTTTGGATTTCGTCTTTTCCATGAGATTTCTGGATTTGGAGAAACCATAAGATTTTATAAACTCATGTTTCATTTCAAAAGATAAAAAGTTCGGTTTTCTCGTGATATGATGTGAGATACGTCCACTATGAGTTTTCTCGGCTCTTGAGCGATATCGTACACCCGATTCAAGGAGGAGGAGGAACCGTTTGTGAGTGCATGTCGGTGCGGTACCTCGAGGCAAGATGGTCACAGATGATGGCGTTGAGCCTGGCAGGGGAGCACTACCGACCGGTTATTTATGACGCGGCGGATATCCGGAGTATACCGACGTAGTCGTGAGATTTGATGATTTGGGCTAGTCCGGATTGCTGGAGCTCGGGGCCAGTCCGGATTGCTGGAGCTCGGGATATTGAGACTTTAAGGTATGGAGATTATATGATAGGGGCCAGTCCGGATTGCCGGAGCCCGAGATATTGGATATTGGGATTTATGTTTTTTGTCGATACTTGACACGGATTCTATGATGATTTCATTGATGATACCTCATTTTTTTATATACAGAAATCTCACTAAATTAAGAAAACAGTTTCTCATCCATGATGTATTCTGTTTTCATTTTAATGCATTCATACATCATATATGATATGTTGCTACATTAGGCACTGACACGAGCACTTGATATTACACTTATGTGTAGAGGGTTTCAGGTTTATATATTGAGGATATATATTATGGTATGACCTAGGATAGAGTCATATATGCGATTTTTGCTCGGTGATGTTTTCTACTCACGAGTTGGCAACTCACCCCCGTTGTGCCACAGTTTCTTACAGGTTTTTCCGTACAGGTTTCGTTGTGGTTTGCTGGCACACTGTTTCCTTTCCGGGTGATTGCTTTGGTAGGTGGGTTCACCTGCATCGTGACCACCATTGTACTTCATTTTTATTCTGTTGTATCTAGTAACTCCATCAACCAGCCTTGTATATATAGTAGACTTAGAAAACCAGTATGTATATTCTTTCGACCTTAGAGTCGCGCACTGTATTATTATGGTTTTTCTCTGGTTTTCTTGAGGATGTTGGATTTCATATTGAGTTTTGATCCTCGCCCTTCGGTGTTGTATATTATATTGCATTGCGTGGTTGTATCCGCCAATTGGCGAAGAGCTAGCTCCCGCTTGGGGATGCCTTTATATTATTCATGTTTGTACCCGTTTGGGGCCAGTATTTACAAAGGAGACTCTGCCGAAATTTTCGGGAAAATATTATGTTGGTTTTAAAGGTTTAATGCCACTTATTTTATTAAAACCACTTGCTTTAAAACAAGTTTTTCCTTAACTTTTTCTTAAAAATGGTTTAGATTTCTGGGCTTTTGGCTTGCTTCAATTTGGTGGGGTCCTATAGAGTTCACATGATTCAAGTGCCATTCACGTGCTATTTTGGGTCGTGACAAAGTCAAGTGCATCCAACATGCACGAATAAAATCTAAATCAAGCGCATCCGACATGAACGAATAATATCTCATTCAAGTGCATCCGATGCACACATAATCCAATACCAAGCGCCTAATATGCGCAAAATATAACCCAAGCGCGTCAGGTCCGTATAAAACATCTAGTGCAGTAGCATGCACGAAAATGAACGTCAAGTGCCAACGCGCATAAAAATACAAATCCGGTAACACAAATGCTTAAAGACATAAATCGGGTGCAACCAATGTTAGTTATATGTATGCCCTAGAGGCCATTACTGTACATAGGATGTATATTGTAGTGGATGCTAGAACATATATAGGGAGGACTTTCTTGCTCGACATGATAGTATGCTATCTGGTTGTACTTTATCTTAACATGTACTCTGATTGTCTCTATGTTACATGTTGATAAAGCCCTTAGGATATGTACTCGACTACTGGGACTATGATGAGATCATACTAGTGGGGCCACGGTAGTCGACGAGTACATCCTATAACTGTTCCTAGTCGAGGGTGTATCGAGACAGGGTATCGATACACCAGAGTAGACTAGCGTATACGCATCTTGACCCATATGATGGGCGATGGATGATCCAATATCCATCGGTGTTTGACATCAAGGATGGTGTACGGGTGCTCAGTGGAGACTGGGTACACTGGACGGACTCGCCGAGAACTCCCAGATGGTATTATACCTTACGTCAGATGGCAGTTCTTTGGTGATACTGGTATAGCTTAGTCTATTGACCCGAGATTGTCATAGAGTCTTGTGTGATTCCCACCGTGCTTTGATTTCCATCATACCACGTCCAAGAGGGCGTGCAAAAAGGTGGCTTTTGGGTACAGTCCCGAATCACATGGAGGCAATGAGCGATATGAGGGGATTCGTCTCTCCCGGTATAGGGAGTTGATGTTGTGCTGTGTTCGATTGGCTATAACCGGAAATCCCTGGCCAGGGTTGCTGAGATTTACCGGTAAGTGTTATCAGTAGTTTCTCGAACTGTTATAGACCTCATATCGACACGACTTATCGAGCTACTGGGGTCTGACGTTTACCACCCCTAGGCGAGATATGCGACATATCAGACGACAAGACCGGACTGTACGGGAGTGTTACTGTTTGGATTCACAGGAGAATGTACAGGCTTGCTTGTTGATCTTCTGAGCGCTCAATACCTGGGTGGCTGTTACGTTTAGCTGACCGCTTGCAGCTTGTGGGTGTTTGATATGATCATCACCTACTGCCAGCGTATTGACGATTCTTTAGAGTCCTACACAGAGGTTTCTTGGCTCAGGAAAAACGGAGTAGGAGCACATATGTGATATGTGCGGGACCGAGGATAATGCGGTATGTGATACCGTATTGGATTCTCGCGATATGAGATATCGGCCGGGTATATGTGATATAGCCGGGTCATCGTATTAGTCGGTTATATGCGATATAGCCGGATTGTCGGATCAAGTGTTGATTCGATAATTTAATGTATAATAATATATATATGATATATTAAATTACATTAACTAATATTAGCTCACTAAAAGATTCATTTTCTCATGGGATAATACATTGATATATATGCGATATATGTTAATTGTATTATTATCTATTGTTACAAAATATTGTATATGTGATATATAATATTGTAACATGTTAGGGTTACAAATTTAACAACGGATTAGGGTTTAAACTTAGTTAGGGTTTGGATTAGGGTTAGCTTTTGCATGAAGCTTCCATGAAGCTTCATGAAGCTTTGACTTTGTGGATGCTTGATATTTTTGTGAGATATTATGTTAACCCAATCCAAACCATTAAATATAGTTAACTCTCTACAAGGGTTAACTCTTTCATGCTTAACCCTTGGTTAGATTTGTAACCACTACAATAATTCATTGTTCATCACAAAAGGATTAAGGTTATCTTCTTCATTCTTCTTCTTCATGCTTGAGTTCCTTCATGAAAAAGCTTTCTTTTGTGATGAAAGTGAGTGAGAAAAAGATTTTAAATGAGAGCAAAAATCCTACTTCATCATCTTCATCTATCCTTTCCATTTAGATGAGGGTGTTCACGTCATATTATGAGTGTTAGCTTGTGTTATCGAAACTTCAAGGTAGATCATCTTGGTATCGAAGATCGGAAGCAAAGGTTGCATCATTCTCTTCGTGAAGCCTCTCGAGAGTCCACAACACGATGATCGCAGCGAAGGGACCTCAACACGGAGCTTAAGAAGTGAAGGACCGGATTTACAAAGGTTGTAATCCCTCTCACTTAGTGTTAAAGCGTTTAACATGTTCGTTTTTTGCCTAAACCCTAGTTTAAAGATCCGGTTTCGGGTTGTTCGGCACGGCTAAAATTTTAATCGGGCATGGTTGATGCCTCGTAGACCCTTGTGCGTATGCCTAGCAACCCTACAGTGGTATCAGAGCCAAGCTAGAGCATTAGGCGAAGAGTAAGCGAAGTTTAATGTCCGATCGAAACCCGAAACCCCGATGTTTACCCTTCTCTGTACATTTTTCAAAAAGTTGATTTTTTCAGAATTAAAAATGCTCAGAAAAACAAGCCGGAAAAACTAAGAATTTCTGTGAAGTACGGTCATCTAAGTCAATTACTTGACTACAGAACCGCGGCCAAATGAAGGGTTTGGCGGCGGTTCCGCGGCCCAAATTGTGACTTAGTCCCTGAAATTTCATGTAATTATTCTTAGGTCCTTTATTGTTATTTTTTTCTGGGAATATTTTTATTCCACTCAAGTGTTGAGTTTTCTAGGGTTGTATTGGGGACTCGTTGATTCGATCGGATAATTTAACTTTGTTTAGTTTATCCGGGTAATTTTTAGAAACTGTTAAAAAGTTCGAACGGATATCAATAACTCACTTTTTCCCCTGTCGGAAATTTTTTCGAAAGTTGGATTTTTTCTCGAGTTTAAGAACGTTCTAAGTCTTGCAAGTAACACGGTGGACCCTCTAGAAGGCAACAAACCTTAACTCGATTATGTGACCGTCTTGAACTGCCTTTTGAACCTTAGGTTTTCGGGCAGTACGACGTGCCACATGTGAGGCGTTGGCTTGACCCTTCTACGGCTGGACCATTGGTACTGTGGCATGTGATGGATGTTTTTAAACTGATTTCAAGTGTTGAGATATATTGGGGAAATCTTGGGTGTTTGATTATTCGATCGGAAAGTTTAACATTGTCTATTTATTTGCAATGTGATACAATATTTGGAATCCACAGGTAGTTATGAGATAACTAATTTGAATGTTATAAACATAGCAGTTTAGTCTCAAATGATCGGTTGCCACGGAATTTTGATGTGATCAAAAGTCCGTCGCAATCACGTAGCGTACGCAGATACTCGCCGGGTAAACTTAACAGACAGCCACGCCCCATAGCCCCGACCAAGTGACTGTAGGAGAACCCCGTTGCCAAAAGCATCCGTTCGGGTGCTCGCGGCAGCGGTGTTCCGCCTTACTGCACTTCGTCGACGGCATCCGGGGGTGTGGCCGTCTACTAAAGTTTGCGACGAACATTCGATCAAGATGTCGGGAATCTTGTTGAATTGCCCGACTTGATATTGAAAAGAGTTTTCGATAAAGAGACTAAAATGCGGGGTTTATAATTGTTAGGCATGCGATGTCTAAGGAATTCATTTAGTTAGGCATGAGATGTCTAAGGAGGTTTCGGATTCCAACTGTTGTAGTTTTACACTTTCTTTTCTGTGACCGTAAGCGTAGTATGTGGTGTATCGCCAGTTTTGTTGCTATACATCAACGACAATTGGGATACGCATACTTGCTTACGTTGATGATATGAGATATTATGTGTTGCTGTGATATGTTATATTGGATCGTCGCGTTCTGAATAGCCGGGGGTTTTATGTGAGATGGGAGTTTTTCTTTTTCATTCATGTAAAATTCATTTATATGTAATATTCTTTTATTGGGGCACTTCCGGGGTGAGGATGATGTCACCATTGTATATTATTTACTTTTCCGCATTAGGTAGACCCAAGGCGGGGAGCACAAGTAACCGGGTTCTGGGGTCCAGTGGGAGACCATCTCGAGGAGTCGAGACCGGGTCTCCTAACCCTAGAATTGGCAGTGTTACTTGCCGCTCTCGTAGGGGTCTAGGGATATGGGTTTGGCTATTCATCGCGACCGTGGAATCCGTGTTTTATACAGGCTCGTATTAAAACACGGACGTCCTAGTATATCCAATATTTCATATATGTTCTTCTGCTGCAATGTTCTATAATGAGATCATATTACTGCCTGAGACGAATGTTTATATTATATATATGAGATATATGTTATATTGCAGATTTCGTTTCAAAAGAGATGCTTGTGAAGCAAAATAAAATGGGACTTCATTAATGAGATTAATGAAATAAAAGAAACCTAATGATGTTGTGGAATCGAATTTTCAAAAACAGGTAGCTACGGTTCTTTCTTTGTATAGCGGTGTTCCTTGTACAACATCCAGCACCTTATTCGATAAGGAAAGGGCCGAGATCCCTTCACCGGGAGTGACCCCTTTAGCAATGACTGGTAGATGCTACACCCCTCGGTTTTTCTTTTGATTTCTTTTGGAGTTTTTACTTTGCATAGTGATATATATGATATATCTTGCACCTTATTCGATGAGGAAAGGGCCGACGATCCCTTCACCAGGAGTGACCCCTTTAGCAAAACTAGAAAAGCCTAAAAACACTCCACTTCAAAATCATTCGATTCTACAACGATATCAAGTTCATTACGCAAAGGGTTTTCATAAAAACCTGTCATAGCCCTCCGTCATTTCAGATAAGTACTAGTTAGTATTCGTGCTGCGGTAGTTTGGCCTCCGTCAAGGCGTAGTGTATGGTAGCTAACTAATGCCTATCTGTTAGCATATGATGCAATTGGATTAGGGTATTCGTACGGCGTTGTTTGGCCTCCATCAAGGGTCATGCGGGTGGGTTTAATTCAATCAGGAAATGACGGGTTGAACTTGACTAGCGGACTATGGGTAGTTTGGCCTCCGTCAAGGTCATAGGACGCTAGGGGCAAAATATTATTGGGAATTTCAAGTGTTGAAATTTGCAATGAGATTGCATACCTTCTATGAGATAGTTGGATCCCGATACCCACTGCGAGTAAGAGTTACTCCTGGGAGAGTTTTACACATTACAATTAGCCGATCAAGTAGGTGTCTAGAAAGGTGTTAGCGGGGTTACGCCTCTGGGAAAACGAGGTTTACTTTAATTAGGTTCGTGCGAAAGCACGGGGGACCTCCCTCAAAGTACCGACACTGGCCTCGCTGAAAGATTGGCGAACTTGTAGCGTGTAATTAATCCCGGCTAGTCTTTCCTTTTAGGGTTTGAAGGAAGATTTGATTAAAACAGTGGGAGACATCCTGATTAGATATATTAGATAACCAATCTAATCTTGCAAGAGCATACGCTGAGTGTTTTCTTCTCTCTCTCTCCTGGTAGCGACCATATCACGCCTTAATCAAGATAATAAAACGGATATATTGACCGAACCCGCTTGTTATACTGAGCTGGGGAACGTTGGTCCCGCTCCAACTTATATTTGTTATAAGACAGAGCAGGAAATTGGGGAATACCAGATTTCCCGTGCCGCCCAAACGAAGAAAGTGCATGCTGATGCATCATCTTCGGGTGTGTTCATTACAGAGAACTGTTTCTTAGTATCCTTTACGTCCAGGGTATGTGATTGTTCGAAACCCACGGTGACGTGCTTTTTTGAAAATAAGGTCAATATCGGATATGTCGGTTTTTGTCAGAAAAATAGTGCACGACGTGAGTATCGAGTGTTAAAAATACCGCAAGTGCACGGTGCGTTTGTAGCAAGCCGGCAAGTACGGGTCGAACCACCAGGAGTGGATATCACGACATCATTTTGAGTTATGGATCAAAAGCTTGAAGATGGTGTTTTGTCACGTTTTAGTGTGATACTTAAAAGAAACAAGATTTGGGATATAAAAACTTAAGCTAATGGTTCAGTAAGAGTGAATTATGACTTTTACCTCCAACTCTCCATTTTTGATTCAAGATTTACTTCTTTTTAGTTTCCATTGGAATACCGAAAGCATGCCGTATTTATCCGAAAAATGTATCGGGATGAAATACGATATCAAGGGTAGAAAAACAGAAACTAACAAGAATGGAATGGATAATGGAGTGGATATGGAATTAGTTAAGTGAAGTAGCAAGTATAGAATATATGCAAGAATGCTATATATCCTATCTAGCTAGTTGCGACACATAACTTGATTCCGTATTCACGCCCACTTCAAATCGTAACAAAGCAAAGATGAAATGTAAAGAAAGGATAAGATATATGTTTAAAGGTTGATTTAAAACGATATATCCTATCAAGCAAAACATGATAACCTTGCTATGTTAAGAAAAGAAGTGAAAAAGTGCAAGAATCAAAAAGGGAGAGGTTTGAGGTAAAGTCGTTTCACATCCTACCTCACCATCGCCTAAGAATAACTACTCACACATTATCATATCCATACACAACTGAATAATGAGGAAAATTGACATAATTAAGAAAAAGAGATACAAGGTCAAACTTGATAATAGAGATTTATTGCAACACTTCAAATCACATGTAATGAGTTCAAATACTAAAATCTACTCTTGCAAGCTCAAAATTAGAGGTTGCAAGACCAGAGGATAGCAAAGAACTCAACCTAAATCCAAGAGAAACACGAATTTTTACAAAGGTGCACAAATATCATAATATCAGAATTTCTTCTCAAAAATTACCTATCTTACTACTTCTCAGATCTGCTATATATAGGCAATTCAAATTACAAAAATAGAACCACAGGTGGACCAAATGCACCATGAGGGGCCCATGAAAAGAAAACGAGCCACTTTGGTAGTGATCAGGCCGCAAATTGCGGCCTTATTGGCAAAATATGCGGCCGGCTTCTGGAGTGTGGGGTCCACCTTGTTGCACTAGTCTTCTGGTTAGTTGAGTGTCTCCCATTAATTACAATTTTGTCTATTTCTCACATGGGTGGATTCTGTAGTGATGAACAGAGAGCATCTCCTGTTAAAGTCCATGTTTATACTTGGTTTCACCATTATTCTGTTGCAACCTTGCTCTGTATTCTGCCCGTCGGCAGTTATGGTGAAAAACCGTCGTTTTTGTTCATGTTGTGTACTAGCTCCCGTGTTTTTGCCTGTGTACCTGTGTTCTGTACTATTGAGCAGAAAGAGATTAATAGCACTATTTATTGATAAAAATGATAGGAATTTAGTGGTATTAAAATGTAATAAATCGTGTCGATCAAATACCCCCAAACTTATCTTTTGCTCGTCCCGAGCAAAACCATTTATTCACAAAAGAGAAACCTCACAGCACTTTCGCAGAGAACGCGATTGCACTGAGCGCGTGCAACAAGCCGTTAAACCTCTAGGTGTCCCTAGTAGGAGGAGTGTTGTCTCCTGAGGGTTTTCAGCGGATTACACCCACAAAATCCATTCAAGTTAGTTTTGCAAGAAAATAGTTGATCCAAACCTAAAGTTAAAGTCTCAAAGCTAGAATTTCCATCACTCAAGTTAGAAACATTAAACCCTATCTTTCACTCCTCGCAATTTGTTTAATAAGCTGATAGGCGTCTCTTCGTGTTAGTGCGTTGGTGTCGTCGTGTTTTTAAGAATTTGATCCTGTCAAAAGTTTCAGACCAAGGTAAACATACAAAGGATCATACAAGTTTGAAAAGAGTTATGATTTTCTCAAGTTTTTATTCTCCAGTTAGGCTTCAAGTCAGAACATATATCAGTTTTAACCGAGTACCATAGTCGTATTGTTCACGCCTATCTTTTACCTGTTTTAGTTCATACACACCCTCTAATATTGTACAAAACGTCTTAATAACACAAGTCTTCATATCTCCGTGAAATATTGTTTTACTAGAAAATTTGTCACCGCCAAGATTATACTCCCACTAAGAACCATAAGGACTTTTAACTTGGAGAGGACACTTGCTTGGCTTGTTTTATCAGGTGATTGGAAACTTAGCGAGCTTTGGGTCAATAACTCCCAAATCAGATGATTTTAGGGTATTAGGTGTTGAGACACCCCAAGGACTTAATTACCCAAGTCACCAAAACCACAAAACAAAAAGACTCATTTTACATTAGTACGACGGAGATATAGCCATTTTTTTTTATGACGTTTACATGTGATAAGGTGTGTAACTACTTCACCAGGTTCCAGATGGGTTATTTTTCGGACTTGTAGCTTCTATCAAAACTTCTATAAAATTCTTCATATCTACTTCCTTGTATGAATTATTCTTGATATTACTTAACTCAGCCAAACCTATTTGATCTTAAGGATGTTTTAACACTTAAGAGTTTTTACAGACATGTCAGACATTAGTTTGAAAAAAAAAAAACGACACGTTTAAGTGATATAAAAGACGTGTATCAGCTAAGATTAAACACACAGGCGGGTTATTTTTCAGGTTGTCAATCTCAATTCTTGAATTAGTTATTTCTATTTTCTCAATTTAACCATTAGATTTTGAATCACCATCCCCTGCTAGCAAGCCTGACAAATTTTTTTTTTATATTTTATATTTTTCAAATTTTTTTTTTCAATGTAGTAAAAAAAACATTTTTATACAATGCAGTACAAAAGCAGATATGAAATGCAACTATATGCAAAAGAAAAGAAAAATACAATAAGTAAATGCTGAAATGCAGGAAATATGCAAATGCAGTCTATATGCTACCTCCCCTGATGTTCAGCTCCACCCCCAAACTTGAGCCAGACAATGTCCTCATTGTCGCTTTGCTTTTCCTTTCCCTTTCCTGCTTCCGCTGGCCTCATTTTGCAATTCCTGTTGAGTAGCTTCAATCCTGTCAAGCTGCTCCTGCATCTTTTGTTGTTTCTTGAGTATATGGCGAATACTCCTAAATGTCAGGCGCTGCAGATCCTTCTCGTTATCTGGCTCTGGTTCATTCAAGAGTGCCTCCGTCGAGCTCTCCGGACCTGGATGTTCGCTTGGGTCCTTCCTTGACCAGACTTTTTGCTCGTAGTGGCTGCCGGTATAACCATGTGAAATTCGCTCTATTTCGACCGGCCAGTTTGTGTAAACAGTCGCGTATCCTTCAAACTCAATAATATCAATATAGTACTTTGCGAGCTGGGTGACTAGTACTGGCAAAAGAAGTTTGTTTTGCGTCACCCCTTCCATGATTGTGTTGTGTAATTGTCTTACAACACAGAAATACTGTTCCCTTTCCATTAAACAATGCGCAATATGACCCACCCCAGCCGGGAAGGAAGAAACACGGCTCTTTCCCCTGATGTTTCGATTTGCCCATCGGCAAACCGCAAGAACGTTTCGGTACATCTGTGCTGGATTCAACCCCTTATCTTTCAATTCCACGAAGTCCCCCATCAATGATCTATAAGCCGCCAGTTCTTGCGGTTCTTGATTCCCAGGTCTCATGGGGATACCTGTCACCCTAGAAATGGTCTTGGCCTGAAATATCCTACGTCGTCCTTAGAAAAAGAATTCTATGAAATTCTTTTCCTGTTTGCCATTTCTTAACGCTTCATAAAAATCTTCGACCAATTCTCTCACAGCAAATAAATTATTTCCTTTGTAAACCAGATATTCCCACCCTCTTTGACAGATTTCATTGTAGAAATACTGTCCATAAGTTGCATCGGAGAAAATCTCGAAGTAATTTTTCTCACAATCGAAAGCTACCATTGTAGATCTGAAATTCTAGATGGAAATTAAACCAGAGGAGATGAAATCTTACAGAGAGAGAAGAAGATCGGGGCTGTTGGGTCTGACCAGGCCGCAATTGGCGGCTTCCTGGGGAGTTTCGGCGGCCGGAGTTGTGGATCTGGGGCTGCGTCTTTGAGATTGGGTTGCTGATGAAGAGAGGGGTTTGGGGTTCTGTCAATTTCAGAAATGAAGTCTCGGGTTGGGGTTTGGAGGGTTATAAAGGGTTATTTACAAAAACACCCCTTTACAAAAAGAATTAGCAAAAGAAAACTTAAAACTACAAAAGAAAACGTATATACAAGAGAACATGGGGGTGTTTTAATCGATGTAACTCGGCTCATGCAAAAACATGAGCTCCCCCGTTTCCGCGGGCAATTCTAAAAATGGTTTTAGCCGTTGGCCATTAACCTTGAATATGCTGCCTGTTTGCTGATTTTCAATTTCGACAGCACCGTGCGGAAAAACGGTGCGCACAAGAAATGGACCTGTCCATCGTGATTTCAATTTCCCGGGGAACAGATGAAGTCGGGAGTCGTAGAGCAGAACCTTTTGCCCTTCGGTGAATGTTTTTCTGAGAATCGCTTTGTCATGAAAGACTTTCGTCTTTTCTTTGTACAGTTTGGCATTCTCATACGCATCGTTGCGTATTTCATCAAGTTCACTTAATTGAAGTTTACGCTCTTCGCCGGCTTTTTCCAAATCGATATTGAGCTGTTTGATTGCCCAGAAAGCACGGTGTTCCAATTCAACAGGCAAGTGACATGCCTTTCCAAAGATGAGTCGGTATGGGGACATACCTAGGTTCGTTTTGAAGGCGGTGCGGAATGCCCAGAGCGCGTCACTTAACTTCAACGACCAATCCTTGCGGTTATTGTTGACAGTTTTTTCCAAAATTTGTTTAATTTGTCTGTTGGAAATTTCAACCTGACCGCAAGTTTGAGGATGGTAGGGTGTTGACAATTTATGACTGATGGAATACTTTTTCATTAGTGATTCAAAAGATCTGTTGCAGAAATGCATTCCATTATCACTAATGATGGTGCGAGGCGTACCGAACCGGGAAAAAATGTTCTCTTTCAAGAATTTCACGACAACCTTGTTGTCGTTGGTTCGACAAGGGATGGCCTCCACCCACTTGGACACATAGTCCACAGCCAACAAAATGTACACATTCCCGAAAGAGTTTGGAAATGGTCCCATGAAATCAATGCCCCAGACATCAAAAATTTCTACAATCAGAATGGACTGTAGAGGCATTTGATTCTTTTTTCCAATCTTGCCCATGTGTTGACATCGGTTGCAGGTTTTGCAATATTCGAAAGCATCCTTAAAAAGCGTCGGCCAGTAAAAGCCGCTCTGCAAAACCTTTTCCGCTGTTTTTCTGGGTCCGAAATGGCCCCCGCAAGCTTGATCATGGCAGAAGGACAAAACACTTCTTGTCTCAGAATTAGAGATGCACCGTCTAATGATCTGATTAGGACAGTATTTAAACAGGTATGGTTCATCCCAGTAGAAGAATTTGACCTGGGAGAGAAATTTATACTTGTCCTGATTTGACCAAAAAGATGGTGTTTCTCCGGTGACTAGAAAGTTCACGATATCAGCGAACCATGGTTCGCTTGATACGGAGAGAAGTTGTTCATCCGGAAAGTGCTCATTGATTGGAATTTCCTCTTTTGGTGCATTTGGTATGCGAGACAGATGATCGGCTACAACATTGTCGGTTCCCTTCTTATCTTTGATGGTTAAGTCAAATTCCTGAAGAAGGAGGATCCAACGTATCAATCTGGCCTTGGCATCCTTTTTTGCAAAGAGGTGTTTAAGCGCAGAATGATCAGTGTAAATAGTGACGTGGGTTCCGATCAAGTAAGGACGGAATTTCTCAAGTGCGAACACAACAGCTAAGAGTTCCTTTTCAGTCGTGGTGTAATTTAGCTGTGCGTCATTCAACGTCCTGCTCGCATAATGGATAACATGCGGCTTCTTTTCAAATCGCTGTCCTAAGACAGCTCCTATCGCAAAGTCAGAAGCGTCGCACATTAGTTCAAAAGGTTCGCTCCAGTCTGGTGCGCTTAAAATCGGAGCGGAAGTGAGTTCCGATTTTAAAAGCTTGAACGCGTGAAGGCACTCAGAGTTGAAGTCAAAGGGTGTTTCTTTTGCCAGCAAAGAAGTCAAGGGTCTAGCCAGTTTGCTAAAATCCTTGATGAAACGCCTGTAAAACCCGGCGTGGCCTAAGAATGCCCTAATATCACGGACAGTTCGTGGAGGTGGGAGGCTTGAGATAACGTTGATTTTTGCTTTATCGACTTCGATTCCTTTCTCAGAAATGATATGGCCTAACACGATGCCGTGTTTGACCATAAAATGACACTTCTCCCAGTTGAGTGTGAGGTGCTTTTCTCTACATCGTAGCATTACTAGCTCTAGATGCCTCAAACACTCAGAAAAAGAATCTCCAAAGACGGAGAAATCATCCATGAAAACCTCTAAAAATCGCTCTACCATATCAGAGAATATGCTCACCATGCACCGCTGAAATGTTGCGGGTGCATTGCACAGCCCAAAGGGCATGCGGCGGTAGGCGAAGGTACCAAAATGACAAGTGAAGGTTGTTTTGTCCTGATCCTCTGGATCAATCGGGATCTGATTATAGCCGGAATACCCATCTAAGAAGCAATAGTAGGCATGTCCGGCTAGGCGTTCAAGCATTTGATCAATGAAGGGCAGCGGGAAATGGTCCTTGCGAGTTGCTGCGTTGAGCTTTCTGTAATCAATACAGACTCTCCACCCTGTTTGTGTACGGGTTGGGATGAGCTCATTTGCTTCATTAGTGACAACGGTGAGTCCCGATTTCTTTGGTACTACATGAATGGGGCTTACCCATTTGCTATCAGATATGGGATAGATGATCCCATTGTCCAGACACTTCAGCATTTCATTCCTTACCGCTTCTTTCATTACCGGGTTAAGCCGGCGTTGAGGATCTTTGAAGGGTTTGGAATCATCAGTCATATGGATTCTGTGCTGGCAGATAGCAGGGCTGATTCCTTTGATATCAGCCATTGACCACCCAATCGCTTCCATGTTCTTTCTCAGAACATCCATGAGGGCCGACTCTTGCTCAGGCGCAAGGTCGGTTGCAATTATTACTGGAAGAGTTTTATCATTTCCCAAGTACGCATACTTGAGGTGGTCAGGAAGAACTTTGAGGTCGAGTTTCGGTGGCTCCTCCACAGATGGTCGCACTTCAGGGGCTGGTTCGTTGCGAAGAGGTTCAAATTGGGGCCCCCAATGTGCGTAGGATGCCTGTTCAGGATTTAGCTTGTCAAGGAAAAGAAGCTCCTCAGAAAATAGTTCTTCAAAAGTTTCGTCCAGACATTCGTTTTTGAAGTCAAATGTCCCCTCCTCAGACATATCGTATACAGCGTTGACTTCAAAAGTGTCATCGTGTTTCTCGCTCGCTTGGTTTCCTAGCGTGAAGATGTTGAGGTCTACTGTCATGTTCCCAAAAGAAAGTTTCATGGACCCATTACGACAGTTTATCAATGCGTTGGATGTGGCTAGGAAAGGTCGTCCCAGTATGACTGGAATTTGTCCGCTGGGATTGGTGACGAGCTCAGTCTCCAACACAATGAAGTCTACGGGGAATATGAATTCCCCGACCTTGATTAGAACATCATCAATTTCTCCCCTCGGTACTTTTGTCGAACGATCTGCCAGTTACAGAGTCACTCTGGTCGGCTTGAGCTCTCCCAATCCCAGTTGTTTGTAAACTGAGTAGGGAAGGAGGTTCACACTTGCCCCTAAGTCTAACAAGGCTCGGTTAATTTGTTTGTCCCCAATGGTGCAAGAAATAGTAGGACAACCTGGGTCCTTATATTTCATAGGAATAGACTTGGACAAAACATCGCTCAGAGTGGCAGCCAAGAAGACGGTTTTGGGGACATTTGTGGGTCGTTTTTGGGTGCACAAGTCCTTCAGAAATTTTGCATATGCCGGAACTTGTTGGACAACGTCCAACAAAGGAATGTTGACCTCACAGCGTTTAAAAACTTCCAACACCTTTTCCATGTTTGCAGAAGGCTTCTTTGATTTTAACCTATTAGGATAGGGAGCCTTAGGTCCAAACACTGAGTTTGGCAAAGCTGCAGATGGAATAGGTGCAGAAGACGGGAATGTTCTTGCTGGATCATCAATGTGGTCGTTTGGAGAATTCTCATGTTGGTTTGAAGGATGTGCAGCAGATGACGAGGAAGATGAAGAAGGAGAAGGTGATGAAGATGAAGACGGATCACAAAGAGGAGCTGGAGATGAACTAAGCACTGGCAAACTGACAGCCGCACGCTTGGATGATTCGCTGGGATTGACAACCTTGTTGTCAATAGTTCGTCCTGATCTGAAGACGGTGACGGCGTTCGCATTCTCAATATTGTTCGTCTGAACAATATGAGCGTTGTTGTTTCTCTGTTCTCTTGGGTTTATCACGGGTTGAGAGGGAAATGTTCCCTTCTCACGTTCATTAACTGCTGCAGCCAGTTGACTGATTTGAATTTCTAATCTGGCTATCGCTTGAGTGTTAGCGCTATGAAACTGACCGGATGTTTGCATAAAAGTAGCCAGACTAGATGAAGTCTGCGCAGAAGTTTTAATCAAAGCTTCCAACCCTTTTTCGATGGATGTTACCCTCTTGTCGTCTTGGGCGAACCCAGGGGGTGTGAAGGTTGGGTTGAGCTGACTCGGCTGTTGGGGCTGCTGGGGCTGGTTAGTTGAATATCCCAATTTTTGGTTTTGAAAATTTGAATTTTGAAATTGTTGGAAAGGCGGGTTTGAATTGTTGTTTTGAAAAGGAGCCTGATTCCAAGCAAAATTGGGATGATTCTTCCAACCAGGGTTGTACGTAGGTGCAAAAGGGTCGTTCCTGGGGCGCTGGTTCTGATACAGCGCATTAACGTTTTCAGGTCCCTGGGACCCAACGAGAAAAGGACATTCTTCCGATATGTGGCTAGGATGCTGACAGTTAGCGCACAAAGTTGGAGAAATTTGATTGACTGGTAGCGGTGAATTTTTCCCTTCTAAAGCTTCCATTCGCCGTACAAGAGCGGCGATTTTGGCTTCGACAGCTATAGAGGTGTCAACTATATGTGCACCACTCCTAGTCACGGATGGTTTCTCACTCACACTCTCCCACTGGATGGTTTTGTCAGCCAGTTCTTCCAAAAAGTTCCATGCGTCCTTAGCACCATAGCTCAGGAATTTGCACTGACACATGGATTCTAGCATCATACGTGAACTGGAATCTAACCCCTCATAGACAATCTGACATAACCTCCACTGTTCTAACCCGTGATGGGGACATTTGATTAAGATGTCTTTGAATCTTTCTAAGCATTTCCAAAAAATTTCACCCTCTTTTTGTTTAAAATTGTGGAGTTCGTTGCGAATTCGCACGGTTTTATGAATAGGGTAAAATTTTTTAAGAAAAACTTTCACAAAGTCATCCCATGTCGTGATCGATCTAGCTGGTAAACTGTTTAACCAGCTTTTCGCATTATCCTTAAGCGCAAAGGGAATGAATTTGAGCTTAACGACATCCTCCCCCACTCCTTGGATTTTCATCATTGCACATACTCCTTCAAATTCACTGATTAACAGGTATGCATCCTCGGACTCGAGTCCGTGGAATTTTGGGAGTAGTGGTATGAACTGTGGTTTGATTTCATAGTTGTTTGCCGCAATGGTGGGCAGTACTATGCATGAAGGAAGGGATGATCGGTGTGGATAACATCTGTCCTGTAATGCTGCTTCCTGTTGCTCAACGATTGTTAGCTCCGTCATTGTTGGTGGTGTAGGAGAAGAAAGTGAAGGTGAAGGATCGGACGGCTCCAATGAGGCAGAAGGTAAGGTCTCAGAGGATTCTGAGGAATCAGAAGGTGAAGATGAATCGGAAGATATAGGCACAAACCGAACTAATCGAGATTGTGAATCTCTAGTCCAAGCTGACATGCACTATTCGGGAGTTGTAGGGAGACGACTGAGAGAGAGAAGAGAAAGAAAAAAAATGTTTTTTTTTTATTTTTTGTTTTTAAACTAAAAATTTACAACCACAAATATCACACACAAGGTATAACAAGATCACAAACAAGACACACTGCACACACCTAATCAGTCTAGGGTCACCTAGGTCAACTAGACCTGCTCAAAAAAACTTGCTTTTTGAAGTAAAAATGTACTGCGAAACGGGCCCAAGATAGACTGATCGAGAAGCCAGGTAAGTGCAGAGAGGAAGGGAGGTTTTCCCTCGCTTTCGCGAGGTTCCTTAATTAGAGTAACCTTCTCTCTTTCGGCGGTTGCGCCTTTCACACTTTCCTAGACACTTCAGGAACAATGTACCGATCGGCGGTGTTCGAAATACACTTAACTTACCCTAATGAGCGCGAAGTCCTTAGAGGCTGAAAGTCTAATTTCTTTTAAAGTTAATGAGGGTGTGAAAATGCTCGTTCTTTGTGGTTTGTGGGCCACGGAGAAGGGTGATGAAATCCCTTACCGTATCTTGTTGGGGTTCTTTGCCCTTAAGTCCGTATTAAATTCATGCAATGCGCAAACAATAAAAGTTGTTCAAATCATCAATCAATCGTTTTTTATGTTATAAGCGGTGCGCTGCAAAAAAATACGGTTAGTTTCTTTTGGCAGTTGTGCTTGGCACTTGTGCAGCGGAGTTTGCGAAAGAAATCCTGCACAAAATTGAAGTATTGGAGCGTCGGGTTTGAGGAGAAGGGTGATGAAAAATACGTACCTTGATTTTATGAAGTTAGAAACTTCCGTTGGCTTGATCCGTGATCACTTGAGAGTTCGCTTGTACGGGTCGATCTACCCGGATCTTTGGCACTGTTAACCTCGTAACGCCTTTCTCCAGAATTCCATTCTCAGCTCCGCACAATCGTAGTTCGTATTTCAGTTGCAATCTGGAATTTGAGAAAAATACGATACTTAGTGCATAATACGATATCTATGGCCAAATTTCTGTAGATATATAATTAAATAATTCTAAATATAGAAATGGACTAAAAACAGAAATTTAGAGATGTAACAGAAAATTTGGGGCAAAACATCAGGTTCAGGCCGCAATTTGCGGCCATTTTGAGCATTTTGGCGGCCAAGTCTTGGTGTTATTGCTCCATCTTTTTTGTGTGCTCTTTATTTCTGTTAGTAAACCTTTTCTATATCCAGAATAATTTTAGCACAATTATATATACAGCAGAAAAGAAAACACAGAGAGCAACGAGTCGGATATTTGAGGTGTTTTGTTTTTTTTTTGTGTTTTTTTTTTATGTTTTATACAAAGTATATACAGAGATAACTCAAAATAATCTTCGTGGTGTTGCCACTCCCCGGCAACGGCGCCAAAAACTTGTTCGAAACCCACGGTGACGTGCTTTTTGGAAAATAAGGTCAATATCAGATATGTCGGTTTTTGTCAGAAAAATAGTGCACGACGTGAGTATCGAGTGTTAAAAATACCGCAAGTGCACGGTGCATTTGTAGCAAGCCGGCAAGTACGGGTCGAACCACCAGGAGTGGATATCACGACATCATTTTGAGTTATGGATCAAAAGCTTGAAGATGGTGTTTTGTCACGTTTTAGTGTGATACCTAAAAGAAACAAGATTTGGGATATAAAAACTTAAGCTAATGGTTCAGTAAGAGTGAATTATGACTTTTACCCCCAACTCTCCATTTTTGATTCTAGATTTACTTCTTTTTAGTTTCCATTGGAATACCGAAAGCATACCGTATTTATCCGAAAAATGTATCGGGATGAAATACGATATCAAGGGTAGAAAAACAGAAACTAACAAGAATGGAATGGATAATGGAGTGGATATGGAATTAATTAAGTGAAATAGCAAGTATAGAATATATGCAAGAATGCTATATATCCTATCTAGCTAGTTGCGACACATAACTTGATTCCGTATTCACGCCCACTTCAAATCGTAACAAAGCAAAGATGAAATGTAAAGAAAGGATAAGATATATGTTTAAAGGTTGATTTAAAACGATATATCCTATCAAGCAAAACATGATAACCTTGCTATGTTAAGAAAAGAAGTGAAAAAGTGCAAGAATCAAAAAGGGAGAGGTTTGAGGTAAAGTCGTTTCACATCCTACCTCACCATCGCCTAAGAATAACTACTCACACATTATCATATCCATACACAACTGAATAATGAGGAAAATTGACATAATTAAGAAAAAGAGATACAAGGTCAAACTTGATAATAGAGATTTATTGCAACACTTCAAATCACATGTAATGAGTTCAAATACTAAAATCTACTCTTGCAAGCTCAAAATTAGAGGTTGCAAGACCAGAGGATAGCAAAGAACTCAACCTAAATCCAAGAGAAACACGAATTTTTACAAAGGTGCACAAATATCATAATATCAGAATTTCTTCTCAAAAATTACCTATCTTACTACTTCTCAGATCTGCTATATATAGGCAATTCAAATTACAAAAATAGAACCACAGGTGGACCAAATGCACCATGAGGGGCCCATGAAAAGAAAACGAGCCACTTTGGTAGTGATCAGGCCGCAAATTGCGGCCTTATTGGCAAAATATGCGGCCGGCTTCTGGAGTGTGGGGCCCACCTTGTTGCACTAGTCTTCTGGTTAGTTGAGTGTCTCCCATTAATTACAATTTTGTCTATTTCTCACATGGGTGGATTCTGTAGTGATGAACAGAGAGCATCTCCTGTTAAAGTCCATGTTTATACTTGGTTTCACCATTATTCTGTTGCAACCTTGCTCTGTATTCTGCCCGTCGGCAGTTATGGTGAAAAACCGTCGTTTTTGTTCATGTTGTGTACTAGCTCCCGTGTTTTTGCCTGTGTACTTGTGTTCTGTACTATTGAGCAGAAAGAGATTAATAGCACTGTTTATTGATAAAAATGATAGGAATTTAGTGGTATTAAAATGTAATAAATCGTGTCGATCAGTGATACCGGATCAGGATCCCGCATATGTAATCTGTTACATGGGCTACAGATAGGTAGAGAACTGAGAACGGGTGATAAGTTTCATGAGATAGAAACGGTGTAAGTGTTGCAACCAAGTCTGTTGGTCACTATCACCCTGTATTACCAGAATACATTGATTCTGAACAAATGTTATTAGATACCGAACCTGATATACAACATCATATCAGTCTCTTTATTAGTAAAGAAAGAATATAATTTTGTATTGTTGGATAATGTTTTGAACATTTCCTATATCAAGAGTTGATCGGTTCAGGCACGTTATCTAAAAGCATTGACGTTCTAAATCAAACTACAGTTCTTAGTATACAGAACACACACAAGAGGAAGAGTTTAGAAATGAACGCATCCTTCTTGAGGTATTGTAGACTAGGTCATATCAATGTGACCCGACTAGCTGAAGTTACATTTAGATGCATATTTAAATTAGTTTTAATTTACATCTTGTGAAACTTGCCGGTCATGTCACAGAGATAAGATGACCATAGCTCCATTTATTGGAAACAGAGAAAGAGTTAGTGAACTTTTGGGATTGATACATGTTGATGTATGAAGGTCCCCTGTCTACACATGCCAAGACCGGTTCTTTATACTTCATTATATTCTCTGATGATCTCTCAAGATTCAGACATATGTTCCTGTTGAAACACAAGTTCGAAGCTTTTGAGATATTCACAGAATATAAGTTGGAAGTAGAGAACCAAAATACGGGTATAAGTATTATGTCCCTTGATGAGATCAAGGAGGAGAATACTTGAGCACGGAATTCTTGGACTATTCTAAAGGAGAATGAGATTCTCTCTCAGCATTACTCCTCCGTATACACCACAACACGTCGGTGTATCGGGGCGGAGCAATAACACCCTATGTGATATGGTGTGCTCTATGATGAGTACTACTGAGTTTCCTATTTCCTTTTGGGAGTTATGCACTTGAGAAGCTGCATACCTCTTGAATAGGGTTCAAATCAAATCAGTTGCTTACCACTTCATATGTGATATGGAAAGGGAAGAGCCCATATATTAAGTTTGTTAAGATTTGGGGTTGTCCGGCCTATGTCTAAAAGCAAAATACGGACAAGCTCGAGGTAAAGTCAGATCTGTGGAAGTTTGTTGGATATCCCAAGCATTCGCAAGGGAATATCTTCTACCAAACCGAGAAACAAAAGTTTTTTATTTCTCAACATGCCACCTTTGTGAAAGGGAATTTCTTGTGAAGAAATTAGTGGTCATGAGGTAGAACTGGAAAGGTTCCAGCTATACAAACTGCAGCTGATGATTTGGTAGAACCAAAGGATTCAATAGTTTCCAACGAACCTCAGCCTCTCCGCCGATCTAGTAGGGTTCCTCACCCACCTGAGAGATACTTTGGTTTCTCTATGACAGTGGGAACGAGGATTGCATCATGAGATGATGACCCAACTAGTTTCGAGCTGGCTATCAGGAGTGTGACTCTGTAAGAATGGCTGGATGCTTATCGATCTGAGATGGAATCCTTATACACCAACAAAGTATGGACTTTGGTTGCTTTATCTGAAGGGTTAAATCCCCATCAGGAGCAAGTATATCTTGAGAAGATTACTTGGTGTACATGGAAAAGTTGAGACTTTCAAAGCTATGCTTAAGTCCATCCGGATCCTACTTGCCACGGCTACATACCATGACTACGATATCTGGTGGTTGGGTGTCATGACTGCTTTTCTAAATGATGTTTTAGTAGAGAGCGTCTATAAGTACACAGCCAGAGGGCTTCATAGACAGTGGGAGCAGCGGAAACGTGAGCAAGATGTTTTATGAGATAAAACAGGCATCGCGGAGTTGGAACATCTATTTTGATGTGGTAGTTGATTTATATGATTTACTATCTATTAACCGCAATCAAGAACGGCGTCGCATGAAGCTAGCCGGTGAGTACGGGTCGGTCCACAGGGATGTTGTGAATTTCCGATTCGCGCTTACGAGTTAATTCCGAAGGGTGTTCGGATTAATTATTAAATCTAAAAATCTAATTAATCTATACTAATTATCTAGATCTACTCTTGCTAGGGCTAGGTTTAGGGATGGTTTGGAAATGTAATTAAATCTCAACGCTTTCTATACCCGAATGAAGATCTGTGAGGAGTTATGGTAATTATCAATAAAGTGGATTAGATCCGTTCGGGAAGGTGATCCTTCCTCTAGGTTCTTGTCCTTCCTTTAGAGATCCTTACCCTAACCTCCATGGAAAACATCACACCCGGGCCTTTATACTACGGTATCCCTGCTACCTCGAGGGATAGAGTGCCGTAGGGAGCGGTATGTGCATGTATGCATGGAGTCCTATTGTAAATATTTGGTGGGTAAGAAAGGGATGAGAGATCTCATCTCTCAAAATCCTTCCCCAAAGCTAACTCTAAACAAGTTTCTAGGGCATGAAATTAAATCTACCTAGGGCAAGGAATTTAAATCTACACTAAGGCAAGAAATTAAATTACTTACAGATGCATCCCTCCAATCATCCATGCAGGGTTGTCAGATCTGAATTTCTGAATGGAGAAGAAACACTGATGCTCTCCAAAAGATTTCTAAATTTTATTCATTAAAGAGAGGCATCAAGAAAATACAATGTTTTGGGTTCCTATTTATAGAGAATAGGAAACCCTAGGGTTACAATGACTCGCATGTCTGAAATTACAAAAACAGCCCTTAGGTTGACTATTCAGCGCCGCACCAAAAAATTGGTAAAAAGTTTATTTTTCAATCTCTTAATATTGCCGCGGAACCGCGGCCCGAGGCCTGGTTTGGCCGCGGTTCCGCGGCCAAAATGATGAGTTGGCTTCTGAAATTTCTTGTCTTGGTTCCTGGCTCTCTGGTCTTCCTACTTCTTTATTTCTTTTCTTAATTTAACTTCTGACTCTCTTCCAGATTTTGCAGTGTACATTGTTGTGGACTTAACCGTGGCTTTGTGTCGACGTCTTGAACCTTGCTTTGTGAACTGTTTCTTATGTAGGCTTGATCAAGATCTTCTGTTTATTGGTTAAAGTCCACTTTTTTATCGTCTTTACCTCGTTTTCACTGTTTTCTGTCCAAGAACCTGTAACCTGTAACACGTAGCAGACATGCGTCAAAAGCACCCGTTTATTTATAAAAAGAATAAGAATGGGGAATATAATAATACAATATTATGATGTGAACAAATACCCCCAAACTTATCTTTTGCTCGTCCTCGAGCAAACTTATTTTTATTCACTAAAATCCTAACCGCACTTTCGCAGGGAAACGCGATTCCACTGAGCTCGTGCAACAAGCCGTTAAACCTCTAGGTGTCCCTAGTAGGAGGAGTGTTGTCTCCTGAGGGTTTTCAGCGGATTACACCAACAAAATCCTTTCAACTCGGCCCATTGACTTTTGTTCTCCAATTAGGTTTTCTAATAAGGAATTCTATTATCTTTTGACTCGCAAATTATCCACCCACATTCTTCACACTTCCTCATTATTTAACTTAAGATTATATATATCCTATAGACTTACTTAGCTTTCGGCATCTCTTAAGTTTTCCTTCTAGGATTCCATCTCGACTTAGGAATTTCTATCAACTCTATTAAAGATATAAGTTCTATTTTTCATTCCTCTCTCTTATCTAAATTCCAATCATATATCCCTACGTGTGTGTATAGATCACCCCTACACTTGGAAATTCAAATCAAGCAATCATACTCTCGTCCATTGTCCAAAGCACTTATTAATTTGTGAATTTTTTAATGAAATTTGCTTACACATCCTTCATGCGACCGTTAATACTTCTTGAGGTACCAACAACCGATTACAAGATGCGTTAGTACTTTAAAGCGTACTTCCTAGTTTTGCAACACCCAAGGCTTTAGCAGTGACTCCCAAACCAGTTGGTCTAAGACACTGGGTGATGAAACACCCTCGCAAAATATTTTTCTATTTTTGCACCCTTAAGTAATCACAAAAACCAGTGTCCATTTTTTTATTCTTTATTCACTTTTTTTCTCTATTTTCATTGTACTAAGGACTTTAGACAAAAGCACTTCAAGGTCTCTTCTACTATTCCAAGTTTCAAGGTACGTGATTGTGCAAATTGTAGGGTATACATTTTCAGAATCTAGACTTAAGCTAGGAACTATTTTTCAAACTTATACTCTAATAGGAACATCAATACTCTTCCCTCATTTTGACTTAGCCCAAGAAGTGAACCCAAAATTTGCCTATTTCTAAATAAACAACAAGGTATATACTTTCTACCGTTAAACTTTAAGGAATGTTATCTTTAGGGTTTTTAATTCACGAAGTCTAAGATCTAGTTGTTCCTAACCAGTTAACCTATTTGTCAAACTCAAGTCAATTATAGCCAAAATTAAATACAATAATTTTTAAAAATTTTTAATTTTTATGGATTTTCAAATAAGTATGCAAATGCAAAAATATACATATGAATGCGAAGGACGAAGACGTACCGAGCATACCCCCAAACTTGAACTTGACAGTGTCCTCACTGTCATGCTAAACCAAGAGGGTCAAAATATCGGCACTCCCCTGTTTATTTATTTATAATTTTTATATTTTTAATGTTTTGAAGTTTTTTTTTTGTTTTTTTTTCTAGAAAAGAAAACAAAAAATATATACATATATACAAAGATTCCCCCAAACTTAAGCTTGGCCTTGCACAAGCCAAAAGTTAGCACCAACCATTCAAAAATCTTATCGTGGAAATGGTATAGCTGGTGCAAGAAAATGAGAAGCACGCGAGACCGTGTGGAAAGAAGAATGGTAGAATATGGTCTCGGTGGGGGAGAAGAATGGCGAAAAGAAGAAGGAAGTGGAGTACGATCTTGAGTGAATAAATTAGCGCAGTTTGTGATGACCGATGTGTTAAAAGTGATTGCGCTAACCTATCAACTCGTCGTGAAATAGGGTCAAATCCCTCAAGATTCGTAAGAAAACATGGGTACGCCGAACTTGGTATAGGAGATGAAAGCGTAACGGTCATTTGTTCGGTCGGAACAATGGGAAAGACGAAAGGGAGTGAATTAGGGATAGTATCTTTCTCACCGTAGTAAACTGTTTCGAACTTGAAAGATTCCATTAATGGTTCGAAACTACTATAATCAACCGAGTCTGATGGCTCATCTGAAAATGTAAAGGACTCAAACTCGGGCGGTGAGTCATCAACATCGTCCGAAAAAGTGAAACACTCGTAGGTGTCATCGTCTGTGAGAATTGTGTCAGATTCAAAGGAAAAGGTTTCAAGCTCACAGTCTTCAAGCGGGGTCGGAACGATGGGAAGGAGGGAGGGTGATATAACAGTCAAAGGTTCAGGAGGATGAATTGGAAAATCAGACACATCAAACAAAAATGATTCAACCTCAATATTATCCTCAAGACTCTCCTCAATACTATCCTCAATATTCAACTCATCCATGCCATTATCATCAAAATCTAGATGCATATGAGATTCAGGAGAAACATTTAATAACTCAGGATGATGATTTGAACATAAAATTTCAAGCAAATCGACAGGTTCATCATCCGAAATATTCCCGGCGTCCATACTCTCAATCAAGTGAAAATCAATTTCTTTAGACACCTCATCAACAGCATGGATATCTATCGATTTAGGTTCTAGAGTGGAGGTGTAAAGGTCAAAAGGATTAGGTGTGGTTTCACTCGAAAAGGGATCCTCACAATTTGGCAAATCAAGAACTACAAATTCACACAACTCGTTTTTATTTTCAACTGGTGAACTATTTTGGACAATCGATGGAAAACCGGAGTTGTGGGCTGGAATCGGGTATGGGTAGGTTTGATTTGGAAATCCTCTCTCATTCTCACTCTGTCCAACTGCCGCCTCATACATTGAAAAATTTGGAGCTAGCGGGACACTAGCTACCGGTTCACTAGGTTGCATAAGGGCGGCCATGGACGCCTCCACATTCCTCATCATTTTATTTGTTGCAGCAATATATGCCTCCAACGACTCTTCCAAACTAGACTTGGGTAGTGAAGGGGTTTTGGTAAAAGATTCAAAATCGTGTGGATATGTGAAACTCCCTAATGGCTGTGTAGAAACGGTGTCTAGTGAAGGTGGTAAGGTCGGGTATGACTGGTAGGAAGTGGGTGGTAAGACAGGGGTAGGGTCAACATATGGATAAAAAGGTGAATAATCGTGCGGATCCCTAAAACTAGATGAGTGGAGAGGGGTGAAAGATCGACTGCGAGATTGAGCAACATGCTCAGCAAAGGACATCGGCCTAGGAGTGACAGAAGGACTTGAAGAAGTGGTATCAACATATATAGGTGGTAAAGGTTGACTCGGTTGACACAAATTGGGTTGAAAAGTCAAACTATTTCTCCTAGACGTCTCTATGTGATCTTTCAAAGATTTTTTTGGCAAGGAAGGATCGTCTTTAAATTGACCGAACAAATTAACGTACGACGCAAAATTAGGTTCGGGATACCAAAGTTCGGCTAATGATTTATTATATGGGGTACCCATGTTAGAAGAAGAAATGTGACAAGAAGGAAGGTTGGGTGGTGCAAAGGTTTATTTGCGGCTAAATTTTTTTTGCAAGTTTCTATAAAATATTTGTCCTTTTTATTTTCATTCTTTTTCTCTTTATTAGGAAAAATTTGTTGCAAAAAGATTTTCAACACAAGATATGCAACATCAAAATATTTTATAGAAAAGATATGCAACAGCAAAATATTACTTGCAATCTAATTTCATTTTAAGCAAGGCACAAAAATCCTGCACAAGATCGTTATTTGGAAGGGAAAAAATTTTTGAGCGTAAAGAAATCCTGCAGGCAAATTTACAGAAGATATATCAAGATTTGCAGAGGAGGAGAGAGAAAACTCACAGAAATTTGCAGTGGCAGAACTGTTTTTTTTTTAATCGCGCTTCTGCCTTTTTTTCAAGCCCTGAATAGACCAGGCCGCGGCGGTTCCGCGGCCAAAATGGGGCTGGCGCGGCGGTTCCGCCGCAATTTGGTCGGTTCTGCCTTTTTTTTTCTTTTTTTTTTCTTTTTTGGTGGACCAGATCACTGTTCAGACCATAATATTGCATTTTTCATTCCCCTATTCTTATCCTTTTTATAAATAAACAGGTACTCTTGACGCACGTTTGTTGCATATTACAGGATACAGGCTCTTGGAGCAAATACAGTGAAAAAGACGAAAGTTGATACAGGAAAGGGACTTTTGACCAACAAGTAGACGGATCCTAGTCAAGCCAAGTCGAAGAACAGTACAAGGTCCAAAATGTCAAGTGAACGGTCAAAAGATACGAACAAGTTTTCACTGAAGATCTGGAGAAGACCCAGAAGCCCAACAGAGAAAATACATATGGAAATAGGAAGCCCAAGAATATAGGAAGGAGTCACAGAAGTTTGGTGAGCCAAGGCCACCAATGGGCCGCGGAACCGCGGCCCAAGCGCCTTATTGCCGCGGTTCCGCGGCCATTATAAGCCCGTGTCGGTGGATTTTTGGCGTGTCGGTGTGTCGGTGCGGGTGTTGGGATTTTCAGTGGGTAAATCTGTAATTGCACATATGCGAGAGCCTGTAACCCTAGTTTCCTTGTTTGCTTATAAATTGTAATCAACAATTGTAAAAACCTATGCCTCTTTTTAATCAATAAAATTCAGAATTGCTGGGAGTTATTCAGATCTGTTCTCTATTGTTTGGAAGGAGCCATCGAATTAGTAAGTAATTTCATTCCTTTAATTAAAATGTTTTATCATTCCCTAATGAGCGAGTAATCTCCTCGCTTGTTAGGGTTAGCCTTAGGGAAAGGGTTGAGAGATGAGATCTCTCACCCCTTTCAATACCACCTTCACCTAATGAATTAGAACTCCATGCATACGCGCACAACCGCTCCCTGCGGCATCCTACCCCTCGAGGTAACGATGAACCGTAGTATAAAGGGCCGGTTGCGTGCGTTTTCCATAGGGGTTAGGGTAATTATGGATAAAGGAAGGATACGAATCTAGAGGAAGAAACATCTTCCCAAAAGATTCTTATCCACTTTATGGATAATTACCGTAACATCTAATAGATCTAAAAAAGAAGGCATTGAAAGCGGTGAGGAAAACATTAATCTCCAAAACTTCCCCTAAGCCTAACCCTAGCAAGACTCTTAATTAGATTAATTAGATCCAGTTTTTATAGATTTTTATAAACCAACCAAAACGACATTTTGAATCAACTCGTTAAAACACATAAAAGAAATTTACCCGTCTCTGTGGATCGACCCGTACTCACCGGCTAGCTGCGAAGCTACGCCGTTTCTGATTGCGGTAAACTTATATTTTTGGAATAATCAAATGGCGCCGTTGCCGGGGACGGCGTAATTTTTCTTTTTGTGAATTTTCAGGTTGATATTAATTTTAAAAAAAAATTATAAATATCTGAAAATATAAAAAAATACAAAAATTATCAACTTTGATCTGTTTGAAGGGTGTATCTTTTGAATCTTGCAGGAACAACGAAGAATCGCGGATCTGGAATTTTACAGAGGGAAAAACATAAAAGTACATATAAGAACAGAGAGGAACTGAAGGTACAGAACAGCGGAAAATTTTTCAGAGACCGATTCCACCAGGAGACCGCGTTTCCGCCGCAGAAGTGGGCCCCACGCCGCGGTTCCGCCGCGCCTTGGCCACGTCAGCGCATCATTTTTATATGGTTTGCTCTCTTTTCCTCCCCTTTGCGCTCTCCATATCTCCACTGTAAAAATTTTCTGCAGGTATTCTTTGCGCTAAAAATTCTTCCTCCTCCCCCTTCTAAATAACAGATTTTCTGCAGGTTTCTTTGCGCTGCGCTAAAAATTGATTGCGAGTGAAATTGTATTGTTTTGCATAATTTAATCGGACTCTAAGGGGCTAATTGACCAAACTCAGATTGGGTGGGGATTTCATCACCTTTCCCAGGACCCCAGAAAACACCTAAAGCATTTTGCATCGACTGCAATTAATTAAAAAAAGATTAGACTCAGACCTAAGGACATCGAGCTCAATAGAAAAAGGACTAGTATAGGCATCGACCGTTTATCCTAACCGACTTTGCGGTGTCTAGGCTAGTGGTTATTAATTAGGCCTACTTTTGTGGTTCCTTCCCACTTACCTGGCCCTACTTGTCCGTGAAGAGGCGGTTTGAGGTCCTATTTCTAGCCCTAGTTAGGAGCTGTCTAGCAGACCTAGGCGACCCTAGATCTAGGCCTGATTGTGCATGTGTGGTTGATACATTTGTGTCACGAGTCTCTTTTCAAAACTTCTTTGCAAAACTCTCACATAAATAAAAAAAAAAAGAAAAATCTTTTCAAAACTTGCAACTTGCCGCTAAGAAAACTTGCAACTCACTTCCACTCACTTCCCTTCATTGACATTATCTTACCCCCACATTCTGTTTTTCTATTTTTCTGACTACACTACCTCTTTAGTGTATGTCACTTTGGACTAGGGATACTAACGCCCGATTAGTCCGTGTTTCGTTGGTACCGAACGACGAACCTTTCGACACCGAAGTCGAAATTCCCTCCATTTCCTTACCTCCATCTTCAAATTCTTCTTTCGAAGGTATGTCGGGATTCAACCCCAACGATACCTTACCGACGGGAATGATTCCACCTCCGCCAGGTGCGAATAACCCGAATCTTCCGCCTGTTGTAGCGCCCGCACGAGTTGCGCTCCAGGATCTCTTCTACCCCGTCCGCACTTCTTTACCCACATGTCTTTCACCCCCACCGGCAAATGGGGACAACTTTGAAATAAAACCACATTACATCAATATGCTGCCAAAATTTCATGGTTTGGAATCTGAAAATGCATATATCTTTATCAATAAATTCAAAAATGTGTGCGCTATGATGAAGACAACCCAATTAAGTGATGACGCTATAAGGCTAAGGGTCATTCCTTTTACCTTATGTGACCTAGCCGAGAAGTGGCTATACAGCACCGCATCACATTCCATTAGAAATTGGGACGAGTTTGTGAGAGCTTTTCTGAAAAAGTTCTATCCTTATCACAAAACTGCTAGAATCCGTAAAGAGATTATACAATTTTCACAGCTTCCTTCCGAACCATTTTGGAAGTGCTTCGAGAGATTTAAAGACCTACTTGTTCAATGCCCTCATCATGGGATCGAAAGTTGGCAACTTTGCCAAACATTATACGAGGGATTGAACTCGGCAACGAAGCAGTTGCTAGAAACCATATCTCAAGGTCATTTTCTCTCCAAGTCTAGCGACGAAGCGTGGCAGTTTCTTGAGGATCTTAGTGAGCAAACAATTCAGTGGGAGAGTACCAAGACCACATCATCTTCTTCTATTGGTCAATCTAGGGCAGGCATACATCAAGTAGATATGTCGATTGCAGTGAAGGCCGAGATGGCCGCACTTATGAAAAAGCTAGAAGCCATTGAGACCAAAATCTCATCGTCTTCTCCTGCCACTGCTTTACCCACGCGAACTGTTTGTGCTTGTTGTTCGAATCCATCGCATCTAACCGAAGAGTGTCCTTATAATGCATCTACTCAAGGGCAGGATCAAGTCAATGCTGCATTTCAGCAACGACAAAGAAACGATCCGTACTCTTCGACATACAATTCGGGGTGGAGTCACCCAAATTTCGCTTGGAACCAAAATCAGCAAGTCCAAGGAAATAACAATTTTCAAAGACCTCCTCCTCCACAACAACAACAAGCACCTTCACAAACTCAAAACCAGCAACCTTTCCAACAACAACCTTATACAAATCAAACGAACAATTTGGTTCAACCAATGATGATAAGGTTATCTCGCTCGAAAAAAGTTTAGATGCATTTCTCAAGCAATCTACAGAATCCGCAGCAAGATTTGAAAATTATGTTCAATCTTTGTTGACTAACAATGCTTCACACGATCAAAGTATCAAATCTATTGAGGCACAAATTGCACAATTAACTGCTGCGTTGAGCGAGAGAGAAAAGGGAAAGCTTCCATCTCAACCATTGCCCAATCCCGGTCACACACAAAACGCATATCCCAATCACAATGTAAATGCGGTGACCACGTTGAGATCCGGAAGAGTGTTGCAAAATAATGATGACATCCCCGCCGGTGGTTCTTCTTCTTCTTCTTCTTTTTCTCCATTGTCATCTTCCCCTTCTTCATTTTCTTCACTTTCTTCTTCACCTCTTTCTTTAGAGCCTATTCTCCACCCTTCACACGGCTCTACTTCTTCTAGCTCGAACGGACCCATTTCTCACAACATGAACACATCTACACCGGGATCCGTTCCTACTCCACATTCTACTCCACAGACATTTGACTCAACGAATTTTCAAAATGCTCCATTCCCAAACAGGTTGAGTCCTAATAAACCAAATGCACAAGTGGAAAAGATTGTGGAGATATTTAAGCAGGTTAGCATAAATATACCTCTCTTGGATGCTATCCAACAAGTCCTTTCATACGCGAAAATCTTAAAGGGCTTATGCACCTCGAAGAGAAAGGCATCTCAAGTACCCAAGAAAGTGCTAGTGGCTAGTGCAGTGAGCAATGCTATTAACCACCATCAAACCTTACCCCAAAAACGAAAGGACCCCGGCTGTCCTACGATTTCAATCACAATTGGGGATAAGAAAATTAATCGAGCACTTTTAGGTCTTGGGTCTAGTGTTAACCTGATTCCCTACTCCGTGTACGAACAATTAGGGGTTGGAGAGTTGAAACCCACTCGTTGTACTCTCCAAATGGCAGATCGATCAATCACCCATCCAAAGGGTCAGCTAGAGGATGTGTTGATCAAAGTTGGGGAGTTCATATTCCCCGTCGATTTTATCGTTATGGATACACAACCTGTTGCTAACCCAAGAAACCAAATTCCAGTGATCCTCGGTCGACCATTTTTGGCTACTTCCAATGCTTTAATAAACTGCCGCAATGGCTCCATGACTCTATCCTTTGGGAAGATGTCTAGTGAGTTCAATATTTATAAGATGGGAAGTCTGCCCCCCGTGCCTAAAACTAGTACACGAGAAGTTTGCTCTATTCACGAAATCACGCAGGAGGACTGCGAGCTTGAAAGATTTCTATTTGATGAAAACAGTTTTGACGCCACTAGTGCGTCCCTCCTTGAGCCTACCACCGTTGACACAACCGAAATTGATTATGAATGTTTCACTTTTTCGGATGACGACGACTCACAGCCCGAATATGAGTCTTTTGAATTTTTGGATGAGTTAGTCAAACCATCCGAATCGGTTGTTTGCAGTGATTTCGAACCTGTGTTGGAGTCCTTTAAGTTCGAGGTAGATTCCGCAATGATTCTTTCGCCTCCGAAATTCGAACTCATGTCCTTACCGCCTCACCTTAAATATGCTTACATAGGTGAGAATGAGACTTTTCCCATTATAATATCAGCCTCTCTAGCCTTCGAGCAAGAGAACGCTATTTTAAAAGTCTTACAAGATAGGCGGCAAGTTTTCAGTTGGACTATGGCGGACATCGAGGAAATCAGTTCCCTTATAATTGAATATCATATGCAATTGATGGATGATGCCAAGTCAATAGAGGACCCACAGGAACATCTTGGGGATATTGTGGTTAGTCAACCTCTTCCTTTAGAAGTTAAACCACCCCCATTTCTTTTGGGAAGCTACGAGAATGCCAACATTCCACTGATTGCTGATCATTCCCATTCTCGTTTAGATGCATCACCACCTCCTGTATATTCACCTCCACACCCTCCATACCACCACTTCTATCTTCCCCAATTTTTTGTGAATCGCTACAACTTATTCTTCCACCAACTCATACTCTTTACTGATAAATTTTTCAACTGGTTGGTGTTGACGTTTGGTCTATGCAAAGTTTGGCAGTAATGTCTAACATAGTTTAAATGAAGTTTGGGGGAGGGCCTTTTTGTATATATTTTTGTTTTTCTTAACAATAAAAAAAATTTAAAATAAACAGGGGAGTATCGGCATTTTGACCCTCTTGGTTTAGCATGACAGTGAGGACACTGTCAAGTTCTAGTTTGGGGGTATGCTCGGTACGTCTTCTTCCTTCGCATTCATTTGTACATATTTTTGCATTTGCATACTTATTTGAAAACCCATAAAAAATTGAAAAATTTCAAAAATATAAAAATTAATGTATTCAATTTTGGCTAATTGACTTGAGTTTGACAAATAGGTTAACTGGCTAGGAATAACTAGATCTTAGACTTAGTGAATTAAAAACCCTAAAAATAACATTCCTTAAAGTTTAACGGTAGAAAGTATATGCCTTGTAGTTTATTTAGAAATGAGCAAATTTTGGGTTCACTTCTTAGGCTAAGTCGAAACAAGGGAAGAGTATTGATGTTCTTATTAGAGTATAAGTTTGAAAAATAGTTCCTAGCTTAAGTCTAAATTCTGAAAATGTATACCCTCCAATTTGCACATTCACGCACCTTGAAACTTGGAATAGTAGAAGAGACCTTGAAATGCTCTTGTCTAAAGTCCTTAGTACGAAGAAAATAAAAGAAAAAGTGTGAATAAAGAATAAAAAAATGGACACTGGTTTTTGTGATTACTTAAGGCTGTAAAAATAGAAAAATATTTAGCGAGGGTGCTTCATCACCTAGTGCCTTAGACCAACTGGTTTGGGAGTCACTGCTAAAGCCTTGCGTGTTGCAAAGACTAGGAAGTACGCTTTAAAGTGCAAACGCATTTTGTAATCGGTCGTTGGTACCTCAAGAAGTATTAACGGTCACATGAAGGATGTGTAAGCAAATTTCATTTAAATTCACCAACTAATTAGTACTTTGGACAACGGACAAGGGGTTGATTGCTTGATTTGAATTTCCAAGTGTAGGGGTGACTTATACACACACGTAGGGGTATGTGATTGGTGTTTAGATGAGAAAAAGGAATGAAGAATAGAACTTGTATCTTTAATAGAGTTGATAGAAATTCCTGAGTAGAGATGTAACCCTAGAAGGAAAACTTAGGAGATGCCGAAAGCTAAGTAAGTCTATAGGATATATATAATCTTAAGTTAAATAATGAGGAAGTGTGAAGAATGTGGGTGGATAATTTACAAGTAGAAGATAATTGAATTCCTTGTTAGAAAACCTAATTGGAGAACAAAAATCAATGGGCCGAGTTGATAGGATTTTGTGGGTGTAATCCGCTGAAAACCCTCAGGAGACAACACTCCTCCTACTAGGGACACCTAGAGGTTTAACGGCTTGTTGCACGTGCTCAGTGCAATCGCGTTTCCTTGCGAAAGTGTGGTTAGGATTTTAGAGAATAAAATAATAAGTTTGCTCGAGGACGAGCAAAAGGTAAGTTTGGGGGTATTTGTTCAGACCATAATATTGCATTTTTCATTCCCCTATTCTTATCCTTTTTATAAATAAACAGGTACTCTTGACGCACGTTTGTTGCATATTACAGGATTCAGGCTCTTGGAGCAAATACAGTGAAAAAGACGAAAGTTGATACAGAAAAGGGACTTTTGACCAACAAGTAGACGGATCCTAGTCAAGCCAAGTCGAAGAACAGTACAAGGTCCAAAATGTCAAGTGAACGGTCAAAAGATACGAAAAAGTTTTCACTGAAGATCTGGAGAAGACCCAGAAGCCCAACAGAGAAAATACATATGGAAATAGGAAGCCCAAGAATATAGGAAGGAGTCACAGAAGTTTGGTGAGCCAAGGCCACCAATGGGCCGTGGAACCGCGGCCCAAGCGCCTTATTGCCGCGGTTCCACGGCCATTATAAGCCCGTGTCGGTGGATTTTTGGCGTGTCGGTGCGTCGGTGCGGGTGTTGGGATTTTCAGTGGGCAAATCTGTAATTGCACATATGCGAGAGCCTGTAACCCTAGTTTCCTTGTTTGCTTATAAATTGTAATCAACAATTGTAAAAACCTATGCCTCATTTTAATCAATAAAATTCAGAATTGCTGGGAGTTATTCAGATCTGTTCTCTATTGTTTGGAGGGAGCCATCGAATTAGTAAGTAATTTCATTCCTTTAATTAAAATGTTTTATCATTCCCTAATGAGCGAGTAATCTCCTCGCTTGTTAGGGTTAGCCTTAGGGAAAGGGTTGAGAGATGAGATCTCTCACCCCTTTTAATGCCACCTTCACCTAATGAATTAGAACTCCATGCATACGCGCACAACCGCTCCCTGCGGCATCCTACCCCTCGAGGTAACGATGAACCGTAGTATAAAGGGCCGGTTGCGTGCGTTTTCCATGAGGGTTAGGGTAATTATCGATAAAGGAAGGATACGAATCTAGAGGAAGAAATATCTTCCCAAAAGATTCTTATCCACTTTATGGATAATTACCGTAACATCTAATAGATCTAAAAAAGAAGGCATTGAAAGCGGTGAGGAAAACATTAATCTCCAAAACTTCCCCTAAGCCTAACCCTACCAAGACTCTTAATTAGATTAATTAGATCCAGTTTTTATAGATTTTTATAAACCAACCAAAACGACATTTTGAATCAACTCGTTAAAACACATAAAAGAAATTTACCCGTCTCTGTGGATCGACCCGTACTCACCGGCTAGCTGCGAAGCGACGCCGTTTCTGATTGCGGTAAACTTATATTTTTGGAATAATCAATCACCGCGGTTAACTTGTAAACTCGGTCCTCCAAATTTCTTCTGTTCCTCGGTTGTTGTGATCTTCTGTTGTTCCGATCTGTTTTTTCTGTTTTGATCTCTGTAGATTTCCAGATCCGATATTCGTATATCCTGCAAAATTTAAACAACAAAGTATCCCTTCCAAAAATAACAGATGATATGTTTTTATATTTTTTGTGATTTTTCAGATTTTTATGATTTTTTAATTTTTGATTAACCCGAAATTGCAAAAAGGAAATAACACTCCATCCCCGGCAACGGTGCCATTTGATTGAATGATTTACTATCTATTAACCGCAATCAAGAACGGCGTCGCATGAAGCTAGCCGGTGAGTACGGGTCGGTCCACAGGGATGTTGTGAATTTCCGATTCGCGCTTACGAGTTAATTCCGAAGGGTGTTCGGATTGATTATTAAATCAAAAATCTAATTAATCTATACTAATTATCTAGATCTACTCTTGCTAGGGCTAGGTTTAGGGATGGTTTGGAAATGTAATTAAATCTCAACGCTTTCTATACCCGAATGAAGATCTGTGAGGAGTTATGGTAATTATCAATAAAGTGGATTAGATCCGTTCGGGAAGGTGATCCTTCCTCTAGGTTCTTGTCCTTCCTTTAGAGATCCTTACCCTAACCTCCATGGAAAACATCACACCCGGGCCTTTATACTACGGTATCACCGCTACCTCGAGGGATAGAGTGCCGTAGGGAGCGGTATGTGCATGTATGCATGGAGTCCTATTGTAAATATTTGGTGGGTAAGAAAGGGATGAGAGATCTCATCTCTCAAAATCCTTCCCCAAAGCTAACTCTAAACAAGTTCCTAGGGCATGAAATTAAATCTACCTAGGGCAAGAAATTTAAATCTACACTAAGGCAAGAAATTAAATTACTTACAGATGCATCCCTCCAATCATCCATGCAGGGTTGTCAGATCTGAATTTCTGAATGGAGAAAAAACACCGATGCTCTCCAAAAGATTTCTAAATTTTATTCATTAAAGAGAGGCATCAAGAAAAAACATTGTTTTGGGTTCCTATTTATAGAGAATAGGAAACTCTAGGTTTACAATGACTCGCATGTCTGAAATTACAAAAACAGCCCTTAGGTTGACTATTCAGCGCCGCACCAAAAAATTGGTAAAAAGTTTATTTTTCAATCTCTTAAGATTGCCGCGGAACCGCGGCCCGAGGCCTGGTTTGGTGAGTTGGCTTCTGAAATTTCTTGTCTTGGTTCCTGTCTCTCTGGTCTTCCTACTTCTTTATTTCTTTTCTTAATTTAACTTCTGACTCTCTTCCAGATTTTGCAGTGTACATTGTTGTGGACTTAACCGTGGCTTTGTGTCGACGTCTTTGTCACGACCCGAAAGTACGGAACATGACCGGCACTTAAACTACGAACGTCTCGAGGCGTACGTAATCTAAGTAAACCGAAAACCCAGAAATCCAAACCAAGAAAAGTAGAAGTGAGTAGGAAAAACCAATTTAAATCAAGTAGTTTTAATAGCATAAGCCGAATTATGCGGGTTTCTAAAAACATCAAAAATTTACTGAAAATTTCGGCAGAGTCTCCTTTGTAAATACTGGCTCCCAAACGGGATACAACATGAATAGTATACGAAATCAATAAAAGGCATCCCCAAGCGGTAGCTAGCTCTTCGTCAATCGACGGTCACAACCACATAAGCAATATAATATACAACGCCAACGGCGAGGATCAAAAACTCAAAAGGGAACTCAAAACCACCAGAAATATAACGAGCGACTCTAAGGTCGAAAGAATAAACAACACTGGTCTCTATCTCAATAGATACATGTTTGGTTGATGGAATTTACTAGATACAACTGAATAATATCAAACAAGGTAATATGATGGGTACGATACAAGAAAAACCCACCTACTAGCAAGTCACCCGAATGAAACTGAGCCCGCAAGCCGTAATGAAACCTGTACGGCAAACCTGCAAGAAACTGGGGCACAACGGGGGTGAGTTGCCAACTCGTGAATAGAAAAACATCTACGCACAGAAATCGCATAAATAACGCAACCTAGGTCAATGATCATAATATATCCTCAAATATAAGTATAACAGGCAGCCTATAACAATGGCTAGGGTAATATCTAACCCGAGTATAATTTCATGTGCCCGTGTCAGTGCCTCAGGTAGCAATATATCATATGAATGAGGTATGAATGCATGAAACAGAATACATGTAAATGAAGAAACTGTTTTCATAAATTAGTGAGATTTCCTTCGTAGTTTTAAACTGAGGTATCATAAATGAAATCAGCATCAACGGTGTCTAGCATCGACACAAAACATAAATCTCACTGTCTCGAAATATCAATGTCTCAATCTCAATATCTAGGGCGCCGTCAGTCCAGACCGGCCCCTACCATCCATCTCAAGACCACGACGGTATCCTCCGGATATCCAACGTGTCGGGTAATATCACCGGTAGGTAGTGCTCCCCAGCCAGGCTCAACGTCAACACCACATTCCTCTTGCCCCGGGGTACCATACCGGGCCCACCATGTACCCGTGACGGTTCCTCCACTCCTCGACACGGATCTCCAAAACCGCAGCAAACTCATGGTGGATGACACTTTACATCACTAGAAAACCACAACATTTTATATTTTAAAAGATCATAAGTTGTAAATTTTGCGGCTTTCCCCGAAATCCAGAAATATCATAAATCTCAAGAAATCATCACAAGTGCATATATCAATGATAATGAACTAGGCATGAACCACTGAATAACAGTATGCATGAAGTGGTAGGTAATAACTACAATGTCTAATATGACATATAAGGGAAGTACACTAATATCATGTCAACACTACTAGCTAACAATCTAAGTCAAGCAATTATATTCTCTAAAGTGTACGTGACATGGCAATTACCGATGAAGATGTGTGTGAGCCGGCAAGTAGGTGTACGTGGTACATACGCATCATCGGTAATGGTGCTGGTGTCCTAACAGCATGATATCAATAATGGAATATGCAGCAAAATAAATATGCGAGGCAGAGCGAACAACAATAATGTGCGGGAGCTGAATACTAGACACAACGATAACTAATCTGCAATAATCTAATATAAGTCCTATAAATGGTGCCTTTTGAAATAATACGAATCGTGGGGTTTTGAAAATAGGGGCTACGGTGTTTTTATGAAAAGATACGTCGTTTTTGAAATATCCGTAGATTCCCTTGAGCTGTCTTTAAAAATGCCCACGATTCGTTAGTTTTTGAAATAGGTAAGAAGTCTAATCTAATCTAACAACTACACTAAACTATACGGCTGAACTAACAAGCTGAACTACAGGTAAGGAAACCGCCTATCATCTGAGTCGATACATATACATACCTGTATATGTATAGTCGGTGATCCCGCCTCAATAATATCATATCCGATACCATATCTATAATCAGGCATCCCAAGTCAAGAGTGCGGATCAATCATCAATATAGCTCGTACGTAAATCCGTCGTACGGCATCCCAATCTGGGTACGGGTCAATATCACATTCATCATACTATTCACCTGGTATCCTCTTTATCAAATATCATGATCGGAGTACTGATCTACGTCTAGTACCATTCTGATACCGCCTACGTATGCATGGACGTGTGTGAAACACTACGTCAAGGACCCGCTACAACGTCATGTCGTATCTAAGATACGAACCCTGCTATATCACCGATCTCACGGCCTCAAATCAAATCTCATCGACTCAGCTCAATCTCAAGTATCATCCTCAGTCCGTATGTGAACACATAGTCCCATACCCATGTGAACATATAACTATAAAGAATCCCATGAGCACATATCAATAGGAATGTATGCAAGTATGTATGTGTGTATGTGTGTGTAACACTACCCTAGGGTTCGCAACACTAAAGTAATCCAACACACCAATATCCATCCTAAGCATCGTTATTAATCCTAAATAACATATAATAATTGTTGGTGTGTATACGCATCCGTATACACCACCACGGACTGCGGGGGTGCTATACGCCATCCACCCGACTTCTCCCCGTAGATATAAATCTACTCACCTGGTCCTCGCTAGCCAGTGCCGACGTCGCCACGCGCTTGCTTGTCGTCTCGAAGTCCACATGGGGGTACCTACATATCATAACGTACCATATCGCATTAAAACTAAATTCGAAATCGAAACGGCATACGAAAATCAAATCGGCACGCGTATCACGCATAGGTCCAAACCTATCGCCCACGCATGCAGGAATAGTCAAACCAACCCTCGATGTCGATGTACGAATGTCAAACCATCGATAAAATCCAATCACACTCATTTGCACATTCACGAACACTAATTTTAATATAAAATAGCTTAAAATTCCCAAAAACCCCAATTTCACTTAAAAAGTCGTTTTTCCGAAAATCTAGCAAGCACAATTCGCCGTTTGTACAAAACATGATGTTTAAACAAAACTAATGGCCACAATATCCACCAATTATCATAACCAAGTTATAGAAACCATATCAATAATTTATTCTCATCAACTTGTATAAATTCCAAAATTCTAGTTTTGCAAAAATATCCAATTTAACACTTTTTAACGCAAAATTTCACAATTTAACAATTTATCTTGGCTTTGCATATTTTAAATGGTTAAACCACTCATGGAAACCTTAATGATATGCTAAAAACCCTAACTAGATTTTAATCCCACATTTTAATAAAATTTCTAAAACCTAGTTAGCAAATTAGCATAATTATCACAATTTGGGCAAATTAAATATAACAATATGCAAATTAGCTACAAGATTTGGTTTTGCATAACTTAAGATGCTAAAATACATCACACTACCATGAACAAATTAACACAACCATAACTTTAATTTAACCCTTCTCTTGAATTTAAACTTGCAATTTAAAACCTAAATTAAACACCTAATTAAGTTGATTTAAAGTATCTAACATAAATTAAGCAAAAGGGTTAGAGTTATACCTTTACAACCCATGAGATCAAATATGGAACTTGACCTCCAAATTGAGATCTTTGCATCAAGATCCATGCTATAAGGGCTAAGGAAAAATGGGTAGGGAATGGATTTGGGATTTGTGAGGTTTTGTGTTGATTTGTGAGGCAATTTTGATGAGTTTTTTGAAGAGAAATGTGATGAGAAAAGAGGAGGGGCTGTTGTGTGCATGAAATGGGGAGGGTCGGCCACTAGAGGGTGCTTGGAGAGAGAGTGAGGTGAGGAAAGTAGCAAGTAAAGAAGTCCAAGTCAACACAAGGTCAAAGTCCAACACAATTATCCATTTTCTTTTCTTTTCTTTCATTTCCTTTCATTTGAAAATCAAGTAGGGAAAAATAGGGGGGGCTGCTGAATTCAGCCATGGGGAGGAGTAAGTGGGTGTGTGTGGGTGTGGGTACGGGTGTGGGGTGATGAAAAATGATAAATACAGTACCCCAAACATCCATTTACGCTAAAAAAAAACCTTTTTTCTTCAATAATTTCTAAACCGTTTTGGCAAATGATTTCGTTACAAAAACCATATGATAAATTTTTATTTAATGTTTTATGATGCACAAAATTTGTTTCAACTCATTCCAATTTGTAATTTTCCCTAATTAAATGTATTAGTGACGGCTTAAAATAATAATAAAATAATATTTTTTCAGAAAATTTGAAATTTCACCAGCGGCTCAATAAACACCAAATAATAGCAATTACATAGCTAGAATATGTATATTTAATTTTTATAATAAGATATTTGTATTTTGACTTTTTACAGAAAACCCCCTTATTTTACCGATTTTTCGAAATTTCGCTGAAACGATTTTCAAAACGTTACAATCTTCCCCCCTTAAAGAAATTCGGTCACTGAATTTAAATTCAAACTCCCCCAAATACTAAAACATCTAAGAAAAACCGTCAAGTCGTCGGGGCTCCGAAATTGTAATTACATAAAACAAATCGTAGCGCAGCGCATGCGCTTGAAAAATGAGTATATAACTCAAATCAAAACTCCGTCAAGCATCCCGCAATCATCGGAGTCATGGAGAAGACATCAATGCCAAATCCAAATCAAAACCAATATGATATAACTCGAAACTATACATGTAAATATCGAATCTATATCTGTAAGTATCTGAAGGAAATGCATGCCAAACCCCTTTAAGTCGCTGTGCAACGCGTATAACACTGCACGGTGGCGGACGTCTATTATAAGAAAATAACTATATACATATATACCTTTGTTTGAAATGTACGTTCCGCCGTTTTGGAAACAATTTAGAAGGGTCTCCTTATTTTAAACATTTCGTGTCATATCAGACACGTAGGTAAATAATGAGGCTATAGCTCGCTTTTTGGAAATCCCTTCCATAACTATCAATGCATGCAAAATATATTCAGGTACTGTCCTCTGACTAGTCCCGCTCAGTACGAAAACACATAGCAATATCATAAAAACGTACTGCTCTATAAGAAATCAATCCCAAAATATGCACATGAATTCTACGTGCGTCTGGTGCGCACGGAAATCAAAATCTATGAATGTGCCATACATGCGCACAGAAACAACATCTAAGTGCATCGGGTGTGCACGAAACATCTGTCGTAGGCAACAGGTGTGTCTGACAGCAAAATCAGGTGCATCTGACATGCACACAAAAAAAATCTCGATTTAGTGCATCTGGTGTGCACCAAATCGCATCTCGTAACAGGCGCCCAACAGGCGCTAAAAATCCAATCCGGTGCATAAAATGCACAAAACAAATGTCGAGCATCACCCTCGAAATCGAAATCCAGTGTATCCAAGTGCACAAAATATATGTCACTGCACTGCCAGCATATATAAACTATACAGAGTGTAGGAACCAAATCGCGTGCGTGCATACGCACAAAATCAACTCAACTGTTTAAAACCGTAAAATCACAAACATGTGAAACTAAAGCACGAAAACGATATCAAGTGCAACACTGTGCAAAGATCGTAAATCCTCAATCATCAAAATCAAATCATACGAATAAATCACCCAAAACATCGAAATCAATAATGGCGGAACAGTACCGCTCAAGTGCATTCTCTAAGAATCTCGGCCAACTGTCGCGGTCACTAGTGGGACGTCTCGTCGATGATCATGAACTCTGTCCTGCTGGTGTGCGTAACTATGACCACTCCTGGGTCAAGGTCTTCACTGTGAATTACCAATCTTTCGGTCCATCGGCTCATCGGCCCTGTCAGGTGTGCTAACGGGGACGATTCCGTTCTGGCACTTCTCTGGTCATCTCTTGGTCAATCATCGCAACCACTCGTAAGACAGCATATCACTGGCGTCGGCCTCTGGCTCTCTGAATGTACGTGACACATCTGATCCTGGGTGCAAGTATCATTGCAGCAGTGTCCTGGAAGAAATCCTGCTCACGGTCTCTTCCATGTCTCGTCTCTGCCAACTGTCCGGAAGTCATCGTCCTTTCCTATATCTGCATCTTGCTCCGGAATGGCTGCATACCCATCGCGACCTCTTCTGGAAGGTATATCCAGTACTCTGCCTCGGCATGCGTATCGCATCTCTGATGTTGGCGGAGTGGAACGTCATCTCATCTAGATCTGGTGCGAACCACTTACTCCACTTTTCTCAAATGTCGTCTTCTTTGGACTCGTCTCATCGCGGCTGCATGGACTGAGCTCCAACGGCTATCCTCGTATCGGGAGTCTCCCAAGAAATGCATCTCACCACCTAGCATCCAAATTAAGTCGAGCCATCCGATCGAGTCGTCAAAACCTCATAATCCCCCAAGAGCTCAACATCTTGGGCACAGTTTAATAGTATCGAGTACATACCACAGCATCGGTGGTCCAGCCGTAGAAGGGCAAACCCAAGCCTCACTAATGGCGCCGTAGAACTGTCGCAAACCCGAAGGTTCAAAGACTTTCACACGGTCATTAAGTCGAGTTAGGGTTTCATTCTTCTAGAGGGACCATAGAATTGCCTACATGTTTTTCCGAATACTTTAAACTTGGAATAGTAGGTTTCTGACATTCGATCGTCTCTGTCGACTCCCAACGTCTCCGCATGAAGTCGTTTCTAGCTGGAATCAATCTATCTGATGACCTCGCATCGGGGTAAGCGAACGAACCACCTGTCATAGTCATTCATCATCGGGTGACTAGCGACCTTCTATCATCTATTCGTACAACTCGCCCCGCCATAGTTCCAACTTATGGGGCGATATCTCGTCGCTCGCAGCAACAACTGGTTCGCTCGTCTGCACGCTGAACAGTGCCTCAATCATCAGGAGTAAGCAACACACCAACGGTCATCAAAATCTGGCTGGCCTCTGTCAGTGGCTCAATCCTCTAGTGTCGATCAGCACATCCGAGTAACCTCATAAAGGCGATCCACCAAACGCTCGCGGCGCGGAAACACAGTAAAAAGACACATCTCTGCAATCGTGTGTCGCCAGAATTTCATCCTGGTCAGTCCTCGTTCGTGACGAGCTTGTGCTGACCGCAACTCTAGCCGTAGCTCTCCCTGCCAGTAACCGTAGCAGCAAAACCAAACTGGTACCGATGAGGCTAGATCAGGAAGGAATATAATACTGAACAAGGAAATGTACACCCTAAGGCTTCATAAGTGGAGTGGCGTGTCGTAAATATGCCGCGGAACATACCAACGGTACGTCACTCTACTTTAGTCACCTATTCCATCAACCAAGGGTCATCCTACGCTCCGAAAGTTAAAACCTAACACTCTGATACCAACTTTGTCACGACCCGAAAGTACGGAACATGACCGGCACTTAAACTACGAACGTCTCGAGGCGTACGTAATCTAAGTAAACCGAAAACCCAGAAATCCAAACCAAGAAAAGTAGTAGAGAGTAGGAAAAACCAATTTAAATCAAGTAGTTTTAATAGCATAAGCCGAATTATGCGGGTTTCTAAAAACATCAAAAATTTACTGAAAATTTCGGCAGAGTCTCCTTTGTAAATACTGGCTCCTAAACGGGATACAACATGAATAGTATACGAAATCAATAAAAGGCATCCCCAAGCGGGAGCTAGCTCTTCGTCAATCGACGGTCACAACCACATAAGCAATATAATATACAACGCCAACGGCGAGGATCAAAAACTCAAAAGGGAACTCAAAACCACCAGAAATATAACGAGCGACTCTAAGGTCGAAAGAATAAACAACACTGGTCTCTATCTCAATAGATACATGTTTGGTTGATGGAATTTACTAGATACAACTGAATAATATCAAACAAGGTAATATGATGGGTACGATACAAGAAAAACCCACCTACTAGCAAGTCACCCGAATGAAACTGAGCCCGCAAGCCGTAATGAAACCTGTACGGCAAACCTGCAAGAAACTGGGGCACAACGGGGGTGAGTTGCCAACTCGTGAATAGAAAAACATCTACGCACAGAAATCGGATAAATAACGCAACCTAGGTCAATGATCATAATATATCCTCAAATATAAGTATAACAGGCAGCCTATAACAATGGCTAGGGTAATATCTAACCCGAGTATAATTTCATGTGCCCGTGTCAGTGCCTCAGGTAGCAATATATCATATGAATGAGGTATGAATGCATGAAACAGAATACATGTAAATGAAGAAACTGTTTTCATAAATTAGTGAGATTTCCTTCGTATTTTTAAACTGAGGTATCATAAATGAAATCAGCATCAACGGTGTCTAGCATCGACACAAAACATAAATCTCACTGTCTCGAAATATCAATATCTCAATCTCAATATCTAGGGCGCCGTCAGTCCAGACCGGCCCCTACCATCCATCTCAAGACCACGACGGTATCCTCCGGATATCCGACGCGTCGGGTAATATCACCGGTAGGTAGTGCTCCCCAGCCAGGCTCAACGTCAACACCACATTCCTCTTGCCCCGGGGTACCATACCGGGCCCACCATGTACCCGTGACGGTTCCTCCACTCCTCGACACGGATCTCCAAAACCACAGCAAACTCATGGTGGACGACACTTTACATCACTAGAAAACCGCAACATTTTATATTTTAAAAGATCATAAGTTGTAAATTTTGCGGCTTTCCCCGAAATCCAGAAATATCATAAATCTCAAGAAATCATCACAAGTGCATATATCAATGATAATGAACTAGGTATGAACCACTGAATAACAGTATGCATGAAGTGGTAGGTAATAACTACAATGTCTAATATGACATATAAGGGAAGTACACTAATATCATGTCAACACTACTAGCTAACAATCTAAGTCAAGCAATTATATTCTCTAAAGTGTACGTGACATGGCAATTACCGATGAAGATGTGTGTGAGCCGGCAAGTAGGTGTACGTGGTACATACGCATCATCGGTAATGGTGCTGGTGTCCTAACAACATGATATCAATAATGGAATATGCAGCAAAATAAATATGCGAGGCAGAGCGAACAACAATAATGTGCGGGAGCTGAATACTAGACACAACGATAACTAATCTGCAATAATCTAATATAAGTCCTATAAATGGTGCCTTTTGAAATAATACGAATCGTGGGGTTTTGAAAATAGGGGCTACGGTGTTTTTATGAAAAGATACGTCGTTTTTGAAATATCCGTAGATTCCCTTGAGCTGTCTTTAAAAATGCCCACGATTCGTTAGTTTTTGAAATAGGTAAGAAGTCTAATCTAATCTAACAACTACACTAAACTATACGGCTGAACTAACAAGCTGAACTACAGGTAAGGAAACCGCCTATCATCTGAGTCGATACATATACATACCTGTATATGTATAGTCGGTGATCCCGCCTCAATAATATCATATCCGATACCATATCTATAATCAGGCATCCCAAGTCAAGAGTGCGGATCAATCATCAATATAGCTCGTACGTAAATCCGTCGTACGGCATCCCAATCTGGGTACGGGTCAATATCACATTCATCATACTATTCACCTGGTATCCTCTTTATCAAATATCATGATCGGGGTACTGATCTACGTCTAGTACCATACTGATACCGCTTACGTATGCATGGACGTGTGTGAAACACTACGTCAAGGACCCGCTACAACGTCATGTCGTATCTAAGATACGAACCCTGCTATATCACCGATCTCACGGCCTCAAATCAAATCTCATCGACTCAGCTCAATCTCAAGTATCATCCTCAGTCCGTATGTGAACACATAGTCCCATACCCATGTGAACATATAACTATAAAGAATCCCATGAGCACATATCAATAGGAATGTATGCAAGTATGTATGTGTGTATGTGTGTGTAACACTACCCTAGGGTTCGCAACACTAAAGTAATCCAACACACCAATATCCATCCTAAGCATCGTTATTAATCCTAAATAACATATAATAATTGTTGGTGTGTATACGCATCCGTATTCACCACCACGGACTGCGGGGGTGCTATACGCCATCGACCCGACTTCTCCCCGTAGATATAAATCTACTCACCTGGTCCTCGCTAGCCGGTGCCGACGTCGCCACGCGCTTGCTTGTCGTCTCGAAGTCCACATGGGGGTACCTACATATCATAACGTACCATATCGCATTAAAACTAAATTCGAAATCGAAACGGCATACGAAAATCAAATCGGCACGCGTATCACGTATAGGTCCAAACCTATCGCCCACGCATGCAGGAATAGTCAAACCAACCCTCGATGTCGATGTACGAACGTCAAACCATCGAGAAAATCCAATCACACTCATTTGCACATTCACGAACACTAATTTTAATATAAAATAGCTTAAAATTCCCAAAAACCCCAATTTCACTTAAAAAGTCGTTTTTCCGAAAATCTAGCAAGCACAATTCGCCGTTTGTACAAAACATGATGTTTAAACGAAACTAATGGCCACAATATCCACCAATTATCATAACCAAGTTATAGAAACCATATCAATAATTTATTCTCATCAACTTGTATAAATTCCAAAATTCTAGTTTTGCAAAAATATCCAATTTAACACTTTTTAACGCAAAATTTCACAATTTAACAATTTATCTTGGCTTTGCATATTTTAAATGGTTAAACCACTCATGGAAACCTTAATGATATGCTAAAAACCCTAACTAGATTTTAATCCCACATTTTAATAAAATTTCTAAAACCTAGTTAGCAAATTAGCATAATTATCACAATTTGGGCAAATTAAATATAACAATATGCAAATTAGCTACAAGATTTGGTTTTGCATAACTTAAGATGCTAAAATACATCACACTACCATAAACAAATTAACACAACCATAACTTTAATTTAACCCTTCTCTTGAATTTAAACTTGCAATTTAAAACCTAAATTAAACACCAAATTAAGTTGATTTAAAGTATCTAACATAAATTAAGCAAAAGGGTTAGAGTTATACCTTCACAACCCATGAGATCAAATATGGAACTTGACCTCCAAATTGAGATCTTTGCATCAAGATCCATGCTATAAGGGCTATGGAAAATGGGTAGGGAATGGATTTGGGATTTGTGAGGTTTTTGTGTTGATTTGTGGAGGCAATTTTGATGAGTTTTTTGAAGAGAAATGTGATGAGAAAAGAGGAGGGGCTGTTGTGTGCAGGAAATGGGGAGGGTCGGCCACTAGAGGGTGCTTGGAGAGAGAGTGAGGTGAGGAAAGTAGCAAGTAAAGAAGTCCAAGTCAACACAAGGTCAAAGTCCAACACAATTATCCATTTTCTTTTCTTTTCTTTCATTTCCTTTCATTTGAAAATCAAGTGGGGAAAAATCAAGCCGGTATCAGTCAGCAAGTGGGGAAAATCAAGCCGGTATCAGTCAAACCCTGGGGAGAAACAATGGATAGCGGTAAAGAACATTCTCAAGTACCTGAGAAGGACTAAGGAGATGTTCTTGGTGTATGGCGGAAAAGACCTCCAGATCGAGGCCTTTGCTGACACCAGCTTCCAGAGTGACCAGGATGATTCCAAGTCCGTGTCGGGTTTTGTCTTTACCCTCAATGGAGGGGGGGTGTGTTGGAAGAGCTCCAAACAGGAAACCGTTGCAGACTCGACTATGGAAGCGGAATACATTGCTGCATCTGATGCCGCAAAAGAAGCTTTCTGGATGAGGAAGTTCTTAAAAGAACTTCAGGTGGTTCCGTCCATTGTTGACCCAATACCTCTGTATTGCGACAACAACGGGGCTATAGCTTTAGCGAAGGAACCCAGGTCCCATCAGAGATCCAGGCACATCTTGAGGCGGTATCACCTGATCAGGGAGATCGTGGATCGCAAGGAGATCGAGGTTCGGAGGGTTGCTTCAGAAGAGAACACTGCAGATCCATTCACCAAGGCCCTACCCCAGACTCAGTTCGAGCGGCTGATCGAGATGATAGGTCTTCGATACGCCAGTACATGGCCTTAGTGCAAGTGGGAGATTGTTAGTGTATATGCCCTAGAGGCCATTACTGTATCATACTAGTTTGAATATTACTTAATGGAAGCTTGGGATATTCACCTTGTATAAACAATCTTGCTCAATATAGTAGTATGCTACTTGGTTTGTTTCTACTTCAATGTGTACTTGTGTTTATTTCAGTATATCACTTATACGCATTAGTGGAGCCCTTAGGATCTTTGCTTGATTACCAGCGTTGTGATGGCAGTCACACTAGTGGGGGCTGGGTAATCTATAAGCACATCCTTATACAGGTCCCTAGTCGCAGGACTATCGAGACAGGGCATCGATACTCCGGAGTAGACTAGCGTATACGCTTCTCATCCCAGTGTGGGAGATGGTCTGTCCCACAGCCATCAGTACGTCGTACTGGAGATAGTATACGGGTGCTCGTTGGGTTACGAGTACACTGGACAGGACTCGTCGGGAACTGACAGGTTGGTATTATACCTATCGTCAGTTATTAGTTCCCAGGTGACATGAGTACAGCTTAGTCCGCTGACTTGACACTGGCACTTCGCCTCGAGTGTGTTCCCACTGCACTTTGATCACTACCCTACCACGGCTCAAAGGAGTCATGCAAACAGGTGGTGGTTGGGTGCAGTCCCGAAGCACTTGGAGGCAGTGACGGTTAGACAGGATTCGTCTCTCCCGGTATTGGGGGTTGACATCGCGCTGTGTCTAGGAGAGCCATTACACGAGTAGTCCCTGGCCAGGGCAAGCGAGATATACTGGTAGGCTTCCAGAGTTATCTCAGGGTGTTTTGGGCTTCACTCCGACACGACTTGTACCGCTATTTGGGGACTGACGTTTTACCGCCCCCTAGGCCCGACATGCGATGTATCAGACGAACAGACCGGACTGTACGGAGACTGTCACATTCAGACTCAGTAGGAGTTCAGATGGGGTTCACCTCGTCAGCCTTCTTGTCGGCATCTACCTGGGGACCGTTACGCACAGCTAGTGCCACTTGCGGTCTGTGGTTAAACCCACTTCCAGCGTAGTGTCGAGTCTTTAGAGTCCCACACAGAGGGTATTCGCCTCTGGGCAAAACAGAGTAGAGGTCGCATGGTTTTGCGACAGGGTTCGTTCTCATTCGAATACGTGTGCACGTTTGGAGTCCGAACGGATATTGCCAGCGGGCTCTGGTTTGAGCCGGATACTGGTATATGTTTTGGGGTTGCTTTTATCTCTCAGTATTCATGTTCCTCGGAACAAGAATGCAGGTGTGTATGCACAGTTGTTTGAGGAGGAGGAAGAGGACTTTCATTAGGGTTTCGGAACGGGTGCGTAGGTACAGTTGACAGTCGTCTTTTTCCAAACCCTAATGGATTTATGTTATATCAATTAATAATATTAATAAAATGAAATTGTGTCATGGTTGGTTTTTGTTGACTTGTTGACCATGGTTGACTTGTTGACCATGGTTGAAGATTTGACCATCATCATTACAAAAGCAAGATGCTTTTTGATTCTTGCAAAACATTTAATGTTTGAAATGATAATGGTCATTCCTAAACCTTCCATCAACTATTTCATTTTCATTATTATTATTAATTAGATAATTCTTTTTCTTTTGGCTTTATGGCTGCAAAAGGAAAAAGATAGCTCATTCTTTCATAACCATTCTCTCTCCTCACTTCATCTTCTTCTTCCTCAAGCTCAAGGTGATTCCTTCTCATGTGTTGAGAATCCCTCATCTTGAAAAGAAAACAACCCCTAGACACTCTCTACTCATTCTAGGTTCAAGGTTTAGCAAGCCGGAGATCCTAGTTCACTCAAAGTACGAGGAAGAGCCCAAAGGTTGAACCCTCAGGTGGATCCATCTTCGACGGAAGAAGGCTACGAGGCAAGAACCATCAACCTCTGCAAGGTTTGAAGAAGAAGGAGTTCAAGTTAGGTATAACTCTTCATCCGAGTAGCTAACGCTCCTTTGTATGCTTGCTAGTTTAGTTTAGACACGATCCCGACCTTGTTTAGTCCATGTTGCCTCTTGCGATAAAAATTTGTCTTTTATACCGTTTCCGCCTCCCCGTAAGCACCGGGGGTCGCAACGTGGACTTACAGTGGTATCAGAGCCTAACTAAACTTAAACTAGCTTGGTAGTGAAGTGTAACGAAGTTCGGAACCGAAAAAATCCAAAAAACCAAACTTTTACAAAACCCTAGTTTCTGTTAAAAAATTTTCTGGTCAAAACTAGATTTGTTATATACCTAAATTCGGCTCAGGGTTTTGTGTGAACACCCAAGAAAAACGATACACTGATTCATTCAAACCGCCGCGGTTCCGCGGCATGAGGTAGGCATGTGCCGCGGAACCGCCGCCGTTTGTTGTCCTCTCGTCATCGTTTTTCGTGCAGTGTGTCTCTGTGTTGGTTTTGGGATTTTTAAGATATATTATATGTGCCCAGATTTTCCAGAACAGAAATTTACTTTTGGGGTCCTATAATTCCGTATTTTTTCCGAACTTCACTGCACTTTGACTATGATGGTTATATCTGTGATGCTTGCATGTATTGAACGTCGGCTAATCGCTATAAGTCGATTGGTCGGGGTTATACATGATCTGTGTTTGATATTGGAATGTGTATATGTTGGACTGTCGCGGGTGAATAGCCGGGGTGGATGTGAGATGAGCTTTTGTTTTTCTTTCATTCATTGTAAATGTAAATTGATGTAATATTATTATTTGTTTGGCCGCACAACCGGGTCGGGGTTGTAGCCGTCATTGTATAATTCTTTTTACTGTTTTTGCTCCTAGGATAGACCCATGGAGGGGTGCACAAACTGCCGAGTACTTGGCGGGTAGTTTGCCGCACCCGTAGGGGTCTTGGGTGGGGTATTGGCTATTCACCGCGACCGTGTAATCCGCTTTTCGTTCCAGGCTCGAAAGGATTGCGGATTGCTAGTATATCCAATGTATTCATCTGTGATCTGTAATGTCTATCATTGCTTTCTATTTAGGCGTTGCTTATGTTTTACAGCCGTGCTAGCCCAGCCCCCGCTCTGTCGTTAGTTAAGTAACCTAACGGGCGATGACGGGACCCCGTGGCGAATGCGAATGGCATAAGCGTACGTCATATTTTGGTTGTTTTCTGCAATGGTAGGAATTAAATGATGGGACGCATTAAAAGAACTAATGCAAGAATATCACGCATTAAAAGAACTAATGCAAGATAATAAACCAAGTTGAAATCGTTGGAACACTTTCGAAAAACCACTCGGTTCTTTTCAAAACTAACTTTTAAATGCGGAGCTTGAGCAACTCCTTCTAAAAGCTATCTCGTTCCATCGATTATATCAAGTTCACTACGTTCACGGTTTTGCCAAAACCATTCGTAGCCCTCCGTCGTTTCACATGAATAGTCAATAGTATTCAAGCTGTGTTTGTTGGCCAAAGTCAAGGCATAGTGATTGGTAGCTATTGGGTATTCATGTGCAGCATAAATAGATGCGTTGGTTTGGAACAGTCGTACTGCCTTGTTGGCCAAAGTCAAGGGTACGTACGGGTGGATTCAAATTAACCTGGAGAATGACGGGTAGAACTTGACATGTGACTTATGATTTGTTGGCCAAAGTCAAGGTCATAAGAGCATGGGGCAAAAATCCACATCGGGAGTTTCATAAGTACTGAAACTTGCTAGATTTGCATACCATTTAGAGTGTGATGATTCTGGTAGGATTCCTTCAGTTTCGTCACGCAATGATATTTGGATCTCGATCCTACTGTGAGTATATGCTACTCCTCGGGAAATTTTTCACTAAACGATCAATGCTATAAACCCAGTAGGTGCCTAGAAAGGTGTTAGCGGGGCTACGCCCCCAGGGAAAAGAGGTTATTTAATTAAGGAACTTCGCGAAAGCGTTGGAAAACCTCCCTCGAAGTACCGGCACTGGCCTGGCTGAACGGTTAAGCAAGTATTGTGCGGTGGGATTGATCCCGGCTAATTCTTCCTTTGTGGTTTGAGGAGGGATTCGAGAGATAGTGGGAGCCATCCTGTTTAGACAAATTAAAAACCACTCTAAACTTGCAAGAGCATCATGCTAAAGTGTTTCTTCTCTCCCCCCTGCAGCGACCAAATCGAAATGATTGGACTTAAGTTACTTCTAGATAAAAATATATTGACAGGGCCAAACTACAAAGATTGGCTCAGGAATGTCAAGTTGGCAATCACTTATGACAAGCTGGGGTATCTTCTTACCACCAAAGCTCCCCCCGTCCCAGGTCCCACCTCCAGCGTCGCGGATAAGGAAATCCGTAAGACTTGGGAGATTGACAGTGCGAAGGCCAGGTGCCTCGTACTTGCCTCGATGGACAACGAACATCAGAGGAGGCACGAGAATATAGATTTAGAATCCATATTTCTTCATACAAAAGAACTGTATGGAGAGCAGTCTCGTATCGCAAGATACGAAGTGTCGAAGAAGTTATTCTCGACAAGGTTGGCCGTCGGATCATCGGTAGCGGACCACGTGCTTAAGATGATTGGCTACACTGAGGAGCTCGCGGAACTTGGGACCACGTTGGACAGTGAACTCTATACGGATTTAATTCTCCAGTCCCTTCCATCCACTTACGCCCAGTTCATACTGAATTTCAACTTGCAAGAAAAGGAAGTTGAACTTTCAGAACTCCTCAACATGCTGAGGAGCGCAGAGGGCACCCTACAGAAGGGTAGGGAAACACCCGCTTTGTTTGTAGGAGGATCTTCTTCCTCTAGGTCCAAGGCGAAAGCCAAGGGAAAGAGGAAGAAAGCCCCCGCCAAACCAAGAGGCGGTGTTAGTAAAGTGGGTACGAAGGGAAAGGAAAAGGCAACAAAGATTGCGGGGAAGCTTGTGGGTAAAGAGGAATGCTTCTATTGTCACAAGAGTGGACACTGGAAGAAAGATTGCAGGGCTTGGAAGGCCAGGACACAGGAACTGAAGCAGGTTGCGGCTTCAGCTTCAGGTGTGTATGTTATTGAAAACTGTCTTTCTATAAACACTACTTCCTGGGTATTGGATACCGGATCAGGATCTCATATCTGTAATTCTTTGCAGGCGTTGAAAAACCGTAGGTTTTTGAAGGCAGGTGACATGACCCTCAGAGTTGCGAACGGAGCTAGCATGGATGCAAAAGCCGTGGGGGACTATCACCTGGGAATGTCAGATGGGCATGTTTTGGTTTTGCATAATTGCTTTTTTGTACCCAACGCAACTTGTAATATCATTTCTGTATCTTTGGTTTCTAAAGATGGTTATGAATTTGCGTTTGTAAGTAATGTTGTAAACATTCACCTTAATCAAGTTCTGATTGGGTCAGGTACACTGAGCAATGGTATATACGTATTTAACCAACCACAGATTTTCAATGTCCAGAATACACACAAAAGAAAGTCTCCAGATATCAATCAGGCTTTCTTATGGCATTGTAGACTGGGTCACATCAATGAGACACGGTTGACTAAGTTACATAAAGAAGGATACTTGGATCCGTTCAAGTATCAGTCTTATGCCACTTGTGAATCTTGTCTCATGGGAAAGATGACAAAGACTCCATTCACTGGACACGGAGAAAGAGCGAGCGAGCTCTTGGGACTCGTACACAGCGACGTGTGCGGTCCAATGTCTACACATGCGCGAAGAGGTTACTCTTACTTCATTACTTTTACGGATGACTTTTCAAGGTACGGTTATGTCTTCTTAATGAAACATAAGTCCGAAGCCTTTGAAAAGTTCCAGGAATATAAGAATGAAGTAGATAAACAGACCGGCAAAAGTATCAAGATTCTAAGATCGGATCGAGGTGGAGAATACTTAAGTGCCGAGTTCCTGAATTATTTAAAAGAGAACGGAATTCTCTCTCAGCTTACTCCTCCATACACTCCGCAACACAACGGTGTATCGGAGAGACGGAACCGAACCCTATTGGATATGGTGCGGTCCATGATGAGCAACGCTGAGTTACCGCGATCATTCTGGGGGTATGCGCTAGAATCAGCTGCGTACTTTTTGAACCGAGTTCCTACTAAGACTGTGCCTACCACACCATATGAGATGTGGAGTGGGAAGAGACCCTATCTTAAGCACATTAAGACATGGGGATGTCCAGCTTTTGTTAAAAAGCAGCATGCGGACAAGCTCGAGGCACGCTCAGTACAGTGTAAGTTCGTGGGATATCCAAAGAACTCCAAGGGATATTTCTTCTACTGTGAAGAAGAACAAAAAGTTCTTGTTTCTCGTCATGCCTACTTCTTGGAAACTGAGTTTTTGGAAAACCAGATAAGTGGGAGCACAGTAGAACTGGAAGAAATTCCAGAACCACGAGCTATTACTGAAAGCTTAATGGAACCAGATGGTTCAAATGAACAGGACATTCCTACGCCGCTCCGCAGGAGTAGTAGGCAGTCTCATCCGCCCAAGAGATACTACGGTTTTCTCATAGACGGGGATAGAGAGGATTGCATCATAGATTATGATGAGCCTACTAGCTTCCAGCAGGCCGTTCAGAGCGTTGACTCGGTAAAATGGCTGGATGCAATGCGGACCGAAATGGAGTCCATGTACACCAACAAAGTATGGACGTTGGACATTGCTCCAGACGGGGTAAAACCCATAGGATGCAAGTGGATCTTCAAAAGGAAGATTGGTGTAGATGGACAGGTTGAGACCTATAAAGCTAGACTTGTAGCAAAGGGTTTCCGTCAAAGACCTGGCTTGGACCATGACGAAACCTTTTCTCCAGTGGCTATGCTGAAATCCATTTGGATCCTTCTTGCCATTGCTGCCTTCCACGATTATGAGATTTGGCAGATGGACGTAAAGACCACTTTTCTAAATGGAAATTTAGAGGAGTGTGTCTATATGGATCAGCCAGAGGGTTTCATTCAGAGTGGGAGCAGCGGAAAGGTGTGCAAGTTGCTTAAGTCCATCTATGGACTAAAGCAGGCATCGCGGAGTTGGAACATCTGTTTTGATGAGACGGTCAAGGAATTTGGCTTTATCAAAAATCCAGATGAACCATGCATCTATAGTAGATTTGTAGCAAGAACTGTAGTATTCCTCGTTTTATACGTGGATGACATTCTCTTAATAGGAAATGACATTCCTATGCTACAATCTGTCAAGGGGTTCTTGTCACACAGGTTCTCCATGAAAGACCTGGGTGATGCCTCATACATCCTGGGGATCCAGATCCATCGTGATAGATCCAAGAGGATATTAGGACTTTCTCAGTCCAGGTACATCGACACCATAGTGAAAAGATTCAGTATGGAAGATTCCAAGCGCGGTAACCTACCGGCTTGTCACGGGATTACCCTCTCTAAAGAGATGTCTCCCAAGACTGATTTGGAGAGGGATCGCATGTCTATTATACCCTACGCTTCTGCGGTAGGCTCTATAATGTACGCGATGTTGTGTACCAGACCGGATGTAGCTTATGCACTGAGTGTGGTAAGCCGATATCAGTCAAACCCTGGGGAGAAACAATGGATAGCGGTAAAGAACATTCTCAAGTACCTGAGAAGGACTAAGGAGATGTTCTTGGTGTATGGCGGAAAAGACCTCCAGATCGAGGCCTTTGCTGACTCCAGCTTCCAGAGTGACAAGGATGATTCCAAGTCCGTGTCGGGTTTTGTCTTTACCCTCAATGGAGGGGCGGTGTGTTGGAAGAGCTCCAAACAGGAAACCGTTGCAGACTCGACTATGGAAGCGGAATACATTGCTGGATCTGATGCCGCAAAAGAAGCTTTCTGGATGAGGAAGTTCTTAAAAGAACTTCAGGTGGTTCCATCCATTGTTGACCCAATACCTCTGTATTGCGACAACAACGGGGCTATAGCTTTAGCGAAGGAACCCAGGTCCCATCAGAGATCCAGGCACATCTTGAGGCGGTATCACCTGATCAGGGAGATCGTGGATCGCAAGGAGATCGAGGTTCGGAGGGTTGCTTCAGAAGAGAACACTGCAGATCCATTCACCAAGGCCCTACCCCAGACTCAGTTCGAGCGGCTGATCGAGATGATAGGTCTTCGATACGCCAGTACATGGCCTTAGTGCAAGTGGGAGATTGTTAGTGTATATGCCCTAGAGGCCAATACTGTATCATACTAGTTTGTATATTACTTAATGGAAGCTTGGGATATTCACCTTGTATAAACAATCTTGCTCAATATTGTAGTATGCTACTTGGTTTGTTTCTACTTCAATGTGTATTTGTGTTTATTTCAGTATATCACTTATACGCATTAGTGGAGCCCTTAGGATCTTTGCTTGATTACCAGCGTTGTGATGGCAGTCACACTAGTGGGGGCTGGGTAATCTATAAGCACATCCTTATACAGGTCCCTAGTCGCAGGACTATCGAGACAGGGCATCGATACTCCGGAGTAGACTAGCGTATACGCTTCTCATCCCAGTGTGGGAGATGGTCTGTCCTACAGCCATCAGTACGTCGTACTGGAGATAGTATACGGGTGCTCGTTGGGTTACGAGTACACTGGACAGGACTCGTCGGGAACTGACAGGTTGGTATTATACCTATCGTCAGTTATCAGTTCCCAGGTGACATGAGTACAGCTTAGTCCGCTGACTTGACACTGGCACTTCGCCTCGAGTGTGTTCCCACTGCACTTTGATCACTACCCTACCACGGCTCAAAGGATTCGTGCAAACAGGTGGTGGTTGGGTGCAGTCCCGAAGCACTTGGAGGCAGTGACGGTTAGACAGGATTCGTCTCTCCCGGTATTGGGGGTTGACATCGCGCTGTGTCTAGGAGAGCCATTACACGAGTAGTCCCTGGCCAGGGCAAGCGAGATATACTGGTAGGCTTCCAGTGTTATCTCAGGGTGTTTTGGGCTTCACTCCGACACGACTTGTACCGCTATTTGGGGACTGACGTTTTACCGCCCCCTATGCCCGACATGCGATGTATCAGACGAACAGACCGGACTGTACGGAGACTGTCACATTCAGACTCGGTAGGAGTTCAGATGGGGTTCACCTCGTCAGCCTTCTTGTCGGCATCTACCTGGGGACCGTTACGCACAGCTAGTGCCGCTTGCGGTCTGTGGTTAAACCCACTGCCAGCGTAGTGTCGAGTCTTTAGAGTCCTACACAGAGGGTATTCGCCTCTGGGCAAAACAGAGTAGAGGTCGCATGGTTTTGCGACAGGGTTCGTTCTCATCCGCGCACTTGTGCACGTTTGGAGTCCGGACGGATATTGCCAGCGGGCTCTGGTTTGAGCCGGATACTGGTATATGTTTTGGGGTTGCTTTTATCTCTCAGTATTCATGTTCCTCGGAACAAGAATGCAGGTGTGTATGCACAGTTGTTTGAGGAGGAGGAAGAGGACTTTCATTAGGGTTTCGGAACGGGTGCGTATGCACAGTTGACAGTCGTCTTTTTCCAAACCCTAATGGATTTATGTTATATCAATTAATAATATTAATAAAATGAAATTGTGTCATGGTTGGTTTTTGTTGACTTGTTGACCATGGTTGACTTGTTGACCATGGTTGAAGATTTGACCATCATCATTACAAAAGCAAGATGCTTTTTGATTCTTGCAAAACGTTTAATGTTTGAAATGATAATGGTCATTCCTAAACCTTCCATCAACTATTTCATTTTCATTATTATTATTAATTAGATAATTCTTTTTCTTTTGGCTTTATGGTTGCAAAAGGAAAAAGATAGCTCATTCTTTCATAACCATTCTCTCTCCTCACTTCATCTTCTTCTTCCTCAAGCTCAAGGTGATTCCTTCTCATGTGTTGAGAATCCCTCACCTTGAAAAGAAAACAACCCCTAGACACTCTCTACTCATTCTAGGTTCAAGGTTTAGCAAGCCGGAGATCCTAGTTCACTCAAAGTACGAGGAAGAGCCCAAAGGTTGAACCCTCAGGTGGATCCATCTTCGACGGAAGAAGGCTACGAGGCAAGAACCATCAACCTCTACAAGGTTTGAAGAAGAAGGAGTTCAAGTTAGGTATAACTCTTCATCCGAGTAGCTAACGCTCCTTTGTATGCTTTCTAGTTTAGTTTAGACACGATCCCGACCTTGTTTAGTCCATGTTGCCTCTTGCGATAAAATTTTGTCTTTTATACCGTTTCCGCCTCCCCGTAAGCACCGGGGGTCACAACGTGGACTTACATCAAAAGCACCCGTTTATTTATAAAAAGAATAAGAATGGGGAATATAATAATACAATATTATGGTGTGAACAGTAGTCAAAGAGTTTGACTTCATCAAAATGGTAGATGAACCTTGTATATACAAAAAGGTAGTAGAGAGTATGGTGGTGATCCTCGTAGAGTACGTGGATGACATACTCTTGATAGGGAAGGTGTTTCCTATGCTATATTCGGTCAATCTCCGCTTATCACAAGGATTCTCCATATAGGATCAAAGTGATACCTCCTAAATCCTGGATTTTGGATCTATGAGATAGATCTAATTGGATGTTAGGATACTCATTAGTTGTACAGATATGGTATCAATCGATCCTGGGGAGAATCACTGGAAAGGTTCCAGGTTGATAAGGACGACTGAATGTCAGTCGCGGGCATTGTCTTTACCCTCAGTGGAGGGACGGTATGTTGGAAGAGTTCCAAGCTAGATACCATGACATACTAGATGATTAAAGGCAAGATACATCGTTACCAAGGATGCTACCAAAGAGGCAGTCTGGATATATATAAGTTCATGAGATGAACTTCGTTCCTACCATTGTGTGATAATGGAGTTGGGCTTTAGCCAAGGAACTACCGTCCCATCAGAAATCCAGATATAATTCTTAGGCAGTATCACCTGATCATGGAGATGGTTGATCTCCAGGGAGATCGAGGTTAGGAGAGTAGACACAGAGGACAACAGCGCGGATCCACTCACGAAGGCCTTTTTCCCAGTTGAGAGTTTTATGGGATGGTTGAGTATGAGATACTTCAACCACAGCTAATTGTTGGGTATGTGATACCACAACAGATGGCCCTAGTGCAAGTGGGAGATTGTTAGTTATATGTATGTCCTAGAGGCCATTACTGTACATACGATGTATATTGTAGTGGATGCTAGGACATATATAGGGAGGACTTTCTTGCTCGACATGATAAAATTCTATCTGGTTGTACTTTATCTTAACATGTACTCTGATTGTCTCTATGTTACATGTTGATAAAGCCCTTAGGATATGTACTCGACTATTGGGACTATGATGAGATCATACTAGTGGGGCCACGGTAGTCGACGAGTACATCCTATAACTGTTCCTAGTCGAGGGTGTATCGAGACAGGGCATCGATACACCAGAGTAGACTAGTGTATACGCATCTTGACCCATATGATGGGCGATGGATGATCCCATATCCATCGGTGTTTGACATCAAGGATGGTGTACGGGTGCTCAGTGGAGACTGGGTACACTCGACGGACTCGCCAAGAACTCCCAGATGGTATTATACCTTACGTCAGATGGCAGTTCTCTGGTGACACTTGTACAGCTTAGTCTGTTGACCCAAGATCGTCATAGAGTCTTGTGTGATTCCCACTGTGCTTTTATTTCCATCATACCTCGTCCAACAGGGCGTGTAAAAAGGTGGCTTTTGGGTACAGTCCCGAATCACATGGAGGCAATGAGCGATAGGAGGGGATTCGTCTATCTCGGTATAGGAAGTTGATGTTGTGCTGTGTTCGATTGGCTATAACAGGAAATCCCTGGCCAGGGTTGCTGAGATTTACTGGTAAGTGTTATCAGTAGTTTCTCGAACTGTTATAGACCTCATATCGACACGACTTATCGAGCCTCTGGGGTCTGACGTTTACCACCCCTAGGCGAGATATGCGACATATCAGACGACGAGACCGGACTGTACGGGAGTGTTACTGTTTGGATTCACAGGAGAATGTACAGGCTTGCTTGTTGATCTTCTGAACGCTCAATACCTGGGTGGCTGTTACGTTTAGCTGACCGCTTGCAGCTTGTGGGTGTTTGATATGATCATCACCTACTGCCAGCGTATTGACGATTCTTTAGAGTCCTACACTGAGGTTTCTTGGCTCAGGCAAAACGGAGTAGGAGCACATATGTGATATGTGCGGGACCGAGGATAATGCGGTATGTGATACCGTATTGGATTCTCGCGATATAAGATATCGGCCGAGTATATGTGATATAGCCGGGTCATCGTATTAGTCGGTTATATGCGATATAGCCGGATTGTCGGATCAATTGTTGATTCGATAATTTAATGTATAATAATATATATATGATATATTAAATTACATTAACTAATATTAGCTCACTAAAAGATTCATTTTCTCACGGGATAATACATTGATATATATGCGATATATGTTAATTGTATTATTATCTATTGTTACAAAATATATTGTATATGTGATATATAATATTGTAACATGTTTGGGTTACAAATTTAACAATGGATTAGGGTTTAAACTTAGTTAGGGTTTGGATTAGGGTTAGCTTTTGCAAGAAGCTTCCATGAAGCTTCATGAAGCTTTGACTTTGTAGATGCTTGATATTTTTATGAGATATTATGTTAACCCAATCCAAACCATTAACTATAGTTAAATCTCTACAAGGGTTAACTCTTTCATGCTTAACCCTTGGTTAGATTTGTAACCACTACAATAATTCATTGTTCATCACAAAAGGATTAAGGTTATCTTCTTCATTCTTCTTCTTCATGGTTGAGCTCCTTCATGAAAAAGCTTTCTTTTGTGATGAAAGTGAGTGAGAAAAAGATTTTAAATGAGAGCAAAAATCCTACTTCATCATCCTCATCTATCCTTGCCATTTAGATGAGGGTGTTCACTTCATATTATGAGTGTTAGCTTGTGTTATCGAAACTTCAAGGTAGATCATCTTGGTATCGAAGATCGGAAGCAAAGGTTGCATCATTCTCTTCGTGAAGCCTCTCGAGAGTCCACAACACGATGATCGCAGCGAAGGGACCTCAACACGGAGCTTAAGAAGTGAAGGACCGGATCTACAAAGGTTGTAATCCCTCTCACTTAGTGTTAAAGCGTTTAACATGTTCGTTTTTTGCCTAAACCCTAGTTTAAAGATCCGGCTTCGGGTTGTTCGGCACGGCTAAAATTTTAATCGGGCATGGTTGATGCCTCGTAGACCCTTGTGCGCGTGCCTAGCAACCCTACAACCAAGGTACGGAATATAAATCTAGTGCAACCAATGCACGAAATACCCATCTGGTGCAACAATTGTACGAAATGCAAATCTAGTGCATCCAGTGCACGAAATACAAATCCGGTGCATCAAGTGCACGAAATACAAATACAGTGTATCCAGTGCACGAAATATGAAAACAGTGCAACAAATGCACGGCGTAAAAACCTAGTGCAACAATTGCACAAAATACAAATCGGGTGCAACAAGTGCACGTAAACTCATTAATAACTCAAATGCGTATAAAAACAACACCGAGTATACCAAGGGGCATACAATCAAAAATGCGTGTGACTGCATGCACAAAACACGTATCAATGCACTGCAAGCACATGTGAGCTATATCGAGTGCAAAAATCAAATCGATATCAAGTGCAATAGATATGCACAAATCGCAAACCAACACAACGGTGTATAAAACATATATCCAGCGCAATAACTATGCACAAAATGTAAATACCCAGTAGGTGCAACCATGGTGCACGAAAACAATATCATGAAACTCAATCATCAAAACTCAAATCCAAGCGATATATGCGAGATACTCGGATCACAAACGCAAATCGCAATAAATGGCATTGAGGTACAGCTCCTACAATGTCGAAAAATATCGTTGCGCCCAAAACTGGCAGAGCAAGAACATCCGCTTGCCTCCTGCTCACGGTCTGGCGTCCTCTGTCTCTGGGTCCTCATTTTCTCTGTGGATTACCAATCTCGCAATCCATCGGCTCGTCGGCCCGGTCCGGTGTACTAACAGAAACGATCCGCTCTAGTACTCCTCTGGTCAACTCTCGGCCAATTAGCATGACCACTCGTAAAGCAGCACGTCATTGGCGTCGGCCTCTCGCCCTCTGAATACATATGACACAACTGATCCTCGGTGCAAATCTTAGTGCAGCAGTGTCCTGGAAGGAATCTGCTCAAGGTCTCTTCCGATCTCGCCTATGCCGAACTATACGGAGGCTGATACTCTTACATAATCTTTTCTCGTTTTTTGGACATCTGCGTTCTGAGCACAACATTTCCTTGGGAACTGGCCGTATCCCAACATCACTTTATACATATCAAATCACTAATCTCAATGGGGAGTAACAGCAGCTCGTCAGCATCTCGCACGAACCTTTTGTTCCACTCATCCTTATTATCGTCCACTTCAACGTCACGTCATGCTATCTGCGTACTGCAAATGTTCTCAGCTACGGTCAATCCGGAATTTCTCTCACGGACTCGAAATCACGAACTCGGTATCCTCTTCACTCTGTAGAAGACATCTAGCCGAACACGTCCTCGGGAACTCGTCCCAACCATCGGAGGAAAACTCAATACTCATCCGTTCTCGATCAACTCACAACGCATCTGGGTGAGGTCCTCTATCTGAAGCCGGTCCACTTACTGATCTCCTATCGGATCATCCAATGAACAAGGTCATCTCTGGATCGATCTACTCTAGATCTGAGTAAGATCTCCACACTGGAAATCTTCAACTCAACTGGGCCTGCGTCGGCGCATCAAATCCGACGAATCACCTTCGTCTCTCAACTCAAGATAGACTAGCTATCATCTGTCGCATCTCTGCTTGAAATCTCCAGCGATCTCAGCTCGTAAAGTCTGGAAACGACATCCCATCAATCTCAGCAACAGCTGGTTCATCTGTCTGCACGGTAGACAATATCACGATCCTTGAGGTAGGCTGTACATCAACAGTCCTCTCAATCTGGCAGCCTCTAACAATGGCCCGATCATCCAGTGCAAAACCGAACACTCGCCTCAATGGAGAGGTCACAACACATACACTAAATCGATACGTTCCCATGTCACCAGAGAACATGATGGTTAGTCCTCGTCCACGACGAGCTCGCCCTTACCGTAACACTAGCAGCAGCTCAATCTGCGCTCAAACCATGGTGACAGGAACCTCAAGTATGTATCGAAGAAGATATATCAAAGGTATGAAAGGAGACAACAAATCCAGAATGGACACATGATCGTAAGGAGGAACGGAATCAGTGAGAGTATGATCATGGAAACGAATAGAATCAAGGATCTTAAATGGATGTATGATCAAGGGAACGAAGAGAATCACAGATATCAAGATATGTACATCCTAAGGTTTCTCAAGTGGAGTATCGTATCGTAAATATGCCGCAGAACATACCTACGGTACATCACTCTACTCAAGCTACCTACACCATCAATCAGGGTCAACCTAAGAAACGAAAGTTCGGGTCTAATACCCCCCTGTTCAAGTCTAAGTTCCGTAAGATCAAGCCTAGGTTCCGAAATAGATTACGCCCCAGACTCCACATAGTCAAACCTAGACTCGAAACAAGGTTAAACCTAGCGCTTTGATACCAACTTTGTCACGACCCAAAAATTTAGTTCGTGACCGGCACTTAAATCACGCAACGTCTACAGGCGTAACGTAATTCAAGTATGACGAAACCCAGAAATCTAAACCTTTTTTAGAAAATAGAAGAGGTGAAGTTTTGAAATAAAGGTATGATGAAAATCAAACATTTTCTTAAATGCATAGATAATGGAACATGAAAAATGCAAGTGGATGTTACTAGTTGAAAACATGTTTCGTTCTTTAAAAATTTGGGCAGCACCTTCTTTGTATATTTTGATCCAAAACCACATACACATGATAATATAAAAGGCATCCCCAAGAGGGAGCTAGCTCTTCGCCAATCGGCGGAATCACAACCATGCAAGACAGAATATATGTATATGACGCCCAACGATGAAGATCAACACAAAGAACAATGTAAAGCAAGACATCAAACCCACCAAGCGAACATATAACCCATCGCTCAAGTCTCGCAACTACAAGTCTTGCTAAGTCTTACTACATATACAAATACTAGTTTTTGATTGATGGAGTTAACTAGATACAACGGAATAGTAATACAAGAGTGGTACGATCCAACATGTACCACCTACAAAAGCGAGTCACCCTAAAGCAAGCTGTGTGCCAGCGATGCCGCTACTGATTCATGCGGTCAACCTGCAAGAACTGTGGCACAATAGGGGTGGGTTGCCAACTTGTGAGTAGAAAATATCATCAAGTAGAAATCGAATAAAACAACGATTCCTAGGTCAACTATATCATAAAGGCAATACTATGATATCTATGGTGACCGTATCTGCATATGTACCAACAATATACTCAATGCCTATATGCATGTGGATATCATCCAACCATATAATCAATGCCTGTATGCATGTGGATCTCATCCACGTGTCAACCAATGACACAACAATATCATGCATGTAAATATCATGAAAGCATATGCATGTAAATATGAGGATATAATTCAACGTGTGTCCATCAATGACACATCAAAATCATGGAACCTGAGTGTCCAACATCGACACTCGAAATATCATGAAACCCGTGTCCAGCATCAACACATAAATCCTCATATCTCGGGCTCCGTCAGTCCGGATCGGCCCACGGGCTCCGTCAGTCCGGATCGGCCCACGGGCTCCGTCTGTCAGGATCGGCCCTCGGGCTTCGGCAGAACGGATTGGCCCGTATCATCTCACGACTCCGGTCGGTATCCTCCAGATAACCGCCGAATCCAAATAATATCATCGGTAGGTAGTAGCCCCTCTGCCAGGATCATCGTCTACACCACGAAAATCATTTCTTGTCCCGGGGTACCATACCGGGTCTACCATGTACTCGCAGACGGTGCCTCCCGCTCTTCGAATCGGGTTTCACATACCAATCTCAGAACTTCAGGGTTACCTAAGACGGCATCAAGGATTCGGGAGGCATCGTCCATGCCAAATTCAAATTTTTGCCATTTTAGCTAACCCTAACTAAGAATCGTTAACTAGAAATCGACAGAGATATAAATGCTAACACTTTGCAAGTCTAGTGAGCAAGGAATACAACCTTTGTAGCCGGTCCTTCACTTCAATAGCTCCGTGTAGTAGTCCATTTCGCTGCGATCGTGAACTCCGGACTCTAGAGAGGCTTCCATGAAGAAACGAACATGCTTGCTTCGAAGATTTCGAGGCCGAAGATGATCTACGTCGAGGAGACACTAACACAAGCTATCTCTTCACTAATTGTGAAATTAGTGAAGCAAACACCCTATACTAAATGGCAAGTAGTAGAGGATGATGAAGTAGGATGTGGGCTCACTTTAGATTTCATTTTCTCATATCTCCATTGAAGCTAGAAAGTCTTGAGGAAGAAGAAGAAGAAGAATGAACTCATATGAATTAATCATCCAAATGAATTATTGCAACCATGGGTGAGTTAAGCCCTCATGCTTAACTCACGTAGAGAATAAACCAAGGGTTAAGGTTAAGGGATGGGTTAACAAATATCATAAGGAATGACAAAAGAGTGGACCTTGTCAATGTTCTACAAGCTTCATCCAAGCTTGACAACATTGACCAAGTCTTCTCTCTTTTGTTATAACTTAAGAAATAAATAAAACCCTATCTTAACCCTAGCATGGTATTAATCTCATACACCCATCTTGGATGTATCCATCTAGCATGACACATAATAATGTACACTTGCATATATCACATATATAGTGCACAAACCAAGTGAGAAAAGAATCATAAGTGAGCTAGTACTAGTTAATGTAATGTAATATATCTAATATACAATTATACATTAGATTATCAAATAAACTCTTGATTTAATAATCCAGCTATATCACATATAACCGACTAATATCAAGTGTAACAACTTATCGAATCAACACTTAATCCGATTTCCGGTTATATCGCATACAACCGACCAATGTCACAAATCGCGAGAATAGAATACGGTATCTCATATCGTATCAATCTTGGTTCCGCACATATCACATATGTGCTCCTACTCTGTTTCGCTTGAGCCAGGAAACCCCTGTGTAGGACTCTAAAGACTCGTCAATACGCCGGCAGTAGGTGATGATCATATAAAACACCCACAAGCTGCAAGAGGTCTGCTAAACGTAACGGCCACCCGGGTATTGAGTGATCAGAAGATCAACAAGCAAGTCTGTTCATACTCCTGTGAATCCAATCAGTAACACTACCGTACAGTCCGGTCTTTTCATCTGATATGTCGCATATCTCGTGTAGGGGTGGTAAACGTCAGACCCCAGTAACTCGATAAGTCGTGTCGATATTGTATGGTTCCTAGGCACACTCATAAGGTTCTACAAGACATCAACCAAGCCAAAATCAAATTTTTATATGTGCCGAGCAACCCTAATCTAGATCGTTTACTAGAGGTAAGGCGAAAGCAAGCAAGTAAACTACTTTACTACTAAGTGAAAGGGATTACAACCTTTGTAGATCCGGTCCTCCACTTTTAAAGCTCCGTGTTGATGTCCCTTCAATGCGATCATCGGGATCCCGGACTCTAGCGATGGTTTCTTTGGAGAAATGAGCGGGCTAGGTCGTTGGCTTCGAGGCCGAAGATGATCTACGTCGAGGAGACTCAAACTCAAGCTCCATCTTCACTTGGTCATGAACTTTGTGAAGAGAACACCCTATACTACATAGAAAGTGGTAGAGGATGAAGAAATAGGAAGTGGGTTCACTTTGGATTTGGATTTCTCACTCTTTTTCTTCACTTGAAATTTTTCAAGCAAGCTTTCTTCACTTGAAGAAGATGAAGAAGAAGAAAATAATATGAATGAATAATGAATTTATTGAAAATGAATAATCAAGTGAAGTCTTTCATGATGCAACCATGGGTGAGCTAACCAATGTAGAGACTAAACTAGAGTTTAAGTTAATGGTTAGGTTAGTAAAAATCTCATGCAAAACAGAAATGGTGGACTTTGTCAAAGTTGCTTGAAAGCTTCATGAAGCTTCAAGCTAATTCAAAAATAACCACCATTTTTTAATTACTAAATAAATAAATAACCTTTACCATTAACCTAAATATAGTGTAAGTCATACACATACCTAAGTTTGCATGTATCATCAATCATGATACAAACTAGTGCACAAACATATATCATATATACAACTTGTGCACATAAAGTGAGAAAGTTAATCTTAAGTGAATAAATACTAGTTATTGTAAAGTAATATATCAAATATATAATTATACATTAAATCATTAAATCAATACTTGATTTAATGATCCGGTCATATCGCATATAACCGACTAATATCAAGTGTATCAATATATCTAATCAACATTTGATTCGGTAACCCGGCTATATCTTATACAACCGTCCGATGATACAAATCGCGAGAATAGAATTCAGTATCACATACTGGTATTATTCTCGGTCCCTCACATATCTCATATGCGCTCCTATTTCGTTTCGCTTGAGCCAGGAAACCTCTGTGTAGGACTCTAAAGACTCGTCAATACGCCGGCAGTAGGTAGTGATCATATCAATCACCCACAAGCCGCAAGCGGTCTGCTAAACATAACGGCCACCCGGGTATTGAGCGATCAGAAGATCAACGAGCAAGCCCGCTCACACTCCTGCGAATCCAATCAGTAACACTTACCGCACAGTCCGGTCTATTCGTCTGATATGTCGCATATCTCGCCTAGGGGTGGTAAACGTCAGACCCCAGTAGCTTGATAAGTCATGCCGATGTAAGGTCCATAACAAGCATGAAACTACCGATAACACTTACCAGTAAATCAGTGCAACCCTTGCCAGGGATTTCCAGTTATGGCCAGTCGAGCATAGCGCAACATCAACCCCCAATACCGGGAGAGACGAATCCCCTCCTATCGCACATTGCGTCCATGTGAATCGGGACTGTACCCAAAAACCACCTGTTTGCACGACTCAGTAGAGCCGTGGTAGGATGGAAATCAAAGCACAGTGGGAGACACACAAGACTCTATGACGATCTCGGGTCAACAGACTAAGCTGTACCAGTGTCACCAGAGAACTGCCATCTGACGTGAGGTATAATACCATCTGGGAGTTCTCGGCGAGTCCGTTCAGTGTACCCAGTCACCACTGAGCACCCGCATACCATCTCTGATGTCAAACACCAATGGATATGGGATCATCCATCGCCCATCACATGGGTCGAGAAGATATACTCTAGTCTACTCTGGAATATCGATGCCCCGTCTCGATATTCCCACGACTAGGAACATTGAAGGATGTACTCATGGACTGCCCAGGCCCCACTAGTATGATCTACATCATAGTCCAGGAAGTCGAGTACAAATCCTAAGGGCTTTATCAACATGTAACAGAGAGACAGAAAGTATACATGTTAAGATAAAGAGTAACCAGATAGTGTACTATCATGTCGAGCAAGAAAGTCCTACCTATATATGTCCCAGCATCCACTACAATATACATCCTATGTACAGTAATGGCCTCTAGGGCATACATATAACTAACAATCTCCCACTTGCACTAGGGCCATCTGTAGCAGTGGTTGCAGTATCTATTACTCAACCATCCCATAAAAGTCTCTCTTTGGGAAAAGGCCTTTGTGAGTGGATCCGCCGTGTTGTCCTATGAGTCTACTCTCCTAACCTAGATCACCCTGGAGATCAACTATCTCCATGATCAGGTGATACTGCTTCAGAATATGTCTGGGTCACTGATGGGACCGGGGTTCCTGGGTTAAAACCACACTTCCATTGTCATACAATGGTAGGAACCCAGTTCATCTCATGAACCAATATACACCCAAACTGCCTTTTTGGTAGTATCTTTGATAGCGATGTCACCAGCCTTTATTGTCTAGTCTGCCACAGTATCTCAGCTTCGAACTCTTCCAACATACCGTCCCTCCACTGAGGGTAAAGACAATGCCTGCGACTGACATTCAGTCGTCCTTATCACCCTGGAACCTTTCCAGTGATTCTCCCCACGATCAATTGATACCATCTCACTATACCTAGTGAGAATCCTAACATCCATTTAGATCTATCTCATAAATCCAAATCCCAGGATTTAGGAGGTATCACATAGATCCTATATGGAGAATCCTTGTGGTAAGAGGAGATTGACCGTGCGTAGTATAGGAAACTCTTTTCCTATCAAGAGTATGTTGTCCACGTACAATACGGGATGACCACCTTACTCTCTACTGCCTTTTTGTATGTACAAGGTTCATCTACCATTTTGATGAAGTCAAACTCTTTGACTACCACATCAAAACAGACGTTCCAACTCCGCGATGCCTGCTTTATCCTGTAAAGCAACTTGCACACGTTTCCGCTGCTCCCACTATTTATGAAGCCCTCTGGCTGTGTACTTATAGACTTTCTCTTCTAAATCTATATTTAGAAAAGCAGTCATGACACCCAACCACCAGATATCGTAGTCATGGTATGTATCAATGGAAAGTAGGATCCGGATGGACTTAAGCATATGCACTGGAAAAAGGTTTCATCATTATCCACGCCTGGTCGATGAAGAAAACCTTTAACAAGTCTAGCTTTGAAAGTCTCAACTTTTCCATCTACACCAAGTAATCTTCTCAAGATATACTTGCTCCTGATGGGGATTTAACCCTTCAGATATAACATCCAAAGTCCATACTTTGTTGGTGTACATGGATTCCATCTCAGATCGCTAAGCATCTAGCCATTCTTACAGAGTCTCCACTCTTGATGGCCTGCTCGAAACTAGTTGGGTCATCATCTCATGATGCAATCCTCGCTCCCACTGTCATCGGGAAACCGAAGTATCTCTCAGGAGGATGAGGAACCCTGCTAGATCGGCGGAGAGGTTGAGGTTCATCGGAGACCATTGAATCCTTTGGTTCTATCAAATTATCAGTTGTAGTTTGTATAGCTGGAAATCCTTCCAGTTCTACAGAACTGACCTTGCCTCGAGTTTGTTCGGATTTTGCTTTTGACATAGGCCGGACAACCCCAAATCTTAACTTGCTTAAGAGATGGGCTCTTCCCATACCATATCTCATATGGAGTGGTAGGCACTGATTTGATTGGAATCCAATTCAATAGGTATGCAGCTTCTCAAGTACACAACCCCCAAAAGGAAATAGGTAACACAGTAGTACTCATCATAGAGCATACCATATCCAATATGGTGCGATTGCTCCGCCCCGATACACCTACGTATTGCGGTGTATACAGAGGAGTAATGCTGAGAGATAATCTCATTCTCCTTTAGAATAGTCCAAGAATTCCTTGCACAAGTATTCTCCTCCCTGATCTTATCATAGGACATAATACTTCTACCCGGTTTTGGTTCTCTACTTCTGACTTATATTCTTTGAATTTCTCAAAAGCTTCAGACATGTGTTTCAACAGGAACATGTGTCCGAACCTTGAGAGATCATCAGTGAATGTAAGGAAGTACAAAGAACTAGTCCTGGCATATGTAGACTGGGGACCTTTATACATCACTATGTATCAGTCCCAAGAGTTGACTAACTCTTTCTCTGTTTCCAGTAAACAGAGCTATGGTCATCTTATCTTTGTGACATGACTGGCAAGTTTCATAAGATGTAAATTTAAACTGATTTAAATATGCATCTAAATGTAACTTAGCTAGTCGGGTCGCATTGATATGACCTAGTCTACAATGCCTCAAAAAGGATTCGTTCATTTCTGAACTCTTCCTCTTGTGCGTGTACTGTACGTTAAGAATTGTGGTCTGATTTAGAATGTATACGCTTTTAGATAACATGCCTGAACCGATCAACTATTGATATAGGAAATGTTCAAAACATTATCCAACAATACAAAATTATATCCTTCTTTAGTAATAAAGAGACTGATATGATGTTGTATATCAGGTTCGGTATCTAATAACATTCGTTCAGAATCAATGTATTCTGGTAATACATGGTGATAGTGACCAACAGACTTGGCTGCAACACTTGCACCGTTTTCTGTCTCATGAAACTTATCACCCGTTCTCAGTTCTCTACCTTTCTGTAGCCCATGTAACATATTACATATCTGGGATCCTGATCCAGTATCAAATACCCAGGACGCAGAGGATACTGAGAAACAGTTCTTTGTAATGAACACACCCCAAGAAGATGCATCATCATGCACTTTCTTCGTTTGGGCGGCATGGGAATCCTAGTATTCCCCTAATCCCTGCTCGGTCTTATAACAATTATAAGTTGGAGCGGGACCAACGTTCCCCAGCTCAGAATAACAAGTGGGTTCGGTCAATACATCCATATTATTATCTTGATTAAGGCGTGACATGGTCGCTACCTGGAGAGAGAGAGAAGAAAACACTCTGCGTTCGCTCTTGCAAGATTAGATTGGTTATTTATTTTATCTAATCAGGATGGCTCCCACTGTTTTTATCAAATCTTCCTTCAAACCTTAAAAGGAAAGACTAGCCGGGATTAATTATACTCTACAAGTTCGCCAATCTTTCAGCCATGCCAGTGTCGGTACTTTGAGGGAGGTTCCCCGTGCTTTCGCACGGACCTAATTAAAGTAAACCTCGTTTTCCCAGGGGCATAACCCCGTTGACACCTTTCTAGACACCTACTTGATCGGCTAATTATAAAGTGCAAAACTCTCCCAGGAGTAACAATTACTCGCAGTGGGTATCGGAATCCAACTATCATATAGAAGGTATGCAATCTCATTGCAAATTTCAACTCTTGAAACTCCCGATAAAGGTTTTTACCCCTAGTACCTATGACCTTGGCTATGGTCAACAAATCATAAGCACCTGTCAAGTTCTACCCGTCATTTCGTGATTAATTAGACCCACCCACATGACCCTTGGCTAAGGTCAACAAAGTTACATGACTGTCCTAACTAATCGCATCATATGCTGAGTAGGAAGACATCACTTAGCTACCGTACACTACGCCTCGGCTATGGTCGACAAACGCAGCACGAATACTAAGTACTCTACTTCCTAAAATGACGGAGGGTTGCGGATGGTTTTTAAGAAAACCTTTAACGCTTTGAACTTGATCTCGCTGTAGAATCAAATGGTTTTAAAATGGAGTGCTTTTGAGGCTTTTACTAGTTTCGCTAAAGAGGTCACTCCCGGTGAAGGGATCTCGGCTCTTTCCTCGTCGAATGAGGTGCAGGATATACACAATACCACTATGCAAAGCAAGAACTAGAAAAGCAATCAAAAGACAAACCGAAGGTTGTAGCATTTGCTAATTATTGCTAAAGAGGTCACTCCCGGTGAAGGGATCGTCGGCTCTTTCCTTATCGAATAAGGTGCTGGATGTTCTACAAGGAACACCGCTATGCAAAGCAACAACTAGAGCTACCTGATTTTTTGATATTCGATTCCACAACATCTTTTAGGTTTATTTTCTTTCATGAATCTCATTAATGAATGTCCCATCATTTAAGTCTACCTAAACATCACAGATAAATACAATGTACACTAATGCCATCCGCATTCGCCTCGATGTCCCGTCTGCACCGTTAGGTTAGGTAACTAACGGCAGAGCGGGGCAGGGCTAGCGCGGGTGTAAAACATAAGCAACGTTTATATAATATATCATATATACTATATACAGTATCAATCTGAACAAATCACATGATCGCATCACAGATAACGCAGCAGAAAATATCATATGAAATATTGGATATACTAGGACGTCCGTGTTTTATTTTGAGCCTGTATAAAACACGGATTCCACGGTCGTGATGAATAGCAAATCCCACACCCCTAGACCCCTACGAGAGCGGCAAGCAACCCTACAAATTCTAGAGTTAGGAGACCCGGTCTCGACTCCTCGAGATGGTCTCCCACTGGACCCTATAACCGGGTTACTTGTGCTCCCCTCCTTGGGTCTATCCTAATGCGGAAAAATAAATAATATACAATGGTGACATCATCCTCAACCCGGAAGTGCCCCAATAAAAGAATATTACATACAATGAATTTTACATGAATGAAAATGAAAAACACTCATCTCACATAAAAAAACCCCGGCTATTCAAACACGACGATCCAATATAACATATCCAGCAACACATAACATCACATGTCATCAACGTAAGTAAATATGCCCATCCCAATTGTCGTTGACATATAGTAACGAAACCGGCCATATCACATATTACACTTACGGTCGCAGAAAAGAAAGTGTAAACTACAACAGTTGGAATCCGCAACCTGCATAGACATCGCATGCCTAACCAAATGAATTCCTTAGAAATCGCATGCCTAACAATTATAAACCCCGCATTTTAGTCTCAAAATCGAAAACTCTTTTCAATATCAAGTCGGGCAATTCAACAAGATTCCCGACATCCAGAACGAATGCTCGTCGCAAACTTTAGTAGACGGCCGCACCCCCGATACCGTCGACGAAGTGCACTAAGACGGAACACCGCTGCCGCGAGCACCCGAACGGATTCTTTTGGCGACGGGGTTCTCCTACAGTCACTTGGTCGGGGCTATGGGGCATGGCTGTCTATTAAGTTTACCGGCGAGTATCCGCGTACGCTATGTGATTGCGACGGACTTTTGATCACATCAAAATCCCGTGGCAACCGATCAAGTGAGACTAAACTGCTAGATTTATAACATTCAAATTAGTTATCTCATAACTACTTGTGGATTCCAAATATTGTATCACATTCCAGATAAATAGACAATGTTAAACTTTCCGTTCGAATAATCAAACACCCAAGTTTTCCCAAATAGTTCAACACTTGAAATAAGTTTAAAAACATCCACTTCATGCCACAGTACCAATGGTCCAGCCGTAGAAGGGTCAAGCCAACGCCTCACATGTGGCACGCCGTACTGCCCCAAACCCTAAGGTTCAAAAGGCAGTTCAAGACGGTCACATAATCGAGTTAAGGTTTGTTGTCTTCTAGAGGGTCCATCGCGTTACTTGCATTACTTAGAACGTTCTTAAACTTACGGAAATATCCAACACTTGGAAATTTTCCGGCAGGGGAAAAGGAGAGATATTGATATCCGGTCGAACATTTTAACACGTTCTAAAATACCCGGAAAAACAAAATAAAAAAAAGTTAAATAATCCGATCAAATCATCGAGTCCCCAATACAACCCAGAAAACTCAACTCTTGAGTAAATATTAAAAATTCCCAGAAAACACAGGAAACTGCTACGGGCAATACTGTAGGAAAACAGATCCCTAACCATTACATACGGCCGCGGAACCGTGGCCAAAATCAGGGTAGGGCCGCGGTTCCACGGTGCTACAGTAGAGTTAGGGTTTCGTTTTGTACAGTTATCCTTATATTTCCCTGCTTTATTTTCTGAGCATTTTTAATTTGGAAAAATCCACAGTTTCAAAAAATGTACAGAGAAGGGTATCGATTAGGGTTTCGGGGTTCGATCGGGTTTCTAATTTCGTCTACACTTCGCCTAAAGCTCTAGCTAGGCTCTGATACCAATGTAGGGTTCCTAGGCACACTCATGAGGTTCTATAAGGCATCAACCATGCCAAAATCAAATTTTTATATGTGCCGAGCAACCTTAATCTAGATCGTTTACCAGAGGTAAGGCGAAAGCAATTAAGTAAACTACTTTACTACTAAGTGAAAGGGATTACAACCTTTGTAGATCCGGTCCTCCACTTCTAAAGCTCCGTGTTGATGTCCCTTCGCTGCGATCATCGGGATCCCGGATTCTAGCGATGGTTTCTTTGGAGAAATGAGCGGGCTAGGTCGTTGACTTCGAGGCCGAAGATGATCTACGTCGAGGAGACTCAAACTCAAGCTCCATCTTCATTTGGTCATGAACTTTGTGAAGAGAACACCCTATACTACATGGCGAGTGGTAAAGGATGAAGAAATAGGAAGTGGGTTCACTTTGGATTTGGATTTCTCACTCTTTTACTTCACTTGAAATTTTTCTAGCAAGCTTTCTTCACCTGATGAAGATGAAGAAGAAGAAGAAAATAATATGAATGAATAATGAATTTATTGAAAATGAATAATCAAGTGAGTCTTTCATGATGCAACCATGGGTGAGCTAACTAATGTAGAGACTAAACTAGAGTTTAAGTTAATGGTTAGGTTAGTAAAAATCTCATGCAAAACAAAAATGGTGGACTTTGTATGCTTGAAAGCTTCATGAAGCTTCAAGCTAATTCAAAAATAACCACCATTTTTGAATTACTAAATAAATAAATAACCTTTACCATTAACCTAAATATAGTGTAAGTCATACACACACCCAAGTTTGCATGTATCATCAATCATGATATAAACTAGCGCACAAACATATATCATATATACAACTTGTGCACATAAAGTGAGAAAGTTAATCTTAAGTGAACAAATATTAGTTAATGTAATGTAATATACCAAATATATAATTATACATTAAATCAATACTTGATTTAATGATCCGGTCATATCGCATATAACCGACTAATATCAAGTGTATCAATATATCGAATCAACATTTGATTCGGTAACCCGGCTATATCTTATACAACCGTCCGATGATATAACTCGCGAGAATAGAATTCAGTATCACATACTGGTATTATTCTCGGTCCCGCACATATCTCATATGCGCTCTTATTTCGTTTCGCTTGAGCCAAGAAATCTCTGTGTAGGACTCTAAGACTCGTCAATACGCCGGCAGTAGGTGGTGATCATATCAATCACCCACAAGCCACAAGCGGTCTGCTAAACGTAACGGCCACCCGGGTATTGAGCGATCAGAAGATCAACGAGCAAGCCCGCTCACACTCCTGCGAATCCAATCAGTAACACTTACCGCACAGTCCGGTCTGTTCGTCTGATATGTCGCATATCTCGCCTAGGGGTGGTAAACGTCAGACCCCAGTAGCTTGATAAGTTATGCCGATGTAAGGTCCATAACAAGTATGAAACTACTGATAACACTTACCAGTAAATCAGTGCAACCCTGGCCAGGGATTTCTAGTTATGGCCAGTCGAGCATAGCGCAACATCAACCCCCAATACCGGGAGAGACGAATCCCCTCCTATCGCTCATTGCCTCCATATGAATCAGGATTGTACCCAAAAACCACCTGTTTGCACGACTCTGTAGAGCCATGGTAGGGTGGAAATCAAAGCACAGTGGGATACACATAAGACTCGATGACGATCTCGGGTCAACAGACTAAGCTGTACCAGTGTCACCAGAGAACTGCCATCTGACGTGAGGTATAATACCATCTGGGAGTTCTCGGCGAGTCCGTTCAGTGTACCCAGCCACCACTGAGCACCCGCATACCATCTCTGATGTCAAACACCAATGGATATGGGATCATCCATCGCCCATCACATGGGTCGAGAAGATATACGCTAGTCTACTCTGGAATATCGATGCCCCGTCTCGATATTCCCACGACTAGGAATATTGAAGGATGTACTCATGGACTGCCCAAGCCCCACTAGTATGATCTACATCATAGTCCAGGAAGTCGAGTACAAATCCTAAGGGCTTTATCAACATGTAACAGAGAGACAGAAAGTATACATGTTAAGATAAAGAGTAACCAGATAGCGTAGTATCATGTCGAGCAAGAAAGTCCTACCTATATATGTCCCAGCATCCACTACAATATACATCCTATGTACAGTAATGACCTCTAGGGCATACATATAACTAACAGATATGAGGCTCATAATGGGTCGAGAAACTACTGATAATACTTTCCAGTATTCTCTAAAGTAGCCCTGGCCAGGGACTTCCTGTTATAGCCAATCGAGCACAGCGCAACATCAACTCCCAATACCGGGAGAGACGAAACCCCTCCTATCGCTCATTGCCTCCATGTGATTCGAGACTGTACCCAAATGCCACCGTTTTGCACATTCTCTTGAATGTGGTAATGTGGAAATCAAAGCATAGTGGGAATCACACAAGACTTTATGACGATCTCGGGTCTACAAACTAATTTGTACAAGTGTCACCAGAGAACTGCTACCCGACGATAGGTATAACACCATCTAGGAGTTCTCGGCGAGTCCGTTCAGTGTACTCAGTCTCCACTGAGCACCAGTATACTGTCTCTGATGTCAAAAACCAATGGATATGGGATCATCCATCATCCATCTACATTGGTCGAGAAGCTATACGCTAGTCTACTCTGGTATATCGATGCCTTGTCTCGATACACCTACGACTAGGAACATTTGAAGGATGTACTTAGCGACTACTCTGTCCCTACTAGTATGATCTGCATCATAATCCTGGTAGTCAAGCACTCATCCTAAGGACTTTATCAACATGTAACATAGAGACAATCAGAGTATATGTTAAGATAAAGATCAACCAGATAGAATACTATCATGTCGAGCAAGAAAGTCCTACATGTATATGTCCAAGCACCCACTGCAATATACATCGTATGTACAGTAATGGACTCTAGGGCATACATATAACTAACAATCTCCCACATGCACTAGGGCCATCTGTTGTAGTATCTCATACCCAACAAGCAGCAGTGGTTGTAGTATCTCATACTCAACCATCCCATAAAAGTCTCTACTGGGAAATAGGCCTTTGTGAGTGGATCCACGCTGTTGTCCTCTCTGTCTACTCTCCTAACCTCGATCTCCCTGGAGATCATCCATCTCCATGATCAGGTGATACTGCCTAAGAATATGTCTGGATCACTGATGGGATGGGGGTTCCTTGGCAAAAGCCACAACTCCATTGTCACACAATGGTAGGAACGAAGTTCATCTCATGAACTTTTGTACATCCAGACTATCTCTTTGGTAGCATCCTTGGTAGCAATGTATCCAGCCTTTATCGTCTAGTTTGCCTCGGTATCTAGCTTGGAACTCTTCCAACATACCATTCCTCCACTGAGGGTAAAGACAATGCCTGTGACTGACATTCAGTCGTCCTTACCACCCTGGAAGCTATCCAGTGATTTTCCCCAGGATCGATTGATACCATCTCAGTACACCTAATGAGAATCCTATCATCCACATAGATCTATCTCATAGATCCAAAACCCAGGATTTAGGAGGTATCACCTTGATCCTATATGGAGAATCCTTGTGATAAGAGGAGATTGACCGAGCGTAACATATGAAAATCCTTTCCTATCAAGAGTATGCCATCCACGTACAATACGAGGATCACCACCATACTCCCTACTACCTTTTTGTATATACAAGGTTCATCTACCATTTTGATGAAGTCATACTCTTTGACTACCACATCAAAACAGATGTTCCATCTTCGCGATGCCTGTTTTAACTCATAAAGCAACTTGCACACATTTCTACTGCTCCCACTTTCTATGAAGCTCTCTGGCTGTGTACTTATAGACGCTCTCTTCTAAATCACTATTTAGAAAAACAGCCATGACACCCAACCGCCAGATATCGTAGTCATGGTATGTAGCAATGGCAAGTAGGATCTGGATGGACTTAAGCATAGCTTTGAAAGTCTCAACTCTTCCATGTACACCAAGTAATCTTCTCAAGATATACTTGCTCCTGATGGGGATTTAACCCTTCAGATAAAGCAACCAAAGTCCATACTTTGTTGGTGCATATGGATTCCATCTCAGATCGCTTAGCATCCAGCCATTCTTACAGAGTCCCCACTCTTGATGGCCCGCTCGAAACTAGTTGGGTCATCATCTCATGATGCAATACTCGCTCCCACTGTCATAGAGAAACCGAAATATCTCTCAAGCGGATGAGGAACCCTACAAGATCGGCGGAGAGGCTGAGGTCCGTTGGGAACTATTGAATCCTCCGGTTCTACCAAATCATCAGCTGTAGTTTGTATAGCTTGAACTCCTTCTAGTTCTACCTCATGAACACTAATTTCTTCACAAGAAATCTTTTTCTCTAAAAGGTGGCATGCTGAGAAATAAAACACTTTTTGTTCCTCGGTTCGGTAGAAGATATTCCCTTGCAAATGCTTGGGATATCCAACAAACTTCCACAGAACTGACCTTGCCTCGAACTTGTCCGGATTTTGCTTGTAGACATAGGCCGGACAATCCCAAATCTTAACTTTCTTAAGAGATGGGCTCTTCCCATACCATATCACATATGGAGTGGTAGGCACCTGATTTGGTTGGAACCCTAATCAATAGGTATGCAGCTTCATCAAGCGCATAACCCCAAAAAAGGAAACAGACAACTCAGTAGTACTCATCATAAAGCGCACCATATCATATAGGGTGCGATTGCTTCGCCCAGATTCACCGACGTACTGTGGTGTATACAGAGGAGTAATGCTGAGAGAGAATCTCATTCTCCTTTAGAATAGTCCAGGAATTCCATGCTCAAGTATTCTCCTCCCTGATCACATCAAAGGACATAATACTTTTACCCGTTTTGGTTCTCTACTTCTAACTTATATTCTTTGAATTTCTCAAAAGGTTCAGACTTTTTTTTCAACAGGAACATATGTCCGAATCTTGAGAGATCATCAGTGAATGTAATGAAGTACAAAGAACTGGTCCTGGCATATGTAGACAGGGGACCTACATACATCATCATGTATTAATCCTAAGAGTTCACTAACTCTTTCTCTGTTTCAAATAAACGGAGCTATGGTCATCTTATCTTTGTGACATGACTAGCAAGTTTCACAAGATGTAAATTCAAACTGATTTAAATATGCATCTGTATGTAACTTAGCTTGTTGGGTCTTATTGATATGACCTAGTCTATAATGCCTCAAGAAGGATTCATTCATTTTCTGAACCCTTCTCTTGTGTGTGTTCTGTACGTTAAGAACCGTGTTTTGATTTAGAACGTATATGCTTTTAGATAACGTGCCCGAACCGATCAACACTTGATATAGGAAATGTTCAAAACATTATCCAACAATACAAAATTATATCCTTCTTTACTAATAACGAAACTGATATGATGTTGTATATCAGGTTCGGTATCTAATAACATTCGTTCAGAATCAATGTATTTGATAATTCAGGGTGATAACTGCCAACAGACTTGGCAGCAACAATTGCACCATTTCTAACTCTTAAAACTTATCACCCATTCTCAGTTCTCTACCTCTCTGTAGCCCATGTAACAGATTACATATGTCTTGATCCGGTATCTCTTACCCAGGACGTAAAGGAAACTGAGAAACCGTTCTCTGTAATGAACACACCCGAAGAAGATGCATCAACTTGCACTTTCTTCGTTTGGGCGGCACGGGAATTCTGGTAACCCCCTATTTCCTGCTCGATCTTATAACAATTATAAGTTGGAGCGGGACCAACGTTCCCCAGCTCAGTATAACAAGCGGGTTCGGTCAATACATCCGTATTATTATCTTGATTAAGGCGTGACATGGTCGCTACTTGGAGAGAGAGAAGAAAACACTCAGTGTATGCTCTTGCAAGATCAGATTGGTTATTAATTTATTTAATCAGGATAGCTCCTACTGTTTTAATCAAATCTTCTTTCAAAACCTAAAAAGAAAGACTAGCCGGGATTAAATACACCCTACCAGGTTCGCCAATCTTTCGGCCGGGCCAGTGCCGGTACTTTGAGGGAGGTTTCCCGTGCTTTCGCACGGACCTAATTAAAATAAACCTCGTTTTCCCAAGGGCGTAACCCCATTGACACTTTTCTAGACACCTACTTGATCGGCTAATTGTAAAGTGCAAAACTCTCCCAGGAGTAACTCTTACTCGTAGTGGGTATCGGGATCCAACTATCTCCTAGGAGGTATGCAATCTCATTGCAAATTTCAACACTTGAAATTCCCGATAATATTTTGCCTCTAGCAACTTATGACCTTAACACGGTCAACAAATCATAAGCGCTATCCAAGTTCAACCCGTCATTTCCCGATTGAACTAAACCCACCCGCACGACCCTTAATATAGTCAACAAAGTCGCACGACTACCCTAATCCAATCGCATCATATGCTTATGCAGATAAGCACTAATCAGCTACCGCACACTACGCCTTAACATAGTCAACAAACGTAGAACGAATACTAAGTAGTACTTATCTGAAATGACGGAGGGCTACGACAGGTTTTTAAGAAAACCTTTTGCGTAATGAACTTGATATCGTCGTAGAATCGAATGATTTAAAATGGAGTGTTTTGAGGCCTTTGCTAGTTTTGCTAAAGAGCTCACTCTCGGTGAAGGGATCTCGGATCTTTCCTCATCGATTGAGGTGCAGGATATTCACAATACCACTGTGCAAAGCAAGAACTAGAAAAACAATCAAAAGACGAAACCGAGGGTTGTAGCATCTGCTAGTTATTACTAAAGAGGTCACTCCCGGTGAAGGGATCTCGGCTCTTTCCTTATCGAATAAGGTGCTGGATGTTCTACAAGGAACACCGCTATGCAAAGCAACAACTAGAGCTACCTGCTTTTGAAAATTCGATTCCACAATATCTTTAGGTTTATTTTCTTTCATTAATCTCATTAATGAAGTCCCATCATTTTATTTTACCTAAACATCACAGATAAATACAACGTACGCTTATGCCATCCATATTCGTCTCGATGTCCCCTCGTGCATCGTTAGGTTAGGTAACTAACGGCAGAGCAGGGCAGTGCTAGCGCAGGTGTAAAACATAAGCAATGTCTATATAATATATCACATATACTATATTTGTAGGGTGTTTTTCGTCACCCCATTGAGATGGGAATACGCGCGCGCTTGTCGGACGTACTACAGATTCCCCCTGCCTAGGGTAGGCGGGGTTTTTTTGATTGTAGGGATCCGAATCTCCGGCAGCCGCGGACTAAGCTGCCGTTAATTACCCTTCGCATTTGGAGTGAGTGAATCTCCGATTGACGGGTTAAACTGGTCATGCGAACTCAATATGCAGTGTCATGTTTTGAAAGGGTTTTGGATATATCGAAGGCCCCGCAGAGTTTTTACGGGGGTCCTCGATATATATATATATATATATGTATATATATGTATATATATATGCATGTATATGTATGTATATGTATATATATATATATGTATATATACATATATATACATATACATATACATACATATATATACATATACATACATATACATATATATATATATATATATATATATATATATATATATAAAGGGGAAAAGCGCCTAAAGGACGCGTGGGTCCAGCGCCTCACGTGCCTAGCAAGCGAGCGTTGTGCGCTTGAGCGCTGTGCGCTTAAGCGCCATCGCACCACGTGTCTGACACTGTAGGGTTCCTAGGCACACTAATGAGGTCTTGCAAGGGATCAAACATGCCCAATTCAAATTTTTCCTTGTGCCTACAAACCCTAATACGGATCGTTAACTAGATTTGTAGGTGATGCGATGCAAGTAAACAACTTTAACTTAAAAGGAAAGAGGCTACAACCTTTGTAGATCCGGTCCTCCACTTCCTATTCCTAGGCTTCGTGATGACGTCCCTCCGCTGTCCAAATCGAATCCAGGACTCTAGCATCGGCTTCATCGGAGAAATGGGCGGGCTAGGTCGTCGACTTCGATGCCGAAGATGATCTACGTCGAGGCAACTCAAGATCAAGCTCCAACTTCACCAAGTCATGAAACTTGTGAAGAAAACACCCAATACTACTTGGCAAGAGGTAGATGATGATGAAATAGAAAGTGGGTTCAGTTTGGAATTGGATTTCTCACTCATTTTCACAAGTTGCCATTGATGGAGGCAAGCTTTCTTCATTGTTGAAGATGAAGAAGAAGAAGAAAGAATATGATAAGTGTTATTTAAAATAGAAAACAATATGATACTTATCATAATCTTAATCTTAGTTAGGTATAGAGAATTGACTAAGGTTAGGTTGAATGGTTAGGGTTAAGCATGAGACAAGAATGGTGGACTTGTTCAAAGCTTCATGAAGCTTCAACAAACAAACAAAGAAAGCCACCATGATTTATTTATCTTTCCAAAATGAAAAAAAAATAAATGAATAAGATAAAAGTAAACCCTAACCACTAACTTAACCATGGTTTAATTCTTTACACAAACCTAAGTGAGTATGTATCATCAAACATGATACAAACAAGTGCACAAAAATATATCACATATACAATGTGCATATCAAGTGAGAAAATCCTTTTTAAAGTGAACAAATACAAGTTAATGCAAAGTAATATATCAAATATATAATTATGTATTAAATCATTAAATCAATACTTGATTTAACGATCCGGTCATATCGCATATAACCGACTAATATCCAATGTATCGGCTTATCGAATCAATCCTTGATTCGATAGCTAGGTTATATCTTATACAACCAATCGATACATTCATCGCGAGAATGGAATACGGTATCACATACACGCATTATTCTCAGTCCCGCACATATCTCATATGCGCTCCTATTTCGTTTCGCTTGAGCCAGGAAACCTCTGTGTAGGACTCTAAAGACTCGTCAGTACGCCGGCAGCAGATGATGATCATATCAAACACCCACAAGCCGCAAGCGGTTTGCTAAACGTAACGGCCACCCGGGTATTGAGCGATCAGAAGATCGACGAGCAAGCCCGCTCACACTCCTGTGAATCCAACCAGTAACACTTACCGTACAGTCCGGTCTGTTCGTCTGATATGTCGCATATCTCGCCTAGGGGTGGTAAACGTCAGACCCCAGTAGCTTGATAAGTCATGCCGAAGTAAGGTCCATAACATTCGTGAAACTACTGATAACTCTTACCAGTATATCACTGCAACCCTGGCCAGGAATTTCCTGTTATGGCCAGTCGACCATAGCGCAACATCCACCCCTAATACGGGGAGAGACGAATCCCCTCCTATCGCTCATTGCCTCCATGTGAATCGGGACTGTACCCAAAAACCACCTGTTTGCACAACTCAGTAGAGCCGTGGTAGGGTGGAAATCAAAGCACAGTAGGAGACACACAAGACTCTATGACGATCTCAGGTCAACACACTAAGCTGTACCAGTGTCACCAGAGAACTGCCATCTAACGTGAGGTATAATACCATCTGGGAGTTCTCGGCGAGTCCGTTCAGTGTACCCAGTCTCCACTGAGCACCCGCATACCATCTCTGATGTCAAACACCAATGGATATGGGATCATCCATCGCCCATCACATGGGTCGAGAAGATATACGCTAGTCTACTCTGGAATATCGATGCCCCGTCTCGATATTCCCACGACTAGGAACAATGAAGGATGTACTCATTGACTACCCAGGCCCCATTAGTATGATCTTCATCATAGTCCTGGATGTCGAGTACACATCCTAAGGGCTTTATCAACATGTAATCAGAGAGACAGAAAGTATACATGTTAAGATAAAGAGTAACCAGATAGCGTACTATCAAGTCGAGCAAGAAAGTCCTACCTATATATGTCCCAGCATCCACTACAATATACATCCTATGTACAGTAATGGCCTCTAGGGCATACATATAACTAACAATCTCCCACTTGCACTAGGGCCATCTGTAGCAGTGGTTGCAGTATCACATACTCAACCATCCCATAAAAGTCTCTCTTTGGGAAAAGTCCTTCGTGAGTGGATCCGCCGTGTTGTCCTCTGAGTCTACTCTCCTAACCTCGATCACCCTGGAGATCAACTATCTCCATGATCAGGTGATGCTGCCTCAGAATATGTCTGGGTCACTGATGGGACCAGGGTTCCAGGGCCAAAACCACACTTCCATTGTCATACAATGGCAGGAACCTAGTTCATCTTATGAACCAATATACACCCAAACTTCCTCTTTGGTAGTATCTTTAATAGTGATGTTACCAGCCTTTATCGTCTAGTTTGCTACGGTATCTAGCTTGGAACTCTTCCAACATACCGTCCCTCCACTGAGGGTAAAGACAATGCCCGCGACTGACATTCAGTCGTCCTTATCACCCTGGAACCTTTCCAGTGATTCTCCCCAGGATCAACTGATACCATCTCACTACAATTAGTGAGAATACTAACATCCATTTAGATCTATCTCATAGACCCAAATCTCAGGATTTAGGAGGTATCACTTTGATCCTATATGGAGAATCTATGTGATAAGAGGAGATCGACCGATCGTAGCATAGGAAACTCCTTTCCTATCAAGAGTATGTCATCCACGTACTCTACGAGGATCATTACCATACTCCATACTACCCTTTTGTACATACAAGGTTCATCTACCATTTTGATGAAGTCAAACTCTTTGACTACCGCATCAAAACAGATGTTCCAACTCCGTGATGCCTGCTTTATCCTGTAAAGCAACTTGCACACGTTTCCGCTGCTCCCACTGTTTACGAAGCCCTCTGGCTGTGTTCTTATAGACGTTCTCTTCTAAATCAGTATTTAGAAAAGCAGTCAGGGCACCCAACCACCAGATATCGTAGTCATGGTATGTAGCAATGTTAAGTAGGATCCGGATAGACTTAAGCATAGTCACTTGGAAAAGGTTTCATCATTATCCACGCCTGGTTGATGACGAAAAAACCTTCAACAAGTCTAGCTTTGAAAGTCTCAACTTTTCCATCTACACCAAGTAATCTTCTTAAGATATACTTGCTCCTGATGGGGATTTAACCCTTCAGATATAGCAACCAAAGTCCATACTTTGTTGGTGTACATGGATTCCATCTCAGATCGCTAAGCATCCAGCCATTCTTACAGAGTCCCTACTCTTGATGGCCTGCTCGAAACTAGTTGGGTCATCATCTCATGATGCATTCCTCGCTCCCACTGTCATCGAGAAACCGAGGTATCTCTCAGGCAGGTGAGGAACCCTACCAGATCGGCGGAGAGGCTGAGGTTCGTCGGGGACTATAGAATCCTTTGGTTCTGTCAAATCATCAACTGCAGTTTTGTAAAGCTGGAACCTTTCCAGTTCTACAGAACTGACCTTGCCTCGATCTTGTCCGGATTTTGCTTTAGACATAGGCCGGACAATCCCAAATCTTAACTTACTTAAGAGATAGGCTCTTCCCATACCATATTTCATATGGAATGGTAGGCAGTGATCTGATTCGAACCTAATTCAATAGGTATGCAGCTTCTCAAGCGCATAACTCCCAAAAGGAAATAGGAAACTCAGTAGTACTCATCATAGAGCACACCATATCTAATATTGTGCGATTGCTCCACCCCGATACACCATTGTGCTGTGGTGTATTCAGAGGAGTAACACTGAGAGAGAATCTCATTCTCCTTTAGAATAGTCCAGCAATTCTATGCACAAGTATTCTCCTCCCTGATCTCATCATAGGACATAATACTTATACCCTGTTATTGGTTCTCAACTTCTAACTTATATTCTGTGAATACCTCAAAAGCTTCGGACTTATGTTTCAACAGAAACATATGACTGAATCTTGAGAGATTATCAGAGAATATAATGAAGTATAAAGAACCAGTCCTGGCATGTGTAGACAGGAGACCTTACATACATCATCATGTATCAGTCCCAAGAGTTCATTAACTCTTTCTCTGTTTCCAATAAACAGGGCTATGGTCATCTAATCTTTGTGACATGACTGGCAAGTTTCACAAGATGTAAATTCAAACTGATTTAAATATTCATCTAAAATGCAACTTCATCCAGTCGGGTCGCATTGATATGACCTAGTCTACAATGCCTCAAGAAGGATTCGTTCATTTCTGAACTCTCCCTCTTGTGTGTGTTCTGTATACTGGGAACTGTAGTTTGATTTAGAACGTCAATGCTTTTAGATAACGTGCCTGAACCGATCAACTTTTGATATAGGAAATGTTCAAAACATTATCCAGCAATAAATTTTTTTATCATTACTTTAATAAATAAAGAGATTGATATGACTTTGTATATCAGGTTCGGTATCTAATAGCATTTGTTCAGAATCAATGTATTGGTAATACAGGGTGACAGTGACCAACAGACTTGGCTGCAACACTTGCCCCGTTTTCTGTCTCATGAAACTTATCACCCGTTCTCAGTTTTTCTACCTTTTTGTAGCCCTATGTAACAGATTACATATCTGGGATCCTGATCCGGTATCAAATACCCAGGATGCGGAGGATACTGAGAAACAGTTCTGTGTAATGAACACATCCGAAGAAGATGCATCATATGCACTTTCTTCGTTTGGGCGGCATAGGAATTCTGGTATTTCCCTTTTTCCTGCTCTGTCTTATAACAATTATAAGTTGGAGCGGGACCAACGTTCCCCAGCTCAGAATAACAAGCGGGTTCGGTCAATACATCCATATTATTATCTTGATTAAGGCGTGATATGGTTGCTACCTGGAGAGAGAGAGAAGAAAACACTCTGCGTGCGCTCTTGCAAGATCAGATTGGTTATTTATTTTATCTAATCAGGATGGCTCCCACTGTTTTTATCAAATCTTCTTTCAAACCTTAAAAGGAAAGACTAGCCGGGATTAATTACACTCTACAAGTTCGCCAATCATTCAGCCAGGCCAGTGTCGGTACTTTGAGGGAGGTTCCCCGTGCTTTCGCACGGACCTAATTACAGTAAACCTCGTTTTCCCAGAGGCGTAACCCCGTTGACACCTTTCTAGACACCTACTTGATCGGCTAATTGCAAAGTGCAAAACTCTCCCAGGAGTAACAATTACTCGCAGTGGGTATCGGGACCCAACTATCACATAGAAGGTATGCAATCTCATTGCAAATTTCAACGCTTGAAACTCCCGATAAAGGTTTTTACCCCTAGCACCTATGACTTTAACTATGGTCAACAAATCATAAGTACTAGTCAAGTTCTACCCGTCATTTCGTGATTAATTAGACCCACCCACATGACCCTTAACTAAGGTCAACAAAGTCACGCGACTGTCCTAACTAATCGCATCATATGCAGTGTAGGAAGACATCACTTAGCTACCGTACACCGTGCCTTGACTATGGTCAACAAACACAGCACGAATACTAAGTACTCTACTTCCTAAAATGACGGAGGGTTGCGGCTGGTTTTTTATGAAAACCTTTAACGCTTTGAACTTGATCTCGTTGCGGAATCAAATGGTTTTTAAATGGAACGTTTTTTTTTGAAGCTTTTCTAGTTTTGCTAAAGGGGTCACTCCCGGTGAAGGATCGTCGGCCCTTTCCTCGTCGAATGAGGTGCGGGATATATCATATATATCACTGTGCAAAGCGGAAACTATAGAAGCGATCAAAAGACAAACCGAGTGTGTATCATCTGCCAGTTATTGCTAAAGGAGTCACTCCCGGTGAAGGGATCTCGGTCCTTTCCTCATCGAATAAGGTGTAGGATGTTCTACAAGGAACACCGCGATGCAAAGCAAGAACTGTAGCTACCTGTTTTATTTTGAAATTCGATTCCACAACATCAATTAGGTTTATTTTCTTTCATTAATCTCATTAATGAAGTCCCATCATTTCAGTCCACCTAAACATCACAGATAAATATAACGTACGCTTATGCCATCAGCATTCGCCTCGATGTCCCGTCTGCACATTAGGTTAGGTAACTAACGGCAGAGCGGGGCAGGGCTAGCGCGAGTATAAAACATAAGCAACGTCTATATAATATATCATATATACTATATATACTATCTATCTGAACAAATCACATGATCACATCACAGATAACGCAACAGAAAATATCATATGAAATATTGGATATACTAGGACGTCCGTGTTTTTAATACGAGCCAGTATAAAACATGGATTCCACGGTCGTGATGAATAGCCAATCCCACACCCCTAGACTCCTACGAGAGCGGCAAGCAACCCTACCAATTCTAGGGTTAGGAGACCCGGACTCGACTCCTCGAGTTGGTCTCCCACTGGATCCCAGAACCCGGTTACTTGTGATCCCCTCCTTGGGTCTATCCTAATGCGGAAAAGTAAATAATATACAAATGGTGACATCATCCGCAACCTGGAAGTGCCCCAATAAAAGAATATTACATACAAGTTTTTACATGAATGAAAATGAAAAAACACTCATCTCACATAAAAACCCCCGGCTATTCAACCACGACGATCCAATATAACATATCCAGCAACACATAACATCACATGTCATCAACGTAAGTAAATATGCACATCCCAATTGTCGTTGACATATAGCAACGAAACCGGCGATATCACATATTACACTTACGGTCACAGAAAAGAAAGTGTAAAACTACAACAGTTGGAATCCACAATCTCTTTAGACATCGTATGCCTAATCAAATGAAATACTTAGACATCGCATGCCTAACAATTATAAACCCTGCATTTTAGTCTCATCATCGAAAACACTTTTCAATATCATGTCGGGCAATTCAACAGGATTCCCGACATTCTGATCGAATGCTCGTCGCAAACTTTAGTAGGCGGCTGCACCCCCGATACCGTCGACGAAGTGCACCAAGGCGGAACACTGCTACCGCGAGCACCCAAATGGACGCTTTCGGCGACGGGGTTCTCCTACAGTCACTTAGTCGGGGCTATGGGGTGAGGCTGTCTATTAAGTTTTCCCGGCGAGTATCCGCGTACGCTACGTGATTGCGACGGACTTTTGATCGCATCAAAATTCCGTGGCAACCGATCAAGTGAGACTAAAGTGCTATGTTTATAACATTCAAATCAGTTATCGCATAACTGCTTGTGGATTCCAAATATTGTATCCCATTCCAGATAAATAGAAAATGTTAAACTTTCCGATCGAACATTCAAACACCCAAGTTTTCCCGATACAGTTCAACACATAAAATAAGTCTAAAAACATTCAGTTCATGCCTCAGTACCAACGGTCCAGCCGTAGAAGGGTCAAGCCAACGCCTCACATGTGGCACGCCGTACTGCCCCAAACCCTAAGGTTCAAAAGGCAGTTCAAGACGGTCACATAATCGAGTTAAGGTTTGTTGTCTTCTAGAGGGACCATCGCGTTACTTGCACTACTTAGAACGTGATTAAACTACAGAAATATCCAACAATTGGAAATTTCACGGCAGGGGAAAAAGTGGGTATTTATATCTGGTCGAACTTTTTAACATATTCTAAAATTATCCGGAAAAACACATAAACAAAATTTGATAATCCGATCGAATCTACAAACTCCTAATACAACCCAGAAAACTCAACTCTTGAGTTCAGATTAAAAATTCCCAGGAAAACCAGCACTGCAAAATAGGAATTACTGTGCAGAAATCAACTGAAGAAGTGATTAATTGGCCGCGGAACCGCCGCATTAGCCATGCTAATGCCGCGGTTCCGCCGCTATATGATGGAATCAGGTGCTCGAAATGCACAGTAATTCTTAGATATTCCTGCTTAGTTTTCTGCATATATTTAATCTGGAAAAAACCCAGTTTTTGAAAAAAAGTCCAGAGAGCATTTTGGAGTTAGGGTTTCGGTTCGATCGGACTTCAAACTCCGTCTGTGCATCGCCTAAGGCTCTAGCTAGGCTCTGATACCACTTTAGGGTTCCTAGGCACACTAATGAGGTCTTGCAAGGGATCAAACATGCCCAATTCAAATTTTTCCTTGTGCCTACAAACCCTAATACGGATCGTTAACTAGATTTGTAGGTGATGCGATACAAGTAAACAACTTTAACTTAAAAGGAAAGAGGCTACAACCTTTGTAGATCCCGTCCTCCACTTCCTAGGCTCCGTGATGACGTCCCTCCGCTGTCCAAATCGAATCCAGGACTCTAGCATCGGCTTCATTGGAGAAATGGGCGGGTAATTGGTGTGAAAAATTGTGTGTTTGTAGTTAACCGCAATCAGAACGGTGTCGCGCGTAGCTAGACCGAGGTGAGTACGGGTCGTCCTCAGGGAAAAGTGGAACCTTTTACTTTTACTTTAGATGTGTTGAGAAAGAAAGAAGAGATAAAGAATTTTATAGAATGGTTTCTAGATCTACGTTAAACAAGAATGTAAAATATAGATCTAGATTATTTTAAAGATGTAATTAATATAATAAGAGGGCTTGTAGGGTTCGTTAGGATTTAGTAGTTATGGACGATTAATTAAAAGTTACCCTTTTTATCCATTAATAGATTTAGAACTAGAACGACGGTGATGCGTGTAGATTAGGGTTTCTGGAGGGAAAAGGAATCCCACTCTTAACCCTTATCTCGACATGGAACTCCGTTCATATCTAGCCTTTACCAAAACAATCATTAATCTAATCTCTAATCGCGGTCGGAACTAGCAAAGAATTGCTAGCGCGCCCGATTAGGATGTTAATGATTCTTTTGATAAAGTTCCTAAACTTTATAGAACTTAAAAAGGGTTTAGTTATTTTCATCATCCATTAGCCTACCCTAATCCTACGAACCCTAACAAGCGGAGAATTACTCGCGCATGTTGGGAGAAGAAGATGAAAAGACAGAGAGGGGAAACATAATGTAAAATGCAAAAAGAAATAAATAAAATAACTACCTTTATTAATCGACTTGAACAAACTACACTTTTAATCCATAGAAAATGATTACAACTAGTTGCTTCTCGATCTTTCCTAAGGAGGTAGTCGAACAGTCGATGATCAGCCTGGATGCGTGAGCGTCTGGGGCTTCGTGATCGTGTCGACTTGATAGATTTTCCAAGAGGCTCTCGGTGCCCTTTTATAGTGCAAAGCCAGAATCTTATTGTTGAAAACTTGGTAAAATTTAGCTTTGATTCACCCCAAAAATTCTTGCACTCTAACTCCCTGGAATTGCGGCGGATCCGCGGCCCAAGGGTGGGTTTGGCCGTGGATCCGCGCTCAATGGGTGAGATCTCTTGATGAGTTTTCTTGGGCTTGCATCTTGTGACATGTGGCAATCCTAGGCACCTTCAGAATTCAGAAATCTTCTCTCGGTTGCATCCAGACTTAGTCTCCAAGTTTTGCTTCTTAATTTGGCAAGATTTCTTCAACAGCTTGATTTCTTTGATATATTCTGCATAACAACTTGGAAAATTCTGCACAATATTCTTAAATAATATTTAGTAGACTTAGTTCTACTAGGATTTGGTCAATGAATTTATTTGCATACATTTTTCTACCAAATGCTAATTAAAATATATTAACACATGGAAAATGGTGTTTTCACACATAAACCCTCATATATATAATATATTATAATAAAGTCCTTTTTTAATATGAAAATGGTAGGAAAAATGTAATACAAATGTGCAGTTTTATCAACTGAACAAATACCCCCAAACTTATCTTTGATCGTCCCGAGCAAACTAGTTTATTGAAGAGGAGAAAAAGAAATGAGAAAACTAAGCACACTTTCGTAGGCAGACACGATTGCACTGAGCACGTGCAACAAGCCGTTAAACCTCTAGGTGTCCCTAGTAGGAGGAGTGTTGTCTCCTGAGGGTTTTCAGCGGATTACACCCACAAAATCCAATAACAAAAGAAAGATGGTGAAATTTATATATAAAGATAAGAACCATAAAAGAAAGGTTTTGAAAATAAGAGTTTCCAACTATACTAGCTTTTCAGTTGTCATGAACCCTATCTTAATAGTCATGAAAAGATGTTAGAAATCACATCATCCCTCAATAAAACATCGTCTTTATTTTTCGTTCCTTTCTTTCATCCAAACATTGATCATATACCCCTACGTGTGTGAAATGGACATCCCTACACTCGGTGAATTCAATTCAAGCTATCATACTCTTGTCCATCTACCTTAGTACTTTTTAATTTGATGAATACTTAGGGTTGCTCACACCTTTTCATGCGACCGTTAATACTTCTTGAGGTACTAACCGACCGATTACTCATGTGCTTGCAGATTAGGTGATAATATTTTCCTCGTCTTGCACCTCCTAAGGCTTTGCAGTGACTCCCAGACCAGTTGGCCTTAGGGCACTAGGTGAAGAGGCACCCTCGCTATATTTTTTTATTGCTGTCTTGGCGATAACAAAACCAGTGTTAATTTTTTTTCTTTTCAACATTTTTATATTTTCATCATTTTTTTTTCATTTCCTTCATACTTTAGCTTTTAGACAAGAGCATTTCAAGGTATTCTCTACTATCCCGAGTTTCAAGACGTGTATAAGTGCATCTAGTAGGGTATCAACATTCAAATGTTCGGCTTCCAGAATAGAAATTATTTTTCAGACTTATTTTTATCCTCAGATTAGTGACTTCCTTCATCTTACTAACCCTTGGGACAACATCTCATAACTACTTATTACTAGTTCGTTTAAGAAACTTCTAATTTTCTTGGTTTTCTTAAACTATTCCTATCTTTTGGATGTAATTTTTCACTTTCTACTCTTTTTTATAAAAGAATTTTTTTTTTAATTTTTGAAAATGTTGTGCTTATGCAAAATATGATGCAAACTGATGTGTAAATGAGCACAAACCTCCCCCAAACCTGTTTACAGTAGTGTCCTCACTGATGTCATCCGTTAAGCTCAAAAAAACCTGTAGACTTGGGAGGAAATTATTAATGGGGGCAAGAATATATGAAAGTGAAAATCCTCCCCCAAACTTATTTTAGGCTCACAATTTTGTAAAAATCATTTTCTTTCAAGAGCCAAAATATACCACCCCTCCCCCAAACTTGAGTTAAACAATTTTAATCTTTTAAAATCACATGAGGGGGTCAAGGTTATTGGTCAATGCCAAGCTTTGCAAAGACCGAAGGTCAACACCAACCATTCAAAAATTTTATCGATGAAGCACCAAGGTTGGTGGAAGAACATGTCACCTATTGACGTGAAGAAGTGGGGAGGTAACAAGAGGTGTAATGGAAAAGGATAGCGTCTCAATTTGGAGAGACGACACAGTGATAGTGATGATGGATTACTCGCATTATCATGATTGTCCAAAAGAAGGGGTGGAGGTCCAATTTCTTCGTCTTGGAGTTGATTCATCTCAACACCTGTGTCTTGTAAAAATGCGAGTTCATCAGCGAAAATTTCCTCAAAGCTTTCATCGATACCCCGAAAAATAATGTCATCAGAAAAAATGGGGTGATCGTCAGACTCAATATAAGGTTCCTCATTAGATGTTGACCCGGACAACTCGGTGGAAGAGTAAATGGTTGGGTCAAACAACAACATATGAAAAGAGTCTGTATCATGAGGTTGATCAAATTCGCTGCTGTCGACATCTATTAATTCGACATAACACACATGAGCATAGGGTTCGGAGGGTTCACTTCCCAACTTGTAAATGTTAAGCTCAATTGACTTCTTTCCAAAGGATAGGGTCATAGAGCCGTTTCTACAATTAATTACTGCGTTGGAAGTGGCCAAAAAGGGTCGACCGAGTATCACCGGGATTTGATTGCGTGGGTTTGCTACAGGTTGTGTATCTATAACGATAAAGTCCACAGGGAATATGAATTCCCCGACTTTGATTAACACATCCTCTAGCTCACCCCTTGGTTGGGTGATAGATCGATCGGCCATCTGAAGAGTGCAATGCGCAGGTTTTAAGTCCCCGATCCCTAATTGCTCATACACAGAATACGGAAGCAAGTTAACACTAGCACCAAGATCGAGTAGAGCACGATTGATATTTTTACCCCCAATGGAAATCGAAATTGTAGGACTTCCGGGGTCCTTTCGTTTCTTGGGTAGTTGTTGTGTAAAAGCAGTGCTCACATTACTCGCAAGGAAAACTTTTTTAGGTACTTGAACTTTTCGCTTCCTAGTGCACAAGTCCTTTAAGATTTTCGCATATGACGGGACTTGTTGAATAGCATCTAGGAGAGGACTGTTTATGTTAACTTGCTTAAAAATTTCCACAATCTTCTCCATTTGTGGACTTGGTCTGTTGCCCCTCAACCTGTTTGGATAAGGTGCTTGATCAATAAGTTTTGGGTCCAACGTTTGTGGAGAAGACTGTGGGGATGGATTCGATCCCAAAACTGGAGTGGGAATCGACTTAGATAGATTTGGCGAAATGGACGAAGGTTTCGAGCCTTGGGGAAAATGGAGAATAGGCTCGGATGAAGGTGGGAGACTAGACGAATTAGGGGAAGAAGAAGAAGATGGGGTATCATTGGTGTCACTATCATCACACTGCTTACCCACTCGGTCATTCAGCACTTTTCCCGATCTCAACGTGGTGACAGCAATCACATTATAACTTTGTGAGTGGCCAGGATTAGGTATGGGTTGAGATGAGAGTTTCCCTTTCTCTCTCGCACTCATTGCGGCGTTTAACTGTGCGATTTGGTTTTCTATTGATTTGATACTCTCACCATGGGAGGAGGAGTTTTTCGTTAGGGTATCAATAAAAGACCTCACCTCAGCCGAAATTTGCATGGATTGTTTCATGAACATATCCAAAGTTTGTGCAAGTGAGTTGTCAGTACCGGCCACTTGTGGTATAGAAATGTTGGCCGGATTTTGGAAATTCTGTGACTGAAAGGGAGGCTGATTCTTTGGTTGTGGTTGCTGTGGAGGAGGTCTTTGATAATTGGTTTGTTGGTTTTGGTTCCAAGCAAAGTTAGGATGATTCCTCCATCCTTGATTGTACGTGGAAGAATAAGGGTCGTTTCTTGGTTGCTGCTGAAAAGCAGCATTAGCTTGAAACGATGCATTCATAGGACATTCTTCCGTTAAGTGTGAAGGATCCGAACAGCAACCACAGACGGTCTTAGGAAGCGTGACCTGATTTAGGGAGAATGATGAGAACTTGCTTTCAATAGCATCGAGTTTCTTCTGTATCGCTGCCATTTCGGTTTTTACTGCGATAAAACATTGAGCTGGTGAATACCTCCCTTAGTTGAAGGTGGTCTTACGCTTTCCCACTGCAACGTGTGTTCAGCAAGGTCTTCCAGATATTTCCAAGCTTCACCGTCGTCTTTAGACATGAAATTGCATTGACACATTGTTTCAAGCATCTGCTTTGTCGCTGGATTAATGCCCTCATATATAATCCGACATAAATCCCATCTATTGATTCCATGATGAGGACATTGGACAAGCAGATCTTTGAAACGTTCAAAGCACTTCCAAAATGGTTCATTGGGAAGCTGGGTGAACTGGTTGATCTCGCTCCTAACACGTGCAGTCTTATGGTTTGGGTAAAACTTCTTAAGAAATGCTATGACAAATTCATCCCAATTAGTGATAGAGTGTGCAGCAGTATTGTAAAGCCATTTTTCTGCCAAGTCGCACAGTGTGAATGGGAGAAGACGTAAGCGCATAGCATCTAAAGTCAATTGTGAAGTACCCATCATTGCGCATACGTTTTCGAATTTGGTGATGAAAATGTACGCGTCTTCCGACTCAAGCCTGTGAAATTTGGGAAGCAGATTGATGTAGTGAGGTTTAATTTCGAAATTATCCTCGTTAGGTGGTGGAAGAGATAGACAAGTAGGAAGAGGACCACGAATAGGATAGCATCTCTCTTGGAGAGAGATGCGTGGTGGATTCTGCTCACCTGCGGGCGGTGGCAGCGTGGTGTTATAATTAGATGGAGTGCCGTCCATCACGGTCGATGTGGTGTGTGGTGGGGGAAAAGAAGATGAAGAAGTACCGACTTCGGCGTCGATAGCAGGAACGCGGACAAGACGGGCACTAGGATCCCGTGTCCTGCCGAGCATGCACTAAGCGGGTTTAGTGCAAGTGGCAGCGTGTGTGTGGTTTAAAAATTGGTTTGTTTTTGAAAAAGTGGGACTCAAGACAAATCTCCTTAAGATGCACAAGCAACCCTAGAACTAAGGTCACCTAGGTCCAGTCTTTAGACCGCTCCTAGACTTCCAAAGGACAAGCCGCAGGATAAATCCTCTACCGCCTCCGTACTACCCTTGTAGCCAGGTAAGTGCCAGGTAAGTGGGAAGGAACCACGTCGTGGGCCTAATTAAAAACCACTAGCCTTTGACACACTTGCCTAGGCACTACAAACGTAATGCAGATAAACGATAGATTACCCACGACCTTCCTCTGTCCTTATTGAGCGCGATAGTCCTTAGAGTCTGGTCTAGATTTTTTAAATTAATGAAGGGTTAATCTATATGCTTGGTTTGTGATTTGTGGGGCTTAGGAAGGGTGATGAAATCCCCACCTAATCTTGATTTGGTCTTTGCCCCTTAGAGTCCGTATTAAAGATATGCAAAACAAAACCAATCACAAAACTTTTGCAAAAAGATTTTTTAGCGGCGCGATTTTGCAAAGAATCCTGCAGAAGATAGATTTTATTGGATTTGAGAGGAGAGAGAAGGAGTTAAGAAAGATACCAGAGAAGTTCGTAACCCTAGATCTCCTGTTTTCTCAAGTCCGCGACTCCAGATTCCCTCGCAAAATTCACACACAAATCGTTAAATATGCAATTTGCAGTTTTGTTTTAATAATGATATGAATCGTCTAAGAATTCAACACAAATAATAAGAATAAAAAATTATGCACGTATCCCCGGCAACGGCGCCATTTGATTGGTGTGAAAAATTGTGTGTTTGTAGTTAACCGCAACCAGAACGGTGTCGCGCGTAGCTAGGCCGACGTGAGTACGGGTCGTCCTCAGGGAAACGTGGAACCTTTTACTTTTACTTTAGATGTGTTGAGAAAGAAAGAAGAGATAAAGAATTTTATAGAATGGTTTCTAGATCTACGTTAAACAAGAATGTAAAATATAGATCTAGATTATTTTAAAGATGTAATTAATATAATAAGAGGGCTTGTAGGGTTCGTTAGGATTTAGTAGTTATGGACGATTAATTAAAAGTTACCCTTTTTATCCATTAATAGATTTAGAACTAGAACGACGGTGATGCGTGTAGATTAGGGTTTCTGGAGGGAAAAGGAATCCCACTCTTAACCCTTATCTCGACATGGAACTCCGTTCATATCTAGCCTTTACCAAAACAATCATTAATCTAATCTCTAATCGCGGTCGGAACTAGCAAAGAATTGCTAGCGCGCCCGATTAGGATGTTAATGATTCTTTTGATAAAGTTCCTAAACTTTAAAGGACTTAAAAAGGTTTTAGTTATTTTCATCATCCATTAGCCTACCATAATCCTACGAACCCTAACAAGCGGAGAATTACTCGCGCATGTTGGGAGAAGAAGATGAAAAGACAGAGAGGGGAAACACAATGTAAAATGCAAAAAGAATTAAATAAAATAACTACCTTTATTAATCGACTTGAACAAACTACACTTTTAATCCATAGAAAATGATTACAACTAGTTGCTTCTCGATCTTTCCTAAGGAGGTAGTCGAACAGTCGATGATCAGCCTGGATGCGTGAGCGTCTGGGGCTTCGTGATCGCGTCGGCTTGATAGATTTTCCAAAAGGCTCTCGGTGCCCTTTTATAGTGCAAAGCCAGAATCTTATTGTTGAAAACTTGGTAAAATTTAGCTTTGATTCACCCCAAAAAATCTTGCACTCTAACTCCCTGGAATTATGGCGGATCCGCGGCCCAAGGGTGGGTTTGGCCGCGGATCCGCGCTCAATGGGTGAGATCTCTTGATGAGTTTTCTTGGGCTTGCATCTTGTGACATATGGCAATCCTAGGCACCTTCAGAATTCAGAAATCTTCTCTCGGTTGCTTCCAGACTTAGTCTCCAAGTTTTGCTTCTTAATTTGGCAAGATTTCTTCAACAGCTTGATTTCTTTGATATATTCTGCATAACAACTTGGAAAATTCTGCACAATAATCTTAAATAATATTTAGTAGACTTAGTTCTACTAGGATTTGGTCAATGAATTTATTTGCATACATTTTTCTACCAAATGCTAATTAAAATATATTAACACATGGAAAATGGTGTTTTCACACATAAACCCTCATATATATAATATATTATAATAAAGTCCTTTTTTAATATGAAAATGGTAGGAAAAATGTAATACAAATGTGCAGTTTTATCAACTGAACAGCGGGCTAGGTCGTCGACTTCGATGCCGAAGATGATCTACGTCGAGGCAACTCAAGATCAAGCTCCAACTTCACCAAATCATGAAACTTGTGAAGAAAACACCCTATACTACTTGGCAAAAGGTAGAGGATGAAGAAATAGGAAGTGGGTTCACTTTGGAATTGGATTTCTCACTCATTTTCACAAGTTGCCATTGATGGAGGCAAGCTTTCTTCATTGTTGAAGATGAAGAAGAAGAAGAAAGAATATGATAAGTGTTATTTAAAATATAAAACAATATGATACTTATCATAATCTTAGCCTTAGTTAGGTGTAGAGAATTGACTAAGGTTAGGTTGAATGGTTAGGGTTAAGCATGAGACAAGAATGGTGGACTTGTTCAAAGCTTCATGAAGCTTCAACAAACAAACAAAGAAAGCCACCATGATTTATTTATCTTTCCAAAATGAAAAAAAAATGAATAAGATAAAAGTAAACCCTAACCACTAACTTAACCATGGTTTAATTCTTTACACAAACCTAAGTGAGTATGTATCATCAAACATGATACAAACAAGTGCACAAAAATATATCACATATACAATGTGCATATCAAGTGAGAAAATCCATTTTAAAGTGAACAAATACTAGTTAATGCAAAGTAATATATCAAATATATAATTATGCATTAAATCATTAAATCAATACTTGATTTAACGATCCGGTCATATAGCATATAACCGACTAATATCCAATGTATCGGCTTATCGAATCAATCCTTGATTCGATAACTAGGTTATATCGCATACAACCGATCGATACATTCATCGCGAGAATGGAATACGGTATCACGTTCACGCATTATTCTCGGTCCCGCACATATCTCATATGCGCTCCTATTTCGTTTCGCTTGAGCCAGGAAACCTCTGTGTAGGACTCTAAAGACTCGTCAATACGCTGGCAGCAGATGATGATCATATCAAACACCCACAAGCCGCAAGCGGTCTGCTAAACGTAACGGCCACCCGGGTATTGAGCGATCAGAAGATCGACGAGCAAGCCCGCTAACACTCCTGTGAATCCAATCAGTAACACTTACCGTACAGTCCGGTCTGTTCGTCTGATATGTCGCATATCTCGCCTAGGGGTGGTAAACGTCAGACCCCAGTAGCTTGATAAGTCATGCCTACATGAGGTCCATAACATTCGTGAAACTACTGATAACTCTTACCAGTATATCACTGCAACCCTGGCCAGGGATTTCCTGTTATGGCCAGTCGAGCATAGCGCAACATCCACCCCCAATACCGGGAGAGACGAATCCCTCCTATCGCTCATTGCCACCATGTGAATCGGGACTGTACCCAAAAACCACCTGTTTGCACAACTCAGTAGAGCCGTGGTAGGGTGGAAATCAAAGCACAGTGGGAGACACACAAGACTCTATGACGATCTCGGGTCAACAGACTAAGCTGTACCAGTGTCACCAGAGAACTGCCATATGACGTGAGGTATAATACCATTTGGGAGTTCTCGGCGATTCCGTTCAGTATACCCAGTCTCCACTGAGCACCCGCATACCATCTCTGATGTCAAACATCAATGGATATGGGATCAACCATCGCCCATCACATGGGTCGAGAAGATATACGCTAGTCTACTCTGGAATATCGATGCCCCGTCTCGATATTCCCACAACTAGGAACAATGAAGGATGTACTCATTGACTACCCAGGCCCCACTAGTATGATCTTCATCATAGTCCTGGAAGTCGAGTACACATCCTAAGGGCTTTATCAACATGTAATCAGAGAGACAGAAACTATACATGTTAAGATAAAGAGCAACCAGATAGCGTACTATCATGTCGAGCAAGAAAGTCCTACCTATATATGTCCCAGCATCCACTACAATATACATCCTATGTACAGTAATGGCCTCTAGGGCATATATATAACTAACAGACATGTGGGTGCTGGGCGCTGTGCGCTCAAGCGCTAGCGCACCACGTGTCCGACACGTGGGCGCTGTGTGCTTGAGTCCTGTGCGCTTAGGCGTTGTGCGCTTAAGCGCGAGCGCACCACGTGTCCGACACGTGGGCGCTTGAGCGCTAGCGCACCACGTGCCCGGCACGTGGGCACTGGCCCTTGAGCGCAAGGCGCTCGAGCGCTAGCGCACCACGTACCCGGCACATGTGCGCTGGGCACTTGAGCGCTTTGGGCGCTAGGCGCTCGGGCGCTTGGACACCGGCGAGGAAAAGGGGCTTTCAGCCCCAGAAATGGGATTTGAACTCCCGAAAGAGAAATTAGAAGGGAGTTAAACTCCTAAGATGTTTTTGGAGATGCTGAAACGGGCTTCTCCTTTGAGCTCTGGATCTTCCCAAAGTGGGATTTTTAGGAGATGGGTCTCCTTCTTCCTCCTCTTTTGGCTGGATCTTGAAGAAAATGGGGGGTGAGATTTAAAGATCTCCACCTTTTGAGATCTAATGGCAGATCCAAGTTCCCCTTTGTGGGTTTTGTGGTGAAAAACTATTTAGTTTTGGAAAAGGAAGAGTAAAACTCTTGATTTAATTCAAAAGAAAGAAGAAGGTTTTAGAATCTTGAGGAAGGAGAAGATCACAGATCTGGATTTTTTTTTGGAGAGAGAAAAAGTTGTTGGGATATTTTCATTATCCTTGCCTTTATAGGCTATACACTTTACATATAGTCCCTTGGGCTCTACAAAAATTGCTTTTTACCCATCCCATGGCTCATGTGCCATTTCTTTTTACACATAAGCCATGGGCTTTACAAAAATTTGGCTTTATGCCCATTCATGCATAAAAAATTATATAAAAATTATTTATTACATGATTTCATCTTGCCATGGAGGGGGCCAGCCGCTTCATGTTCGGACTCGACCTGGGCATAGACCCGCTTGATCTAGGCTTGGGCCCACTTGGCTTGGGGTTGACCTTGACTTTGACTTGGTCAACCGGGGTGCAATTTTCGACCCTAACAAAGTGCCCCCTTCAATAAATGCACACCACATATGTGGGTCAAGTGCATGAAATTGATGGATCTTCTTTCGCATGAAAGCGACTTGCTTTGGTTCCCACTTTTGGGATGTGCTGCCCTTTTAACGACATGGACGGTCGACGCTTGACGCGTCCATGAGATGGAGTGTATGTGGTAGACGTTTCTCTGGCCAGGAGTGATTTGGTAGACGTGCCCCCGGCACGGAGTGTCGCTGGTCGACATTTCCCCGAGGCGGAGTGTCTGTAGTTGACGTGCCCCCAGCGTGGAGTGTCTGCTTAACGTTTCCCTAAGGCGGGGTATCGGCTGGTTGAAGTGTCCCTGAGACGGAGTGTCTGCTTGACGTTTCCCCGTTACGGAGTATCACTGTTGGACGTTTCCCTAGTATGGAGTGTCGTTGGTCGACGTTTCCCCGAGGCGGAGTGTCCGTTGTCGACGTGCCCCCGGCACGGAGTGTCTGTTGTCGACGTGCCCCCGGCACGGAGTGTCTGCTTGACGTTTCTCTGAGGCGGAGTGTCGGCTGGTTGACGTATCCCCGAGACGGAGTGTCTGCTTGACGTTTCGCTATTACGGAGTGTCACTGTTGGACGTTTCCCCGGTACGGAGTGTCGTTGGTCGACGTTTCTCCGAGGCGGAGTGTCTGTTGTCGACGTGGCCCCGGCACGGAGTGTCTTCTTGACGTTTCCCCGAGGCGGAGTGTCTGTTGTCAACGTGCCACCGGCACAGAGTGTCTGCTTGACGTTTCCCCGAGGCAGAGTGTCGGCTGGTAGACGTATCCCCAAGACGGAGTGTCTGCTTGACGTTTCCCCATTACGGAGTGTCACTGTTGGACGTTTCCCCGGTACGGAGTGCCGTTGGTCGACGTTTCCCCGAGACGGAGTGTCTGCTGGTTGACGTGTCCCCGAGACGGAGTGACTGCTTGACGTTTCCCCATTACGGAGTGTCACTGTTGGACGTTTCCCCGGTACGGAGTGTCGCTGGTCGAAGTTTCCTCGACATGCAGTGTCTGTGGTCGACGTTTCCCCAAGGCGGAGAGTCTGTAGTCGACGTGCCCCCGGCACGGAGTGTCTGCTTGACGTTTCCCCGAGGTGGAGTATTGGCTGGTTGATGTATCCCCGAGACGGAGTGTTTGCTTGACGTTTCCCCGTTACGGAGTGTCGTGTTAGTTATATGTATGCCCTAGAGGCCATTACTGTACATACGTTGTATATTGTAGTGGATGCTTGGACATATATAGGGAGGACTTTCTTGCACGACATGTTAGTTATATGTATGCCCTAGAGGCCAGTATTGTACAGATGATGTATATTATATTGGATGCTTGGACATATATAAAGTGGACTTTCTTGCTCGTCATGATAATATGCTATCTGGTTGCACTTTACTTTAACATGTATACATGTCTCTTTATACTGTCTTATAGTTACATGTTGGTAAAGCCCTTAGGATGTGTACTTGACTACCTGGACTATGATGCGGATCATACTATGTTGGAGATAGTGCCCTCAGAGTAAATTATTGGATCACAGGCACGTGATTGCAATGATTGAGGGAGGACCTATCCCGGTAGGACAGTCTTACTCAAGATGATTGTATGCTATCTGGTTCATCTTTATCATCGTGTACTGCTTTAGGTGACCTTACAGGTCGCTATTACATGTTGATAGAGCCCCTAGGATTCTTGCTTGACTGCCAGCAGTATGAGGGCGATCATATACATGGGAGCTGGTAGTCTATAAGCACATCCTTAAAAGGTCCCTAGTCGTGGGAGTTTCGAGACAGGGCATCGATACTCCAGAGTAGACTAGTGTATACAGTCGAGACCCCGACGAGGGGCGGTGGCCGGTCTCACAAGCCACTGGTGTCAGTTGGTTCACCTAAGATGTATAAAGGTGCTCATTGGGTTATGAGTACACCGGACATGACTCGCCGGGAACATGCTAGTTGGTCTTATACCTGACGTCAGATAGCAGTTCCCTGGTGACATGTGTACAGGTTAGTTCATCGACCTGAGGATCGTCATTTGTCTCGTGTGAGTTCCCACTGTACTTTGATTACTACCCTACCACGCTCAAAGGAGACGTGCAAACAGGTTTTAGTTGGGTACAGTCCCGAGCCACATGGAGGCAGTGAGTGGATCTTCAGGGGTTCGTCTCTCCCGGTATTGGGGGTGAGGTCGCGCTGTGTCTAGGAGAGCCATTACACAAAGCCCTCGGCGGAGGCAGGATATTTACTGGTAGGTATTCCAGTAGTATCTCAGGGTGTTCTGGGTTACACTCCGACACGACTTGTACCGCTTTTGGGGGTCTGACATTTACCAACCCCCTAGGCCCGCCATGCGATGCATATAGACGAACGGACCGGACTGTACGGATATTGTCACTGACAGGCTCAGTAGGGTGTCAGGATGAGTTCGCTCATCGACGTCCCTTTTGGTCAATAGCTGGTAGCCCGTCACGTATGGCTAATACCTCTGACGTGCTAGTGGTTAAATCCACAGCCATAGTATTGACGAGTCTTTAGAGTCCCCCACAGACAGTTGCTCAAGTTTTCGGGCGAAACGCTGTAGAGGCCGTATGGAGATATGGCAGGGTTCGATCAGATACGTGCGGTATTGCATGGATCAGGATCGGACGGATAATACTAGCCGGCTTTGGTTTAAGCCGGATCCTAGTATAGTACAGTGTAGATTTTGTCTCTTTGCATTTGTATTTCGGTCGGAATACAAATGCGGGTATGTATATACAGTAGCGGGGTTTTCCTGTAATTTATTACGGGATCAGTTTTATGAAGTTGCCAGTTTGTTTTCCGTTTCGGCCATATTTCTTTGTATCTTTCATTGGCTGAAGATTGGTGGAGGAAGGCTTATTTGCATTTGTGCAAATAAGCATTTTGGAGGGTTGTCTTTGCACATTGTAGTGTCATGATGGTTGCACCATCCCTTGACTTCTTGACTTCTTCATGATGGCTTGACTTTGGATGTGATGATTGGTTGATAGAGTGTTGGACTTTGATTATGATCATTGCTTGTTATCATCACCCTTTTCTCTCTCTCTTGCATTTGGGTGTGCCACACTTCTTTTTGACTCTAATTCACTCCACTCTCATTTTCCTCATGGTGATGGCCGGCCAAAGAGAGGGAGGGGCTGTCCCAAAATTTTGGGTGGGGATTTTTGTTCATTTGTATTGCACAAAATCCATTTAGCTCCATCTCCAAAACTTCATTCCTCCACCATCTCAAAAGGCAATTTCCTACAACTCCAAATGAGACATTGCACTACACTACTCTACAGCAAATCTTGGGCACGTCGACTCGCCAACTTCATGCCCGAGTTGCCTCGGTCCAGAGGTGGGAGCCCGTAAAAGAACCCGGCGATGTGGTGCCCTTCCGGCGACGTGGTGGAGACCGGAGATTCCGCGGGGAGATCGGGACGACGACGAGAAGACCAAAGGACACGGATCGCTCGGTATATCTCTCTACCCCTTCTCTAGTTAGCTAGGACTAGTTTAATGGCCCGATCCGGGATTTTTGTGCGCGGTGGTGCCGGTTTACAAGTTCCCAAAAAGTTTCGTTTCCGCATTCCGGCGTCGGATTGACGGCCGGGGCGCCGCCGTGCACTTACATGGTATCATAGCCAGGCTATTAACCTAGTCTAGCTTGCACTTGTATGTTTAAAGCTTCGATCGAACAAATATTCCAAAACCGTATTTTTCATGTGCATCAGTTTCTGTCGAATTTTTTTTGGCTCCAAAATTTTTTCAGGTTATTGCAGAATGATGTGCAGGGAATTCTAAGCCTTCTGTAAAAATTTGGTCTCGTGATCTCACTACCCTACCGCGGAACCGCGGCCAAACCCATGCTTGGGCCGCGGTTCCACCGCGACTTTCACTGTTCAGTGTACCAAAATTTTACAGAATGCTCCTGAGTTGAAAATGGGGTTTTTGGAATGTTCTTTTTGGGCCCAGAATTTCTTTAAGTGCTACAGTAGTGCTTGGGGGTCCACTTAGGTAAATTTGATCGATCGAAAATTTTAAACACATTAGTTCACAGTATTTACATTATATCTGCAACCGTGAATGTCACTCGATCGGTAAATCCTGTCTAACTGCTATAGCCCGGTTAGACGGATTTGCGAACGTGACATTCACGTTGATGTTCTGTGCTGTGCTGTGATGTTGCGGATTGGTCGTGGGGGATAGCCTGGATGCAATGGTAGTACAGATTTGGTTGTATTATGTACATTTGATATTGCGGGGCGAGCGTCCGACATGTGGACTGCCGTCACTGCCTGTTTATATTATTCTTTTGGGGCACGACCGGGTCGAGGTCGATGTACCCGTTGTATGTATATTTTACTTTCTGTACTAGAATTACCCCAAGGTGGGGTGCACGGATAGCCGGGTTCTAGAGGGAAACAAGCCCGCATCTCATGGCATTGAGACGGAGGGGGCTTTACTCTAGAATTGGCGGGCTATTCGCCGCACTCGTAGGGGGTACAGGTTGACCCAGGAGGGGTGCCCAAGTTACCGGATTCCGTGAAGTGCTGGGTGGTCCATTCATGTTGCTGAAGGGGGCTGCCTCGCTTCAGGTTTTGGCGGGTAACTTGCCACGCCCGTAGGGGTCTAGGATTTCATTGCACAGGCTATCCACACGACCAGGGGAACGTCGGGTTTCAGTAGTGGCTCTGTGAAACCCGGGGATCCCAGATATCTGTATTGTTCTGTGATGCTTATTACATTTCTGTGATGTTGCATTTTATCACGCCTTGAGCGAAATATTATATATTGATATATATACTAGTAGATGTTGTATATGTTTTGCATCCGCGATAGTCCAGTCCCCGCTCTGTCGTTAGTTAAGTAACCTAACGGGTAATGACGGGACCCAGTGGCGAATGCGGATGGCATATACGTACATCATTATTTTCGTTCTTTATTGGTGTGATCAATTGATGGGACTGCGTTGATTCGGATCAATGCAAGTTAAATAAACCTAATCTGATGTTGTTGGAACATTTTTCAAAAAGCTGTTATTGCAAGGACGTTCACTTTTGTTTTGCACAGTGGTATTCAGTTGGAATATCCTGCTCCTCAGTCGACGAGGCAAGGGCCGAGATCCCTTCACCGGGAGTGACCCCTTGGACAGAAGTTTGCGTCAGGGCAATAACTTCACTATAGCCGATTACTTTTGCTTTGCATCATGGTATTCAGTTGGAATATCCTGCACCTCATTCTACGGGGAAAGAGTCGAGATCCCTTCACCGGGAGTGACCTCTTTAGCAAAGGTTTTCGACACTATTTTTTCAAAAAGCTATCCGATTCCTTCAACGATATCAAGTTCATTACGTTAAAGGTTTTCGCCAGAAACCATTCGTAGCCCTCCGTCGTTTCATATGGGTGGTCAATAGTATTCAAGCTGTGTATGTTGGCCAAAGTCAAGGCACAGTGATTGGTAGCTATTGGGTATTCATATGCAGCATAGATAGATGCGTTGGTTTAGGGCAGTCGTACTACTATTTTGGCCAAAGTCAAGGGTATGTACGGGTGGGCTCAAATTAACCTGGAGAATGACGGGTAGAACTTGACATATGACTTATGATATGTTGGCCAAAGTCAAGGTCATAAGAGCATGGGGCAGAAATCACATCGGGAGTTTATAAGGAAACTGAAACTTGCCAGATATGCGCATACCTTCTGGAGTGTGATGACGTGAGCGGATTCCGTCACGTTATCATGTGATGATAGTTGGATCCCGATTCCCACTGATGAGTTGGTTTACTCCTCGGGTGATCCCGACTAATTCTTCTTTCAGGTTTGGAGGAGAATTTGACGATACAGTGGGAGGTTTCCAGATTAGATAAATTGGTAACCATTCTGATCTAGGGTAGAGTGCACGCTGAGTGTTTCTTTTCTCTCTCTCTTTGGCAGCGACCATTGACTCGACCCTAAGACTATGACTCAGTGACCAAAAATTAACCGAACCTTCTTAAACACTGACTTTTGGATTGTCAGAGTTGCAAACCTCATTGCCACCCCTACTTTTACCCTTTTGTCCATGACACCCCGTATTAATACGAACGTCCACTTCCATTGGAAAAAACCATCGTATGGTTATATACGAACTCGAAAGAATTTATTCGAGGATGGTTTCCGGTTCTGGAGAAAACGGATAGGACTATTCAGTTGTCTTTTCCTTTTACCTTCTCTCAGATTGCGAGTACTCCTTAGTTTAGGGGATAGTACACCTATTACGCAAATTGGATAGTCTTCTTCCAAACCTTAGGCTGGTGCCGAACGGTAGGGAATGAAGAAAACCAATTAGCATAACGATGGTGTGCAGAAGGTATTAAGTAAAGATATATCAAGGGATTAGTAAGAGGGCAAAGTAAATTGCGACTGCTATTCACGACCAAACCAAGTATTTCTTCGCCAATCCTAAAATCACCTTTGTATTTCTCCAGGACACTCCGTATCACTACGAAGATCTACAGTTTATTGGATACTTCATCGTATGGTTATATACGAACTTGAAAGAAACTTGTTCCAGTTCGGGGATGGATTCTGGTTCAGGAGAAATAGGAATAAGGTTTATTCTGTTGTCTTTTATCTTCACCTTCTCTCGCATTGCGAGTGCTCCTAGGATTAGGACAGTACACCAATTATGCTTATTGGATAGTCTTCTTCCAAACCATAGGCTGGTGCCGAACGATAGGGAAGGAAGAATACCATTTAGCCTAATGGGGTGTACAGAAGGTAATGACTAAAGACATATAAAGGGATTTGGAGAGATGGCAAAGAATTACACGGTTACAGTTGTGAATCTGGATTATGGAAGAGGCATTACTGGGAATACCCGGATACCCCATCGAAACATTTCAATGTTTCAGTTTCGCTGTGTACTGTTAAAGGAAAACTGATTTCCCAATCAGATCTTGCTCCAGGGTATGTATCTACCAGGTATGATTCTCACATCTGTATGGTTTTACAGATGATGAGTGGGAGCAAGTTATTGGGAATTAGGTGATCATCCTCATTATATCGGGATTCGTTGTAATCGGTGATATTTGAGGAAGTCACCTGGGTTGTTTGCCGGACGGCAAATATTTGGTTTTGAATATCCGCTGTTATGCACCAATTTCAAATTGATATATCTGTACGTCTATTTTTATAGAGTGAGATATACCTTTTTGAAATTATGTCTGTGACATTTACCTATATCAGTGGATAGTTAGGTAAGGAGCATTAAACATCGGTGTAATTCTTCTTAACCATAAGTACAGTTTTCAACCTGCGACACACAAGGAGTGAGTTATTAGACTCAAGGGACTTATACAGAGTATTGTATGTTGTTCAGTGTCCATTAGGACAGAGAGGATGGCCCTCGTACTATATTCAGTATTCTTATGACTTCTCTAGTTTTTAGACAGGTGTTTCGTGGAAACACAGGGTCCGAATTTTGAGAAGTTATAGGTATATGAATAAAGTAGAGAACCAGGTATTGCAAGTATCGGGAATCTTCAAGTTGATCGAAGATGTAGATACTTGTGTATGGTATTCAGTTAATAGTAATGATTAAGAGAACTTGCTTCTCTTTCATATTACTCGTAATTGGAAGCACTCCTAAGTTGAGTAATGCTGATCGGCCTCTCTCCATTTAGTTGACATGCACTGGAGACAGCTGCGTGATTTGAATCTGGTTCAATTAAATCAGTGCCTCTGTTTTCTGTATTGGATATAGAACAGTTCGTATCTTAACGATGTTAAGGTACGGGGAGTTGTCCGGCTTATGCTTAAAACCAGACTCTGGATAACTCGAGGCACGTTTCTGTAATGGCTGTTTGTTGGTTGACCCAGGCTATGACGAGGGTTTATTTTCTACCTTCTGGAAGATCAATAGTGATATTGTTCTAGACTCGCCACAGTTTTAATAAAAATGGATTTTTCAGAAAACAGTAGTGGGAGTATGGTAGAACTGGAAGTGATTCCAGAACCGCAAACGATTACTGAAGATTTGATAAGAACCTAAAGATTCAATCTGATTTGACATTCCATTGGCCACTCCGCAGATAAGATGGGTAACCTCAGGCACCCAAGAGGTACTCCGGTAGCTTCAAGGACGGTGGCAGGGAGGTTCTTATTTACCCAGACTTGCCATTGCTGTTGTTCCAGACTGTGAGACCCGGCAGGAGGATGAGTATAGCGTCGTTCTAAACTAGCTTTAGAAGTGTACATGTATATGACTCTGCCAGAGGGTTGTCGTAGTCAGTGGGAGCAGCGGAAGCATTGGTGGACAAGTGGCTTATGTCTATTTATAGACTAAAGCAGATATAGCGGAGATAGATCATCTATTTCTGATGTGACAGTCATAGGTTTGACTTCATCAGAATAGGGGATGGATATGTTAAAAAGGTAGTAGGGTGTGATGTCCTGGTATTTGGATGACATACACAGAGTAGGAAGTGATGTTCCTATACTACGATCGGTTATATTTTGGTTGTCACACAGTAGTTTCTCCAACAAAGGGACTTGGATATAATATCAAGACATTCTGGTTACTAGATCTATGGTTTTAGATCTAGATTGTAAGTCCACGTTGCTCACCTCGGTTCTTACGGGGAGGCGGAAACGGCGAAAAACAATGATTTTAGCGCAAGGCAACATGGACTATAAGCAAGGATCTTGGCTAAACTAGAAACTAGTAAACTACTAGAGGTTTTAACTACTATGCTGTAGAAAGTGTACCTCACGGAACCGGTCCTTCGGGGCTTCATTCCGCTGTCCCGCTCGTCCATCCAAGCTCCAAGCGTCGATCCGGAACTTGGGCACCTCCGCGGCCTTCTTGAGTCGAAGACGATCCACCCGAGAGATGTACACCGAGCTCCACCTCGAGCCGAGGCAACTAGGGCAAAGAGATTGCTAGTCAAGAAGCCCTAGGATGTGTAGAGGAGATGTATGGATGTATTTGTTTTTGTGGGATCTTGTTTCTCTCAACACATGAGATCAAAAGATGATATCAAGAGGAGGAAGAAGAAGGAGAAGGCTTAGCAACCATGGAGCTTTTCTTTTTCTTCTCACTTCAAGAGAGAGAATGAGAAGAGAATAATGAAAAGATTAAGCCAAAATGAAATGAACCATGGTTGCAATAATACACAAAAATCATCATTACTAATCCTATCATGATAGAGTTGATGGCACATTGAATTGACCATTATCATAACTCAAGAATTAAAAAGAAAATAAAAGAAGAGTGTAGATCTCTCTTGAAGGTCAATGGTCAACACGGTCAACGGGTCAACAAAGTCAAGAGAGGTCTAAGTGGTCAAATGGTCAATGCAATTAGCCATCACAAATCTATCACTAAAAGGATTAGTAAACAATGTCTCCGGCTCATAACAGTTTTGACCAAACGAACTGTCAAAAACCTAATGAGTGTTCCACATTACGGTTTTGGCCGAACCAACTGCCAAAACCCTAATGGGGCACGTCCTCCTTCATCGCTCCTCAAAACTGTGCATACACACCTGCATCCGCATTCCGTAGAATGCGAATGCACAGAAGACAAATCAAATCCATCTGTGCAATACTAGGATCTGGCTTAAACCAAAGCCCACTAGTATTGCCTGCCCGAATAGCATACGCACAAAAGTGCACGTAAGTGATCGTAGCCCTGCCGTAAAACCATACGGCCTCTACACGTTTCGCTTAATGCAGGGAAACTCTCTGTGTGGGACTCTAAAGACTCGACACTACGCTGGCAGTGGGTTTAACCACAGACCGCAAGCGGCACTAGCTGTACGTAACGGTCCCCAGGTAGATGTCGATAAGAAGGCCGATGAGGTAAACCCATCCGAACTCCTATTGAGCCTGTATGTGACAATCTCCGTACAGTCCGGTCTGTTTTTCTAATACATCGCATGGCGGGCCTAGGGGGGCGGTGAACGTCAGTCCCCTAATAGCGGTACAAGTCGTGTCGGAGTGTATCCCAGAACACCCTGAGATAACACTGGAAACCTACCAGTATATCTCGCTTGCCCTGGCCAGGGACTACTTATGTAATGGCTCTCCTAGACACAGCGCGATGTCAACCCCCAATACCGGGAGAGACGAATTCTGTCTAACCGTCACTGCCTCCAAGTGCTTCGGGACTGAACCCAACTACTACCTGTTTGCACGACTCCTTTGAGCCGTGGTAGGGTAGTAATCTAAGTACAGTGGGAACACACTCGAGGCAAAGTGACAGTATCAAGTCGGCGAACTAAGCTGTACTCATGTCACCTGGGAACTGATAACTGACGATAGGTATAATACCAACCAACAGTTCCCGACGAGTCCTGTCCAGTGTACTCGTAACCTAACGAGCACCCGCATACTATCTCAAGTACGACATACTGACGGCTGTGGGACAGACCGTCTCCCCCGCTGGGATGAGAAGCGCATACGCTAGTCTACTCCGGAGTATCGATGCCCTGTCTCGATAGTCCAATGACTAGGGACCTGTATAAGGATATGCTTATGGATTATCCAGCCCCCATGAGTGTGAGCGCCATCACAGCGCTGGTAATCAAGCAAAGATCCTAAGGGCTCTACTAATATGTATATAAGCGATATGCTAAAAGAAACACATGCACATATTGAAGTAGAGACAAACCAAGTAGCATACTACCATTTTGAGCAAGATTGTCTATACAACTATGAATATCCCAAGCTTCCATCAAGTAATATACAAGTTAGTATGATACAGTAATGGCCTCTAGGGCATATACACTAACAATCTCCCACTTGCACTAAGGCCATGTACTGGCGTATCGAAGATCTATCATCTCGATCAGCCGCTCGAACTGAGTCTGGGGTAGGGCCTTCGTGAGTGGATCTGCAGTGTTGTTCTCCGTATTTACTCTCTTCACCTCGATCTCCCTGATCAGGTGGTACCGCCTCAAAATGTGCCTGGACTTTTGATGGGACCTGTGTTCCTTCGCTAAAGCTATAGCGCCATTGTTGTCGCAATACAGCGGTATTGGATCAACAATGGTAGGAACCACCTGAAGCTCCGTGAGGAACTTCTTCATCCAGACAGCTTCTTTTGCGGCATCGCAAGCAGCTATGTTGTCGCAATCTTTTCAGTTTGGTGTCGATGTACCTTGACTGTGAAAGTCCCAACATCCTCTCAGATCTATCACGATAGATCTGGATCCCCAGAATGTAGTTGGCATCGCCCAGGTCTTTCATGGAGAACCTCTGCGACAAGAATCCTTTGACTGACTGTAGCATAGGAATATCATTTCCTATTAGGAGAATGTCATCCACGTACAAGACGAGGAATACTACAGTTCTCCCTACAATCTTACTGTAAATGCATGGTTCATCTGGGTTTTTGATAAAGTCGAATTTTTTGACAGTATCATCAAAGCAGATGTTCCAACTCCGCGATGTCTGCTTAAGTCCATAAATGGACTTGAGCAACTTGCACACTCTACCGCTGCTCCCACTCTGAATGAATCCCTCCGGCTGATCCATATAGACGCGCTCTTCCAAATTTCCATTTAGGAAAGCCGTCTTTACGTCCATCTGCCAGATTTCATAATCGTGGAAAGCAGCAATGGCAAGAAGGATCCGAATGGATTTCAGCATAGCCACTGGAGAAAAGGTCTCGTCATAGTCCGAACCAGGTCTTTCACGAAAACCCTTTGTAACAAGTCTAGCTTTATAGGTCTCAACCTGCCCATCTACACCAATCTTCTTTCTGAAGATCCATTTGCAGCCTACGGGTTTTACCCCTTCTGGAGCAAAGTCCAAACTTTGTTGGTGTACATAGACTCCATCTCGGCCCGCATTGCATCCAGCCATTTTACCGAGTCACCACTCTGAATGGCTTGCTGAAAGCTAGTAGGTTCACCATAATCCTAGTGCAATCCTCTCTATCCCCATCAATGAGAAAACCGTAGTATCTCTCGGGCGGATGAGACTGCCTACTACTCCTGTGGAGTGGCGTAGGAATGTCCTGTTCTTTCGAACCCTCTGGTTCTACTAAGCTTTCAGTAATAGCTTGTGGTTCTGGAATTTCTTCCAGTTCTATTGCGCTCCCACTTATCTGATTTTCCAAAAACTCAGTTTCCAAGAAGCGGGCATGACGAGAAACAAAAACCTTTTGTTCCTCTGTGTAATAGAAAAGATACCCCATGGAGTTCTTTGGGTATCCCACAAACTTACACTGTACTGAACGTGCCTCGAGCTTGTCCGCATGCTGCTTTTTTACAAAAGCTAGACATCCTCATGTCTTAAAGTGTTTAAGACTGGGTTTCTTCCCACTCCACATCTGATATGGTGTGGTAGGCACTGACTTAGTAGGAACTTGGTTCAAAAGATATGCAGCTGTTTCTAGTGCATAACTCCAGAAGGATCGCGGCAACTCAGCCTTACTCATCATGGAATGAACCATATCCAATAGGGTTCGATTCCTTCTTTCCGATACACCGTTGTGTTGTGGTGTGTATAGAGGAGTAAGCTGAGAGAGAATTCCATTCTCTTTTAAGAAGCCCAGAAACTCGGCACTCAAGTATTCACCACCTCGATCAGATCTCAGTGTCTTGATACTTTTGCCTGTTTGTTTTTCAACTTCATTCTTGTATTCCTGAAATTTCTCAAAGGCCTCAGATTTGTGCTTCATTAAGAAGACATGCTCATACCTAGAGAAATAATCTGTGAAAGTAATGAAGTATGAATAACCACTTCGCGCATTTGTAGACATTGGACCACACACATCACTGTGTATGAGTCCCAAGAGCTCGCTCGCTCTTTCTCCGTGTCCAGTGAACGGATTCTTTGTCATCTTTCCCATGAGACAAGATTCACAAGTGGCATAAGACTGGTACTCGAACGGATCTAAGTATCTTTCTTTATGTAACTTTGTCAACCGTGTCTCATTAATGTGACCCAGTCTACAATGCCATATGAAAGCCTGATTTGTTTCCGGAGACATTCTTTTAAGTGTGTTCTGGACACTGAAGACCTGAGCTTGATTCAAAACGTATATACCGTATTTCAATGTACCTGACCCAATCAGTACTTGATTTAGGTGGATGTTTACTACATCGCTTACAAAAGTAAAATCATATCCTTCCTTAGAAAGTAAGGATACAGATATGATGTTACAAGTCGCACTTGGTACATAAAAACAGTCACGCAGAATCAATATCTGCCCAATTGTCAGTCCTAGATGATATTCCCCTACGGATTCAGCATACATGCTCATTCCGTTAGCAACCCTGAGATTCATATCACCTTTCCTGATAACCCTACGGTTTCTCAGAGCCTGTAATGAATTACAGATATGAGATCCTGATCCGGTATCCAATACCCAGGAAGTAGGGTTAACTGACATACAGTTCTCTATTACAAACAAACCCAAAGCCGAAGCCACAACATTCTTCGAATTCTGGCTACTGGCTTTGTAAGCCCTGCAATCCTTCTGTCCATGTTCATTCCCGTAACAATAGGAACATCCCTCTTTTACTGCATCCATTCCCGAAACTTCTGCCCTTCTCTTTCTTTCTACTTCCCTGGTTTCCTTCAGGGTAGTAGGTAGAGACTGTTGAACTAAGTCAGCATCTGACCCGTTCTTCAACGTGGTCTTCAGGTCCGAGAGCTCAAAAGAGCTGGTCTCTGTAAGGACGTTGCCCCCTACAGATGACCCGATAGCCAACCTCGCTGGAAGCAATTCGTTCGAGGTCTCATATCTTGCGATACGAGATTGCACTCCATATAAAACTTTGTTATGGAGCAAGATAGAAGCTGAGTCCATCTTCTCGTGCTGCCTCTGGTATATACCATCAACTGAGGCTAACACGAGGCACTTGGATTTCGCACAGTCTTCTTCCGATGTCCTACGGATATCAATATCCGTGACAGGGGAAACTGGACCTGAGACGGCAGGGGTTGGATTAGTTAAGAGGTGTCCCAGCTTGTCCTGGGCAATGGACATCTGGACAGACCTTTACCAGTCATAACAGTCAGATTCAGTCGTTTTATTATCTAGATGTAACCTAGGTGCGGTCACTGGGTCGCTGCAATTAAGAGAGAGAGAGAAGAAAACACTCAGCATGATGCTCTTGAAAGTTTAATTACCGCAATCAGGACGGTGTCGCTTTGCAGCTAGCCGGATGAGTACGGGTCGATCCACAGGGAGATGGGAGTCTTTTTCTTAATGTCTTGACGAGTTAAGTCCAAATATGTTGGGTTTGTTTGAGTTTAGCTAAGTGAAAAATGAATGATAAGAGAACTTGTAAAGGGTAGGATTTAGTTGGTTTGGTTTGGGAGAATCGCTCACTTGATTCTTTTGCCACTTCTTAATATTGATGTTACGGTAATAGGCAACAACAGGGATTAGGACGACTAAGAGAAAACTTGCGAGTATAAGCTAGGCTTTCCAACACTTCGTTTTCTCTTTTTGGTCCTTGTCCGTCCGTTCTTGGCTCTTAGTCGCAACCTCAGGTTGATTCAACCACAACCGGTCTCACTAGGGTATCACCGCTATTATGAAGAATAGAGTGCCGTAGGGAGCGGATTGTGGATTAATTAACTGGAGTTCAAATCAAGATAAATGTAAAAGAGAAAAGTGAAGGAGTTTTCCGTATTTCAAACATTCCGTTTCCTACCCTAACAAGTGAAAAGTTACTCACCCATTAGAATAATTAAATGAAATAAAACAAAGAAAGAGGGTAATAAGAATTGAGGTAGAAAATCACAACTAGCTATTCGGGACCTCACTTAGGCAAGGATCACACTAAGCATCATGGTTGTAAGGATAACCGAAAAATGGAAGAAAATTAAAATGACGATTTTAAGAAATAACAACAACTACGTTTAACAATGAAAATTACAAGCAATATAAAAAACGGAATTACAAATTACACATATAGATAAAGAACACTTCTTGCATGCTTCACACTCAAGAAAACCTCTCACAAGCTTTAATGGAGGAAGATGGAGGAAAATGGACTTTTATTAGAAACTAAATAATTCTAATACAAAAATTACAAAATGAAAACTTAGTTCTTCTCTTGGTTCACTGCTCGGGCTATTTATAGGCCTGAGTTTGAGAAATTTGCCATAAAACCCAACCCTACACTTTAATACAAGAATAACCCCAAAAAATCTCAGCTTGATGACACGTGGCCGCCGCGCAAGCGCGGCAAATGCAGGGGTGGCGCGGCGGAAGGGCGGCTCTTTGGTGGCCAAACACTGGCTGCTTCTTTCTCTGGTCTTGTGCTTATTTTTCCTGATCTTTGAAAACTTTATACTGCAAAATCAACTTTCAGAGGATCTCCAGATTTCTTTTCCAAAATGTCTTCATTTCATAACTTTTTGACTTTCACCATTGTTGACTTTGATTTTCCCTTTAGTCCCAAATGACGACTCTTTTCGTCCCCTCTTCTGAACTGGTACGGGACGGATGCTGGAACCCGGCTTTTATCTGTTTGTGACAGATGTTCTGGATTTTGCCGTAAATGTGGAGATTTTGTCGGATTTGCTCTCTCTTGGACTGGAAACCTGTAATCTGTAACATGCAGCAAATACGGGTAAAAAGCACCTACCTGTATGCAATGTGATTAAGAATGGGCGGTACAAATATACAAAAATATGCGATGAACAAATACCCCCAAACTTATCTTTTGCTCGTCCCGAGCAAAACCATTTTATTCACAAATAAAACATTTCCTAACCTCATTTTCGCAGGGAACGCGATTGCACTGAGCACGTGCAACAAGCCGTTAAACCTCTAGGTGTCCCTAGTAGGAGGAGTGTTGTCTCCTGAGGGTTTTCAGCGGATTACACCCACAAAATCCGATCAATTGGCCGTTGACTCTAATCTTCTATTTCAGTTTTCTAGCCAAAAACCCTATTATCATAAAGTTAGAAATTACTAACCCGTATTCTTCACACTTCCTTTCCATTTAACTTAAGGTCCTATACGCCTAGCCAGTTTATTATGCTTTCAGCATCTCCTGAGTTTTCCTTCTTAAGCGGAATCTCAAATCCGGAATTTTTATCCATTCTACCGAAGAAATAAACCCTATCTTTCATTCCTCATCTCTCCTCCAAACTCTGATTATATACCCCTACGTGTGTGTAATTGTCACCCCTACACTTGGAAATTCAGTTCAAGCTATAATACCCTTGCCTTAATACCTAGTACTACTTCTTTTTATTAATGATGGACGGGTTCGTTCATACACCTTTCATGCGACTATTAATGCTTCTTAAGGCACTAACGGCCGATTACTGAATGTATGAACTTAAAGCGTAAATAGCAGTATCCAGGTCTTGACTATTTTCTATTTTCTCTTTCTTTTTCTTTTTCTCTTTTTTTTTTTCCTTCAAGACCTGATATATTTTTTTTTTCGTGCTCTTTTGGTGGTTAGCTTCAAATACCGTTTTTTCTTTCATACTAGGCTTTCAGGCAAGAGTATTTCTAGGTATCATCTACTATTCCGAGTTTCAAGGTGGTGTATGTGCGTTTTGTAGGGTATATACTTTCAAAATTTGGATTTAATATTTAGAATTATTTTTCAGACTTATTCTTCAAATAGAGCTTCAATAATTTTCCCTCATTTTAACTTCGCCTAAGAACTAGACTCAAAATTTGCTTATTTCAAAACAAACCGCTGGAGCGTATACTTTCTATAGTTAAACTTCAAGGAATGTTATTTTTAGGGTTCATAATTAACTAAGTTTAAGATCTAGTAGTTTCTAACTAGTTAACCTTCATATTAGACTTGAGTCAGACACGGTCAATAATATTTTTGTTTTTTTTTTCTTTTAAAATTTTTGTTTTTTATTTTCAAGTTTTCCAATTTTTTTGTATTTTTCAATTTTCAATTTTTTTTTTTTATATTTCAAAAAAAAATGCAGTGCAGAATTTTAAACATGCAAAGTAAAACCAAATATTTACATAAAAGATAAAAAATATGCAGATGCAATGCAAAGATAACTATTTACAATCTAATCCCTCCCCCAAACTTGTTAATGGCAGTGTCCTCACTGCCCCCTGCGTCGTCTCCCAGACGATGCGGCACTCGTCCCTGGTTCACTTGACTCTGCCCTAGGGGCCCTAGATCGCGACCTAGATCTCTCCTCTCGTCCCAAAAGTGTTGCCATCCCCTGTTCTAAGCGTGCCATTCGCTGATCTAGGGATGTCATCATTCCCATCATTCTTTCTACCCCCCTATTTGTCCGTCGAATTAGGCGTGCTTGCTCAGCGGGGGTAAGCTCTTCTTCGCTCGCTGTGGAGCTCGAGCTGGCTATCACATGCTCGCTCGGTTCTGTCCGTGACCATAAATCTTGAAGTCTTGTGTAGGATGTCGAAACACCCTCAAGAGCAGGTCGAATGCATGAGTCAGCTTGCATGTGTACTGCAAACTCGTCGGAAGGGATGAACTGGCGACACAGTTGTGTCACCAGCATAGGGCACGGAAGGTTGGATGAAGTTTTGCCAGCCGCAATCGACTGAAGTAGTACCGTGCACATGTCATAACTTGGATGTTTGTTCATTAATGTGTGCACGATGTGTAGCGAGGGTGTAAAAAATGTCGTGTTGTGCGAGCTGCCAAAAATGTTATTTTGTGCCCATCGGCACACTGTTAGCACATTCGCGTAAAGTGTACGCGCCGGAATCCCTTTCCGTGGTTCCCTATAGCAATCATTTCCCATCAACGGGGTGTAATCCTCAAATTGGAGGGGTTGGTCATGGGCGGGTATTCTAGGAATCAATGTGACTTCATGAATGAAGTCCCTATCTATTCGTATTTCTTGCCCTCCCCAAAACAACCTAATAAATCCGTATTTGTGATAGCTACCCTCCTCCATGTATGCATAAAATCGTCGGACTAGATCCTGAAGCGCGAATGCGTTTGGATGGTTATATAGAAGATAAGTCCATCCGCGTTTCCGGATTTCGTCGCCAAAATAACTCCCGTACACATCATGTTCAAAGATTTGGGAGAAATTTCTTTCATATTGCAAGTTTGAACCCATTACAGAATGTTATAAATTTTCACAGATCAAAATGGGGTAGAAATGGTGCAAACCTCCTCTGGAAAAAATTCCAGAGGCCGAAGAGTTCAACCTGCGGCGGAAGGGCGGCGCGAAGGAGGGTCGCGCGGCGGAAGGGCGGCGGCGGCAGGGGATCTTCGGCACAGCTTGAGGTGGCGGCTAGGGTTTCTGTTGGGAAGATGGGTGAGGCAGAAAAATAAAAGAGGAGGGTTAGAGGGTTATTTATAGGGGTTTTTGATTATTTACACTTAAACCCCCTATAAATAGAAATATTATTTATAATTACATATTTACATTTTTATTTTTATATATATATATATATTTTTTTTTTCTGAAAATTTTTATTTTTAGTTTTTGTTTTTATTTTTCTTATTTGAAATTTTTCCAGGCATAAAAAAAAAACAAAATTGTATTTACATACCCCCAAACTTATTTGAAACAGTGTTTCCACTGTTTTTGGCTGGATTATCGAAGTTTGGGTGTAGGGGGAGAGGAAGATTAATCAGGGTAAACTGGCTCCTGTAAAAACAGGAGCTCCTCTGTTTGATCGGCGCAAAGGTACGGTTTGCATCGGTGTCCGTTCACTTTGAAGAGTGAACCGTCCTTTGGATTTTCCAAATCCAGAGCGCCCTGCGGATACACATTCCGCACAAAATACGGCCCTATCCAGTGAGATCGGAGCTTTCCAGGATGGAAATGAAGTCGGGTGTCGTAAAGCAGTACCTGTTGACCAGGTACGAAGATTTTTCGCAACAGGTGTTTATCGTGAAACACCTTCGTTCGATTCTTAACGACAACCGCATTGTCGTAAGCCTCATCCCTTAGCTCGTTCAGTTCGTTCAGCTGCAGCTTCCGATGGCTGCCCGCGTCCTCAAGAGAAAAATTCAGCTCCTTAATCGCCCAAAACGCGCGATGCTCAATTTCGACAGGAAGGTGGCAGGCTTTTCCGTACACAAGCCGATAAGGAGACATGCCAAGGTCGGTCTTATAAGCGGTTCTAAACGCCCAAAGTGCATCAGTTAGTTTCAGAGACCAATCCTTACGGTTCTTGGAAACCGTCTTCTCCAGTATCTGCTTGATCTGCCGATTTGAAACTTCGGCCTGCCCGCTGGTTTGGGGGTGGTAGGGCGTAGAAAGCTTATGATTAATGGAGTATTTCCGCATCAAGGTCTCGAAAGTCCTATTGCAGAAATGACTTCCATTGTCGCTAATGATCGCTCGGGGGTGCCCAAACCGTGAGAAAATGTTTTCTTTAAGGAACCTAATGACAACCTTGTTGTCATTAGTCCGGCTGGGCACAGTCTCGACCCATTTAGAGACGTAATCAACAGCTAGAAGAATGTACAAGTTCCCAAAAGAGCTGGGAAACGGCCCCATGAAGTCTATCCCCCAAACATCGAAAATCTCCACAACCAAGATCGGTTGGAGCGGCATCTCATTCCTCCGGGATATCCGGCCCATGTGTTGGCACCGGGAGCAAGTCTTGCAATAGTCATAAGCATCTTTTAAGAGTTGTGGCCAGTAGAAACCACATTGCAAGATCTTCTCAGCTGTCTTCCTGGGCCCAAAATGCCCGCCACACGCTTGATCGTGGCAAAATGACAGCACACTCTTGAATTCCTCATTAGGGACACACCGACGAATGATCTGGTCGGGACAGTACTTGAACAAGTAGGGTTCGTCCCAGTAAAAGTGTTTTACTTGGGATAAGAAGCGAAGTCTGTCCTGACTCGACCATTCGGTCGGTAGCAATCCCGTGGCCAAATAGTTCACAATATCTGCGAACCAGGGTTCGCACGATACTGTCAAGAGTTGTTCGTCCGGAAAAACGTCGTTTATCGGAATTGGAAGCGAAGGCGAAGAAGGAAGTCGCGAGAGATGGTCGGCAACCACGTTTTCACATCCTCGTTTGTCCTTAATGACAAGGTCAAACTCTTGAAGCAAGAGGATCCAAAGGATTAACCGAGACTTGGCATCTTTCTTCGCAAAAAGATGGCGCAGAGCTGAATGGTCCGTGTAGACGATGACTGGAGAGCCGATGAGGTAGGGCCTGAACTTTTCTAAAGCAAATACGACAGCTAAGAATTCCTTCTCAATTGTTGTATAGTTAAGTTGGGCGTCGTTCAGGGTTCGGATAGCGTAGTAGATTACGTGCGGCATCTTGTTGATGTGCTGTCCAAGGACAGCACCGATGGCAAAGTCGGATGCATCGCACATAATCTCGAATGGGTGCGTCCAGTCAGGAGAAGAGAGAACGGGAGCAGAAGTGAGTGAGCGTTTCAGTGACTCGAATGCAGTCATACAACTCGAGTTGAATTCGAAAGGTGTATCTTTGGCCAGCAAAAGAGTCAAAGGTCTAGCAATCTTGCTAAAGTCTTTGATGAACCGTCTATAAAAACCGGCATGGCCAAGGAAAGCTCGGATATCTCTGACGCAACTGGGAGGAGGAAGATTAGAAATGACCTCAATCTTTGCTTTGTCAACCTCTATGCCGTTTTGCGAGATGATATGTCCTAAGACAATACCTTCGCGCACCATGAAGTGGCATTTCTCCCAGTTCAAAGTGAGATTCTTGTCCTTACATCGGGTAAGGACAGCGTCAAGATGTAGCAGACACTCGTCAAAGGAGTCGCCAAAAATGGAGAAGTCACCCATGAAGATCTCCAAGAATTTTTCCACCATGTCTGAGAAAATTCCCATCATACACCGCTGGAAGGTAGCGGGCGCATTGCATAACCCAAAGGGCATGCGTCGATATGCAAACGTGCCGAAAGGACAAGTGAAAGTGGTCTTGTCCTGGTCTTTTTCGGCGATAGGAATTTGGTTATAGCCAGAGTAGCCGTCAAGAAAGCAATAGTACTCATGTCCAGCCAATCGTTCAAGCATCTGGTCAATGAAAGGTAGCGGAAAGTGGTCTTTCCGCGTTGCGGCGTTGAGTTTTCTGTAATCAATGCAAACTCGCCACCCAGTTTGGGTGCGAGTAGGGATTAACTCGTTTGCCTCGTTGGTTATGACCGTGATGCCCGACTTCTTGGGGACAACATGAATGGGGCTAACCCACTGGCTATCAGAGATAGGGTAAATGATACCACTATCTAGACATTTGACGATCTCCTTCTTCACAGCCTCCTTCATGACTGGATTAAGACGTCTTTGTGGATCCCGGGCTGGTTTGGCATCATCCATAAGATGAATGTGATGCTCAACGATGAGGGGACTAATCCCCTTGATGTCCGCCATGGACCAGCCAAAAGCTTGCCTGTTGCTGTGCAAGACCGCGAGAAGGGCTTTCTCTTGCTCGGATGCTAGAGAAGCCGAGATGATGACCGGGAGGGTCTCGTCGTCTCCCAAGTAAGCGTACTTGAGGTGAGAAGGCAAAGGCTTGAGTTCGAGTGCTGGAGGTGACACGATTGATGGCAAGACTGGTGCAAAGGCTTCGAACTCAAAAGATTCCAGCAAAGGTTCAAAGCGAGTGTAGGCAACCGAGTCGGATGGTTCAGGTAACTCATCCGAAAAGTCGAAAGATTCAAACTCGGGTTGTGCGCAGCTAAGATCGTTCGAAAACGTGAAACACTCGTATTCGTAGTCGGGCGCGGAAGTAGCAGCAGGTTCGAAGAGAAACGCACTAGTGGCGTCAAGATGATCGTGGTCAAACAGAAACTCCTCGAATTCACACTCTTCTGGTGTGATCTCCTGGATCGAGCAGACATCCAGTATATGAGCATTAGGTTCAGAGGGCTGATTCCCCAACCTAAAAATGTTGAGTTCAATCGTCATATTTCCGAAGGATAGGTTCATAGAACCATTGCGACAATTGATCACAGCATTTGAGGTTGCGAGAAATGGGCGACCGAGTATCACAGGAATTTGATTCCGGGGGTTAGCTACAGGCTGTGTATCTAACACAATGAAGTCAACGGGGAATATGAAGTCCCCGACTTTTATCAACACATCCTCTAGCTCACCCCTAGGATGGGTGATCGATCGGTCGGCCATTTGGAGAGTATAATGCGTAGGTTTCAGCTCTCCTATGCCTAATTGCTCGTATACTGAATATGGAAGCAGGTTAACACTGGCACCAAGATCTAATAGTGCGCGGTTGATGTTCTTATCCCCAATAGTAATTGAAATAGTAGGACAGCCAGGGTCCTTCCGTTTTAGTGGTAAAGATTGGGTAAGGGCATCACTCACGGCACTAGCCAAGAAAACTTTCTTTGGTACCTGAGACTTCCTCTTTTTCGTGCACAAGTCCTTTAAGATTTTCGCGTAGGAGGGGACTTGTTGGACGGCATCTAAAAGAGGAATGTTAATGTTAACCTGCTTAAATAACTCTAAAATCTTCTCCATTTGTGGATTTTGTTTGTTAGACCTCAACCGGTTTGGAAATGGAACATTTTGAAAATTGGTTGAGTCTAATGCTGGAGGAGGAGATTTTGGAGTTGGAACGGATCCCAGAATAGGTGTTTTCGTGGAGTGAGAAGTGGGTCCATTCAAAGCAGAAGAAGAGGAAGAAGAGCCTTGTGAAGAGCGGAGAATAGGCTCAGAAGATGACAAAGTAGGAGAAGAAGAAGAAGATGAAGAAGAAGCGGCGGCCGGGGTGTTATCGTTGATCCGTGTGCCAATGTTGTTTTGCAGCACCCTCCCCGATCTCAGTGTGGTCACGGCACTCACATTATGGTTTTGTTGTTCAAGAGCAACATGTGCATTATGTGGGTGACCGGGATTTGGAAGTGGCTGGGATGGGAGCTTCCCCTTTTCTCGCTCGCTCAGGGCCGCGTTCAGCTGTGCAATCTGGGCCTCGATTGTTTTGATGCTTTGCCCGTGTGCGGCGGTGTGTTGCACTAAAGATTGAATCGAAGACTGGATGTTGGCGGTGGATTGTGTAGATTGTTTAACAAACGCCTCCAGACTTCGCTCGAGCGAGGAAACCTTATCGTTGTTCGACGGAACAAAGTTGTTTGGTGGAAAAGAGTTGTTAGGTGCAAAGTTGTTCGTCTGGTTTTGGAAAGGTTGGGGTTGGAAGGGCTGCTGAAATTGTGTTTGTTGCTGCGCTTGTTGTTGCGGCGGAGGGGGTCTCTGGAAATTGTTGCCCTGGAATTGATTTTGATTCTGATTCCAGGCGAAATTGGGATGGTTCCTCCAGCCGGGATTGTACGTAGAAGAATATGGATCATTCCTTGGTCTTTGCTGGAATGCATTAACCTGATCCTGTCCTTGCGATGGTGGAATGTAGGGACACTCTTCTGTCAAGTGAGAAGGATCGGAACAACAAGCGCATATGGTACGAAGGGGGAGAACAGGGGTAGGAGCAGGAGCAGGAGAAGAAAATTTGCTCTCAATTGCCTCAAGCTTTCTCGTTATTGCAGCCATTTCAGCTTTCATCGCAATAGAGACGTCAAGTTGGTGAATTCCTACCCTAGACTGACCGGTAGAATTGGATGAAGAGGAAGATGAAGAAGAAGAAGTCGGTCTGGTGCTCTCCCACTGTATCGTTTGCTCCGCAAGGTCGTCAAAGAACTGCCACGCTTCCTCGTCGGATTTTGATAGGAAGTGGCCCTGACAGATGGTTTCCAGCAACTGCTTCGTTGTTGGGTTCAGTCCTTCGTATAAGGTTTGGCAAAGTTGCCATCTCTCTATACCGTGGTGAGGACACTGAACAAGAAGGTCTTTGTATCGGTCAAAGCACTTCCAGAAAGGTTCAGAAGGAAGCTGGGAGAATTGATTGATTTCATTTCGAATCCTTGCGGTCTTATGATTTGGATAGAACTTTTTGAGAAATGCCTTAACAAACTCGTCCCAACTGGTGATGGAGTGGGAAGGGGTGCTATACAGCCATTTTTCGGCGAGATCGCATAGAGTGAATGGAATGACTCGTAGACGTATAGCATCGTCCGACAGCTGGGTTGTTTTCATCATGGCACAGACGTTTTGAAATTTGTTGATGAAGATATAGGCATCTTCAGATTCAAGCCCATGAAAACGTGGAAGCATGTTGATGAAATGGGGCTTAATTTCAAAATTATCCCCATTGGCCGGTGGAAGAGAAAGGCAAGTGGGGAGTGCGGAACGTGTGGGATAGAAACGATCCTGGAGCGCAATTCGCTGCGGCGCTACAACAGGCGGAGGTGGTGGAAGATTGGTCTCCGTAGGAGGTGGAGCCAATCCAGCGGTGGTCAGAGATATGTTCGGATTGAATCCTGACATCGCGGAAGAAGAGGTTGGTGAATGTGTATCGACGTCTGAGTCGATCGCGAAGTCGGAGGCGACTAACGAAACGCGGACTAAACGGGCGCTAGTGTCCCGAGTCCAAGCGGACATATACTAAACAAGTTTAGTATAGTCAAAGCGAAGAAGGTGGGGGTAAGAAAACGTTAATGAGAAAGGCAATGGGTGGTGGAGTGGAAAATGGAACGTGGCGACAAAGGGCAAGTTTTTATAAAAGTTTTGATTTTTTCTTTTTTATTTTATTTTTTTTTTTTTGAAAGAGTTTACAGAGATATGTACAGATTTACGGCTTTTCGCAATCACAAACAAGATATGCACACTCACACCTAGATCTATGGTCACCTAGGTCTGCTAGACCTGCTCCAAGACTTGATTGTCGAAGCAAAACTGTGTCGAGAAACAAACTTAAGATACACTGATCAAGAGGCCAGGTAAGTGCAGAGATAAGGGGAGGTTTTCCAACGCTTTCGCGAAGTTCCTTAATTATGTAACCCTTTCTCTTTTGGCGGTTGCCCCGTTAACACTTTCCTAGGCACCCCTTAAACAATGCACCGTTAAGCGAGATTCTAAACACGGTTTAACTTCTCCTAATGAGCGCGAAGTCCTTAGGGCCGAGTCTAGTATTTTTTATTAACAATGGTCAATGCATATGCTTTTGTGATTTCTGGGGTCCTGGGAAGGGTGATGAAATCCCCACCCAATCTGAATTGGTTTCAAGCCCCTTAAAGTCCGTATTAATCAATGCAAAGCAGTAACAAATCAACTGCGAACAAATTTTTTTTTTTATTTTTAGCGCGGCGCAAAGAATGCTGCAGAAAATACAGTTCAGTGGAGTTTAGAGGAGTTGAGAAGATGGTTGGGATACTCACAGAGGATTTTGGTTTTCGCCTTGATCCGCCGCGGTGTAGCCGCGAGATATGGGTCTAACTTCCCACAACTTTGGCACTGAACTTGAAATTCTCCTTTTCCTGCACTCTTGCACAAAGAATAATAAAATGATTTTGTACAGTATATTTTTTTGTTTTGTTTTTTTGTTATATTTTTATTCACAAATTAACCCGAAATTACAAAAAGAAATAAACTACCGTCTCCCCGGCAACGGCGCCATTTGATTGGCAGAGATTCTGCGTGTTTAAGTTTAATTACCGCAATCAGGACGGTGTCGCTTTGCAGCTAGCCGGATGAGTACGGGTCGATCCACAGGGAGATGGGAGTCTTTTTCTTAATGTCTTGACGAGTTAAGTCCAAATATGTTGGGTTTGTTTGAGTTTAGCTAAGTGAAAAATGAATGATAAGAGAACTTGTAAAGGGTAGGATTTAGTTGGTTTGGTTTGGGAGAATCGCTCACTTGATTCTTTTGCCACTTCTTAATATTGATGTTACGGTAATAGGCAACAACAGGGATTAGGACGACTAAGAGAAAACTTGCGAGTATAAGCTAGGCTTTCCAACACTTCGTTTTCTCTTTTTGGTCCTTGTCCGTCCGTTCTTGGCTCTTAGTCGCAACCTCAGGTTGATTCAACCACAACCGGTCTCACTAGGGTATCACCGCTATTATGAAGAATAGAGTGCCGTAGGGAGCGGATTGTGGATTAATTAACTGGAGTTCAAATCAAGATAAATGTAAAAGAGAAAAGTGAAGGAGTTTTCCGTATTTCAAACATTCCGTTTCCTACCCTAACAAGTGAAAAGTTACTCACCCATTAGAATAATTAAATGAAATAAAACAAAGAAAGAGGGTAATAAGAATTGAGGTAGAAAATCACAACTAGCTATTCGGGACCTCACTTAGGCAAGGATCACACTAAGCATCATGGTTGTAAGGATAACCGAAAAATGGAAGAAAATTAAAATGACGATTTTAAGAAATAACAACAACTACGTTTAACAATGAAAATTACAAGCAATATAAAAAACGGAATTACAAATTACACATATAGATAAAGAACACTTCTTGCATGCTTCACACTCAAGAAAACCTCTCACAAGCTTTAATGGAGGAAGATGGAGGAAAATGGACTTTTATTAGAAACTAAATAATTCTAATACAAAAATTACAAAATGAAAACTTAGTTCTTCTCTTGGTTCACTGCTCGGGCTATTTATAGGCCTGAGTTTGAGAAATTTGCCATAAAACCCAACCCTACACTTTAATACAAGAATAACCCCAAAAAATCTCAGCTTGATGACACGTGGCCGCCGCGCAAGCGCGGCAAATGCAGGGGTGGCGCGGCGGAAGGGCGGCTCTTTGGTGGCCAAACACTGGCTGCTTCTTTCTCTGGTCTTGTGCTTATTTTTCCTGATCTTTGAAAACTTTATATTGCAAAATCAACTTTCAGAGGATCTCCAGATTTCTTTTCCAAAATGTCTTCATTTCATAACTTTTTGACTTTCACCATTGTTGACTTTGATTTTCCCTTTAGTCCCAAATGACGACTCTTTTCGTCCCCTCTTCTGAACTGGTACGGGACGGATGCTGGAACCCGGCTTTTATCTGTTTGTGACAGATGTTCTGGATTTTGCCGTAAATGTGGTGATTTTGTCGGATTTGCTCTCTCTTGGACTGGAAACCTGTAATCTGTAACATGCAGCAAATACGGGTAAAAAGCACCTACCTGTATGCAATGTGATTAAGAATGGGCGGTACAAATATACAAAAATATGCGATGAACAAATACCCCCAAACTTATCTTTTGCTCGTCCCGAGCAAAACCATTTTATTCACAAATAAAACATTTCCTAACCTCATTTTCGCAGGGAACGCGATTGCACTGAGCACGTGCAACAAGCCGTTAAATCTCTAGGTGTCCCTAGTAGGAGGAGTGTTGTCTCCTGAGGGTTTTCAGCGGATTACACCCACAAAATCCGATCAATTGGCCGTTGACTCTAATCTTCTATTTCAGTTTTCTAGCCAAAAACCCTATTATCATAAACTTAGAAATTACTAACCCGTATTCTTCACACTTCCTTTCCATTTAACTTAAGGTCCTATACGCCTAGCCAGTTTATTATGCTTTCAGCATCTCCTGAGTTTTCCTTCTTAAGCGGAATCTCAAATCCGGAATTTTTATCCATTCTATCGAAGAAATAAACCTTATCTTTCATTCCTCATCTCTCCTCCAAACTCTGATTATATACCCCTACGTGTGTGTAATTGTCACCCCTACACTTGGAAATTCAGTTCAAGCTATAATACCCTTGCCTTAATACCTAGTACTACTTCTTTTTATTAATGATGGACGGGTTCGTTCATACACCTTTCATGCGACTATTAATGCTTCTTAAGGCACTAACGGCCGATTACTGAATGTATGAACTTAAAGCGTAAATAACAGTATCCAGGTCTTGACTATTTTCTATTTTCTCTTTCTTTTTCTTTTCCTCTTTTTTTTTTTTCTTCAAGACCTGATATATTTTTTTTTTCGTGCTCTTTTGGTGGTTAGCTTCAAATACCGTTTTTTCTTTCATACTAGGCTTTCAGGCAAGAGTATTTCTAGGTATCATCTACTATTCCGAGTTTCAAGGTGGTGTATGTGCGTTTTGTAGGGTATATACTTTCAAAATTTGGATTTAATATTTAGAATTATTTTTCAGACTTATTCTTCAAATAGAGCTTCAATAATTTTCCCTCATTTTAACTTCGCCTAAGAACTAGACTCAAAATTTGCTTATTTCAAAACAAACCGCTGGAGCGTATACTTTCTATAGTTAAACTTCAAGGAATGTTATTTTTAGGGTTCATAATTAACTAAGTTTAAGATCTAGTAGTTTCTAACTAGTTAACCTTCATATTAGACTTGAGTCAGACACGGTCAATAATATTTTTGTTTTTTTTTTCTTTTAAAATTTTTGTTTTTTATTTTCAAGTTTTCCAATTTTTTTGTATTTTTCAATTTTCAAATTTTTTTTTTATATTTCAAAAAAAAATGCAGTGCAGAATTTTAAACATGCAAAGTAAAACCAAATATTTACATAAAAGATAAAAAATATGCAGATGCAATGCAAAGATAACTATTTACAATCTAATCCCTCCCCCAAACTTGTTAATGGCAGTGTCCTCACTGCCCCCTGCGTCGTCTCCCAGACGATGCGGCACTCGTCCCTGGTTCACTTGACTCTACCCTAGGGGCCCTAGATCGCGACCTAGATCTCTCCTCTCGTCCCAAAAGTGTTGCCATCCCCTGTTCTAAGCGTGCCATTCGCTGATCTAGGGATGTCATCATTCCCATCATTCTTTCTACCCCCCTATTTGTCCGTCGAATTAGGCGTGCTTGCTCAGCGGGGGTAAGCTCTTCTTCGCTCGCTGTGGAGCTCGAGCTGGCTATCACATGCTCGCTCGGTTCTGTCCGTGACCATAAATCTTGAAGTCTTGTGTAGGATGTCGAAACACCCTCAAGAGCAGGTCGAATGCATGAGTCAGCTTGCATGTGTACTGCAAACTCGTCGGAAGGGATGAACTGGCGACACAGTTGTGTCACCAGCATAGGGCACGGAAGGTTGGATGAAGTTTTGCCAGCCGCAATCGACTGAAGTAGTACCGTGCACATGTCATAACTTGGATGTTTGTTCATTAATGTGTGCACGATGTGTAGCGAGGGTGTAAAAAATGTCGTGTTGTGCGAGCTGCCAAAAATGTTATTTTGTGCCCATCGGCACACTGTTAGCACATTCGCGTAAAGTGTACGCGCCGGAATCCCTTTCCGTGGTTCCCTATAGCAATCATTTCCCATCAACGGGGTGTAATCCTCAAATTGGAGGGGTTGGTCATGGGCGGGTATTCTAGGAATCAATATGACTTCATGAATGAAGTCCCTATCTATTCGTATTTCTTGCCCTCCCCAAAACAACCTAATAAATCCGTATTTATGATAGCTACCCTCCTCCATGTATGCATAAAATCGTCGGACTAGATCCTGAAGCGCGAATGCGTTTGGATGGTTATATAGAAGATAAGTCCATCCGCGTTTCCGGATTTCGTCGCCAAAATAACTCCCGTACACATCATGTTCAAAGATTTGGGAGAAATTTCTTTCATATTGCAAGTTTGAACCCATTACAGAATGTTATAAATTTTCACAGATCAAAATGGGGTAGAAATGGTGCAAACCTCCTCTGGAAAAAATTCCAGAGGCCGAAGAGTTCAACCTGCGGCGGAAGGGCGGCGCGAAGGAGGGTCGCGCGGCGGAAGGGCGGCGGCGGCAGGGGATCTTCGGCACAGCTTGAGGTGGCGGCTAGGGTTTCTGTTGGGAAGATGGGTGAGGCAGAAAAATAAAAGAGGAGGGTTAGAGGGTTATTTATAGGGGTTTTTGATTATTTACACTTAAACCCCCTATAAATAGAAATATTATTTATAATTACATATTTACATTTTTATTTTTATATATATATATATATATATATTTTTTCTGAAAATTTTTATTTTTAGTTTTTGTTTTTATTTTTCTTATTTGAAATTTTTCCAGGCATAAAAAAAAAACAAAATTGTATTTACATACCCCCAAACTTATTTGAAACAGTGTTTCCACTGTTTTTGGCTGGATTATCGAAGTTTGGGTGTAGGGGGAGAGGAAGATTAATCAGGGTAAACTGGCTCCTGTAAAAACAGGAGCTCCTCTGTTTGATCGGCGCAAAGGTACGGTTTGCATCGGTGTCCGTTCACTTTGAAGAGTGAACCGTCCTTTGGATTTTCCAAATCCAGAGCGCCCTGCGGATACACATTCCGCACAAAATACGGCCCTATCCAGCGAGATCGGAGCTTTCCAGGATGGAAATGAAGTCGGGTGTCGTAAAGCAGTACCTGTTGACCAGGTACGAAGATTTTTCGCAACAGGTGTTTATCGTGAAACACCTTCGTTCGATTCTTAACGACAACCGCATTGTCGTAAGCCTCATCCCTTAGCTCGTTCAGTTCGTTCAGCTGCAGCTTCCGATGGCTGCCCGCGTCCTCAAGAGAAAAATTCAGCTCCTTAATCGCCCAAAACGCGCGATGCTCAATTTCGACAGGAAGGTGGCAGGCTTTTCCGCACACAAGCCGATAAGGAGACATGCCAAGGTCGGTCTTATAAGCGGTTCTAAACGCCCAAAGTGCATCAGTTAGTTTCAGAGACCAATCCTTACGGTTCTTGGAAACCGTCTTCTCCAGTATCTACTTGATCTGCCGATTTGAAACTTCGGCCTGCCCGCTGGTTTGGGGGTGGTAGGGCGTAGAAAGCTTATGATTAATGGAGTATTTCCGCATCAAGGCCTCGAAAGTCCTATTGCAGAAATGACTTCCATTGTCGCTAATGATCGCTCGGGGGTGCCCAAACCGTGAGAAAATGTTTTCTTTAAGGAACCTAATGACAACCTTGTTGTCATTAGTCCGGCTGGGCACAGCCTCGACCCATTTAGAGACGTAATCAACAGCTAAAAGAATGTACAAGTTCCCAAAAGAGCTGGGAAACGGCCCCATGAAGTCTATCCCCCAAACATCGAAAATCTCCACAACCAAGATCGGTTGGAGCGGCATCTCATTCCTCCGGGATATCCGGCCCATGTGTTGGCACCGGGAGCAAGTCTTGCAATAGTCATAAGCATCTTTGAAGAGTTGTGGCCAGTAGAAACCACATTGCAAGATCTTCTCAGCTGTCTTCCTGGGCCCAAAATGCCCGCCACACGCTTGATCGTGGCAAAATGACAGCACACTCTTGAATTCCTCATTAGGGACACACCGACGAATGATCTGGTCGGGACAGTACTTGAACAAGTAGGGTTCGTCCCAGTAAAAGTGTTTTACTTGGGATAAGAAGCGAAGTCTGTCCTGACTCGACCATTCGGTCGGTAGCAATCCCGTGGCCAAATAGTTCACAATATCTGCGAACCAGGGTTCGCACGATACTGTCAAGAGTTGTTCGTCCGGAAAAACGTCGTTTATCGGAATTGGAAGCGAAGGCGAAGAAGGAAGTCGCGAGAGATGGTCGGCAACCACGTTTTCACATCCTCGTTTGTCCTTAATGACAAGGTCAAACTCTTGAAGCAAGAGGATCCAACGGATTAACCGAGACTTGGCATCTTTCTTCGCAAAAAGATGGCGCAGAGCTGAATGGTCCGTGTAGACGATGACTGGAGAGCCGATGAGGTAGGGCCTGAACTTTTCTAAAGCAAATACGACAGCTAAGAATTCCTTCTCAGTTGTTGTATAGTTAAGTTGGGCGTCGTTCAGGGTTCGGCTAGCGTAGTAGATTACGTGCGGCATCTTGTTGATGTGCTGTCCAAGGACAGCACCGATGGCAAAGTCGGATGCATCGCACATAATCTCGAATGGGTGCGTCCAGTCAGGAGAAGAGAGAACGGGAGCAGAAGTGAGTGAGCGTTTCAGTGACTCGAATGCAGTCATACAACTCGAGTTGAATTCGAAAGGTGTATCTTTGGCCAGCAAAAGAGTCAAAGGTCTAGCAATCTTGCTAAAGTCTTTGATGAACCGTCTATAAAAACCGACATGGCCAAGGAAAGCTCGGATATCTCTGACGCAACTGGGAGGAGGAAGATTAGAAATGACCTCAATCTTTGCTTTGTCAACCTCTATGCCGTTTTGCGAGATGATATGTCCTAAGACAATACCTTCGCGCACCATGAAGTGGCATTTCTCCCAGTTCAAAGTGAGATTCTTGTCCTTACATCGGGTAAGGACAGCGTCAAGATGTAGCAGACACTCGTCAAAGGAGTCGCCAAAAATGGAGAAGTCATCCATGAAGATCTCCAAGAATTTTTCCACCATGTCTGAGAAAATTCCCATCATACACCGCTGGAAGGTAGCGGGCGCATTGCATAACCCAAAGGGCATGCGTCGATATGCAAACGTGCCGAAAGGACAAGTGAATGTGGTCTTGTCCTGGTCTTTTTCGGCGATAGGAATTTGGTTATAGCCAGAGTAGCCGTCAAGAAAGCAATAGTACTCATGTCCAGCCAATCGTTCAAGCATCTGGTCAATGAAAGGTAGCGGAAAGTGGTCTTTCCGCGTTGCGGCGTTGAGTTTTCTGTAATCAATGCAAACTCGCCACCCAGTTTGGGTGCGAGTAGGGATTAACTCGTTTGCCTCGTTGGTTATGACCGTGATGCCCGACTTCTTGGGGACAACATGAATGGGGCTAACCCACTGGCTATCAGAGATAGGGTAAATGATACCACTATCTAGACATTTGACGATCTCCTTCTTCACAGCCTCCTTCATGACTGGATTAAGACGTCTTTGTGGATCCCGGGCTGGTTTGGCATCATCCATAAGATGAATGTGATGCTCAACGATGAGGGGACTAATCCCCTTGATGTCCGCCATAGACCAGCCAAAAGCTTGCCTGTTGCTGTGCAAGACCGCGAGAAGGGCTTTCTCTTGCTCGGAAGCTAGAGAAGCCGAGATGATGACCGGGAGGGTCTCGTCGTCTCCCAAGTAAGCGTACTTGAGGTGAGAAGGCAAAGGCTTGAGTTCGAGTGCTGGAGGTGACACGATTGATGGCAAGACTGGTGCAAAGGCTTCGAACTCAAAAGATTCCAGCAAAGGTTCAAAGCGAGTGTAGGCAACCGAGTCGGATGGTTCAGGTAACTCATCCGAAAAGTCGAAAGATTCAAACTCGGGTTGTGCGCAGCTAAGATCGTTCGAAAACGTGAAACACTCGTATTCGTAGTCGGGCGCGGAAGTAGCAGCAGGTTCGAAGAGAAACGCACTAGTGGCGTCAAGATGATCGTGGTCAAACAGAAACTCCTCGAATTCACACTCTTCTGGTGTGATCTCCTGGATCGAGCAGACATCCAGTATATGAGCATTAGGTTCAGAGGGCTGATTCCCCAACCTAAAAATGTTGAGTTCAATCGTCATATTTCCGAAGGATAGGTTCATAGAACCATTGCGACAATTGATCACAGCATTTGAGGTTGCGAGAAATGGGCGACCGAGTATCACAGGAATTTGATTCCGGGGGTTAGCTACAGGCTGTGTATCTAACACAATGAAGTCAACGGGGAATATGAAGTCCCCGACTTTTATCAACACATCCTCTAGCTCACCCCTAGGATGGGTGATCGATCGGTCGGCCATTTGGAGAGTACAATGCGTAGGTTTCAGCTCTCCTATGCCTAATTGCTCGTATACTGAATATGGAAGCAGGTTAACACTGGCACCAAGATCTAATAGTGCGCGGTTGATGTTCTTATCCCCAATAGTAATTGAAATAGTAGGACAGCCAGGGTCCTTCCGTTTTAGTGGTAAAGATTGGGTAAGGGCATCACTCACGGCACTAGCCAAGAAAACTTTCTTTGGTACCTGAGACTTCCTCTTTTTCGTGCACAAGTCCTTTAAGATTTTCGCGTAGGAGGGGACTTGTTGGACGGCATCTAAAAGAGGAATGTTAATGTTAACCTGCTTAAATAACTCCAAAATCTTCTCCATTTGTGGATTTTGTTTGTTAGACCTCAACCGGTTTGGAAATGGAACATTTTGAAAATTGGTTGAGTCTAATGCTGGAGGAGGAGATTTTGGAGTTGGAACGGATCCCAGAATAGGTGTTTTCGTGGAGTGAGAAGTGGGTCCATTCAAAGCAGAAGAAGAGGAAGAAGAGCCTTGTGAAGAGCGGAGAATAGGCTCAGAAGATGACAAAGTAGGAGAAGAAGAAGAAGATGAAGAAGAAGCGGCGGCCGGGGTGTTATCGTTGATCCGTGTGCCAATGTTGTTTTGCAGCACCCTCCCCGATCTCAGTGTGGTCACGGCACTCACATTATGGTTTTGTTGTTCAAGAGCAACATGTGCATTATGTGGGTGACCGGGATTTGGAAGTGGCTGGGATGGGAGCTTCCCCTTTTCTCGCTCGCTCAGGGCCGCGTTCAGCTGTGCAATCTGGGCCTCGATTGTTTTGATGCTTTGCCCGTGTGCGGCGGTGTGTTGCACTGAAGATTGAATCGAAGACTGGATGTTGGCGGTGGATTGTGTAGATTGTTTAACAAACGCCTCCAGACTTCGCTCGAGCGAGGAAACCTTATCGTTGTTCGACGGAACAAAGTTGTTTGGTGGAAAAGAGTTGTTAGGTGCAAAGTTGTTCGTCTGGTTTTGGAAAGGTTGGGGTTGGAAGGGCTGCTGAAATTGAGTTTGTTGCTGCGCTTGTTGTTGCGGCGGAGGGGGTCTCTGGAAATTGTTGCCCTGGAATTGATTTTGATTCTGATTCCAGGCGAAATTGGGATGGTTCCTCCAGCCGGGATTGTACGTAGAAGAATATGGATCATTCCTTGGTCTTTGCTGGAATGCATTAACCTGATCCTGTCCTTGCGATGGTGGATTGTAGGGACACTCTTCTGTCAAGTGAGAAGGATCGGAACAACAAGCGCATATGGTACGAAGGGGGAGAACAGGGGTAGGAGCAGGAGCAGGAGAAGAAAATTTGCTCTCAATTGCCTCAAGCTTTCTCGTTATTGCAGCCATTTCAGCTTTCATCGCAATAGAGACGTCAAGTTGGTGAATTCCTACCCTAGACTGACCGGTAGAATTGGATGAAGAGGAAGATGAAGAAGAAGAAGTCGGTCTGGTGCTCTCCCACTGTATCGTTTGCTCCGCAAGGTCGTCAAAGAACTGCCACGCTTCCTCGTCGGATTTTGATAGGAAGTGGCCCTGACAGATGGTTTCCAGCAACTGCTTCGTTGCTGGGTTCAGTCCTTCGTATAAGGTTTGGCAAAGTTGCCATCTCTCTATACCGTGGTGAGGACACTGAACAAGAAGGTCTTTGTATCGGTCAAAGCACTTCCAGAAAGGTTCAGAAGGAAGCTGGGAGAATTGATTGATTTCATTTCGAATCCTTGCGGTCTTATGATTTGGATAGAACTTTTTGAGAAACGCCTTAACAAACTCGTCCCAACTGGTGATGGAGTGGGAAGCGGTGCTATACAGCCATTTTTCGGCGAGATCGCATAGAGTGAATGGAATGACTCGTAGACGTATAGCATCGTCCGACAGCTGGGTTGTTTTCATCATGGCACAGACGTTTTGAAATTTGTTGATGAAGATATAGGCATCTTCAGATTCAAGCCCAAGAAAACGTGGAAGCATGTTGATGAAATGGGGCTTAATTTCAAAATTATCCCCATTGGCCGGTGGAAGAGAAAGGCAAGTGGGGAGTGCGGAACGTGTGGGATAGAAACGATCCTGGAGCGCAATTCGCTGCGGCGCTACAACAGGCGGAGGTGGTGGAAGATTGGTCTCCGTAGGAGGTGGAGCCAATCCAGCGGTGGTCAGAGATATGTTCGGATTGAATCCTGACATCGCGGAAGAAGAGGTTGGTGAATGTGTATCGACGTCTGAGTCGATCGCGAAGTCGGAGGCGACTAACGAAACGCGGACTAAACGGGCGCTAGTGTCCCGAGTCCAAGCGGACATATACTAAACAAGTTTAGTATAGTCAAAGCGAAGAAGGTGAGGGTAAGAAAACGTTAATGAGAAAGGCAATGGGTGGTGGAGTGGAAAATGGAACCTGGCGACAAAGGGCAAGTTTTTATAAAAGTTTTGATTTTTTCTTTTTTATTTTATTTTTTTTTTTGAAAGAGTTTATAGAGATATGTACAGATTTACGGCTTTTCGCAATCACAAACAAGATATGCACACTCACACCTAGATCTATGGTCACCTAGGTCTGCTAGACCTGCTCCAAGACTTGATTGTCGAAGCAAAACTGTGTCGAGAAACAAACTTAAGATACACTGATCAAGAGGCCAGGTAAGTGCAGAGATAAGGGGAGGTTTTCCAACGCTTTCGCGAAGTTCCTTAATTATGTAACCCTTTCTCTTTTGGCGGTTGCGCCGTTAACACTTTCCTAGGCACCCCTTAAACAATGCACCGTTAAGCGAGATTCTAAACACGGTTTAACTTCTCCTAATGAGCGCGAAGTCCTTAGGGCCGAGTCTAGTATTTTTTATTAACAATGGTCAATGCATATGCTTTTGTGATTTCTGGGGTCCTGGGAAGGGTGATGAAATCCCCACCCAATCTGAATTGGTTTCAAGCCCCTTAAAGTCCGTATTAATCAATGCAAAGCAGTAACAAATCAACTGCGAACAAATTTTTTTTTTTATTTTTAGCGCGGCGCAAAGAATGCTGCAGAAAATACAGTTCAGTGGAGTTTAGAGGAGTTGAGAAGATGGTTGGGATACTCACAGAGGATTTTGGTTTTCGCCTTGATCCGCCGCGGTGTAGCCGCGAGATATGGGTCTAACTTCCCACAACTTTGGCACTGAACTTGAAATTCTCCTTTTCCTGCACTCTTGCACAAAGAATAATAAAATGATTTTGTACAGTATATTTTTTTGTTTTGTTTTTTTGTTATATTTTTATTCACAAATTAACCCGAAATTACAAAAAGAAATAAACTACCGTCTCCCCGGCAACGGCGCCATTTGATTGGCAGAGATTCTGCGTGTTTAAGTTTAATTACCGCAATCAGGACGGTGTCGCTTTGCAGCTAGCCGGATGAGTACGGGTCGATCCACAGGGAGATGGGAGTCTTTTTCTTAATGTCTTGACGAGTTAAGTCCAAATATGTTGGGTTTGTTTGAGTTTAGCTAAGTGAAAAATGAATGATAAGAGAACTTGTAAAGGGTAGGATTTAGTTGGTTTGGTTTGGGAGAATCGCTCACTTGATTCTTTTGCCACTTCTTAATATTGATGTTACGGTAATAGGCAACAACAGGGATTAGGACGACTAAGAGAAAACTTGCGAGTATAAGCTAGGCTTTCCAACACTTCGTTTTCTCTTTTTGGTCCTTGTCCGTCCGTTCTTGGCTCTTAGTCGCAACCTCAGGTTGATTCAACCACAACCGGTCTCACTAGGGTATCACCGCTATTATGAAGAATAGAGTGCCGTAGGGAGCGGATTGTGGATTAATTAACTGGAGTTCAAATCAAGATAAATGTAAAAGAGAAAAGTGAAGGAGTTTTCCGTATTTCAAACATTCCGTTTCCTACCCTAACAAGTGAAAAGTTACTCACCCATTAGAATAATTAAATGAAATAAAACAAAGAAAGAGGGTAATAAGAATTGAGGTAGAAAATCACAACTAGCTATTCGGGACCTCACTTAGGCAAGGATCACACTAAGCATCATGGTTGTAAGGATAACCGAAAAATGGAAGAAAATTAAAATGACGATTTTAAGAAATAACAACAACTACGTTTAACAATGAAAATTACAAGCAATATAAAAAACGGAATTACAAATTACACATATAGATAAAGAACACTTCTTGCATGCTTCACACTCAAGAAAACCTCTCACAAGCTTTAATGGAGGAAGATGGAGGAAAATGGACTTTTATTAGAAACTAAATAATTCTAATACAAAAATTACAAAATGAAAACTTAGTTCTTCTCTTGGTTCACTGCTCGGGCTATTTATAGGCCTGAGTTTGAGAAATTTGCCATAAAACCCAACCCTACACTTTAATACAAGAATAACCCCAAAAAATCTCAGCTTGATGACACGTGGCCGCCGCGCAAGCGCGGCAAATGCAGGGGTGGCGCGGCGGAAGGGCGGCTCTTTGGTGGCCAAACACTGGCTGCTTCTTTCTCTGGTCTTGTGCTTATTTTTCCTGATCTTTGAAAACTTTATACTGCAAAATCAACTTTCAGAGGATCTCCAGATTTCTTTTCCAAAATGTCTTCATTTCATAACTTTTTGACTTTCACCATTGTTGACTTTGATTTTCCCTTTAGTCCCAAATGACGACTCTTTTCGTCCCCTCTTCTGAACTGGTACGGGACGGATGCTGGAACCCGGCTTTTATCTGTTTGTGACAGATGTTCTGGATTTTGCCGTAAATGTGGTGATTTTGTCGGATTTGCTCTCTCTTGGACTGGAAACCTGTAATCTGTAACATGCAGCAAATACGGGTAAAAAGCACCTACCTGTATGCAATGTGATTAAGAATGGGCGGTACAAATATACAAAAATATGCGATGAACAGCACCCGCATACTATCTCAAGTACGACGTACTGACGGCTGTGGGACAGACCGTCTCCCCCGCTGGGATGAGAAGCGCATACGCTAGTCTACTCCGGAGTATCAATGCCCTGTCTCGATAGTCCAACGACTAGGGACCTGTATAAGGATGTGGTTATGGATTACCGAGCCCCCACGAGTGTGAGCGCCGTCACAGCGCTGGTAATCAAGCAAAGATCCTAAGGGCTCTATTAATATGTATATAAGCGATATGCTAAAAGAAACACATGCACATATTGAAGTAGAGACAAACCAAGTAGCATACTACCATTTTGAGCAAGATTGTCTATACAACTGTGAATATCCTAAGCTTCCATCAAGTAATATACAAGCTAGTATGATACAATAATGGCCTCTAGGGCATATAGACTAACATAGATTTGGGTAGTTTACCAATCTGGATACTTAGACAGCATTCTAAGAGTATTTAGAATGGATGACTCCAGGCACAGTAGTATACCTGCAGGTGATGGAGTCACCCTCTCTAAAGGTGTCTTACAGACTAAAGGGGAGAGGGATGTGCATGATTGGCAGATCACTTGCTTAGGCAATTGAGTCAATCATGAGATGTCAAGTATCACACCAGATGTTGTTTTTGCAGTAGATGCAATAAGTTGAGATTGATCCAATCCTGGAGGAACATTCGGAAGCAGTTTTAGAACATAAGTGAATGTTCTAGGGATATGATAACGACAACCTCATTCGGGAGACAGTTATCACTCCAGGCTTCCAAGGTGACATGGATGACAGAGAGGTTGTCAGAGTTATAGTTTTCCTTCTGACGAGGGGCAGTATTTTGGACAGGTGGTCCAAGGAAATACTGAGGGAGGCATGGCGCAGGATATTGATTAAGTTCAGTTGACGATACAGTCTAAAAAGTTTGGATTTGGAGTTCATTTATGAGCTAGGTCCCTTCAGATATCCAGACATACTCTAAGACAGGTATTGCTCATTTCGGGAGATAGGTTTCTCCGCGAACTTGAGATAAAGAGGGACATAGAAAGAAACATTAGAGCGGATCCACTCACTGGGGCTATTCCTCGAACGTATTAGTTTCGCAAACGAGCTTTGTGAGACTGACAAGTAGAGGAGTTGGGTGTTCGGTATCACACGGGCTGTGAGTATGCGACATCGCAATAATTAGCCTTGAGTGCAAGTGGGAGATTGTTGGAGATAGTGCCCTCAGAGTCAATTATTGGATCACAGGCACGTGATTGCAATGATTGAGGGAGGACCTATCCCGGTAGGACAGTCTTACTCAAGATGAAAGTATGCTATCTGGTTCATCTTTATCATCGTGTACTGCTTTAGGTGACCTTACAGGTCGCTATTACACGTTGATAGAGCCCTTAGGATTCTTGCTTGACTGCCAGCAGTATGAGGGCGATCATATACGTGGGAGCTGGTAGTCTATAAGCACATCCTTAAAAGGTCCCTAGTCGTGGGAGTTTCGAGACAGGGTATCGATACTCCAGAGTAGACTAGTGTATACAGTCGAGACCCCGACGAGGGGCGGTGGCCGGTCTCACAAGCCACTGGTGTCAGTTGGTTCACCTAAGATGTATACAGGTGCTCATTGGGTTATGAGTACACCGGACAGGACTCGCCGGGAACATGCTAGTTGGTCTTATACCTGACGTCAGATAGCAGTTCCCTGGTGACATGTGTACAGGTTAGTTCATCGACCCGAGGATCGTCATTTGTCTCGTGTGAGTTCGCACTGTACTTTGATTACTACCCTACCACGCTCAAAGGAGACGTGCAAACAGGTTTTAGTTGGGTACAGTCCCGAGCCACATGGAGGCAGTGAGCGGATCTTCAGGGGTTCGTCTCTCCCGGTATTGGGGGTGAGGTCGCGCTATGTCTAGGAGAGCCATTACACAAAGCCCTCGGCCGAGGCAGGATATTTACTGGTAGGTATTCCAGTAGTATCTCAGGGTGTTCTGGGTTACACTCCGACACGACTTGTACCGCTTTTGGGGGTCTGACTTTTACCAACCCCCTAGGCCCTCCATGCGATGCTCATAGACGAACGGACCGGACTGTACGGATATTGTCACTGACAGGCTCAGTAGGGTGTCAGGATGAGTTCGCTCATCGACATCCCTTTTGGTCAATAGCTGGTAGCCCGTCACGTATGGCTAATACCTCTGACGTGCTAGTGGTTAAATCCACCGCCATAGTATTGACGAGTCTTTAGAGTCCCCCACAGACAGTTGATCAAGTTTTCTGGCGAAATGCTGTAGAGGCCGTATGGAGATATGGCAGGGTTCGATCAGATACGTGCGGTATTGCACGGATCAGGATCGGACGGATAATACTAGCCGGCTTTGGTTTAAGCCGGATCCTAGTATAGTACAGTGTAGATTTTGTCTCTTTGCATTTGTATTTCGGTCGGAATACAAATGCGGGTATGTATATACAGTAGCGGGGTTTTCCTGTAATTTATTATGGGATCAGTTTTATGAAGTTGCCAGTTTGTTTTCCGTTTCGGCCATATTTCTTTGTATCTTTCATTGGCTGAAGATTGGTGGAGGAGGGCTTATTTGCATTTGTGCAAATAAGCATTTTGGAGGGTTGTCTTTGCACATTGTAGTGTCATGATGGTTGCACCATCCCTTGACTTCTAGACTTCTTCATGATGGCTTGACTTTGGATGTGATGATTGGTTGATAGAGTGTTGGACTTTGATTATGATCATTGCTTGTTATCATCGCCCTTTTCTCTCTCTCTTGCATTAGGGTGTGCCACACTTCTTTTTGATTCTAATTCACTCCACTCTCATTTTCCTCATGGTGATGGCCGGCCAAAGAGAGGGAGGGGCTGTCCCAAAATTTTGGGTGGGGATTTTTTTTCATTTGTATTGCACAAAATACATTTAGCTCCATCTCCAAAACTTCATTCCTCCACCATCTCAAAAGGCAACTTCCAACAACCCCAAATGAGTCATAGCACTACACTACTCTACAGCAAATCTTGGGCACGTCGACTCGCCAACTTCGTGCCCTAGTTGCCTCGGTCCAGAGGTGGGAGCCCGTAAAAGAAGCCGGCGATATGGTGCCCTTCCGGCGACGTGGTGGAGACCGGAGATTCCACGGGAAGATCGGGACGACGACGAGAAGACCGAACGACACGGATCGCTCGGTATATCTCTCTACCCCTTCTCTAGTTAGCTAGGACTAGTTTAATGGCCCGATCCAGGATTTTTGTGCGCGGTGGTGCCGGTTTACAAGTTCGCAAAAAGTTTCGTTTCCGCATTCCGGCGTCGGATTGACGGCCGGGGCGCCGCCGTGCACTTACATACTAGTGGGGACATGGTAGTCCATAAGTACATCCTTCAAGGTCCCTAGTCGTGGGTGTATCGAGACGGGGCATCGATATACCAGAGTAGACTAGTGTATATGCTTCTCGACCCATGAGATGGGCGATGGATGATCCCATATCCATTGGTGTTTGACATCAGAGATGGTATACGGGTGCTCAGTGGAGACTGGGTACACTTGACGGACTCGCCGAGAACTCCCAGATGGTATTATACCTCACGTCAGATGGCAGTTCTCTGGTGACACTTGTGCAGGTTAGTCTGTAGACCCGAGATCGTCATAGAGTCTTGTGTGATTCCCACTGTGCTTTGATTTCCACCTTACCACGTCCATTAGGACGTGCAAAATGGTGGTTTTTGGGTACAGTCCCGAGTCACATGGAGGCCATGAGCGATAGGAGGGGTATCGTCTCTCCCGGTATTGGGGGTTGATGTTGCGCTGTGCTTGATTGGCAGTAACAGGGAAGTCCCTGGCCAGGGCTGATTAGAGATTTACTGGTAAGTGTTACCAGTAGTTTCTCGACCCGTTATGAGCCTCACATCGGCACAACTTTTCGGTTATTGGGGTCTGACGTTTACCACCCCTAGACTTGATATGCGACATATCAGACGAAGAGACCAGAATGTACGGGAAGTGTTACCGGCAGGCTTTCACAGGAGTTGGAGTGGGCTTGCTTGCTGTTCTTCTGATCACTCAATACCCGGGTAGCCATTACGTCCAGCTAGTACCGCTGACGGCTTGTGGGTGCGTGATGTGATCATCACCTACTGCCGGCGTATTGACGAGTCTTTAGAGTCCTACACAGAGGTTTTACTGGCTCAGGCGAAACGAAATAGGAGCACGTATGATATATGTGCGAGACCGAGAATAAATGCGTGTATGTGATACCATATTCTATTCTCGTGACTTTTTGTATCGGTCGGTCATATATGATATGACCGGGTTATCGAATCAAGTGTTGATTCGATAAGTCGATACGATGGATGTTAGCCGGTTATATGAGATATGACCGGATTATTAAGTCAAGTGTTGATTTAATAATTAAGTGTATAATTGTATATTAGATACACTAATTTACATTTGCTAACACTTGTTCACTTTAGGGTTTTTCTCACATGTACACTACTTTAACATGTATATGATATATGTTAAAGTGTGTCATCTTTAAGTATCATGGTTGATGATACACATGACTTGTGTGTATGAGACATACACCATCCTAATTGTTATGATTGGGTTTAATGTTTAAAATTAATTACAAAATTAGTGGGAAATTGGAAAATGCATGAAGCTTGTGGAAGCTTGTGGATGCATTGACTAAAGTCCACTAGATTTGTTTTTACTTTGGACTTTAACCTAACCATCACACAATTAGCTATGGTTATGGCTCTACAAGGGTTAGTATATGATACTCACTCACCATGGTTAGCCATGACACTTGATCATTATCCTCTTCATTTTCTTTTGTTCATCTTCTTCTTGAGCAAAAGAAAAAGCTTTCTAGGGTTTTGAAAAAGTGAGAAAGATTGTGAGAAATAAAATTCTAAAGAGAACCCACTTCCTATTTCTCCATCCTCTACTAGATTAGCACTTTAGTATAGGGTGTTTGCTTCACTAATTCTTTTGTCAGTGAAGTAGAAGCTTGAGTCGGAATTCCCTCGACGTAGATCATCTTCGGCCTTGGAGACTTCAAGCAAGGTCGCACCTTTTCGCCTCGTGAAGCCATGCAAGGGTCCAGGAGAACCACGATCGCAGCGAAGGGACTTCATCAAGGAGCTAAAGAAGTGGAGGACCGATCTACAAAGGTTGTATTTCGTGATCTCTTAGAGTAAAGTTGTTTACTTGCCTTTCGATTCGCCTAAACTCTAGTATACGATCTTGCTTAGGGTTGTTCGGCACCTAAAAAATTTAATTTTGGCATGGTCGATGCCTTGTAGAGCCTTGTTAGTGTGCCTAGTAACCCTAAAGTGGTATCAGAGCCTAGCTAGAGTATTATGCAATGTGTTAACGAAGTTAAAACTCCGAACAAACCCGACAACGTCGAAATCAACCCCTCTCTGGACTTTTTTCAAAATCTGGGTTTTTTCGGAATTAAAAATACTTTAAAAATACAGCAGGGATTTCTAAGAATTACGACACAAAAATGATGACGTAATCTGTACGGACCGCCGCGGTTCCGCGTCAATACCCTGCTTGTGTCGCGGAACTGCGGCCTTACAGTGAGACTTTGACATTTGTTTTGCACAGTAATTCTTGTATCTGATTGTGTTATTTTATGGGTATTTTTGAACTGACTCAAGTGTTGAGTATTTAGGGGTTCATTTTGTAACCATCGATTCGATCGGAGAATTTAATTTTGTTATGTTTTTCTGGATAATTTAGAAAGTACTAAAATGTTCGAACGGATATCATTAACTCAATTTTTCCCGGCACAAAAAAAAAATATTCAAGTGTTGAATTTTTCTCGGGTTTAAATCTTTCGAAAAAACGTGCAAGAAATGTGACGGACCCTCTAGAAGACAACAAACCTTAACTCGATTATGTGACCGTCTTGAACTGCCCTTTGAACCTTAGGGTTTGGGGCAGTACGGCGTGCCACATGTGAGGCGTTGGCTTGACCTTTCTACGGCTGGACCGTTGCTACTGTGACGTATTCTGGAATCTTTAAACCCCGCTCAAGTGTTGAGCTATTATGGAAATCTTGAGTATTTGATTATTCGATCGGAAAGTTTAATACTGTCTATTTTTCTGGAATGTGATACAATATATGGAATTCATACATGTTAGGCATGAAATGCGAAATATGTGATATTTCGGATTTACGATGTCTAAAGAGATTGTGGATTCCAAATGTTGTTGTTTTACACTTTCTTTTCTGTGACCGTAAGTGTAATATGTGATATCGCTGGTTTCGTTGCTATATGTCAACGACAATTGGGATGCGCATATTTACTTACGTTGATGACATGTGATGTTCTGTGTTGCTGGATATGTTATATTGGATCGTCGCGTTCTGAATAGCCGGGGGGTTTTATGTGAGATGAGAGTTTTTATTTTCATTCATGTAAAATTTAAATGTATGTAATATTCTTTTATTGGGGCACTTCCGAGTCGAGGTTGATGTCACCTTTTGTATATTATTTACTTTTCCGCACTAGGATAGACCTAAGGAGGGGAGCACAAGTAACCGGGTTCTAGGGTCCAGTGGGAGACTAACTAGAGGAGTCGAGTCCGGGTCTCCTAACTCTAGAATTGGTAGGGTTGCTTGCCGCTCTCGTAGGGGTCTAGGGGTGTGGGTTTGGCTATTCATCGCGACCGTGGAATCCGTGTTTTATAGAGGCTCAAAATAAAACACGGACGTCCTAGTATATCCAATGTTTCATATGTTTCTTCTGCTGCGATATATGTGATGTGATCATGTGATGTGTTGTGATAGATACTATATCTAGTATATATGATATATTATATAGACGTTACTTATGTTTTACACCCGCGCTAGCCCTGCCCTGCTCTGCCGTTAGTTACCTAACCTAACGGTGCACGAGGGGACATCGAGGCGAATGCGGATGGCATAAGTGTACGTCGTATTTATCTGTGATGTTTAGGTGACTTAAATGATGTGACTTCATTAATGTGATTAATGAAAGAAAAGAAACCTAAAAGATGTTGTAGAATCAAGTTTTCAAATAAAAAGGTAGCTACAGTTTTGCTTTGCATAGCGGTATATATGATATACCCTGCACCTTATTCGATAAGGAAAGAGCCGAGATCCCTTCACCGGGAGTGACCTCTTTAGCGAAACTGGCAGATGCTACAAAACTCGGTTTGTCTTTTGATTGCTTTTAGAGTTTTGCTTTGCACGGTGATATATATGATATGTCCTGCACCTTATTCGATGAGGAAAGAGCCGAGATCCCTTCACCGCGAGTGACCTTTTTAGCAAAACTAATGAAAGCCTAAAAAACACTCCATTTCAAAATTTCACATGAGTCTACGACGATATCAAGTTCATTACGCTCATGGTTTTCTGAAAAACCTGCGTAGCCCTCCGTCATTTCAGATAAAGACTAGTTATTATTCGTGCTACGTTTGTTGACTATGTTAAGGCATAGTGTGCGGTAGCTAATTAGTACTTATCTGCTAAAACATGAGATGTGATTGGATTAGGGTAGTTGTACGACTTTGTTGACTATGTTAAGGGTCGTGCAGGTGGGTTTAATTCAATCGGGAAATGACGGGTTGAACTTGACTAGAAATTATGATTTGTTGACTATGTTAAGGTCATAAATTGCTAGGGGCAAAATATTATCGGGAATTTCAAGTGTTGAGATTTGCAATGAGATTGCATACCATCTATGAGATAGTTGGATCCCGATACCCACTGCGAGTAATTGTTATTCCTGGGAGAGTTTTACACAGGACAATTAGCCGATCAAGTAGGTGTCTAGAAAGGTGTCAACGAGGTTACGCCTCTGGGAAAACGAGGTTTACTTTAATTAGGTCCGTGCGAAAGCACGGGGAACCTCCCTCAATGTACCGACACTGGCCTGGCTGAAAGATTGGCAAAGTTGTAGGGTGTAATTAATCCCGGCTAGTCTTTCCTTTTAGGGTTTGAAGGAAGATTTGATAAAAAACAGTGGGAGCCATCCTGATTAGATAAGATAATAACCAATCTGATCTTGCAAGAGCATACACTAAAGTGTTTTCTTCTCTCTCTCTCCAGATAGTGACCATATCATGCCTTAATAAAGATAATAATATGGACGTATTGACCGAACCCGCATGTTATACTGTGCCGGGGAACGTTGGTTCCGTTCTTTCTTATAAGAGTTATAAGACTGGACAGGATATAAGGGAATACCAGGATTCTCTTGCCACCCGAATGAAGAAAGTACATGTTGATGCATTTTCTTCGGGTGTGTTCGTTACAGAGAACTGTTTCTCCATTTTCTCTACGTCCTGGGTATTAGATACCGGGTCAGGATCCCATATATGTAATCAGTTACATGGGCTTAGGAAAGGTAGAGAACTTGGAGAAGGTGATAAAGACATAAGGGTTGGAAATGGTGCAATTGTTGCAGCTAAAACCGTCGGGGAATATCACCTTGTATTGCCAACTGGTAATACATTGATTCTGAACGAATGCTATTACATGCCGAACCTGATATGCAACATTATATCGGTCTCTTTGTTGAGTAAAGAAGGATATAATTTTGTATTACAGGATAATGTTATGAACATTTTCCTAAACCAAAAGTTGGTCGGATCAGGCACGATGTGCAATGGCATTTATGTTCTAAATCAATCAACAGTTCTGAGCATAACAAACACACACAAGAGGAAGAGTTCAGAAATGAACGAATCCTTCCTATGGCATTGTAGACTAGGTCACATCAATGCGACACGACTCGCTAAGTTGCATAAAGATGGATATTTGAATCCGTTTGAATTTTCATCTTATGACACTTGCCAGTCATGTCTCAAAGGCAAGATGACCAAAACTCCGTTTACGGGACACGGAGAAAGAGTTACCGAACTCTTGGGACTGATACATAGTGATGTATGCGGTCCCATGTTTACACATGCCAGGGATGGTTCTTCGTACTTCATTACATTCACTGACGATCTCTCTAGATTCGGATATGTGTTCTTGATGAAACACAAATCAGAAGCTTTTGAGAAATTTAGAGAATATAAACAAGAAGTCGAGAACCAAACCGGAAAAAGTATTAAAATCCTACGATCTGATCGAGGAGGTGAATACTTGAGCAATGAATTCCTGGACTTCCTAAAAGAGAATGGGATTCTCTCTCAGCTGACTCCTCTATATACACCACAGCACAACGGTGTATCGGAATGGAGGAATCGCACCCTATTAGATATGGTGCGCTCGATGATGAGTACAGCTGAGTTGCCTATTTCCTTCTGGGGTTATGCGCTTGGGACAGCAGCATACCTATTGAATCAAGTTCCGTCTAAATCTGTACCTACCACACCATATGAGATATGGAGTGGGAAAAGACCATATTTTAAACGAGTTAAGATATGGGGTTGTCCGGCCTATGTCAAAAGGCAAAATCCAGACAAACTCGAGGCACGGTCGGTTCTTTGCAAGTTTGTGGGATATCCTAAGAACTCCCAAGGATATTTTTTCTACCATGCTGAAGAACAAAAAGTGTTTGTTTCTCAATATGCCACCTTTTTGGAAAAGGAATTTCTTGCAAAAGAAATTAGTGGCAAAGTGGTAGAGCTGGAAGAGGTTCCAGATACACAAACTGCAACTGAAGATTTAGTAGAACCAGAGGATTCGGTAGTTCCCAACGAACCTCAGCCTCTCCGCCGATCTAGTAGGGTTCCTCACCCACCTGAGAGATACTACGGTTTTCTCATAGATGGTAGGAGCGATGATTGCATCATGGTTGATGATGACCCACCTAGCTTCGAGCAGGCCATTACGAGTGGGGACTCAGTGAAATGGCTGGATGCAATGCGGTCCGAGATGGAATCCATGTACACCAACAAAGTATGGACTTTGGAAGTTGCTCTTGAAGGGGTAAAACCCATTGGGAGCAAGTGGATCTTCAAGAAAAAACTTGGTGTAGATGGGAAAGTAGAGACTTTCAAAGCTAGACTTATTGCAAAAGGTTTTCGTCAAAGACCAGGTGTGGACTATGACGAAACCTTTTCTGCAGTGGCTATGCTTAAATCCATTCGGATCATGCTTGCCATCGCTGCATATCATGACTATGAAATCTGGCAAATGGATGTTAAGACCGCCTTTCTAAACGGTGATTTAGAAGAGTGCGTGTACATGACTCAGCCAGAGGGCTTCGTAGATAGTGGGAGCAGCAGGAAGGTGTGCAAGCTCCTTAAATCCATTTATGGATTAAAGCAAGTATCGCGGAGCTGGAACATCTGCTTTGACGTCGTTATCAAAGAGTTTGATTTCGTCAAAAACGTATATGGACCTTGTATCTACAAGAAGGTGGCAGAGGGTAAGGTTGTCTTCCTCGTATTGTACGTGAACGACATACTCTTGATAGGAAACGACATTCCTATGCTGCAATCGGTCAAGCTCTTCTTTTCACAAAGATTCTCAATGAAAGATCTAGGTGATGCCTCCTGCATATTGGGAATAAGGATCTATAGAGATAGATCTAAACGGATATTGGGATTGTCCCAATCCAGGTACATTGACACCATACTAAAGAGGTTTAGTATGGAAGAGTCCAAACGTGGGTTTTTACCCACGATCTCAGGGCTCACTCTCTCCAAAGAGATGTCTCCCAAGACTGATTTGGAGAGAGCTCGCATGCAAGGGATACCCTATGCTTCGGCAGTAGGCTCTATCATGTACGCGATGCTATGTACCAGACCCGATGTAGCATACTCACTAAGTGTAGTGAGTAGGTATCAAGCTGGTCCTGGAGAGAGTCACTGGACAGCTGTGAAGAGCATTCTCAAGTACTTACGAAGGACTAAAGAGATACTCTTGGTGTATGGTAACGGAGAACTCTAAGTGGAGTCCTTTACCGATTCGAGCTTCCAGAGTGATAAGGACGACTCTAAGTCGCAGTCGGGATTTGTCTTTACCCTTTACGGAGGGGCGGTTAGCTGGAAGAGTTCCAAGCAGGAAACCGTGGCAGACTCGATGATGGAGGCTGAATACCTCGCTGCCAACGATGCTGCCAAAGAGGCTGTCTGGATCAAGAAGTTCATTACTGAACTTGGAGTGGTTCCATCCATTGAGCATCCAATACTTTTGTATTGCGATAACAATGGAGCGGTGGCTTTTGCCAAGGAACCCAGGTCCCATCAGCGATCCAGGCATATTCTGAGGCGGTATCACCTGATCCGGGAGTTAGTTGATCGCCGGGAGATCGAGGTCAGGAGGGTTGACACGAAGAATAACACAGCGGATCCACTCACGAAGGCCATTCCCCAGATACAGTTTGAGAGACTCTTCGGGATGCTCGGTATGCGATACTACAGCAGCTGGCCCTAGTGCAAGTGGGAGATTGTTAGTTGTATGTATGCCCTAGAGGCCAGTATTGTACAGATGATGTATATTATATTGGATTGTCTTATAGTTACATATTGGTAAAGCCCTTAGGATGTGTACTTGACTACCTGGACTATGATGCGGATCATACTAGTGGGGACATGGTAGTCCATAAGTACATCGTTCAAGGTCCCTAGTCGTGGGTGTATCGAGACGGGGCATCGATATACCAGAGTAGACTAGCGTATACGCTTCTCGACCCATGAGATGGGCGATGGATGATCCCATATCCATTGGTGTTTGACATCAGAGATGGTATACGGGTGTGGAGACTGGGTACACTGGACGGACTCGCCGAGAACTCCCAGATGGTATTATACCTCACGTCAGATGGCAGTTCTCTGGTGACACTTGTGCAGGTTAGTCTGTAGACCCGAGATCGTCATAGAGTCTTGTGTGATTCCCACTGTACTTTGATTTCCACCTTACCACGTCCATGAGGGCGTGCAAAACGGTGGTTTTTGGGCACAGTCCCGAGTCACATGGAGGCAATGAGCGATAGGAGGGGTTTCGTCTCTCCCGGTATTGGGGGTTGATGTTGCGCTGTGCTCGATTGGCCGTAACAGGGAAGTCCCTGGCCAGGGCTGATTAGAGATTTACTGGTAAGTGTTACCAGTTGTTTCTCGACCCGTTATGAGCCTCATATCGGCACGACTTTTCGGTTATTGGGGTCTGACGTTTACCACCCCTAGACTTGATATGCGACATATCAGACGAAGAGACCAAACTGTACGGGAAGTGTTACCGGCAGGCTTTCACAGGAGTTGGAGCGGGCTTGCTTGCTGATCTTCTGATCGCTCAATACCCGGGTAGCCGTTACGTCCAGCTAGTACCGCTGACGGCTTATGGGTGCGTGATGTGATCATCACCTACTGCCGGCGTATTGACGAGTCTTTAGAGTCCTACACAGAGGTTTTACTGGCTCAGGCGAAACGAAATAGGAGCACGTATGATATATGTGCGAGACCGAGAATAAATGCGTGTATGTGATACCGTATTCTATTCTCGTGACTTTTTGTATCGGTCGGTCATATATGATATGACCGGGTTATCGAATCAAGTGTTGATTCGATAAGTCGATACGATGGATATTAACCGGTTATATGAGATATGACCGGATTATTAAGTCAAGTGTTGATTTAATAATTAAGTGTATAATTGTATATTAGATACACTAATTTACATTTGCTAACACTTGTTCACTTTAGGGTTTTTCTCACATGTACACTACTTTAACATGTATATGATATATGTTAAAGTGTGTCATCTTTATGTATCATGGTTGATGATACACATGACTTGTATGTATGATACATACACCATCCTAATTGTTATGATTGGGTTTAATGTTTAAAAGTAATTACAAAATTAGTGGGAAATTGGAAAATGCATGAAGCTTGTGGAAGCTTGTGGATGCATTGACTAAAGTCCACTAGATTTGTTTTTACTTTGGACTTTAACCTAACCATCACACAATTAGCTATGGTTATGGCTCTATAAGGGTTAGTATATGATACTCACTCACCATGGTTTGCCATGACACTTGATCATTATCCTCTTCATTTTCTTTTGTTCATCTTCTTCTTGAGCAAAAGAAAAAGCTTGCTAGGGTTTTGAAAAAGTGAGAAAGATTGTGAGAAATAAAATGCTAAAGAGAACCCACTTCCTATTTCTCCATCATCTACTAGATTAGCACTTTAGTATAGGGTGTTTTCTTCACTAATTCTTTTGTTAGTGAAGTAGAAGCTTGAGTCGGAATTCCCTCGACGTAGATCATCTTCGGCCTCGGAGACTTCAAGCAAGGTCGCACCTTTTCGCCTCGTGAAGCCATGCAAGGGTCCGAAAGAACCTTGATCGCAGCGAAGGGACTTCATCAAGGAGCTAAAGAAGTGGAGGACCGATCTACAAAGGTTGTATTTCATGATCTCTTAGAGTAAAGTTGTTACTAGGCACACACAAGAGGTTCCACAAGGCATCAACCATGCCAAATTCAAATTTTCCGGTGCCGAGAAACCCTAAACTAGATCGTTAATTAGAGATTAGGCGAAACAACATGCAAGCAAACTACTTTTCTACTAAGTGAACGGAAATACGACCTTTGTAGATCCGGTCCTCCACTTCTAAAGCTCCGTGTTGATGTCCCTCCGCTGCGATCATCGGATCCCGGACTCTAGCGATGGTTTCGTCGGAAAAATGATCGGGCTAGGTCATTGACTTCGAGGCCGAAGATGATCTACGTCGGGGAGACTCAAACTCAAGCTATTCCTTCACTTGGTCAAAAACTTTGTGAAGAGAACACACTCTACTACATGGCAAGTGGTAGATGATGAAGAAGTAGGAAGTGGGCTCACTTTAGAATTGATTTTTTCACTCTTTTGCTCAAGGCACCATTATAGCTAGTAAGCTTTTGGATGGAGCTTGATGATGAAGAAGAAGAAGAAGAAAGAAAGAAATTATCCATCCAAATGAAAACTTATCCAAATGAATAATTGCACCATGGTTGAGTTAAGCCCTCATGCTTAACTCATGTAGAGAATTAACCAAGGCTTTAGGTTAAAGGCTAGGTTAAAGAATATCAAATGAAATGACAAAAGGGTGGACTTTGTCAAAGCTTCTCCAAGCTTCTTCAAGCTTGACAACTTTGACCAAGTTTAATCCTTTTGTTAAATCTTAAGATAAAACAATAACCCTAATCTTATACCTAATCTTGTGTCTCATACACCCATCTTGTGTGTATCATCAAGCATGATACATACATGTACACTTGCATATATCAAATATAAACAATGTGCACAAACTAGTGAGAAAATAAATCATAAGTGAGCTAATATTAGTTAATGCAATGTAATATATAAAATATATAATTATGCATTAAATTATTAAATCAACTCTTGATTTAATAATCCGGCTATAACCGACTAATATCAAAAGTAACAACTTATCGAATCAACACTTGATCCGATAACCCGGCTATATCGCATACAATCTTTCAATGTTACAAATAGCGAGAATAGAATACGGTATCTCATATCGTATTAATCTCGATCCCGCACATATCACATATGTGCTCCTACTCCGTTTCTCTTGAGCCAGGAAACCCCTGTGTAGGACTCTAAAGACTCGTCAATACGCCGGCAGTAGGTGATGATCATATCAAACACCCACAAGCCGCAAGCGGTCTGCTAAACGTAACGGCCACCCGGGTATTGAGAGATCAGAAGATCAACGAGCAAGCCCGCTCACACTCCTGTGAATCCAACTAGTAACACTACCGTACAGTCCGGTCTGTTCGTCTGATATGTCGCATATCTTGTCTAGGGGTGGTAAACGTCAGACCCCAATAACTCGATAAGTCGTGTCGATATGAGGCTCATAACGGGTCGAGAAACTACTGGTAACACTTACCAGTAAATCCCTAAAGCAGCCTTGGCCAAGGACTTCCTGTTATCGCCAATCGAGCACTACGCAACATCAACTCCCTATACCGGGAGAGACGAAACCCCTCATATCGCTCATTGCCTCCATGTGATTCGGGACTGTACCCAAAAACCACCGTTTTGCACGCCCTCTTGGACGTGGTAAGGTGGAAATCAAAGCATAGTGGGAATCACACAAGACTCTATGACGATCTCGGGTCTACAGACTAACCTGTACCAGTGTCACCAGAGAACTGCCATCTGACGTGAGGTATAATACCATCTGAGAGTTCTCGGCGACTCCGTCCAGTGTACCCAGTCTCCACTGAGTACCCGTATATCATCTCTGATGTCAAACACCAATGGATATGGGATCATCCATCACCCATCTGCATGGATCAAGAAGGTATACGCTAGTCTACTCTGGTATATCGATGCCCCGTCTCGATACACCCACGACTAGAGACTTTGAAGGATGTACCTATGGACTACCACGTCCCCACTAGTATGATCCGCATCATAGTCCAGGTAGTCAAGTACACATCCTAAGGGCTTTACCAACATGTAACAGAGAGACAATCAGTGTACATGTTAAGGTAAAGAGTAACCAGATAGCATACTATCATATCGAGCAAGAAAGTCATCCCTTTATATGTCCAAGCATCCACTACAATATACATCCTATGTATATTAATGGCCTCTAGGGCATACATATAACTAACAATCTCCCACTTGCACTAGGGCCATCTGATAGTAGTGGTTGTAGTATCTCATACTCAACCATCCCATAAAAGTCTCTCTCTGGGAAAAGGCCTTTGTGAGTGGATCCGCCGTGTTGTCCTCTGAGTCTACTCTCCTAACCTCGATCCCCTGGAGATCAAACATCTCCACGATCAGGTGATACTGCCTAAGAATATGTCTGGATCACTGATGGGACGGGCATTCCTTGGCATAAGCCACAACTCCATTGTCACACAATGGGAGGAACGAAGTTCATCTCATGAACTAATATACGCCCAGACTGCCTCTTTTGTAGCATCTTTGGTAACGATGTATCTTGCCTTTAATCGTCTAGTATGCCACGGTATCTAGCTTGGAACTCTTCCAACATACCGCCCCTTTACTGAGGGTAAAGACAATGCCTGCGACTGACATTCAGTCATCCTTATCACCCTGGAACCTTTCCAGTGATTCTCCCCAGGATCAATTGATACCATCTCACTACATCTAGTGAGTATCCTAACATCCATTTAGATCTATCTCATAGATCCAAAACCCAGGATTTAGTAGGTATCACTTTGAACCTATATGGAGAATCCTTGTGATAAGCGGAGATTGACCGAGCGTAGCATAGGAAACTTCTTCCCTATCAAGAGTATGTCATCCACGTACTCTATGAAGATCACCAACATACTCCCTACTACCTTTTTGTATATACAAGGTTCATCTACCATTTTGATGATGTCAAACTCTTTGACTACCACATCAAAACAGACGTTCCAACTCCGCGATGCCTTCTTTATCACATAAAACATCTTGCACACGTTTCCGCTGCTCCCACTGTCTACGAAGCCCTCTGACTGTGTACTTATAGACTCTGTTTTCTAAATCATTATTTAGAAAAGAAATCATGACACCCAACTGCCAGATATCGTAGTTATGGTATGTAGCCGTGGCAAGTAGGATCTGGATGGACTTAAGCATAGGCCCCAGAAAAGGTTTCATCATTTGCCACAACTGATCTATGATGCAAACCTTTAACGAGTCTAGGTTTGAAAGTCTCAACTTTTCCATGTACACCAAGTAATCTTCTCAAGATATACTTGCTCCTGATGGGGATTTAACCCTTCAGATAAAGCAACTAAAGTCCATACTTTGTTGGTGTATAAGGATTCCATCTCAGATCGCTAAGCATCCAGCCATTCTTATAGAGTCCTACTCCTGATGGCCAGCCCGAAACTAGTTGGGTCATCATCTCATGATGCAATCCTTGCTCCCACTGTCATAGAGAAACCGAAGTATCTCTCAGGTGGGTGAGGAACCCTACAAGATCGGCGGAGAGGCTGAGGTTCGTTGGTTTCTATTGAATCCTTTGGTTCTACCAAATCATAAGCTGCAGTTTGTATAGCTGGAACTCTTTCCAGTTCTACCACATGTCCACAAATTTCTTCATAAGAAATTCCCTTTCACAAAGGTGGCATGCGGAGAAACAAAACATTTTTGTTCCTCGATTAGGTAGAAGATATTCCTTTGCGAATGCTTGGGATATCCAACAAACTTCCACAGAACTGACTTTGCCTCGAGCTTGTCCGGATTTTGCTTTTAGACATAGGCCGGACAACCCCAAATCTTAACAAACTTAAGATATGGGCTCTTCCCTTTCCATATCTCATATGAAATGGTAGGCATCTGATTTGATCGGAACTCTATTCAATAGGTATGCAACTTCATAAGTGCATAACTCCCTAAAAGGAAATAGGAAACTCAGTAGTACTCATCATAGAGCACACCATATCACATAGGGTGTTATTGCTCCGCCCCGATATACCATCGTGCTATGGTGTATGCGGAGGAGTAATGCTGAGAGAGAATCTCATTCTCCTTTAGAACAATCCAGGAATTCCGTGCTCAAGTATTCTCCTCCTTGATCACATCAAAGGACATAATACTTTTACCCGTATTTTGGTTCTCTACTTCTAACTTATATTCTATGAATATCTCAAAAGGTTCGGACTTGTGTTTCAACAGGAACATATGTCTGAATCTTGAGAGATTATCAGAGAATGTAATGAAGTACAAAGAACCGGTCTTGGCATGTGTAGACAGGGGACCTACATACAACAGCATGTATCAATCCCAAGAGTTTACTAACTCTTTCTCTGTTTCCAATAAACGGAGCTATGGTCATCTTATCTTTGTGACATGACTGGCAAGTTTCAGAAGATGTAAATTCAAACTAATTTAAATATGCATCTATGTGTAACTTAGCTAGTCGGGTCGCATTGATATGACCTAGTCTACAATACCTCAAGAAGGATCCGTTCATTTCTGAACTCTTCCTCTTGTGCGTGTTCTGTATACAAAGAACTGTAGTTTGATTTAGAACGTTAATATTTTTAGATAACGTGCCTGAACCGATCAACTCTTGATTTAGGAAATGTTCAAAACATTATCCAACAATACAAAATTATATCTTTCTTTACCTAAATAAAGAGACTGATATGATTTTGTATATCAGGTTCGGTATCTAATAACATCTGTTCAGAATCAATGTATTCTGGTAACACAGGGTGACAGTGACCAACAGACTTGGCTGCAACACTTGCACCGTTTTCTGCCTCATGAAACTTATCACCCGTTCTCAGTTCTTTACCTTTCTGTAGCCCATGTAATATATTATATATGTGGGATCCTGATCCGGTATCATATATCCAGGACGTAAAGGACATTTGAGAAACAGTTCTCTGTAATGAACACACCCGAAGATGATGCATCAACATGCACTTTCTTCGTTTGGGCGGCACGGGAATTCTGGTAATCCCCTAATTCCTACTCTATCTTATAACATTTATAAGTTGGAGCGGGACCAACGTTCCCCAGCACAGTATAACAAGCGGGTTCGGTCAATATATCCGTTTTATTATCTTGATTAAGGCATGATATGGTCGCTACCTGGAGAGAGAGAGAAGAAAACACTCTGCGTGCGCTCTTGCAAGATCAGATTGGTTATTATTTTATCTAATCAGGATGGCTCCCACTGTTTTTATCAAATCTTCCTTCAAACCCTAAAAGGAAAGACTAGCCGGGATTAATTACACGCTACAAGTTCGCCAATCTTTTAGCCAAGCCAGTGTTGGTACTTTGAGGGAGGTCTCCCGTGCTTTCGCATGAACCTAATTAATGTAAACCTCATTTTCCCAAAGACGTAACCCCGTTAACACCTTTCTAGACACCTACTTGATCAGCTAATTGTAATGTGTAAAACTCTCCCAGGAGTAACAATTACTCACAGTGGGTATCGGGATCCAACTATCTCATAGAAGGTATGCAATCTCATTGCAAATTTCAACACTTGAAATTCCCGATAATATTTTACCCCTAGCAGCTATATGACTTTAACACAGTCAAAAAATCATAAGTGCTAGTCAAGTTCAACCCGTCATTTCCCGATTGAATTAAACCCACCTGCACAACCCTTAACATAGTCAACAAAGTCGCACGACTATCCTAATCCAATCGCATCATATGCTTATACAGATAAGCACTAATTAGCTACCGCACACTACGCCTTAACATAGTCAACAAACGTAGCACGAATACTAACTAGTACTTATCTGAAATGACGGAGGGCTACGACTGGTTTTTAAGAAAACCTTTTGCGTAATGAACTTGATATCGTTGTAGAATCGAATGATTTTAAAATGGAGTGTTTTTTAGGCTTTTCTAGTTTTGCTAAAGGGGTCACTCCCGGTGAAGAGATCGTCGGCCCTTTCCTCGTCGAATGAGGTGCATGATATATCATATATATCGTTGTGCAAAGCAAGAACTATAGGAGCAATCAAAAGACAAACCGAGGGTTGTAGCATCTGCCAGTTATTGCTAAAGGGGTCACTCCCGGTGAAGGGATCTCGGCCCTTTCCTTATCGAATAAGGTGCAGGATGTTCTACAAGGAACACCGCGATGCAAAGCAAGAACTGTAGCTACCTGTTTTTGAAAATTCGATTCCACAATATCTTTAGGTTTCTTTTATTTCATTAATCATATTAATGAAGTCCCATCATTTAAGTCACCTAAACATCACAGATAAATACGACGTACACTTATGCCATCCGCATTCTCCTCGATGTCCCCTTGTGCACCGTTAGGTTAGGTAACTAACGGCAGAGCGGGGCAGGGCTAGCGCGAGTGAAAAACATAAGTATCGTCTATATAATATATCATATATACTATATACAGTATTTATCACAGAACATCAAATGATCACAACACAGATATCGCAGCAGAAGAAACATATGAAACATTGGATATACTAGTACGTCCGTGTTTTCAATACGAACCTGTATAAAACACGGATGCCACGGTCGCGATGAATAGCCAAACCCACACCCCTAGACCCCTACGAGAGCGGTAAGCAACCCTACCAATTCTAGAGTTAGGAGACCCGGACTCGATTCCTCGAGTTGGTCTCCCTCTGGACTCCAGAACCCGGTTACTTGTGCCCTCCTCCTTGGGTCTATCCTAGTGCGGAAAAATAAATAATATAAAAAAGGTGACATCTTCCGCAACCTGGAAGTGCCCCAATAAAAGAATATTACATACAAGCTTTTACATGAATGAAAATGAAAAACACTCATCTCACATAAAAAAAACCCCGGCTATTCAAACACGACTATCCAATATAACATATCCAGCAACACATAACATCACATGTCATCAATGTAAGTAAATATGCGCATCCCAATTGTCGTTGACATATAGCAACGAAACCGGCGATATCACATATTACACTTATGGTCACAGAAAAGAAAGTGTAAAACTACAACAGTTGGAATCCACAACCTTCTTAGACATCGCATGCCTAACAATTATAAACCCCGCATTTTAGTCTCTATATCGAAAGCACTTTTCAATATCTAGTCGGGCAATTCAACAAGATTCCCGATAAACTGATCGAATGCTCGTCGCAAACTTTAGTAGACGGCCGCACCCCCGGATGCCGTCGACGAAGTGCACTAAGGCGGAACACCGTTTCCGCAAGCACCCGAACGGATGCTTTTGGCGACGGGGTTCTCCTACAGTCACTTGGTCGGGGCTATGGGGCATGGCTGTCTATTAAGTTTACCCGGCGAGTATCCGCGTACGCTACGTGATTGCGACGGACTTTTGATCACATCAAAATTCCGTGGCAACCGATCAAGTGAGACTAAAGTGCTATGTTTATAACATCCAAATTAGTTGTCTTATAACTACTTGTGGATTCCAAAAAATTGTATCACATTCCAGATAAATAGAAAAAGTTAAACTTTCCGATCGAACAATTAAACACCCAAGTTTTCCCAAAACAGCTCAACGCATGAAATAAGTTTAAAAACGTTCACTTCATGCCACAGTACCAACGGTCCGGCCGTAGAAGGGTCAAGCCAACGCCTCACATGTGGCACGCCGTACTGCCCCAAACCCGAAGGTTCATAGGGCAGTTCAAAACGGTCACATAATCGAGTTAAGGTTTGTTGTCTTCTAGAGGGTCCATCGCGTTACTTGCACTACTTAGAACATTCTTAAACCATGGAAAAATCCAACAATTGGAAATTTCCCGGCAGGGGAAAAAGTGGGTATTTATATCCGGTCGAACTTTTTAACATATTCAAAAATTATCCGGAAATACACAGACAAAGTTAAAGATTCCGATCGAATCGACGAACTCCCAATACAACCCAGAAAACTCAACTGTTGAGTATATATTAAAAACACCCAGAAAACACAGGCATTACATACGGGGATTACTGTGCAAACCGTAACAAAAGAAGCTTCAGAATGGCCGCGAAACGGCCGCAAATGCCAGGGTGGGGCCGCGGTTCCACGGCGCATTTGTTGATTCATGGACACGTGCTTCACAGTAACCCCTAGAAAACCCTGCTGAATTTTCTGCATATTTTTAATATGGAAAAAACCCAGTTTTGAAAAAAAATGTACAGAGAAGGGTTTTAAACTAGGGTTTCAGGTTCGATCGGACTTTTAACATCGTCTATACATCGCCTAAAGCTCTAGCTAGGCTCTGATACCACTGTAGGGTTACTAGGCACACACAAGAGGTTCCACAAGGCATCAACCATGCCAAATTCAAATTTTCCGGTGCCGAGAAACCCTAAACTAGATCGTTAACTAGAGATTAGGCGAAACAACATGCAAGCAAACTACTTTGCTACTAAGTGAATGGAAATACAACCTTTGTAGATCCGGTCCTCCACTTCTAAAGCTCCGTGTTGACGTCCCTCCGCTGCGATCATCGGATCCCAGACTCTAGCGATGGTTTCGTCGGAGAAATGATCGGGCTAGGTCATTGACTTCGAGGCCGAATATGATCTATGTCGTGGAGACTCAAACTCAAGCTATTCCTTCACTTGGTAAAAAACTTTATGAAGAGAACACACTCTACTACATGGCAAGTGGTAGATGATGAAGAAGTAGGAAGTGGGCTCACTTTAGAATTGATTTTCTCACTCTTTTGCTCAAGGCACCATTGGAGCTAGTAAGCTTTTGGATGGAGCTTGATGATGAAGAAGAAGAAGAAGAAAGAAATTATTCATCCAAATGAAAACTTATCCAAATGAATAATTGCACCATGGTTGAGTTAAGCCCTCATGCTTAACTCATGTAGAGAATTAACCAAGGCTTTAGGTTAAAGGTTAGGTTAAAGAATATAAAATGAAATGACAAAAGGGTGGACTTTGTCAAAGCTTCTCCAAGCTTCTTCAAGCTTGACAACTTTGACCAAGTTTAATACTTTTGTTAAATCTTAAGATAAAACAATAACCCTAATCTTATACCTAATCTTGGTATGAGTCTCATACACCCATCTTGTGTGTATCATCAAGCATGATACATACATGTACACTTGCATATATCAAATATAAACAATGTGCACAAACTAGTGAGAAAATAAATCATAAGTGAGCTAATATTAGTTAATGCAATGTAATATATCAAATATATAATTATGCATTAAATTATTGAATCAACTCTTGATTTAATAATCCGGCTATAACCGACTAATATCAAAAGTAACAACTTATCGAATCAACACTTGATCCGATAACCCGGCTATATCGCATACAACCGATCAATGTTACAAATCGCGAGAATAGAATATGGTATCTCATATCGTATTAATCTCGGTCCCGCACATATCACATATGTGCTCCTACTCCGTTTCGCTTGAGCCAGGAAACCCCTGTGTAGGACTCTAAAGACTCGTCAATACGCCGGCAGTAGGTGATGATCATATCAAACACCCACAAGCCGCAAGCGGTCTGCTAAACGTAATGGCCACCCGGGTATTGAGCGATCAGAAGATCAACGAGCAAGCCCTCTCACACTCCTGTGAATCCAACTAGTAACACTACCGTACAGTCCGGTCTGTTCGTCTGATATGTCGCATATTGTCTAGGGGTGGTAAACGTCAGACCCCAATAACTCGATAAGTCGTGTCGATATGAGGCTCATAACGGGTCGAGAAACTACTGGTAACACTTACCAGTAAATCCCTAAAGCAGCCTTGGCCAAGGACTTCCTGTTATAGCCAATCGATCACTGCGCAACATCAACTCCCTATACCGGGTGAGACGAAACCCCTCCTATCGCTCATTGCCTCCATGTGATTCGGGACTGTACCCAGAAACCACCGTTCTGCACGCCCTCTTGGACGTGGTAAGGTGGAAATCAAAGCACAGTGGGAATCACACAAGACTCTATGACGATCTCGGGTCTACAGACTAACCTGTACCAGTGTCACCAGAGAACTGCCATCTGACGTGAGGTATAATACCATCTGAGAGTTCTCGGCGACTCCGTCCAGTGTACCCAGTCTCCACTGAGCACCCGTATATCATTTCTGATGTCAAACACCAATGGATATGGGATCATCCATCGCTCATTTGTATGGATCGAGAAGGTATACGCTAGTCTACTCTGGTATATCGATGACCCGTCTCGATACACCCACGACTAGGGACTTTGAAGGATGTACTTATGGACTACCACGTCCCCACTAGTATGATCCGCATCATAGTCCAGGTAGTCAAGTACACATCCTAAGGGCTTTACCAACATGTAACAGAGAGACAATCAGTGTACACGTTAAGGTAAAGAGTAACCAGATAGCATACTATCATATCGAGCAAGAAAGTCATCCCTATATATGTCCAAGCATCCACTACAATATACATCCTATGTATAGTAATGGCTTCTAGGGCATACATATAACTAACGAGAACATCTCTTTAGTCCTTCTCAGGTACTTGAGAATGTTCTTTACCGCTATGCAATGCTTCTCACTTGGGTCAGACTGATACCTGCTTACCACACTAAGTGCGTAAGCTACATCTGGTCTGGTACATAACATCGCATACATTATGGATCCTACCGCCGAAGCGTAGGGTATAATGCCCATTCGAGCCCTCTCTTCATCAGTCTTTGGAGACATCTCTTTGGAGAGGGTGATCCCGTGACAAGCGGGTAAATTACCGTGCTTGGAATCTTCCATACTAAATCTCTTTAGTATAGTGTCAATATACCCGGACTGTGAAAGTCCCAACATCCTTTTGGATCTATCACGATAGATCTTAATGCCCAGAATGTAGGATGCATCTCCCAAGTCTTTCATGGAGAATTTCTGTGACAAGAAGAGCTTTACTGATTGTAGCATAGGGACATCATTCCCTATCAGCAGTATGTCGTCGACGTACAAAAGGAGGAAGACTACTGCTCCTTCTACAATCTTCCTATAAATGCATGGTTCATCTACATTTTTGATAAAGTCAAATTCTTTGACCGTATCATCAAAGCAGATGTTCCAACTCCATGATGCTTGCTTTAATCCATAAATGGATTTAAACAACTTGCACACCTTCCCGCTGCTCCCACTGTCTAAGAAACCTTCTGGTTGATCCATGTAAACACTCTCTTCTAAATGTCCATTTAGAAAAGCTGTTTTTGTTATTGTATATGCCCTAGAGGCCATTACTGTATCATACTAGTTTGTATATTACTTGATGGAAGCTTGGGATATTCACAGTTGTATAGACAATCTTGCTCGAAATAGTAGTATGCTACTTGGTTTGCCTCTGCTTTAATGTGTACATGTGTTTCTTTTAGTATATCACCTATACGCATTAGTAGAGCCCTTAGGATCTTTGCTTGATTACCGGCGTTGTGATGGCGATCACACTCGTGGGGGCTGGGTAATCCACAAGCACATCCTTATGCACGTCCCTAGTCATGGGATTATCGAGACAGGGCATCGATAATCCGGAGTAGACTAGCGTATGCGCTTCTCATCCCAGTGCGGGAGGCGGTCTGTCCCACAGCCGTCAGTACGTCTTACTTGAGATAGTATTCGAGTGCTCGTTAGGTTACAAGTACACTGGACAGGACTCATTGGGAACTGTTGGTTGGTATTATACCTATCGTTAGTTAACAGTTCCCAGGTGACATGAGTACAGCTTAGTCTGCTGACTTGACACTGTCACTTCGCCTCAAGTGTGTTCCCACTGTTCTTTGACTGCTACCCTACCACGGCTCTACTAAGTCGTGCAAACAGGTAGTAGTTGGGTGCAGTCCCGAAGAACTTGGAGGCAGTGACGGTTAGATAGGATTCGTCTCTCCCGGTATTGGGGGTTGACATCGTGCTGTGTCTAGGAGAGCCATTACACAAGTAGTCCCTGGCCAGGGCAAGCGAGATATACTGGTAGGTTTCCAATGTTATCTCAGGGTGTTCTGGGCTACACTCCGACACGACTTGTACCGCTATTAGGGGACTGACGTTCGCCACCCCCTAGGCCCGCCATGCGATGTATCAGACGAACAAACCGGACTGTACGGAGATTGTCACATACAGGCTCAGTAGGAGTTCGGATGGGTTTACCTCATCGGCCTTCTTATCAACATCTACGTGGGGACCGTTACGTACAGCTAGTGCCGCTTGCGGTCTGTGGTTAAACCCACTACCAGCGTAGTGTCGAGTCTTTAGAGTCCCACACAGAGAGTTTCCCTGCACTGAGCGAAACGTGTAGAGGCCGTATGGTTTTACGGCAGGGCTGCGATCACTTACGTGCACTTGTGTCCGTATGCTGTTCGGGCAGGCAATACTAGTGGGATTACGCAGAGGAACAAAAGGTTTTTGTTTCTCGTCAAGCCCACTAGTATTGCCTGCCCGAACAGCATACGCACACAAGTGCACGTAAGTGATCGCAGCCCTGCCGTAAAACCATACGGCCTCTACACGTTTCTCTCAGTGCAGGGAAACTCTCTGTGTGGGACTCTAAAGACTCGACACTACGCTGGCAGTGGGTTTAACCATAGACCGCAAGCGGCACTAGCTGTACGTAACGGTCCCCAGGTAGATGTCGATAAGAAGGCCGATGAGGTAAACGTATCCGAACTCCTACTGAGCCTGTATGTAACAATCTCCGTACAGTCCGGTCTGTTCGTCTGATACATCGCATGGCGGGCCTAGGGGGTGGCGAACGTCAGTCCCCTAATAGCGGTACAAGTCATGTCGGAGTGTAGCCCAGAACACCCTGAGGTAACACTGAAAACCTACCATTATATCTCGCTTGCCCTGGCCAGGGACTACTTGTGTTATGGCTCTCCTAGACAGAGCGCGATATCAACCCCCAATACCGGGAGAGACGAATCCTGTCTAACCGTCACTGCCTCTAAGTGCTTCGGGACTGCACCCAACTACTACCTGTTTGCATGACTCAGTAGAGCCGTGGTAGGGTAGTAGTCAAAGAATAGTAGGAACACACTTGAGGCGAAGTGACAGTGTCAAGTCAGCGAACTAAGCTGTACTCATGTCACCTGGGAACTGTTAACTGACGATAGGTATAATACCAACCAACAGTTCCCGACGAGACCTGTCCAGTGTACTCGTAACCTAACGAGCACTCGTATACTATCTCAAGTACGACGTACTGACGGCTGTGGGACAGACCGCCTCACGCACTGGGATGAGAAGCGCATACGCTAGTCTACTCCGGAGTATCGATGCCCTGTCTCGATAATCCCACGACTAGGGACGTGCATAAGGATGTGCTTGTGGATTACCCAGCCTCCACGAGTGTGATCGCGATCACAACGCCGGTAATTAAGCAAAGATCCTAAGGGCTCTACTAATGCGTATAGGTGATATACTAAAAGAAACACATGTACACATTAAAGCAGAGACAAACCAAGTAGCATACTACTATTTCGAGCAAGATTGTCTATACAACTGTGAATATCCCAAGCTTCCATCAAGTAATATACAAACTAGTATGATACAGTAATGGCCTCTAGGGCATATACACTAACAATCTCCCACTTGCACTAAGGCCATGTACTAGCGTATCGAAGACCTATCATCTCGATCTGCCGCTCGAACTGAGTCTGGGGCAAGGCATTCGTGAATGGGTCCGCCGTGTTGTCCTTTGTGTCCACTCTCCGCACCTCGATCTCCTGGCGATCAATGATCTCCCTGATCAGGTGATACCGCCTTAAGATGTGCCTGGATTTCTGATGGGACCTTGGTTCCTTCGCTAAAGCTATAGCCCCATTGTTATCGCAATACAAAGGTATTGGGTCAACAATGGACGGAACCACCTGAAGTTCACTAATGAACTTCTTCATCCAGACCGCCTCTTTTGCGGCATCGCTTGCAGCAATGTATTCAGCCTCCATCGTCGAGTCTGCGACGGTATCCTGTTTGGAACTCCTCCAACATACCTCCCCTCCATTGAGGGTAAACACAAAACCCGAGACAGACTTGATGTCATCTTTGTCACTCTGGAAGCTTGAATCGGTAAAGGACTCGACCCTGAGGTCTCCATTACCGTAAACCAGGAACATCTCTTTAGTCCTTCTTAGGTACTTGAGAATGTTCTTCACTGCTGTCCAGTGGTCCTCACCTGGGTCTGACTGATACCGGCTTACCACGCTCAGCGCGTAAGCTACATCTGGTCTTGTACAGAGCATCGCATACATTATAGATCCTACCGCCGAAGCGTAGGGTATAGTGCTCATGCGAACCCTCTCCTCGTCAGTCTTAGGAGACATCTTCTTGGAGAGGGTAATTCCGTGCAATGCGGGTATGTTACCGCGCTCGGAATCCTCCATACTAAATCTCTTTAGTACGGTCTCTATGTACCTGGACTGCGAAAGTCCCAGTAGTCTCTTAGATCTATCTCTATAGATCTTGATCCCCAGAATGTACGAGGCATCACCCAGGTCCTTCATGGAGAACCGTTGTGACAAAAATAGCTTGACCGATTGTAGCATAGGAATGTCATTTCCTATCAAAAGAATGTCGTCCACGTACAAGACTAGGAATACGACAGTTCATCCTACAATCTTCTTATAGACACAAGGTTCATCTTCGTTTTTGATGAAATTAAATTCCTTGATTGCCTCATCAAAACAGATGTTCCAGCTCCGCGATGCCTGCTTTAATCCATAATTTGATTTAAGCAACTTGCACACCTTCCCGCTGCTCCCACTGTCTACGAAACCTTCTGGCTGTTCCATGTAAACGCACTCTTCTAAACAGCCGTTTTAACATCCATCTGCCAGATTTCATAGTCATGGAAGGCAGCAATGGCAAGTAGGATCCGAATGGATTTGAGCATAGCCACCGGAGAAAAAGTTTCGTCATAGTCCACACCAGGTCTTTGATGAAAACCTTTTGCAACGAGTCTAGCCTTATAGGTTTCCACCTTCCCATCTACACCAAGTTTCCTTTTGTAGATCCATTTGCATCCAACGGGTTTTACCCCAGGTGGAGCAATATCCAAGGTCCACACTTTATTGGTGTACATGGACTCCATTTCGGATTGCATTGCTTCCTACCACTTATCAGAGTCCCTACTGATAATGGCCTGCCTGAAACTGGTAGGGTCATCTTCTTCCAAGATGCAATCCTCTCGATCCCCGTCTATGAGAAAACCGTAGTATCTCTCGGGCGGATGAGAAATCCTACCAGATCTGCAGAGTGGCTGAGGTTCGTCTGGGGTTATTGAATCTAGTGGTTCCTCCAAATTTTCAGTTATATTTTGTGGTCGCTGAATTTCTTCCAGTTCTACCGAACTCCCACTAGTTTCTTTTGCTAGAAACTCCTTTTCTAAAAAGGTAGCGTGGCGAGATACAAACACCTTCTGTTCCTCAGTGTGGTAGAACAGATATCCTAGTGAGTCTTTAGGATATCCCACAAATTTACACAGAACTGACCGTGCCTCTAGTTTGTCCGGTTTCTGTGTTTTCACATAGGCCGGACAACCCCATATCTTAAATCGCTTAAGATACGGATTTCTCCCACTCCATATTTCATATGGAGTCTTAGGCACAGATTTGGATGGAATGTAATTCAGTAGGTATGCTGCTATCTGAAGCGCATGTCCCCAAAATGAAAGAGGCAACTCGGCACTACTCATCATGGAGCGAACCATATCCAATAGGGTACGATTCCTCCGCTCCGATACACCGTTTTGCTGTGGTGTATAAGGAGGAGTAAGCTGAGAGAGAATACCATTCTCTTTTAAGTAATCTAGGAATTCCGTGCTTAAGTACTCCCCTCCTCTATCAGACCGGAGGATCTTGATACTTTTGCCAGTCTGGTTCTCTACTTCCTTTCTGAATTCCTTTAATTTCTCAAAAGCTTCAGATTTATGTTTCATAAGATACACATATCCGAATCTATCTTGATCACACGAATGTGATGAAGTAGGAGAACCCACCCCTTGCATGTGTAGACATCGGACCACATACATCACTGTGTATGAGTCCCAAGAGCTCTGTTGCTCTTTCTCCATGTCCGGTGAACGGAGATTTGGTCATCTTCCCTTTGAGACAAGACTGACAAGTTTCATAAAATGAAAACTCGAACGCATTCAAGAGTCCATCTTTATGCAACTTACTTAGTCTTTTCTCTCCGATATGACCAAGTCTACAATGCCACAAGTAGGATTCATTCGTATCTGAATTCTTCCTCTTGTGTGTGTTTTGTATATTGAGCACTGTATTCTGATTTAGAACGTAGATACCATTACACAGTGTACCCTCTGCAACCAGTACCTTATGAAGGTAAATGTTCATGATATTTCTATCAAGAACAAAGTTATATCCATCTTTATCGAGTAAAGAAACTGATATATTATTGCAACCATGGTTCATTTCTTTTTACTGTTTTTGCTCCTAAGATAGACCCAAGGTGGGGTGCACAAACTACCTGGTATCTCAAAGTGCCGAGTGGCCTACTCACGGGTTGAGGGAGGTTGCTTCGCTTCGGATACTTGGCGGGTAGTTTGCCGCACCCGTAGGGGTCTAGGGTGGGGTTTGGCTATTCATCGGGACCGTGTAATCCGCTTTTCGTTGCAGGCTCGAACGAATGCGGGTTCCTAGTATATCCAAAGTGTTCATCTGTGATCTGGATTGGCTATCATTGCTATATATCTATATATGATATCTATTTAGGTGTTGCTTATGTTTTGCATCCGCGCTAGTCCAGCCCCCGCTCTGTCGTTAGTTAAGTAACCTAACGGGTGATGACGGGGCCCCGTGGCGAATGCGGATGGCATAAGCGTACGCCATATTTTGGTTGTTTTCTGCAATGGTAGGATTAATTGATGGAACACATTAAATTAATGCAAGAAAATAATCCTAAAAGACGTTGTTGGAACAATATTTCAAAAAGCTGTTATTGCAAGGACGTTCACTTTTGTTTTGCATCGAGGTATTCGGTTATGAATGCCCAGCACCTCATTTGACGAGGCAAGGGCCGAGATCCCTTTATCGGGAGTGTCCCCTTGGACAAAAGTTTGCGTCAGGGTAATAACTTCACTATAGTCGATTATTCTTGCTTTGCATAGAGGTATTCGGTTATGAATGCCCAACACCTCATTCGACGAGGAAAGAGCCGAGATCCCGTCATAGGGAGTGACCTTTTTAGCAAAAGTTTTCGCCACTATATTTTCAAAAAGATTACCAGGTTCCTTCAACGATATCAATTTCATTACGTTAACGGGTTTTTCACCAAAAATCCAGCCGTAGCCCTCCGTCATTTCTTACAAGTAACACTTAGTATTCGTGTTGCGTTTGTTGACTCCGTCAAGGCGTAGTGTACGGTAGCTAAGTGCTGCTTGTTTGTAACGGTATATGGGATTGGTTAGGACAGTTGTATAACCTTGTTGACTCCGTCAAGGGTTATGCGGGTGGGTTTAATGCAATCCAGATAATGACGGGTTGAACTTGACTAGGACTCTTTGATTTGTTGACTCCGTCAAGGTCACTTGGGTCCTAGGGGCAAAAACCACATCGGGAGTTTCTAAAGAAACTGAAACTTGCAGATTTAGCATACCTTCTGGAGTGTGGTGACTAGAGTGGATTCCATCTAGGTCATCACACAATGATAGTTGGATCCCGATCCCACTGATGAGTTGGATTACTCTCGGGAGATTATTTCACTTAACGATCAATGCTATAAACCTAGTAGGTGTCTAGAAAGGTGTTAGCGGGGCTACACCCCTAGGGAAAAGAGGTTCTTAAATTAAGGAACTTCGCGAAAGCGTTGGAAAACCTCCCTCGAAGTACCGACACTAGCCTGGCTGAAAGGTTAAGCAAGAATTGTGACGTGCAATTAATCCCGACTAGTTCTTTTTTTTTAAAAAAGGTTTTAAGAAGAATTTGAGGAAACAGTGGGAGCCATCCTGGTTAGATAAACTAATAAACCAATCTAATCTTGCAAGAGCGCACGCTGAGTGTTTCTTTTCTCTCTCTCCAGGTAGCAACCATTTCACGCCCTAATCAAGATAATAAAATGTATCGCTTGACCGATCCGAATTCTTATTCGGGGCTGGGGAACGTTGGTTCGGCTTTAACTTGTGACAACAGTCATAAGTATGAGCAAGGGAAAGGGGATTGTATCGATTCCCAGGATACCCAGTTGAAGAAGAATCATGGTTTTGCATCTACTTCAGGTGTTCTTGTAATTGAGAACTGTTTTACGGTCAGCCCTACCTTCTGGGTACTTGATACCGGATCAGGATCTCATATCTGTAATTTATTGCAAGGACTGAGAAAAAGTAGGAAAGTTGCATCTGGTGATATGTCGCTCAGAGTAGCGAACGGAGCACAAGTTAATGCTGCAGCTGTCGGTGAATATCACCTAGTATTGCCAAATGGCAAGACTATGATTTTGAACGATTGCTACTATGTACCTTCCATGGTTTGCAAAATCATATCAGTTTCTTTACTCGATAAAAATGGATATAACTTTGTTCTTGATAGAAATATCATGAACATTTCTTTTTACTGTTTTTGCTCCTAGGATAGACCCAAGGTGGGGTGCACAAACTACCGGGTATCTCGAAGTGCCGAGTGGCCTACTTACGGGTTGAGGGAGGTTGCTTCGCTTCGGATACTTGGCGGGTAGTTTGCCTCACCCGTAGGGGTCTAGGGTGGGGTTTGGATATTCATCGCGACCGTGTAATCCGCTTTTGCACAACATATGAAGGTGTTTGTATCTCGCCATGCTACCTTTTTAGAAAGGGAGTTTCTTGCAAAAGAAACTAGTGGGAGTTCGGTAGAACTGGAAGAAATTCAGCGACCGCAAAATATAACTGAAAATTTGGAGGAACCACTAGATTCAATAACCCCAGACGAACCTCAGCCACTCCGCAGATCTGGTAGGATTTCTCATCCGCCCGAGAGATACTACGGTTTTCTCATAGACGGGGATCGAGAGGATTGCATCTTGGAAGAAGATGACCCTAGGCTTTGGTTTAAGCCGGATCCTAGTATTGCACGGATGGATTTGTTTTGTCTTCTGTGCATTCGCATTCTACGGAATGCGGATGCGGGTGTGTATGCACAGTTTTGCGGAGCGGAGAAGGAGGAGGTGCCTCATTAGGGTTTTGGCAGTTGGTTCGGTCAAAACCATTATGAGCCGGGGACATTATTTACTAATCCTTTATTGATAATTTTGTGATGGCTAATTGCATTGACCATTTGACCACCTTGAGTACTCTTGACTTTGTTGACCCGTTGACCGAAGTTGACCGCTGACCTTCATGAGAGGTCTACACTCTTCTTTGGATTTCTTTTTCTTTTATGGATTATGAAAATGGTCAATTCAATTAGTAGCCTTCAACTTTATCATGAAAGGATTGGTAATGATGATAGTTTTGCATTATTGCAACCATGGTTCATTTCTTTTGCTCATAATTCATTTCTCATTCTCTCTCTTGTTCTTATGAGAAGAAAGAAAGAGCTCCATGGTTGCTTGACCTCCTTCATCTTCCTCCTCTTCATAAATTCTTTTGATCTCATGTGTTGAGAGAAAAAGAATCTACATAGACAAATACCTCCATCTTTCTCTTCTACACAACCTAGGGTATCAAGACTAGTGATCTTGTTGCCCTAGTTGCCTCGGCTCGAGGTGGAGCTCGGTGTACAACTCTCGGGTGGATCGTCTTCGACTCAAGAAGGCCGCGAAGGTGATAAAAGTCCGGATCAACCCTCATAGCATGGAAGGACGAGTGGGACAACGGAATGAAGACCTGAAGGATCGGTATCGTGAGGTATAATTTCTACAGCACAGTAGATAACACCTCTAGTAGTTTGCTAGTTTCTAGTTTAGCAAAGATCAGGATTTTACGGTCCATGTCACCAAGTCAAAAAAAAATTTCGTTTTACCGTTTCCGCCACCCCGAAAGTACCGGGAGAGGTAACGTGGACCTATCAGTTTTTACGTCCATCTGCCAGATTTCATAGTCATGGAAGGCAGCAATGGCAAGCAGGATCCGAATGGATTTAAGCATAGCTACTGGGGAAAAGGTTTCATCATAGTCCAATCCTGGTCTTTGATGAAAATCTTTTGCAACGAGTCTAGCTTTGTAGGTTTCCACTTGTCCAAATGCACCAATCTTCTTCTCGTAGATCCATTTGCATCCAACTGGTTTTACCCTAGGAGGAGCAACATCTAAAGTCCACACTTTATTGGTGTACATGGATTCCATTTCGGATCTCATAGCATCCAGCCACTTCACCGAGTCTTTACTTATGATGGCCTGCTGAAAATTAGTAGGCTCATCATCATCGATGATGCAATCCTCTCGATCCCCATCTACAAGAAACCCATAGTATCTTTCAGGAGGACGAGAAAGCCTACTAGATCTGTGGCAACTCAACGCTACTCATCATTGAACGCACCATGTCTAGTAGCGTGCGATTCCTTCTTTCTGATACACCATTATGCTGAGGTGTATAAGGTGGAGTAAGCTGAGAGAGAATTCCATTCTCTTTTAAGCATTCAAGGAAACTGGTACTTAAGTATTCTCCACCTCGATCAGATCGAAGTGTCTTGATGCTTTTGCCAGTCTGTTTCACCACTTCATTTTTATACTCCTTAAACTTCTCAAAAGCCTCGGATTTATGCTTCATTAAAAACACATGTCCATACCTAGAGAAGTCATCAGTAAAAGTGATGAAGTAGGAGTGACCGCTTCGTGCATGTGTAGACATTGGACCACATACATCACTGTGTACAAGTCCCAAGAGTTCCGTGGCTCTTTCTCCGTGTCCGGTGAACGGAGATTTGGTCATTTTTCCTTTGATACATGATTGACAAGTTGCATATGATGAATATTCAAACGGATCTAAATATCCATCTTTATGTAATTTAGTCAACCTTGTTTCATTTATATGACCAAGTCTACAATGCCATAGGAAGGCTTGGTTTGAATCTAGAGCCTTCCTTTTAAGCGTGTTTTGAATGTTGAAAACTTGAGGTTGATTAAGTATGTATATGCCATTTTCCAGTGTGCCAAACCCAATCATTTCTTGATTTAGGAGAATGTTCATGACATTTCTTTCAAGTGTAAAATTATATCCTTCATTAGATAACAAAGATACTGATAAAATATTACACAGCATACTGGGAATACAAAAACAGTTGTACAACACCAAAATGTGCCCACTAGTCAACCCCAGGTGATATTCCCCCATTGCAATAACATCTACGTGCATTCCATTGCCCATCCGGAGAGTCATATCACCTGTCTTCAGTGCTCTACAGTTTCTCAGAGCCTGCAAAGAATTACATGTAAGTCCACGTTACCCTTCCCGGTTCTTTCAGGGATGCGGAAACGGTGAAAAACAATTTTTTCGGTGAAGGTAACATGGACTCTAGAAAAGGATCTTTGCTAAACAAAGTATCTAGCAACCTAACTAGAAGTTTAACTACTATGTTAGGGGTTATACCTAGGTCTTGAACTCCTTCTCTTCTTGCTCCTTGGAGTGGTTGGATCGGCCTCACCTCGTCGTCTCCTTGTGCCGAAGATGGATCCACCTGAAAGCTTCTACCTTGGGCTCCTACCTCAATCGAGAGGAAACTAAAATACTTGGCTTGCTAGACCTTGTACTCTAGAGTGAGTAGAGAAGTGTTTTAGGGTTTTATCTCAATGGCTCATGTTTCTCAACTCATGAGACATGAGAGCCATGAAGAAGAGGAAGAGGGAGAGCTTGGATGAGAGAGAATCAATATGATAGAATGAGCTTGACTTTTTACAACCATGCTCTCAAAAAGAAAATAATCATGATAATAATAATAATTAAGTATTTATGATGGTTCATATCAATGTCCATTATCATTTCATGCATTCATTTTGTAATGAACAACAAGCAAGCAAAAGTCATAGCCATGAAATGATGATGGTCAATGAGTCCAAAATAGTGAACCGGTCAACAAAGTCAACAAGTCAACAAAAGTCAAACTTTCAACTCAACCATGGCACAATAATACTTAATTAATATTATTCTTAATCATATTTCTTATTCTCATTAGGGTTTAGAAAAAGTCAACAGTCAACAACCCTAATGAGAATCCTCTGCCTCTGTCTCTGTCAACCGTGCATACACACCCGCATCCGCGTTCCGAGAAACACGAATACAAACGAGATAAAACCAATCCCAAAACGTATACTAGGATCTGGCTTAAACCAAAGCCCGCTAGTAATAACTGCCCGGACACCAAACGTGCACAAGTGCGCGGATGTGAACGAACCCTGTCGCAAAACCATGCGACCTCTACTCTGTTTTGCCCAAAAGAGAATAGCTCTCTGTGTGGGACTCTAAAGACTCGACACTACGCTGGCAGTGGGTTTAACCATAGGCCGCAAGCGGTACTAGCTGTACGTAACGGTCCCCAGATAGATGCCGATAAGAAGACTGATGAGGTGAACCCATCCGAACTCCTACTGAGCCAGAATGTGACAATCTCCGTACAGTCCGGTCTGTTCGTCTGTGAGTATCACATGGCGGGCCTATGGGGAGATAAACGTCAGTCCCCTAATAGCAGTAAAAGTCCTGTCGGAGTGTAGCCCAGAACACCCTCAGATTACACTGGAAACCTACCAGTATATCTCGCTTGCCCTGGCCAGGGACGACTATGTGTAATGGCTCTCCTTGACACAGCGCGATATCAACTCCCAATACCGGGAGAGACGAATCCTGTCTAACCGTCACTGCCTCCAAGTGCTTCGGGACTGCACCCAACTGCTACCAGTTTGCACGACTCATATGAGCCGTGGTAGGGTAGCAATCTAAGAACAGTGGGAACACACTCGAGGCGAAGTGACAGTGTCAAGTCAGCGGACTAAGCTGTACTCATGTCACCTGGGAACTGATAACTGACGATAGGTATAGTACCAACCAACAGTTCCTGACGAGTCCTGTCCAGTGTACTCGTAACCTAACGAGCACCCGCATACTATCTCAAGTACGACGTACTGACAGCTGCAGGACAGACCATCTCCCCTGCTGGGATGAGAAGCGCATATGCTAGTCTACTCCGGAGTATCGATGCCCCGTCTCGATAATCCTATGACAAGGGACCTTTATATGGATGTTCTTATAGATTACCCAGCCCCCACTTGTGTGACTGCTATCACAACGCTGGTAATCAAGCAAAGATCCTAAGGGCTCCACTAATGTGTATAGGAGATATGCTAAAAGAAATACATGCACACATTAAAGTAGAAACAAACCAAGTAGTATACTACCATTTCGAGCAAGATTGTCTATACAACTGTGAATATCCCAAGCTTCCATCAAGTAATATACAAACTAGTATGATACAGTAATGGCCTCTAGGGCATATACACTAACAATCTCCCACTTGCACTAAGGCCATGTACCGGCGTATCGAAGACCTATCATCTCGATCAGCCGCTCGCACTGAGTCTGGGGTAAGGCCTTCGTGAATGGATCTGCAGTGTTATTCTTCGAATTTACTCTCTTCACCTCGATCTCCCTGATCAGGTGGTACCGCCTCAAAATGCGCCTGGACTTCTGATGGGACCTGGGTTCCTTCGCTAAAGCTATAGCGCCGTTATTGTCACAATACAGTGGTATTGGATCAACAATAGTAGGAACCACTTGAAGTTCCGTGAGGAACTTCTTCATCCAGACAGCTTCCTTTGCGGCATCACAAGCAGCTATGTACTCTCCTTCCATAGTTGAGTCAGCAACGGTTTCCTGCTTGGAGCTCTTCCAGCAAACCGCCCCTCCATTGAGGGTAAAGACATAACCCGACATGGACTTGGAGTCATCCTTGTCACTCTGGAAGCTGGAGTCAGCAAAGGCCTCGATCTGGAGGTCTTTTCCGCCATACACCAAGAACATCTCCTTAGTCCTTCTCAGGTACTTGAGAATGTTCTTTACTGCTATCCAGTGTTTCTCCCCGGGGTCCGACTGATACCGGCTTACAACGCTCAATGCGTATGCTACATCTGGTCTGGTACACAACATCGCATACATTATAGAGCCTACCGCTGATGCGTAGGGTATAGATGACATGCGAGCCCTTTCCAAATCAGTCTTGGGAGACATATCTTTGGAGAGGGTGATTCCGTGACAAGCCGGTAGATTACCGCGCTTTGAATCTTCCATACTGAATCGTTTCAGTATGGTGTCGATGTACCTGGACTGCGAAAGTCCTAACATTCTTTTAGATCTATCACGATAGATCTGGATCCCCAGAATGTAGTTAGCATCGCCCAGGTCCTTCATGGAGAACCTCTGTGACAAGAATCCTTTGACTGACTGTAGCATAGGAATATCATTTCCTATTAGGAGAATGTCATCCACGTACAAGACGAGGAATACCACAGTTCTCCCTACAATCTTACTGTAAATGCATGGTTCATCTGGATTCTTAATAAAGTCAAATTCTTTGACAGTATCATCAAAGCAGATGTTCCAACTCCATGATGCCTGCTTCAGTCCATAGTTGGACTTGAGCAACTTGCACACTTTACCGCTGCTCTCACTCTGAATGAATCCCTCCGGCTGATCCATATAGACGCACTCTTCCAAATTTCCATTTAGGAAAGCCGTCTTTACGTCCATCTGCCAGATCTCATAATCGTGGAAGGCAGCAATGGAAAGAAGGATCCGAATGGATTTAAGCATAGCTAATGGAGAAAAGGTCTCGTCATAGTCCAAACCAGGTCTTTGACGAAAACCCTTTACAACAAGTCTAGCTTTATAGGTTTCAACCTGCCCATCTACACCAATCTTCTTTCTGAAGATCCATTTGCAGCCTACGGGTTTTACCCCTTCTAGAGCAAAGTCCAAAGTCCAAACTTTGTTTGTGCACATGGACTCCATCTCGGTCTGCATTGCATCCAGCCATTTTACTGTGTCACCGCTCTGAATGGCTTGCTGGAGCTACTAGGCTCATCATAATCAACGGTGCAATCCTCTCTATCCCCGTCTATGAGAAAACCGTAGTATCTCTCGGGCGGATGAGACTGCCTACTATTCCTGCGGAGTGGCGCTGGGATGTCCGGTTCTCTTGAAACTTCTGGTTCTTTCAAGCTTTCAGTAATAGCTTGTGGTTCTGGAATTTCTTCCAGTTCTACTGCGCTCCCACTTATTCCTTTTTCTAAAAACTGATGTTCCAGAAAGTGGGCATAACGAGAAACACAAACCTTTTGTTCCTCTGCGTAATAGAAAAGATACCCCCTGGAGTTCTTTAGATATCCCATAAACTTACACAGTACTGAGCGCGCCTCGAGTTTGTCCGCATGCTTCATTTTAACAAAAGCCGGACATCCCCATATCTTCAGATATTGAAGATGGGGTTTCTTCCCACACCACATCTGATATGGTGTGGTAGGCACAGTCTTGGAGGGAACCTTGTTCAAAAGATATGCAGCTGATTCTAGTGCATAACCCAAGAATGATCGCGGCAACTCAGCGTTACTCATCATGGAATGAACCATATCTAATAGAGTTCAATTCCGTATTTCCGATACACTTTTGTGCTGTGGTGTGTATGGAGGAGTAAGCTGAGAGAGAATTCCATTCTCTTTTAAGTAGCCCAGAAACTCGGCACTTAAGTATTCACCACCTCGATCAGATCTCAGTGTCTTGATACTTTTGCCTGTTTGTTTTTCAACTTCATTCTTGTATTCCCAAAATTTCTCAAAGGCCTCGGATTTATGCTTCATTAGGAAGACATGTCCATACCTAGAGAAATCATCTGTGAAAGTAGTGAAGTATGAATAACCACTTCGCGCATGTGTAGACATTGGACCACACACGTCACTGTGTATGAGTCCCAAGAGCTCGCTCTCTCTTACTCCGTGTCCAGTGAACGGAGTCTTTGTCATCTTTCCCATGAGACAAGATTCACAAGTGGCATAAGACTGGTACTCGAACAGATTCAAGTATCCCTCTTTTTGTAACTTTGTTAACCGTGTCTCATTAATGTGACCCAGTCTATAATGCCATAAGAAAGCCTGATTTAATTCCGGAGACATTCTTTTAAGTGTGTTCTGGACACTGAAATTCTGAGCTTGATTAAATACGTATATCCCATTTTCTAATATACCTGACCCAATCAGAACTTGATTTAGGTGGATGTGGACTACATCGCTTACAAAAGTAAAATCATATCCTTCCTTAGAAAGTAAGGATACAGATATGATATTACAAGTCGCACCTGGTACATACAAACAGTTACGCAGAATCAATATCTACCCAGTTGTCAGTCCAAGATGATATTCCCCTACGGATTCAGCATTCATGCTCATTCCGTTAGCAACCCTGAGAGTCATATCACCTATCTTGATAACCTTACTGTTTTTCAGAGCCTGTAACGAATTACAGATGTGAGATCCAGATCTGGTATCCAATACCCAGGAAGTAGAGTTAACTGACATACAGTTCTCTATTACAAACACACCCGAAGCCGAATCCACAACATGCTTCGAATCCTGGCTACTGGCTTTGCTAGCCCTACAATCCTTCTGCCAATGTTCATTCCCGTAACAATAGGAACGTCCCTCCTTTACTACATCTAATCCCGAAACTTTTGCCCTTCCCTTTCCTTCTACTTCCCTGGTTTCCTTCAAGGTATAAGTAGAAGGCCGAGACTATAGAATCAAGTCAGTATTTGACCCGTTCTTCAACGTGGTCTTCAGGTCCGTGAGCTCATCAAAACAGCTGGTCTCTGTAAGGACGTTGCCCCTTACAGATGACCCGATAGCCAACCTCGCTTGAAGCAATTCGTTCGAGGTCTCATATCTTGCGATACGTGATTGCTCTCCATATAAATCTTTGTTATGGAGGAAGATAGAAACTAAGTCCATCTTCTCGTGCTGCCTCTGGTATGCACCATCAACTGAGGCTAACACGAGGCACTTGGCATTCGCACAGTCTTTTTCCGATGTCTTACGGATATTAATATCCGTGACAGGGGAAACTGGTCCTGAGACGGCAGGTGTTTGATTAGTTAAGAGGTGTCCCAGCTCGTTATGGGCAATGGACATCTGGACAGACCTTTGCCAGTCATAACAGTCAGATTCAGTCATTTTATTATCTAGATGTAACCTATGTGTGGTCACTAGGTCGCTGCAATTAAGAGAGAGAGAAGAAAACACTCAGCATGATGCTCTTGCAAGTTAAGATTGGTTTTTAGTTTATCTAAACAGGATGGCTCCCACTGTTTCTCGAATCCTTCCTCAAACCAAAAAGGAAGAATTAGTCGGGATCAATCTCACCGTACAATTCTTGCTTAACCGTTCAGCCAGGCCAGTGTTGGTACTTCGAGGGAGGTTTTCCAACACTTTCGCGAAGTTCCTTAATTAAATAACCTCTTTTCCCTGTGGGCGTAGCCCCGCTAACACCTTTCTAGACACCTACTTGGTTTATAGCATTGATCGTTAAGTGAGAAAGTTCCTAAGGAGTAGAATATACTTACAGTAGGATCGGGATCCAAATATCATCGTGTGATAAAACTGAAGGAATCCTACCAGAATCATCACACTCCAAATGGTATGCAGCGCTAGCAAGTTTCAGTTTCTTTAGAAACTCCCGATGTGAATTTTTGCCCCATGCTCTTATGACCTTGACAAAGGCCAACATATCATAAGTCACATGTCAAGTTCTATCCGTCATTATCCAGGTTAATTTGAACCTACCCGTACATACCCTTGACGAAGGCCAAAATAGTAGTACGATTGTCCCAAACCAACGCATCTATCTATGCTACAGATAAATATTCAGCAGCAACCAATCACTATGCCTTCGCGAAGGTCAAAATAAATAGCTTGAATACTACTGAATATTTAACTGAAATGACGGAGGGCTACGAATGGTTTTGGCGAAACCGTGAACGTAGTGAACTTGATATAATCGAAGGAACCTGATAGCTTTTAAAAGGAGTGGTTTAAGCTCCACATTTTAAAAAGTTTTCTGTTTTGAAAAGAAACCGAGTGGTTTTGAAACTATTCCATCGACTTTAACATTGGTTTATTTTCTTGCATTAATTTAATGCGTCTGTAACACCTTAGAATGTGTTTTGTGGTTAATTATATTTTATATATATAGTTTTTAATAAAAAGTTTACCAATTTGGTTTTTAATTATTTTATCCTATTTAATGAATATTTTATTAGATTTTTCCTAGGCTTGCACACACTTGTGCATGATAACTAGGGTTGTTTTTGGGGTTTAACCATGATTGGCAACTATGGTGGACTAAACATTTCCTTAAGCCATTTTAACTTTTGTATTAAGTCATTTTGGGTTTTAATTATGGTTGTTTTTTTCTTTTGGTTTGTTTATGGAAATGGTTGTTTTTGTGTTGACTTGGAGAGAGAGAGAGGGTGCATTATGAGGCATGATGGTTTTGCCCATGCCTTCATTAATGAAGAGAGAGGGAGAGAAAGGGGTTGACTAATGCTAGATCTCATTTCCCTTTCCTTCTCATTCTCTCACTCTCATTCTCTCACACAACACACACCCTCACAGCACTCACAGCAGCAGCAGCAGCAGCAGAAGACACAGCAGCAACAGCAGCTCCAGCTTCAGCAACATCAGCAGCAGAGCAGCATCAACAGCAGCAGCAGCACTCACAGCAGAAACAGCAGGAGCCCAGCAGCCTTTGCAACCCCTCATCTTCTCCATACACTTTTTCACCCGCGTCTTAGGGTTCTACAGGGTATATTTCTGAACCCAATCCCCTAGTTGCTTAGCTTGTGTGCTTATTAGCGTCGGTTTGTGTTAATTAGCTAATTTAGTTCTAATTATGGTGAACTGTGAGGAATTTTGATATAGTGATGATCATGTTGGTAAACCCTACCCATTTAAGTGTTATTAGGGTCACTTGAACTGAGATTTAACCCAGATTACACTAAAATACCATAGGGTTTGCCTTTTATGCTAAATTGGTGTTTTAATGCGATATTTGTGACTTTCTGTGATCTACTTTTGACCCGGATCCTTCAGAACAAAATTGGGAAAACTGGGGCATGCACACTAGGTCTAGAACACAACACCAGAACACGAGACCCTACTTCCCAATCTAGGCCGCAGATTTATTTGGTTTGGCCGCAATTTGCGGCCAAGTAGGGGGCATGGGTGTTGGGGTCTTGGCTAGGGTTGTCTGTAGTGTTGTCTAGTGCTTTGGCATGTCTAGTTTTGTAAGATTTGACCTGTAGGAAAATCTGGGATCAAATACCGTTTTTCATGTCCGTTGTGTTTGCGCGATACGTGCGATACGTGAGTGGGTTCTGTGATCCAGCGTATCGCGGCGTGTCGCGATAGTTTTAGACGCGTATACACACGTTTTAGCGTATCGTGTACACGCGCGTTTAGTTCGCGACGCGAGTTTCTCGTTTTGGGTTCGATATCGCGTTTTGCGGAATATTTGGCTTATATATGATTTCCATGTCTAAATTGTAGGTGTGCAGGCGGGGACTACGGACACTGCTACAGGGGGAGCAGATGGTAGGATTCACCTAGCGCGGAGCGTAGGTGAGTAGATTTAACATCTACAGGGGAATCGCCCGCATGGCGTTATGCGTCTGGGCTAGGATTCTAATACTTGTCGCATATTCTACGTCATTGTTAGAATTGCGCCTTTACCTTATTCCCTTGATATAGTTGTACCGTGACTAGCAGCCATAGGACACTGCACATATTATTGACGGTTCATGTTGCACGATGCACGGATTGTATGCTACACACACACCGTCAATAATTGCCATGTCACACACCCACCATTATAGATACTATATTGCTTATCACACATGACATCTAGTTTATCGGTATACCCATAGTGTATCATACCATTAGCGATAGGTACATATATACCTTACGATACAGCTACAGGTATACCTTGCTCATGTTTTATTTATACCCAGGGGGGTATCTTACATATTCTACTTATACCAAGTGGGGTATACCATATTACTTACTTATAGGTAGACACCTAAACTTAGCTGTACCTTATTGATTTCGTATAAATTTGGTTTCAGCTACATATTTCCATTTATATGCTCGCATTTCAGATATATTGCACATATTTATTCCTGGATTTGCGCATTGCTATTTGGAATTCACATGATGTTTTCTGGATTTGGGAACCGCGGGAGTTCATGAAATTATGCATACATTGAAAAACCCGGTTTCCTTGATATGATATTTGCGCATCCACCATGGGTTTTATCGGTGCTGATTTATATATACCCCTACGAGGAGGCGTCGAGGCCGTAGAGGGTACATGGTGGGGCCCGGAGGTACCCCGGGGCAAGAAAGGGATGTCGATGTGCTATGAGCCGATGAGCCCAGCTGGGGAACCATACCATCCGGTGACAGTACCAATGACTCGGAGGGGATCATGGAGATACCGTTGGGAGTCATGTGCGTATGCATACGTCGAAAGGCGAGGGTCAGAGCTAGGCACTCGTGCTTTCGGGATAGCGTATGATACGTACCTATCAGGATTTCTGTGTCGATGCTTGGCACATTGTTTTCATGATATTTCTTTTAATACCTTTGTATATATAACAGGGGATTTAGCCGTTGTTATATATACCCTTACACCAATATTAGTGGAGTGGGACGCTAATATATGTGTATTGACCCCATCATATTTATTTCTGCATATATATATATATATATATATATTTAGGATGTCAGAAATTTACTTGAGATTCGACTTGGGATATAGGTGATTCATTGAGATTGGATATTGGATATGAAAGAGATTGCTGATTTGTACATTCGGGATATAGGAGATCTATTCGATATTGTACATTGAGGAGATGTGAGACTTATATGATATGAGAGACCAACATGGGGGCTGATTTGAGGATTTGGGATTTGAGTATCTTGATGGATTGTGATCCTACCACGATGTCAGGTTTCCGTGGAAATGATATATTCCACCCCCTTGTTAGTGTATATGCCCTAGAGGCCATTACTGTATCATACTAGCTTGTATATTACTTGATGGATGCTCGGGATATTCACAGTTGTATAGACAATCTTGCTCAAAATGGTAGTATACTACTTGGTTTGTATCTACTTCAATATGTGCATGTGTTTCTTTTAGCATATCGCTTATATACATATTAGTAGAGCCCTTAGGATCTTTGCTTGATTACCAGCGTTGTGATGGCGCTCACACTCGTGGGGGCTGGGTAATCCATAAGCACATCCTTATACAGGTCCCTAGTCGTAGGATTATCGAAACAGGGCATCGATACTCCAGAGTAGACTAGCGTATGCGCTTCTCATCCCAGCGGGGGAGACGGTCTGTGCCACAGCCGTCAGTACGTCGTACTTGAGATAGTATGCGGGTGCTCGTTAGGTTACGAGTACACTGGATAGGACTCGTCGGGAACTGTTGGTTGGTATTATACCTATCGTCAGTTATCAGTTCCCAGGTGACATGAGTACAGCTTAGTCCGCCGACTTGACACTGTCACTTCGCCTCGAGTGTGTTCCCACTGTACTTAGATTACTACCCAACCACGGCTCAAAGGAGTCGTGCAAACAGGTAGTAGTTGGGTGCAGTCCCGAAGCACTTGGAGGCAGTGACGGTTAGACAGGATTCGTCTCTCCCGGTATTGGGGGTTGACATCGCGCTGTGTCTAGGAGAGCCATTACACAAGTAGTCCCTGGCCAGGGCAAGCGAGATATACTGGTAGGTTTCCAGTGTTATCTCAGGGTGTTCTGGGCTACACTCCGACACGACTTGTACCGCTATTAGGGGACTGACGTTCACCTCCCCCTAGGCCCGCCATGCGATGTATCAGACGAACAGACCGGACTGTACGGAGATTGTCACATACAGGCTCAGTAGGAGTTCGGATGGGTTTACCTCATCGGCCTTCTTATCGACATCTACCTGGGGACCGTTACGTACAGCTAGTGCCGCTTGCGGTCTGTGGTTAAACCCACTGCAAGCGTAGTGTCGAGTCTTTAGAGTCCCACACAGAGAGTTTCCCTGCACTGAGCGAAATGTGTAGAGGCCGTATGGTTTTACGGCAGGGCTTCGATCACTTACGTGCACTTGTGTGCGTATGCTGTTCGGGCAGGCAATGCTAGTGGGCTTTGGTTTAAGCCAGATCCTAGTATTGCACGGATGGATTTGTTTTGTCTTCAGTGCATTCGCATTCTTCGGAATGCGGATGTGGGTGTGTATGCACAGTTTTGAGGAGTGATGAACGAGGAGGTGCCACATTAGGGTTTTGGCAGTTGGTTCGGCCAAAACCATTATGTGGCAGGCTCAATAGGGTTTTGGCAATTTGTTCGGTCAAAACCATTATGAGTCGGAGACATTGTTTACTAATCCTATTAGTGATAATTATATGATGGCTAATTGCTTTGACCATTTGACCTTCTTTGACCACACTTGACTTTGTTGACCGTTTGACCAAAGTGGACTTTTGACCTTCATGAGAGGTCTAGAGTTTTCTTTGGATTTCTTTTTATTTCTTGAGTTATGAAAATGGTCATTTCAATGTAGCCATCAACTTTATCTTGATGGGATTAGTAATGATAATGTTTTTGCATTATTGAACCATGGCTCATTTTTCTTCAGCTCATAATTCATTCTCATTTCTCTCTCTTGCTCTTTCTCATGAGAAGAAAAGAAAATGAGCTCTCATGGTTGCTAAGTCCTCCTCCTTCTTCCTCCTCTTGATTCTATCTTTTGATCTCATGTGTTGAGAGAAAAAGATCCCACAAAGACAAACACATCCATACATCACTTCTACACAACCTAGGGCTATCGTCTTCGACTCAAGAAGGCCGCGGAGGTGCCCAAGATCCGGATCGACACTTGGAGTTTGGATGGACAAGCGGGACAGCGGAATGAAGACCCGAAGGACCGGTTTCGTGAGGTATACTTTCTACAGCAAGTAGTTAAAGCCTCTTGTAGTTTACTAGTTACTAGTTTAGCAAAGATCCGTGCTTTAAGTCCATGTTGCCTTGCGCCAAATCATTGTTTTTCGTCGTTTCCGCCTCCCCGTAAGAACCGGGATGTGCAACGTGGACTTACATTGGTATCAAAGCCTAGCTAAACATAAACTAGTAAGTTAGCAAAGTGTTTAGAATATCGATCGGAAAAAAGTCGCAAAACACGTCCGCAAAACCTCAAGTTTCTGTTGATTTTCATACTACTCAAAAAGTGATTTAAAATATATGAAAAATCATCTCAGGGTTTTGTAAAAACACTGCAGAAAAACGATCCAGTGACTCGATCAAACGACCGCGGTTCCGCGGCAATAACATGCTCATTGCCGCGGTTCCGCGGCCGATTTGACTCGGCAGTTGATCGGGTTTTGTGCAGTGTTTTAGTTTGGCTGTTTTGGGATTTTTAATACATGTTTTTTCCACCCAGATTTTCCAGAGAGCAAATTGACTTTTGGGGTGGTTAAAAATCCGTATTTTGATCGATATTCCGTAGACTTTGGCTAATGGATATTATCTGTGATGTGATATATGTATTGAACGTCTGCTAATCGCTATAAGTCGATTAGTGGGGGCTATACATATCTGTGATCTGTAATGTTGTTGGTTTGTGTATATGAACTCGTTGGATTGTCGCGGATGAATAGCCGGGAATGGATGTGAGATGAGAGTTTCTTTTTATTTCATTCATTGTAAAATTTGTAAATTGATGTAATATTATTTGTTTGGCCGCACAACCGGGTCGAGGTTGTAGCCGTCATTGTATAATTTTTTTTTACTGTTTTTGCTCCTAGGATAGACCCAAGGTGGGGTGCACAAACTACCGAGTATCTCGAAGTGCCGAGTGGCCTACTCACGGTGTTGAGGGAGGTTGCTTCGCTTCGGGTACTTGGCGGGTAGTTTGCCGCACCCGTAGGGGTCTAGGGTGGGGTTTGGCTATTCATCGCGACTGTGTAATCCGTTTTTCGTTGCAGGCTCGAACGAATCGCGGATTCCTAGTATATCCAAAGTGTTCATCTGTGATCTGTAATGGCTATCATTGCTATATATCTATATATGATATTTATTTAGGCGTTGCTTATGTTTTTCAGCCGCGCTAGCCCAGCCCCCGCTCTGTCGTTAGTTAAGTAACCTAACGGGTGATGACGGGGCCCCGTGGCGAATGCGAATGGCATAAGCGTACGTCATATTTTTGTTTTTTTTTTGCAATGGTAGGATTAAATGATGGGACGCATTAAAATAACTAATGCAAGAAAAATAAACCAAGTAAAAGTCGTTGGAACACTTTGAAAAACCACTCGGTTCTTTTCAAAAACCAGCATTTTAAACGCTGAACTTGAACCACTCCTTTTAAAAGCTATCTCGTTCCATCAATTATATCAAGTTCACTACGTTCACGGTTTCTCCAAAACCATTCGTAGCCCTCCGTCATTTCGTATGGATATTCAATAGTACTCAAGCTATGTTTGTTGACCTTCGTCAAGGCATAGTGATTGGTAGCTGTTGGGTGTTCATATGTAGCATAGATAGATGCGTTGGTTTGGGACAGTCGTATTACCTTGTTGACCTTCATCAAGGGTATGTGCGGGTGGGTTCAAATTAACCTGGATAATGACGGGTACAACTTGACATGTGACTTATGATTTGTTGACCTTCGTCAAGGTCATAAGAGCATGGTGCAAAAATCCACATCGGGAGTTTCAAAAGTACTGAAACTTGCTAGCGCTGCATACCATTTGGAGTGTGATGATTCTGGTAGGATTCCTTCAGTTTTTTCACTCGATGATATTTGGATCTCGATCCTACTGTGTGTATATGCTGCTCCTCGGGAACTCTTTCACTTAACGATCAATGCTATAAACCAAGTAGGTGTCTAGAAAGGTGTTAGCGGGGCTACGCCCACAGGGAAAAGAGGTTACTTAATTAAGGAACTTCGCAAAAGCGTTGGAAAACCTCCCTCGAAGTACCGGCACTGGCCTGGCTAAACGGTTAAGCAAGTATTGTACGGTGAGATTGATCCTGACTAATTCTTCCTTTATGGTTTGAGGAGGGATTCGAGAGACAGTGGGAGCCATCCTGTTTAGATAAATTAAAAACCAATCTAAACTTGCAAGAGCATCATGTTGATTGTTTTCTTCTCTCTCTCTCTTAATTGCAGCGACCCAATGACCGCACCTAGGTTACATCTAGATAATAAAATGACTGAATCTGACTGTTATGACTGGCAAAGGTCTGTCCAGATGTCCATAGCCCATGACAAGCTGGGACACCTCTTGACTGATCCAACCCCTGCCGTCTCAGGTCCAGTTTCCCCTGTCATGGATATTGATATCCGTAGGACATCGGAAGAAGACTGTGCGAAAGCCAAGTGCCTCGTGTTAGCCTCAGTTGATGGTATATACCAGAGGCAGCACGAGAAGATGGACTCAGCTTCTATCTTCCTCCATAACAAAGTTTTATATGGAGAGCAATCTCGTATCGCAAGATATGAGACCTCGAACGAATTGCTTCCAGCGAGGTTGGCTATCGGGTCATCTGTAGGGGGCAACGTCCTTACAGAGACCAGCACTTTTGAGCTCTTGGACCTGAAGACCACGTTGAAGAACGGGTCAGATACTAACTTAGTTCAACAGTCTCTACCTACTCCCTGAAGGAAACCAGGGAAGTAGAAAGAAAGGGAAGGGCAGAAGTTTTGGGACTGGATATAGTAAAAGAGGGATGTTCCTATTGTAACGGGAATGAACATGGGCAGAAGGATTGCAGGGCTTGCAAAACCAGTAGCCTGAATTCGAAGCATGTTGTGGCTTCAGCTTAGGGTGTGTTTGTAATAGAGAACTGTATGTCAGTTAACCCTACTTCCTGGGTATTGGATACCGGATCAGGATCTCATATCTGTAATTCATTACAAACTCTGAGAAACCGTAGGGTTATCAGGAAAGGTGATATGACTCTCTGGGGTGCTAACGGAATGAGCATGTATGCTGAATCCGTAGGGGAATATCATCTAGGACTGACAACTGGGCAGATATTGATTCTGCGTAACAGTTTTTATGTACCAGGTGCGACTTGTAATATCATATCTGTATCCTTAATTTCTAAGGAAGGATATGATTTTACTTTTGTAAGCGATGTAGTAAACATCCACCTAAATCAAGTCCTGATTGGGTCAGGTACATTACAAAACGGAATATACGTATTGAATCAAGCTCAGATCTTCAGTGTCCAGAACACACTTAAAAGAAAGTCTCGGGAAACAAATCAGGCTTTCTTATGGCATTGTAGACTGGGTCACATTAATGAGACACGGTTAACAAAGTTACATAAAGAGGGATACTTGAATCCGTTTGAGTATCAGTCTTATGCCACTTGTGGATCTTGTCTCATGGGAAAGATGACCAAGACTCCGTAGTGTACGGTAGCTAACTAGTGCTTATCTGCTAGCATATGATGCGATTGGATTAGGGTATTCGTACGGCGTTGTTTGGCCTCCGTCAAGGGTCGTGCGGGTGGGTTTAATTCAATCAGGAAATGACGGGTTGAACTTGACTAACGGACTATGGGTTGTTTGGCCTCCGTCAAGGTCATAGGACGCTAGGGGGAAAATATTTTCGGGAATTTCAAGTGTTGAAATTTGCAATGAGATTGCATACCTTCTTTGTGATAGTTGGATCCCGATACCCACTGCGAGTAATTGTTACTCCTGGGAGAGTTTTACACATTACAATTAGCCGATCAAGTAGGTGTCTAGAAAGGTGTCAACGGGGTTACGCCTCTGGGAAAACGAGGTTTACAGTAATTAGGTCCATGCGAAAGCACGGGGAACCTCCCTCAAAGTACCGACACTGGCCTGGCTGAAAGATTGGCGAACTTGTAGCGTGTAATTAATCCCGGCTAGTCTTTCCTTTTAGGGTTTGAAGGAAGATTTGATAAAAACAGTGGGAGCCATCCTGATTAGATAAAATAATAAACCAATCTGATCTTGCAAGAGCATACGCTGAGTGTTTTCTTCTCTCTCTCTCCAGGCAGCGACCATATCATGCCTTAATCAAGATAATAATACGGATATATTAACCTAACCCGCTTGTTATACTGAGCTGGGGAACGTTGGTCCCGCTCCAACTTATAATTGTTATAAGACAGAGCAGGAATTGGGGAATACCAGATTTCCCGTGCCGCCCAAACGAAGAAAGTGCATGTTGATGCATCATCTTCGGGTGTGTTCATTACAAAGAACCGTTTCTCTGTATCCTCTATGTCCTGGGTATTTGATACCGGATCAGGATTCCAGATATGTAATCTGTTATATAGGGCTACAGATAGGTAGAGAACTGAGAACGGGTGATAAGTTTCATGAGACAGAAAACGGGGCAAGTGTTGCAGCCAAGTCTGTTGGTCACTGTCACCCTGTATTATCAGTACATTGATTCTGAACAAATGCTATTAGATTCCGAACCTGATATACAAAATCATATCTGTCTCTTTATTAGTAAAGAAACGATAAAATTTTGTATTGTTGGATAATGTTTTGAACATTTCCTATATCAAAAGTTGATCGGTTCAGGCACGTTATCTAAAAGCATTGTTGTTCTAAATCAAACTACAGTTCTTTAGTATACGGAACACACACAAGAGAAAGAGTTCAGAAATGAACGGATCCTTCTTGAGGAATTGTAGACTAGGTCATATCAATGCGACCCGACTAGCTAAGTTGCACAAAGATGCATATTTAAATCTGTTTGAATTTACATCTTGTGAAAACTTGCCGGTCATGTCACAAAGATAAGATGACCACAGCTCTGTTTAATGGAAGCAGAGAAAGAGTTAGTGAACTCTTGGGATGATGCATGTTGATGTATGTAGGTCCCCTGTCTACACATGCCAAGACCGATTCTTTGTACTTCATTAAATTCTCTAATGATCTTTCGAGATTCAGACCTATGTTCCTGTTGAAACACAAGTCCGAACCTTTTGAGATATTCACAGAATATAAGTTAGAAGTAGAGAACCAAAATACGGGTATAAGTATTATGTCCTTACATGTGATCAAGGAGGAGAATACTTGAGCACGGAATTCCTGGACTATTCTAAAAGAGAATGAGATTCTCTCTCAGCATTACTCCTCCGAATACACCACAGCACAACGTTATATCGGGGCGGAGCAGATACACCCTATTTGATATGGTGTGCTCTATGATGAGTACTACCGAGTTACCTTTTTCCTTTTGGGGGGTTATGCACATGGGAAGTTGCATACCTATTGAATAGGGTTCAAATCAAATCAGTTGCCTACCACTTCATATGTGATATGGAAAGGGAAGAGCCCATATCTTAAGTTAGTTAAGATTTGGGGTTGTCCGGCCTATGTCTAAAAGCAAAATCCGGACAAGCTCGAGGCAAGTTCTGTTATGTAGAACTGGAAATGTTCCAGCTATATAAACTGCAGCTGATGATTTGGTAGAACCGAAGGATTCAATAGTAACCAACTAACCTCAGCCTCTCCGCCGATCTAGTAGGGTTCCTCACCCACTTTAGAGTTACTTCGGTTTCTCTATGACAGTGGGAGCGAGAATTGCATCATGAGATGATGACCCAACTAGTTTCGAGCTGGCCATCAGGAGTGGGACTCTGTAAGAATGGCTGGATGCTTAGCGATCTGAGATGGAATCCTTATACACCAACAAAGTATGGACTTTGGTTGCTTTATCTGAAGGGTTAAATCCCTATCAGGAGCAAGTATATCTTGAGAAGATTACTTGGTGTAGATGGAAAAGTTGAGACTTTCAAAGCTAGACTTGTTAAAGATTTTCGTCATCAACCAGGCGTGGAAAATGATGAAACCTTTTCCAGTAGCTCTGCTTAAGTCCATCCAGATCCTACTTGCCACGGCTACATACCATGACTACGATATCTGGCGGTTGGGTGCCATGACTGCTTTTCTAAATGATGATTTAGAACAGAATGTCTATAAGTACACAGCCAGAGGGCTTCGTAAATAGTGGGAGCAGCGGAAACGTGTGCAAGATGTTTTATGTGATGAAGCAGGCATCACGGAGTTGGAACATTTGTTTTGATGAGTTAGTCAAACAGTTTGACTTCATCAAAATGGTAGATGAACCTTGTATATACAAAATGGTAGTAGAGAGTATGGTGGTGATCCTCGTAGAGTACGTGGATGACATACTCTTGATAAGAAAGGAGTTTCTTATGCTACGCTCGGTCAATCTCCGCTTATCACAATGATTCGCCATAAAGGATCAAAGTGATACCTCATAAATCCTGAGTTTTGATCTATGAGATAGAAGTAATTGGATGTTAGGATTCTCACTAGTTGTAGTGAGATGGTATCAATCGATCCTGGGGAGAATCACTGGAAAGGTTCCAGGGTGATAAGGACGACTGAATGTCAGTCACAGGCATTGTCTTTACCCTCAGTAAAGGGACGGTATGTTGGAAGAGTTCCAAGCTAGATACCGTGGCATACTAGACGATAAAGGCTGGATACATCGCTACTTAAGATGCTACCAAAGAGGAAGTCTGGATGTAAATTTGCTCATGAGATGAACTTAGTTCCTCCCATTGTGTGACAATGGAGTTATGGCTTATGCCAAGGAACGTCCGTCCCATCAGTGATCCAGACATATTCTAAGGCAGTATCACCTGATCATGGAGATGGCTGATCTCCAAGGTGATCGAGGTTAGGAGAGTAGACTCAGAGGACAACACGGCGGATCCACTCACAAAGGCCTTTTCCCAGAGAGAGACTTTTATGGGATGGTTGAGTATGAGATACTGCAACCACTGCTACAGATGGCCCCAGTGCAAGTGGGAGATTGTTAGTTATATGTATGCCCTAGAGGCCATTACTGTACATAGGATGTATATTGTAGTGGATGCTGGGATATATATAGGGAGGACTTTCTTGCTCGACATGATAGTATGCTATCTGGTTGCTCTTTACCTTAACGTGTACACTGATTATCTCTCTGTTACATGTTGGTAAAGCCCTTAGGATGTGTACTTGACTACCTGGACTATGATGCGGATCATACTAGTGGGGACATGGTAGTCCATAAGTACACCTTCAAGGTCCCTAGTCATGGGTGTATCGAGACAGGGCATCGATATACCAGAGTAGACTAGCGTATACCTTCTCGACCCATACAGATGGGCGATGGATGATCCCATATCCATTGGTTTTTGACATCAGAGATGATATACGGGTGCTCAATGGAGACTGGGTACACTGGACGGACTCGCCGAGAACTCCCAGATGGTATTATACCTTACGTCAGATGGCAGTTCTCTGGTGACACTGGTACAGGTTAGTCTGTAGGCCCGAGATCGTCATAGAGTCTTGTGTGATTCACACTGTGCTTTGATTTCCACCTTACCACGTCCAAGAGGGCATGCAAAATGGTGGCTTTTGGGTACAGTCCCGAATCACATGGAGGCAATGAGCGATAGGAGTGGATTCGTCTCTCCCGGTATAGGGAGTTGATGTTGCGCTGTGTTCGATTGGCTATAACCGGAAATCCCTGGCCAGGGTTGCTGAGATTTACTGGTAAGTGTTACCAGTAGTTTCTCGAACTGTTATAGACCTCATATCGACACGACTTATCGAGCTACTGGGGTCTGACGTTTACCACCCCTAGGCGAGATATGCGACATATCAGACGATCAGACCGGACTGTACGGTAAGTGTTACTGGTTGGATTCACAGGAGTGTGAGCGGGCTTGCTCGTCGATCTTCTGATCGCTTAATACCCGGGTGGCCGTTACGTTTAGCAGACCGCTTGCGGCTTGGGGGCGTTTGATATGATCATCACCTGCTGCCGGCGTATTGACGAGTCTTTAGAGTCCTACACAGAGGTTTCCTGGCTCAAGCGAAACGAAATAGGAGCGCATATGAGATATGTGCGGGACCGAGAATAATACCAGTATGTGATACTGTATTCGATTCTCTCGATTTGTGACATTGATCGGTTATATGCGATATAGCCGGGTTATCGGATCAAGTGTTGATTCGATAAGTTGTTACTATAGATATTAGTCGGTTATATGTGATATGACCGGATCATTAGGTCAAGTGTTGATTTAATGATTTAATGTATAATTATATATTTGATATATTACTTTGCATTAAATAGTATTGGTTCACTTAAGATGGATTTTCTGACTTGATGTGCACATTGTATATATGATATAGTTTTGTGCACTAGTTTGTATCATGTTTGATGATACATGCAAACTTGGGTGTGTATGATTAAACAATGGTTATGTTAATGGTTAGGGTATTGATTTACTTGTCTATTTATTCTCTTTATTCTTTTTGGCAAAGGAAAAATAAATGGTTGCTTATTTTGGATTTACATTGAAGCTTCATGAAGCTTTGAAAAGTTCAACCATTTTTGTTTCTTTTGCCTAACCTAACCATTCACCTAACCTTAGTTTATTCTCTACACTTAACCATGGTTGCTAATATGATAAGAATGATTTTTATTTCCATTTATTGATTATTCTTATCATATCCTTTTTCATCTTCTTCTTCTTCTTCAAGAAGAAAGAAGCTTGCTAGCTTCAATGGTGAGTTAAGAAAAAGAGTGAGAAATCCAATTCTAAAGTGAACCCACTTCCTATTTCTTTATCCAATACCACTTGCCATGTAGTATAGGGTGTTTTCTTCACAAGTTTCACGACTTGGTGAAGTGGGAGCTTGATCTTGTGTTGCCTCGACGTAGATCATCTTCGGCATCGAAGTCGACGACCTAGCCCGATCATTTCATCGATGAAACCACCGCGAGAGTCCGGGATCCGATGGGTACAGCGGAGGGACTTCATCACGGAGCTATGGAGGTGGAGGACCGGATCTACAAAGGTTGTATTTCCGTTCACTTATTAGTAAAGCAGTTTACTAGTTGTAGTTATCGCCTAAAATTCTAGTCAACGATCGCATTAGGGTTTCTCGGCACCAGAAATTTTTGAATTTGGCATGGTTGATGCCTTGTGAGACCTCCTTAGAGTGCCTAGGAACCCTGCACTAGTTGCACAGGTGCAGACGGATCAGCCTACGACATATACTATTGATAGGCTTTTAGCTGAGATGCAGGACTTCCGCCAGACGATGAGTTCATTGGTTGATGTCGTTCGGGTGCTACGACAGGAGGTTGTCACCCCTATTACTCAGTTGTCACTTACGATCAGCATGCAGCAGTCCTTCACCTAAATAGCACCAGTGGTTGCAGCTCCAGTTGACGAGGCGCATACTCCAGAGGCTCAGACAGTTCCTGGACAGTGGAGGACTCGTACCAGTGTACCAGCCCAGAGACAGAGGTTTGGGCATCGAGACAGATATCGTGGCCATCGCGGGAGTAGCAGAGGCTTAGGACGAGGACAGTCGTTCAGCTCTCATCCCTAGGATGGTCAGCAGTCAGCGCGTGGATGTTTTCGATGCGGGAGCTTTCAGCACTTCGTAAGGGATTGTTCCTTAGCACCTCGTCATGATCGTTTTCAGAGGGGCTATGGACGTGGAAGGTTTGCTCAGAGGGCTCAGTCTACCAGAGGAGTTCAGCCAGTTGCGAGTAGAGGGCAGACACAGGAGTTTGCTTCTACTCAGCGGGACGCACAGACGTCTAATGCAGAGTTTTCAGGTATCCTTATTTCGCATGTTCTTTTGATGTATTCGTTTGTTTTTCATGCTTGTATCGTGGTTGGGTAGATTAGTCATAGTTGTGTTAACTTCTGTCAGCGATTCTTTTGTTGCGCGACACGTATTCAGTTGTGTGCCAATCGGATAGGAGATAGAGATTCGTCCGTCGTTTTGATCCTTCTAAAGATCTTGGATTTGACGTTCTCCTGGGCACGGACTGGTTAACTACGTGCTAGGCATCTGTGGACTACCGTGAGGAAACAGTCAGGTTTGTTTTCCCGGCAGGTCAGTTCTTGTTGTGCAGGTGGATAGTTGTGCCGCCTCTCACAGCTTGAATTCAGCATTTTTCGTTAGTCGGCTACTGAGAAGATGTCATGGATTCTTGGCATTCATTCGTGATACCGGAGCCACAGTGGGATTGTTGGATCGGGTTCCTTTCATGCGAGAGTTTTCCGACGTTGTTCCGGATGAGCCGGCGAAGCTTAGGGAGCTTAAGGATCAGCTGCGGAGTTGTGGTTTGGGGAGTTTTGTGCGTCTGAGTGTTTCGCTTTTGGAAGCTCCTATTTCTGTTCGTCAAGGAGAAAGACGGCAGTTTAAGGTTGTGTATCGACGAAACGTTAATTGAACCGGCTTACGGTGCGGATAGGTATCCCTTACCTCGCATTGACGATTTCTTCGATCAGCTCCAGAGTGCGAGACATTTTCTAAATTTTCTTGGGATCAGGTCATCATTATTGCAGGTTCAGAGTGATGGCATTCCGAAGACTGCCTTGTGCGTGCTATGGGCTTTGTGTGTTTTGGTGTGTCATTGGACTCACCAGTGCCCTAGCAGCATTCATAGATATGATGAACCAGATTTCTGCAGGCTGTTCCTCGACCAGTTATTGTTGTGTTATTTATGACATTCTGGTCTATCTAATGCGTCTTGAGGAACAGGAGTAGCACTTGAGGATTTGTTATGCAGATACTGGGAGAGCAACAGCAGTTTGCTAAATTCTCGGAGTGTTTCTTCAGGCGTGTTTTGTGTTGACTCCTAGGTCTTGTAGTCACGGGAGACGGTTTTGTATGGTCCCGAGGGAGATCGTGGCCGTACAGCTTAGGTCCAGACTTGTGTGCAGGACGGAGGTCCGCAGATTTTTGGGCTTAGCAGGTTGTTACCGCCGTTTCATGCAGGATTGCTAGAGTAGTACTGCACCGTCGACTGAATGGACCGGAAGGGAGGTTACTTTTCTGTGGACTGAGGCATGTGTGTGGAGTTTCGGCAGTTGAAGATTCTGTTAACAACTGCATCAGTTCTTTCTTTGCTTTTGGTTCGGGCGACCTTGTTGTTTAACTGTAATGTTTCTTGAGTGGGCTCAAGTGTGTACTGAGGTGACACTATAGAGTTATCGGTTTTGCTTCCCTACATTTGGAGGAAGTACGAGAAGGATATTCCACTCATGATCTGGAGATGGCTGATGTGGTTTTGCGTTGGAGATTTGGAGACACTACTTGTTCGAGAGTCGTGTCAGATTTTCCACGGACCACTAGAGCTTAATGTACATCTTCCTGCAGCGGATTTTGATTGTTGTGATAGTCTTCTGCAGATTTACAGTTCTTGTGTGATCGTTGAGTACAGCTTAAGTTCGTCTCTACGGAGGGGACAACTTGCTCATGTCCGCGCCCGACCACTTTCCTTAAATCGTTTTCGCGAGACACTGCCCGCCGATGCTCGTTCGTCAGAGATACTCGAGCATACTCGGCTGGGTAATGATTCAGAGTCCTTGATTTGTGACAATGGTGTAGTAAGTTAGGGACGCATTTTTGTACCTGATATTATCAGGTAGAGACGTGAAATCCTAGAACAAGCACATCAGTCAACTCTCTATTTTCATTCGAGTTCCACCAACATTAACGTGACTTGTGTGATAGTTACGGGTGGACAGGGATGTAAAGAGAGGTTTCAGGTTTCGTTTCAAGGTGTCTGTCTTGTTGTGTGCTTGGGTCGAGCATCTGAGGCCGGCTGGAGAGTTGCAACCTTTTACCGTTCCAAAGTAGGAGTGGGAGCAGATCTCCACGAATTTCGTTATGGTTTCTACCCAAGTTTAGTCAGGGTGTGACTCCATTCGGATTCTTGTCGTCCGGTTATACTCAATTTGCTCAGTTGTTTCTTGTTAAATTGTGTGGTTGTATTGATTGTTGTCAGCAGTTGGGGATCGTCACTCGCCATTGTTAGGGTTCTTCTTCGATAGTTGTTATCAGGAGACACTCCAATTGGCCACCTTTAGGTTTAGGGGTTAGGTCGTTTCGATCACCAGTCTATTGTTTTTCTGACTCTGAGTAAGTAGGACTTTGGACTCCAGCTAGTCTAGAGACTTCGGAGATGGTCCAGTTGTGTTAGGTCAGGATGGGAATTGTCCATTGCAAACTGAGGTCTTATGCCGACTGTGTTGGTCATAGACTCGAGCTCGCAGGGACAGATCATTTATTCCTACGGACTTTCCGATGAATGGCATGTTGGATTTTGGGAAGCTTATCCCAGGATTTTAGGTCCTTCTGAGATCCTATAAGCGAGTTAGTTTCGTTGCCTTTAATTTGGCACTTCCACCAAGATTATTGGATTTTCACCCTGTATTCCTTGTGATGATACTTTACAATTACCTTCTTGACCTTTCTCATATGATTTGGCACCAGACAAATTATCTTGGACGCGATCTTTCGTTCACCAGCAGCCATGTGTGTTAATGGCTCGGCAAGTGGAGAAACGTCGGTCAAGGGTCTTGCCATCTGTGAAGGGTTTTCTTGGACGTAGCCGTATAGTTAGATAATCACTTGAGAGGTTGCGAGCGATAATTGGGAGTTGTAATCTTCTCTTTGAAGGTATGCGTATCGGTATATTTTTAAATTCGGGGACGAATTTCTTTTAGGGGGGGAGATTGTAACACCTTAGAATGTGTTTTGTGGTTAATTATATTTTATATATATAGTTTTTAATAAAAAGTTTACCAATTTGGTTTTTAATTATTTTATCCTATTTAATAAATATTATATTAGATTTTTCCTAGGCTTGCACACACTTGTGCATGATAACTAGGGTTGTTTTTGGGGTTTAACCATGATTGGCAACCATGGTGGACTAAACATTTTCTTAAGCCATTTTAAGTTTTGTATTAAGTCATTTTGGGTTTTATTTATGGTTGTTGTTTTCTTTTGGTTTGTTTATGGAAATGGTTGTTTTTGTGTTGACTTGGAGAGAGAGAGAGAGAGGGTGCATTATGAGGCATGATGGCTTTGCCCATGCCTTCATTAATGAAGAGAGAGGGAGAGAAAGGGGTTGACTAATGCTAGATCTCATTTCCCTTTTCCTTCTCATTCTCTCACTCTCATTCTCTCACAAAACACACACCCTCACAACACTCACAGCAGCAGCAAAAGACACAGCAGCAACAGCAGCTCCAGCTTCAGCAACATCAGCAGCAGAGCAGCATCAACAGCAGCAGCAGCACTCACAGCAGCAACAGCAGGAGCCCAGCAGCCTTAGCAACCCCTCATCTTCTCCATACACTTTTTCACCTGCGTCTTAGGGTTCTACAGGGTATATTTCTGAACCCAATCCCCTAGTTGCTTAGCTTGTGTGCTTATTAGGGTCGGTTTGTGTTAATTAGCTAGTTTAGTGCTAATTATGGTGAACTGTGAGGAATTTTGATATAGTGATGATCGTGTTGGTAAACCCTACCCATTTAAGTGTTATTAGGGTCACTTGAACTGAGATTTAACCCAGATTACACTAAAATACCATAGGGTTTGCCTTCTGTGCTAAATTGGTGTTTTAATGCGATATTTGTGACTTTCTGTGATCTGCTTTTGACCCGGATCCTTCAGAACAAAATTGGGAAAACTGGGGCATGCACACTAGGTATAGAACACAACACCAGAACACGAGACCCTACTTCCCAATCCAGGCCGCAGATTTATTTGGTTTGGCCGCAATTTGCGGCCAAGTAGGGGGCAGGGGTGTTGGGGTCTTGGCTAGGGTTGTCTGTAGTGTTGTCTAGTGCTTTGGCATGTCTAGTTTTGTAAGATTTGACCTGTAGGAAAATCTGGGATCAAATACCGTTTTTCATGTCCGTTGTGTTTGCGCGATACGTGAATGGTTCTGTGATCCAGCGTATCGCGGCGTGTCGCGATAGTTTTAGACGCGTATACACACGTTTTAGCGTATCGTGCACACGCGCGTTTAGTTCGCGACGCGAGTTTCTCGTTTTGGGTTCGATATCGCGTTTTGCGGAATATTTGGCTTATATATGATTTCCATGTCTAAATTGCAGGTTTGCAGGCGGGGACTATGGACACTGCTACAGGGGAGAGCAGATGGTAGGATTCACCTAGCACGGAGCGTAGGTGAGTAGATTTAACATCTACAGGGGAATCGCCCGCATGGCGTTATGCGTCTGGGCTATGATTCTAATACTTGTCGCATATTCTACGTCATTGTTAGAATTGCGCATTTACCTTATTCCCTTGATATAGTTGTGCTGTGACTAGCAGCCATACGACACTGCACATATTATTGACGGTTCATGTTGCACGATGCACGGATTGTATGCTACACACACACCGTCAATAATTGCCATGTCACACACCAACCATTATAGATACTATATTGCTTATCACACATGACATCAAGTTTATCGGTATACCTATAGTGTATCATACCATTAGCGATAGGTACATATACACCTTACGATACGGCTACAGGTATACCTTGCTCATGTTTTATTTATACCCCGGGGGTATCTTACATATTCTACTTATATCAAATTGATTTCGTATAAATTTGGTTTCAGCTACATATTTCCATTTATATGCTCGCATTTCAGATATATTGCACATATTTATTTCTGGATTTGCGCATTGCTATTTGGATTTTACATGATGTTTTCTGGATTTGGGAACCGCGGGGGTTCATGAAATTATGCATACATTGAAAAACCCGGTTTCCTTGATATGATGTTTGCGCATCCACCATGGGTTTTATCGGTGCTGATTTATGTATACCCCTACGAGGAGGCGTCGAGGCCGTAGAGGGTACACGGTGGGGCCCGGAGGTACCCCGGGGCAAGAAAGGGATGTCGATGTGCTATGAGCCGATGAGCCCGGCAGGGGAACCATACCATCCGGTGACAGTACCAATGACTCGGCGGGGATCATGGAGATACCGTTGGGAGTCATGTGCATATGCATACGTCGAAAGGTGAGGGTCAGAGCTAGGCACTCGTGCTTTCGGGATAGCGTATGATACGTACCTATCAGGATTTCTGTGTCGATGCTTGGCACATTGTTTTCATGATATTTCTTTTAATACCTTTGTATATATAACAGGGGATTTAGCCGTTCTTATATATACCCTTACACCAATATTAGTGGAGTGGGACGCTAATATATGTGTATTGACCCCATCATATTTATTTCTGCATATATATATATATATATATATATATATATATATATATATTTAGGATGTCAGAAATTTACTTGAGATTCGACTTGGGATATAGGTGATTCATTGAGATTGGATATTGGATATGAAAGAGATTGCTGATTTGTACATTCGGGATATAGGAGATCTATTCGATATTGTACATTGAGGAGATGTGAGACTTATATGATATGAGAGCCCAACTTGGGGGCTGATTTGAGGATTTGGGATTTGAGTGCCTTGATGGATTGTGATCCTACCACGATGTCAGGTTTCCGTGGAAATGACATATTCCACCCCCTACCTCACACTTATCTATTTTATGCACAGTTTCTTATATTGGTAGTACCTGTTAGTGTACCCTTATGATTGCTGCATATTGAATTCTCATATCCCTATTGTATAGTTATTGCATACTATTGTCATCTTATTATTGCTTTACATATTGATTGTACCTGCTAGTGTATTTTCCTTTATTCAGCATTTGCATGACATGTTATTACTGTAATCGCATATCTTAGATTCATGCTGTACGTACATTCCTGCGATTACCTGCATATGTTATCTACTATTCACGAGTTGGCAACTCACGCCCGTTATGGCACAGGTGTTTCAGGTTGTTCCCCAGAGTAGTCGAGGCAGGCTATTCAGCTATCATCTTTTGCTACAGATACCGCATCAGCTCACAGTACTATTTTGCTTAGGTGGGTTAGATGATTATCTGTATTTCATATTGTACGTTCGTTGTATCTTGTACTCTCCATCTACTATTATGTGGTTGACTTAGAGACTTGGTGAGGACGATATTGTATATTATTTGTGGATTTGTTGTCTTTTATATACAACTTTCTCTCTATTGTCTTTATTTTTTCGCTACGGCGTCGTATATTTGTATTGTATTCATCTTGGCTAGTTTTTACAAAAGGGGTGTTGCCAAAATTTTAAAGAAAGAAAGTAGAACTTTTAAGGAATTTGGCTTGCGATTTCAAATGTTTAAAAAACTTATATTATCTTTTCTGTATTTTCTTGGTTTAGATTTCTGGGTTTTGGCTTTCTTTTACTGCGTTACGTCTTTAGGCGTTGCGTAGTATTAGGGCCGTCACGGGCCAATTTTGGGTCGTGACAGCGTCCCATCATTTAATCCTACCATTGCAGAAAACAACAAAAATATGACGTACGCTTATGCCATCCGCATTCACCACGGGGCCCCGTCATTACCCGTTAGGTTACTTAACTAACGACAGAGCAGGGGTGGACTAGCGCGGATGCAAAACATAAGCAACGCCTAAATAGATATCATATATAGATATTTACATTCGTCAGATGCAATGATAACCATTCCAGATCACATATGAACACATTGGAAATACTAGGAATCCGCGTTTCGTTCGAGCCTGCAACGAAAAGCGGATTACACGGTCACGATGAATAGCCAAGACCCCACCTTAGACCCCTACGGGGGCGGCAAACTACCCGCCAAATACCCGAAGTGAAGCAACCTCCCTCAACAACGTGAGTAGCCCACTCGGCACTTCGAGGTACCTGGTAGTTTGTGCACCCCACCTTGGGTCTATCCTAGGAGCAAAAACAGTAAAAGAAATAATATACAATGGCGGCTACAACCTCATCCCGGATGTGCGGCCATAAAAATAATATTACATCAATTACATATTACATCAAATGAAAAGAAAGAAAACTCTCATCTCACAACCCCCGGCTATTCATCCGCGACAATCCAACGAATTCATATACACAAACCATCAACATTACAGATCACACATATGTATAACCCCCACTAATCGACGTATAGCGATTAGCAGACATTCAAAACATATATCACATCACAGATATAACCCATTAGCTAAAGTCTACAGAAGTTCGATCAAAATACGGATTTGTAACCACCCCAAACATAAATTTGTTTTCTGGAAAATCTGGGCAGAAACAACATATTCTAAAATTCCCAAAACAGCACACAGAACACACTGCAGGAAAAATGAGCCACGGCCGAGTCAACTCGGCTGCGGATCCGCTGCAAGAAGCATGTTCTTGCCGCGGTTCCGCGGTGAGTTGGTCGACTCGTTGGCTCATTTTTATTCTGTGTTCAATTAAAACCCTGAGCCGATTTTTGGTTTGTGTCAAATTATTTTTAGAGCAGTTTAAAAATCGGTAGAAAGTTCAAATTTCGGGCGTGTTTTGTGATTTTTCCTTCGATCGAAATTCTAGATACTTTGCTAACATGCTAGATAGTGTTTAGCTAGGCTCTGATACCACTGTAAGTCCACGTTACCCTTCGCGGTTCTTTCGGGGATGCGGAAACGGTGAAAAACAATTTTTTCGGTGAAGGTAACATGGACTCTAGAAAAGGATCTTTGCTAAACAAAGTATCTAGCAACCTAACTATAAGTTTAACTACTTTGTTAGGGGTTATACCTAGGTCTTGAACTCCTTCTCTTCTTGCTCCTTGGAGTGGTTGGATCGGCCTCACCTCGTCGTCTCCATGTGCCGAAGATGGATCCACCCGAAAGCTTCTACCTTGGGCTCCTACCTCAATCGAGAGGAAACTAAAATACATGGCTTGCTAGACCTTGTGCTCTAGAGTGAGTAGAGAAGTGTTTTAGGGTTTTATCTCAATGGCTCATGTTTCTCAACTCATGAGACATGAGAGCCATGAAGAAGAGGAAGAGGGGGAGCTTGGATGAGAGAGAATCAATATGAGAGAATGAGCTTGACTTTTTACAACCATGCTCTCAAAAAGAAAATAATCATGATAATAATAATAATTAAGTATTTTTGATGGTTCATATCAATGGCCATTATCATTTCATGCATTCATTTTGTAAAGAACAACAAGCAAGCAAAAGTCATAGCCATGAAATGATAGCCATGAAATGATGATGGTCAATGAGTCCAAAATAGTCAACCGGTCAACAAAGTCAATAAGTCAACAAAAGTCAAACTTTCAACTCAACCATGGCATAATAATACTTAATTAATATTATTATTAATCATATTTCTTATTCTCATTAGGGTTTAGAAAAAGTCAACAGTCAACAACTCTAATGAGAATCCTCTGTCTCTGTCTCTGTCAACCGTGCATACACACCCGCATCCGCGTTCCGAGGAACACGAATACAAACGAGATAAAACCAATCCCAAAACGTATACTAGGATTTGGTTTAAACCAAAGCCCGCTAGTAATAACTTCCCGGACACCAAACGTGCACAAGTGCACGGATGTGAACGAACCCTGTCGCAAAACCATGCAACCTCTACTCTGTTTTGCCCAAAGGCTAATAGCTCTCTGTGTGGGACTCTAAAGACTCGACACTACGCTGGCGGTGGGTTTAACCACAGGCCGCAAGCGGTACTAGCTGTACGTAACGGTCCCCAGGTAGATGCCGATAAGAAGACTGATGAGGTGAACCCATCTGAACTCCTACTGAGCCTGAATGTGACAATCTCCATACAGTCCAGTCTGTTCGTCTGTGAGTATCGCATGGCGGGCCTAGGGGGGCGGTAAACGTCAGTCCCCTAATAGCGGTACAAGTCATGTCGGAGTGTATCCCAGAACACCCTGAGATAACACTGGAAACCTACCAGTATATCTCGCTTGCCCAGGCCAGGGACGACTATGTGTAATGGCTCTCCTTGACACAGCGCGATATCAATTCCCAATACCAGGAGAGACGAATCCTGTCTAACCGTCACTGCCTCCAAGTGCTTCGGGACTGCACCCAACTGCTACCTGTTTGCACGACTCATTTAAGCCGTGGTAGGGTAGCAATCTAAGAACAGTGAGAACACACTCGAGGCGAAGTGACAGTGTCAAGTCAGCGGACTAAGCTGTACTCATGTTACCTGGGAACTGATAACTGACGATAGGTATAGTACCAAGCAACAGTTCCCGACGAGTCCTGTCCAGTGTACTCGTAACCTAATGAGCACCCGCATACTATCTCAAGTACGACATACTGACGGCTGTGGGACAGACCATCTCCCCTGCTGGGATGAGAAGCGCATACGCTTGTCTACTCCGGAGTATCGATGCCCCGTCTCGATAATCCTACGACTAGGGACCTTTATAAGGATGTGCTTATAGATTATCCAGCCCCCACTAGTGTGACTTCCATCGCAATGCTGGTAATCAAGCAAAGATCCTAAGGGCTCCACTAATGTGTATAGGCGATATGATAAAAGAAACACATGCACACATTAAAGTAGAAACAAACCAAGTAGCATACTACCATTTCGAGCAAGATTGTCTATACAACTGTGAATATCCCAAGCTTCCATCAAGTAATATACAAACTAGTATGATACAGTAATAGCCTCTAGGTCATATACACTAACATTACAGATGTGAGAACCAGAACCGGTATCAAGTACCCATGATGTAGAGTTTACTGAAAGACAATTTTCGATTACAAACACACCTGAAGCAGAAGAAGCAGCTTGCTTCGTGCCCTTGGCTTTGAAAGCCATGCAATCCTTCTTCCAGTGCTCTTGCTTGTGACAATAGTAGCATTCGTTCTTATCCGCCTTCACCCTTCCTGCCTTGTTCGTTCCCTGTACCTTCTTGACCCCGCCTTTCGGTTTGGTGGCTTTCATCTTCTTCTTCTCTTTAGCTTTAGCTTTAGATTTAGAAGAGGATGATTGGCCAACATAGAGAACGGGGGTCTTCTCCTTTTTCAAGGAGGTCTCTGCTACCCTCAGCATGTGGAGGAGCTTTGGAAGATCAGCTTCCATTTCGTGCATGTTGAAGTTCAGCATGAACTGAAAGAATGTGTGGGGAAGGGACTGCACAATCAAGTCGATGTACAACTCATTCTCTAGCATGCATCCCAGGTTTGCGAGTTCCTCAATGAGGCTGATCATTTTCAGGACGTGCTCTCCTACAGGTGATCCTGGAGCTAACCTCATCTGGAACAGTTTCCTTGAGGTCTCGTACCTCACGATACGGGAGTACTCTCCATACATATCCTTGCAATGGAGAAAGATGGACATAATATCCATACTCTCGTGCTGTTTCTGGAGTTCATTGTTCATGGACGCCAGCACGATACACTTAGCTCTCTCATAGTCTAGATCCTAAGTTTTGCGAACCTCCTTGTCCGCAAGTGAGGATTCTGGTCCTGTGATAGGGGGAGGAACAGCGGTGGTAACATATGCAACTTTGTTATAAGTCAGTGCAATGTTGACGTTCCTTAGCCAATCTTTATAGTTTGGCCCGGTCAGTGTATTTTTTTCAAGTAATAGTTTTAGTCCTGTCATGGTAGCAGCCAGAGAGAGAGAGAAAAGAAACACTCAGCATATGCTCTTGTAAGTTTAGATTGGTTGATTAGTTTATCTAAACAGGATGGCTCCCACTGTTTCCTCAAATCCTTCTTCAAACCTGAAAAGAAGAATTAGTCAGGATTAATCGCACGTCACAATACTTGCTTAACCTTTCAGCCAGGCCAGTGTTGGTACTTCGAGCGAGGTTTTCCAACGCTTTCGCGAAGTTCCTTAATTATATAACCTCTTTTCCCTGGAGGCGTAGCCCCACTAACACCTTTCTAGACACCTACTTGGTTTATAGCATTGATTGTTTAAGTGAGAAAATCTCCCGAGAGTAATCCTACTCATCAGTGGGATCGAGATCCAACTATCATCGTATGATGCCCTAGATGGAAGCCACTCTAGTCACCACACTCCAGAAGGTATGCTAAATCTGCAAGTTTCCTTTATGTTTGAAACTCCCGATGTGATTTTTACCCCAAGCTCTTATGACCTTAACGTAGGCCAATAAATCATAAGATGCAAGTCAAGTTCTACCCGTCGTTATCCTGATTAATTTAGATCCATCCGTACTCTCCCTTGACGTAGGCCAACAAGGCTGTACGACTGTCCTAAACTAATGCATCTATCTGTGCAACAAATAAGCAATACATTGCTACCATACACTATTCCTTGACGTAGGCCAAAAAACATAGCATGAATACGATGTGCTGTTTATTTGAAACGACGGAGGGTTACGGCTGGTTTTTGGCGAAACCGTTAACATAGTGAACTTGATATAATCGAAGGAACCATGATAGCTTTTTAAAAGGAGTGGTTTAAGCTCCGCATTTAAAATTTGCTTTTTGAAGAAAACCGAGTGGTTTTGAAATTTTTCCAACGATTTAGTTTAGGTTTATTTTCTTTGCATTAATGAATTAATGCTGTCCCATCATTTAATCCTACCATTGCAGAAAACAACGAAAATACAACGTACGCTTATGCCATCCGCATTCGCCACTGGGCCCCGTCATCACCCGTTAGGTTACTTAACTAACGACAGAGCGGGGGCTGGACTAGCGCGGGTGTAAAACATAAGCAACGCCTAATAAATATGATATATAGATATATCCATTCGTCGCACGCAATAATAAGCATTCTAGATCACAGATGAACATATTGGATATACTAGGAATTCCGCAATTCGTTTAAGCCCATAACGAAAAACGGGTTCCACGGTCGTGATGAATAGCCAAAACCCCACCCTAGACTCCTACGGGTGCGGCAAACTACCCGCCAAGTACCAGAAGTGAAGCAGTCTCCCTTAACAACGTGAGTAGGCCACTAAGCACTTCAAAATACCCGGTAGTTTGTGCACCCCTCCTTGGGTCTATCATAGGAGCAAAAATAGTAAAAGAAATAATACAACGGTGGCTACAACCTCATCCTGGATGTGCCCCGCAAAAATAATATTACATCAATTTTACAAATTACATAGAATGAAAAAAAAAAGAAAACACTCGTCTCACACCCCCCCGGCTATTCATCACGACGATCCAATAAGATTCATATAAACAAACCAATCATCACAGATATGTGCAACCCCCACTAATCGTCGTATAGTGATTAGCGGACGTTTCAAAACACATAAAACATTACAGAAGAACCGATTAGCTAAAGCAATTAGAATTTCGATCGATTAAGCAATTTGAGTCTACCCCAAGTTCCACAGAGTACACAAAATATCTGGGCAGAATCAAAATATCCCCAAAATCACAAATCCAGAAAATAAGAATAACAGAATAAATTTGGGCTGAATCGGAGTTGACTCGGCCGCGGATCCGCGGTGGTCTGACCGATTCAGGAGCCCAAATTTCTTCTGTGTTCTTCGAAAAGCCTGCCAGTATTTTTAAGATCTCTGAAAAAAATTTAGACCAGTTTTTAAAATCGACAGAAACTTGCTTTTTCGGACGCGTTTTTGGGATTTTTCCGACGATCGAATTTCTAACACTTTGCCAACAAGTTAGATAAGGTTTAATATGGCTCTGATACCAGTATAAGTCCATGATGCACAACCCACGGGTCGCGGGGAGGAGGAATACTTTAAAAACGATTTTCCCACCTCAAAAGAAACTAGTTTTTGCTTTGCATCATTAACTTTTTCCACTTTAGGATCTTGTTTAAACCTTAACTAACAAAACTAAACTACTAGAGAGTGTTAACTACCAGGTTGAGAAGTTATACCCTCGTGTCTAGTCCTTCGGTTCTTCAAATGCTTCCTTGCTCCTTGGTTCAAGCTTCCTCTTGATCTCCTTTCTTTTGCTTCTTCTAGGTCTTGAAAGAGTTCGGTTGCCGGTCTCCTTTATGCCAAAGATGGATCCACCCGAGGGCTATGGTCAAGCTCCAACCTCCATGAGATAACTTAGTGATCTAACTTGCTAAGAGAGAAGAGTAAGTTGATGTAGAGTGAGTGAATTGGATTATTTGATCTCAAAGCTCATTGTTTTGCAACACATGCAAGTGTATGAGCTTGAGAAAGAAGGAGAGAAGAAAACCTAGGAGAGAGAATCCTTTTGTGATAATGATAATAGAAATGAGAAGAAGAATGGTTAAGTCTTGAGCCAATAATTCAACCATGGCATTATTAAATCATATAATCTACAACCATGCTTGAATAGTGGCTCCAAATGAAATAAACAAATACATAACCATTCTTCACCCCATGCCTCCTAATCTCCACCTCATTAATTCTTTAATGAAAAAGAATAAAACAATAATGAGGTGTCTCCTTCTGGAAGGTCAATCTTGTGAATTTACAAGAATGCCCTTTTTCCGTATTTTCATACCCGTATCCGTATTCCGAAAAATAAGGATACACTGAGATCAGTATAATCCAATACTACAATACTAGTATCCGGCTTAAACCAAAGCCTGCCAGTATTATCCGTCCGATCGTCATTCGAGTAGCCAGTACACGAATGCGATCGAAACCCTGCCGTAAGACCATACGACATCTACATCGTCTCGCCTGATCCAGGGAAACCCTCTGTGTGGGACTCTAAAGACTCGACAGTACTCTGGCAGTGGGTTTAACTACAAGCCCGTCAGTGGCACTAGATGTACGTAACGGCAACCCAGGTACGTGTCGAAAAGGAGGCCGACGAGCGAACTCGTCCGTAACCCCTACTGAGCCTATCCGTGACAATATCCACACAGTCCGGTCTGTTCGTCTGAGAGTACCGTATGTATGGTCTAGGGAGGTGGTGAACGTCAGACCCCTAACAACCGTACAAGTCGTGCCGCTGTGGCTTAAAACCATCCGAGAATCTACTGGTCAGTCCACCAGTAATTCTCTATCAGCCCTGGCCAGGGACTTATGGTAATGACCAACCGATCATAGTGCGATATCGACTCCATATACCGGGAGAGACGAATCCCTAACAGTCGCTCACTGCCTCCATATGGCTCGGGACTGTACCCAACTAAAACCTGTTTGCACGACTCCTTTGAGCCGTGGTAGGGTAGTAATCAAAGCATAGTGGGAACACATACGAGACAAATGACGACCTTAAGTCGACAGACTATCTGCACATATGTCACCTGAGAACAGCTATCTGACGCTAGGTATAATACCATCCAGTCAGTTCTCGGCGAGTCATGTCCGGTGTACTCACACTCAGTGAGCATCTGTATACAATCTTAGGTGCACATCACCAATGGCTGCGGGACCAATCCATCGCCCCTCGTCAGGGTCTAGATATGTATACACTAGTCTACTCTGGAGCATCGATGCCCAGTCTCGATACTCCTACGACCAGGAACATTCAAGGATGTGCCTATTGACTGTCCAGCTCCCACAAGTATGACTGCCATCACAACGTCGGTAGTCAGGCAAACACCCTATGGGCTTTATCAACATGTAATAAATACAAAGTAAAATATATCACACTTTAAGATAAAGACAAACCAAATAGCGTACTATCATATCAAGCAAGATTTTCATGTACATACATATCCCAAGCATCCTATACAATGAAGGCCTCTAGGGCATATATATCCAACAATCTCCCACTTGCACTAAGGCCTGTAATTGGCGCAATGAGTACCCACTGTCTGCACTAGATCCAGTTGCTGGCGTACTGTTAGTTATATGTATGCCCTAGAGGCCATTACTATACAAGAGATGTATATTGTAGTGGATGCTTGGACATATATAGGGAGGACTTTCTTGCTCGACATGATAGTATGCTATCTGGTCACTCTTTACCTTAACGTGTACACTGATTGTCTCTCTGTTACATGTTGGTAAAGCCCTTAGGATGTGTACTTGACTACCTGGACTATGATGTGGATCATACTAGTGGGGACATAGTAGTCCATAAGTACATCCTTCAAGGTCCCTAGTCGTAGGTGTATCGAGACAGGGCATCGATATACCAGAGTAGACTAGTGTATACCTTCTCGATCCATATAAATGGGCAATGGATGATCCCATATCCATTGGTGTTTGACATCAGAGATGATATACGGGTGCTCAGTAGAGACTGGGTACACTGGACGGACTCGTCGAGAACTCCCAGATGGTATTATACCTCACGTCAGATGGCAGTTCTCTAGTGACACTGGTACAGGTTAGTCTGTAGACCCGAGATCTTCATAGAGTGTTGTGTGATTCCCACTGTGCTTTGATTTCCACCTTACCAAGTCCAAGAGGGCATGCAAAACGGTGGTTTTTGGGTACAGTCCCGAGTCACATGGAGGCAATGAGCGATAGGAGGGGTTTCATCTCTCCCGGTATTGGGGGTTGATGTTGCACTATGCTCGATTAGCCATAACAGGGAAGTCCCTGGCCAGGGCTGGTTTAGAGATTTACTGGTAAATGTTACCAGTAGTTTCTCGACCCGTTATGAGCCTCGCATCGGCATGAATTATCTGTTATTGGGGTTTGACGTTTACCACCCCTAGACTTGATATGCGACATATCAGACGAGAAGACCGGACTGTAAGGTAGTGTCACTGTCAGGCTTTTTGCAGGAGTTGGAGCGGGCTTGCTTGCTGATCTTATGATCGCTCAATACCCGGGTAGCCGTTACGTCCAGCTAGTACCGCTGACGGCTAGTGGGTGCTTGATATGTTCATCACCTACTGCCGGCGTATTGACGAGTCTTTAGAGTCCTACATAGAGGTTTTACAGGCTCAGGAAAAACGAAATAGGAGCGCATATGTGATATGTGCGGGACCGAGAATAATGCGAGTATGTGATACCGTATTCTATTCTCGTGATGTTTGTATCGATCGGTTATATGCGATATAACCAGCTTATCGAATCAAGGGTTGATTTGATAAGTCGATACGTTGGATGTTAGTCGGTTATATGTGATATAACCGGATTATTAAGTCAAGTGTTGATTTAATAATTTAGTGTATAATTGTATATGTGATATACTAATTTACATTAACTAACATTGGTTCACTTAAGCATTTGTTTTTCTCACTTGTGCACAACTTAATATAGATGTGATATATATTTATTTGTGTTCATTTTGTATCATGGTTGTTGATACACACTACATGGGTGTATGAGACATATACCATTATAATTATATTGGTGGGGTTTTAATATACAAAGTAAATACAAAATTAGTGGATAATTGTTCAAGTGCATGAAGCTTCATGAAGCTTGTGAGTGCATTGACCAAAGTCCACTAGTTTTGTTTTACTTAGGATATTTATAAACCTAACCACTATAATTAGCCATGGTTATGTCTCTACACGAGTTAGTATATGATACCCACTCATCCATGGTTAGCTCTCTCTCTCTCTCTCTTGATTAGTTTTTCATTCTCATTTTTGAGCTCATCTTCTTCCTCCTTCAAATTCTTGGTAGGGTTTGATAAAGAGAGAAATATTGTGAGGAAAGAAATTCTAAAGTGTACCCATTTTCTATTTCACCATCCTCTACTAGACTAGCACTTTAGTTTAGGGTGTTTGCTTCACTAATTCTCTAGTTAGTGAAGTAGAAGCTTGAGTTCGTATTCCCTCGACGTAGATCATCTTCGGCCTCGAAGACTACAAGCAAAACCGTTGTCATCTCCTCATGGAGCCGTCCGAGAGTCCGGGAGTTCGATGATCGCAGCGAAGGGACTACTACAAGGAGCTTATGAAGTGAAGGACCGATCTACAAAGGTTGTATTTCGTATTCACTTAGTGGTAATTGACATTTACTTGCATGTGAAACCCTAATTATCTAGCAAAGATCTTGTTTAGGGTTATTCAGCATGGCTAAAATTTTAATCGGGCATGGTTGATGCCTTGTAGAACTTTATTAGAGTGCCTAGTAACCTTAAAGTGGTATCAGAGCCTAGCTAGAGTATTAGGCGACGTGTATACGAAGTTAAAACTCCGAACGAACCCCGAAACCTCAAAATCAACCCCTCTCTGGTCATTTTTTAAAACTGTGATTTTTTCTGAATTAAAAATACCTAAAAAATTCAGCAGGTAATTTTAAGCATTACTGTGCAAAACGAGCACCTAATTCATACGGACCGCCGCAGAACCGCTGCCATACCTCTCTTGGGCCGCAGATCCGCGGCCGTACTGTAGCAATGGGCTTTTGTTTTTGTACAGTAATATTTATTTCTGTTAGAGCTATTTTCTGGGTATTTTTTTTATCTGACTCAAGTGTTCAGTAATCTGGGGTTTATTTTGTATTCGTTGATTCGATCGGAAAATTTAATTTCATTATGTTTTCCGGATATTTAGAAACTGTTAAAATGTTCGAACGGATATCATTAACTCATTTTTTCCCGGCACGAAAAACATTCAAGTGTTGAATTTTTCTTGAGTTAAATCTTTCGGAAATACGTGCAAGTAACGTGATGGACCCTCTAGAAGAACACAAACCTTAACTCGATTATGTGACCGTCTGAACCGCCTCTGAACCTTAGGGTTTGGGATAGTACGGCGTGCCACATGTGAGGCGTTGGCTTGACCCTTCTATGGCTGGACCGTTGGTACTGTGACATATTCTGGAATTTTTTAAACTCCGCTCAAGTGTTGAGCTATTTAGGAAATCTTGAGTATTTGATTATTCGATCGGAAAGTTTAATACTGTCTATTTATCTGGAATGTGATACAATATGTGGAATTCATATAGTTAGGCATGAAATGCGAAGTATGTGATATGTCGGATTTAAGATGTCTAAAGAGATTGTGGATTCCAAATGTTGTAGTTTTACACTTTCTTTTCTGCGACCGTAAGTGTAATATGTGATATCGCCAGTTTCGTTGCTATATGTCAACGACAATTGGGATGCGCATATTTAGTTACGTTGATGTTATGTGTTGCTGGATATGTTATATTGGACGTCGCGTTTTTGAATAGCCGGGGGTTTTATGTGAGATGAGGGTTTTTTAATTTTCATTCATCTAAAATTCATTGTATGTAATATTCTTTTATTGGGGAACTTCCGGGATGAGGTTGATGTCACCATTTGTATATTATTTACTTTTCCGCATTAGGTAGACCCAAGGAGGAGAGCACAAGTAACCGGGTTCTAGAGTCCAGTGGGAGACCAACTCGAGGAGTCGAGTCCGGGTCTCCTAACTCAAGAATTGGAAGGGTTGCTTGCCTCTCTCGTAGGGGTCTAGGGGTGTGGGTTTGGATATCGCGACCGTGGAATCCGTGTTTTATAGAGGCTCAAAATAAAACACGGACCTCTTAGTATATCCATTATTTCATATGTTTCTTCTACTGCGATATCTGTGATGTGATCATTAGATATGTTGTGATAGATACTGTATATAGTATATATGATATATTATATAGACGTTACTTATGTTTTACACCCGCGCTAGCCCTGCCCCGCTCTGCCGTTAGTTACCTAACCTAACGGTGCACGAGGGGACATCGAGGAGAATGCGGATGGCATAAGTGTACGTTCTATTTATCTGTGATATTTGAGTGACTTAAATGATGGGACTTCATTAATATGATTAATGAAAGAAAAGAAACCTAAAAGATGTTGTAGAATCAAATTTTCAAAAAGGGTAGCTACAATTTTTGCTTTGCATAGCGATATATATGATATATCCTGCACCTTATTCGATGAGGAAAGAGCCGAGATCCCTTCACCGGGAGTGACCTCTTTAGCAAAACTGGCAGATGCTACAACACTCGGTTTGTTTTTGATTGCTTTTGGAGTTTTTTGCTTTTGATAGCGATATATATGATATATCCTGTACCTTATTCCATAAGGAAAGAGCCGAGATCCCTTCACCGGGAGTGACCTCTTTAGCAAAACTAATAAAAGTCTCAAAATCACTCCATTTCAAAATTCACTCGATTCTACAGCGATATCAAGTTCATTACGCAATAGGTTTTCAGAAAAACCTGTCGTAGCCCTCCGTGATTTCAAATAAGTCCTACTTAGTATTCGTGCTACGTTTGTTGACCTCCGTCAAGGCGTAGTGTGCGGTAGCTAACTAGTATTTATCTACTTATGCATATGATGCAGATTGGATTAGGGTAGTCGTACGACCTTGTTGACCTCCGTCAAGGGTCGTGTATGTGGGTTTGATTCAATCAAGAAATGACGGGTTGAACTTGACTTGCACCCTGTGGTTTGTTGACCTTTGTCAAGGTCATGGGATGCTTGGGGCAAAATATTATCGGGAATTTCAAGTGTTGAAATTTGCAATGAGATTGCATACCTTCTATGAGATAGTTGGATCCCGATACCCACTGCGAGTAATTGTTACTCCTGGGAGAGTTTTACACAAGACAATTAGCCGATCAAGTAGGTGTCTAGAAAGGTGTCAACGGGGTTACGCCTCTGGGAAAACGGGGTTTACTTTAATTAGGTCCGTGCGAAAGCACGGGGAACCTCCCTCAAAGTACCGACACTGGCCTGGCTGAAAGATTGGCGAAATTGTAGGGTGTAATTAATCCTGGCTAGTCTTTCCTTTTAGGGTTTGAAGGAAGATTTGATAAAAACAGTAGGAGCCATCCTGATTAGATAAAATAATTACTAATATGATCTTGCAAGAGCATACGCTAAAGTGTTTTCTTCTCTCTCTCGAGGTAGCGACCATATCATGCCTTAATAAAGATAATAATATGGATGTATTGACCGAACCCACTTGTAATACTGCGCTGGGAAACGTTGGTCCCGCTCCAACTTATAACTGTTATAAGACCGAGCAGGAAATAGGGGATTACCAGGATTCCCGTGCCGCCCAAATGAAGAAAGTGCATGACGATGCATCTTCTTCGGGTATGTTCATTACCGAGAACTGTTTCTCAGTATCCTCTACGTCCTGGGTATGAGATACCGGATCAGGATCCCACATATGTAATCTGTTACATGGGCTATAAGATAGGTAGAGAACTGAGAACGGGTGATAAAATTTCAAGAGTTGGAAACGGTGCAATTGTTGTAGCCAAGATGTTGCAGCCAAGTTGTTGGCTGTTATCACCCTGTATTACCGAATACATTGATTCTGAACGAATGTTATTAGATACCGAACCTGATATACAATATCATATCAGTATCTTTATTTAATAAAGAAGGATATTATTTTGTATTGTTAGATAATGTTTTGAACATTTCCTGTATCAAGAGTTGATCGGTTCAGGCACGTTATCTAAAAGCATTGACGTTTTAAATCAAACTACAGTTCTTAGTATACAGAACACACACAAGAGGAAGAGTTCAGAAATGAACGAATCCTTCTTGAGGTATTGTAGACTAGGTCATATCAATGCGACCTGACTAGCTGAAGTTATATATAGATGCATATTTAAATTAGTTTGAATTTACATCTTGTGAAACTTGCCGGTCATGTCACAGAGATAAGATGACCATAGCTCTGTTTATTGGAAGCAGAGAAAGAGTTAGTGAACTGTTGGGATTGATACATGCTGATGTATGAAGGTCCCCTGTCTACACATGCCAAGACCGGTTCTTTATACTTCATTACATTCACTGATGATCTCTCAAGATTCAGACATATGTTCCTGTTGAAACACAAGTCCGAAACTTTTGAGATAATCACTGAATATAAGTTAGAAGTAGAGAACCAAAAAAAAAACAGGTAAAAGTATTATGTCCTTTGATGAGATCAAAGAGGAGAATACTTAAGCACGGAATTCCTGGACTATTCTAAAGGAGAATGAGATTCTCTCTCAGCATTACTCCTCCGTATACACCACAGCACCTCGGTGTATCGGGGTGGAGCAATCACACCCTATGCGATAAGGTGTGCTCTATGATGAGTACTACTGAGTTACCTATTTCCTTTTGGGAGTTATGCACTTGTGAAGCTGCATACCTATTGAATGGCGTTCCAACCAAATCATTTGCCTACCACTTCATATGAGATATGGTAAGGGAAGAGCCCATCTCTTAAGTCAGTTAAGATTTGGGGTTGTCCGGCCTATGTTTAAAAGAAAAATCCGGACAAACTCGAGGCAAGGTCAGTTCTGTGGAAGTTTGTTGGATATCCCAAGCATTCGCAAAGGAATATCTTCTACCGCACCGAGGAACAAAAGATGTTTTGTTTCTCGGCATGCCACCTTTTTAGGAAAAGGAATTTATTTTGGAAACAAATTTGTGGTCATGAGGTAGAACTGGAAGGAGTTCCAGCTATACAAACTGCAACTGACGATTTGGTAGAACCGGAGGATTCAATAGCTCCCAACGAACCTCAGCCTCTCCGCCGATCTGGTAGGGTTCCTCACCCACCTGAGAGATACTTTGGTTTCTCTATGACAGTGGGAGCGAGGATTGCATCATGAGATGATGACCCATCTGGTTTTGAGCAGGCCATCAAGAGTGGGGACTCTGTAAGAATTATTGGATGCTAAGCGATCTGAGATGGAATCCATATACACCAACAAAGTATGGACTTTGGTTGCTTTATCTGAAGGGTTAAATCCCCATCAGAAGCAAGTATATCTTGAGAAGATTACTTGGTGTACATGGAAAAGTTGAGACTTTCAATGCTAGACTTGTTAAAGGTTTGCATCATTGACCAGGTGTGGATTATGATGAAACTTTTTCTAAGGGCCTATGCTAAAGTCCATCCAGATCCTACTTGCCATTGCTACATACCATGACTACGATATCTGGCGGTTGGGTGTCATGACTGCTGTTCTAAATAGTGATTTAGAAGAAAGAATCTATAAGTACACAGCCAGAGGGCTTCGTAGACAGTGGGAGCAGCGGAAGCATGTGCAAGTTGATTTATGGGATGAAGCAGACATCGCGGAGTTGGAACATCTGTTTTGATGTAGTAGTCAAAGCGTTTGACTTCATCAAAATGGTAGATGAACCTTGTATATATAAAAGGGTAGTAGAGAGTAAGGCGGTCATCCTCGTATTGTACGTAGATGACATACACTTGATAGGAAAGGAGTTTCCTATGCTACGCTCGCTCAATCTCCTCTTATCACAATGATTCTCCATATAGGATCAAGATGATACCTCCTAAATCCTTGATTTTGGATCTAAGTGGATGTTAGGGTTCTCACTAGGTGTAGTGAGATGGTATCAATCGATCCTGGGGAGAATCACTGGATAGCTTCCAAGGTGATAAGGTCGACTGAATGTCAGTCACAGGCATTGTCTTTACCCTCAGTAAAGGGACGGTATGTTGGAAGAGTTCTAAGCTAGATACCGTGGCATACTAGACGATAAAGGCTGGATACATCGCTACCAAAGATACTACCAAAGAGGCAGTCTGGGTGTATATTAGTTCATAAGATGAACTTCGTTCCTACCATTGTGTGACAATGGAGTTGTGGCTTATGCCTAGGAATGCCCATCCCATCAGTGATCCAGACATATTCTAAGGCAATGTCACCTGATCATGGAGAAGGTTGATCTCCAGGGGATCGAGGTTAGGAGAGTAGACTCAGAGGACAACACGACGGATCCACTCACAAAGGCCTTTTCCCAGAGAGAGACTATTATGGGATGGCTGAGTATGAGATACTACAACTACTGTTGTCAGATGACCCTAGTGCAAGTGGGAGATTGTTAGTTATATGTATGCCCTAGAGGCCATTACTATACATGAGATGTATATTGTAGTGGATGCTTAGACATATATAGGGAGAAATTTCTTGCTCGACATGATAGTATGCTATCTGGTCACTCTTTACCTTAACGTGTATACTGATTGTCTCTCTGTTACATTTTTGATAAAGTTAAATTCTTTGACCGTCTCATCAAAGCAGATGTTCCAACTCCATGATGCTTGCTTTAATCCATAAATGGATTTAAGCAACTTGCACACCTTCCCGCTGCTCCCATTGTCTGAGAAACCTTCTGGTTGATCCATGTAAACACTCTCTTCTAAATGTCCATTTAGAAAAGCTGTTTTTACGTCCATCTGCCAGATTTCATAGTCATGGAAGGCAGCAATGGCAAGCAGGATCCGAATGGATTTAAGCATAGCTACTGGGGAAAATGTTTCATCATAGTCCAATCCTGGTCTTGCGGGGTGCGGGGCAGCGCCCCGTTAGAAATTTTTTCTAACAGGTACGGTGTTGTGGAGTGTGTGTGTATCTATATATATACATGTATACATATATATAAAAAGGGGGAAAGCGCCCAAAGGACGCGTGGGGCCAGCGACTCACGTGCCCAGCACGTGAGCGCTGGGCGCTTGAGCGCTATGCGCTGAAGCGCGAGCGCACCACGTGTCCGACACGTGGGCGCTGGGCGCTTGAGTGCTGTGCGCTTAAGGGCTGTGCGCTCAAGCGCTAGCGCACAACGTGTCCGACACGTGGGCGCTGTGTGCTTGAGTGCTGTGCGCTTAGGCGCTATGCGCTTAAGCGCGAGCGCACCACGTGTCCGACACGTGGGCGCTGGGCGCTTGAGCGACAGCGCACCACGTGCCCGACACGTGGGCGCTGGACACTTGAGCGCTTGGGACGCTAAGCGCTCGGGCGCTTGGATGCCGGCGAGGAAAAGGGGCTTTTAGCCCCAGAAATGGGATTTGAACTCCCGAAAGAGAAATTAGAAGGGAGTTAAACTCCTAAGATGTTTTTGGAGATGCTGAAACAGGCTTCTCCCTTGAGCTCTGGATCTTCCCAAAGTGGGATTTTTAGGAGATGGGTCTCCTTCTTCCTCCTCTTTTGGCTGGATCTTGAAGAAAATGGGGGGTGAGATTTAAAGATCTCCCCTTTTTGAGATCTAATGGCAGATCCAAGTTCCCCTTTGTGGGTTTTGTGGTGAAAAACTATTTAGTTTTGGAAAAGGAAGAGTAAAACTCTTGATTTAATTCAAAAGAAAGAAGAAGGTTTTAGAACCTTGAGGAAGGAGAAGATCACAGATCTGGATTTTTTTTGGAGAGAGAAAAAGTTATTGGGATATTTTCATTATCCTTGCCTTTATAGGCTATACATTTTACATATAGCCCCTTGGGCTCTACAAAAATGGCATTTTGCCCATCCCATAGCTCATGTGCCATTTTTTTTACATATAAGCCCTGGGTTTTACAAAAATTTGGCTTTATAACCATTCATATATAAAAAATTACATAAAAATTATTTATTACATGATTTCATCTTGCCATGGAGGGGGGCCGGCCGCTTCATGTTCGGACTCGACCTGGGCATGGACCCGCTTGATCTGGGCATGGGCCTAATTGGCTTGGGGTTGACCTTGACTTTGACTTGGTCAACCGGGGTGCAATTTTCGACCCCAACAATATCCTGTATTCATCTCATCATATCAAATGATCACATCACAGATATCGCAAAAGAAAACAACATATGAAATATTGGATATACTAGGATTTTCGTGTTTTAAATTAAGCCTGTATAAAACACGGATTCCACGGTCATGATGAATAGCCAATCCCATACCCCTATACACCTACGAGAGAGGCAATCAACCCTACCAATTCTAGAGTTAGGAGACCCGGTCTCGACTCCTCGAGATGGTCTCCTACTAGACCCTAGAACCCGGTTACTTGTGCTCCCCTCTTTGGGTCTATCCTAATGCGGAAAAGTAAATAATATACAATGGTGATATCATCCTCAACCCGGAAGTGCCCCAATAAAAGAATATTACATACAATGAATTTTACATGAATGAAAATGAAAAACTCTCATTTCACATAAAACCCCCGGCTATTCAAAACATGACGATCCAATATAACATATCACAGCAACGCATAACATCACATGTCATCAACGTAAGTAAATATGCATATCCCAATTGTCGTTGACATATAGCAACAAAACCGGCAATACACCACATATTACACTTACGGTCGTAGAAAAGAAAGTGAAAAACTACAACAGTTGGAATCCGCAACCACCTTAGACATCACATGCCTAACCAAATGAATTCCTTAGATATCGCATGCCTAACTATTATAAACCCCGCATTTTAGTCTCGATCTCGAAAACACTTTTCAATATCAAGTCGGGCAATTCAACAAGATTCTCGACATTCTGATCGAATGCTCGTCGGAAAATTTAGTAGACGGCCGCACCCCCCGATGCCGTCGACGAAGTGCACTAAGGCGGAACACCGCTTCCGCGAGCATCTGAACGAATGCTTTTGGCGACGGGGTTCTCCTACAGTCACTTGGTCGGGGCGTAGCTGTCTAATAATGTTACCCGGCGAGTATCCGCGTGCGCTACGTGATTGCAAAGACTTTTGATCGCATCAAAATCCCGTGGCAATCGATCAAATGAGACTAAACTGCTAGATTTATAAAATTCAAATTAGTTTTGATTCCAAGTATTGGATCCCATCACATAATATCCGGACGACGTTAAACTTTTCGATCGATTCATCAAAGTCCCACAATTTCCCGACAGCTCAACACTTGAGCACAGTTCAATATTACTCATAAGATGCCACAGTACCTATGAACCAGCCGTAGAAGGGTCAAACCAACGCCTCACATGTAACAACGCTAAACTACCACAAACCCTAGGGTTTCGTGACGGTTCTGACGGTCATATAATCGAGTTAAGATTTCGTTCTTCTAGAGGGTCCACAGAATCACTTGCATATTTTTCCGAATACGTTAAACATGGAAAAATGTGTTTTTGACATTCGATCGAACTTTCTAACTTCGTCTAGACAATATGCGAATAACCCGAAACAATGTTAAAACTACGAATACGAAACACTCCAAATTGCTTATAGTGTAAGATTACATCGCTTGCAAAATTAGCAAAAATAAACAACACCTGAAACACCAAAACCTAGATACATGAACACATTTAAAATTTCAGAGGCACTGCTTGGATTTTGGCCGAGATGTGCATGTATGGGGCCGGCCACTTTGGTCTAGAATTGCATGAAATTTTCACTGTGTTCATGATATATCATATATAGCACTCTGTACTTGTTTAAAAAATTTTTTGACAACCTTTTAAAATCGACAGCAAGCAGGTTTTGGCGATGCAAGTTTCGGAGTATTTCAGTTTCGTAATCTTATGAAAATCCGTATAAATTTCTAGCATGGCTCTGATACCACTGCAGGGTTACCTAAGTCAGCGACAAGGTTTCGGGAGGCATCGTCCATGCAAAATTCAAATTTTTGCCGTTTTAGCTAACCCTAACGAAGAATCGTTAACTAGAAATCGACGGAAATATAAATGCAAACACTTTTCAAGTCTAGTGAGCAAGGAATACAACCTTTGTAGATCGGTCCTTCACTTCAATAGCTCCGTGTAGTAATCCCTTTCGCTGCGATCGTGAACTCCGAACTCTAGAGAGTCTCCCATGAAGAAACGAACATGCTTACTTCGAAAACTTCGAGGCCGGAGATGATCTACGTCGAGGAGACATTAACACAAGCTATCTCTTCACTGATTGTGAAATTAGTGAAGCAAACACCCTATACTAAATGGCAAGTAGTAGAGGAAGATGAAGTAGGAAGTGGGCTCACTTTAGATTTCATTTTCTCACACTTTTTCTCATATCTCCATTGAAGCTAGAAAAATTTGAGGAAGAAGAAGAAGAATAATAAACTCATATGAATTAATCATCCAAATGAATTATTGCAACCATGGGTGAGTTAAGCCCCCATGCCTAACTCATGTAGAGAATAAACCAAGGGGTAAGGTTAAGGGCTAGGTTAACAAATATCATAAGGAATGACAAAAGAGTGGACTTTGTCAATGTTCTTCAAGTTTCATCCAAGCTTGACAACATTGACCAAGTCTTCTCTCTTTTGTTATAACTTAAGAAATAAATAAAACCCTAACTTAACCCTAGCATGGTATTAATCTCATACACCCATCTTGCATGTATCATCTAGCATGACACATAATAATGTACACTTGCATATATCACATATATACATTGTGCACAAACCAAGAGAGAAAAGAATCATAAGTGAGCTAATACTAGTTAATGTAATGTAATGTAATATATCTAATATATAATTATACATTAGATGATCAAATCAAATCTTGATTTAATAATCCGGCTATATCGCATATAACTGACTAATATCATGTGTAACAACTTATCGAATCAACACTTGATCCGATAACCCGGTTATATCGTATACAACCGACCAATGTCATAAATCGCGAGAATAGAATACGGTATCTCATATCGTATCAATCTCGGCCCCGCACATATCACATATGTGCTCCTACTCCGTTTCGCTTGAGCCAGGAAACCCCTGTGTAGGACTTTAAAGACTCGTCAATACGCCGGCAGTAGGTGATGATCATATCAAACACCCACAAGCCGCTAGCGGTCTGCTAAACGTAACGGCCACCCGGGTATTGAGCGATCTGAAGATCAACAAGCAAGCCTTCTCGTACTCCTGCGAATCCAATCAGTAACACTACCGTACAGTCCGGTCTCTTCGTCTGATATGTCGCATATCTCGTCTAGGGGTGGTAAACGTCAGTCCCCAGTAACTCGATAAGTCGTGTAACGGGTCGAGAAACTACTGATAACACTTACCGGTATATCTCTAAAACAGCCCTAGCCAGGGACTTCCTGTTATATCCAATCGAGCACAGTGCAACATCAATTCCCAATACCGGGAGAGACGAAACCCCTCCTATCGCTCATTGCTTCCATATGATTCGGGACTATACCCAAAAGCCACCGTTTGCACGTTCTCTTGAACGTGGTAAGGTGGAAATCAAAGCACAGTGGGAATCACACAAGACTCTATGACGATCTCGGGTCTACAGACTAACCTGTACTAGTGTCACTAGAGAACTGCCACCTGACGATAGGTATAATACCATCTAGGAGTTCTCGGCGAGTCCGTTCTGTGTACTCAGTCTCCACTGAACACCCGTATACTGTCTCTGATGTCAAACACCAATGGATATGGGATCATCCATCGTCCATCTACATGGGTCGAGAAGCTATACGCTAGTCTACTCTGGTATATCGATGCTCTGTCTCGATACACCTACGACTATAACATTTGAAGGATGTACTTAGCGACTACTCTGTCCCCACTAGTATGATCTGCATCATAATCCTGGTAGTCAAGTACTCATCCTAAAGGCTTTATCAACATGTAACATAGAGACAATCAGAGTACATGTTAAGATAAAAAGAAACCAGATAGCATACTATCATGTCGAGCAAGAAAGTCCTCCATGTATATGTCCAAGCATCCACTACAATATACATCGTATGTACAGTAATGGCCTCTAGGGCATACATATAACTAACAAGAACCGAGAAAACACATGGTGGATGTCTCGAAATATCATATCAAGAGAAAACCGGGTTTTTAAAACAATATATACTTTCTTTTGAAATAACCACGGTTCTCAAATCCAGAAAACTCATGAAAACAGCATCTCAATGCATATAATCGTAAAGTATGATGTATGCGAACGTATAACAGGAATGTGAGCATATCCGTATATCATGCAACATGGAACAGTGATGTGACAATATCAGTATATCATGCGACATATCATAATGATGTGGCAATTTTACTGTGTAAGTGACATAGCAATTATCGATGATGAAGTGTATGAGCCAGCCAATCTGTGTATGTGTAACATAAGCATCATCGATAATGGTGTAGGTGTACTAGCACAGGTATACGTAATGCAATGAGAATAACATAAACGTAGCATAAAGTAATTCGTGAGCGCGATGCTATAAGGTATACGTCTCTATCATATATCCGAGTCGGTGAATCTATCAATCGGCATCCAGCCTCACAACATCACGTACGGTAAATAGATCGTACGACATATCACTCATGATTCACAACATTATCCATATATATATACCTATCTCTCAGGTCACATCCGTATCAATCTCATATTATGGGACCAGCAAACGTATCACTTATATCATATCGACTCGCATCCATAATACGACCTATCAAACTAGCTGATCAAATCTCATCATATACTCTTTTCATCACATCAAGTCATTTTACCCATACATTCTATCTTATAAATCTCATGTCATGCTATCCTAAATCTCATACTTAATCTCGTGCAACCACATATCTATATATCGTGATTCACATTCACTTTTTATATCCTTATATATCAATTCGAGACAACATTTCTATCATATCACGTCAAAGATTCATATCCCTAAAGCTTACATCTCATATCTCGATAAATATATTCAATCATTCTCTAACTATCTTTTTAATCATATCCCTAGTTCTCTAATATAGGTTTCCTTAACCATATTCTATATATCGGTTTCTATCAAAATTTGCGGGGGTGCTATACGCCATCCACCCGACTTCCCCCGTAGATATAAATCTACTCACCTGCGGAACTCCTTGTTCAGCCGTAGTCGATGTGCTTCGTCGTCTCGGAATCTATGCGAAGGTACCTACAATCAATATACATATCGCAATACTATTAAAATTAATGTCCGAAAACCGATACAACACATGAATTGCCTATAGGTTAGAACCCATGGCTTACGCATGCAAAAAAAATCAAACAACCCTTTTTGTTGACGTACAAACGCCCAACAACCCAATACAAATCCAAACATCGAAACCAATAATCCCAATATCGGAAAACATAACAAAAAACACCCCAATGTGCTCCCAGATTTATCTCAGGTTAAATTAGGACTAAACTAGCATGTATAGGAGATAGGTCACAGGGATTAGGAGTTATAGTTAAAAACCCAACCCCAGACCATACTGGAAAACAGGAGACATTGCCCCCAAGTTCGGTCTCGCCAGCCGTTTGATGAGAGAATGGGCTCGTACTTCTATAGTGGGTTTCTAGTGGTGTATATAGGTCACTAGACTTGTTTGTTTAACTCAGAGACTTCTCAGGTTGCCCCAGATTCCGTGTAGGCCAACACAACCTCACAAAACTGACACGGGTGAATTCCTAAGTCCGTAATTTAAGTTCTATTCTCTGTTCTAGGCCATACAACCCACACTAAGGTCTTATAACAGCCCCTAAACATCACAAATCCATACAATCACCCAAACTCTCTCTTGGGATTTTCCAAACATCACTAATCTAACAAGTTTAACTCTAAACTAAATTAGGATGCTAGGAAACTTAAAAATAAACTAAATGAAAGGAATCATACCTCATTTGGGAAACTCATGAAAAACCTTAACTTGTCCAATGTCTCCAAACTCCAACTTTGATTGGTCCATTGTGTTGAGGATGAGGTGGGGATCACTTTTAATGAAGAGAGTGTAAGGTTTTAGCAAGATTTTTGAGGTGATTCATGGAGGTGAAGGTGGAGGGAGATGAGGAGGAAGAAGTTGAAGGAAAATAATGGGGAGGAAATGAATGGCTGCCCTCTCTCTCTCTCTTTCTTATTCTCACCCTCTCTCAACTCATTTCTCACTCACTCTCTCTCCAATAATTGTCTCCTTTTTCCCTTTTCTTTTTTCTTTTTCCCCCACTCATTAAAACCAAACACATAACACAAATAAATTGAAACAACAAGCAACATGTCATGGTGCACTAGCCATGGAAAACTGTAGAAATACGGATTTGGCTTAATCGCGATTAGTAGTGCACTAATCAATTTTTATTCAAACTGCATATAATTAATTATAAAAATGCCAAATCCGATAAATATATTTTTAAATGAATAAATCATTTTAATCTCCAATTATTTCACAAATATTGGTATATATTTATACCATTTTACGAAAACCCCAATTTCGCAAATCGGGTAGTTTTCGCGAAATATATTATTTTAATATTAAATTCCAAAAATAATATTTATATTTTCTGAAATATTACAGAAACATGCTCCAAGGACAGAGGAATGTGCCTCCAGCAAGTAAGAATGTACCATGACTTCAGGCTTTTACCATGACTATTGAGGAGGCCGAAGACACAGGCCAAGTCATCACTGGTAACTCCCGATCCTTTCAAACCTTTTCAACCCTTATATATCATTATACTTTTTCTATATCTAAACCTAACCTCACACAACTTAGGTACTATACTAGTAGCCTCCTTTCTTGTGTTAGCTCTCTTCGACACTGGAGCATCATATTGCTTTATATCGCAACGGTTCGTCCGAACTCATGTGATTCCAGTTAAACCGCTCGTATCCAGCTGGAATGTCAGTTTAGGGAACGGAGATCTAAAAGTAACTCTGGGATATGATCTGTGTCCAGTGGTCGTCTGCAGTAGAGAATTTTATGCGAACTTCAAGGTGCTGGACATACCGAATTTTGACGTAGTCTTGGGTATGGACTGGCTGGGAACTTTCTTCACTACCATCGACTGTCGTGAAATGAGGATAGTGTTCGAAATGCCAGATCATCCAGTGTTCTATTTCAAGAGTGGAGACCGTACCTTGGAACCCAGTGTCTACAAAGCAAAACCAAAGAAGGCAGTGGTTGCAGCATTGCAAGTGGAAGAATCGAAGCTATAGGTAGTTCGAGAGTTCGAGGATGTATTTTCGGAAGATATATCAGGTTTGCATCCCGATCGAGCTCTTAAATTCAGCATCGATTTGCTACCTGGTGCACAACCGATAATCAAAGCTCCGTACCGGTTAAGTCCTGAAGGATTGAAGGAGATCCGCACTCAGTTGGACGAACTCATGAAGAAAGGTTGGATTCGTCCCAGTACTTCAAGATGGGGATCTCCAGTGTTACTTGTAAAAAAGAAAGAAGGTTCATACAGGATGTGTGTGGATTATCGAGCTCTAAAGGAAGTGAAAATTAAGAACAAGTATCCACTACCGCACATCGATGATCTTTTCGATCAGTTAAGTAGGTCTTGTGTATTTTCGAAGCTAGATCTTCGTTCGGGTTATCATCAGGTGAAGGTCAAAGGGTACGACATTCCGAAGACAGCATTTAGGACTCGCTATGGTCATTATGAATATCTCGTAATGCCATTTGGAGTGACCAATGCACCTTCTATATTTATGAATCTTATGAACCAAGTTTTCCGAGAGTACTTAGACAGGTTCGTTGTCATCTTCATCGATGACATCCTGGTGTATTCAATGGATCGGAAAGAACACACCGAGCATTTACGGATTTCCTAGAGACATTGCAACAACATCAGCTCTATGCCAAGTATAGCAAGTGTGAATTTTGGCTAGATCAAGTCGTATTTCTCAGACATATTATTTCTGGCGAAGGAATCTCAGTAGATCCACCTAAGGTGTCAGCTGTCAGTGAGTGGCCGACACCAAAGACAGTGAAAGATATACGAAGTTTCTTGGGATTAGTAGGATACTACCGACGATTCATTGAAGGCTTTTCGAAGATTGCAACACCCCTGACCAAGCTCACACATAAAGATGAAGCATTCGTGTGGTCAGAAGCATGTGAAAACGCTTTTGCACAACTCAAGTTAAGATTAACTTCTGCTCCTATTTTCGTAATACTGGATCAATCTGGAGGATTTATTGTGCATTGCGATGCATCCGGTAAAGGATTAGAATGCGTTCTACACCAGCATAGAAAAGTTGTAGCTTTTGCATCAAGACAACTGAAAGTTCATGAGCGCAACTATTCAACACATGATCTGGAGTTTGCAGCCGTTATCTTTGCACTTAAGATTTGGCGCCACTATCTCTTAGGAGAACGAGTGGATATATACACTGACCACAAGATTCTGAAGTATGTATTTATTCAGAATGAATTAAACATGCGGCAGAGAAGATGGCTAGAACTCATGGCGAACTTCGATATCAACCTACAATATCATCCTGGGAGGGTGAACGTAGTTCCAGATGCACTTAGCCGCCAGCCATTAGTAATGAATCTCACCGCTCAGTGGAAGCTACAGTAGGAATTGCACGGATTGACGATCGAAGTAGTTATGCCAGGTAACGCTTCGTATTTGATGAACTTAGAAGTCCAGTCCACTCTGGTCAATCAGATCAAGACATCTCAAGCAAATGACGCCAAGCTACAAATGATCCGAGAACAAATAGAAAGTGGACTTCGAACCGACTTCATTATCAACGAAGATGGATCCTTGAGATATTGAAGTCGATTATGTATACCAAATGGCTCAGTTCGAGAAGAGTTGATGAAAGAAGCTCACAGCTCTCCTTATTCTGTACACCCCGATGGTACAAAAATGTACAAGGATCCACGGCAACACTACTGGTGGCATGGAATAAAGCGTGAAGTAGCAAGGAGTGTAGCCAAGTGTTTGGTGTGTCAGCAAGTTAAGCCTGAACATCACAGAACTGCTGGTCTACTTCAGCCGTTACCAATCCCAGAATGGGAATGGCAGCATATTACCATGGACTTCGTGACTGCTCTCCCTCGCAGCACGAAGGGTAACGACGCAGTATGGGTTATTATGGATCGACTCACCAAGTCGGCTCACTTTATTCTATTTCGAGTTGGCCAATCTACTGAGACGGTAGCAAAGAAGTACATGGAGGTAAGCATAAATCTAAAAGTAAGATTTAAACCTTCAAGATGTACTATATTTGATACCTATGAACTTATGCAGGAGATCGTGAGATTATATGGAGTAACTATTTGCATCGTCTCCGATCGTGATACCAGATTCCGATCACAGTTTTGGTAGAGTCTGCAAGCAAGCCTAGGAACGAGTCTGAATTTCAGCACGGCTTATCATCCACAAATGGACGGACAGTCTGAATGAATAATTCAGATTCTAAAAGACAGGCTAAGAGCTTGTATGTTAGACTTTGGAGGTTCGTGGGAAGATCACCTACACCTTGTGGAGTTTTCATACAACAACAGTTATCAGGCAAGTATTGGAATGGCACCATTCACAGCACTCTACGGACGGAAGTGTCGTTCACCGCTAAGTTAGGATGACGTCGGAGATCATTAACTCCTTGGATCAGAGATGATCGTGGCAACTGTGGACGTAGTTTGCACGATCAGGGAAAGAATGTGCATATCCCAAGGCCGACAAAAGCATTGGGAAGATGCAAAGCGCCGACATCTGGAGTTCCAACCTGGAGATTATGTTTTTCTAAAGATTTCTCCAAACAGAGGAGTGATCCGCTTTAGCAAAAGGGGTAAACTATGTCCCAGATATATAGGACCGGTCGACATACTCGAACGAGTTGGAGAAGTGGCATACCGTTTAGTACTTCCACCCTCATTCGAAGGAGTGCACAGCGTGTTCCACATATCCCAGCTATGATGATATATGAGTGACCCCAGCCACATACTTGATCACTCTGATCTCACAGTACAGACTGATCTAACTTGTGAGCAACAACTCGTTGAGATCCTAGACCGAAAGGTGAAGACACTACGGAACAAGGAAGTAAACTTGGTCCGAGTGAGGTGGAGAAAGGATTCGCCAGGAGAATCAACATAGGAACGAGAAGAAAACATGCATGCAAGATACCCTTACCTCTTTGAAAATTAGTCCATATGTAATTGTAAATTTCGAGGATGAAATTTTTATAAGTAGGGTAGAATGTAACGACTCTAAAATCTTTGTACAGAATTTTACTGTTAAGATACAAGAAATGAGTTTTACAGCCTAAGTTTGAGTTATAAAATACTTTTGTTAAATAACAGCAAGAAGCAACTTATAGCTCACTGGTAAAGCCTCTACACTGCCGTGACATAGCCTGTGTGTTCGAATCTCATCAGACACATTATTTTTCTGAAATTTTCTTTTTAATTTTTAGAAGCCCAAAAGTTTGCACGTGCAATACACAGGGAAATGAAAAGTTCAGAAAAATCAAACATGCACAAAATGGAGTAAACTCTGAACAATACATGTGGCATAAATTTTGAGACCCTAAACCCTAAATCAACCGGCCAAATGCCCATAAAGGCCGGCACCGACGGTTGATCTGAGCCCAAATAGCCCCGGGCTTTGTACTCATAACCCTTCACCTACCCCTGACTCCCCTGCACTGTTTGATTTCCCTGAAATCAAACAGAAACCCTTCATTTCACAATTAAACCACATTTTAATCCACCATTTTAATTTCAAAACCCTAATTCTCCACTATAAATACCATCCCCTACCTTGGATCAGCATCATTCTGAAAATTATTGCAAAATTCTCTCAAAAAGTTCCTAAGTACAAGTGGAGTAAAGAGGAGTTAGCAAGCAAGTAACTTCCGGCGAATCGAAGTCAATTCCGGCGCTCTTGCGACGCCACGACGACACCCTTCTCTTCTTCTACATTTTCTTAATATAATCAAACAGTAAGTCCCTCCCAAACTTCCCTTCTCTTCATTGAAATTTCTTTTAAATAAAAATTGGTAAAAGTGGAGTTATACCGATATCATCTTTTATAAAAGCCATAACTCCAATTCCTTTTATATTTTTGTCAAACAAACTTTACCTCTTCACTTGTAATTTTAATATCAACATTTAGAATCAAGATTTAACCTAGAATCTCATGTTACACAACCATATTTTAATTTTTTCATTAAAATACCTTGAACTTTATAAACACTACTTTTAGTATTTGTTAAAACAATAGCTTTAGAAAAACTTCACTGGGTAACGGCCTACCCCACATGCACACTTTGATCCATAGCACGATATCTCTTTTGTATGGATATTTGTTATGAAGATAATATTACGATAAAATACCACATAACTTTAAAAATCGGATTTCTTTTAAATCGATATTTCATATCCTTTGCGAATACGCATCTAAACCCCTCTTTAGGGGACCTGCTAACGTATGGTGCGAATTATCGCACATCCATGGGCTAGTAGAACGAGATGCAGACCTCCTCACGGAGAATTCGATCTCGAAAGGATTTAAATATGGTTTTTAAGAAATAGGAATTTTCTAAATAAAATTAAATTATTTTTTAAAATTAAAATTATATAAAATTATAAATCAATATGTTCAAAATATAATAAATCTATATTTTTCAAAATTGAAAAGATTAACAAATTTCAATAAAATACCATCAAGTTACGAAAAATGCAAGTTTTACATTAAAATACCATGAACATTCCAAGCTAACTAATTATCACTAAAAATACCCCAAATACTTAAAACCCATGCTCATAACAATCTCAAACAATACTAATCACCCTCGAGGTTTTATTTTTAAACTAGATTAAAATATTTTTCATAAAACCCACTCGAGATATATAAAATAATATTTAAGGACTTTAGTAAATATAGGTTTAAACGGGATCAATTCTCTTGAGCCCCAGGGAGCTGGAGAATATGATTGCTTGCCTATTTAAGGTAGAAAACTTAACGAAGTTATCAATGATAATTGTCTTGGAAAAAGACACAAATCCTGCCATCCATTTGCAGCAGTTACCGATGACTCCCAAACCTAATTCAAGATCTAAATCAGTTTACAAGTGTCTGACTCGATCCGAGTCTAACTCAAACCTGAATCCAATTCAAACCTGAATCCAATATCAAACATGAATACTTGAACATGAACATGAATACTTGAAATCTAACATCAATATCAAACATGTATAACTTGACTTGACTTGACCGGACCATGGTTATGACTTGACTTGACTACCTGAGTACTTGACTACATCCTGAACATGAATACTTGAACAACTTGTATCCATGGTTTCGGAAAGTCTGATAATTATAATTTATACAACACATTACGCGGCGATTAAGGGGTAGATTGGTACGGAACGTATATCGTGGCACGAGAGGTCACTTAAAAGACACCTATATAAATTCTCGTGCCGTTGTCCCATGGGTTATTGTAAGGATACTCCAGCGCCCCGGGCATCAATCCGTGGCCAAATGCGGAACAAAAACTTTTAAAACCCGGCGCTAACGAAACCCGATTCCCGGATCGAACCATTAACCCTATACTAGTGAACTGTAAAAGGAGTTTAAAAGATTATACCGATCGATCCGTGTCTTTCGGTCTTCAACCTCTATCCAAGCCCCTCGCGACTGCCTCGAACAAGTTCGCTCTCTGGTCTCCCTCGTCGAAGAGGATCCACATCGAGGGTTCTTAATTGGGCTCCCGCTTCAAAACTGAAGCAACTCGGGCATCCAGTTTGCTAGCCTAGATTCACAAGATGAAGTAGAGAGAGTGTATGATCATTTTGTCTCAATACACCCTATGTTGCTCAACACATGAGACATGTTAGGGTGGAGGTGAAAGAGTTTTCATTGGAGTAAAGAAAATGATCTCAAGAATTTTGGCCAAGACTTCAAGTGAAAAAGAAGTGGCTGTTGAATGAATATCATGAAGAAGTGATGGTTGTTGGGTTTTGTAGCGAGGTATATGTGTTGTTTTACCAACACAACGAATTCCCAGCACCATAATAAAATCCCCACGAAATTAACCCTCACCAAAAATCAACAGCCACTCAATTAGCTTCACCAAAAAAATCAACAACCACTCTTTTTGCCACAACAAATATCAAGAGCCCATGCCTCACAACTTGCCATAATAAATGCTTACTAAATACCAAGCCAAAACCCATACTCATACTTTCTACCTCACAACAATATTAAACATTTAAAAAACTCTAAATGTTTAATACAAAATGAAAGAAAAGAAATGGCAACCCTAAAGTTATCTCATAATGAATTACAAGATTACCCCTCATATGTATATACATACCTACATCCGTATTTTGATTGAATACGAATACAACAAGACGAAAATAATCCAACAGTATAATACTAGGATCCGGCTTAAACCAAAGCCCACCAGTATCATCTGTCCAATCATGATCCGTGCACAAGTGCACGTATATGATCGAACCTTGCCATAAAACCATACGGCCTCTACAACGTTTCGCCCGAACCAGGGAAACCCTCTGTGTGGGACTCTAAAGACTCATCAATACGCTGGCAGTGGGTTTAACCACAAGCACGTCAGTAGCACTAGCTGTACGTAACGGCTTCCCAGGTATTGAACGAAAGGGAGGCCGACGAGCGAACTCATCCTGAAACCCTACTGAGCCTCAAAGTGACAATATCCGTACAGTCCAGTCCGTTCGTCTATGAGTATCGCATATCGAGTCTAGAGGGTGGATAAAGTCAGACCCCTAATAACTTGACATTTAGTGTCGGTATGAAGCCTATCACCAACGAGAAATTACTGATCCGAATCAGTAATTCTCGTCTACTCCGGCCGAGGATTTCTGGTGATGGCCATCCGTGCACTCCGCGACATCAACCCCCAATATACCGGGAGAGACGAATCTCCTGACGATCCGCTCACTGCCTCCATGTGGCTCGGGGTTGTACCCAATTAAAACATGTTTGCACGACTCCTTTGAGCCATGGTAGGGTAGTAATCAAAGCACAGTGGGAACTCACACGAGAAAAATGATGATCTCAGGTCGATAGACTAACCTGCACACATGTCACCTGGGAACTGCTATCTGACAATAGGTATAATACCAACTAGCATGTTCTCGGCGAGTTGTCCGGTGTACTCATAACCCAATGAGCACCTGTATACATCTTAGGTGAATCAACTAACACCAATGGCTTATGAGACCGGCCACCGCCCCTCGTCGGGGTCTCGATTCGTATACACTAGTCTACTCTGGTGTATTAATGCCCAGTCTCGAAACTCCCGCAACTAGGGACACTTTAAGGATGTGTTTATAGACCCCAGCTCCCACGTATATGATCGCCATCACACTGCTGGTAGTCAAGCAAGAATCTTATGGGCTCTATCAACATGTAATAGTGATCTGTAATGCCACCTGAAGCATGTACACGATGATAAAGACAAACCAGATAGCATACAATCATCCTGAGTAAGATTGTTCTACCGGTATAGGTCATCCTCCAATCATCGCAATTGCGTGCCTGCGATCCGATAATTGACTTGAGGGCACTATAGCCAACAATCTCCCACTTGCACTTATGGCTAATTATTGCGATGTCGCATACTCACAGCCTGTGTGATACCGAACACCCAACTCCTCTACTAATTAGTTTCACAAAGCTCGTTTGTGAAACTGTTGCGTTCGAAAAATAGCCTCAGTGAGTGGATCCGCTCCAATGTTTCTTTCTATGTCTCTCTTTATCTCAAGTTCGCGGAGAAAGCCATCTCCCAGAATGAGCAATACCCGTCTTAGCATATGTCTGGATATCTGATGGGACCCAGTTCATAAATGAACTCCAAATCCATTAAACATCTTAGACTGTATTCTTAACTGAATTTAATCAGTATCCTGCACCATGCCTCCCTCAGTATCCGCTTGGACCACCTATCCAAACAACTGCCCCTCGTTAGGAGGGAAAACTATAACTCTGACAGTCACTCTGTCATCCAGGTCACCTTGGAAGTCTGAAATGATAACCATCTCCCAAAGGAGGCTGTCGTTACCAAATCCCTAGAACATCGACTTGTGTTCATAAACTGCTTCCGAACGTTTCTCCAGGATTGGATTAATATATCATCTTATTGCAGCTAGTGCAAAAACATCTGGTGTGGTACTTGACATCTCATGATTGACTCAATTGCCTAAGAAAGTGATATTCCAATCATGCACGTCCCTCTCCCCTTTAGTCTGTAAGACACCTTTAGAGAAGGTGACTCCATCACCTGTAGGTACACTACCATGCCAGGAGTCGTCCATTCTAAAATACCTTTAGAATACTGTCTAAGTACCCAGATTAGGAAACTACCCAAATATAGATCTAAAACCATAGACCTAGTAACCAGAATGCCTGATATAATATCCATATCCTATGTGGAGAAACCACTGTGTGACAACCACAGTATAACCGATCGTAGTATAGGAATATCACTTCCTACAAGTGTATGTCATCCAAATACCAGGACATACCACCCTACTACCTTCTTAACAGATCCAACTTCTATTCTGATGAAGTCAAAACCTATGACTGTCACATCGAAATAGATGATCTATCTCCGTTATACTTTCTTTTGTCTATAAATAGACGTAAGCAACTTATCCATTATGCTTCCGCTGTTCCCACTGACTACAACAACCCTCTGGCAGAGTTATATACACGTGCACTTCTAAAACTAGTTTAGAACGACGCTATGCTCATCTTCCTAGCGGGTCTCATAGTCTGGAACAACAGTAGTGTCAAGTCTGGGTAAAAAAAAACCTCCCTGCCACCGCCTTTGAGGATACCGAAGTACCACTCGGGCGCCTGAGGTTACACACCATATCTGCGGAGTGGCTAATAGAATGTCAAATCCGATTGAATCTTTAGGTTCTATTAAATTTTCAGTAATCATTTATGGTTCTGGAATCACTTCCAGTTCTACCATACTCCCACTGCTGTTTTCCGAAAAGTCCATTTTGCTAAAACTGTGGCGAGTCAAGAACAATATCACTATTGATCTTTCAGATGGTAGAAAGTGTTGGAGATAGTGCCCTCAGAGTCAATTATTGGATCGCAGGTACATGATTGCAATGATTGTGGAGGACCTATACCAGTAGGACAGTCTTACTCGAGATGATAGTATGCTATCTGGTTTGCCTTTATCAGTCGTGTACATGTTCAGGTGACTGATTACATCTTACACTTTGATAGAGCCCTTAGGATCTTGCTTTACCACCAACTGTATGATGGCGAACATATACGTGAGAGTTGGGTGGTTTATACGCATATCCTTAATTATGGTCCCTAGTCGTGGGAGTTTCGAGACAGGGCATCGATACTCCGGAGTAGACTAGTGTGTACAGTCGAGACCTCGACGAGGGGCGGTGGCCGGTCTCACAAGCCACTGGTGTCAGTTGGATCACCTAAGATGTATACAGGTGCTCATTGGGTTATGAGTACACCGGACAGGACTCGCCGGGAATCTGCTAGTTAGTACTATACCTATCGTCAGATAGCAGTTCCCTGGTGACATGTGTACAGGTTAGTTCATCGACCTGAGGTCGTCATTTGTCTCGTGTGAGTTCCCACTGTGCTTTGATTTCTACCCTACCACGGCTCAAAGGAGTCGTGCAAACAGGTAGTTTTTGGGTACAGTCCCGAGCCATATGGAGGCACGGGAGCGGATCGGCAGGGGATTCGTCTCTCCCGGTATTGGGGGCGAGGTCGTGCTGTGTCTAGGAGAGCCATTACACAAAGTCCATGGCCATGGCAGGAGATTTACTGGTAGGTACTCCAGTAGTATCTCAGGGTGTTATTGGGCTACACTCCGACACGACTTATACTGCTATTGGGGGTCTGACGTTACTAGCCCCCTAAGCAGATATGCGATACTCATAGACGAACGGACCGGACTGTATATACATTGTCGCTGTTAGGCTCAGTAGGGTTTCCGGATGAGTTCGCTCATCGGCCTCCCTTGAGGTCAGTCATAGGCAGCCGTTACGCATAGCTAGTGCCGCTGACGGTTTGTGGTTAAACCCACTGCCAGGGTACTGACGAGTCATTAGAGTTCCCCACAGACAGTTTCCCAAGTTCGGGCGAAACGTTGTAGAGGCCGTATGGTTTTATGGCAGGGTTCGGAAAATGCACGTGCGTTTACGCACGTGTTATTTTTCGGGCAGATGATACTGGTCGGCTTTGGTTTAAGCCGGATCCGAGTATTATATTGAGTAGATATAATATCTTTGTCTCAGTTGCATTTGTATTCGGTCGTAATACAAATGCGGGTATATTTATACAGTTACGGGGTTATCCTGAAAGTCGTTTGAGGATCACTTTTGGAAGTTGCCAGTTTAAAGTTTTCTATCGGCCGTCTTTTAACATTCGGTTAAAGACGGATTTATCTTTTCTTGGATAAGGGTGAGTCATGCTTCTAGAACCTTCTAGAAGGTTCTAGAAGGTGGTGACTAGGTTAGAATGGTGTTGTGTTTTCATTGGTTGCTTTTGGTGTGTTCACACTTGAGATATTTGTTTGTGTTCACACATGATATTTTCTTACGGTTACCTCCCCCTCTCCTACACTCACCTCCCTCTTTGCATATATATGGCCGGCCCCCTCTCCTCCTACTCACTCACTTGAGTTTTCATTTGCAAAAGATTATGATAGTTTTCGGTGTATGGAATTCACAGCTCAATTCATTCCATCACCCGATTCCCTCGGCAACTTCATTAACCGATCGTCCACGGATTTGGACGAAGTGAGACAAAGTCATCTACTCATTCTCTACATCATTCTTGGTCGTCTCTTTTAGCAAACTTGACGACCGAGTTGCCTCAAGTCAGAGGCGGGAGCCCGTTTAAAGAATCATTGACGTGGTGCCACCTGGACGAGCAGATCGGAGATCGACGAGATCGGAGCAGCCGCAACGGAGCGTGGGATGATGGTTAAAGAACGAAGGACTCGGATCGTTCGGTATAACCTTTCTACACTCTTTACAGTTTGTTAGTTTAGCAATAATGGCAGATCCGGGTTAAAGTATACGATAGCGCCAGTTAAAAGTTTTTTGTTCCGCATTTGGCGTCTGTAGACGGCCGGGGCGCTACCGTAGAATTACAGTGGTATCAGAGCCTCACCATTTTGCTATACTAACTTGTGCTAACGTGTTTAAAACATCGATCGAACCGGAAATCAAAAACCGCATTTTTCCAATTTCACAGTTTCTGTACATTTTAAATGATGTCCTAAAATTATTCTACATATCTCAGAAAACTGTGCAGGGTTTTATAAGAACGCCGTACAAATTTAGGCCCATGAATCGACAAGACTGCCGCGGAATCGCGGCCAAACCCATGGTTTGGCCGCGCATCCGCGGCCGTTCTGAGTGATCATGCCCCCAAACTTGCACAGTGTTTTCTTCTCTAGAAATTGGGGTTTTTGGTATATATCTTTTGGGCCCAGATTTTGTTACTGTTTACCAGTTGTTCATGGGGCCCACTTTGTGAAATTTAGTCGATCGAAATTTAAACACGTTAGTTTACAGTGCTTACATTATATCTCCGACCGGGAATGTCATTTGATCGGTAAACCGCGTCCGATTGCTATAGTTCTTTTAGACGGGTTTGCGAACATGACATTCGCGTTGATGTTCTGTGTTGTGCTATGATGTTGCGGATTTGTCGTGGTGGATAGCAGTGTGCAATGGTAGTGCAGTTTGAGTTTATTTGTACATTTGATATTGCGGGGCGAGCGTCCAACTTGTGGACTGCCGTCACTGCCTGTTGTATAATATTCTTTTGGGGCATGACCAGGTTGCAGTCGATGTACCTTTTGTACTATTTATCATTACTGTACTAGGTTTTGCCCCGCGACGGAGTGCACGGATAGCCGGGTTCTGGAGAGACAACGGGTCCGCATCTCATGTCTTTGAGAGGCAGAGGGGCCCCACTCTAGAATTGGCAAACTATTCGCCGCACTCGTAGGGGGTACAGGTTGACCCAAGGAGGGGTGCCTAAGATTACCGGATTCCGTGAAGTGCTGGGTGGTCCATTCACTATGCTGTAGGGGACTGCCTCGCTTCAGGTTTTGGTGGGTAACTTGCCGCACCCGTAGGGGTCTAGGTTTCGTTGCACAGGCTATCCACACGACAGGGGAATGTCGAGTTTCAGCAGCGGCTCTGTGAAACTCGGGGATCCCAGATTATCTGTATTGTTCTGTGATGCTTATTACTTTTCTGTAATGTTGCATATTATCACGCCTGGAGCGATTATTGTATATTGGTTTATATACTATTAGATGTTGTATATGTTTTACACCCGCGCTAGTCCATTCCCCGCTCTGTCGTTAGTTAAGTAACCTAACGGGTGATGACAGGACCCAGTGACGAATGCGGATGGCATATACGTACATTTTATTTTCGTTCTTTTCTGGTGTGATCGATTGATGGGACTGCGTTGATTCTGATCAATGCAAAGTAAAGCAAACCTGTTTAAAGTTGTTGGAACAAATTTAAAAAGTGTTATTGCAAAGACGTTTCCTTTTGTTCTGCATAGCGGTATTCAGTAGAATATCCTGCACCTCATTCGACGGGGAAAGGGCCGATATCCCTTCACCGGGACTGACCCCTTGGGCAGAAGTTTGCGTCAGGGTAATAACTTCACTATAGTCGATTACAAGTTGCTTTGCATAGCGGTATTCAGTGGAATATCCTGCACCTCATTCCACGAGGAAAGAGCCGAGATCCCTTTACCGGGAGTGACCTCTTTAGCAAAAGGTTTTCGCCACTATATTTTAAAAAGCTATCAGGTTCCTTCAGCGATATCACGTTCACTACGTTAAAGGTTTTTCGCCAAAAACCAGCCATAGCCCTCCGTCACTTCTTTTGGGTATTCAGTAGTATTCAAGTTATGTATTTTGACCAACGCCAAGGCATAGTATTTGGTAGTTGCTGGGTATTCAATTGTTGCATAGATAGATGAGTTGGTTTGGGACAGTCGTTCTGCCATTTTGGCCAACATCAAGGGCATGTGCGGGTGGGTTCAAATTGACAAGATAGTGACGGGTAGAACTTGGCATGTGACTTATGACATTTTGACCAACGCCAAGGTTATAAGAGCATGGGGCAAAAATAATATCGGGAGTTTCTAAAGAAACTGAAACTTGCCAAGTATGCGCATACCTTCTGGAGTATGAGTAACGTGGATGCATTCCATCACGTTATCATGCGATGAGAGTTGGATCCCAATTCCCACTGATGAGTTGGTTTACTCTTCGGGTGATCCCGATTGATTCTTCATTCTGGTTTGGAGGAGAATTTGACAGGACAGTGGGAGGTTTCCGGATTAGATAAAGTGATAACTATTCTGATCTAGGTTAGAGTGCATGCGGAGTGTTTCTTTTCTCTCTCTCTTTGGCAGCAACCTTTGACCGATCCTAGACTTTGACTCAGTGACCAAGTTGACCGAACCTTATTAAAATACTGGCTTTTGGATTGTCTGAGTTGCATAAGTCATTGCCACTCCTTCTTTTACCCTTTGAATTTCTCAGAACACCCATATTACTACGGATATCCACTTCCATTCGATAGATCCGTCGTATGGTTATATACGAACTCGAAAGGACTTCTTCGAGGATGGATCCAGGTTCAGGAGAAATAGAATTGGTTTATTCAGTTGTCTTTTATTATCACCTTCTCTCAGGTTGTGAGGGCTCCTTGGTTTAGGAGAGTACACCTATTACGCTTATTGGATAGTCTTATTCCAAGCCATAGGCAGGTGCCGAAAGGTAGGGAATGAAGAAAACCAATTAGCCTAAGTAGGGTGTACAGAAGGTAATATGTAAAGACAAAATAAAAGGATTAGAAAGAGGGCAAAGTAAATTGCAACTGATATCATTCACGACCAAACCGCGTACTTCATCGCCACTCCTATTTCACCTTTAAAGGAATAGGGTATTATTCAGTTGTCTTTTATTATCACCTTCTCTCAGGTTGCGAGGGCTCCTTGGTTTAGGAGAGTACACCTATTACGCTTATTGGATAGTCTTATTCCAAACCATAGGCAGGTGCCGAAAGGTAGGGAATGAAGAAAACCAATTAGCCTAAGTAGGGTGTACAGAAGGTAATATGTAAAGACAAAATAAAGGGATTAGAAAGAGGGCAAAGTAAATTGCAACTGATATCATTCACGACCAAACCGCGTACTTCATCGCCACTCCTATTTCATCTTTAAAGGAATAAGGTATTATTCAGTTATCTTTTATCATCACCTTCTCTCAAGATGCGAGTACTCCTTGGTTTAGGAGGGTACACCTATTCTGCTTACTGGATAGTCTTCTTCCAAACCATAGGCTGGTGCCGAACGGTAGGGAAGGAAGAAAACCATTTAGCCTAACGATGGTGTACAGAAGGTAATGACTTAAGACAAATAAAGGGATTTGGAGAGATGACAAAGAAATATACGGTTATAGTCATGAATTGGATTTTGGAAGAGGCATTGCTATGAATACCAGGATACCCCTACGAAACATTTTCATGTTTCAGTGCATTGTTAAAGGAAAACTGTTTTCCCTATTGGATACTTACTCCAAGGGTATGTATTTACCAGGTTTCATTCTCATATCTGTATGGTTTTACAGATGATGAGTGGGAGTAAGTTATTGGGAATTAGGTGATTATCCTTATTATATCGGAATTCGTTGTAATTGGTGATATTTGAGGAAATCGCCAGGGTACAGTTTTTAACCTACGACGCACATGTTTTGAGTTGTTTAAACTCAGCGGACTTATACAGAGTATTGTATGTTGTCCAGTGTCCATCAGGACAAAGGGGTAGGTCCTCGTACTATGTTCTGTTTACTTATGACTTCTCTAGTATTTAGACAAGTGTTTCGTAGAAATACGAGGTCTAAGTTTTGAGAAGTTGTGGGTATAAGAATAAAGTAGAGAACCAGGTATCGCAAGTATCGGGATTCTTCAAAGAGATCGAAGATGGAGATTCTTGTGATTGGTATTCAGATGATAGTAATGGTTTTGAGAAACTTGTTTCTCTTTCAGGTTGCTCATAATTGGATGGATTCCTAAGTTGAGTAATGCTGATTAGCCTCTTTCCATTAAGTTGATATGCACTGGAGACAGTTGCATGATTTGAATCTGGTTCCAATTAAATTAGTGTCAAAGTTTCTATATTGGATAGAGAATAGTTCGTGCCTTAAAAGATATTAAGGTACGGGGAGTTATCCAGCTTATGCTTAAAACCAGACTCTGGATAACTCAGGGCACGTTTCTGTAATGGCTGTTTGTGGGTTGACCCTGGTTATGACGAGGGTTGATATTCTACCATTTGGAAGATCAATAGTGATATTGTTCTTGACTCGCCACAGTTTTAGTAAAATGGATCTTTTTCAGAAAACAGTAGTGGGAGTATGGTTGAACTGGAAGTGATTCCAGAACCGCGAACGATTACGGAAAATTTAATAGGACCTATATATTCAATCAGGTTTGACATTCCAATAGCCACTCCGCAGATATGATGGGTAACCCCAGACACCCGAGAGGTACTCCGGTACCCTCAAGGACGGTGACAGGGAGGATCTTGTTTACCCAGACTTGACACTACTGTTGTTCCAGGATATGAGACCCGGTAGGAGGATTGTCGTAGTCAGTGGGAGCAGCGGAAGCATAGTGGGCAAGATGCTTATATCTATTTATAGACTTGACCAGTTATAGCGGAGATAGATCATCTGATTTTGATGTGACAGTCATGAGTTTGACTTCAATCAGGATAGGGGATGGATCTGTTAAGAAGGTAGTAGGGTGTGATGTCATGGTATCTGGATGACATACACAGAGTAGGAAGTAAAATTCTTATACTACGATCGGTTGTACTGTGGTCGTCACACAGTTGTTTCTCCAGACAGGATATGGATATAATATTTGACATTCTGGTTTCTAGATCTATGGTTTTAGATCTAGATTTGGGTAGTTTCCCAATGTGGGTACTTTGACAGTATTCTAATGGTTTTTAGAATAGATGACTCCTAGCATGGTGGTGTACCTGCAGGTGATGTAGTCACCCTCTCTAAAGGTGTCTTACAGACTAAAGGGGAGAGGGATGTGCATGATTGGCAGATCACTTTCTTAGGCAATTGAGTCAATCATGAGATGTCAAGTACCACACCAAATGTTGGTTTTGCACTAGATGCAATAATTTTGTATTAATCCAATCCTGGAGAAACATAAGGAAGCGGTTATAAAAACATAAGTGCATGTTCTACGGATTTGATGACGGCAGCCTCCTTCGGGAGACGGTTATCATTCCAGGCTTCAAAGGTGACATAGTAGACAGAGTGATTGTCAGAGTTATAGTTTTTCCTCTCACAAGGGAAAGTATTATGGACAGGTGGTCCAAGAGGATACAGTGGGAGGCTTGGTGCTGGATACTGATTAGGTTCAGTGATCGGTACAGTCTAAGAAGTTTGGATTTGGAGTTCATTTATGAACTTGGTCCCATCAAATATCCAGACATATTCTAAGACAGGTATTACTCAATTCGGGAGATGGCTTTCTCCGCGAATTTGAGATTAAGAGAGATATAGAAAGAAACATCTAGGCGGATCCACTCACTGAGGCTATTTCTCGAACACAATAGTTTTACAAACGGGCTTTGTGAAACTGATTAGTAGAGGAGTTAGATGTTCGGTTTCACACGGGCTGTAAGTAGTCGACATCGCAATAATTAGCCTTAAGTGCAAGTGGGAGATTGTTGGAGATAGTGCCCTCAGAGTCAATTATTGGATCGCAAGTACGTGATTGCAATGATTGCGGAGGACCTATACCAGTAGGACAGTCTTACTCGAGATGATAGTATGCTATCTGGTTTGCCTTTATTAGTCGTGTACATGTTCAGGTGACTGATTACATGTTACACTTTGATAGAGCCCTTAGGATCTTGCTTTACCACCAACTGTATGATGGCGATCATATACGTGAGAGTTGGGTGGTTTATACGCATATCCTTAATTGTGGTCCCTAGTCGTGGGAGTTTCGAGACAGGGCATCGATACTCCGGAGTAGACTAGTGTGTACAGTCGAGACCCCGACGAGGGGCGGTGGCCGGTCTCACAAGCCACTGGTGTCAGTTGGATCACCTAAGATGTATACAGGTGCTCATTGGGTTATGAGTACACCGGACAGGACTCGCCGGGAATCTGCTAGTTAGTACTATACCTATCGTCAGATAGCAGTTCCCTGGTGACATGTGTACAGGTTAGTTCATCGACCTGAGGTCGTCATTTGTCTCGTGTGAGTTCCCACTGTACTTTGATTTCTACCCTACCACGGCTCAAAGGAGTCGTGCAAACAGGTAGTTTTTGGGTACAGTCCCGAGCCATATGGAGGCACGTGAGCGGATCGGCAGGGGATTCGTCTCTCCCGGTATTGGGGGCGAGGTCGTGCTGTGTCTAGGAGAGCCATTACACAAAGTCCATGGCCATGGCAGGAGATTTACTGGTAGGTACTCCAGTAGTATCTCAGAGTGTTATTGGGCTACACTCCGACACGACTTATACTGCTATTGGGGGTCTGACGTTACTAGCCCCCTAGGCAGATATGCAATACTCATAGACGAACGGACCGGACTGTATATACATTGTCGCTGTTAGGCTCAGTAGGGTTTCCGGATGAGTTCGCTCATCGGCCTCCCTTGAGGTCAGTCCATGGGCAGCCGTTACGCATAGCTAGTGCCGCTGACGGTTTGTGGTTAAACCCTCTGCCAGGGTACTGACGAGTCATTAGAGTTCCCCACAGACAGTTTCCCAAGTTCGGGCGAAACGTTGTAGAGGCCGTATGGTTTTATGGCAGGGTTCGGCAAATGCACGTGCGTTTACGCACGTGTTATTTTTCGGGCAGATGATACTGGTCGGCTTTGGTTTAAGCCGGATCCGAGTATTATATTGAGTAGATATAATATCTTTGTCTCAGTTGCATTTATATTAGGTCGTAATACAAATGCGGGTATATTTATACAGTTACGGGGTTATCGTGAAAGTCGTTTCAGGATCACTTTTGGAAGTTGCCAGTTTCCAGTTTTCTATCAGCCGTCTTTTAACATTCGGTTAAAGACGGATTTATCTTTTCTTGGATGAGGGTGAGTCATGCTTCTAGAAGGTTCTAGAAGGTTCTAGAAGGTGGTGACTAGGTTAGAATGGTGTTGTGTTTTCATTGGTTGCTTTTGGTGTGTTCACACTTGAGATATTTGTTTGTGTTCACACATGATATTTTCTTATGGTTACCTCCCCCTCTCCTACACTCACCTCCCTCTTTGCATATATATGGCCGGCCCCCTCTCCTCCTACTCACTCACTTGAGTTTTCATTTGCAAAAGATTATGATAGTTTTCGGTGTATGGAATTCACAGCTCAATTCATTCCATCACCCGATTCCCTCGGCAACTTCATTAACCGATCGTCCACGGATTTGGACAAAGTGAGACAAAGTCATCTACTCATTCTCTACATCATTCTTGGTCGTCTCTTTTAGCAAACTTGACGACCGAGTTGCCTCAAGTCAGAGGCGGGAGCTCGTTTAAAGAATCATTGACGTGGTTCCACCTGGACGAGCAGATCGGAGATCGACGAGATCGGAGCAGCCGCAATGGAGCGTGGGATGATGGTTAAAGAATGAAGGACTCGGATCGTTCGGTATAACCTTTCTACACTCTTTACAGTTTGTTAGTTTAGCAATAATGGCAGATCCGGGTTAAAGTATACGATAGCGCCAGTTAAAAGTTTTTTGTTCCGCATTTGGCGTCTGTAGTCGGCCGGGGCGCTACCGTAGGCTTACAGAAAGTTAACCCTCGTCATAGCCTGGCATAACCCACAAACTGCTATTACTGAAACGTGCCTTGAGTTATCCAGAGTCTGGTTTTAAGCATAAGCCGGATAACTCTATATACCTTAACATCGTCAAGATATGAACCATTCTATATACAATATAGAAACAGAGGCACTGATTTAATTGGAACCAGATTCAAATCATGCAGTTGTCTCCAGTGCATGTCAACTAAATGGAGAAAGGCCGATCAGTATTACTCAACTAGGAGTGCATCCAGATATGAGTAACCTGAAAGAGAAGCATGTTCTCAAAACCATTACTATCAACTGAATACCAAACACAAGTATCTACATCTTCGATCACCTTGAAGTATCCTAATACTTGCAACACATGGTTCTCTACTTTATTCATATACCTATAACTTCTCAAAATTTGGACCTTGAATTTCTACGAAATACTTGTCTAAAACTGGAGAAGTCATAAGTAAACAGAATATAGTACGAGGACCAACCCCTTCGTCCAAATGGACACTAGACAACATACAATACTTTGTATAAGTCCCCTAAGTTGAATAACTCAGACCCTGTGCGTCGTAGGTTGAAAACTGTGCTATGGTTAAGAAGAATTACACCGCTGTTGAATGCTCTTTACCCAATCATCAACTGATATAGGTAAATGTCATGGACATAATTTCAAAAAATTATATCTCACTTTATAAAATAAACGTACATATATATCAGTTTGAAATTGGTGCATAACAACGAATATTCAAAACCAATTATATGCCATCAGGCAAAACCCCAGGCGATTTCCTCAAATGTCACCAATTACAATGAATTCTGATAGAATGATGATATAAACACCTAATTCCCAATAACTTACTCCTACTCATCATCTGTAAAACCATACAGATATGAGAATCAAACCTGGTAAATACATACCCAGGAGTACGGACCTAATTGGGAAATCAGTTTTTAATTAACAACGCATAGTGAAACTGAAACATGAAAATGTTTCGAAGGGGTAGCCGGGTATTCCTAGTAATGCCTCTTCCATTATCCAGATTCATGACTGTAACCGTATATTTCCTTGCCATCTCTCCACATCCCTTTATTTGTCTTTACTCATTACCTTCTGTACACCACCCTTAAGCTAAATGGTTTTCTTCCTTCCCTACCGTTCGGCACTATCCTATGGTTTGGAAGAAGACTATCCAATAAGCGTAATAGGTGTACTTTCCTAATCCTAGGAGTATTCGCAACCTGAGAGAAGGTAAAGATAAATGACAACTGAATAGTCCTATTCAATTTCTCCTGAATAGGAGAAATGCAAAGGTGAAGTAGGAGTGGCGATGAGCTACGCGGTTTGGTCGTGAATGATAGCAGTCGCAATTTACTTTGCTCTCTTTCTAATCCCTTTATTTGTCTTTACTTATTACCTTCTGTACACCACACTTGGGCTAATTGGTTTTCTTCCTTCCCCATCTTTCGGCAGCTGCCTATGGTTTGGACGAAGACTATCCAATAAGCGCAATAGGTGTACCCTCCTTATCTAAGGAGACCTCGCAACATGAGAGAAGGTAAAAGGAAAAGACAACTGAATAGTCCTAGTCAATTTCTCCAGAACCGGAAACCATCCTCGAATCTGAAACAAGTTTCTTCGAGTTCGTATGTAACTATACAATGGTCATATCCAATAAATGTGGATCTTCGTAGTGATACAGAATGTTCAGGAGAAAAGCAAAGGGTTAAAGTAGGAGTGGCAATGAAGTATGCAACTCTGACAATCCAAAAGTCAGTATGTTTTAAGAAGGTTCAGTTAACTTGGTTACCGAGTTATAGTCTAGGGTCGGGTCATGGTCGCTGCCAAAGAGAGTGAGAAAAGAAACACTCAGCGTGCACTCTAACCTAGATCAGAATGGTCAATCGTTTTATATAATCAGGATGTCTCCCACTGTATCCTCAAATTCTCCTCCAAACCTAAAAGAAGAATTAGTCGGGATCATCTAAAATCACCCGAGGAGTAAACCAACTCATCAGTGGGAATCGGGATCCAACTATCATCGCATGATAACCTGATGGAATCCACTCAAGTTATCACACTCCAGAAGGTATGCGCATGCCTGGCAAGTTTCTTGTATATTTGAAACTCCCGATGTGATTTCTACCCCATGGTCTTATGGCCTTGACGAAGGCCAACATATCATAAGTCACATGTCAAGTTCTACCCATCATTATCCAGGTTAATTTGAACCCACCCTACATACCCTTGACGAAGGCAAAAATAGTAGTACGACTGTCCCAAACCAACGCATCTATCTATTCAACAGAAAAGTAACAAATAGCTACCATACACTATGCCTTGACGAAGGCCAATATACATAGCATGAATACTAAGTGCCATCCGTATGAAATGACGGAGGGCTACGAATGGTTTTTGGCGAAAAACCTTTAACGTAATGAACTTGATATCGTTGAAGGAACCGAATAGATTTTTATAAATATATAGTGGCGAAAACCTCTGCTGAAGAAGTCACTCCCGGTGAATGGATCACAGCTCTTTCCTCATCGAATGAGGTGCAGGATATTTCAAACTGAATACCTCGATGCAAAGCAAAATGTAATCAACTATAGTGAAGTTATTACGCTGACGCAAAACTCTGCCCAAGGGGTCACTCCCGATGAAGGGATCTCGGCCCTTGCCTCATCGAATGAGGTGCTGGATATTCATAACTGAATACCACTGTGCAAAACAAAAGAAAACGTCCTTGTAATAACAGCTTTTTAAAATTTGTTCCAACAACATCGAATAGGTTTGTTTTCCTTGCATTGATCAGAATCAATGCAGTCCCATCATTTAATCACACCATAAAAGAACGAAAATATGATGTACGTATATACCATCCGTATTCGCCACTGGGTCCCATCATCACTCGTTAGGTTACTTAAATAACAACAGAGCGGGGACTGGACTAGCGCGAGTGTAAAGCATATACAACATCTACTAGTATATATAACAATATATATTGATCGCTCTAGACGTAATAAATGCAACATCACAGAAAAGAAATAAGCATCACAGAACAATACAGATAATCTGGGAGCCCCGGGTTTCCTTTGAGCTGCAAGTGAAACCCGACGTTCCCCTGGTCGTATGGATAGCCCGTGCAATGAAAACCTAGACCCCTACGAGTGCGGCAAGTTATCCGCCAAAACCAGAAGCGAGGCAGCCCCCTTCATCAAAGTGAATGGGCCACCCAGCACTTCACGGAATCCGGTAACTTGAGCACCCCTCCTTGGGACAACCTGTACCCTCTACGAGTGCGGCGAATAGCCTGCCAATTCTGGAGTGAGGCCCCCTCCTTCTCAACGCCATGAGATGCGGATGTAGGGTTACTAGGCACTCTCACAAGGGTCTACAAGGCATCAACCATGCCCGATTTAAAATTTAGACGTGCCGAATAACCCTAACCAAGATCTTTAAACTAGAGATTAGGCGAAACAAAGCATGTTAAACACTTTAACATCTAAGAGTTTGGGATTACAACCTTTGTAGTCCGGTCCTTCACTTCTCAAGATCATGTTGAGGTCCCTTCGCTACGATCATCGAGTTTCCGGACTATAGAGAGGCTCCACGAAGAGAAAGATGCAAACTTGCTTCCGATCTTCGATAACAAAGATAATCTACCTTGAAGTTTCTTTAACACAAGCTCTCACTCACTAAATGAAGTGAACACCCTAATCTAATTGGCAAGAATAGATTAGGATGATGAAGTAGGAATTTAGCACTCTTTTGTTTTCTTAATCTCACTCAAAATCATCACTAATGAAAAATCTAGAAAGTTTTTCCATGAAAGAAGAAGAAGGAAGAAGAAGATCTAATCCTTTTGTGATGAATAATGAAAGTCAAGTGTGAGGTTAGAAATGCAACCATGGTATATGTAACCCTTGTAGAGATTTAACTAAGGTTAAAGGGTTGGGTTGGGTTAAAACAATTATCTTGCAAAATATCAAAACAAATATCTTTGCACAAAACAAAACAAAAACTTCGAGAAGGTTCTAGAAAAGATTAACCCAAATCAAACCCTAACCATGTTTAATCTCCACTAAACATGTTGCATTAAAAACCCTAATATGTTACAATATTATACATCACATACACAATATTTATTGTAACAAAATAAAATAATGCAATTAACATATATCGCATATATATCAATGTATTACCCAAGTGAGAAAAAGAATCTTTTAGTGAGCTTATATCAGTTAATGTAATTTAATATATCAAATATATAATTATACATTAAATTATCGAATCAACACTTGATCCGATAATCCGGCTATTTCACAAATAACCGACTAATATAATCTGTATCAGTTAATCGAATCAACACTTGATCCGATGACCCGGCTATATCACATATACCCGGCCGATCTCTCATATCGCGAGAATCTAATACGGTATCACATACACGTATTGTTCTCGGTCCCGCACATATCATATATGTGTTCCTACTCCGTTTTGCCTGAGTCAAGAAGCCACTGTGTAGGACTCTAAAGAATCGTCAATACGCCGGCAGTAGGTGATGATCATATCAAACACCCACAAGCTGCAAGCGGTCAGCTAAACGTAACAGCCACCCAGGTATTGAGCAATCAGAAGATCAACAAGCAAGCCTGTACTTTCTCCTGTGAATCTAATCAGTAACACTCCCGTTCAGTCCGGTCTCTTCGTCTGATATGTCGCATATCTCGCCTAGGGGTGGTAAACGTCAGACCTCAGTAGCTTGATAAGTCGTGTCGATATGAGGTCTATAACAGTTCGAGAAACTACTGATAACACTTACAGTAAATCTCAGCAACCTTGGCCAGGGATTTCCAGTTATAGCCAATCGAACACAGCGCAACATCAACTCCCTATACCGGGAGAGACGAATCCCCTCCTATCGCTCATTGCCGCCAAGTGATTCGGGACTGTACCCAAAAGCCACCTTTTTGCACGCCCTCTTGGACGTGGTATGATGGAAATCAATGCACAGTGGAAAACACACAAGACTCTATGACGATCTCGGGTCTACAGACTAACCTGTACCAGTGTCACCAGAGAACTGCCATCTGACGTGAGGTATAATACCATCTGGGAGTTCATGGCGAGTCCGTCCAGTATACCCAGTCTCCACTGAGCACCCGTATACCTTCTATGATGTCAAACACCAATGGATATGGGATCATCCATCGCCCATCATATGGGTTAAGAAGCGCATACGCTAGTCTACTCTGGAGTATCGATGCCCTGTCTCGGTACTCCCACGACTAGGAACATTTGAAGGATGTACTTGACGACTACACTGTCCCCACTAGTATGATCCGCATCATAGTCCTGGTAGTCAAATACTCATCCTAAGGGCTTTATCAACATGTAACATAGAGACAATCAGAGTACATGTTAAGATAAAGTACAACCAAATAGCATACTATCATGTCGAGCAAGAAGGTCCTCCCTATATATGTCCAAGAATCCACTACAATTGTCACGACCCGAAAGAGCACGTGACTGGCCCTTGAACCATATGAAGTCTATAGGACCCCATCTGATCCAAGTAAGCCAAAAGCCCAGCAATCTAAAACCATTTAATGAGTAAATAAGGAAAACTCGTTTTGAAAAGTAAGGAAATCATGTTTCGAAAATCAAAGTTTTTAAATAACTAAGCCGAATGTGTAGTTCCTGAAAATTTCGGCAGAGTTTCCTTTGTAAAAACTGGCCCCGAACAGGGTACAACAAGAATAATATAAGAAATGATAAAAGGCATCCCCAAGCGGGAGCTAGCTCTTCGTCAATCGACGGTCACAACCACGCAAGCAATAATAATATACAACGCCTAAGGGCGAGGATCAAAACCCAAAAAGAAACTCAAAACAGCCAGAAAACCGTAATACTACAAGCGCGACTCTAAGGTCGAAATAATACAACACTGTTTTCTAAGTCTGAAACAATATACAAGTTTTGGGTTGATGGAAATTCTAGATACAATAAATAATATAAGTACAATGGTGGTTCTTGATGCAAAAGAGACCACCTACCAAATGCAATTCACCCGCAAGGAAGCAGTGTGCCAGAAATGCCGCAAAGGAACCTGTACGGCAAAACCTGCAAGAACTGTGGCACAACGGGGGTGAGTTGCCAACTCGTGAATAGAAAATATCTACAAGCAGAGATCGAATGCATGACCCATCCTAGGTCAATACGATCAGATATATAAACCTCAATATGAATAGGTCTGAAACATGCTAAACTGGCAATGTAATCTCTATACATGAATGTAATGACAAGTGCTCGTGCCAGTGCCTCAGGTAATAGCATATCATAAATGTGAGGTACAATCAATGAAATCAATCTGCATGCACGTGGATCCCGTCCACTCGTCACCCAATGACAATAACCATCATGCATGTAAATATCATCAGCATATGCATGGAAATATGAGGATATAAACCACCAGTGTCCCTCGCGACACGTCAAAATCATGGAACCGGAGTGCCCAGCATCGGCACTCGAAAACATCATGAAAACTGTGCCCAGCATCGGCACGTAAATCCTCATATATCGGGCTCCGTCAGTCCGGATCGGCCCACAGGCTCTGTCTGCGGTATCTGCCCTCGGCCCCGGCAGTACGCCTATATCCATGTATCGACTCTGGTCGGTATCCTCCGGATAACCGCCAGGTCCAACAAAATCACCGGTAGGCAGTAGTCCCTCTGCCAGGCTCACCGTCTACTACACAGCGAAACCGTTCTCGCCCCGGGGTACCATACCGGGTCCACCATGTACCCGCAATCGGCCTCATCCGCCTCCTCGAATCGGGTTTCACATCTCGCTCTCAGCACCGAGAAAACACATGGTGGACGCACTGAAATATCATATCAAGGGTAACCGGGTTTTTAAAACAATTACATATTCTCTTTGAAACACCCACGGTTCCCAAAACCAGAAATATCATGGAAACAGCATATCTCAATGCGTATAATCCGAAAGCAGCATGTATGCGACATATAGCAGAAAGGTAAGCATACCATATGTCATGCAAGGGTCATATCCTGAATGCAACAGTACTACAGTGTAGTGACATAGCAATTATCGATGATAAAGTGTGTGAGCCGGCAACAGTGTACGTGGAACATACGCATCATCGATAATGGTGCGGGTGTCCTAGCAGCATGACAGAAATATATCAACAATATAAGCGATGCAATGCAAACAACATGAATGTGCGGAATCGAGTAATCAACGCAACAGTAGAGAACCTGCCTCAATAGATATATCATGCAACCTTGCCTTTTGAAATAAGACGAATCAGGGCTTTTGGTAAAATAAGGGCTACGGTGTTTTAAGAAAAGATGCATCGTTTGAAATATCCGTATAAACCCTTTTGCTTATCTTTAAAATATCTCCGATTCGTTAGTTTTGAAATAGGTATGACTCGGGTCTAGTCTAACGCCTACTATGCAAACTACGAACCGACAGTCAAGTCAAAAGAGAGGGGGTATGGAAACCACCTAAATCTGAGTCGATATCACACTATCTCATCACATGACAAGCATCACTACCATCATATCACATCTCCAATACGAACTCTGTCATGTCGCCAAATCTCACGGCCTCAATCGAATCTCATCGACTCATCTCAATCCCACGTATCATCCTCAAAACCCGTATATAAACACATAGTCCCATACCCATGTGTAGATATACACCATCATATGCACACAGATATATGAAAGAATGTATGCAAGTATGTGTGTATATGTGAGTGTAGGTGCAACCACTACTCTAGGGTTTCGCACTACTCAACCAATACATCTTTATCACCAATAATCCATTATTACCATCAATAACCCTAAACAACACATAATAAATATATGTGTGTATACGTATTCGTATACATCACCACGGACTGCGGGGGTGCTATACGCCATCCACCCGACTTCTCCCCGTAGATATAAATCTACTCACCTTGCTTCTCATGTATCGGTGCCGATGTCGCCATCTTCATCTTCTTTGCCTCAACATCTCGTAGGGTACCTACAAGTATATCACAATGCTAAAGCACATGAAAATCACATCGGAAACCAAAATAGCACACGCTACCCGTATAGGTAAAAACCTATCGACTCGCATGTAAACACGATCAATATCCACTTGTCGTTGACGTCCAAACGCCACCCGACAGGAATGAATCACCAAATACCAAAATCCATACTAAAACAAGTCGTAAACCATGCACCAACATAGGAAAATCAACCCAGATTTTACCCTAGATGGAATCAGTCAAAACTAGAAGTACCCAGGGTCAATACTAGAGGAAATAGGGGTATGCACAGAAAACGAGACAAATCCACCCTGCTCTGGCCGCAAATTGCGGCCAGAATGGGATAATTTGCGGCCTCAAAGTGGAGTGGGGAGCTAGGGTTTGGGGTGGTGGTTCTCTGGTGCCTGCACATCTCACTGTCAACTCAGTTTTATTTTAGGGATCTCGGGGTGATAGCAGATTACACAAAACAGTGACAGATTTCCAGTTTTTCCGATATCGGTTCCGTAATTCCGTATTCTGGTTCCAATTCCAGGTTTGGGTCCAATTTAGCATCACACAAGGGATTCTAAGGTCACCACGATCCTCAATTTCATCTTTAAATTCAGTTTTACCCTAAACCCTAACTTGAATTCTCCAAAGTCCACAAACAACACAATATCGATATGAAACTAGAATAGATGTACAAGTAATGAGATACTACTCTAATAGGTGCAGAAATTACCTCCTTTGGCAACTCAAGAAAATTCTTGAGTTGCTCAAAGTCCTCCAAATCCAATCTTGCTAGGTTCAATGGGTAGCTAGTTAGCTTGGGAGTATGTTTTGTGAAGTGGGAATGGGGTTTTGGCTTTGTTTTCATGGTGGATCTAGAGTTTCATGAAGAGGGAGAGAGAGGGAGAGAGAGGGCAGCAGCTCAAGAGAGGGAGAGGAGAGAGAATGAGAAAGGGAAAATGATGGGAGTATGGTTCAAAAAGTGGGGGTTGACCTAATCTCCCTCTCTCATCACTTACTTTTTCGTTTTCTTTTCTTTTCCTCACTAAACTCTTCTCACTTGAATAGTAGACCCAAAAGAAAAACCATGGCAAAAGAAATGTAACACAAGTGTAACAAGAGTGGAAAATGATATGTGCACATTTTTGCACAAAAATGCTAAAAATCTAATTAGCGATTTTTAATCGCGGTTAGCACTAAATTAGCATAAAAATAATCTTAAAAACTTTTAAATGGCATAATTCCATAAAATACCTTATTTTAGAATTTTCCATAATTTTTCCCCATTTATTTGTATTTAATTATACCAGAATATTAAAATATTCATTAAAATAATATTAAATTATAAAATTTCCCAAAAATCATATTTTATTATTTTGAAGACGTTACAATCTACCCCCCTTAAAGAAATTCGGTCCCCGAATTTAAATTTAAATCCCCAAATGCTAAATTATTTCAATACAAATTCTAAGTTATCGGGGCTCCGAAATCAGCAATACATAAAACATCATAGCGCAATGCATGCGCATGAGTACTGAGCAGATAACTCAAAAGCAACACTCCATCAAGCATCCCGCAATCATCGGAGTCATGGTAAAGACACAAATGTCAAATCCAATAGAAAATCAATATGATATAAATCAGAACTATACATGTAGACATCCAATCTATACATGTGAATAGCTGAAGAAAATGCATGCCAAATCTTTTTAAGTCGCTGTGCGATGCACGTAACACTGTACAGTGGCAGACGTTTTTCACAAGGAAATAACTATATACGTATATATATATTCTTTGTTTAATAGGTGCGTTCCGCCGTTTTGAAAACAATTTAGAAGGTTTCCTTGTTTTTAAACGTTTCGTGTCATATCGGACACGTAGGTATATATACACCGAGACTATAGCTCGCTTTTCGGAAATCCCTTCGATAACTATCGATGCATGCAAAATATAACCAGGTACTGTCCACTGACTAGTCCTGCTCAGTATGAAAGCAAATATCCAACATCATAAAAAGTACTGCTCCAAAAGGAATAAATCCCAAAAATGCACATAACACCACCCTGTGCGTCTGGCGCGCACGGAAATCAAAATCCATATATGTGCTAAACATGTGCACAAAACAACATCTAGGTGCAACGGGTGTGCACGAAGCATCTGTCATAGGCAACGGGTGTGCTTGACAGCCAGAAATCCGGTGCATCTGACATGCACGAAGAATCTCGATTTAGTGCATCGGGTGTGCACCAAAATCGCATCTCAACATATGCGCCCAACATGCGCGAAAATCCAAATCGGTGCATCTATCATGCAAGAATGAAAATCTAAACCCTGAGCACTCAATATGCACGGAATCACAGAAATCCAATAGCAACGCCGAATATGCGTAAGCCCAGTCAAAAGCACGGAGTGCAAGAATCCACATCAACATCACAATCAAAATCGACTTACCGAAAGGCATCAAATCGAAGTCAGGTGCAACCGAAATGCACAAAATATAAATCCGGTGCAACGAAGGCACGAAATATAAATCCGATGCGGTAAACGCAAGAAACATAAAACTGGTGCGACAAACGCACGAAGTATAGAACTTGTGCATCCCATGCACAAATACCAGCAATAACTCAAATGCGTAAGCAGCAACACCAAGTGTACCCAGATATAAAGAAAATCATAAACGTGTGCAACTGCGTGCACAAAATACATATCAATGCACTACAAGCACATATAAGCTATACCGAGTGCAAAAAATCAAACACTAAAGGTACATGAAACTATGCTGGAAGCGTAAATCAAATCACCGGCATAAAATAGGCATAAAATCGCAATCAACACCTCAAGAGTAATAACTATGTGTAAGGTATAAATACCCAGTAAGTACAACCATGGTGCACAAAATCAAATATCATAAAACTCAGTCATCAAGACTAAATCACGCGAATAGATCGCCCAAAATACCGAAATCCAAAGCGACGGATACGTGATAATCAAATCATAAAATCACAAATCATAAATACCATCGTCGGTATATCCTCCTTCAGGGTCGAGAAGGTACCGGTACATCCGATGCTAGCTGCGCAAGATATCTACTTGCCTCTTGCTCGCGGCTGGCGTCCTCTGTCTCTGGTTCCTGATCTTTCCTGTAGATTACCAATCTCGCAATCCATCGGCTCATCGGCCCGGTCAGGAGTGCTGACAGGAACGATTCCGTTCTGGCACTTTCCTGGTCATCTCTCGGTCAATCCTCACGACCGCTCGTAAAGCAGCACATCTCTGGCGCCGACCTCGGGTCCTCTGAATGCCCATCGCACATCCGATCCTGGGTGCAACTCTTATTGCAGCAGTGTACTGGAAGTAATCCTACTCAAGGTCTCTTCTGATCTTGCCTAAGCCAAACTGTAAGGAGGCTGGTACTCTGGCGTAATCTTTCCTCGCTTTCTGAACATCTGCACCCTTAGTACAACATCTCCTCGGAAGCTGGTCGCATCCCTGCGCCTCTGTATGCATGTCCGGCCTTTAATCTTAACGGGGTGTAGTAACAGCTCGTCTGCCTCTCGCACGAACTTCTTGTCCCGCTTGTCTGTATCATCGACCATTCGACGTCGCGTCCTCATCTGCGCACTACAATGTCCTCGGCTACGGTCCATCCGAAGTCTCTAACACGGACTCGAAATCATGAACTCGGTATCTTCATCACTACGTAGAAGATATCTAGCCGAACACGTCCTCAGCATGCATAACGCATCTCTGATGTCAACGGAGTGAAACGTCATCTCGTGCGAACTCTTTACTCCACCTTGCTCCAATATCGACTGATTCAGACTCACCTCATAGTGGCTACACGGACTGCGCTCCGACGGCTATGCTCGTATCTGGAGTCTCCCAAGCAGTGTCCCATCACATGATATCCGAATGATGTCAAACCATCCGATCGACTCGTCAGAACCTCACAATCCCCCAAGAGCTCAACATCTCGGGTACAGTTTAATAGTATCGAGTACAAACCACAGCATCGGTGGTCCAGCCGTAGAAGGGCAAACCCAAGCCTCACTAATGGCGCCGAGGAACTGCCGCAAACCCTAAGGTTCAAAGGCTTTCACACGGTCATTAAGTCGAGTTAGGGTTTCATTCTTCTAGAGGGTCCATAGAATCGCTTGCATGTCTTTCCGAATACTTTAAACTTGGAAAATAGGTTCCTGATATTCGATCGTCTCAATCGACTCTCAACGAACCTGCGTGAAGTCGTCTCTAGCTGGAATCAATCTACCTGATGACCTCGCATCGGGGTAAGCGAACGAACCACATGTCCTAGTCATTAATCCTCGGTGACTAGCGACTCACTATCACATCTCTAAGAATATGCTCATGCTGCAGTAGCTCCAATCATCTGGGCGATATCTCATCACTCGCAGCAGCAACTGGCTCATTCGTCGGTACGCTAAGCAGCGCCTCAATCATCCTAAATAAGCGATATATGAACAGTCATCACATCCTGGCTGGCCTCTATCAGTGGCTCAATCCTCTGGTGCCGATCAGCACAACCGGAAAATCTCGCCACAGCGATCTGTCAAACGCTCAAAGTGCGGAAACACAAAATATGAAGCCTCAAAGCAACCGTATGTCTCTGGAATCACGCCCTGGTCAGCCCTCGTCCCCGACGAGCTCATGCTGACACAACTCGAGCCGTAGCTCACTCTGCCAGTGCAATCACGGCAGCAAAACCACAACCAGTATCGATGAAGATAGATCATAGGAAGGAATACAATACTGTGCAAGGAAATGTACAACCTAAGGTTTCTTAAGCGGAGCGGCGTGAAGTAAGTATGCCGCGGAACATACCCACGGTACGTCACTCTACTTTAGTCACCTATTCCATCAACCAAGGGTCATCCTACATGACGAAAGTTCGGGTTTAATACCCCCTCGACTAAGTCTAAGTTCCGTAAGGTCAAGCCTAAGTTCCGTATATAAATAATGCCCTAGGCTCCACATAGTCAAACTCAGACTCGAACCAAGGTCAACCTAGCGCTCTGATACCAACTTTGTCACGACCCGAAAGAGCACGTGACTGGCCCTTGAACCATATGAAGTCTATAGGACCCCATCTGATCCAAGTAAGCCAAAGGCCCAGCAATCTAAAACCATTTAAAAAGTAAATAAGGAAAACTAGTTTTGAAAAGTAAGGAAATCATGTTTCGAAAATCAAAGTTTTTAAATAACTAAGCCGACTGTGTATTTTTAAAATGTGTAACCTTTCCTGAAAATTTCGGCAGAGTTTCCTTTGTAAAAACTGGCCCCGAACGGGGTACAACAAGAATAATATAAGGAATGATAAAAGGCATCCCCAAGCGGGAGCTAGCTCTTCGTCAATCGACGGTCACAACCACGCAAGCAATAATAATATACAACGCCTAAGGGCGAGGATCAAAACCCAAAAAGAAACTCAAAACAGCCAGAAAACCGTAATACTACAAGCGCGACTCTAAGGTCGAAATAATACAACACTGTTTTCTAAGTCTGAAACAATATACAAGTTTTGGGTTGATGGAAATTCTAGATACAATAAATAATATAAGTACAATGGTGGTTCTTGATGCAAAAGAGACCACCTACCAAATGCAATTCACCCGCAAGGAAGCAGTGCGCCAAAAATGCCGCAAAGGAACCTGTACGGCAAAACCTGCAAGAACTGTGGCACAACGGGGGTGAGTTGCCAACTCGTGAATAGAAAATATCTACAAGCAGAGATCGAATGCATGACCCATCCTAGGTCAATACGATCAGATATATAAACCTCAATATGAATAGGTCTGAAACATGCTAAACTGGCAATGTAATCTCTATACATGAGTGTAATGACAAGTGCTCGTGCCAGTGCCTCAGGTAATAGCATATCATAAATGTGAGGTACAATCAATGAAATCAATCTGCATGCACGTGGATCCCGTCCACTCGTCACCCAATGACAATAACCATCATGCATGTAAATATCATCAGCATATGCATGGAAATATGAGGATATAAACCACCTGTGTCCCTCGCGACACGTCAAAATTATGGAACCGGAGTGTCCAGCATCGGCACTCGAAAACATCATGAAAACTGTGCCCAGCATCGGCACGTAAATCCTCATATATCGGGCTCCGTCAGTCCGGATCGGCCCACAGGCTCTGTCTGCAGTATCGGCCCTCGGCCCCGGCAGTACGCCTATATCCATCTATCGACTCTGGTCGGTATCCTCCGTATAACCGCCAGGTCCAACAAAATCACCGGTAGGCAGTAGTCCCTCTGCCAGGCTCACCGTCTACTACACAGCGAAACCGTTCTCGCCCCGGTGTACCATACCGGGTCCACCATGTACCCGCAATCGGCCTCATCCGCCTCCTCGAATCGGGTTTCACATCTCGCTCTCAGCACCGAGAAAACACATGGTGGACGCACTGAAATATCATATCACGGGTAACCGGGTTTTTAAAACAATTACATATTCTCTTTGAAACACCCACGGTTCCCAAAACCAGAAATATCATGGAAACAGCATATCTCAATGCGTATAATCCGAAAGCAGCATGTATGCGACATATAGCAGAAAGGTAAGCATACCAATATGTCATGCAAGGGTCATATCCTGAATGCAACAGTACTACAGTGTAGTGACATGGCAATTATCGATGATAAAGTGTGTGAGCCGGCAACAGTGTACGTGGAACATACGCATCATCGATAATGGTGCTGGTGTCCTAGCAGCATGACTGAAATATATCAACAATATAAGCGAAGCAATGCAAACAACATGAATGTGCGGAATCGAGTAATCAACGCAACAGTAGAGAACCTGCCTCAATAGATATATCATGCAACCTTGCCTTTTGAAATAGGACGAATCAGGGCTTTTGGTAAAATAAGGGCTACGGTGTTTTAAGAAAAGATGCATCGTTTGAAATATCCGTATAAACCCTTTTGCTTATCTTTAAAATATCCCCGATTCGTTTGTTTTGAAATAGGTATGACTCAGGTCTAGTCTAACGCCTACTATGCGAACTACGAACCCACAGTCAAGTCAAAAGAGAGGGGTATGGAAACCACCTAAATCCGAGTCGATATCACACTATCTCATCACATGACAGGCATCACTACCATCATATCACATCTCCAATACGAACTCTGTAATGTCGCCAAATCTCACGGCCTCAATCGAATCTCATCGACTCATCTCAATCCCACGTATCATCCTCAAAACCCGTATATAAACACACAGTCCTATACCCATGTGTAGATATACACCATCATATGCGCACAGATATATGAAAGAATGTATGCAAGTATGTGTGTATATGTGAGTGTGGGTGCAACCACTACTCTAGGGTTTCGCACTACTCAACCAATACATCTTTATCACCAATAATCCATTATTACCATCAATAACCCTAAACAGCACATAATAAATATATGTGTGTATATGTATTCGTATACATCACCACGGACTGCGGGGGTGCTATACGCCATCCACCCGACTTCTCCCCGTAGATATAAATCTACTCACCTTGCTTCTCATGTATCGGTGCCGATGTCGCCATCTTCATCTTCTTTGCCTCAACATCTCGTAGGGTACCTACAAGTATATCACAACGCTAAAGCACATGAAAATCACATCGGAAACCAAAATAGCACACGCTACCCGTATAGGTAAAAACCTATCGACTCGCATGTAAACACGATCAATATCCACTTGTCGTTGACGTCCAAACGCCACCCGACAGGAATGAATCACCAAATACCAAAATCCATACTAAAACAAGTCGTAAACCATGCACCAACATAGGAAAATCAACCCAGATTTTACCCTAGATGAAATCAGTCAAAACTAGAAATACCCAGGGTCAATACTAGAGGAAATAAGGGTATGCACAGAAAACGAGACAAATCCACCCTGCTCTGGCCGCAAATTGCGGCCAGAATGGGATAATTGGCGGCCTCAAAGTAGAGTGGGGAGCTAGGGTTTAGGGTGGTGGTTCTCTGGTGCCTGCACATCTAACTGTCAACTCAGTTTTATTTTAGGGATCTCGGGGTGATAGCAGATTACACAAAACAGTGACAGATTTCCAGTTTTTCCGATATCGGTTCCGTAATTCCGTATTCTTGTTCAAATTCCAGGTTTGGGTCCAATTTAGCATCACACAAGGGATTCTAAGGTCACCACGATCCTCAATTTCATCTTTAAATTCAGTTTTACCCTAAACCCTAACTTGAATTCTCCAAAGTCCACAAACAACACAATATCGATATGAAACTAGAATAGATGTACAAGTAATGAGATACTACTCTAATAGGTGCAGAAATTACCTCCTTTGGCAACTCAAGAAAATTCTTGAGTTGCTCAAAGTCCTCCAAATCCAATCTTGCTAGGTTCAATGGGTAGCTAGTGAGCTTGGGAGTAAGTTTTGTGAAGTGGGAATGGGGTTTTGGCTTTGTTTTCATGGTGGATCTAGAGTTTCATGAAGAGGGAGAGAGAGGGAGAGAGAGGGCAGCAGCTCAAGAGAGGGAGAGGAGAGAGAATGAGAAGGGGAAAATGATGGGAGTATGGTTCAAAAAGTGGGGGTTGACCTAATCTCTCTCTCTCATCACTTACTTTTTCTTTTTCTTTTCTTTTCCTCACTAAACTCTTCTCACTTGAATAGTAGACCCAAAAGAAAAACCATGGCAAAAGAAATGTAACATAAGTGTAACAAGAGTGGAAAATGATATGTGCACATTTTTGCACAAAAATGCTAAAAATCTAATTAGCGATTTTTAATCGCGGTTAGCACTAAATTAGCATATAACTAATCTTAAAAACTTTTAAATGGCATAATTCCATAAAATACCTTATTTTAGAATTTTCCATAATTTTTCCCCATTTATTTGTATTTAATTATACCAGAATATTAAAATATTCATTAAAATAATATTAAATTATAAAATTTCCCAAAAATCATATTTTATTATTTTGAAGACGTTACAACAATATACATCATATGTACTGTAATGGCTTATAGGGCATACATATTACTAACAATCTCCCACTTGCACTAGGGTCATCTGTTGTGGTATCGCATACCCAAACAATTAGCTGTGGTTGAAGTATCTCATACTCAACCATCCCATAAAAGTCTCTACTGGGAATAAGGCCTTTGTGAGTGGATCCGCGCTGTTGTCCTCTGTGTCTACTCTCCTAAACTCGATATCCCTGGAGATCAACCATCTCCATGATTAGGTGATACTGCCTAAGAATTATATCTGGATTTCAGATGGGAAGGGGGTTCTTTGGCATAATCCATAACTCCATTGTCACACAATGGTAGGAACGAAGTTCATCTCATGAACTTTTATTTATATCCAGACTGCCTCTTTGGTAGCATCCTTGGTAACGACGTATCTTGTCTTTGATCGTCTAGTAAGTCACGGTATCTAGCTTGGAATTCTTCCAACATACCGTCCCCCCACCGAGGTTAAAGACAATGCCTGCGACTGACATTCAGTCGTCCTTATCACCATGGAACCTTTCCAGTGATTCTCCCCAGGATCGATTGATACCATCTCACTACAACTAGTGAGAATCCTAACATCCATTTAGATCTATCTCATAGATATAAAACCTAGGATTTAAGAGGTATCACCTTGATCCTATATGGAGAATCCTTGTGACAAGCGGAGATTGACCGAGCGTAGCATAGGAAACTCCTTCCCTATCAAGAGTATGTCATCCACGTACTCTACGAGGATCATCACCATACTCCCTACTACCTTTTTGTATATACAAGGTTCATCTACCATTTTGATGAAGTCAAACTCTTTGACTACCACATCAAAACAGACGTTCCAACTCCGCGATGCCAGCTTTATCACATAAAACATCTTGCACACATTCCCGCTGCTCCCACTGTCTACGAAGCCCTCTGGCTATGTACTTATAGACGCTCTCTTCCAAAACATCATTTAGAAAAGTAGTCATGACACCCAACCGCCAGATATCGTAGTCATGGTATGTAGCCGTGGCAAGTAGGATCTGGATGGACTTAAAGCATAGCTTTGAAAGTCTCAACTTTTCCATGTACACCAAGTAATCTTCTCAAGATATACTTGCTCCTGATGGGGATTTAACCCTTCAGATAAAGCAACCAAAGTCCATACTTTGTTGGTGTATAAGGATTCCATCTCAGATCGCTAAGCATCCAGCCATTCTCACAGAGTCCCCACTCCTGATGGCCTACTCGAAACTAGTTGGGTCATCATCTCATGATGCAATCCTCGCTCCCACTGTCATAGAGAAACCGAAGTATCTCTCAGGTGGATGAGGAACCCTACCAGATCGGCGGAGAGGCTGAGGTTCGTTGGAAACTATTGAATCCTCCGGTTCTACCAAATCATCAGCTGCAGTTTGTATAGCTGGAACTTTTTCCAGTTCTACCTCATGACCACTAATTTCTTCACAAGAAATTCCCTTTTACAAAGGTGGCATGCTGAGAAACAAAATATCTTTTGTTCCCCAGTTTGGTAGAAGATATTCCCTTGCGAATGCTTGGGATATCCAACAAACTTCCAGAGAACTGACCTTGCCTCGAGCTTGTCCAGATTTTGCTTTTAGACATAGGCCGGACAACCCCAAATCTTAACTTACTTAAGATATGGGCTCTTCCCATTCCATATCACATATGAAGTGGTAGGCAACTGATTTGATGGGAACCCTATTCAATAAGTATGCAGCTTCTCAAGTGCATAACTCCCAAAAGGAAATAGGAAACTCAGTAGTATTCATCATAGAGCTCACCATATCAAATATGGTGTGATTGCTCCTCCCCGATACACCGACGTGCTGTGGTGTATACGGAGGAGTGATGCTGAGAGAGAATCTCATTCCCCTTTAGAATAGTCCAGAAATCCCGTGCTCAAGTATTCTCCTCCCTGATCACATCAAAGGACATAATACTTATACCCGTTTTAGTTCTCTACTTCTAACTCATATTCATTGAATTTCTCAAAAGTTCCAGACTTGTGTTTCAACAGGAACATATGTCCGGATCTTGAGAGATAATCAGTGAATGTAATGAAGTACAAAGAACCGGTCTTGGCATGTGTAGACAGGGGACTTTCATACATCAGCATGTATCAATCCCAAGAGTTCACTAACTCTTTCTCTGTTTCTAATAAACGGAGTTGTGGTCATCTTATCTTTGTGACATGACCGGCAAGTTTCACAAGATGTAAATTCAAACTAATTTAAATATGCATCTAAATGTAACTTCAGCTAATCGGGTCGCATTGATATGACCTAGTCTACAATGCCTCAAGAAGGATTTGTTCATTTCTGAACTCTTCCTCTTGTGTGTGTTCTGTACGTTAAGAACTGTGGTTTGATTTTGAACGACTGTGCTTTTAAATAACGTGCCTGAACCGATCAACTCTTGATATAGGAAATGTTCAAAACATTATCCAACAATACAAAATTATATCCTTCTTTACTAATAAAGAGACTTGATATGATGTTGTATATCAGGTTCGGTATCTAATAACATTCGTTCAGAATCAATGTATTCTGATAATACAGGGTGATAACTGCCAACAGACTTGGCTGCAACACTTGTATCATTTCCAACTCTTGAAACTTAGCACCCGTTCTTAGTTCTCTACCTATCTGTAGCCCATGTAAAAAATTACATTTACGGGATCCTGATCCCGTATCTCATACCCAGGACGTAAAGGATACTGAGAAACAGTTCTCGGTAATGAACACACCCGAAGAAGATGCATCAGCATGCACTTTCTTCGTTTGGGTGGCATGGGAATTCTAGTAATCCCCTATTTCCTGCTCTGTCTTATAACAATTATAAGTTGGAGCGGGACCAACGTTCCTTAGCGCAGTATAACAAGCGGGTTCGGTCAATACATCCGTATTATTATCTTGATTAAGGCGTGACATAGTCGTAACCAGGAGAGAGAGAGAAGAAAACACTCAGCGTGCGCTTTTACAAGATTATATTGGTTATCAATTTATCTAATCAGGATGTCTCCCACTGTTTTAGTCAAATCTTCCTTCAAACCCTAAAAGGAAAGACTAGCCGGGATTAATTACACCCTACAAGTTCACCAATTTTTCAGCCAGGCCAGTGCTGGTACTTTGAGGGAGGTTCCCCGTGCTTTCGCACGAACCTAATTAAAATAAACCTCGTTTTTCCCAGGGGTGTAACCCCGTTAACACCTTTCTAGACACGTACTTGATCGGCTAATTGTAATGTGTAAAACTCTCCCAGGAGTAACTCTTACTCGCAGCGGGAATCGCGATCAAACTATCTTATAGAAGGTATGCAATCTCATTGCAAATTTCAACACTTGAAATTCCCAATAATATTTTACCCCTAGCAGCTTATGACCTTGGCTAAGGTCAACAAATCATAAGTGCTAGCCAAGTTCAACCCGTCATTTCCCGATTGAATTAAACCCACCCGCACGACCCTTGGCTAAGGTCAACAAAGTCGCACGACTACCCTAACTTAATCGCATCAGATGCTTATACAGATAAGCACTAATTAGCTACCGCACACTACGCCTTGGCTAAGGTCAACAAACGTAGTACGAATACTAAGTAGTAAAATGACGGAGGGCTACGACAGGTTTTTAAGAAAACCCTTTGCGTAATGAACTTGATATCTTTGTAGAATCGAGTGATTTTAGATGGAATGTTTTTGAGGCCTTTTCTAGTTTTTCTAAAGAGGTCACTCCCGGTGAAGGGATTGTCGGCTCTTTCCTCATCGAATAAGGTGCATGATATTTCACAAATACCACTGTGCAAAGCAAGAACTATAGAAGCAATCAAAAGACAAACCGAGTTTGTAGCATCTGCTAGTTTCACTGAAGAGGTCACTCCCGGTGAAGGGATCTCGGCTCTTTCCTTATCGAATAAGGTGCTGGATGTTCTACAAGGAACACCGCTATGCAAAACAAGAACTAGAGCTACCAGTTTTTAAACAAGTTTCTACAACATCTTTAGGTTTCTTTTAGTTTCATTAATCTCATTAATAAAGTCCCATTTTATTATGCTTCACAAGCATCACATTTTGAAACGAAATCTGCAATATAACATATATCTCATATATATAATATAAACATTCGTCTCAGGCAGTAATATGATCTCATCACAGAACATTGCAGCAGAAAATAACATATGAAATATTGGATATACTAGGATTTCCGTGTTTTATGCGAGCTTGTATAAAACGCGGATTCCACGGTCGCGATGAATAGCCAAACCCACATCCCTAGACCCCTATGAGAGCGGCAAGCAACACTGCCAATTCTAGGGTTAGGAGACCCGGTCTCGACTCCTCGAGATGGTCTCCCACTGGACCCTAGAACCCGGTTACTTGTGCTCCCCGCCTTGGATCTACCTAATGCGGAAAAGTAAATAATATACAATGGTGACATCATCCTCAGCCCGGAAGTGCCCCAATAAAAGAATATTACATACAAATGAATTTTACATGAATGAAAAAGAAAAACACTCATCTCACATAAAACCCCCGGCTATTCAAAACGCGACGATCCAATATAACATATCACAGCAACACATAATATCTCATATCATCAACGTAAGCAAGTATGCGTATCCCGATTGTCGTTGATGTATAGCAATGAAGCCGGAGATACACCACATACTACGCTTACGGTCACAGAAAAGAAAGTGTAAAACTACAACAGTTGGAATTCGCAACCTGCTTAGACATCGCATGCCTAACCAAATGAATTCCTTAGACATCGTATGCCTAACAATTATAAACCCCGCATTTTAGTCTCATTATCGAAAAATCTTTTCAATATCAAGTCGGGCAATTCAACAAGATTCCCGACAGCCTGATCGAATGCTTGTCGCAAACTTTAGTAGACGGCCGCACCCCCGGATGCCGTCGACGAAGTGCACTAAGGTGGAACACCGCTGCCTCGAGCACCCGAACGGATGCTTTTGGCGACGGGGTTCTCCTACAGTCACTTGGTCGGGTCTATGGGGCGTGGCTACCTATTAAGTTTACCCGGCGAGTATCCGCGTACGCTACATGATTGCGACGGACTTTTGATCACATCAAAATCCCGTAGCAACCGATCAACTGAGACTGAACTGCTAGATTTATAACATTCAAATTAGTTATCTCATAACTACTTGTGGATTCCAAATATTGTATCACATTCCAGATAAATAGACAATGTTAAACTTTCCGATCGAATAAACAAACACCCAAGATTTCCCAAATAGCTCAACACTTGAGCGGAGTTCAAAAAGTATCCATCACATGCCACAGTACCAATGGTCCAGCCGTAGAAGGGTCAAGCCAACGCCTCACATGTGGCAACACCGTACCGCCACAAACCCTAAGGTTCAGAGGCGGTTCAGATGGTCACATAATCGAGTTAAGGTTTGTGTTCTTCTAGAGGGTCCACCGAGTTACTTGCATGATTTTCCGGAAGTTTCAAACTCGAGAAAAAATCCAACTTTTGAAAAATTTTCCGACAGGGGAAAAAGTGAGTTATTGATATCCGTTCGAACTTTTTAACATGTTCTAAGATTATCCGGAAAAACTTAAACGAAGTTAAATTATCCGATCGAATCAACGAGTTCCCAATACATCCCAGAAAACTCAACACCTGAGTAGAATAAAAATTCCCAGAACAATCAGGAGATCAATATGGATGTTACTGTGTAAAACCCCAACCCCAATACTACTGTTTGGCCGCGGAACCACCGCGCAAGCCAGGTCATGCCGCGGTTCCGCGGCGCATTAAAGGTATTAAAGGGTCGTTTTGCACAGTAATCCATCAAATCACCTGTTGATTTTTCTGAGCATTTTTAATTTGAAAAATATCAACGTTTGAAAAAATTTCCACAAACTAGGGTTTTACGGGTATTCGTAGTTTGATCGGACTTTAAACTTTTTCTAGACTTCGCCTAAAGCTCTAGCTTGGCTTTGATACCACTGTAGGGTTACTAGGCACTCTCACAAGGGTCTATAAGGCATCAACAATGCCCGATTTAAAATTTAGACATGCCGAACAACCCTAACCAAGATCTTTAAACTAGAGATTAGGCAAAACAAAGCATGTTAAACACTTTAACATCTAAGAGTTTGGGATTACAACCTTTGTAGTCTGGTCCTTCACTTCTCAAGCTCCGTGATGAGGTCCCTTCGCTGCGATCATCGAGTTTCCGGACTCTAGAGAGGCTCCACGAAGAGAAAAATGCAAGCTTGCTTTCGATCTTCGATAACAAAGATGATCTACCTTGAAGTTTCTTTAACACAATCTCTTACTCACTAAATGAAGTGAACACCCTAATCTAATTGGCAATAATAGATTAGGACGATGAAGTAGGAATTTAGCACTCTTTTATTTTCTTAATCTCACTCAAAATCATCAATAATGAAAAAGCTAGAAAGCTTTTCCATGAAAGAAGAAGAAGGAAGAAGAAGATCTAATCCTTTTGTGATGAATAATGAAAGTCAAGTGTGAGATTAGAAATGTAACCATGGTATATGTAACCCTTTTAGAGATTTAACTAAGGTTAAAGGGTTGGGTTGGGTTAAAACAAATATCTTGCAAAATATCAAAACAAATATCTTTGCACAAAACAAAACAAAACCTTCTAGAAGGTTCTAGAAAAGATTAACCAAAATCAAACCCTAACCATGTTTAATCTCCACTAAACATGTTGCATTAATAACCCTAACATGTTACAATATTATATATCACATATACAATATTTATTGTAACAAAATAAAATAATACAATAAATATATATCGCATATATATCAATGTATTATCCGAGTGAGAAAAAGAATCTTTTAGTGAGCTTATATCAGTTAATGTAATTTAATATATCAAATATATAATTATACATTAAATTATCGAATCAACACTTGATCCGATAATCCGGCTATTTCACAAATAACTGACTAATATAATCTGTATCAGTTCATCGAATCAACACTTGATCCGATGACCCGGCTATATCACATATACCCGGCCGATATCTCATATCGCGAGAATCTAATACGGTATCACATACACGTATTGTTTTCGGTCCCGCACATATCATATATGTGCTCCTACTCCGTTTTGCCTGAGTCAAGAAACCTCTGTGTAGGACTCTAAAGAATCGTCAATACGCCGGCAGTAGGTGATGATCATATCAAACACTCACAAGCTGCAAGCGGTCAGCTAAACGTAACAACCACCCAGGTATTGAGCGATCAGAAGATCAACAAGCAAGCCTGTACTTTCTCCTGTGAATCCAATCAGTAACACTCCCGTACAGTCCGGTCTCTTCGTCTGATATGTCGCATATCTCGCCTAGGGGTGGTAAACGTCAGACCCCAGTAGCTTGATAAGTCATGTCGATATGAGTTCTATAACAGTTCGAGAAACCACTGATAACACTTACCAGTAAATCTTAGCAACCCTGGCCAGGGATTTCCAGTTATAGCCAATCGAACACAGCGCAACATCAACTCCCTATACTGGGAGAGACGAATCCCCTCCTATCGCTCATTGCCTCCATGTGATTCGGGACTGTACCCAAAAGCCACCTTTTTGCATGCCCTCTTGGATGTGGTATGATGGAAATCAAAGCACAGTGGGAATCACACAAGACTCTATGACAATCTCGTGTCTACAGATTAACCTGTACCAGTATCACCAGAAAACTGCCATCTGACGTGAGGTGTAATACCATCTGGGAGTTCTTGGCGAGTCCGTCCAGTGTACCCAGTCTCCACTGAGCACCCGTATACCTTCTCTGATGTCAAACACCAATGGATATGAGATCATCCATCGCCCATCATATGGGTCAAGAAGCGCATACGCTAGTCTACTCTGGAGTATCGATGCCCTGTCTCGGTACTCCCACGACTAGGAACATTTGAAGGATGTACTTGACGACTACACTGTCCCCACTAGTATGATCCGCATCATAGTCATGGTAGTCAAATACTCATCCTAAGGGCTTTATCAATATGTAACATAGAGACAATCAGAGTACATGTTAAGATAAAGTACAACCAGATAGCATACTATCATGTCGAGCAAGAAAGTCCTCCCTATATATGTTCAAGCATCCACTACAATATACATCATATGTACAGTAATGGCCTCTAGGGCATACATATAACTAACAGCGGACCCGGTGCCCTCCAGAACCCGGCTATCCGTGCACTCCACCGCGGGGTAATCCTTGTACAGAAAAGAAAAATATATATATCGGTGACATCGACCTCAACCCGGTCGTGCCCCAAGCAAATAATATACAAATAAGCGGTGACGGCTATCCATATGTCGGACGCTCGCCCCGCGATATCAAATGTATAAATAAAACTAAACTGCACTATCATTGCAACCAAGCTATCCACCACGAAGAATCCACAATAACACAGCACAACACAGAACATCAACATGAATGTCACGTTCGCAAACTCGTCTAAAAGAACTATAGAAATTAGACAAGTTGTACCGATCAAATGGCATTCATGGTCGCAGATAGAAATGTATGTACTGTAAACTTTAAACAATGTTAGAATTAACGACTTCGAAATAACTCTGAATAGCCCCCAAACAACTAGATAAAACCATATCCAAACTGGGTTAAACTAGCAATACCACTGAACCAACATTCCAGAGACAAGACCACAACCAAAATAGGAAACCCAGAAGACTTCCCCAGGCCGGCCGGCTCGGTTTTCTTGGCAATGTGCTCGGCCAAAATCTAGTGAAAATGGTTCATGCTTGGGGTGCAGTCTAGTGGTCACTTAAGTAGTCTTTTACAGTCGCTAAAATTTTTTTTGAAGAACAAATAAAATTCGACAGAAACTGGAATGCATCGAGTGATATTTCAGAGTTGTTTCGGTTTTGATAATTTAACATTGTCTAAATAACTGGTATGCGGTTAATGGGTTGACTCTGATACCAAGTAAGGATACGCCAGCGCCCAGGCCATCAATCCGTGGCCAAACGTGGAACAAAAACTTTTAAAACCCGGCGCTACCGAAACCCGATTCTCGGATCGAACCATTAACCCTATACTAGTGAACTGAAAAAGGTGTTTAAGAGATTATACCGATCGATCTATGTCCTTCGGTCTTCAACCTCTGTCCAAGCTCCTCGCGGCTACCTCAAACAAGTTCGCTCTCCGGTCTCCCTCGTCGAAGAGGATCCACGTCGAGGATTCTTAATACGGGCTCCCGCTTCAAAACCGAAGCAACTCGGGCATCCAGTTGCTAGCCTAGATGCACAAGATGAAGTAGAGAGAGTGTGTGAACATTTTGTCTCAATACACCCTATGTTGCTCAACATATGAGACATGTTAGGGTGGAGGTGAAAGAGTTGCCATTGGAGTAAAGAAAATGAGCTCAAGAATTTTGGCCAAGACTTCAAGTGAAAAAGAAGTGGCTGTTGAATGAATATCATGAAGAAGTGATGGCTGTTGGTTTTTGTAGTGAGGTATATGTGTTGTTTTAGCAACACAAGAAATTCCCAGCACCATAAGAAAATACCCACGAAATTAACCCTCACAAAAAATCAACAGCCACTCAATTAGCCTCACCAAAAAAATCAACAGCCACTCTTTTTTCCACAACAAATATCAAGAGACCATGCCTCACAACTTGCCACAATAAATGCTCACTAAATACCAAGCCAAAACCTATGCTCACACTTTCTACCTCACAACAATATTAAACATTTAAAAAACACTAAATATTTAATAAAAAATGAAAGAAAAGAAATGGCAACCCTAAAGTTATCTCGTAATGAATTACGAGAATAACCCTCATCTGTATATACATACCTGCATCCATATTCCGACTGAATACGAATACAACGAGACGAAAATAATCCAACAATATAATACTAGGATCCGGCTTAAACCAAAGCCCACTAGTATTATCCGTCCGATCATGATTCGTGCACAAGTGCACGTATATAATCGAACCCTGCCATAAAACCATACGGCCTCTACAACGTTTCACCCGAACCAGGGAAACCCTCTGTGTGGGACTTTAAAGACTCGTCAATACGCTGGCAGTGGGTTTAACCACAAGCACGTCAGTGGCACTAGCTGTACGTAACGGCTGCCCAGGTATTGAGAGAAAGGGGGGCCGACGAGCGAACTCATCCTGAAACCCTACTGATCCTGACAGTGACAATATCCATACAGTCCGGTCCGTTCATCTATGAGTATCGCATATCGAGTCTAGGGGGTGGATAAAGCCAGACCCCTAATAACTTAACATTTAGTGTTGGTATGAAGCCTATCACCAACTGAGAAATTACTGATCCGAATCAGTAATTCTCGTCTACCCCGGCCGAGGATTTCTGGTGATGGCCACCCGTGCACTCCGTGATATCAACTCCCAATATACCGGGAGAGACGAATCCCCTGACGATCCGCTCACTGTCTCCATGTGGCTCGGGACTGTACCCAACTAAAACCTGTTTGCACGACTCCTTTGAGCTGTGGTAGGGTAGTAATCAAAGCACAGTAGGAACTCACACGAGATAAATGATGATCTTAGGTCGATAGACTAACCTGTACACTTGTCACCTTGGAACTGCTATCTGATAATAGGTATAATACCAACTAGCATGTTCCCAGCGAGTCTGTCCGGTGTACTCATAACCCAATGAGCACCTATATACATCTTAGGTTAATCAACAAACATCAATGGCTTCTGAGACCGACCACCGCCCCTCGTCGGGGTCTCGATCCGTATACACTAGTCTACTCTGGAGTATCGATGCCCAGTCTTGAAACTCCCACGACTAGGGACAATTTAAGGATGTGCTTATAGACCCTAGCTCCCACGTATATGATCGCCATCATACCGCTGGTAGTCAAGCAAGAATCCTATGGGCTCTATCAACATGTAATAGTGATCTGTAATGTCACCTGAAGCATGCACACGATGATAAAGACAAACCAGATAGCATACTATCATCTTGAGTAAGACTGTTCTACCGGTATAGGTCTTCCTCCAATTATCACAATCGCGTGCCTGCGATCCAATAATTGACTTGAGGGCACTATAGCCAACAGTTATGATGGGGCCTTGTACTACATCTTACCATAGTCCACGGGGTAAGATGTACTCCTTTCGTATGCATGAATACTTTCTGTATCAAGCTACAAACAACCACGTTATAATAACCATCATATACCTATACAACTTACTGGTTCATTCACATTAATTTTTATATTCTCTTTCTTCTTTTGGAATTTACCGAGCGCTACTTCGCTGATGACATTATTTTCTATTTCTTTCTTTGGAATGTTCGTTAGGAGGAAGGACTCCCAGGAGATCGAGCCTAGCCAGGAAGACTTTTATTAGCTTGCGGCACAGCCAGGCTTCTAGTTCCTTGTACTTATTTTCATTTTGTATGCCATTGTTTAGGCACTGCTTTGTATTATTGTATCTTTTCATTTTAAAACATTTGTATATAAAGATGAATGTAAACAAAGTTGTTATTTTATATCACTTGTCATTCTTGTAAATTTTTATATATTGCCTAATTACGCTTAATGTATTTATTTCTTAGTAAATAAGTTGCGGCCTGCCACGTCACCATTTCCGTCTACTGGGAAGCGGGGCATGACAATTCCACAGTTCCATATATTTACATAAATACAAACCACAATCGTCATTTCCTTTTTGTAAAGGGATCATGGAAACCGTATGCAGTGGCCACATTCAAAAATTTTATTCGCCAAAGGTTACTAGCAATTCTAGTTCGTCTTTTATAGCTGCATCCAATTGTCTCTTCAAAGCACGACTCTGCATTTATAAGAGTTGAATATTAAACCACATAAACAATATCGTACTTAAAAGGTAAATAACTGCTCATAGATGATTGCATATAATGTTTTCCACAAGAGTTCGATATTTTGCTAAATATGTGTTTCTTAGAGAATCCAATACTTGCTATTCTTCAAGCTTTTTTTAAGAGCAACCAAGCACCAATGCTCTTTGTCAAGGTTGCATGAGAACATTAGCTGAATAAGGTCATAAAACATAAAAACAAATAGTAAGTAATTAATATACATAAACAAATAGTTAATATAATCCGCCGTGTGTCTGTAATGGAAAGGGAATTAATTAAATTTAATTAAAATATACCATATCATGGCCATAAACCACCTTGCTAAATTCCACGTATTTCTTCAGTTTGATGCGGCTTGGTTTGCTGTTGTTTTTCTAAACGCTTCGTCGATGAGTTTAGTGGTCTCATACACACTGTTGGATATATGTATGCCCTAGAGGCCATTATATGATAGTGGATGTATATATATATATATATATATATATATATATATATATATATATATATTCAGTGTACATTCTTGCTCGACATGATAGTATGCTATCTGGTTCTTCTTTATCTGACATGTTGATTTGATCATGCTTTTATTCATTCATACATGTTGATAAAGCCCTGAGGATATAGACTTCACTACTGTGATTATGATAGAGATCATACTAGTGGGACATCTGTAGTTTATAAGCATATCCTGGAATGTCCCTAGTCGTAGGTGTATCGAGACGGGGCATCGATATACCAGAGTAGACTAGCGTATATGATACTAGACCCATATGATGGGCGATGGATGTTCCCACATTCATCGATGTTTGACATCGAGATCGTATACGGGTGCTCAGTGATGACTGGGTACACTGGACGGACTCACCGAGAACTCCTATATGGAATTATATCTATCGTCGGATAGCAGTTCTCAGGTGACACTGGTGCAGGTTAGTCTGTAGACCCGAGATCGTAATAGAGTCTTGTGTGTTCTCCCACTGTACTTTGATTACCACCCTACCACGGCTCTACTGAGTCGTGCAAACAGGTGTCCATTGGGTACAGTCCCGAGACACACGAAGGCGATGTGCGATAGGAGGGGTTTCGTCTCTCCCGATATTGGGAGTTGATGTTGTGCTGTGCTCGATTGGCTATATCAGTAAGTCCCTGGCCAGGGCTGTTGAGATTTACTGGTAAGTGTTATCAGTAGTTTCTCGATCTGTTATAGACCATTCATCGGCATGACTTATTAAGTTATTGGGGTCGACGTTACCATCCCTAGACTCGATATGCAGCATATCTGACGAAGAGACCGGACTATACGGTAGTGTTGCCGGTTGGCTCGACGGGAGTTGTAACAGGTTCGCTTGTTTTCTTCTGATCGCTCAATACCCGGGTGGCCGTTACGTTTAGCTGACCGCTTGCGGCTTGGAGGTGCTTGATATGATCATCACCCACTGCCGGCGTATTGATGAGTCTTAAAGTCCCACAATGGAGTTACCTAGTCCAGGCGAAACGATGTGGTGCGCATATGCGATATGCGCGTGGACCCGGTTAAAATGCGCGTATGAGATACCGTATATTAATCGGGCAGCTTGCTTTTGGTCAGGTCGTATGTGATACGGCCGGGTTGCTAAATCAAGTGTTGATTTATCATTATGTTGTATGCATGGATGTATGCATTCATTCTCATTCATGCACATAGGATGTGCATGTGCACATAGGATGTGCATGTACACATACATGCATACATAATGGTTATCATGGTTGTTGATATAGTAGATGGTGGCAATATAAGACTCACCATATGTAAAATATATGGATATTATTTATTTGGAAAAAGGAAAATGAAAATGGAAATTGTTTCATGGTTTAATCTTTTATTCTTGCACTAACCCCTTGAATTAACCATGATTCATTTTCTATGGTCATTTTTGTTCCAAACTAAAATATCTAAGATATTTTACAACCATGGTTTAGAATGAGAGAGTGAAAATATATTTTTTCATTTTCTCATTTTCTACACAAGCTTATCATTATCTTGAGTTTAAAAAGCCATCATCTTCTTCCTCTTTTCTCTCTTGCTCTCTAGTTCTCTCAAGTGAGAAAAATAGTTACCAAGTTAGGATTTTGAAGTGAGAAAACCAACCACAACACCATTCTACACTAGTCTTGCCCATTAGTGAAGAGTGTTAGCTTCCATTTCTTCTCTTGATCTTGTGAAGTCTCAAGCTTGGACAAAGAGGACTCCGGGTGGATCATCGTGGACCTAGAGGATCTCAAGCGGACTTTTTTTCCAATCCTCAAGTAGCCAAGGAGTCTAGCGTAGGGAGATACAAAGGTTGTACTCTCAAAACCCTAGCTTTTACTACTTGTGATGTTGTCAATGTTATGAAACCCTAAATTTCTAGTGATGATTCTTTGTATGTTCACTTAGCACCTTATAAATTTGATTTTGACACATGTGATGCTTCCAAACCCTTCATGAGGTGCTAGGTAAACCTAACAATGGTATCAGAGCTACTAGGCATTGGATGTCGACCTATGGGGGGTTCTCACTATGTGACAGTGTGGCGAAGAATAGGCTCTTACCTTTAGGGTGTCCCGAGAACGGAAGATGTTCCGGTGGGTTGTAGTCTTCGTGAGGGGGCATGCGTAAAAAGTAGCTGCTGAGAGACCCATTGGTGCCACGGTGACCCCATTGGATGGGGTGGCTGGCTGACCAACAGTGGTATTAGAGCCAAGCTAGAGCTTTAGGCGACGCTTTGGCGAAGTTAAAACTCCGATCGAACCAAAAATACGCATTTTTTAACCCTCTCTGGACATTTTTTGAAACTGTGTTATTTTCAGAATTAAAAATACGTAAAAAATTCAGCAGGAAAATCTAAGCAACACTGTAAAAAACGACGCAATAATTTGTATATACCGTTGCGGAACCGCGGCCAGACCTTGCTTGGGCCGCGGATCCGCGGCCGTACAGGAGATGTATGGCCTCGTTTTTATACAGTAATGTTAGTATCTGCTTGTACATATTTTTGGGTATTTTTAATCTGATTCAAGTGTTGAATGTTCTGGGGATTGTTTTGGATTCGGTGATTCGATCGGAATTTTAATTTCGTGCCTTTTTCGGATAATTTAGAAAGTATTAAAATGTTCGAACGAGTATCATTAACTCACTTTTTCCCGGCATGAAAAATTTTCATGTGTTGATTTTTTCTCGGGTTTAAATCTTTCGGAAATACGTGCAAGTTAAGTGGCGGACCCTCTAGAAGAACACAAACCTTAACTCGATTATGTGACCGTCTGAACTGCCTCTAAACCTTAGGGTTTGGGGCAGTACGGCGTGCCACATGTGAGGCGTTGGCTTGACCCTTCTACGGCTGGACCACTGCTACTGTGTCACATTCTGGGATTTTTGAACTCCGCTCAAGTGTTGAGATTTAGAAAATTTTGGGTATTTGATCATTCGATCGAAAACTTTAATACTGTCTATTTATCTGGAATGTGATATAATATGTGGAATTCATATAGTTAGGCATGAAATGCGAAGTATGTGATATTTCGGATTTACGATGTCTAAAGAAAATGTGGATTCCAAATATTGTAGTTTTACACTTTTTTTTCTGTGACCGTAAGTGTAGTATGTAGTTGTATTTCCGGTTTCGTTGCTATACATCAACGACAATCGAGGTACGCATACTTACTTACGTTGATGATATATGATATTATGTGTTGCTGAGATATGATGTGCAGGATTGTCGCGATTGAATAGCCCGGTTTTTTTTATGTAAGATGAGAGTTTTCTTTTCATTCATGTAAAATTCAAATGTAATGTAATATTCTTTTATTTAGGGCACTTCCGGGTTGAGGTTGATGTCACCAGTGTTGTATATTATTTACTTTTCCGCATTAGGATAGACCCAAGGAGGGGAGCATAAGTGACCGGGTACTGGGGTTCAGTGGGAGGCCATCTCGAGGAGTCGAGACCGGGTCTCCTAAACTCCAGAATTGGTAGGGTCGCTTGCCTCTCTCGTAGGGGTCTACGGGTGTGGGCTTGGCTTTTCATCGCGACTGTGGAATCCGTATTTTCTATTGATTGGCTAAATACTAAACACGGACGTCCTAGTATATCCTGTATTATCACTTGTATGTTTCTGCTGCCTGTATTCTGTGACGTGATATCTGAGACGAATCATATATTATATATGAGATATATAGTAGACGTTGCTTATGTTTTACACCCGCGCTAGTCCCGTCCCGGTATGCCGTTAGTTAAGTAACCTAACAGTGCATAACGGAACATTGCGGCGAATGCGGATGGCATAAGCGTACGTTGTATTTTCGTTTCTTTTCTGTGATTGGCTTAAGGACTTAAATGATGGGACTACATTAATATGATTAATGTAAAGAAAATAAACCTAAAAAGATGTTGAAGAATCGGATTTGAAAACCACTCGGCTCTTTATGAAAAAGCTACATTTCAAAACTGCGGAGCTTAAGCCACTCCTTTTGAAAACCATTTGATTCTACGACGATATCAAGTTCAAAGCGTTAAAGATTTTCTTAAAAATCATCCGCAACCCTCCGTCATTTTAGGAAGTAGAGTACTTAGTATTCGTGCTACGTTTGTTGACCTTAGCCAAGGCGTAGTGTACGGTAGCTAAGTGATGTCTTCCTACAATGCATATGATGCAGATTAATTAGGACGGGCATATGACTTTGTTGACCTTAGCCAAGGGTCATGTGAATGGATCTGATTAATCAAGAAATGACGGGTTGAACTTGACTAGTGCTTGTGATTTGTTGACTGATTAGTCGAAAATATTGCATCTTTAAACCGGCAATTTCCCTATCATTTGCATTCATATAGAAGTGTTCGGCATTCATATAGCACATATTAGCAAAACAATCGTAAAATATCAGATTACATGTGTTAGACTTTAAAACCGGCATTTCTAGGGAAATTGACTGCATTTCATAGCATGACATCATTCCTATATTGCGCAACTTGTGTTTCGAAGTCCGTGCAGGGAATTCCAGAAGAATGGTCAAATTTACATAACAAGACGGCTAAAGAATACGCCAACTCAAGGATTTGGAATCTGGCAATGATCTAAAAATCATTCAGAGATTAAATATATCAGAGAATAATACCAAAGACAGTAGAAGGCAGCATGTGAAGTTTGAAGCCCTAAGGAAGCTACATGGCCGCGGTTCCGCGGCCGGAGCCGCCTTGTGCCGCAAAACCGCGGCAGCCTTGCCACCTCAGCCTCTCTTCTTTGCACCATAACTCATATCTCAAGTTAAGCATCTCAGAAATACACTGCAAATTCCAGAAAGATCCAGAACATTATGCCAGATCAGAAGCCCTTGGATTCCTAACTAAACTAAACTAGCTTCCATTCTAGAACCTTCTCCCTAACCCTAGCTTAAAGCCTAAGCTAAGCTCCTAACTAACTACATCTAGAAGCCTCTCCTTACAACAAACTTTTGGAGGGAATTGCAATTTCAAAATCCAAGACCTAGGGTTTGGGAAACCTATAAATAGACCCTAAGGCTCACTTGTTGAAGATTATTCATTGTTGGTAGAATTCATTTTTGGCTAATCACTAGAAAGGGTTGATCATTAGTTGTTGAGAAACCCTAGTTCTTCATCTACCCATATTCTTGCCACCTCCAAACCCTAACCCTAACCCTAATCCAATCTAGAAATACCCAATTCAAGATTCATGGAGTTCAAGCAAACCAAGTCTTCGACGACCCTTTGAAGCAAAGCCGGATTTCAACGGAGCACGAGATCCAAGCGATCCAAGACTCAAGGAGCCGAGCGATGCAAGATTCGACGAGCGAAGTTCCTACCTCTTGTAATTCTTGAGAGTTGTAACTACTTGTTGATGTAATAAAGGTGAAGATTCTTTAAACTTGTTTACATTTCAATTCAAGCATCATGATTTCATTTCGATTCTTGAATGTATTCTTTGTGAAGATGTGTGAATAAACTCCGCTCGTGGAGGAATCGAGATGATTGTAGAATGATGATGTTGATGAATCTTTAAACGTTTTCTTAAGTCCTATAGCAAATGTAAATTCTTGAAAATAGAATGATCGATGATCTAGATCGATGCGAAATATGTTCTTGATTCTTTTCGCACGATCTAGAAAATCAACGATCGATCATTAGATTTTCAAGAAGCTATCTAGTGAATGTGACTCATCGAAAGGACAAAGGATAGGACGAAGAAACCCTAATTCTTCGCAAGATCCTTAAACCTCGATCAATCGACATCGAGTTAGCATCAATTCGTTAATGGATAAGAAACGTTAATCTTTAGTCTTCTTCACATCTACAATCTAATCGATTCCTACGAGCTTTACTACAAATCTTGAAACCCAAATCGATTGGAATTATATCACATCTTGATTCTTGATGTTTATCGTTTTCTTGATTCTTGATTAGAATAGTGACACTTGAAACTCATCGATAAAAATCTTTAATCATTTTTCTTTTCTTTTCTATTAAAGTTTCAATTCAAAACAAAACAACAACGAACGAATCGCACAATCCCTGTGGACAATCCGCACTTGCTAACGAAATCTATACACGACACCGTTATTGATTGCGGTCAAATATTTTTGGTTGTGATTTCTTTACAATTTTCTAAATACCGACACAACAAGAAAATCATTCAATCATTGACCATAGCCAAGGTCATGAGTGCTAGGGGTAAAAAACACATCGGGAATTTCAATAGTTGAAATTTGCAATGAGATTGCATACCTTCCATATGATGGTTGGATCCCGATCCCACTGTGGACAATAGTTGCTCCCAGGAGAATTTTGCAGTTTACAATTAGCTAACTCATTAGGTGTCTAGAAAGGTGTTAACGGGGCTACGCCTCTGGGAAAACGAGGTTTACTTTAATTAGGTCCGTGCGAAAGCACGGGGAACCTCCCTCAAGTACCGACACTGGTCTGGCTGAACGGTTAGCGATGTTGTAGACTGTAATTAATCCTGGCTAGTTTTCTTTTTAAGGTTTGAAAGAAAAACTTGATTAAAGCAGTGGGAAACATCGATTAGACAAGATAATAACCAATCTGATTTTTGCAAGAGCTTTCGTTGAGTGTATTCTTTTCTCTCTCTTAATGGCAGATACCGATGACATGACTCAAGCTTCTATTAGATAAAAATAAACTGAATGGGACCAATTATAAAGACTGGCTGAGGAATCTGAAAATTGCCTTGACTTATGATAAAGCATCATATGTCCTCACGGCTCCAGCCCCGCCCATCCTAGGTCCAAAATCCTCAGTTGCGGACAAAGGAGTCCGCAAGACATGGGACACTGACCGTGCCACGGCCAAATGCCTCGCGCTTGCATCGATGGACAACACACATCAAAAGCAGCACGAGAATATGGACATTCACGCCATATTCCTCCATATAAAGGAGTTGTATGGAGAGCAATCCCGCGTATTACGATACGAAGTATCAAAGATATTGTTTCAGATGCGAATGGCCCCTGGCACACCAGTAGGAGACCATCTTCTGAAGATGATAGCTCTCATAGAAGAGCTTCAGGACCTTGGATGGACGATGGACAATGAACAATATACGGATATTATTCTGCAGTCCCTCCCCTCCACCTCTGCTCAATTCATAGTTAACTTCAACATGCACAACATGGAGAAGGAACAGCCTGAACTCCTTAATATGTTAAGGAGTGCAGAGAGCACACTAAAATCAGTGAAAACTCCCGTTTTGACTGTTGGACAATCTTCCTCTTCTCGCCCAAAGGCTAAGACCAAGGGAAAGAAAAAGAAGAAGCCCACCAATCCAAAGGGTGGAGTTAAAAAGGTTAAGGGGAATGTTAGTGTATATGCCCTAGAGGCCATTACTGTATCATACTGGTTTGTATATTACATAATGTAAGCTTGGGATATTCACAGTTGTATAAACAATCTTGCTCAATATAGTAGTATGCTACTTGGTTTGTTTCTACTTCAATGTGTACGTGTGTTTATTTTAGTATATCACCAATACACATTAGTGGAGCCCTTAGGATCTTTGCTTGATTACCAGCGTTGTGATGGCAGTCACACTAGGGGGGCTGGGTAATCTATAAGCACATCCTTATGCAGGTCCCTAGTCGCAGGACTATCGAGACAAGGCATCGATACTCCGGAGTAGACTAGCGTATGTGCTTCTCATCCCAGTGTGGGAGATGGTCTTTCCCACAGCCATCAGTACGTCGTACTGGAGATAGTATGCGGGTGCTCGTTGGGTTATGAGTACACTGGACAGGACTCGTCGGGAACTGTTGGTTGGTACTATACCTATCGTCGGTTATCAGTTCCCAGGTGACATGAGTACAGCTTAGTCCGCTGACTTGACACTGTCACTTCGCCTCGAGTGTGTTCCCACTGCACTTTGATTACTACCCTACCACGGCTCAAAGGAGTCATGCAAACAGGTAGTTTTTGGGTGCAGTCCCGAAGCACTTGGAGGCAGTGACGGTTAGACAGGATTCGTTTCTCCCGGTATTGGGGGTTGACATCGCGCTGTGTCTAGGAGAGCCATTACACGAGTAGTCCCTGGCCAGGGCAAGCGAGATATACTGGTAGGTTTCCAGTGTTATCTCAGGGTGTTCTGGGCTTCACTCCGACACGACTTGTACCGCTATTGGGGGACTGACGTTTACCGCCCCCTAGGCCCGCTATGCGATGTATCAGACGAACAGACCGGACTGTATAGAGATTGTCACAGTCAGACTCAGTAGGAGTTCAGATGGGTTTCACCTCGTCAGTCTTCTTGTCGGCATCTACCCGGGGACCGTTACGCACAGCTAGTGCCGCTTGCGGTCTGTGGTTAAACCCACTGCCAGCGTAGTGTCGATTCTTTAGAGTCCCACACAGAAAGCTATTCGCCTTTAGGAAAAAGAGTAGAGGTCGCATGGTTTTGCGACAGGTCGCATGGTTTTGCGACAGGGTTCGGTCACATCCGTGCACTTGTGCACGTACAGTGTCCGGACAGTTAACACTAGCGGGCTTTGGTTTAAGCCAGATCCTAGTGTACGTTTTGGGGTTAGTTTTATCTCGTATGTATTCGTGTTCCTCGGAAGATGCGGGTGTGTATGCACAGTTGACAGAGAGACAGAGGCAGAGTATTCTCATTGGGGTTTTTGACTGTTGACTGTTGACAGTTGACTGTTGACCATTGAATTTTGCTTAACCCTAATGAGAATAAGATATATGATTAACATTAATATTAATTAAGTATTATAGTGACATGGTTGTTGAGGGGTTGACATTGTTGACTTGTTGACTTTGTTGACCGGTTGACTAGGTTGGACTAGTTGACCATCATCATGACAATGGCTATCATTCCATGGCAAAGACTTTTGCTTGCTTGTTTATTTATGCAAAATGAGTGCATGAAATGATATAGCCATTTTGACTTAAACCATTTACACAATACTTGATTACTATTTTTGTGATGATGGCTTTTGGATTATGAGAGGTGAGAATGAGATGAGTATGGTTCATTCTATCATTTTGCTTTCTCTCTCTTGAGCTCTCTCATTTTCAAGCTCTCCCTCTTCCTCTTGCTCTCTCTACCTCAAGGAAAACCATTCTCATGTGTTGAGACTCATTGCCTTATAGATAAAAAGACACCAAAACATTCCTCTACTCATTCTAGTTCACAAGGCCTAGCAAGCCAAGTGATCTAGTTTCTTCAAAGTTCGAAGAAGAAGCCAAAGGTAGAAGCTTTCGGGTGGATCCATCTTCGGCGCAAGGAGACGACGAGGTGAGGCCGATCCGTACACCGGGAGGAGTCGAAGAAGAAGGAGTTCAAGAAAGGTATAGCCCCCTAACCGAGTAGGTAAACTCTTGTTAGGTTGTTAGCTAGTAGTTTAACAAAGATCCGTATTGGTAGTCCATGTTACCACCCTCTTGAAAATCGTTTTTTACCAATTCCGCAACCCCGTAAGTACCGGGGAAGGGTAGCATGGACTTAAAGTGGTATCAGAGCCTAGTTAAACACTACCTAACATGTTAGCATAGTAACTAGAAATTCGATCGGAGAAAAAGTCCCGAAATGAACCCAAAAATTCATGCTTGTTGTCGATTTTCAAAGTACTGTAAAAATAATAAATCATGCTTTAAAAATCGACTCAGGGTTTTTATAGTCTACTGTAGAAAAACGGTCCAGAGATCTCACCAAACCACCGCGGAAACGCGGCAATAGCTTGCTATTGCCGCGGTTCCGCGGCCGATTGAGCTCCTCTCTGGATCGTCTTCACTGCAGTTTGTTCTATGGGGTATTTTGGGAATTTTGGTATATGTTTTTTCAGCCCAAATTTTCCAGAAAGAAAAATTTGTTTTTGGGGCTTTAAAAACCGTATTTTGATCGAGTTTCTAAAGACTTATGCTGACGGGTTTTTATCTGTGATGTGATATTTGTATTGAACGTCTGCTAATCGCTATATGTCGATTAGTGGGGGTTATACAATTTTGTGATCTGTAATGGCATTAGAATGTGTATATGAATTCATTGGATTGTCGCGGGTGAATAGCCGGGGGTTGTGAGATGAGAGTTTTCTTTTCTTTCAATTCATGTAAATTTGTAAATTGATGTAATAATTATTTGTATGGCCGCACAACCGGGTCGGGGTTGTAGCCGTCATTGTATAATTTCATTTTATTGTTTTTGCTCCTAGGATAGACCCATGGAGGGGGTGCACAAGCTACCGGGTATCCCGAAGTGCCGAGTGGCCTACTCATGGAGTTGAGGGAGGTTGCTTCGCTTCGGGTACTTGGCGGGTAGTTTGGCGCACCCGTAGGGGTCTTGGGTGGGGTTTTGGCTATTCACCGCGACCGTGTAATCTGCTTTTCGTTACAGGCTCGTACGAATTGCGGGTTCCTAGTATATCCAATGTTTTCATCTGTGATCTGAAATGGCTATCATTGCAATATATCTATATATGATATTATTTAGGCGTTGCTTATGTTTTGCAGCCGCGCTAGCCGAGCCCCCGCTCTGTCGTTAGTTAAGTAACCTAACGGGTAATGACGGGGCCCCGTGGCGAATGCGAATGGCATAAGCGTACGTCATATTTTTGTTGTTTTCTGCAATGGTTGGATTAAATGATGGGACGCATTAAAAGAACTAATGCAAGAAAAATACGCATTAAAAGAACTAATGCAAAGAAAAATAAACCAAGTAAAAGTCGTTGGAACACTTTCAAAAACCACTCGGTTTCTTTTTAAAATAACTTTTAAACGCGGAGCTTAAGCCACTCCTTTTAAAAGCTATCTCGTTCCATCGATTATATCAAGTTCACTACGTTCACAGTTTCGCCAAAACCATTCGTAGCCCTCCGTCGTTTCACATGGATGGTCAATAGTATTCAAGCTATGTATGTTGGCCAAAGTCAAGGCATAGTGATTGGTAGCTATTGGGTATTCATGTGCAGCATAGATAGATGTGTTGGTTTGGGGCAGTCGTACTACCATTTTGGCCAAAGTCAAGGGTATGTGCGGATGGGCTCAAATTAACCTGGAGAATGACGGGTAGAACTTGACATGTGACTTATGATATTTTGGCCAAAGTCAAGGTCATAAGAGCATGGGGCAAAAATCCACATCGGGGGTTTCAAAAGAACTGAAACTTGCTAGTGTTGCATACCATTTGGAGTGTGATGATTCTGGTAGGATTCCTTCAGTTTCGTCACGCGATGATATTTGGATCCCGATCCTACTGTGAGTATATGCTACTCCTCGGAAAATTTCTCACTTAACGATCAATGCTATAAACCAAGTAGGTGTCTAGAAAGGTGCTAGCGGGGCTACGCCCCCAGGGAAAAGAGGTTCTTAAATTAAGGAACTTCGCGAAAGCGTTGGAAAACCTCCCTCGAAGTACCAACACCGGCCTGGCCGAACGGTTAAGCAAGTATTGTACCTTGAGATTGATCCTGACTAATTCTTCCTTTTTGGTTTGAGGAGGGATTCGAGAGACAGTGGGAGCCATCCTGTTTAGACAAACTAAAAACCACTCTAAACTTGCAAGAGCATCATGCTGAGTGTTTCTTCTCTCTCTCCTAATTGCAGCGACCAATCAACATGACTGGACTTAAGTTACTTCTAGATAAAAACATACTGACAGGGCCAAACTACAAAGATTGGCTCAGGAATGTCAAAATGGCAATCACTTATGACAAGTTGGGGTATCTCCTTACCACCAAAGCTCCCCCTGTCCCAAGTCCCACCTCCAGCGTCGCGGATAAGGAAATCCGTAAGACTTGGGAGATTGATAGCGCGAAGGCCAAGTGCCTCGTACTTGCCTCTATGGACAACGAACATCAGAGGAGGCACGAGAATATGGACCTCGAATCCATATTTCTCCATACAAAAGAACTGTATGGAGAGCAATCTCGTATCGCAAGATACGAAGTGTCGAAGAAGTTATTTTCGGCAAGGTTGGCCATCGGATCATCGGTAGCGGAACAAGTGCTTAAGATGATTGGCTTCATTGAGGAGCTCATGGAACTTGGGACCACGTTAGAGAACGAGCTCTATACGGACTTGATTCTCCAGTCCCTTCCTTCCACTTACGCCCAGTTTATCCTGAACTTCAACTTACAAGAAAAAGAAGTTGAACTTTCAGAACTCCTCAACATGCTGAGGAGTGCAGAGGGCACCCTACAGAAAGGTAGGGAAACATCCACTTTGTTTGTAGGAGGATCTTCATCTTCTAGGTCCAAAGCGAAAGCCAAGGGAAAGAAGAAGAAAGCCTCCGCTAAACCAATGGGCGGTGTTAGTAAAGTGGATACGAAGGGAAAAGCAAAAGCAACAAAGATAGCGGGGAAGCTTATAGGGAAGGAAGAGTGCTTTTTCTGTCATAAGAGTGGTCACTGGAAGAAAGATTGCAGGGCTTGGAAAGCCAGGACACAGGAACTGAAGCACGTTGCGACTTCAGCTTCAGGTGTGTATGTTATTGAAAACTGTCTATCAATAAACTCTACTTCCTGGGTATTGGATACCGGATCAGGATCTCATATCTGTAATTCTTTGTAGGCGTTGAGAAACCGTAGGGTTTTAAAGGCAGGTGACATGACCCTCAAAGTTGCAAACGGAGCTAGCATGGATGCTAAGGCAGTGGGGGACTATCACCTGGGGATGTCAGATGGACACGTTTTGGTTTTGCGTAATTGCTTTTTTGTACCCAACGCAACTTGTAATATCATTTCTGTATCTTTGGTTTCTAAAGAAGGTTATGAATTTGCGTTTGTAAGTAATGTTGTAAACATTCACCTTAATCAAGTTTTGATTGGGTCAGGTACATTAAGCAATGGTATATACGTATTAAACCAACCACAGATTTTCAATGTCCAGAATACACACAAAAGAAAGTCTCCGGAAATAAATCAGACTTTCTTATGGCATTGTAGACTGGGTCACATCAATGAGAGAAGGTTGACGAAGTTACATACAGAAGGATATTTGAATCCGTTCGAATATCTATCGTATGCCACTTGTCAATCCTGTCTCAAAGGAAAGATGACAAAGACTCCGTTCACTGGACACGGAGTAAGAGCGAGCGAGCTCTTGGGACTCGTACATAGCGATGTGTGCTGTCCAATGTCTACACATGCGCAAAGCGGTTATTCTTACTTCATTACTTTTACGGATGACTTTTCAAGGTACGGTTATGTCTTCTTAATGAAACATAAGTCCGAAGCCTTTGGAAAATTCCAGGAATATAAGAATGAAGTAGAAAAAAAACCGGCAAAAGTATCAAGATTCTAAGATCGGATCGAGGTGGTGAATACTTAAGTGCCGAGTTCCTGGACTATTTAACAGAGAACGGAATTCTCTCTCAGCTTACTCCTCCATACACTCCGCAACATAACGGTGTATCGGAGAGACGGAACCGAACCCTATTGGATATGGTATGGTCCATGATGAGTAACGCTGAGTTACCGCGATCATTCTGGGGATATGCACTAGAATCAGCTGCATACCTTTTGAACCGAGTTCCAACTAAGACTGTGCCTACTACACCATATGAGATGTGGTGTGGGAAGAGACCCTATCTTAATCACATTAAGACATGGGGAAGTCCAGCTTTTGTCAAAAAGCAGCATGCGGACAAGCTCGAGGCACGCTCAGTAGAGTGCAAGTTTGTGGGATATCCAAAGAACTCCAAGGGATATCTTTTCTATTACGCAGAGGAACAGAAGATCATTGTTTCTCGTAATGTCCATTTTCTAGAACACCAGTTCTTAGAAAAAGAAACAAGTGGGAGCGAAATAGAACTGGAAGAAATTCCAGAACCACAGACTATTACTGAAAGCTTAGTGGAACCAGAGGGTTCAAAAGAAAATGACATTCCTACGCCACTCTGCAGGAGTAGTAGGCAGTCTCATCCGCCCGAGAGATACTACGGTTTTCTCATAGACGGGGATAGAGAGGATTGCATCATAGATTATGATGAGCCGACTAGCTTCCAGCAGGCCATTCAGAGCGTTGACTCGGTAAAATGGCTGGATGCAATGCGGACCGAAATGGAGTCCATATACACCAACAAAGTATAGACGTTGGACGTTGCTCCAGATGGGGTAAAACCCGTAGGATGCAAGTGGATCTTCAAAAGGAAGATTGGTGTAGATGGACAGGTTGAGACCTATAAAGCTAGACTGGTTGCAAAGGGTTTTCGTCAAAGACCTGGTTTGGACTATGACGAGACCTTTTCTCCAGTAGCTATGCTGAAATCCATTCGGATCCTTCTTGCCATTGCTGCCTTCCACGATTATGAGATTTGGCAGATGGACGTAAAGACCACTTTTCTAAATGGAAATTTAGAGGAGTGTGTTTATATGGACCAGCCAGAGGGTTTCATTCAGAGTGGGAGCAGAGGAAAGGTGTGCAAGTTGCTTAAGTCCATCTATGGACTAAAGCAGGCATCGCGGAGTTGGAACATCTGTTTTGATGAGACGGTCAAGGAATTTGGCTTTATCAACAATCCAGATGAGCCATGCATCTATAGTAGATTTGTAGCGAGAACTGTAGTATTCCTCGTTTTATACGTGGATGACATTCTCTTAATAGGAAATGACATTCTTATACTACAATCTGTCAAGGGGTTCTTGTCACACAGGTTCTCCATGAAAGACCTGGGTGATACCTCATATATTCTGGGGATCCGGATCTATCGTGACAGATCCAAGAGGATATTAGGACTTTCACAGTCCAGGTACATCGACACCATACTGAAAAGATTCAGTATGGAAGATTCCAAGCGCGGTAATCTACCGGCTTGTCACGGGATCACCCTCTCCAAAGAGATGTCTCCCAAGACTGATTTGGAAAGGGATCGCATGTCTATTATACCCTACACTTCTGCGGTAGGCTCTATAATGTATGCGATGTTGTGTACCAGACCAGATGTAGCTTATGCACTGAGTGTGGTAAGCCGGTATCAGTCAAACCCTGGGGAGAAACATTGGACAGCAGTAAAGAACATTCTCAAGTACCTGAGAAGGACTAAGGAGATGTTCTTGGTGTATGGCGGAAAAGACCTCCAGATCGAGGCCTTTGCTGACTCCAGCTTCCAGAGTGACAAGGATGATTCCAAGTCCATGTCGGGTTTTGTCTTTTCCCTCAATGGAGGGGCGGTGTGTTGGAAGAGTTCCAAACAGGAAACCGTTGCTGACTCGATGATGGAAGCGGAATATATCGCTGCTGCAGATGCCGCAAAAGAAGCTGTCTGGGTAAGGAAGTTCTTAACTGAACTTCAGGTGGTTCCGTCCATTGTTGATCCAATACCTCTGTATTGCGACAACAACGGGGCTATAGCTTTAGCAAAGGAACCAAGGTCCCATCAGAAGTCCAGACACATCTTAAAGCGGTATCACTTGATCAGGGAGATCGTGGGTCGCCAGGAGATCGAGGTTCGGAGAGTTTCTACAGAAGAAAACACTGCTGATCCACTCACAAAGGCCTTGCCCCAGACTCAGTTCGAGCGGCTGATCGAGATGATAGGTCTTCGATACGCCAGTACATGGCCTTAGTGCAAGTGGGAGATTGTTAGTGTATATGCCCTAGAGGCCATTACTGTATCATACTAGTTTGTATATTACTTAATGGAAGCTTGGGATATTCACAATTGTATAAACAATCTTGCTCAATATAGTAGTATGCTACTTGGTTTGTTTCTAATTCAATGTGTACGTGTGTTTATTTTAGTATATCACATATACACATTAGTGGAGCCCTTAGGATCTTTGCTTGATTACCAGCGTTGTGATGGCAGTCACACTAGTGGGGGCTGGGTAATCTATAAGCACATCCTTATGCAGGTCCCTAGTCGCAGGACTATCGAGACAGGGCATCGATACTCCGGAGTAGACTAGCGTATGCGCTTCTCATCCCAGTATGGGAGATGGTCTGTCCCACAGCCATCAGTACGTCGTACTGGAGATAGTATGCGGGTGCTCGTTGGGTTACGAGTACACTGGACAGGACTCGTCGGGAACTGTTGGTTGGTACTATACCTATCGTCAGTTATCAGTTCCCAGGTGACATGAGTACAGCTTAGTCCGCTGACTTGACACTGTCACTTCGCCTCGAGTGTGTTCCCACTGCACTTTGATTACTACCCTACCACGACTCAAAGGAGTCGTGCAAACAGGTAGTTTTTGGGTGCAGTCCCGAAGCACTTGGAGGCAGTAACGGTTAGACAGGATTCGTCTCTCCCGGTATTGGGGGTTGACATCGCGCTGTGTCTAGGAGAGCCATTACACGAGTAGTCCCTGGCCAGGGCAAGCGAGATATACTGGTAGGTTTCCAGTGTTATCTCAGGGTGTTCTGGGCTTCACTCCGACACGACTTGTACCGCTATTGGAGGACTGACGTTTACCGCCCCCTAGGCCCGCCATGCAATGTATCAGACGAATAGACCGGACTGTATAGAGATTGTCACAGTCAGACTCAGTAGGAGTTCAGATGGGTTTCACCTCGTCAGTCTTCTTGTCGGCATCTACCTAGGGACCGTTACGCATAGCTAGTGCCGCTTGCGGTCTATGGTTAAACCCACTGCCAGCGTAGTGTCGAGTCTTTAGAGTCCCACACAGAAAGCTATTCGCCTTTAGGCAAAAGAGTAGAGGTCGCATGGTTTTGCGACAGGTCGCATGGTTTTGCGACAGGGTTCGGTCACATCCGTGCACTTGTGCACGTACAGTGTCCGGATAGTTAACACTAGCGGGCTTTGGTTTAAGCCAGATCCTAGTGTACGTTTTGGGGTTAGTTTTATCTCGTATATATTCGTGTTCCTCGGAACGCGGATGCGGGTGTGTATGCACAGTTGACAGAGAGACAGAGGCAGAGTATTCTCATTGAGGTTGTTGATTATTGACTGTTGACAGTTGACTGTTGACCATTGACTTTTGCTTAACCCTAATGAGAATAAGATATATGATTAACATTAATATTAATTAAGTATTATAGTGACATGGTTGTTGAGGGGTTGACATTGTTGACTTGTTGACTTTGTTGACCGGTTGACTAGGTTGGACTAGTTGACCATCATTATAACAATGGCTATCATTCCATGGCAAAGACTTTTGCTTGCTTGTTTATTTATGCAAAATGAGTGCATGAAATGATATAGCCATTTTGACTTAAACCATTTACACAATACTTGATTACTATTTTTGTGATGATGGCTTTTGAATTATGAGAGGTGAGAATGAAATGAGTATGGTTCATTCTATCATTTTGCTTTCTCTCTCTTGAGCTCTCTCATTCTCAAGCTCTCCCTCTTCCTCTTGCTCTCTCTACCTCAAGGCAAACCATTCTCATGTGTTGAGACTCATTGCCTTAGAGATAAAAGGACACCAAAACATTCCTCTACTCATTCTAGTTCACAAGGCCTAGCAAGCCAAGTGATCTAGTTTCTTCAAAGTTCGAAGAAGAAGCCAAAGGTAGAAACTTTCGGGTGGATCCATCTTCGGCGCAAGGAGACGACGAGGTGAGGCCGATCCGTACACCGGGAGGAGTCGAAGACGAAGGAGTTCAAGAAAGGTATAGCCCCCTAACCGAGTAGGTAAACTCTTATTAGGTTGTTAGCTAGTAGTTTAACAAAGATCCGTATTGGTAGTCCATGTTACCACCCTCTTGAAAATCGTTTTTTACCAATTCCGCAACCCCGTAAGTACCGGGGAAGGGTAGCATGGACTTACAGGGAAGGACAAGTCCAATGCTGGAGAATCGGGGAAAGGGGAATGTTTTCAGTGCCACAAAACATGACATTGGAAGAGCAACTGCACGGAGTACTTAAATCTCAAGAAGAAGCATGGGGATGCTTCCGCTTCAGGTGTGTTTGTGACAGAAAACTGTTTTTCAATAAACTCTGCTTCCTGGGTATTAGATACCGGTTCAGATTCTCACATTTGCAATTTTATGCAGGGGCTGAGAAATAGCAAGGTTTTGAAGACAGGTGACCATACTCTCCGCGTTGGAAATGGTTCCAATGTACATACAGTCGCATTGGGAGAGTATCACTTGGGGTTTCCATCTGGGTGTATATTGGTTTTGAACCCATGTTATTTTGTACCAAGTATGCTTTGTAATATAATATCCATTTCTTTGTTTGATAATGAAGGATATAATTTTGTATTGCGGAACAATGTTATGAACATTCACCTGAATTAAATGTTGGTTGGGTATGGTACGCTTAATAACGGGATATACGTCCTAAATCAACACACAGTTTTCAGCATACAACACACTAATAAAAGAAAACTTTCAGAAATAAATGAAGCTTTTCTTTGGCACTGTAGACTTGGTCATATTAACGAAATAAGACTAAACAAGTTACACAAAGATAGATATTTAAACCCTTTTGAATATAAATCTTATGCGACTTGCCAGTCTTGTATCAAGGGTAAAATGACCAAAACTCCATTTACCGGACACGGAGAAAGAGCTATTGAGCTCCTAGGCCTCATACATAGTGATGTATGTGGGCCAATTTCTACATAGACTAGAGGCGGTTTTTCTTACTTCATTACTTTCACTGACGATTTCTCAAGATTCGGTCATGTATTTTTATTAAAGCACAAATTCGAAGTTTTCGAGAAATTCACTGAATATAAACAAGAAGTAGAAAAACAAACCGGCTTAAGTATCAAGATGCTTCGATCAGATCGAGGTGGTGAGTATCTCAGTACAGAATTTGCAAACTTCCTAAAAGAGAATGGGATTCTCTCTCAGCTCACTCCTCCTTACACACCACAGCACAACGGTGTGTCAGAACGACGGAATCGGACCCTATTAGATATGGTCTGTTCCATGATGAGTGATGCTGAGTTATCCGTCTCATTTTGGGGGCATGCATTGGAGACTACAGCGTTTCTACTGAACAGGGTCCCAACCAAAACTGTGTCTTCCACACCATATGAGATATGGCATGGGAAGAGACCATCTCTTAAGAGAATTAAGATTTGTTGTGGTTTATTGCAAGGAAATCTGGAGCTTGCTGTGCAATTGAAATTATTTTTGGAATATACCAGAGAGCTGAGGGAGTATACAGTAGCTTGCTGCTGAATTTTGGTGCAGTGATCACTACCTACAACCGCGATTCCGCGGTCCTAACCAATCAATTGCCGCGGTTCCGCAGCCTCCTCAAGGAGTTGTTGTTTCAAAATTTCTCAGGTACTTTCTTACTTTCTTATCTCTTACCTCATCTGCTCCAACTAACAAATTTCTGCAGGCTTCTTTGCAAAAATCGCAGCGCCGCAAAAAGCAAATTAAAATTGTGCGTGTTTTTGTTTCTTGGTTGTTTGCATTATAAATACGGATATTAAGGGGCACGGCCAAATCCAAATTAGGTGGGGAGTTCATTACCCTTCCTAGGCCCCGAAAATCACAAAACTTGCATCCGCATTGACCCACATTAACTAAAAAATATCTAGAGATGACTCTAAGGACCGTCGCGCTCACTTCGGACAGAAGAAGGCCGTGGGTAATTCATTACTTATCCGTGTTTTCTTGTGGTGTCTAAGGCAAGTGTGTCGAAGGCTAGTGGTTATTAATTAGGCCCACTACTTACGTAGTGGAGTACTTTCCCACTTACCTGGCACTTACCTGGCCACAGGGTGACAAAGAGGCAGTGGAGGATTCTATCCTGCGACTTGTCTTTTGGCAGTTAGGGGCGGTCTAGAGCCGGACCTAGGTGACCACTAGATTCTAGAGTTTTGTTGCTGCATTTGTTGTGCTCGCATCATTTTTTCAAAAAATCCGTCCCTTTTTCAAAGCAAACACCGCATTCATTCATACGCCTAATTATAAGTCACGCTGCCACTTGTACTAACCCTTTTTAGTGCAAGATAGGCTGGACACGGGATTCTAGTGCCCGTTTAGTCCGCGTCCCTCTTATCGACTCCGAAGTCGATATTTCTACATTTACCTTTCCTTTACCCACCACCACACCCACATCGATGGATCCGTCTCCATCGAACTTCTTTAACACTAATCTGCCGTCGTCCATTGGTGCGCAGAATCCACCCCGCATCTCTCTCCAGGAGAGGTGCTACCCCATTCGAGGTCCTCTTTCAACCTGCTTATCCACACCACCAGCCAACGGGGATAACTTTGAGATTAAGCCCCAGTATATCAATCTTCTACCCAAATTCCACGGTCTCGTGTCTGAGGACGCATACGTTTTCATCACCAAATTTGAAAACGTATGCGCAATGATGGGTACGCCACAACTTTCAGTGGATGCTATGCGTCTACGACTTCTTCCATTTACTTTGTGCGATATAGCCGAGAAGTGGCTATATAACACTACCGCACATTCCATTACGAATTGGGAAGAATTTGTCGCGGCATTCCTTAAGAAATTTTACCCTATGCAAAAGACAGCTCGAATCCGTAGAGAACTCAATCAATTTACCCATCTTCCGAATGAACCGTTCTCGAAGTGCTTTGAACGCTTCAAGGATCTTTTGGTTCAATGTGCTCATCACGGCATCCCGAGATGGGATCTTTGCCGAATCTTATATGAGGGCATTAACCCGAACACTAAACAGAACCTTGAAAACATGTGTCAAGGCACTTTTATGACTAAGGATGATGGGGAGGCATGGAAATTTTTAGAAGAGTTCGCTGAAAAATCACTACAGTGGGAGAGTGGAACCCAACCATTGAATAGAGGTAGCGTACACCAAATAGATGTGTCCATAGATGTTCGAGCTGAGATGGCAGCAATGCAAAAGAAGCTTGAGGCTATGGAACACAAATTTGCAGCAGCCTCCCTAAACCCAATGTCGCTCCCCAAAGCTGTTTGTGGGTGCTATTCTGATCCGTCTAACTTAATGGAAGAATGTCCCTTAAACTCTCCGTTTCAAGGTCACGAGCATACTAATGCCGCATTTCAAAGACCTCGAAACGATCCATATTCTTCCACGTACAATCAGGGTTGGAGGAATCACCCGAATTTTGCTTGGAACTAAAACCAATCTCAAAACACGGTTCCAAACACGAATCAATTCCAAAGGGCTCTTCCACCACAACAGCAACCCCTTCAACTCACTCAGCACCCCAACCAGTCACAAAACATCCAAAACAAGGTCAACACTCCTACACAGTCTAATCCTATGACCTGTTCTGACGAGTTCTCTCAATTCACTCAAACCATGAAATCACTTTTGTCAAATTTCATAGAGGTTTCGGCTGAGGTTATGTAGCGCATTGAAAAGTCGTTTTGGTGTTTTCCTGAAAATCGGTGAAAATTCGGTATTTTTTCGAAAACCGTCCTTTTTGTTATTTTGCAGTTTAGCACTAATTATACCTAATTTGGATAGGTAATTGCTAGTTTTTAGTAGCAAATGAGTTAATTATGAAATTCTGGTCGTTTAAAATTTTTCCCTAATTTTTCAATTTTTAATATTATTTTAAGCCGGTAAGAAAAAACATTAAATTAGTGATAAATACAAATTTAAATGGGCTAAATTTAAGCTTTAAAATCATTTTAATTAAAATCTAGTTGTAACATAAATTTTTAGTATTTTATTTTAAGTTTTAACAAATTTTTATTATGGAAAACGAAATTTATTGAATTTTAAGCTAAAACTTGCAATTTTGGACTTGTGGGGGGTCTTTTTGCATAAAACCTTTTTGTATCCACTCACACTCACCACCACTCCCTCTAGGCCGGCCCCACCATCATCAGGTCCGGAAATTCCTTGCCTCACTTTGCTTTTTTCATGTGAAGAAAGGAGGTGTTTTGTGTAGGTTTTAAAATATAGTATTTGGAGGTATGGTGTATTGACTTTGAGGGGGTTTGACTTGGTGATTTTTTTCCACACACCCCACACCATCCCCTCTCCCTCATTCTGGCCGAGACCAGCTTCCCCCCCCCCCATTCCATTATTTTCCTTCTCTTTTCTCTCATTTTCTTCAAAAAATTGCATCAAAATTCAATAAAAATCAACAAATCCTGCACTATTTCAACACAAAACCTTATTCCCTCTCTTCTCAAACCCAAATTGGTTCAAATCTTGGAGAAAGATGGCATCTTGGGAGGCTTTAGCAACATGGGGTTTGGGCTTGTGAGGTATAATTTCAATCTTTGGTTAAATTGTAGTTTAAAGTGTGCTAATTAGAACTTTGAAAATTGTTTTAGTATTAATTTTAGTGCTATTTGCATACTAGTTTTTTTAAAGTTTGTGGTTTGAAATTAATTTAGGGTTTAGAACACCATTAAGAGATTAATTAAGCTATTTTGTTATCTAGTTATTTTGTTAGCTTAATCTAAGTGGTTAACTTGCTAATTGGGCTAAAATCTAGTGTTAATTTAGTGTTAGTTCTAATCTAGTTTTTAAAGGTTTATGGTTAGAGTTAAACTAGGGTTTTTAGAAACCATTATTTAGTTAATTAAAGCTAATTAGCTATCTAGTTGTTTACTAAACCAATCTTTAAGGTTACTTTGCTTAAGTGGCTTGATGTTATGCTAATCCAAGTTAATCTTGTGTGATATTTTCCTTGTTTTGCTAATTACCAAAAATCAAGAGAAGGGTTGGTTGTGGAAAATATGTTTTGAAGCATAGTTAATGGTTTAAAATTAGTGTAGTAGCTATCTAGTGGGTTAGTTTGGATTGTTGTGTTGGATTGTGTTAACTTTGTCGCTAATTGTCGATGTTTGCACCAAATTGCAAATTCTAGCTTACTAGTTTTTATTAAAATATTGTGATGAATTAATTGCGATGTCTTGATGACATTTTCAGCGTATCCTATGACTTTTAGGATGTGTGAGTGCGGATTTTTGAGTGTTCGGGTTTTAGTTTTTCCGGGCGACCAAATCGACGATTCTAGTTAGTTTTGCGATTTTCGCGTGCGTTCCGCGCACCTGTGCACGTTGTGCCTAGCTTGTGAACGTTGGTATTTTCGTTAGGGAATTGCGTCGTTCTTGATATGTAACCACATGTTTGTATTGATGTAAATTCCAGGTTCGGTCGCGGAGACATCAGACGCGGCACGAAAGGGGAAAGCGGTGATTAGACGTGACTAGCTAGGGATTCCGGTGAGTAGATGTAACATCTACGGGGGACTATCGTTGGATGGCGCAAGTCGCCCGATAGTTTTAGTAGCTTAAAAAGATTCTTAGTAATGTTATTAATTAGGGGTGTAATACTTGTATGATTAATTGCTATATTCATGCCTTACATTGACATACATATACGAACCCATTCTATAGGACACATGCACCATTGCCAGGGTTTTTATATGCGGCACGAGCACTATTCATGCTTACACACACACCCTGGTAATTGCCATGCTACCACACTAGATAACCTTTAAATTGAAACCTTTTACTATAATTGACAATTAAACTTGTGCGATTGCTTTAATTCCTTAAAATGAAATCGTAGGATTGCTATTCATGTGCATGTACTTCATCATATTATTTGTTCATGCCTAATCTATCAATCATACATCGCAACTTGATTATTGACACCATATGCATTCATTATCATTGGCTTATGCATTTATGAGGATTTCTTGAGATTTTGTGATATTCTGGATTTCGGAGGAAAGCCGCAAAATTTCTAAACTTATTATATTTTTAAAATATGTAAATTGTGGTTTTCTAGTGATGTAAGTGTCGTCCACCATGAGTTTGCTGTGGTTTTCGAGACCCATTTCGAGGAGTTGGATGAACCGTCTCGGGTACATGGTGGGCCCGGTAAGGTACCCCGAGGCAAGAAGCTCGTGTTGCTGACGATGAGCCTGGCAGGGGACGGATTACCTACCGGTGACTTCATTGGGCACGGCGGATATCCAGAGGATACCGACCGGGGCCGCGAGAGGATGAGATATTGATATTGAGATGGGTCAGCCGGATGGCTGAGGCCAGAGACACTATGACATGGATTTATGAGATTTGAGACAGTTTTTAGGTGTCGTTGCTGGACACAGATTGTTGTCGATTCTATGAGTATTATGCTGGCATTTTAAAAGAGTTTCAAAAACAAAAAGAGATAAAATGTTTCTTATATATACCTATTGAGACCTCAGATATTCATGTTGCATACATACACCTGCTAGTACAATGATGTTGTATACACACCTGCTAGTGCATCCAGTCATACCTGTATTTTAGATGCTTGGATGCTTGTGTGCATGCATACAATAGCCTGTGTAGATGTTATTTATTACTCACGAGTTGGAAACTCACCCCCGTTGTGCTACAGCCTTTTGCAGGTCCGCTCCGTCAGTACAGTAGCGGCGGGCGCACTTGCTTCTTTTGCCTCTTTTGCCTGGACTCGAGGTTTTGCTCTTAGGTGGGTTATATTATTATTTTTATACCACCTTGTATATTCTTTGTATCTAGTGCACTCCATCTACTGTATCTACCATTATTGTTGTATATTGACCTAGAGATGAGACTGTGAGATTTGTGGACTTTTTATGCTGTATTTTGGGGTCGAGCTCACTTGAGTCGACATGTTGTTTTTCTTATGCTTCATTATGATTATTTCGCATGTTGCTGCTTTATATTGCGTGGGATTTGTGACCGCCTTGTGGCGAAGAGCTAGCTCCCGCTTGGGGATGCCTTATTGTTGGATTCATATATATTCTTGTTGTACCCATTTTGGGGGCCAGTATTTACAAAGGAGACTCTGCCGAAATTTTCGGAAAAATTGATATTGTTTTTTAAAAAGGTTTTTATATGACTTATTTGATAAACTCGTTTTCAATTGATTGGGTTCTCTTCACTCTTTTGCTTATTTGGTTTTGGTTTTCTGGGCTTTGGCTTACTTATTTTACGGACGTCTTGAGACGTTTCGTAAAATAAGTGTCAGTCACGTTCCGTACCCTGCGGGTCATGACAAAGTTGGTATCAGAGGTATAGGTTTTACCTTTTGAGTGTAGGATGACCCTTGGTAGATGGAGTAAGTGACTTAAGTAGGGTAACGTAGTGTGTGTATGTCCGCGGCATACTTGCGATACGGTACTCCGCCTAAGTGACTTTAGGATATACTTGCTTGAAAATTCCTTCTTCAGTTCCGTGTATCCTATGATTCTATTGCACTGTTCTTACTATCCGTTTTCCTGTAACAGCTACTATTCCGCCGAAGGCTATGAGGGCACAGAGGGCTGCCACCCGAGACGAGATTCGAGCTGGCTCGTCCGAGACTAGGACTGAGCAGGGTGGTATGCCTACGCCGCAGGGACAGACCGATCCACCTTCCCCAGGCCGTATGGATAGGCTCGAGACTGGTATGGAGGAGTTGCGACAGATGATGGGGGGCATGCAGGAGCTACGTCAGATGGTAGGATCCCTAGTTGCAGCCAGTCGTACACCGAGGCCGGATGACGCACCTACTACATCCCAGACTGCTATGATACCTGCTTCTACTACTACCGCCGTGACCATCCCGGTTTCACTACAGGATTTCATGAGGCTGAGACCTCCAGTATTCACTGGCACCGAGGCAGCGGAGGACCCACAGACGTTCCTTGACAGTTTAGCCAGGATCTGTCGTTCGCTGAGATGTTCGGATGATCGATGGGTAGAGCTTGCGAGTTTCCGACTAGAGGGTCTCGCGCAGACATGGTGGGAGTCAGTCTTAAGAGGTCGAGCTGCAGGTCTACCGCCTATGACGTGGGCCGAGTTTACAGCGGTCTTTCTAGCTCGTTTCCTCCCAGAGAGCGTTCGTGACGCCAGAGCTCGTAGCTTCGAGGCCTTAGTCAAGACACCTGGGATGACGGTGTCTGAGTATGACATCCAGTTTACACAGTTATCCCGATATGCTCCGTATTTGGTGGATACCGAAGAGAAGATGGTGAAGAGGTTCGTACAGGGACTTGATGCCCAGCTATATCTTGCCATTGGCGCCCAGCACTACGACACTTATTCAGCTGCTATGGATACGGCATTACAGATGGAGGCATGCATATCACAGACTTCGGCCGTTTCTGGGCCGAAGAGGATTCGCACCGATGTACCGTCTCAGAGGCAGCGCGCCAGATTTTTTCCGAGAGATAGGCCTGGCAGAGGATTTGGACGGGGACAGTTATATGGTTCTTATCCCCAGGGATAGCAGCCGTCGCCATGGTGTTTTGGGTGCGGGAGTCCGCACCATCTCGTCAGAGACTGTCCGGCGAGACGACAGGGAGCAGCGACAGTTCCGCATGTGACCCTACCACCATCACCACCCCCTCCTCAGAGAGCCCTACTTCCTACCACAGGCGATGTTCCACGCCAGCTAGGTGCACCCAGAGGCCGTGGACATGGCGGTCCTGTTCAGAGAGGACGAGGAGGCAGAGGCCGAGGTCGAGGTCAGCCCGCTATCGGTGGAGGACAGGCCTGAGTATTTGCTTTGACACCGCAGGATGCGCAGGCATCCAATGCCGTTGTGACAGGTACCCTGCCAGTTTGTTCTTTCGACGCACGGGTATTATTTGACCCAGGTTCCACACATTCGTACGTCTCTACACACTTTGCACCGATGTTGGGCCATGAGTCGTCGTCGTTAGATCATCCGCTTGTTGTTAGTACTCCGGTAGGCGAGTCATTTGTCGCTCGTTTTGTATTTCATTTGTGTTCCGTTCGTATCGGGGAGAGGGATTCATCGGTTGATTTGATTCTCTTCGATATGTTGGACTTTGATGTGCTTCTGGGCATGGATTGGCTAGCCACTTGTTATGCTTCGATGGACTGCCGTGAGAAGGCAGTCATATTTAGCTTTTCGGGAGAGCCAGTCCTTGTTATTCAGGGAGACCGCAGCGTCACCCTTCCCAGCTTGATTTCGTCTCTTCGCGCTGGTCAGCTCTTGCGGAAGGGATGTCAGGGATTCTTAGCGTATATTTGTGATACTCGAGCTGCAGAGGTTCCGTTGGACCGGGTCCCGGTTGTTTGTGAGTTCCCTGATGTTTTCCCTGATGAGCTACCTGGGCTACCACCTGAGCGCGACGTTGAGTTCTGCATCGATTTGATTCCCGGCTCGGGGCCTATTTCTATACCGCCTTATCGGATGGCCCCGGCAGAGCTTCGAGAGCTGAAGGATCAGTTGCAGGAATTGTTAGATAAGGGGCTTATTCGACCTAGTGTTTCTCCGTGGGGTGCTCAAGTCCTGTTTGTCAAGAAGAAGGATGGAAGTTTGCGCTTATGTATCGACTACCGCCAGTTGAACAAAGTTACCGTTCGGAACAGATATCCGTTGCCACGCATTGATGATTTGTTCGACCAGCTTCAGGGTGCGGGGTATTTTTCGAGGATCGACTTACGATCAGGATACTATCAGCTGCGAGTTCGACAGGAGGATATACCGATGACAGCTTTCCGCACGCGCTACGGCCACTACGAGTTTTTGGTGATGTCGTTCGGACTCACCAACGCCCCAGCAGCATTCATGGATTTGATGAACCGTACATTCAGGCCATATCTTGACTTGTTCATCATCGTGTTTATCGACAATATCTTGGTGTACTCACGGAGCAGAGAGGGGCACGAGCAGCACTTGCGGATTACGTTACAGACTCTGAGGGAACACCAGCTGTTCGCAAAGTTCTCCAAGTGTGCATTCTGGCTGGACAGCGTCGGATTCTTGGGTCACGTGGTTACGAGAGACGGCATTTGTGTGGACCCGAAGAAGATTGAGGCTGTTCAGCAGTGGCCCCGACCTACATCGGTTACTGAGATCTGTAGTTTTCTAGGCCTGGCAGGCTACTACAGGCGTTTTGTTCAGGACTTCTCCCGTATAGCTGCACCTTTGACCGGTTTGACCCGGAAGGGAGTTTCTTTCGTTTGGACAGAGGAGTGCGAGCGCAGTTTTCAGCAGCTACGAACTTGTTTGACTATGACGCCGGTATTATCTTTGCCCTCGGGATCAGGCGGATTTGTGGTCTACTGTGATGCTTCGCGAGTGGGGTTAGGATGCGTGTTGATGCAGCATGGCCGGGTGATCGCATATGCTTCTCGGCAGTTGAAGAAGCATGAACAGAACTACCCCACTCATGATTTGGAGATGGCTGCAGTGGTCTTTGCATTGAAGATTTGGCGACATTACCTATATGGCGAGTCGTGCCAAATATTCACAGACCACAAGAGCTTAAAATACATATTTCAGCAGCGAGACCTGAACCTCAGACAGCGTCGTTGGATGGAGTTGGTGAAAGACTACGACTGCGAGATCTTATATCACCCAGGCAAGGCGAATGTGGTGGCAAATGCGTTGAGTAGGAGGCCAGGGGGTAGTCTATCCTTTTTGCGCGCAGTGCAGAGGCAGTCGTCAGCAGATTGGCAGATGTTATGCGACAGCCGAGTTGAGTTCGAGTTCACTCAGACAGGGGGACAGCTCGCGCATGTTCGTGCACGCCCACAGTTGCTTGACCGTATATATGAGGCACAGCGCAGTGACGACCGTTGCTCAGAGATCATGGCACAGATGGGACAGGGCAGATCTTCCGAGTTCGTGATTGACGATCAGGGGATTTTACGCTATGGATCTAGACTGTGCGTACCAGATGCTGATGGATTGCGGCGCGACATTCTTGAGGAGGCACACCGATCAGTGTATAGTGTCCACCCCGGTTCCACCAAGATGTACCATGATATGAGAGAGACCTACTGGTGGGACGGGATGAAGAGGGACATTGCGGAGTTTGTATCGAGATGCCTGACTTGTCAGCAAGTCAAGGCCGAGAACCAGAGCCCCGCAGGAGAACTACAGCCGTTACCCATTCCGGAGTGGAAATAGGAGCAGATTTCGATGGATTTCGTTGTGGGTCTACCCAGGACCAGTCAAGGGTATGACTCCATCTGGGTGATCGTAGATCGATTGACGAAAGCGGCTCACTTCCTGCCAGTGAAGACCACTTTCAGCTTCGCTCAGTATGCCCGGCTTTACATCGACGAGATCGTGCGGTTGCATGGCGTACCAACTTGTATCGTGTCAGATCGAGGCACCCAGTTCACCAGCCGACTTTGGCAGAGACTTCAGGAGGCTTTGGGCACTCGTTTGAGCTTCAGCACAGCGTTTCATCCGCAGACCGACGGACAGTCAGAGTGGACCATTCAGACTCTCGAGGACATGCTCAGAGCGTGCGTTTTAGACTTCGGCGGTAGCTGGGATCGACATTTACCTCTAGTGGAGTTCTCCTATAACAACAGCTTCCAGGATACTATTCAGATGGCACCTTTCGAGGCATTGTATGGGAGGAGATGCAGATCGCCCGTCTGTTGGACAGAGCTCAGCGAGAGCAGTATTTTGGGGCCGCAGCTTGTTGAGGAGACGACAGCGAAGATACAGTTGATCCGAGACCGGATGAGAGCAGCTCAGAGCAGGCAGAAATCGTATGCAGACAGGCGCCGTCGCAGACTAGAGTTCGCAGTTGGCGACCATGTTTTTCTGAGAGTCTCTCCGATGAAGGGCGTGATGCATTTTAGGCGAAAGGGGAAGCTTAGCCCTAGATTCGTAGGTCCCTTCGAGATCCTCGAGCATGTCGGCGCTGTTGCATATCGTTTGGCCCTTCCACCCAGCTTTCCCGATGTTCACCCCGTCTTCCATGTTTCGATGCTCCGCAAGTACCTTCACGACCCTTCGCATGCGATTCAGCACCCGACAGTCCAGCTGGAGCGCGACCTTTTCTTTGCAGAGCAGCCGGTGGCCATCCTGGATCGGCAGGTGGAGAAGTTGAGATCGAAGATTATACCAACCGTTAAGGTCCTTTGGCGTAGCCCGAGCAGCGAGGAGGTTACCTGGGAGACCGAGGGCGAGATGTGGAAGAAATATCCCCATCTCTTTGAAGGTACGCGTAGTTATATTTTTAAATTCGGGGACCGAATTTCTTTAAGGGGGGAAGATTGTAGCGTCTTGAAAAGTCGTTTTGGTGTTTTACTGAAAATCGGTGAAAATTCGGTATTTTTTCGAAAACCGTCATTTTTGTTATTTTGCAGTTTAGGACTAATTATACCTAATTTGGATAGGTAATTGCTTGTTTTTAGTAGCCAATGATTTAATTATGAAATTCTGGTCGTTTAAAAATTTTCCCAAATTTTTCAATTTTTAATATTATTTTAAGCCGGTAAGAAAATACATTAAATTAGCGATAAATACAAATTTAAATGGGCTAAATTTAAGCTTTAAAATCATGTTAATTAAAATCTAGTTGTAACATAAATTTTTAGTATTTTATTTTAAGTTTTAACAAATTTTTATTATGGAAAACGAAATTTATTGAATTTTAAGCTAAAACTTGCAATTTTGGACTTGTGGGGGGTCTTTTTGCATAAAAACTTTTTGTATCCACTCACACTCACCCCCACTCCCTCTAGGCCGGCCCCACCATCATCAGGTCCGGAAATTCCTTGCCTCACTTTGCTTTTTTCATGTGAAGAAAGGAGGTGTTTTGTGTAGGTTTTAAAATATAGTATTTAGAGGTATGGTGTATTGACTTTGAGGGGGTTTGACTTGGTGATTTTTTTCCACACACCCCACACCATCCCCTCTCCCTCATTCTGGCCGAGACCAGCTTCTCCCCCATTCCATTATTTTCCTTCTCTTTTCTCTCATTTTCTTCAAAAAATTGCATCAAAATTCAATAAAAATCAACAAATCCTTCACTATTTCAACACAAAACCTTATTCCCTCTCTTCTCAAACCCAAATTGGTTCAAATCTTGGAGAAAGATGGCATCTTGGGAGGCTTTAGCAACATGGGGTTTGGGCTTGTGAGGTATAATTTCAATCTTTGGTTAAATTGTAGTTTAAAGTGTGCTAATTAGAACTTTGAAAATTGTTTTAGTGTTAATTTTAGTGCTATTTGCATACTAGTTTTTTTAAAGTTTGTGGTTTGAAATTAATTTAGGGTTTAGAACACCATTAAGAGATTAATTAAGCTATTTTGTTATCTAGTTATTTTGTTAGCTTAATCTAAGTGGTTAACTTGCTAATTGGGCTAAAATCTAGTGTTAATTTAGTGTTAGTTCTAATCTAGTTTTTAAAGGTTTATGGTTAGAGTTAAACTAGGGCTTTTAGAGACCAATATTTAGTTAATTAAAGCTAATTAGCTATCTAGTTGTTTACTAAACCAATCTTTAAGGTTACTTTGCTTATGTGGCTTGATGTTATGCTAATCCAAGTTAATCTTGTGTGATATTTTCCTTGTTTTGCTAATTACCAAAAATCAAGAGAAGGGTTGGTTGTGGAAAATATGTTTTGAAGCATAGTTAATGGTTTAAAATTAGTGTAGTGGCTATCTAGTGGGTTAGTTTGGATTGTTGTGTTGGATTGTGTTAATTTTGTCGCTAATTGTCGATGTTTGCACCAAATTGCAAATTCTAGCTTACTAGTTTTTATTAAAATATTGTGATGAATTAATTGCGATGTCTTGATGACATTTTCAGCGTATCCTATGACTTTTAGGATGTGTGAGTGCGGATTTTTGAGTGTTCGGGTTTTAGTTTTTCCGGGCGACCAAATCGACGATTCTAGTTAGTTTTGCGATTTTCGCGTGCGTTCCGCGCACCTGTGCACGTTGTACCTAGCTTGTGAACGTTGGTATTTTCGTTAGGGAATTGCGTCGTTCTTGATATGTAACCTTATGTTTGTATTGATGTAAATTCCAGGTTCGGTCGCGGAGACGTCAGACGCGGCACGAAAGGGGAAAGCGGTGATTGGACGTGACTAGCTAGGGATTCCGGTGAGTAGATGTAACATCTACGGGGGACTATCGTTGGATGGCGCAAGTCGCCCGATAGTTTTAGTAGCTTAAAAATATTCTTAGTAATGTTAGTAATTAGGGGTGTAATACTTGTATGATTAATTGCTATATTCATGCCTTACATTGACATACATATACGAACCCTTTCTATAGGACACCTGCACCATTGCCAGGGTTTTTATATGCAGCACGAGCACTATTCATGCTTACACACACACCATGGTAATTGCCATGCTACCATACTAGATAACCTTTAAATTGAAATCTTTTACTATAATTGACACTTAAACTTGTGCTATTGCTTTAATTCCTTAAAATGAAATCGTAGGATTGCTATTCATGTGCATGTACTTCATTATATTATTTGTTCATGCCTAATCTATCAATCATACATCGTAACTTGATTATTGACACCATATGCATTCATTATCATTGGCATATGCATTTATGAGGATTTCTTGAGATTTTGTGATATTCTGGATTTCGGGGGAAAGCCGCAAAATTTCTAAACTTATTATATTTTTAAAATATGTAAATTGCGGTTTTCTAGTGATGTAAGTGTCGTCCACCATGAGTTTGCTGTGGTTTTCGAGACCCGTTTCGAGGAGTTGGATGAACCGTCTCGGGTACATGGTGGGCCCGGTAAGGTACCCCGGGGCAAGAAGCTCGTGTTGCTGACGATGAGCCTGGCAGGGGACGGATTACCTACCGGTGACTTCATTAAGCACGGCGGATATCCAAAGGATACCGACCGAGGCCGCGAGAGGATGAGATATTGATATTGAGATGGGTCAGCCGGATGGCTGAGGCCAGAGACACTATGACATGGATTTATGAGATTTGAGACAGTTTTTAGGTGTCGTTGCTGGACACAGATTGTTGTCGATTCTATGAGTATTATGCTGGCATTTTAAAAGAGTTTCAAAAACAAAAAGAGATAAAATGTTTCTTATATATACCTATTGAGACCTCAGATATTCATGTTGCATACATACACCTGCTAGTACACTGATGTTGTATACACACCTGCTAGTGCATCCAGTCATACCTGTATTTTAGATGCTAGGATGCTTGTGTGCATGCATACGATAGCCTGTGTAGATGTTATTTATTACTCACGAGTTGGAAACTCACCCCCGTTGTGCTACAGCCTTTTGCAGGTCCGCTCCGTCAGTACAGTAGCGGCGGGCGCACTTTCTTCTTTTGCCTCTTTTTCCTGGACTCGAGGTTTTGCTCTTAGGTGGGTTATATTATTATTTTTGTACCACCTTGTATATTCTTTGTATCTAGTGCACTCCATCTACTGTATCTACCAGTATTGTTGTATATTGACCTAGAGATGAGACTGTGAGATTTGTGGACTTTTTATGCTGTATTTTGGGGTCGAGCTCACTTGAGTCGACATGTTGTTTTTCTTATGCTTCATTATGATTATTTCGCATGTTGTTGCTTTATATTGCGTGGGATTTGTGACCGCCTAGTGGCGAAGAGCTAGCTCCCGCTTAGGGATGCCTTATTGTTAGATTCATATATATTCTTGTTGTACCCATTTTGGGGGCCAGAATTTACAAAGAAGACTCTGCCGAAATTTTCGAAAAAATTGATATTGTTTTTTAAAAAGGTTTTTATATGACTTATTTGATAAACTCGTTTTCAATTAATTGGGTTCTCTTCACTCTTTTGCTTATTTGGTTTTGGTTTTCTGGGCTTTGGCTTACTTATTTTACGGACGTCTTGAGACGTTTCGTAAAATAAGTGCCAGTCATGTTCCGTACCCTGCGGGTCGTGACGATCTTCCGTCAGTGAGATAAAGAAAAACTCAGCGTCCCAAGCTGAAAGTATCAGATCGATGGAAGCTGAAATCGCACGACTTAAAGTCGAAATGAGTGCGAGAGAAAAAGGGAAACTTCCGTCTCAATCCCTACCGAGCCTTGGGCATTACAATGTAAATGCCATCACAGCGTTGAGATCAGGAAGAGTGCTGAACAACCATGTTGGGGAAGAAGTTGATGATATTGGAAATCATATCAACACCCCGGCTGAGACCTTCCCTCACACACACACTTCTCTTTCTGATCCTTGTTCTTCTACCACACCACCTTCTCGCGAGCCTATTCTCCATTTCCCTCTAGGCTCGACACCTCAGCAACCCTCTTCTAGTTCTCCACAGACGATCCCCACTCCTTTTTTGGGATCACATCTACCCCCTCTTCCTTCTCCTATGATGGACCTGACGCTTATTGCGAAAGCACCTTACCCGAATCGGTTAAGGACTAACAAAACGAGTCCACATATGGAGAAAATTATAGAAATGTTCAAACAGGTTAACAAAAAAATCCCTCTCTTAGATGCGATTCAACAAGTCCCCGCTTATGCGAAAATTCTTAAGGATTTGTGCACTAGGAAGAGGAAGACCCAAGTGCCAAAGAAGGTCTTCATGTCTAATAACATTAGCACTGCTTTTATCCCACAGCTACCAAAGAAACGAAAGGACCCAGGATGTCCTACTATATCGATTTCTATTGGGGGTAAAAACATAAATCGTGCTCTTTTAGACCTTGGCGCAAGTGTTAACCTACTCCCATATTCTGTCTATGAGCAGCTAGGGATTGGAGAGTTGAAACCTGCTCACTACTCTCCAAATGGCAGACCGTTCAATCACCAAACCTAGGGGTGAGCTCGAAGATGTGTTGATTAAGGTCGGGGAATTTGTATTCCCCGTGGACTTCATTGTTCTCGACACATAACCTGTAGCAAACCCCCGGAGCCAAATTCCGGTGATTTTGGGTTGACCTTTCCTTGCCACTTCCAACGCTGTCATTAACTGTAGAAACGGTTCGATGAACTTAGCCTTTGGAAATATGACTATTGAACTGAACATCTACAGAGTTGGAAGTCAGCCATCAGAACCCTCTGCTCATATTCTTGATGTGTGCTCTGTCCACGAGATTGCTCCCGAAAGTTGTGGAGTTGATGAACTTTGCTTTACAGATCTCGACGACACTACCACATCACTGTTTGATCTTACACATGATCTTAGTGAGGACATTTTTCCCACGCTTTAGTCCGACACTCCTGACGTTTCACCACCCGAGTCTGTATCTTTCACAGGCTATGAGCTTCTTTGTGACTCTGAAAATCACTCGATGATCCCTCCTTCTATTATTTCTCCGCCGGCTTTAGATCTCAAAATTTTACCCTCTTACCTTAAATATGCATATCTAGGTGAGAATGAGTCTTTACCGGTTATCATTTCCACTTCTCTAGCAGCAGAGCAAGAGAATGCACTTTTATCGGTATTGAGATCTAATAAGGAGGTGTTTGGTTGGTCCATGGCGGACATCAAAGGGATTAGTCCCTTGATTGTCGAACATCATATACATGTGCTGGATGATGCCAGACCAACCCGAGAACCACAGAGACGGTTGAACCCCGTCATGAAGGAAGCGGTAATGAAAGAGATCGTCAAATGCCTAGATAATGGTATTATATACCCAATCTCCGATAGCCAATGGGTGAGTCCAATACATGTCGTCTCTAAGAAATCTGGCATCACTGTTATTACCAATGAGGTGAATGAGTTGATTCAGACACGCGCCCAAATTGGGTGGCGTGTATGTATTGATTATAGAAAACTCAATGCCGCCACGAGGAAAGACCACTTTCCTCTACCCTTCATTGATCAGATGCTGGAACGCTTAGCCGGACGTGAGTATTATTGCTTTATGGACGGATACTCAGGCTATAATCAGGTCCCCATAGCCAAAAAGGATCAAGATAAAACCACTTTTACTTGTCCTTTTGGCACATTTGCTTATAGACGCATGCCCTTTGGGGTATGCAATGCTCCCGCTACCTTTCAGCGGTGTATGATGGGGATATTCTCTGATATGGTAGAGAATTTTCTGGATATTTTTATGGACGACTTCTCGATTTTTGGAGACTCTTTTTCTGATTGCCTATCGAATCTTGACGCAGTTCTTACTCGTTGCAAAGAGAAGAACTTAACTTTGAACTGGGAAAAATGCCATTTCATGGTCCGAGAAGGAATTGTACTTGGACATGTTATTTCACAGAAAGGCATTGAGGTTGACAGAGCTAAGATAGATGTCATTCAAAACCTTCCTCATCCCAAAAGCGTCAAGGACATTCGATCATTTCTTGGCCATGCGGGCTTTTATAGGAGATTCATTAAGGATTTTAGCAAAATTGCTAGACCTTTAACTCTTCTCCTGGCCAAGAATACGACCTTCCACTTTGACTCGGATTGTGAGGCAGCTTTCGACTCACTCAAACACTCCCTCACTACAGCCCCCGTTCTATCATCTCCAGATTGGGACTACCCCTTTGAGCTGATGTGTGATGCATCCGACTTTGCTGTAGGTGCAGTCTTAGGACAGCACATTGATAAGATGCCACACGTGATCTATTATGCGAGTAAGACCCTGAATGATGCGCAAATCAATTATACAACTACTGAAAAAGAGCTTTTGGCGGTTGTATTTGCATTGGAAAAATTCAGGCCTTACTTAATTGGCTCATCCATAGTTGTGTACACTGACCATTCCGCCTTAAAACATCTTTTGGCGAAGAAAGATGCAAAAGGTCGGCTAATACGTTGGATCCTTCTGTTACAAGAATTTGATCTTGTTATCAAAGATAAGAAAGGATGTGAAAACGTTGTAGCTGACCATCTTTCACGCATCTTTTCTTCCCCTGTGACGCTGCCGATCAATGATTCGTTCCCAGATGAACAACTCTTGAGCGTATCCAATGAACCATGGTTCAGGGATATTGTAAACTATCATGCCACGGGACTGATACCCAGCGATTGGTCAAAACAGGACAAATATCGTTTTCTATCCCAAGTAAAACATTTTTACTGGGATGAGCCCTATCTGTTTAAATATTGTCCTGATCAGATCATTCGCCGGTGTGTCCCGAATGAAGAGTTCAAGAGTGTTCTTTCTTTTTGTCATGATCAGGCCCGTGGGGTCACTTCGGTCCTAGAAAGACGGCAGAGAAGGTTTTGCAATGTGGATTTTATTGGCCGACCTTATTCAAGGACGCATTTGAGCATTGTAAAACCTGTACACAGTGTCAGTACACGGGTAGAATATCCCGGAGAAATGAAATGCCTCAACAACCCATCTTAGTTGTTGAAATTTTCGGTGTTTGGGGCATTGACTTTATGGGTCCCTTTCCCAACTCTTTTGGTAATTTATACATACTGCTGGCGGTTGATTACGTCTCAAAGTGGGTTGAAGCCATTCCATGTCGCACTAATGACAAAAAAAATGTCATTAGGTTCTTAAAAGAGAATACCTTTTCGCGATTTGGACACCCACGCGCTATCATTAGCGATAATAAGACACATTTCTGCAACAAATCTTTCGAAACTCTGATGCGGAAATACGGAATCAACCACAGACTTTCTACACCCTATCATCCCCAAACGAGCGGGCAGGCTGAGATTTCAAATAGACAGATCAAATTAATCCTGGAGAAAACTGTTGCTAAGAATAGAAAAGACTGGTCGACCAAACTGACGGATGCTCTTTGGGCATTCAGAACTGCATATAAAACCGACCTAGAGATGTCTCCATATAGGATAGTGTTTGGGAAGGCATCTCACTTACCTGTCGAGATTGAGCATAAAGCATTGTGGGCTATTAAGGAAATCAACTTTGACCTAAACCAAGCCTGCAACTTTCGGAAGCTGCAACTAAATGAGCTAAGCGAACTCCGCGATGAAGCTTATGATAACGCTGTAATCGTAAAGAATAGGACTAAGGTTTTTCACGATAAAAACATTTTGAGGAAAACATTTACACCTGGTCAACAAGTCCTACTTTATGATTCACGATTACACCTTCACGCGGGTAAGCTTCGATCTCGGTGGAAGGGATCTTTTATTGTGCGGTCTGTATACCCGCACGAAGCAGTAGAAGTAGAAAATGTTAAAAACGACACATTTTTCAAAGTTAATGGACATAGACTAAAGCCGTATTTTTCCACTGACCCCACGGAGGAGCTCCTGTTCTTACAGGAGCCAGTTTATTTGGATTAAAATTCCTCCGTCTCACCTTCATGTCCTGTATATTACTGCATTATCTTTTGAATGAAGATGAGTGAAAAGAATAAGTTTGGGGGAAAATCTTCACTTATATATTTTGCCCCCACTAATAATTCCCCCCAGGCTTACAGTTTTTGTAGGTATAGCGGTTGGCAACAGTGAGGACACAGTTGAAAACAAGTTTAGGGGAGGTTTGTGCTTATTTTTTGCATCATTTGCATATCATTTGCATAAGCACAAAACATTTCTTTCAAAACCTATAAAAATTTAAAAATTTTCAAAACCCATAAAAATTTAATTTTTTTTTCAAGAATAGAAATAATTTTAATATTTACACTTTTTTGTATATAAATAAGATAATAAAAGTTTAGATAGTGAACAATTACATCCATGAGATTAGAAAAATTTAAGAAAACTAAGAAAATTAGAAGTTTTCTTATACGAACTAGTAATAAGTAGTTATGAGCCGTTGTCCCAAGGGTTAGTAAGATGCAGGAAGTCACTAATCTGAGGATAAAAATAAGTCTGAAAAATAGTTTCTATTCTGGAAGCCAAACATTTTGAACGTTGATACCCTGCTAGTCGCACTGACACACGTCTTGAAGCCTGGGATAGTAGAGGATACCTTGAAATGCTCTTGTCCTAAAGCCAAAATTATGAAGGAAATAAAAAAAAGTGAATGAAAAAAATATAAAGTGGTGAGAAAAATGGACACTGGCTTTGTTATCACTGAGGGTAATAAAAAATATATAGCGAGGGTCCCTTTTCACCTAGTGCCCTAAGGCCAACTGGTCTGGGAGTCACTGCTATGCCTAAGGTGGTGCAAGACGAGAAAAATTCACCAAATAAGCAAGCATATGAGTAATCGGTCGGTTAGTACCTCAAGAAGTATTAACGGTCGCATGAAAGTGTGTGAGCAAATCTCATCTAAATATTCATTAATTAAAAAGTACTAAGGCTGATGGGCAAGAGTATGATAACTTGAATTGAATTCTTCGGGTGTAGGGATGTCCTTTACACACACGCAGGGTGATATGATCGATGTTTGGAAGAAAGATAGAAATGAAGAATAAGACGATATTTTATTGAGGGAGGACGTGATTTCTAACATCTTTTCATGACTATTAAGATAGGGCATATGACAACCGAAAAGCTAGCTTAGTTGGAAACCCTAATTTTCAAGGCTTTTCTTCTACGATTCTTTTCTTTAAATGTAATATTCATGATCTTTCTTTTTATTATTGGATTTTGTGGGTGCAATCCGCTGAAAACCCTCAGGAGACAACACTCCTCCTACCAGGGACACCTAGAGGTTTAAAAGCTTGTTGCACGTGCTCAGTGCAATCTTGTTGCCTACGAAAGTATGCTAGTTAGTTTTTCTTTTTCTTTATTTTCTCCTTCTCTTTTTAATAAAAAGTTCGCTCGAGACGATCGAAATTAAGTTTGGGGGAATTTGAATAGTTGAAAATATTGCATCTTTAAACCGGCAATTTCCCTATCATTTGCATTCATATAGAAGTGTTCGGCATTCATATAGCACATATTAGCAAAACAATCGTAAAATATCAGATTACATGTGTTAGACTTTAAAACCGGCATTTCTAGGGAAATTGACTGCATTTCATAGCATGGCATCATTCCTATATTGCGCAACTTGTGTTTCAAAGTCCATGCAGGGAATTCCAGAAGAATGGTCAAATTTAAATAACAAGACGGCTAAAGAATACGCCAACTTAAGGATTTGGAATCTAGCAATGATCTAAAAATCATTCAGAGATTAAATATATCAGAGAATAATACCAAAGACAGTAGAAGGCAGCATGTGAAGTTTGAAGCCCTAAGGAAGCTACATGGCCGCGGTTTCGCGGCCGGAGCCGCCTTGTGCCGCGGAACCGCGGCAGCCTTGCCACCTCAGCCTCTCTGCTTTGCACCATAACTCATATCTCAAGTTAAGCATCTCAGAAATACACTGCAAATTCCAGAAAGATCCAGAACATTCTGCCAGATCAGAAGCCCTTGGGTTCCTAACTAAACTAAACTAGCTTCCATTCTAGAACCTTCTCCCTAACCCTAGCTTAAAGCCTAAGCTAAGCTCCTAACTAACTACATCTAGAAGCCTCTCCGTACAACAAACTTTTGGAGGGAATTGCAATTTCAAAATCCAAGACCTAGGGTTTGGGAAACCTATAAATAAACCCTAAGGCTCGCTTGTTGAAGATTATTCATTGTTAGTAGAATTCATTTTTGGCTAATCACTAGAAAGGGTTGATCATTAGTTGTTGAGAAACCCTAGTTCTTCATCTACCCACATTCTTGCCACCTCCAAACCCTAACCCTAATCCAATCTAGAAATACCCAATTCAGGATTCATGGAGTTCAAGCAAAGCAAGTCTTCGACGACCCTTTGAAGCAAAGCCGGACTTCAACGGAGCACGAGATCCAAGCGATCCAAGACTCAAGGAGCCGAGCAATGCAAGATTCGACGAGCGAAGTTCCTACCTCTTGTAATTCTTGAGAGTTGTAACTACTTGTTGATGTAATAAAGGTGAAGATTCTTTAAACTTGTTTACATTTCAATTCAAGCATCATGATTTCATTTCGATTCTTGAATGTATTCTTTGTGATGATGTGTGAATAAACTCTGCTCGTGGAGGAATCGAGATGATTGTAGAATGATGATGTTGATGAATCTTTAAACATTTTCTTAAGTCCTATAGCAATTGTAAATTCTTGAAAATAGAATGATCGATGATCTAGATCGATGCGAAATGTGTTCTTGATTCTTTTCGCACGATCTAGAAAATCAACGATCGATCATTGGATTTTCAAGAAGCTATCTAGTAAATGTGATTCATCGAAAGGACAAAGGATAGGACGAAGAAACCCTAATTCTTTGCAAGATCCTTATACCTCGATCAATCGACATCGAGTTAGCATCAATTCGTTAATGGATAAGAGACGTTAATCTTTAGTCTTCTTCACATCTACAATCTAATCGATTCCTACGAGCTTTACTACAAATCTTGAAACCCAAATCGATTGGAATTATATCACATCTTGATTCTTGATGTTTATCGTTTTCTTGATTCTTGATTAGAATAGTGACACTTGAAACTCATCGATAAAAATCTTGAATCATTTTGCTTTTATTTTCTATTAAAGTTTCAATTCAAAACAAAACAACTACGAACGAATCGCACAATCCCTGTGGACGATCCGCACTTGCTAACGAAATCTATACACGACACCGTTATTGATTGCGGTCAAATATTTTTGGTTGTGATTTCTTTACAATTTTCTAAATACCGACACAACAAGAAAATCATGAGTGCTAGGGGTAAAAACCACATCGGGAATTTCAATAGTTGAAATTTGCAATGAGATTGCATACCGTCCATATGATGGTTGGATCCCGATCCTACTGTGGGCAATAGTTGCTCCCAGGAGAATTTTGCAGTTTACAATTAGCTAACTCATTAGGTGTCTAGAAAGGTGTTAACGGGGCTACGCCTCTGGGAAAACGAGGTTTACTTTAATTAGGTCCGTGCGAAAGCACGGGGAACCTCCCTCAAGTACCGACACTGGCCTGGCTGAACGGTTAGCGAAGTTGTAGACTGTAATTAATCCTGGCTAGTTTTCTTTTTAAGGTTTGAAAGAAAAACTTGATTAAAGTAGTGGGAAACATCGATTAGACAAGATAATAACCAATCTGATCTTTGCAAGAGCTTTCGCTGAGTGTATTCTTTTTTCTCTCTTAATGGCAGATACCCATGACATGACTCAAGCTTCTACTAGATAAAAATAAACTGAATGGGACCAATTATAAAGACTGGCTGAGAAATCTGAAAATTGCCTTGACTTATGATAAAGTATCATATGTCCTCACGGCTCCAGCCCCGCCCATCCCAGGTCCAAAATCCTCAGTTGCGGACAAAGGAGTCCGCAAGACATGGGACGCTGACCGTGCCACGGCCAAATGCCTCGCGCTTGCATCGATGGACAACACACATCAAAAGTAGCACGAGAATATGGACATTCACGCCATATTCCTCCATATAAAGGAGTTGTATGGAGAGCAATCCCGCGTATTACGATACGAAGTATCAAAGAAATTGTTTCAGATGCGAATGGCCCCTGGCACACCAGTAGGAGACCATGTTCTAAAGATGATAGCTCTCATAGAAGAGCTTGAGGACCTAGGATGGACGATGGACAATGAACAATATACGGATATTATTCTGCAGTCCCTCCCCTCCACTTTTGCTCAATTCATAGTTAACTTCAACATGCACAACATGGAGAAGGAACTGCCTGAACTCCTTAATATGTAAAGGAGTGCAGAGAGCACACTAAAATCAGTGAAAACTCTCGTTTTGACTGTTGGACAATCTTCCTCTTCTCGCCCAAAGGCTAAGACCAAGGGAAAGAAAAAGAAGAAGCCCACCAATCCTAAGGGTGGAGTTAAAAAGGTTAAGGGGAAGGACAAGTCCAAAGCTGGAGAATCGGGGAAAGGGGAATGTTTTCATTGCCACAAAACATGACATTGGAAGCGCAACTGCACGGAGTACTTAAATCTCAAGAAGAAGCATGGGGATGCTTCCGCTTCAGGTGTGTTTGTGACAGAAAACTGTTTTTCAATAAACTCTGCTTCCTGGGTATTAGATACCGGTTCAGGTTCTCACATTTGTAATTCTATGCAGGGGCTGAGAAATAGCAAGGTTTTGAAGACAGGTGACCATACTCTCCGCATTGGAAATGGTTCCAATGTACATACAGTCGCATTAGAAGAGTATCACTTGGGGTTTCCATCTGGTTGTATATTGGTTTTGAACCCATGTTATTTTGTACCAAGTATACTTTGTAATATAATATCCGTTTCTTTGTTAGATAATGAAGGATATAATTTTGTATTGCGGAACAATGTTATGAACATTCACCTGAATCAAATGTTGGTTGGGTATGGTACGCTTAATAACGGGATATACGTCCTAAATCAACACATAATTTTCAGCATACAACACACTAATAAAAAAAACTTTCAGAAATAAATGAATCTTTTCTTTGGCACTGTAGACTTGGTCATATTAACGAAATAAGACTAAACAAGTTACACAAAGATGGATATTTAAACCCTTTTGAATATAAATCTTATGCGACTTGCCAGTCTTGTATCAAGGGTAAAATGATAAAAACTCCATTTACCGGACACGGAGAAAGAGCTATTGAGCTCCTAGGCCTCATACATAGTGATGTATGTGGGCCAATTTCTACATATGCTAGAGGCGGTTTTTCTTACTTCATTACTTTCACTGACGATTTCTCAAGATTCGGTCATGTATTTTTATTAAAGCACAAATCCGAAGCTTTCGAGAAATTAACTGAATATAAACAAGAAGTAGAAAAACAAACCGGCTTGAGTATCAAGATGCTTCGATCAGATCGAAGTGGTGAGTATCTCAGTACAGAATTTGCAAACTTCCTAAAAGAGAATGGGATTCTCTCTCAGCTCACTCCTCCTTACACACCACAGCACAACGGTGTGTCAGAACGACGGGATCGTACCCTATTAGATATGGTCCGTTCCATGATGAGTGATGCTGAGTTACCTGTCTCATTTTGGGGGCATGCCTTGGAGACTGCAGCGTTTCTACTGAACAGGGTCCCAACAAAAACCGTGTCTACCACACCATATAAGATATGGCATGGGAAGAGACCATCTCTTATGAGAATTAAGATTTGGGGTTGCCCGGCCTATGTTAAAAAGCAGAATCCAGACAAACTCGAGACACGGTCGGTCATGTGTAACTTTGTGGGATATCCAAGAAATTCTTATGGATATCTTTTCTACCACAAGGAGGAACAAAAGGTGTTTGTTTCTCAGCATGCCACATTCTTGGAAAAAGAGTTTTTCACAGATAAAGCTGATGGCAATGTGGTAGATCTAGAAGAGGTTCTAGAGACACAAACTACAAATGACGACTTGGTTGAACCAGCTGTTGCAATAGAAACTGAGGAATCTCGGCCACTCCGTAGGTCTGGTAGGACTTCTCACCCACCGGAGAGGTACTACGGTTTCCTCATTGATGGTGACAGAGAAGACTGCATCATGGAGGATGATGATCCTACCAGCTGTCAGCAAGCTATCACGAGTGGTGACTCTGTGAAGTGGCTGGATGCCATGAGATCCGAAATGGAGTCTATGTACACCAACAAAGTATGGACTTTGGACGTTGTACCCCCTGGGGTAAAACCTGTGGGGTGCAAATGGATCTTTAAAAGAAAGATTGGTGTAGATGGGCAGGTGGAGACCTATAAGGCAAGACTTGTGGCGAAGGGTTTTCGTCAAAGACCAGGTTTGGACTATGACGAGACTTTTTCTCCTGTAGCCATGCTTAAATCCATTCGGATCCTACTTGCTATTGCTACTCACTACGACTATGAAATCTGGCAGATGGACGTTAAAACAGCATTTCTAAATGGAAATTTAGAAGAATGCGTTTATATGGATCAGCCAGAGGGCTTCATTGACAGTGGGAGCAGCGAGAAAGCATGTAAATTGCTTAAATCCATATATGGGTTAAAGCAGGCATCACGGAGTTGGAACATCTGTTTCGATGATGTTATCAAAGAGTTTGATTTCATCAAAAATCCAGATGAACCTTGTGTTTATAAGAAGGCTATAGGGAGAGCTGTCACATTCCTCGTATTGTACGTGGACGACATTCTTCTGATAGGAAATGATATTCCTATGCTACAGTCGGTCAAATCTTTCTTATCACTAAGGTTCTCCATGAAGGACCTGGGTGATGCCACATACATTCTGGGCATAAGGATCTATAGGGATAGATCCAAGAGGTTATTGGGATTGTCCCAAACCAGGTACATCAACACCATCCTAAAAAGGTTTAGTATGGAAGACTCCAAGCGGGGTGCCTTACCCGCTTGCCATGGGGTCACTCTCTCCAAGGACTCTTGCCCAAAGACCGATGAAGAGAGAGCTCGCATGAGCATTATACCCTATGCTCTGGCAGTAGGATCTATAATGTATGCGATGTTATGTACACGCCCAGATGCAGCTTATGCACTTAGTGTTGTAAGCAGGTATCAATCCAACCCAGGGGAGAATCACTGGACAGCTGTGAAGAACATTCTTAAGTACTTGCGAAGGACTAAAGAATTGTTCTTGGTGTATGGTTATGGAGAACTCCAAATGGTGGCTTTTACCGATTCGAGCTTCCAGAGCGATAAGGACGACAACAAATCTATCTCCGGGTTTGTATTTACCCTCAATGGAGGAGCGGTAAGTTGGAAGAGTTCCAAACAGGATACCGTTGCAGACTCTACGATGGAGGCTGAGTACATTGCTGCAAATGATGCCGCCAAGGAAGCAGTCTGGATGAAGAAGTTCGTCTCGGAGCTAGGAGTAGTTCCAACCATTATTGATCCAATACCATTGTATTGTGATAATAATGGGGCTATGGCGTTAGCCAAGGAGCCCAGGTCCCATCAGCGGTCCGGACATATCCTGAGGCGCTTTCATTTGATCCGGGAGATCGTAGATCGCCGCGAGATCGAGATTAGGAGAGTAGACACAAAGAATAACGCCGAGGATCCACTCACCAAGGCCCTCCCTCAGCCGCAGCATGAGCGACTTTTTGAGATGTTGGGTATGAGATACGCCAATAACTGGCCTTAGTGTAAGTGGGAGATTGTTGGATATATGTATGCCCTAGAGGCCATTATATGATAGTGGATGTATTCATACATGTATATATATATATATATATTCAGTGTACATTCTTGCTCGACATGATAGTATGCTATCTGGTTCTTCTTTATCTGACATGTTAATTTGATCATGCTTTTATTCATTCATACATGTTAATAAAGCCCTGTGGATATAGACTTGACTACTGTGATTATGATAGAGATCATACTAGTGGGACATCTGTAGTTTATAAGCATATCCTGGAATGTCCCTAGTCGTAGGTGTATCGAGACGGGGCATCGATATACCAGAGTAGACTAGCGTATATGATACTAGACCCATATGATGGGCGATGGATGTTCCCACATTCATCGATGTTTGACATCGAGATCGTATACGGGTGCTCAGTGATGACTGGGTACACTGGACGGACTCACCGAGAACTCCTATATGGAATTATATCTATCGTCGGATAGCAGTTCTCAGGTGACACTGGTGCAGGTTAGTCTGTAGACCCGAGATCGTCATAGAGTCTTGTGTGTTCTCCCACTGTACTTTGATTACCACCCTACCACGGCTCTACTGAGTCGTGCAAACAGGTGGCCATTGGGTACAGTCCCGAGACACACGAAGGCGATGAGCGATAGGAGGGGTTTCGTCTCTCCCGGTATTGGGAGTTGATGCTGTGCTGTGCTCGATTGGCTATATCAGTAAGTTCCTAGCCAGGGCTGTTGAGATTTACTGGTAAGTGTTATCAGTAGTTTCTTGATCTGTTATAGACCATTCATCGGCACGACTTATTGAGTTATTGGGGTCGACGTTACCATCCCTAGACTCGATATGCAGCATATCTGACGAAGAGACCGGACTGTACGGTAGTGTTGCCGGTTGGCTCGACGGGAGTTGTAACAGGTTCGCTTGTTTTCTTCTGATCGCTCAATACCCGGGTGGCCGTTACGTTTAGCTGACCGCTTGCGGCTTATGGGTGCTTGATATGATCATCAACCGCTGCCGGCGTATTGACGAGTCTTAGAGTCCCGCAATGGAGTTACCTAGTCCAGGCGAAACGATGTGGTGCGCATATGCGATATGCGCGTGGACCGGGTATGAGATACCGTATATTAATCGGGCGGCTTGCTTTTGGTCGGGTCGTATGTGATACGACCGGATTGCTAAATCAAATGTTGATTTATCATTAACCATTAGTTTCTCACTTGAAATCCTTTCTTGTCTTTATGTTGTATGCATGCATGTATGCATTCATTCTCATTCATGCACATAGGATGTGCATGCACACATACATGCATACATAATGGTTATCGTGGTTGTTGATATAGTAGATGGTGGCAATATAAGACTCACACCATATGTAAAATATATGGATATTATTTATTTGGAAAAAGGAAAATGAAAATGGAAATTGTTTCATGGTTTAATCTTTTATTCTTGCACTAACCACATGAATTAACCATGATTCATTTTCTATGGTCATTTTTGTTCCAAACTAAAATATCTAACATATTTTACAACCATGGTTTAGAATGAGAGAGTGAAAATATATATTTTTTCATTTTCTCATTTTCTACACAAGCTTATCATTATCTTGAGTTTAAAAAGCCATCGTCTTCTTCCTCCTTTCTCTCTTGCTCTCTAGTTCTCTCAAGTGAGCAAAAGAGTTACCAAGTTAGGATTTTGAAGTGAGAAAACCAACCACAACACCATTCTACACTAGTCTTGCCCATTAGTGAAGAGTGTTAGCTTCCATTTCTTCTCTTGATCTTGTGAAGTTTCAAGCTTGGACAAAGAGGACTCCGAGTGGATCATCGTGGACCTAGAGGATCTCAAGCGGACTTTTTTTCTAACCCTCAAGTAGCCAAGGAGTCTAGCGTAGGGAGCTACAAAGGTTGTACTATCAAAACCCTAGCTTTTACTACTTGTGATGATGTCAATGTTATGAAACCCTAAATTTCTAGTGATGATTCTTTGTATGTTCACTTAGCACTTTAAAAATTTGATTTTGACACATGTGATGCTTCCAAACCCTTCATGAGGTGCTAGGTAAACCTAACACACACTTTCATAATAAATAACCCCTCTTCTTTCATCTTCTCCCAGTCTTAATAACTCCGTAAAAAAGTAAATTATCTACCGAGCAAACAAAAGAGGTGAGTTTTGTGTTGTATAATATAAAAGAACCTGGGTGAGATATACAGTTTGTGTTCGTACACGTGATATGTACATATACCATGCCACTTATCCATGATTTGGTTCCATTAACGTTAAGAAGGCATTCTAGCTCGTTTAGTTGTATTGACGCCCTTCCAATCTGCACTCCTACGTCATTCTTTTCCTTATTGATATGAAGATACTGAATGGACGCCCTCTCAATAACGTCAAGATTTTCTTCTGCAGTTTTGGTAAATCTATTTCTATTTCTATCGAGCTGATATTGATGAGAGGGAGACCTCAGGCATGCACTGCGCTTCGGCCATCTCCTTTCTTGTGGAATTTTAGTGGAGTCGACTTTGTTATTTTTGTGTAGTGTTGTATTTTCACTCATTGATGACCCTAAATCGGACAAGACCAAGACTGTATTTTAATGGTTTTCCGACGGAGATGGATGTTCATGGAATTTTGTAGGTTTCGGAGTTGAGAAGCAAATAGAAGATGATCGTCCAATATTTGGCTTGGAGAATTCTGAGCGAAAAGCACGTTTAGACCCTCGTTATGCAAAGTTCTGCTTTGCAGGGTTTTACTTAATTGAGTCAAAATCTACAAATAATTAAATGGAATAATACATTAGTTGGAGAAAAAAATAAATCACGATTAAAAGAACTTAAGATGACGGCATACCATCAAGACTTCTGTGATTTTGTCATCCATTTGAGTAGCAACCCTCTTAATGAAGTTTACATTTTCTTCCAATGCCGCCAACCTAGTTCTCACTTATCTCTGCATTCGTAGAAGACAAATGTGAGCAGTTAAATTTTTTTGACTGTTATTGACCAATAATTAATAGGTAAGTGCTTGGTTCACCTCAGAATTTTCATAGTCAACGGTATCGGGATCACCCAATGTCATAATAGGTAGAGGTCGATCTGCTCTTTTCATGCACTGTGTGATCAATTTTCGTTACATTATCCTCAACGACTTCAAAAAAATTTATTACCAAACAAATATATGGTTTAGAACTTATAAATTCCAATAGAATAAGATAAAGTCACGCTTATCTTGATGATTCCAAGTGGGACTTACTGTTTTTGAAGTGTTAAAGTTAAAGGAATTTCCACCATGTACTACTAAAAAAGACACGAAGATAAAAAGTCCCATGCAGAAAACAGAAGCTCCATATTAGAATATGGAACGTCCCACTCGTAAGAACAAAAATTCCCACTTGTAGATCAAGAAATTCCACTTAGTATTTTATACATTACATGATCCATCTATTGTAAGTTCACTAATTGTCCGTGAAAGTGTGTCTATGTATGTTGTAAATTATCGCAATCAAGACGGTATCGTAAATAGCTAGCCCTTAAAAATAGCGATGTCCACATGGAAACGGTGAACTGATTTTCTTACTTTAGATAAGTTGATAGAAAAAAGGTGGAATTGTTATCGTTTATTACTAAGAAGGTTTAAAATGTTTATAATAGAAGGGCTTGTAGGGTTTATAGGATTTAGTAGTTAATGGAAGGAAGTTTTAAAAATAATTCTTTTTATCTTTTAATTATTTATTACTAGAGAAATAGCGATGAATGCGGATTAGGGTTCTTGGAGGGAATTAGGGTTTCTCTCTACTGACCTTTGTCCTTCCATTGATCTCTATTTATCTCAAGCCCTTAACAAAATGATTATTAACGAATCTCAAATTATGGTCATAACTATCAAGAATTGATAGCACGCCCGATAAGAGAGTTAATATTCATTTTGCTAAAATTTATAAAAATTAAAACATTAAAAATAATTTAACGATATTGTTCATCCATTATTCTACCCTATCCTACAAACCCTAACAAGCGAGAATTTACTCGCTCATGGAGATCAACGAAGTAAAAGAAAGTTTTAAGATGAGTGAATCCACAATTAAAATTAAAAATACAGAAAGTAAATGCAAAAAATAATTGCGGAAAGTAAATGCAGAAAGTAATTGCGGAAAGTAAATGTGACAAAATTAAAAGAAACAACTATCTTTTATTGAATAACTAGTGCATTACAAAAGTTGCTCACTGAAAAACCGAATTACAAAACCCAATTTTTCTCTAGATTGCTTGATCGGTCGATCAGTCGATTCTTCGATATATAATTCAATGATTATAGATAGATAGCTCTCGGTCCTTTATATAGGCTCTGGAACTTGAAACGCTAGACGTCATATTGAATTGTGTGCAAAGACGATCAAGCCCCTGATTTTTTACATCCTACGACCACCAATAGACCGCGCAACCGCCGCCCATGGTACATTTTGATCGCGGATCCGTCGCCCCTTGGTGTGTTTGAGCTTCCAAATTCTACGTGCCTTTTTCTCTCGATATTTGGAGATCTTTCTGATAAAAATATTCTGAAAATATTGCTCTTAGTCTCTGCCGTTGCGACATTCTTCAATTTGCTCCTAATATTTGACAGATTTGGTTTTGTAAATCGATTTGTTGTAGATCTCCTACTTGTATTTCACACCTGAACTGATCTATTATAATACCTACACAATATCTCAAATCAAATTGTTAGTACCACTTGTTTTATTTGAGATATTATTCTAACGAATTAAATGATATGATATTTTAAGAATATTGATTAAGAATATTTGATATGATATGAATATTTTAATAATAAATAATCTCATGAATATTTTATTTAAATATGATATGCATATATTTCCCTAATTATATTAATTATAAATGAAGAAACATATGACAATAATATTTTTACAAATAAACGCATATATGTTCTTTATTTACAATTAATACCTTTTAGTAATTAATAATAGTAGGGAAAATGTCCATACAAATGCGCAATAAATTCCTCTGATCAAATACCTCTGTAACGATTCTAAAATCACTGTACATAGTTTTCTTGTTATTGTACAGAAAAAAGTATTAGAGCCTGTATAAGAATTAAGAGTTATTTTTGTTAAATAAAAGCAAGAAACAACATGTAGCTCACCGGTAAAGCCTCTACAGTGCTGTGACATAGCTTGTGCATTCGAATCCCATCAGACCGAATTATTTTCAGATTTTTTTTCTTTTTAATTTTTGGAAGCCCAAGAGTTGCACGTGCAATATACGGAGAAATGAAAAGTTTCAGAAAAATCAAACAGGCGCAATGTGGTGTACACACCCAATTATCCACGTGGCACGAATCTCGAGGCGATTGCCTCAATGCTGACAGCCCGTTTCCCGCAATTGACCGGCGCCGACGGTTCGATCGAACCCAAATGGCTCCGTGCTTTGCACACACACCCCTTCGACTCTCCTTAACTCCCCTGCACTGTTTGATTTCCCTGCAATCAAACAGAGACCATTCAATTCACCATTTAACACCTTTTTAATGCTTTTAATCCAAAATTTTAATTCCCAAACCCTAATTATCCACTATAAATACCACACCATGACCTTACTCCCCTCTATTCTGAAAATTTCTAGCAAAAGTTCCTAAGTGCAAGTGGAGTCAAGTGGAGTTAGCAACTAAGCTCCTTTCGTCGAAGATCGAAGCCGGAGCTCCCGCGACGCCACGAAGTTCCCTCCCTTCTTCCTTACCCTTTTCTCGATATTTCCTATCCATAAGTCTCTCTCATCTTTCTTTCTTTTCTTCTCACTTCATCTCCAAATCATATATCGGTAAAGTGGAGTACTTCCGATACATTTCTTTTTAAAACCTAGAACTCCCTTTTCCTTTATACATAAGTCAAACTAATTTTACCACCCTAATTTTAACTTTAATTACAATCTTTTAGCTTCAAGTTTAACCAAAATTTTCTTGTGAAACAAACATAAACGAACTTTTTCATTAAAATACCTTGAAATTTAGTATAAATCTCTTTTCAATAATTGTTTAAACAATACCTTTAGGAAAATTTCATGGGGTGACGACCTACCCCACACGCACACTTTGTTTTCATAGCATGATATATATATATATGTGTATGTGTGTGTGTGTGTGTGTGTGTTTGTGTGTGTGATTAGTTCAAAGAATAGCTTTTACATTAAAATACCACATCTTTCAAAAACCAGGTTTCTTTTAAAACGGTATTTTGTAATCCTTGGAAAATACGCTTCTACAACCCTCATTAGAGGATCCGCTAATGGATGGTGTGGATTATCGCACATCCTTGGGATAGTAGAGCGAGATGCAGAACTCCTCACGGAGTATTCGATCTCGAAAAGAAATAAAATATGGCTTTTTTAAGAATCGCGAATTTTCTAAACAAAACTAATTTTTGAAAAAATTATATAACAATTATAAATCCGCGTTTTCAATAAAAACATGTTATGAAACTATATTTTAAAGTGAAAGATTAAAATATTAATAAAATACCACCAAGTTACAAAAAAGGGCTAGTTTTAATAAAATACTATAAACTTTTAAAAGCTAAGTGTTTATCATTAAAATACCCCAATAATTAAAACACATGCTCATGAAAACCCTAAATGTTATAAATCACCCTCGAGGTTTATTTTTAAACTATATTAAAATATTTTTCATAAAACCCTCTCGAGATATGCAAAACAATATTTTAAGGATTCTAGTTTAATATAGGTTTAAGCGGGTTCAATTATTTTGAGTCCCAGGGAGTCGGAGAAAGTGAGTGCTTGCCTATTCTGGTTAGACAATTTAACGGAGTTATTAATGGCAATTGTCTTGGAAAAAGATACAATTCCAGTCGTCCATGTGCAGCAGTTGCCTATTACTCCTGAACCTAAGAAAGTCAAGAGTTAAATCCGTTCACAGTTGTCTGACTCAATATAAGTCCAAACTCAAACCGGTATCCAAAATCAAACACGAACTTGAATACTTGATCATGAACTTGAATACTCGAATTCAAATATCAAACTCAAACTTGTGTACTTGACTCGACTTGATCGAACTATGGTTATAACGTGACATGAACTTGACATGACTACTTGAACATATGATTACATCTTGAACATAAACCTGCACATTTTATATCCATGGATTCGGCCATGACCTATATTCTTAATCTATACAATACAATACGTGGGGGTAAGGGGGTAGATTGGTACGGAACGTATATCGTGGCACGAGAGGTCACTTAAAAAACACTTACATGAATTCACGTGTCGTTGTCCCATGGGTTATAACGGGGCCTTGTACTACATGTTACCAAAGTCCATGGGGTAAGATGGACTCCTCTCGTATACATGAATACGTTTCTTATCAAACTACAAATAACCACGTTAGAATAATTATCTTATACCTGTTAATGATCGTATACAACTTTACCTATTTATTTCACATTACATACAATCTTCCCTTACTTCTTTTTGGACATACCGAGCGCTAGTTTGCTAACGATATTTCTCTCTGTTTTCTTTCTTTGTAATGTTCGTCAGGAGGACCGGACTCTGAGGAGATAGAACCGAGCCAAGAGGACTTGGACCAGCTTGCTGCACAGCCAGATTACTAGCTCCTTCCAGTCTGCACTTATTTTCAGTATGCCATTGTTTAGGCATTTGCTTTTATTATTGTATATTTTATTTTAGACTGTTGTATATAAAGTTGAATGTAAATAAAGTTGCTATTTTATTTTATTACTCTTGTCATTCTTATTCATTGTTATATTGCTTAATTACGCATAACGTATTTATATTCATGGTAAATACGTTGCGGGCTTGCCACGTCACTGTTTCCGTCTACTGGGAAGCGGGGCGTGACAGGTTTTGGCGGCTCATGCAGGTCAGTTCTGCATGAAGTCTTAAACAATATATCACAAGAATTATAAGAATCCGCAACTATACATTCCTTGCATTTCAAATTTCTTAAATCTATCCTAACCTTTCCTTTCTATCAAGGTGATGGATTCTCCCAACAATACCGGTACCAATGTCAATGGCAACACACCACCACCTACTTTACCACCTCCCCTACCGTTGCTACTCCAATCAATTAACATACGGTGCTTTTAGAAGCCATCAAAAGTCTTCTGGAGGGCAAGCAGCAGCAGACTGCTATTCTCATGAACCGGCCGGAAGCCGGAGCGCCTGGAGTAAAGCAATTCCGTGCGTTGCATCCAAGGAACTTTTTAGGGAAAGACAGTCCTCTTGAGGCAGAAGAATGGGCCCATAGTATAGAGGACGACCTTGTCGCAACACAGGTACCAGACATAGCTTGGGTTCGTGTGGCCAAGCTCCAGCTCAATGAGAATGCAAGAGTCTGGTGGAAAGCCGAGGAAAGTCGTCTTACACAACCAATAAAGTGGAAGACGTTTCGCGATCTGTCCGATGCGAAGTTCTTCCCCGAGGCTGCCTGTTTTGAGATGGACCAACAGTTTATCCACCTGTAACATGGCTCCATGTGGGTAAAATCTGTGGATGAATATGATGCCGAATTCATCATGCTTAGCAGGTAAAGAAATTGTATCAAATTATTTTCCGTAAAACACATCTCTATCTTGACATCATCATCTTATCAGGTTCGCGGCACATTTGATCCCGACCGATGAGATTCAGGCTAGACGATTCCAACAGGGCTTAGACCCGGAGATTCAGGCGGCATTAGCCACAAGAGACTACTCAATTCATGAATTCTCCCTGAAGGCAACATGTTGTTACGAAGTAGTGGTCAAGAAGAAGGGTAAGCGTCAAATAGCTGGAGCCAACAGATGACAGGAGGAGCATCTTCTAGGCAAACTTTTGCACCTAGGAGGCCAGGAGGATCATTTATCCGGTCCAGTCCAGATTTCTGTTTCTACTGCAAGAGAACTGGACACGTGGCGAAGAACTGCAGGTGTGCAAATGGCCTGTGTTTGATTTGTGGCGCATCTACTCATGAGATAGGAGCATGCCCATATCGTTTTAACACGGCACCAGCACCTAGACCTGTAATCACAGCCCCGTAGAGGCCAGCCATTCAGGCACCTACACCCTGCCTTGCTCTTCCTGCACCAGCTCCACATGGACCACCTGTATAGCCTCATCGTCAATTCCATCAGGCACAGAGAAACGTGCCTCAAAGGTAAAGGAATGTGCCTCTGGCAAGGATACATGTACCAAAACGATAGGCTTTTACAATGACGGTCAGGGAGGCCGAATCCACAAGACAAGTCATCACTGGTATAATCCCCCATCCTTTCAATCTTTCAATCCTTGTGTATCGTTATACTTTTCCTATATCTAAACACAACCTCACCCAACTTAGGAACTATACTAGTAGCCACCCTTCCTGCACTCGCATTTTTCGACACTGGAGCTTCACACCGCTTCATTTCATAATGATTCGTGAGAACGCACGCCATTTCTGTGAAGCCACTCATTCCAAGCCGGAATGTGAGTTTCGGGAATGGAGTCTTGAAATCAACTTTGGGGTATGATTAGTGCCCGGTTGTAGTTTGTGGTTGAGAATTCTATGCTGATTTCAAAGTACTGGTGTCACGACCCAATATAGGAATGTGACCGGCACTCAAACCACGTGACTTCAATAGGCGTAACACAATTTAAGTATGCCGACAACCCAGAAATCTAAACCATAAAAGAAGTAAGTGATAAAACATTATTAAAACATTTGGAAATCTCAAGTAAAAATCTTAAAGCTTAAGTTTATTTTCTTAAAATTTTTGGCAGCACCTCCTTTGTAAAACTCACCTCGAAACAGGTACAAACACAGGATATAAATAAAGCATTCCCAAACGGGAGAAAATCATGCCCAAAGGCGGAAAAAAAATCACCACAAGTATATATACGACGCCGTAGCGAAGAAATAGACAATAAAATGAAAACAACAAAAAGAGATAAAGCAACATAAGAAAGGCCGGCTCACACGAGCATGACACCTAGAGTCACATACTATACAATATTGATCCTCATAACTCGTCTCTAAGTCAATACATGAAAGTGGTAGATGGAGAGTACTAGATACAATGAGATATACAATAAATGTAATCGGACAATCGCAAACCCATCTACACCAAAAAGGCCTCACAGCCAACCGTAGCGGTATCCGCAGAAATAGATACAATAAGGAGCCCTGCCGCAACTACTCTGAGAGTCAAGCCTGCAAAACACTGTGGCACAACGGGGGTGAATTGCCAACTCGTGAATAGTAAATAACATCATACAGATAATCGCAAGTATGCACGAACAACGATAATCTATCACATACAATCTGATAGCATAAGTATGGCAATATGGATATGCAACAATCATGATCAAGGTACTACAACTACATGAAACAATGCATATCAAATAACTCCTGAGTGTGGGATAAAACATATCATCATCAATGAATCATCATCGTGGAAAAACCCGGTGTCCATCAACGACACCCCAAATCCTAATAGCTCAGGCGCCGTCACTCTGATCGGTCTTCATATCCGTAAATCTCATGGAACCTGAGTGCCCAACATCGACACTTGAAACATCATGAAAACCCGTGTCCAGCACGACACGTAAATCCATATAACTCGAGCTCCGTCAGTACGGATCGGCCCACGGGCTCCGTCAGTCCGGATCGGCCCATATCATCTCACGACTCCGGTCGGTATCCTCCGGATAACCGTCAGGTCCAAACTATCACCGGAAGGTAGTAGTCCCTCTGCCAGGCTCATCGTTTACTGCACAACATACCTTTCTTGCTCCGGGGTACCATACCGGTTCCACCATGAACCCGCAAACGGATCATCCATCTCCTCGAATCGGGTTTCGAAAACCAATCTTAGAACCGAGAAAACTCATGGTGGACGCATCGAAATATCATATCAAGAGAAACCGGGTTTTCAAAACAATGCATACTTTCTTAAAATATACCACGATTCTCAAATCCATAAATCACATGAAATCAGTATCTCAATACGTAAATCCATACGATGTATGCAACATAGAACAGTAATATGGGCATATCAAGGGAAAATCCGCTCTTTTAAATGAATCAAGTTTTTAAAGATATCATGAGGTTCCCAAATTCCCGAAGTCAATTTCAACATCATATAAAGGTGTATATGTAGCTATAGCAAGGTATGTATGTGTGCATGTATGTATGTATGCATGAAGCAATTCATATGCGTAATAGATCAAGCATCAACGTCTAACTATTGATAATAATGAAAGCAGTATAATACATATTCCCTTAGTAAGGTGGTACAAGAACAACAGCCTCAATGTCAATAACGAATGCACTACCACATATATGTACATGGTGTGCGTGTCATGGTAATTACCAGCGGTGTGTGTGTGGCATACAATTCAGTGCTCGTGCTACATGAACCGTCAGTAATGGTACAGTGTCCAATAGGTACTAAGTCAATGTACATCAAGTAATGGTATGCAAATGATGCTCATGCACAATCAACGCGTGTGCATATAAACATGTGGCTACAACACCGAATCTAGCCCTCGACGCTTAACGCCATACGGGCGATTCCCCCATAGATGTTAAATCTACTCACTGATGATATCGAGCTAGGTAAATCCAACCACCTGCTTTCCCTTCCTTGTAGCGTCCGAAGTCCCCGCAATCGATCCTAATATCACACAAAACATAACAAGTGCAATTTAGAAACCGTCCAATAATACATACAACGCATCGACTCCTACAAACTCTCAAGTGTTAGCTTAGTGGCTAACGTGTGTAGCGACATCCTAAATCAAACCCAAGTGCAGCAAGCTACAAAAAGTACGCAAACCGTGTCGGATACCGCATCGCGCGTTGCCGAAACACTAGAAACTAGCAAAGTGGTCCCAGATTTTGCCTACAGTCAAAATAAGAAAATCAAGCAGTACCAAACACCCAGGATAATCTACAGACAGCTACCCTCAAAACCACAACTCCCCAGGTCCCCAAAAATCCGGCGACACTGGAATTTCACCCTATATCGCCGGGTCAACTAGGTTGGGTGGGGTTCGGGTTTCAGGTGAACACTCATGGCTTCTAACACAATACTACTGCATTTCTAGATTTTACAGTAAACTAACGTAGTGATAGAAGATCACAGAGACCCCAACTTATCACCAAAAATACGATATTTGCACAAAACTATAACTTTAGTGTTCTAAATAGCAACTAATAAGCAACACAACATCTTAAAAGCCTAGTTAACAGTTAGAGATCACTACCTTACCAAACTTTCTCAAAAACCCTAGCTTTCCATGCTCCAAGTCATCTCTAGAAGCTTAACTTGACTTTGTGAGGGTTTTGATGAAGTTTAGTAAAGATTAGGCTTGGTTTTAGTGAAGAACAAGATAGGTTTCAGTTTGAGGAAGGGAAATGAGAAGGAGAATAATTGAGAATGAGAGAGTGAGGTAAGAAGGAGGGAGTGTATGAGTGAGGGATGAGGGAAATGAGGGTGTGAGGTTAGGAGTGAGCCATGCCCTTTCTCTCTCCTCATTAATATCCCCATGCTTGCCCCATGCCTCATCAACCTTCATTGTCAACACTCTTTCTCTCTCTCTCAAGTCAATATGATAAACTCTTAGTCAAAAGAATAATGAAATGGGTTAACAAGGCAAGAAATTGGTTTAGGGTGCCATGGCTACTTAAGCATGGTTAACACCTCCATAACTCCCAAGTTAACATGCACAAGTGTATGCATGCCAAAACAAATAATAATAAAATATTAATTAATTTTTATAAAATATGTGAAAACTATTTTGGTTAACTTTTTACTAAAAACCCGCATTATCGTTAATTAACACTAATCACATTCCAAGGTGTTACAACTAGACATACCAAATTTCGAAGTTGTGTTGAGAATGGATTGGCCGGGAGTATTTTATGCTACTATTGACTATCGTCAAAGGAGGGTAGTATTTGAGATACTAGATCACCCGGTCTTCTATTTCAAAAGTGGAGATAGAACCTTGGAGCCAGGAAGCTACCGCGCTAAACCGAAAAATGCAGAAGTGTTCTCTCTACCGGCGGAAGAAGAAAAGCCTGAAGTTGTTCGAGAGTTCGAAGATGTGTTCCGTGAAGACATATCAGGTTTGCCTCCCGATCAAGCTCTTGAGTTTAGTATTGATTTCATCCTGGTGCACAACCTGTAATCAAAGCTCCATACCGATTAAGTCCGGAGGGATTGAAGGAGATCCGCATTCAGTTGGACGAACTACTGTAGAAAGGTTCGATCCGATCCAGTACTTCAAGTTGGGGATCTCCGGTGTTACTCGTGAAGAAGAAGGAAGGTTCGTACAGGATTTGTGTGGATTATCGAGCTCTGAACAAAGTTACGATTAAGAACAAATATCCACTACCGCACATCGATGACCTTATCAATCAGTTAAGTGGGTCTAGTGTCTTTTCAAAGCTAGATCTTCATTCAGGTTACCATCAGGTGAAGGTTAAAGAGTCTGACATTCCGAAGACGGCGTTTAGGACCCGTTATGGCCATTATGAATATCTCGTAATGCCATTTGGAGTGACCAATGCACCTGCCATCTTTATGAACCTGATGAACCAAGTTTTCCGAGAGTACTTAGACAGGTTCGTTGTCATCTTCATTGACGACATCCTGGTGTATTTAAAGAATCGGAAGGAACACGCCGAGCACTTACGGATTGTCCTGGAGACGTTACGACAACATCAGCTCTACGTCAAGTACAGCAAGTATGAATTTTGGCTAGATCATGTTGGATTTCTCGGACATATTGTTTCAGGCGAAAAAATCTCTGTAGATCCAGCTATGTTGTCAGCTGTTAGTGAGTGGCCGACACCAAAGATGGTGAAAGATATATGAAGTTTCTTGGGATTAGTAGGATACTACCGACGATTCATCGAAGGATTCTAAAAGATCCCAGCACCCCTGACCAAGCCCATACGCAAAGACGAAGCATTCGTATGGTCAGAAGCATGTGAAAAGGCTTTTGTAGAACTCAAGTCGAGGTTAACCTCTACACCAATCCTTGTAATACCGGATCAATCTGGAGGATTCGTTGTGCATTGTGATGCATCCGGTAAAGGATTAAGATGTGTTCTACACCAGCATGGAAAAGTTATGGTTTTTGCATCAAGACAGTTAAAAGTCCATGAACGCAACTATCCAACGCATGATCTAGAATTGGCAGTCGTCATCTTCGCACTCAAGATTTGGTGCCACTATCTTTTGGGAGAACGAGTGGATATATACACTGACCATAAGAGTTTGAAGTATGTATTTACTCAGAAAGAACTAAACATGTGGCAGAGAATATGGCTAGAACTCATGGCAGATTTCGACATCAACCTACAGTATCATCCTGGAAAGGTGAACGTAGTTCCCATGCTCTTAGTCGCCAGCCGTTAGCAATGAAACTCACCGCTCAGTGGAGACTACAACAAGAATTGCATGGATTGGATATTGAAGTAGTTGTTCCAGGTAACGCTTCATATTTGATGAACTTACAAGTCCAGTCCACTCTTGTAAATCAGATTAACGCAGCTCAAAAAAATGATGCCAAGCTATAAAAGATCCGAGAACAAGTAGAAAGTGGACTACAACCTGACTTCATCATTCACGAAGATGGATCCTTGTGATATGGAAGCCATTTATGCGTGCCAATCGAACCTGTTCGAGAAGAGTTGATCAAATAAGCTCATAACTCTCCTTATTCTGTACACCCCGATGGCACGAAGATGTACAAGGATCTACGGCAACACTACTGGTGGCATAGAATGAAACGCGGAGTAGCAAGGAGCGTAGCCAAGTGTTTAGTGTGTCAGCAAGTGAAGGCTGAACATCACAGAACCGCTGATCTATTTCAGTCGTTACCAATCCTAGAATGGAAATAGCAGAACATTACAATGGACTTCGTGACTACTCTCCCTCACAGCACGAAGGTAACGACGCAATTTGGGTTATTGTGGATCGACTCTCCAAGTCGGCTCACTTTATTTCATTTCGAATTGGTCAGTCAACCGAGACGTTAGCAAAGAAGTACATGGAGGTGGGCATAAATCTAAAGTAAGATTTAAACCTTTAAGATGTACCATATTCGATACCTATAAACTCATGCAGGAGATCGTGAAATTACATGGAGTACCTATTTTCATCGTCTCCGATCGTGATACAAGATTCCGATCACAATTTTGGCGGAGTCTGCAAGCTAGCGTAGGAACGAGTCTGAATTTCAGCACGGCGTATCATCCACAAACGAACGAACAGTCCGAGCGAACAATTCAGATACTGGAAGATATGCTAAGAGCCTGTATGTTAGACTTCGGAGGTTCGTAGGAAGATCACCTACACCATATGGAGTTTTCATACAACAACAGCTATCAGGGAAGTATTGGGATGGCACCATTCGCAGCACTCTATGGAAGGAAATGTCATTCCCCGTTGAGTTAGGATGACATTGGAGATCGTGAACTCCTTAGACCAGAGACGATCATGGAAACTATAGACGTGGTTCACACAATTAGGGAAAGGATGCGAATAGCCCAAGAACGACAGAAACATTGGAAAGATGTAAAGCGTCGACGTCTGGAGTTTCAACCTGGAGACCATGTATTCCTGAAGATCTTTCCAAACAGAGGAGTGATCTATTTTGGTAAGAGGGGTAAACTCAGTCCAAGATACATAGGACCATTCGATATACTCGAACGAGTTGGAGAAGTGGCATACCGTTTAGCACTACCACCCTCATTGGAAGAAGTGCACAACGTGTTCCACATTTCCCAGCTACGACAATATGTGAGCCATCCTAACCATATACTTGATCACTCAGAGCTCACAGTACAGACTGACCTAACCTGCAAGCAACAACCAATTGAGATCCTGGACCGAAAGGTGAAAACATTACGGAACAAGGAGGTAAACTTAGTCCGAGTGATGTATAGAAATGATTCGCCAGGAGAATCAACAAGGGAACGAGAAGAAGATATGCGTACATGATACCCTTACCTTTTTGAAAATTAGTCCCTATGTAATTTTAAATTTCGAGGACGAAATTTTTATAAGGAGGGTAGAAAGTAATGACTCTAAAATCACTGTACAGAATTTTCCTGTTATTATACAGAAAAGAGTATTACAGCCTGTGTAAGAGTTAAGAGTTATTTTTGTTAAATAAAACCAAAAAACAACTTGTAACTCACTGGTAAAGCCTCTATATTGCTGTGACATAGCCTGGGCGTTCGAAACCTATCAGACCCGATTATTTTTAGATTTTTTTCTTTTTAATTTTTGGAAGCCCAAGAGTTGCACGGCAATACACGGAGAAATGAAAAGTTTTAGAAAAATCAATCAGACGCAATGAGGTGTACACAACCAATTACCCACGTGGCACGAATCTCGAGACGATTGCCTCAACCCCGACCGCCTGTTTTCCCTAATTGGCCGGTGTCTACGGTTCGATTGAGCCCAAATGGCTCCGTGATTAGCACACGCACACCTTTGACTCCCCTTAACTCCCCTGCACTGTTTGATTTCCCTGCAATCAAACATAGACCCATCAATTCACCATTTAACACATTTTTAATGCTTTTTAATCCAAAATTTTAATTCTCAAACCCTAATTCTCCACTATAAATATCACCCCATGCCCTAGCTCCTATCTATTCTGACAATTTCTAGCAAAACCACCTCAAAAGTTCCTAACTGCTAGTGGAGTCAAGTGGAGTTAGCAACTAAGCTCCTTCCGTCGAAGATCGAAGCCATTTTCTGAGCTCCCGTAACGCCACGAAGCCCCCTCCATTCTTCATTACCCTTTTCTCGATATTACCAAACCGTAAGTCCTTCTCATCTCTCTATCTTTTCATCTCATTTCATCTCCGAATCATATATCGGTAAAGTGGAGTTACTTCCGATACATTTCTTTTTAAAACCTAGAACTCCCTTTTCCTTTATACATAAGTCAAACTAATTTTACCACCTTACTTATAACTTTAATTACAATTTTTTAGCTTCATGTTTAACCAAAATTTTCATATGAAATAAAAATAAACGAACTTTTTCATTAAAATACCTTGAAATTTAGTATAAACCTCTTTTCGATAATTGTTTAAACAATATCTTTAGGAAAACTTCACGGGGCAACGACCTACACCATACGCACACTTTGTTTTCATAGCATGATCTCTCTCTCTCTCTTTATATATATATATATATATATGGTTGGTTCAAAGAATAACTTTTACATTAAAATAACACATCTTTTAAAAACCGGGTTTCTTTTAAAACGGTATTTTGTAATCCTTGGCAAATACGCCTCTACAACTCTCGTTAGGGGACCCGCTAATGGATGGTACGGATTATCGCACATCCTTGGGATAGTAGAGCGTGATGCAGAACTCCGTGAGAAAATAAAATACGGTTTTTTTAAGAAACGCGAATTTTCTAAACAAAACTAATTTTTGAAAAAATTATATAACAATTATAAATCCGCGTTTTCAATAAAAACATGTTATGAAACTATATTTTAAAATGAAAGATTAAAATATTAATAAAATACCACCAAGTTACCAAAAAGGGCTATTTTTTAATAAAATACCATAATGTTTTAAAAGCTAAGTATTTATCATTAAAATACCCTAATAATTAAAACGCATGCTCATGAAAACCCTAAATGTTATAACTCACCCTCGAGCTTTATTTTTAAACTATATTAAAATATTTTTCATAAAAACCCCTTGAGATATGAAAAACAATATTTTAAGGACTCTAGTTTAATATAGGTTTAAGCGGGATCAATTCTCTTGAGTCCCAGGGAGCCGGAGAAAGTGAGTGTTTGCCTATTCACGTTAGACAACTTAACGGAGTTATCAATAGCAATTGTCTTGAAAAAAGACACAAATCCTGTCGTCCATATGCAGCAGTTGCCGATTACTCCTGAACCTAAGAAACTCAAGAGTTAAATCCGTTCATAAGTGTCTGACTCAATCCGAGTCCAAACTCAAACCAGTATCCAAAATCAAACATGAACTTGAATACTTGATCATGAACTTGAATACACGAATTCAAATATCAAACTCAAACTTGTATACTTGACTCGACTTGACTGAACCATGGTTATAACGTGACATGAACTTGACATGACTACTTGAATACATGATTACATCCTGAACATCAACCTGTACATTTTATATCCATGGATTCGGCCAAGCCCTATATTCTTAATCTATACAATACAATACACGGGGATAAGGGGGTAGATTGGTATGGAATGTATATCGTGGCATGAGAGGTCACTTAAAGGACACCTACATTAATTCACGTACCGTTGTCCCGTAGGTTATGACGGGGCTTGTACTATATGTTACCATAGTCCACGGGATAAGATGGGCTCCTCTCGTATACATGAATACTTTCCTTATCAAACTACAAATAACCACGTTAGAATAACTATCTTATACTTGTGAATGATCGTATACAACTTTACCTGTTCATTTCATATTACATATTATCTTCCCTTACTTCATTTGGGACTTACCGAGCGCTAGTTCGCTGACGACATTCCTCTCTGTTTTCTTTCTTTGGAATGTTCGTCAGGAAGACCGGACTCTGAGGAGATAGTGCCGAGCCAGGACGACTTAGACTATCTTGCTGCACAGCCAGATTACTAGCTCCTTCCAGCCTGCACTTATTTTCAGTATGCCATTGTTTAGGCATTTGCTTTTATTATTGTATCTTTTATTTCAGACAATTGTATGTAAAATTGAATGTAAATAAAGTTGTTGTTTCATTTTATTACTCTTGTCATTCTTGTTCATTGTTATATTGCTTAATTACGCTTAATATGTTTATTTTCATGGTAAATACGTTGCGGGCTTGCTACGTCACCGTTTCCGTCTACTGAGAAGCGGGGCGTAACAACCTCCAAACTTATCTTTGATTGTCCCCAGCAAACTGTTTTTTATCAAAAGAAAAAGAAAAACCTAGCACACTTTCGTAGGCAAAACGATTGCACTTAGCTCGTGCAACAAGCCGTTACACCTATAGATGTCCCTAGTACGAGGAGTGTTGTCTTCTGAGGGTTTTCAGCGGATTTCACCCACAAAATCCCAAAATAAAAGAAAGAAGACAAAAATTACATGTAAAGATAAGCAACATATAAAAGAAAAACTTTGAGAATGAGTGTTTCAAACTACACTAGCTTTTAGTTGTCATGAGCCCTATCTTAATGGTCTTGAAAAGATTTCGGAAATCACATCATCCCTCAATAAAATATCGTTTTTAGTTTTCCTCCCTACCTTTCCTCTAAACATTGATCATATACCCCTACGTGTGTATAAAAGACATCCCTACACTTAGAGAATTCAATTCAAGCTATCATACCCTTTGTCCATATTTCTTAGTACTTTTTAGTTGGTGATATTTTTGATGGATTCGCTCACACATTCTTCATGAAACCGTTAATACTTTTTGAGGTACTAACCAACTAATTACTGAATGTGCTCACTTATTAAGGCGTACTTAGCAATATTCTAGTCTTGCAACCCTTAAGGCTTAGCAGTGACTCCCAAACCAGTTGGTCTAAGGCACAAGGTGATAAGGCACCCTCGCTATATTTTTTTTATGCTGCCTTAAGTAATTAAAAAACCAGTGTTCATTTTTTCTGCACCATTTATATTTTTTCCTTCATACTATGGTTTTCAGGCAATAATTTTTCAAGGTATTCTCTAATATCCCAAGTTTCAAGATGTGTGCAAGTGCGTATAGTCGGGTATCAATGTTTAGAAGTTTGGACTCAAGAATAAGGATTATTTTTCAGACTTATTTCTATTCGTAGATTACTGATTTCTTCATCTTATAACCCTTGAGACAACAGCTCATGACTACGTATTACTAGCTTCGTTTTAAAATATCTAATTTTCTTGCCTTTATTAAATCTCTTCCTTTCTTTCATAATTTTTTTTCACTTTCTAACTTTTATTTTCAAAATTTATGCAATGCAATATTTAAATATGATGCGTGGATATATACAAACCATCCATACAAACCATCCCCCAAAACTTGTTTGCAGCAGTGTCCTCACTGATGTTGTCCTGTAAGCTCAAAACCTAAAGATTAGAAGGAACAATTCAATAAGATGCTATAAAGAGGGGGTCAAGAGTGAATGATAGTGAAATCCTCCCCCAAACTTATTCTTGGTTCATAATCGTGCAAAAATTTCCTTTCTTTCAAGATCCATTTAAAAATATTTTTCTTCCCCCAAACTTAATTAAAACAATGTTTCCACTATTTAAGCATCTGAAGTTCAAAGTAAGAGAGGAGAAAATCGCATTAGTATATACAAGGCTTTACAAAGCCCAAAAACCAACACCAACCATTCAAATATTTTATCAAGGTAACACCATGGTTGGTGAAAGATAGTGTAACAAATAGACATGAAGAAGACTTGAGACTGTATAAGAATGGTGGTTGTATCATGCATCGAGTAGAAGAAACAGAAATAAGAGTATCGAGAAAAGATGAAGTTGGGGTAAGATAAGAGGTGTATTCGAAAGGTTTTATGTCTCGGTTGGTAGAGACGAAAAAGTGACGATGAATGAAAACGAGAATGTGTAAGGTAAGGAATGGGTGGAATAGTCGTATTCTCGTATGTGATAAGAAGAAGGGGTGGTGGTTTAACTTCTTCGGCCTCAAATGGAGGCGCACAAATTTCCGGTAGAGGTTGATTTATCACAGCATCCAAGTTTTCAAGGAACGCGAGTTCTTCGGCGACAATACTTTCAAAACTTTTATCGATGTTCTGAATGATAATCTCATCGGAAAAAAAAGAATAAGTGGAATATGAAGATTTACTAGGAAGATTGAAAGTTTCAAGGTCAATGTGTTGCGCACTATGATTCAAAACACTCGATTTGTCAGAAATTATGGAGGTAGGATACTCGAAAAGATCATCTCCCTTATTCTTAAAAGAGTCTAAATCAAGTGGTCTTTCAAGAATCAAAGAACTTGAAATATTGGAGTGTGGTTCATCAAATCTCGGTGGAATTGAAAGAAGATGAGAAGAACCAAAGAAAGTATGTAATGAAATGGGTAAACAAACTTGGGTGTCGCGCATTGTTGATCCAGATGTGGGAGATGAAGGCTGAATATCATTTTGCATATCGAATAGGTTGATGGTAAGAATAAGATCATTTAAATGTACATGAAGATGTTCACATTCAATGGAAGGGACATGATGGGTCGGAGAATCCAACTCATCCAACATAGAGAATTCATCTTCAAAGAAATTCTCATTACTGATCTCACTAGCACCTTCAGTCAAATCAAACGAATAGTTCTATAAAAATTCATCAATAATATTATCCTCAATCGATGGATCACTAGGTTCACTTGATGGAATTGGAAGGTTTGAAATGTCAAGTTTAGTCGAATAAAGATCGGTTTGATTTGGAATAGTGTAAGGCTGTCTTTCACACTCATGATTGGAAAAGTCAAACATGTTATTCTTAAACGCTTCACCAATTAGATTATTAAGTGGTTGATCATCAAATACATTCGGTTGGGGTTCAGGATGGAAGGTGCTGAGATCAAAGGAATTGGTTCTGGTTTGACTTGGGTGGATCCATGTTCATTCTCACCACTCAATTCCAACTCTACCTCAAGACTAGACATTGTTTATGAAAAAGTTTCCATGAAGGATTCTCTTTGAACTGTGGAACTTATTAATTGATGTTCAGAAGCATTGTCTAGATAAGGCGCAAAAGTTGAGTATGGTTGGAATGTATTTAAGTGTTGGTTATGGGAGAGTTCAATGTGTTCCGCAATAGAAATGGGTTTACGAATTGCCACATTAGCTTTAAGAGAAGTATCAAAATGAGTGGGTGTGAAACTTTGGTACTGTTGATAAGAGTTAGAAGGGTGTATCCAACTTTTATAAACAGAATGAGGATCAACATTGTGATATGAAGAATATTGAGATTGGTTAAATTGTTGGCAACTGGCTTTTGCAATTTGCTCAGCAATGTTCATGGGTGTAAAAGATGTTATATTCGTCTCAAAAGGAGTATCAACATTTTCATGTGGAAATGGTTGTAATTGTTGTCCTAACGGTTTTGGAGCAGTGAAAGGTATGAAATTTTGGCTACGGGCCTTTGCAATATGCTCAGCAATGGACATGGGTTTAAAGTTTCCTCACTAACCTTTAAATGATTATCAACATAAGAAAGTGTTGAATTTTTACATGGTTGATAGAAATTTGAGTGAGGTGTCTAATTTTTATTTCTAGAGCGCTCTATCGTATCCCTTAAAGAAATGGCAGGGTCGGAATTTCTACCAAAACAATAACGATACAAAGAAATATCTGGTTGTGTGTAGCAAAGCTCACCCAGCATTGGTCGGTTTGGGTTACCCATCATAAGAGATTGAAAAGAAAAGAGGGTGAAATGGTAGGTTTTTTATTATTTTTGCGATTGTTTTTCTTAGAAAGAGGGACTCGACTCAATTAATCACAAACATGCACAAACAATACCTAGAACTAGGGTCACCTAGGTCAAATCACTAGACCGCTCCTAAACTTCCAAAGGACAAGACGTAGGATAAATCCTCTATCATCTCCTTAACAATCTTGCAGCCAGGTATATGCCAGATAAGTGGGAGGTATTCGCTATACGAATCAACGAAATAGTGGGCCTAATTAAGTAAATCACTTTCCTTAGTCACACTTGCCTTAGACACTATAAGAAAAATGCTGATAAGCAATAGATTACCCATGACCCTCCTTTGTCCTAATTGAGTGCGACTGTCTTTAGAGGCTTGGTCTAGATATTTTTATTAATGTAGGGTGATGCGTATGCTCGTTTGTGATTTGTGGGGCCTAAGAAGGGTGATGAAATCCCCACCTAATCTAAATTTGGGTTTCTTGCCCTTAATGTCCGTTTTAAATATGAAAAACAAACAAAAATCTAAAACACGCAAAAAGATATTTTTAGCGGCGCTGTTTGCAAAGAATCCTGCAGGTAAAAACAGTTTATTGGAGCTTTAGAGGAGAGAGGAAGACGATAGGATAATATCAGAAAATTATGGGGGCTTTACTCCCCAAGGTGGCCACGCTTCCGCCGCCAAAAGTTACTTTGGGCCGCGGTTCCGCTGCGGTATAATGAGATCTCCTGTCCAAACATTTTCATAGCACTCCAATGCTCCTCTGCTCCTATTTGATAGTATCTAAATCTCCGTTGGTTCACTCCAAGTGCTCCAGATTTCTCGCAAAACCAGCACAAAAATCGTTAAAATACAAAATGCGGTTTTTTTATTTCTATTTTTATGTTTTCTGGTTTTTTTAAAGAAATCAACCCGAATAACAAGAAAAATATTACGACTGTTTCCCCGGCAATTGCGCTATTTGATTGTCTGTGAAAGTGTGTCTATATATATATTGTAAATTACCGCAATCAAGACGGTATCGCAAATAGCTAGCCGCGATGAGTACGGGTCGTCCACATGGAAACAGTGAACTGCTTTTCTTGCTTTAGGTGAGTTGATAGAAGAAAGGTGGAATTGTTATCGTTTATTACTAAGAAAGTTTAAAATGTTTATAATAGAAGGGCTTGTAGGGTTTATAGGATTTAGTAGTTAATAGATGAAAGTTTTAAAAATAATTCTTTTTATCTTTTAATTAATTATTACTAGAGAAATAGCGATGAATGCGGATTAGGGTTCTTGGAGGGAATTAGGGTTTCTCTCTACTGACCCTTGTCCTTCTATTGATCTCTATTTATCTCAAGCCCTTAACAAAATGATTATTAACGAATCTCAAATCGTGGTCATAACTATCATGAATTGATAGCACGCCTGATAAGAGGGTTAATATTCATTTTGCTAAAGTTTATAAAAATTAAAACTTTAAAAAGAATTTAAACGATATTGTTTATCCATTATTCTACACTATCTTACAAATCCTAACAAGCGAGAATTTACTCGCTCATAAAGATCAACGAAGTAAAAGAAAGGTTGAAAATGAGTGAATCCATAATTAAAATTAAAAATGCAGAAAGTAAATGCAGAATGTAATTGCAAAAAGTAATTGTGGAAAGTAAATGCAGAAAGTAATTACGAAAGGTAAATGCGACAAAATTAAAAGAAAGAACTACCTTTTATTGAATAACTAGTTCATTTCAAAAGTTTCTTGCTGAAAACCAAATTACAAAACCTTAGTTTTCTCTAGATTGCTTAGTCGGTCGATCAGTCGATTCTTCAATAGATAGTTCAATGATTATAGATAGATAGCTCTCAGTCCTTTATATAGGCTCTGGAACTTGAAACCCTAGACGTTATATTGAAATGTGTGCAAAAACGATTAAGCCCCTGATTTTTTACATCCTACGGCCACGACTGCACAACCGCCTCACATGGTACCCTTTGACTGCGGATCCGCCGCCCCTTGGTGGGTTTGAGCTTCCAAATTTTTCGTGCCTTTTTCTCTCGATATTTGGAGATCTTTCTGATAAAAATACTCTGAAAATATGGCTCTTAGTCTCTGCCGTTGCGAGATTCTTCAATTTGCTCCAAATATTCGGCAGATTTGATTTTGTAAATTGATTTATTGTGGATCTCCTACTTGTATTTCAGACCAGAACTGATCTATTATAATACCTGCACAATATCTCAAATCAAATTGTTAGCAGCACTTATTTTATTTGAGATATTATTCTAACCAATTAAATGATATGATATCTAAACAATATTGATTAAGAATATTTGATATGATATGCTTATTTTAATAATAAATAAGCTCATGAATATTTTATTTAAATATGATATGCATATATTTCCATAATTATATTAAATATAAATGACGAAACATATGACAGTAATATTTTTACAAATAAACCCATATATGTTCTTTATTTACAATTAACACATTTTAGTAATTAATAATAGTAGGGAAAATGTCCATTCAAATGTGCAATAAATTTGACTGATCATTCAAATAGAACCTTATGAATTTATTTAAAAAATCAAACCTGTGGAGAAAATCGCATCCCAATGACCCTTCTATCCATACGATTCGGTACTTCAATTGCCATTCGCAATTCCATTCCCTCCGTATAACAAAAGCTTTAAATTTACATTTTGTATAACAAAATGTTAGACATTGTATTCGTGACACAACATTACTTGAAATCCTTCAAACCCATGTATCAACATGTAGCTATCTCTCTGTATGGAACGTTGCTTGTCCCAGCAGGCCATAATGGGGATGGATTGTGTATCATAATCGGAAATTGCACCTCGTACCTGGAAGTGCTCATAATACCAAAGCTGCTATCATTTTTCATGTATAGAGAACCAGATCAGATATCTATCTTATTGTTATTCACTAAGTGCAAGCTATTCAAAACATAAAATCAAACAAGGACCTATTTATATAACACAATCCAAAACATACCTGGAGCAAGAAAACACATCCATTATGCCACCTACATCTTTCTTCTCACTTAGCACTTTTGCTCAATAATAGAAAGTCAATAGTAAACTTGGCCCAGTTATAATCTCTTATCCTTTCGACATCCTCAAGGAGAGGCAAATAGTCTATTGATACTGTTATTGAGGTATCAGGCGCTAGAATCAATCCAATAAGTAGAGAAACAAATCTACATTTGAAATGATCGTCCGCAACTGTAACGTTTTAGAAATCGTTATGCGAATTTGTTCGTTTTAGGGTAAGTTTGTCGGTATTTTCCGTTTTTACCCGACTGTGAACAAACGACCATATAGACTTGCCAGCACCTAGATTAGCTAAAATAAAGCTAGTGCGCGAGCTTTGGGAGTATATGGAACGTTTTGGTTCAATTTGATTTTTTCCCAATTTTTAATATTATTTCAATGCGGTATTCAAATTTTGGGAAAATTTCTGTAAGCGATCTTTTCTTTAATTAATTGAGTTATGAAATCCTTCTCACTTCACCTAGAATATAATGTGTGGACTAGGAATTAAGCTAGGGTTTTAAAAGAAAAAGAAAAGAAAAGAGATGATAAAGTAGATGCATGCATGAGTGAGTGTGTGTGTGTATGCATTAAATAGCCATAAATGATGGAAATTGCTAGGAAACCCTCACAATTCTCCACCTCCTCACCCTTGGCCGAAATCCCCTCCTTCCTACTGCCCTAGATCATTTCCCTTCTCATATTTTATCATTCTAAACTCACAAAAATCCTCAAAATTATGAAACCTATCACAAAAATACCAAAAGCTTTGGATTTTCTTGTTTCTTGATCACTTGGAGATAGGGAAAGCTTGGAACTTGTGAGCAAATTTGTTAGGTATATTCCCTATACTGTTAATTTATAGTTTTTGTGTGGTTTTGATCGTTAATTGTCGCGTAGATCGTAGTTTATATCGTTTGAGGCGATATCGGGTTTTTAAGTCTTTTTAGAGCTTTTAGTATCTGCTGTGACCTGGGAGTTTTAGTGACTGAATAAACAACTCCAGAGAGATGTGCAGGTTGACCTGAGACACCACCTAAGAGACGGAGGCCATCCCACCGGCCGGGGCCGGCGAGACTTGAGGAGGGGGCCGGCGACGCCGGCCGACTTGGGGAGTTTTGGGGTGGGGTTTCTGTGGGTAGTTGTCTGCTGTGGTTTTGGGTTGTTTGGTACTGTTTATTTACTTAGTAAATGCAGTATGCAAAATCTGGGATCGATTACTTATAATCGTGTGTTTTGAGTTCGCGTGATACGTGTTGCGACACGAGTCGTGTGTCGTGCTGCGACGTACTCAATATGGTATTGAGGTATCGTTGCGTGTGTTTGCACTTGACGTGTACTCGTGAGTTGGTTTAGTGTGTTGATGCATTTTATAATACGTAGTTTTGCGTTATTGTGATTGCTTCTGAGATGTTCGCTTTATTTCTTGTGTTTGTGATATTATAGCGTCGCAAGCGGGGACTCCAGACGCTGCGAACAAAGGGAAGCAGGTGGTCGGATTTTCATAGCTGGAGACCACAGGTGAGTAGATTTAACATCTACGGGGAATCACCCGTATGGCGCTAAGCGTCGGGGCTAGATATGATATAGTATTAGCCGTATGCTGATTTGCTTATATAGCGATATTGCATGATTCACATTGCATATAGTTACTTGTGCTTGATACTGTACCTGTTGTACACTGCACTATTATCGACAGTCCGTGTTGCACGAGCACCAATGATATGCTACACATACACTGTTGATAATTGACATGATAAGCACAACACAAATGCTCATTTGTATACCTTGCTATTGGTTAGCGACATTAAACAGTTATACTTGTGCGATAGTACATATTACATAGAACATACCTGTATACCTACATGCTCATATGTATGCCATGCTATATTACTTGTTCGCACATATACCTTGCTATTGTTATATGATTAGTTTTTATAGCATATATATCGGTGGTATGGGACGCTGTATATATATGTATTCTGGATTTGGATTTTTGGAAACCGTGAGATGCATTTAATGATTTGATGCATGGTTTGGCAAATCTTTCCGTGATATGCTCATATTGATGTTATATGTTGCATATGCTATTTTATATGGATTTACGCATTTGAGATATGTTTTCATGCGACATGGGGATTTCAAGTGTCGATGTTGGGCACTTACGTCCCGAGAGATATATGGAGTTTTGACAGACCGATACGTGAAATACAAGTGTCGAGGTGGGATATTTGGGTTTCGAGGAACGTATGGATATCAGGAAGACCGATGCGTGGAATACGAGTGTCGAGATGGGATACTTGTGTTTCGAGGAACGTATGGATACGGGTATTTACGTATCGATGATAGGCACTGGTTTTCATGATGTTTTCGAGTGTCGATGTTTGACACTCAGGTTCCATGAGATGTACAGGATTTGAGGGCCGATCTGAGGGCCGATCAGAGTATTTTGGGATTTGGTGTGTTGTTGAGTTACACCGTGTTTTTCATGCTTATGATTTGTGCATGAGATTATTTACTATCCCGCACTCAGTATTCAGTTGATATGCATATAATTCATGTAGATATAGTACCCTAGCGGTATACCTTGATCATGAAAGTTGTAGATTCATATTGTCATACTCATGCTACCAGTTCACATGTTATTGATCATTGCTGTTAGTGCATACTTGCGATTTTCAGTATGATGTTAATTACTATTCACGAGTTGGCAACTCACCCCCGTTGTGCCACAGTGTTTTGCAGGACACACCCCTCTGAGTAGTCGCGGCAGGGCATCTTATCATCACTACTTTTGTGGATACCGCTACCTTTGGCAGTGAGGCCGTTGCATTATAGGTGGGTTTGCGGTTATCCGGTGTACATTGTATATCTTTTTGGTTGGATCTAGTATTCTCCATCTACCCCTGTTGTATATGACTTAGAGACGACTTGTGAGATATCAGTGTTGCATTATATTGGTTTTGGGAGCCGTGCTCGTAGAAGCAGATTATTTTTGGATATGGTTTACTTCCTTTATAGTCGTTCTCTTTGATTATTTCTTCGCTTTGGCGTCGTATACTTTTTGTGGTGATTGTCTCCGCCGGTGGGCGTGATTTTTCTCCCACTTGGGATGTTTTATATATTATCTGTGTTGTACCCGTTTTCGGGGCTAGTTTTACAAAGGAGGTGCTGCCGAAATTTTCATGAAAGAAAACTAGAGTTAGAGATTTTAAATTGTAAATTTCTAAATGTTTTAAACTATATTTTTCTCCGTTGATCCAGTTTTGGGTGGTTTAGATTTCTGGGTTTTCGGCTTACTTAAGTTACGTACGCCTGTAGACGTTACGTAGTTTAAGTGCCGGTTACGGGCCGAATTGCGGGTCGTGACAGCAACGGTAGTTGATGTTATTGATTTCTCCATGATTGCTACATTAATCCTAAGGTTGTTGTCTGTATATTTTTCAAGATAAAGTTTGTCCATAACAGCATTTCTCATAACTCTTACGTCTATCCCGGTTATATTCAAGCCTAGAAGAATGTGGGCATCAAGGTTAGTAATTTCGATTTCACAGTCACTAATCAATATAGATCTAGTGAAGTGGTTATGTCGTTTAATGAGAAAGGCAATCAGACTGTAGGATATGGGTACATCTGGCATACGTAAAATGTTCTCAAAACCAATCGGCAGGACCGCCGCCCTCTGTTCATCACTGAGTGTCTTGATGATCCGGAATAAACGCGTCGGTGGACAACGAGCATCAATGTTCTGTTCAAATGTTAACAAGGTCTACTACAACAAAACCATTATATATTTATATATGGAAGTGTGAAAATGTGATTGCTGGAAAAAAAAAACAGTAAGGTTTTCAAGCGGGACTTAGGACTAATCAAAGTGGAATTATATATAGTTTCAAGCGGAACATTATGATCTTCAACTGGAACTACTTGATTCAAATGGGACTTTCTATGTAAATCTAATGTTAATTATTGTAACATTTTTCCTGGTACCAAGTGGATCTTTTTGAGAAACAAGTGGTACTTTTCTGGTCTAAGTGGAACTTTATGCTATATAAGTGTGTCGTTATTCCTACATGTGATTTTTCTTCTATATAACTTTTCCTAGTAGGAAGTGGAACTTTATGAATTCCATGTGGTACTTTTCTTTCTAAATTTGGTCTTTATTCCATATAAGTGGATTTTTATACTTAAATGTGACTGCGTAAATTTAAAATTTCCGGAAGTTGGAAATAGAACTTTATGAATTCCACATGGTAATTTTATTCCTTAAGTAGGATTTTAGTCCTTATAAGTGGATCTTTATGCTTAAATGCGACTAAGTTAATTTTAAAATTTTCAAAAATTGGAAGTAGAACTTTATGAATTCCATGTGGTACTTTTCCTCCATAAGTGGGAATTTATTCCTAAGAAGTGGATCTTTATGTTTAAACGTTACTGTGTAAATTGAAAATTTTGGAAGTTGGAAGTAGAAGTTTATGAATTTCTCATGGTACTTTTATCTTTTAAGGGGAAGTTTCTGTGTTAAAAGTGGATCTTTATCCAAAAATGAGATTTTCCGTTTATTAATTTTTTTTTGTATTTTAAAGTGGAGCTTTCTGACCTTCATCTAGGACTTTTGTATATACTGTGACTTTATGTAATCTAAATGGGAATTTTTGATAAAAGGGTAAAAAAAACCCATCAAACCCCCATTCAAAAATACATTGGTGCCATTGTTACTTTGTAGCATTATGGTTAGGGGTACAATACCCATTTCAATTGGAGGGAATGTAAAATACCCAATTGGAGAGAAAGTGAAAAACCCATAAATTGGTGCAATTGTTTGTTTACTCCATCATGAAGTACACCGACCAAATTTAAATTTTTGTGATGTTAGATAACATAGTAGATGAGCAATATGGCCGTGCTAAGTGAAGTTTAGGATGATGATCAAAATGGAGGGATAAGTGTAAGCCTAGCTAATAGAAATTTAGGATGATAGTGATAGTGGAGACATAAGATTGTGTAGGATTTTTAGGACAAAACGTTTCAGAATACGAGGAAATTACATGGCGTTAAATGCATGCTCGCAGGTTGAGAAGATCTTTTGTGTACCCATCTATACTTATTTTCATTAAAAAAAATGAGCATACTTTCTTAATTTGTGTTGGAACTTGGAATTTACAAATAATAAAAGTGTAACTTTCTTAATATGAGTCAGAAGAATGTGACGTCATGTCAGTTTTCAATTGGGACTTACACTTTTTAAAAAGAATTCCAGTTCAAATTATTCAATGTGGGACGTTCACTCTTTAAGTGGGAGTTATTTATTTGTAAGTGGGACTTTCAGTGTTATAAGTAGGATTTATGTCTAAATGGGAATGATATTTTTAAAAATCTTTTAAAGTTGAAAGTCCAAACTCGACATGGTAATTTTTTATTTTATATGGAACTGTTTGTTTTATAAGTGGAATTTTCTTTCTAAATGCGAGTTTTTTTAATAAACCATCTTATGTTGAAAGTAGAACTTTCTCATATCCATGCGGTAGTTTTCTCCTTTAATTGGGACTCTGGGTTTATAATTGGAGTTTATCTATATTTGTGACTGATTGCGTTTATCGAGAAAATAGAATGCCTAGAAATGAAATTTTTTGATTGGCGCCAAAAACCACCCAAAATTTTCAAAACAAGGGGAGAGAAAGAGAAAATTGATAACACATGGATGATGAGCATATACGAGGATAGTACATAGTATTAAATTCAAGCTCTCGGTACCAGGAGAAAAAGAAGATAGTTGATTATATTCTATATACTTTTATTATCCTTAGGTCAAACAAAAACAATATTGCCATTGGGATGATGTTATATTCTATTATTTGGAGTGTATCTATTTTTTTAATATTTGGCAGCCCCGGTACGGCTATAGGTTTTACTTGTGAGTCATAAAGACGGATTTTAGTATGTAACCTACAAAATTAATGTACATAGAATAAATCATCTGAAAAGTTTATGATCTACGATGTCAATATATCTTATGCACCAAAAATTACAACTGTACGGATGTTAACATAGCTTATGATCTGAAAAGCTTATGATCGAGGCGGATGGTAAAACATCTAGGCCTCGATCACAAGCCTTCTAGATGTTTTTGACTGTGTGCATTGAGTTTTTTGAGTATATGATCGAGGAACAAATGGTCTTCACATTATTTTATTTTTGGTGTAAGCTACGTTAACATCGAAGATCCGTACGGTTGTTACTTTGTTTCTGAGTATATATATTTTTCTATATATTTATCTAAATTTAATAAATATAACGACTAAATTCTCAATATCCGAGTACAAAAATTCAATTTCAACCTTACGGATTTGTTTTATAATACACGAATAGATTATGTACCAAATATATCCCTATTTGAAGACCATATGTTTCTCGATCATAGACTCACAAAATCAACGCACACAGTTAAAAGCATTTGGATGGTTTGTGATCGAGGCCCAGATGAATTTCAAAACATTTGAATTTTTTTATTTAACCTATTTTATCATCGTATATCAAATCCGTACTGTTGAAATTATTGAACAAGATACCTATATAGGACTCACATCTCAAGCAAAAGTAGTGCATAACAGCCATAATAGCTTTACATGCAATATAACCAATCAAGGTTAGACCGTGGGTCTTATATAGGTATCTAGTTCAATGCATTCAACAATACGGATTTGATATACGGTGATAAAATAGGTTAAATAAAAGAACTTAATTGTTTTGAAGTTAATCTGGGCCTCGATCATAAGCCTTCCAGATGTTTTTAACTGTGTGCATTGATTTTATCAGTCTATGATCGAGGAACAAATGATCTTCGTATTATTTTTTTGGGGTGTAAGATATGTTAACATCAAAGATCGCATTCGTACGGTTGTGATTTTGTTTCTGAGTATATATATTTCTATTTATTTATCTGAATTTAATAAATATAACTGCTAAATTTTCAATATCCGAGTACAAAAATTCTATTTCAATCATACGGATTTGTTTTATAATACATAAATAGGTTACGTACCAAATATATCCCTATTTGAAGACCATATGTTCCTCGAATATTAATATCCCACTTAGTCACATATGGTCCCACTTAGTGCGTACATTTGACTGTTTTGAATTAAGTTAACTTCATACACGATCTCCCACCCTCTCTCTTGCTCTTAGAAGAGTTCTCTCTCCCTGTCTTTTGGTTTCCCCGAATTGGTTTCTTTTTTTGTTGTCCCCAACTTTAACCCTACACGATCTCTGTCCCTCTTTCTTGCTCGTCCTCATTTTCAACTGCTACGGCTCTCCCTCTTAGCAAAACTTTCTCTCTCCCTGTCATTTGAACAAATCAAGTTAGTGTTTTTCCCCCAACCTGAACACTAGCAATTTTTCTCCACGGAGATCTTGACCTACCTTTTTCATGATTCTGGAAGGAATGGCTGAGCCGGAACTTAACCCTGCCGCTGAAGGTCATCACAACAACGACCTAGAACACAACCGAGATGATGATCCGCAGCCAAATCCCAGTCCCACTCTTAACCCTAATGTTATTCCTTGCTCCGATTCCGCAGCCCAAAGCCCTAATTTTTTTACAAATCCAAGCCTTGAATCAGAGACGCAGAAGCAGATGTCAAAGTATGTGTATCATCATTGCTATAATTCTATTTCAATTCTTTATATGGATACTTGTAACTTGTGTTTTGTAATTTGAACTTAAACAGTTTAACTTTCCGATATCAAGTTCTTAAATAATATAGAAGAAAAAGGGAATGAAACTCAAGACCACTTCACACATCACCGAATACAGAGATTTTATGCAGGAGATTAGGTTGGAATTGCCCAATGAAACAGTAAATTCAGTGTTAAGTACTTGTTTTGGGCATTACTTGGCAATGTCCTTGCTGGCCCAGGATAGACCAGTTACAGATATGCCGATATCCTGTTATAACAAACAGTCGGGGGAGTTCAGAATAAAAGGTGAATATTATACACTCGACGTTGAATGTGTTTCTGGTCATACATGGCTGCCGAATACCGGGGAGACATGTTCAAGGCAAGAGAGAAAAGATGCCGCTTTGGTTCAAATACATCGAGAAGAAGCCAGAAAACATGAATGGCTGTAAATTCTTGCATAAGCAAATCAAAGAGATTATAGGGGTGCTCTAACAGTTTCAAGACCCTCAATTATTTGATGATCTAGCTAAGCTGATCATTGTCTATCAGCTTACAACGATTTGGCTACCACCACCTTGCGATGCAGTTCTTCTGTCCTTTAGTTTCCTCAAGACGAATGAGGTTATCAACAAGGTCAACCGGGCTCAAACTGTTCACTCTTACTTGATACAAAGGTTAGAGAAAAGAAATGAAACAAGCAAAGGTTACGCGGTTGGATGTCAAGTTCTGCTTACTGTAAGTAGAAAAGTACTACTTAGCAGTAGAAATGTCCCACTTAGCAGTAGAAAGTCCCACTTAGCATTAGACAAGTCCCATTTAGCATTAGATAAGTATCACTTAGCAGTAAAAAGTCCTACTTAGGGATAAAAATGTCCCACTTAGCCGTAGACAGTCCCACTTATAAGTAAAAAGTCCCACTTAACAATAGAAATAACACTTAGTAGTAGAAATATCCTACTTAGCAGTAGAAACTCCTACTTAGTAATAGAAAGAGATACTTAGTAGTAGAAATGTTCCGCATAGTAATAGAAAAGTCCCACTTAACAATAGAAAACCCCCACTTATCCTTAGGAATGTCTCACTTAACAATAGAAAAGTCCCACTTAACAATAGAAAATCCAACTTATCATTAGGAATGTCTCACTTAGCAATAGAAAAGTACCACTTGGGAACAGAAAATCCCACTTATCGTTAGAAATGTTCCGCTTAGCAGTAGAAAGTCCCACTAGGGAACTATTCAGTACCACTTTAAAAATTACATTTTAAAGGTTACTCGGTTTGTATGATCTTTTGTCTTTCATCTCTTCGATTTTGAAAGGACTGGATTGAGGCAGCCTAAATTCGTCGATCTAAGAAGGCCACCGATGTAGCATTGGTCTTCAATTTGATCGTTTAGGCATTTTCGAATAGACGCAAAAATGAGCCAGTTGGCGCCTAAATTGACGGGCGTTAATTTTGACAGATATGCCCAGGAAAAGAAAACAATGATACGTCCAAAACCACCTAGACCAGGACCAGTGGAGCCCAAGAAGTTAGAGCACAAGGAAGATAATTTGAAAGAAGAAGTTATGAATAAGGATTTGCTCGAGAAGGCGGCTGTATTACCTGTTGCTGAACAAGTAAAGTATTATATGAATAAATATGTGCTTAAGAAGGGCACTCTGGGCACTCTGACAGCTCCAACCCTCCAACATGAAACTTCGATTATCCGCTTCGAGAATGAGATCATGCGCCTACGCGAGCATCTAATCGAGAAGAGTGATCGAGAATTTGTAAATGCTGGATCCTTTATAGAAGAGCTTAAGAAAGGAAGAACAGAAGATGGAACATCAAAAGAGGTAAAAGAAGGCGAGTGTAAAGAAGAAGTTGGAGAAGAACGTGGTCGTGACGATGCACCATAAATTGAAGAGGAAGTAGGAGAAGAAAGACCAGATGTGGCACAAGTCGATGAGAACCTCACCATTTTTGAATTTGACGATATTGTTAATAAGATTGCTGAAGATGCCGTGAAGGAGTCGGCAATTGGGTTAGAAGAAGATGAGCCGAAGAAGGCCGTAGAATAAAAAAATGTGGTGGAGGAATCAGTGCCGATAGTTGCTAAGAGCATAGTAAACCAACAGGGAGAACTCGTTGAGGGAAAAAAGGCATTTACAACAACAAGGGTTGATGAGGATGTCACTGCAGAATCAGTGCCGGGAGGGGCGATCCGAAGATCGTCTAGGTTATTATAATCTCAATCCTTTGCGGTTGACATGCACTAGAAAAAGTGTAAGAGATCGGATACGGCGGCCATGGATGATGAATACTGGCCAGCACACATTTGTAAGAGGTAGGGAAGCAGTAGGATTCTTAAACAAAAATTATCCAAACAGAGTGCAAATGAACCCGCCAACATCATAGAAGATGCTCCCGAAAAGCCTCTAAATCCTTAAGAAGAACTTGGAGGAGGTAGGAACCATATTAATGAAGAAGACCGGCTATGTGAACATTCCACAGAAGAGAGTGAATGATAGTGGAGGTAAATAAATTTCTGTTTCCAGGTGGGACTATCATTGTTGGGATGTTACACGCGTGCGCCTATGCATTTTGAAAGGAAAAGTTTTTTAGAAATAAGACGCACGCGAGCTCCGTCTCGTTTTAAAATTTATAAACCGAAAGTGCACGGTGCATTGTAGGAAACCGGCAAATATGGGTCGATCCACAGGAATTGGTGATTAAGGGTTTTTATTGCAATTTCAAAGAGAAAAGAATGAGTTTGGTTTGGTTTTGTCACAAAAATAGAAAAAAACAAAGTATAAGGAAAGAACGAAAGTCGTGGCTCCGGTTCGGATGGCGGAACGTGGCAAAATTTTCAACTTTCTCTTGATCATGAGTGTTCAACCTTGTGTTGATTCCGAAATGAAGTATGGCTTATCAAATCGGTGGCGAAGCATAAACCATCAAAGTATCAAAGTTGCAACGCGCGGAATGAAACTAGTCTGTTATGTTCTCACTTACCATTTATATGTCCGAGCATGATATATCAACATTAAGCACAAGGGTTAGCAAGCATACCACAACATAGATAAACAAATTAGCAATTAAGAATTAGAGTTAGGATTAAGCTTGCTAAGTGTAGGGTAATAGTATAAGATATATGCTAAATGAAGTGTGTCAAGCAACATTAAGAAAAATACCCTATCTAAACACTTAGCAACCTTAACACTAGTTTGATTCTAAGTTTAACATTGCATAAGGGATCAATTGAGAGTATAGAGTATAAGTTGTAGGTTACCAAGTGACCATAGAAACTAAATACCATATCAAACATTACCATTAAGAAATCTTGAACTTACAATCAAATTTAAGCACATGAATCATTACAAGAGAATGAGGAAGGCAAAACCATTCATCTCACATCATCACCATCACCATAACTAAAGAAACAACTCAAACATTATAAAAAGAGAAAGAGAAACACAAAAGAAGAAAACATCGACACAAAAACAGGAACAAGAAGTTAAAACAAAAAGACTGAAAGTCTTTATTCACATGGAGGGATTAGATCTACAAGTTAGATAGAAACTTCTACCTATGAGAGCTCAAAGAGGGAAGAAGAAGAACATATCAAATGTTACACACAATTTCTCACTTGAGAATCCCCCAGAACTTAATATGTGATCAGCTATTTATAAGCAACTCAAAATCAAAAACAAACTATAGAAATAGACTGACAAGACAACCAGGGACCCACCAAAAGAGTACGAGCCAAAATGACAAAGATCAAGCCGCAATTTGCGGTTTTTTGAATGTTTTTGTGGCCAAGAAAAGGAGAGTAGGGCCCATCTTAGTTTTGTGGTCTTCTGAGCTCAAGAGCATCTTTCTGTTGTCTTAATTTCTTTTAATTCTTTCTGGAGTGCAATCTGGAGCTAATGAACAGAAGGCAAGTGATAAAGTGGCAATGGGTTCACACTTCAAATCATCTCTTTTTCAAATACTCATGACACTTGCACAACCACTTGCTCAAGCCCACTTGCATGACACCATGATGGTGTTTGCCCACTTGATCCACATGAACCATGAACTAGTTCATACTTGCATATTGTTGTATCATGTTGGACCAAAACAATATATTTGTTTTATACAACAATATTTGTTGCAAAAACCGATAGAATTGATCTGTATTCTTTCCCGTTTGCATTTCCAGCTAAAAACCGTCGTTTCTGTGCATGTTGTGCAGCGTTTCAAGTGTTTTTGCCTATGTACTTGTAATCTGTACTAATGAGCAGACACAGATTAAATAGCATTGTTTATTGACAAAATGATAAGAAATGAGCGGTATTAAAATGTAATTAATCATGCCGAACAATCATTTTCCCAGGTAGTATTAAATTGTTCTCCAGGTGGGACTATTTATTATTATTAGTGGGACTTTATGTTTAAAAGTGGGACTTTATGTTTACTGTGTGGGAATATATTTTGAGTAAATGTGACATAATGTTAACTAAATAGGACTTTATTTCTTCTAAGTGGGAATTACTTTTTCCTAAGGGGTTATAATATTGACTAAGTGGGACTTTTTGTTAAATTAGTGGGACTTATTGCTAACCTATTGGGATTTAATGTTGACTAAGTGGGACTTACCGTTCTCAATGTGGGACTTTATGCTAAGTAATCCTCCCTGCCTTTGCAGTTATGCCAGCATTGGTTTGTAAAGTTGGCAGCGTATTCAAGATGGACCTCGAAATCATTGGTTAGGAGAAAATTCCCCCTGCAATGAGGATTGTGCTGGAGGATTTCACAAAGTTGGATATGAATATAACGAAGATATAGGGTCCCTGATAAGTGTATCACGATTTATCCTGGCTGGATATATTTGACTTGTTACGAGGTTACACTATTATTGATAGTCTTATGGATGTCTTCGTAACAAGACTGAACATGCAGCTGGATTCCTTAAAACCGATGATGCAAAGAAGGTGGCGATCATCCCACCGTAGTATAGGATATATGTATGCCCTAGAGGCCATTATTTGTAATGGATGCTATGGATATATATGTATGTGTACATGACAATCTTGCTCGAAATGATAGTATGCTATCCGGTTTGTCTTTATCTTAACATGTGTATGTTTTACTGGTTATTACGTATTTCTTATACATGTTGATAAAGCCCTTAGGATATGCTTGACTACCAACGTTGTGATGGCAATCATACTTTTGGGGGCTGGGTAGTCTATAAGCATATCCTTAAATTGTCCATAGTCGTAGGAATAACGAGACATGGCATCGATATTCCATAGTAGACCGGTGTATACGTTTCTAGACCCCGATGAGGGGCAACGGTTAGTCCCACAGCCATTGGTGTGTTTTACCTAAGATTGTATACAGATGCTCACTGTGGGTGGGTACATTGGACAGACTCGCTAGGAACTACTGGATAGTACTATACCAAGAGTCAGATGGCAGTTCTCATGTGGCATGTGTACAGGCAGTCTGTAGACTTGAGATCATCATTTGTCTCGTGTGAGTTCCCACTGTGCTTTGATTACTACCCTACCACAGCTCAAAGGAGTCGTGTAAGAAGGTTTTAGTTGGGTACAATCCCGTGCCACATGGAGGCGGTGAGTGATTATTAGGGATTCGTCTCTCTTGTATAGGGAGTCAATATCGCACTGTATTTGGTTGGTCAACACCATAAGCCCCTGGCCAGGGCAGTTGAGAATTACTGATAGTTAGATTAGTAGTTTCTTGGATGGTCTTAAGCCGCACCAACACGACTTATCTGGTTAGTAGGGGTCTTACATTAACCATTCCCTTAGACCCGATATGCGATATTCTTAGACGAACAGACCGAACTGTACAGTTATTGTCATGGTTAGGCTCAGTTGGGGTTTAGATGAGTTTGCTCGTCGGCCTTCTTTTCGACAGATACCTGGGTATAGTTTTTAGAGTCCCACACAGAGGGTTTTCCTGGTTCAGGAGAAATGATGTGGAGGTCGTTTGTTTATACGTGTAGGGTTCCGGTTAATTACGTATACTAGTTGCACGGAATTTGATCGGACGGATTATAATACTAGCGGGCCTAGGATTAAGCTGATTTGTTAAATCAGATATTGATTTAATGCTAGTATTATATTAGTAGTATCATTCTATCTCTCTGGTATTCGTATTTTGATACGAATACGTGTATGTATATACGGTAGAATGCATTTTGTATTTATACAAAATACCTTCTAGAAGTTGACACCTCATCATGCATTTTTTTATTTATTGAAAATAGAAAATAAGGTGGAGGGCTGAGGTGGTTTCAAGCTTGGCATGAAGAATGGATTAGGTATTTCTTTATTCATTTGTGAATACTATTGAAGTATGGCTTTTAATTTTAATGAAAAAAGTGTGCTTCATAACTTTTTCCTTAGCTATTCTTCAACTCATGCTAGGATTGCCATTCTCCCTCCTCTCTTGATCTCATCTTCATCCTCAACCCCAAACATTCTTATGAGTTGAGAGCCATGGGGTTTTAAGATAGAAGGAATCACCACTAATCATCTCCACATATTCTAAACTAACCAGATTAGCAAACTAGCTAGTTTAGTGACTTTCTTTTGAAAGTAGAAGCTTGAATTAAGAACTTTTGGGTGGATCATCTAGGATCGAGGATGTTAGTTATATGTATGCTCTAGAGGCCATTATTGTACATGATTGTATATTATAGTGGATACATGGACATATATAGAGAGGACTTTTTTGCTCGACATGATAGTATGCTATATGGTTGCTCTTTTTCTTAACATGTATACTAGTATTATTATACTGTCTCTCACTGATACATGTTGATAAAGTCCTTAGGATGTTAGCATGACTACCAGGACTATGATGCAGATCATACTAGTGGGGCTTGGGTAGTCCGTAAGCACATCCATTAATTGTTCTTAGTCGAGGGAGTATCGAGACAGGGCATCAATATTCCAGAGTACACTAGTGTGTATGTTTCTTGACCCTGTATGGGGCGATGGATGATCCCACATCCATTGGTGTTTGACATCAGAGATTGTACACATGTGCTCATTAGAGAATGGGTACACCGAACAGGACTTGCCGAGAACTCCTAGATGGTATTATACCTATCGTCAGATAGCAGTTCTCTGGTGACACCGGTACAGGTTAGCCTGTAGACCCGAGATCGTCATAGAGTCTTGTGTGATTCCCACTGTGCTTTGATTTCCTCCCTACCACGGCTAAAAGGAGTTGTGCAAACAGGTAGATTTTGGGTACAGTCCCGAGTCACATGGAGGCAATAAGCGATAGGAAGGGTTTCATCTCTCCCAGTATTGGGAGTAGATGTTGCGCTATGCTCGATTGGCTATAATTGGAAGTCCCTGGCCAGGGTTGTTGATGAGATTTACTGGTAAGTGTTATCGGTAGTTTCTCGGCCCGTTATGATCCTCACATCGGCATGACTTATCAAGTTATTAGGGTCTGACGATTCCACCCCTAGACTCGATATGCGACATATCAGACGAAGAGACCGGAATGTACGGTAGTGTTACTTATAGGATTCATGGGAGTTTGGACAAGCTTGCTTGTTGATCTTCTATTCCCTCAATACCTGGGTAGCCATTATGTCTAGCTAGTACCGCTGATGGCTTGTGGGTAACTGATATGATCATTACCTACTGCCGGCGTATTGACGAGTCTTTAGAGTCCCACACAGAGGTTTCCTAGCTCAAGCGAAACGAAGTAGGGCACATATGTGATATGTGCGGGACCGAGATTAAATACGTGTATGTGATACCATATTCTAATCTCGCGATATAGGTTATATGTGATATAACCAGATTATTGAATCAAGTATTGATTCAATGATTTGTTGTATGTGTATTTGATAAACATAGAAATGATATTAGTCGGTTATATATGATATAGCCGGATTATTAAATCAAGTGTTGATTTATTAATTTGATATATATTTATATATTTGATATATTAATATGTATTAACTAATATTAGCTCACTAAAGAATTTATTCTCTTGATGTATATACATTGATATATATTTTTATGTGATATATATATATATATTTATATATATATATATATGTATATATTTATATATTTGTATATATATATATATTTGTATATATATATATATTTGTATATATATATATATTTGTATATATATATATATTTGTATATATATATATTTGTATATATATATATTTGTATATATATATATATATTTTTGTATATATATATATATTACATATATTATTGTGTCATGCTAGATGATACATTAGACATGGGTGTATGAGACTCATACCAAACTAAAGATAATTTGGGTGATTTAATTGTTAAGGGATAAACAAAAATTAGGTAGAAAATGGCATGGCATAAGATGCTTGTGGAAGCATGTAGAAGCCTTAACTTAGTCCACTAATTTTGTTTTACTCTGATATTTATTAACCCAACCATTATCTTTAGCCATGGTTAAGTCTCTACAAATATCATTTGACATTTTTTTCACTATGGTTCATCACTTGATCATCTTCTTCAGCTCATTTTTCTTCTCTAGCTTTTGATGAGGTGAAGAAAGAAAAAGAGAAAAATAATTGTAAAGTGAGCAAAATTCCTACTTTATCAATCTATACCAAACTAGCCCTTTAGTATAGGTTGTTTACTTCACTAATTCCTTAGTTAGTGAAGAGGTAACTTGAGTTAGAGATTCCTCAAGGTGGATCATCTTCGACTTCGAAGATCATTAAGCAAGCTCGTTCCTTTCGCCAAGTGGAGCCTACGAAGAGTTCTGGGGACCACTACTTGGAGCTAAGGGACTACTACTTGGACCTTTAGAAGTGAAGGACCGGTGTACAAAGGTTGTATTCTCTATTCACTTAGTGTAAAGTTTGTTTACATGCAATAAAACCCTAATTCTCTAGTTCGATTCTAGGATGGCATGCATTAGCACACTAGATTTTTAAAAATGTATACTTGATACTTCAAAAAACCTAGTAGTAGTGCTAAGGCATACTTTCATGGTATCAGAGCCAAACTAGAGTATTAGGAGAAGCCTAGACGACGCTAAAGTATTCGATCGAACATCGAAACCCATATTTTCCCAAGTTTCTGTAAATTTTTTCAAAAGTTGGGTTTTTCCAGATTAAAAATATTCAGAAATTCATGCAGGTAATAATATGGAGCCACAAGAATTTCGAGACCATGACTCCACCATTGTGCCGCGGAACCACCGCCAATCCCAAGGTTTGGCCGCGGTTCCGCCGCAGTCTTGGTGAGTTGATGGTTCAATTTTCTTGTGCTGCTCCATTTTGATATTTCTGGCATTCTTGGTATTTTTTCTGTGGCTCAAGTTGTTGAGGTCTCTGGGAATTGTGGGTGTTTGATAAATCAATCGAAATGTTTAACATCGTCTAGATATCTGTGATCTGTGATACAATATTTAAAATCCATAATAATTAGTTTTGTGAAAACTAGTTAGTGTTTTGTAAATCTAGCAATTTAGTCTCTTTTGATAGATTGCCACGGAGTTTCGATTCTGATCAAAACTCCATCGCAGTCTTTTATAGTACGCGAACATTCGCCGAGTAACACTAGTAAATAGCCACGCCCCGACCAAGTGACTGTAGGAGAACCCCGTTTCCAAAAGTATCCGCTCAGGTGCTTGCGGCCGTGGTGTTCCGCCTAAGTGCACTTCGTCCACGGCATCGGGGGTGCGGCCGTCCACTAGAGTTTCCGACGAGCGTTCGATCACCTGTCGAGAATCTTGTTGAATTGCCCGACTAGATATTGAAAAGAGTTTTCTATCCGAGACTAAAAACGCGAGGTTTATAGTGTTAGGCATGAAATACGAAGTATGAGATATTCCAGATTTATGATGTCTAAGGTGTTGCGGATTCTAATTATTGTAGTTTTCATTTCTTTTCTGGGACCGTAAGTGTAATATGTGGTGTATCGCCGATTTCATTGCTATACGTCAACGACAATTGGGATACGCATATTTACTTATGTTGATGACACGTGATATTATGTGTTGCTGTGATATGTTATATTAGATCGTCGTGTTTGAATAGTCGGGGGTTTTTGCTTGAGATGAGAGTTTTTCATTTTCATTCATGTTATAAACTTGTATGTAATATTCTTTTATTGGGACATTTCCGGGTTGAGGATGATGTCACCGTTGATGTATATTATTTACTTTTCCGCATTAGGATAGACCCAAGGCGGAGAGCATAAGTAACCGGGTACTAAAGTCCAGTGGGAGACCATCTCGAGGAGTCGAGATCGGGTCTCCAAACTCTAGAATTGGTAGGGTTGCTTGCTGCTCTCATAAGGGTCTAGAGATGTGGGTTTCGTTATTCATCACGACCATGGAATCCGTATTTTTTACTGGCTTGATTTAAAACACGGACATTCTAGTATATCCTATATTTCATATGTTGACTTCTGCTGCAAAGTTCTGTGATGAGATCATATAACTACCGGAGACGAATGCTTTATATTATATATATGATATATAATAAATGTTGCTTATGTTTTGCACCCGCGCTAGTCCTGCCCCTGCTCTGCCATTAGTTAAGTAACCTAACGGTGCATAACAGGACCCCGTGGCGAATGCGGATGGCATAGGCGTACGTTCTATTTTCGTTTCATCTGTGATATTTAGGAAACATAAATGATGGGACCACATTAATGAGATTAATGAAAAAGAAAGAAACCTAAAGATGTTGTGGAATCAAATTTTCAAAAAGGTAGCTCTAGTTCTTACTTTGCATAGTGGTATACCTTGATGGATATCCAGCACCTTATTCGATAAAGAAAGAGCCTAGATCCCTTCACCGGGAGTTATCTCTTTAGCAAAAGCTAGCAGATACTACAACTCATTCGGTTTATTTTGAAAAACTCGATTTTAAAAGCGGAGCTTAAACCACTCCTTTTCAAATCACTAGATTCTACAACGATATCAAGTTCATTACGCTAAAGGTTTTCTTAAAAACCAACGTAGCCCTCCGTCATTTCGGATAAGTGCTATTTAATATTCGTGCTGCGTTTGTTGACCTTATCAAGGCATAGTGTGTGGTAGCTGATTAGTGCTTATCTACAGCATGTGATGCGATTGGATTAGGATAGTCTTACAGCCTTGTTGACCTTGTCAAGGGTCGTGCGGGTGGTTTTAATTTAATCAGGAAATGAACGGGTTGAACTTGACTTGCGATTTATGGTTTGTTGACCATGTCACGGTCATAAATTGCTTGGGGAAAAAACAATATTGGGAATTTCAAGTGTTGAAATTTGCAATGAAATTGCATACCTTCTATATGATAGTTGGATTCCGATACCCTCTGCGAGTAAATGTTACTCCTGGGAGAGTTTTCCACTTTACAATTAGCCGATCCAGTAGGTGTCTAAGAAAGGTGTTAACGGGGTTACGCCCCTGCGGAAACGAGGTTATTCAATTAGTTTCATGCGAAAGTATGGGGAGACTCCCTCGGAGTACCAATACCTGCCTGGCTGAACAGTTGGCAAACTTGTAGGGTGTAATTAATCCCGGCAAGTCTTACCTTTTAGGATTTGAAGGAAGATTTGATAAAAACAGTTGGAGCCATCGTAATTAGATAAAATAATAACCAATCTAATTTTACAAGAGCATACGCTAAAGTGTTTTCTTCTCTCTCCAGGTAGCGACCATGACATGCCTTAATCAAAATAATAATATTAATGTATTGACCGAACCCGCTTGTTATACTGAGCTGGGGAACGTTGGTTCCTCTCTACTTTATAACTGTTATAAGTCTGAGCTGGAAATAGGGGAATAGCAGGATTCCCATGCCATCCGGACGAAGAAAGAACATGTTGATTCATCTTCTTCGGGTGTGTTCGTTACCGAGAACCATTTCTCAGTGTGCTCTACGTCCTGGGTATTAGATACCGGATCAGAATCCCACATATGTAATCTATTATATGGTCTTAAGAGAGGTAGAGAACTAGGATTGGGTGATAAGGATATAAGAGTAGGGAATGGTGCAATTGTTGCAGCTAAAGCAGTTAGCGAATATCACCTTGCATTACCAAGTGGTAATATATTGGTTCTGAACGACTGTTATTACATACTGAACCTGACATGCAATATTATATCAATCTCTTTATTATGTAAAGAAGGATATAATTTTGTATTGCAGAATAATGTTATGATCATTTTCCTAAATCAAAAGTTGATTGGATCAGGCACGTTATGTAATGGCATATACGTTCTAAATCAAACCACAGTTCTAAGTATACAGAATACAAACAAGAGGAAAATTTCAGAAATGAATGAATCCTTCTTGTGGCATTGTAGACTAGGTCATATCAATGCGACACAACTAACTACGTTATATAAGGATGGATATTTGAATCCATTCAAATTTACATCTTATGAAACTTTCCAGTCATGTCTCAAAGGCAAAATGACCAAAACTCCGTTTACTGGATACGGAGACTCTTGGGACTGATACATAGTGATGTATGCGGTCCCATGTCTACACATGCTAGAAATGGTTCCGCGTACTTTATTACATTCACCGATGATCTCTCAAGATACGGACATATGTTCCTGTTGAAATATAAGTCTGAAGCTTTTGAGAAATTCAAGGAATATAAGTGCGAAGTAGAGAACCAAACGGATAAAAGTATTAAAATCCTTCGATCTGATCGTGGAGGAGAATACTTAAGCACGGAGTTCCTAGATTATTTAAAAGAGAATGGGATTCTCTCCCAGCTTACTCCTCCATATACACCACATCACAACGGTGTAACGGAGCGGAGGAATCGCACCCTATTAGATATGGTATGCACTATGATGAGTACTGCTGAGTTACCTATTTCATTTTGTAGTTATGCGCTTGAGACAGCCGCATACCTATTGAATCAAGTTCCATCTAAGTCTGAGCCTAAAACACCATATGAGATATGGAGTGGAAAGAGACCATATCATAAACGAGTTAAGATGTGTGGTTGTCCGGCCTATGTAAAAAAGCAAAATCTGGACAAGCTCGAGCTACGTTCAGTTCTTTGCAAGTTTGTGTGATATCCAAAGAATTCTCATGGATATCTATTCTACCACAGTGAGGAACAAAAAGTGTTTGTTGCTCAACATGCCACCTTTTTAGAAAAAGGAATTTCTTGTAAAAGAAATTAGTGGTCATGAGGTAGAACTGGAAGAATTTCCAGCCACACAAACTATAACTGAAGATTTAGTGGAACCGAAGGATTCGATAGTCCCCAACGAACCTCAGCCTCTCCGCAGATATAGTAGGGTTCCTCATCCACCAGAGAGATACTACGGTTTTCTCATTGATGGTGGGAGTGAGGATTGCATCATGGAAAATGATGACCCAACAAGTTTCGAGCAGGCCATCGCAAGTGGAGACTTTGTGAAATGGCTGGATGATATGTGATCTGAGATGGAATCCATGTACACCAATAAAGTATGGACTTTGGAAGTTGCACCTGAAGGGTTACCCTAGCGCCCCAGCCAACTTCCGTGGCCAAACGCGGAACAAAAATTTTATAACGAACAAAACTTTGGCGCTAGAATAAAACTTAACCTGATCTTTACCATAAACCTAGTTAGCTATTTTGAGTTCTATCTACTATGAAAGAAGCTATACCAAGAGGCTCGAGTCCTTCGGTCTTCTCTCCTCGTCATATGCTCCAAGTAGCCTCCTTGAACTTGTCCGATCTCCACTTCCGGCTCCATCGGTCCTTCGGGATCGAGCTTGTTCTCCGGCCTTCCTTTGTCGTAGATGATTCACCCGGGGAATATAATCCATGGCTATAGCTCCTAACTAAATAGCTATAAGGAGCAACTAGAGAACTTGGGTTGCTAAACCAAGCAGTCTAAGATGTAGTGAGGGTGTCTAAGTGTTTGCTATCTCTTTTCTAACCTTTTCACTTGTTTCTCAACTCATGAGAATGTTAGTGAAGAGAAAGAAGATGAAGATAGAGGAAAGCAAGAGGAGGGAGGAGCTTGAGAGAAAATCGGAGCTCAAGAAATTATGAAGCCAAGCATGAAAGAGAAAATACACATCTAAGTTTTGTGTATCAATTCTTTCATTAAACAATTAGCAACCATGCTTCAATAGTAACTCCAAAATGAATTTGGAGTTACTATTGAAGCATGGTCACATCCATTCCTCCCTCACCTCTCACTTTACACCTCATTTCCATTTATCAAATAAATGGAAAATCCATAATGAGGTGGCCACCTTCTAGAAGGAAATCTGTAGTAAATACGGATTTCAGTCTACAGTACATACATACCCGCATTCGGATAAAAATCCGAACGCCCAAAGAGATAGAATAACACGAAGAACGTAATACTAGAATATATATATCGAAATACGTATATGTAAATTATTAAATCAATACCTAATTTAATAATCCGGCTCAAACTTGAGCCAGCTAGTATTACCAACTGTCCGATCGAAAGCCCGAGTACAAAGTACATCAATCGATCGGACCCTGCTCGTATCCAATACGGCTACTACATCATTTCGCCTGAGTCAGGGAAACCCTTTGTTTGGGATTCTAAAGACTCGACAGTACACTGGAAGTGAGTTACTGGATAAATCCATAATCATAAGCACGTCAGCGGCATTAGCTGTACGTAACGGCTACCCGGGTACTTGTCGAAAGGAAGGCCGATGATCAAACTCATCCGGATCTCTACTGAGCCTATCCGTGACAATTTCCGTACAGTCTGGTCTCTTTTTCTGAGAGTATCGCAAACCGGGTCTAGCGGGTGGTGAACGTCAGACCCTAATAACCTGATAAGTCGTGCTGATGTGGCTCAGGACCAAACCGGGAAACTACTGATCATCCTATCAGTAAATCCCAACTACCTTGGCCAAGGTCTTATGGTCCTGACTAATCGAATCACAACGCGTTATCGCGTTATCGACTCCCTATACCGGGAGAGACGAATCCCCGACATTCGCTTACTGCCTCCAAGTGGCTCGGGACTGTACCCAACCAAAACCTGTTTGCACGCCTCAGCAGAGCCGTGGTAGGGTATTGATCAAAGCACAGTGGGAACTCACACGAGAAAAATGCCGATCTCAGGTCTAAAGACTAACCTGTACTAGTGTCACCTGAGAACTTCTACCTGACGACAGGTATATTACCATCTGGAAGTTCTTGGCGAGTCCGTCCGGTGTACTCACCCTCAGTGAGCACCTGTATACGATCTTATATCTCAAGACTAATGGTAGCGGGACCAAACCATTGCCCCTCATCGAGGTCTAGAAACGTATACACTAGTCTACTCTGGAATATCGATGCCCAGTCTCGATACTTCCACGACTAGGGACCATTCAAGGATGTGCGTACTGACTACCCAGCTCCTACAAGTATGATCGCCATCACAACGCAGGTAGTCTAGCAACGATCCTACGGGCTTTATCAACATGTAACCGCAATATGTAATAACGAGTATGACATATGCCATGTTAAGATAAAGACAAACCATAATAGTATACTACCGTATCGAGTCTTCATTAATATGTGCAAGCTAGATATAACAACAATAAATACACATATCCTGACAAAGACAAGTCAAATAATCTACTATAAAACTGAGCAAGATTGTCCTGTACATACATATACCTAGCATCCATATATATACATATACAATACTGGCCTCTAGGGCATATATATCCAACAATCTCCCACTTGCACTAAAGGCCAGTAATTGGCATACCGATCACCTAACGTCTGCACTAAGGCCAGCTGCTGGCGTACCGCATACCCAACATCTCAAAAAGTCGCTCGAACTGTGCTTGAGGGAGGGCCTTTGTAAATGGATCTACCGTGTTCTCTTTCATATCTACTCTCCGGACCTCGATCTCCTGGCGATCTACGATCTCCCTGATCAGGTGATACCGCTTTAAGATGTGCCTGGATTTCTGATGGGACCTTGGTTCCCTCGCTAAAGCTATAGCCCCATTGTTATCACAATACACAGGTATCAAATCAACAATGGGCGGAACTACCTGAAGTTCAGCTATGAACTTCTTCATCCAGACTGCCTCTTTTGCGGCATCGCTTGCAGCAATTTATTCAGCCTCCATCGTCGAGTCTGCGACGGTATCCTATTTAGAACTCCTCCAACATACCGCCCCTCCGTTAAGGGTAAACACAAAACCCGAGATAGACCTGCTGTCATCTTTGTCACTCTGGAAGCTTGAGTCGGTAAAGGACTCGACCCTGAGGTCTCTATTACCGTAAACCAGGAACATCTCCTTAGTCCTTCTCAGGTACTTGAGAATGTTCTTTACTGCTGTCCAGTGGTTCTTATCTGGGCCTGACTGATACCGGCTCACCACGCTTAGTGCATAAGCTACATCTGGTCTTATACATAGCATTGCATACATTATAAATCCTACCGCCGAAGCGTAGGGTATAGTGCTCATGTGAATCCTCTCCTCGTCAGTCTTGGGAGATATCTCCTTAGAGAGGGTGATTCCGTGAAATACGGGTATATTACCGCGCTTGGAATCTTCCATACTAGATCTCTTTAGTACGGTCTCTATGTACCTGGACTGCGAAAGTCCCAGTAATCTCTTAGATCTATCTCTGTAGATCTTGATCCCAGAATGTACGAGGCATCACGTAGGACTTTCATAGAGAACCTTTGTGATAAGAATAGCTTGACCGATTGTAGCATAGGAATGTCATTTCCTATCAAAAGAATGTCGTCCACGTACAAGACTAGGAACATGACAGTTCGTCTTACAATCTTCTTATAAATACAAGGCTCATCCTCGTTCTTGATGAAGTCAAATTCCTTGACTGTTTCATCAAAACAAATGTTCCAGCTCCGCGATGCCTGCTTCAATACATAAATGGATTTGAGCAACTTGCACACCTTCCCGCTGCTCTTACTGTCTACAAACCCTTCCGGATGATCCATATAAACACACTCTTCTAAACTTTCGTTTAGAAAAGCCGTTTTTACGTCCATCTGCCAGATCTCATAGTCATGGAAGGCAGCAATGGCAAGCAGGATCTGAATGGATTTGAGCATAGCCACTAGAGAAAAGGTTTCGTCATAGTCCACTCCTGTTATTTGACGAAAACCTTTTACAACAAGTCTGGCTTTATAGGTTTCCACCTGCCCATCTACACCAAACTTCTTCTTGTAGATCCATTTGCATCCAACGGGTTTTACCCCAGGTGGAGCAACTTCCAGGGTCCATACTTTATTGGTGTACATGGACTCCATTTTAGATTGCATAGCATCCAACCACTTATCAGAGTCTCTACTGATAATGGCCTGCATGAAACTAGTAGGATCATCTTCTTCCAAGATGCAATCCTCTCGATCCCAATCTATGAGAAAACCGTAGTATCTCTCGGGCGGATGAGAAATCCTACTTGATCTGCGGAGTGGCTGAGGTTCGTCCGGAGTTATTGAATCTTGAGATTCTGTCAAATCTTCAGTTTCAGTTTGTGGTCGCTGAATTTCTTCCAGTTCTATCGAACTCCCACTTGTTTCCTTTGCAAGAAATTGCCACTCTAAAAAGGTGGCGTGGCGAGATATAAACACCTTCTGTTCCTCGGTGTGGTAGAACATATATCTTATTGAATTTTTAGGATATCCCACAAACTTGCATAAAACTGAACGTGCCTCTAATTTGTCTGGATTTTGTACTTTTACATAGGCTGGACAACCCCATATCTTAATAGGGTTAAGATACGGCCTTTTGCCATTCCATATCTCGAATGGTGTCTTAGGCACGGATTTGGATGGAACATCATTCAATAGATATGCTGCTGTCAAAAGTGCATGTCCCCAAAATGAAAGAGGCAACTCAGCACTACTCATCATGGAGCGAACCATATCTAATAGGGTATGATTCCTCCGCTCCGATACACCGTTGTGCTGTGGTGTATACGGAGGAGTAAGCTGAGAGAGAATTCTATTCTCTTTTAGGTAATCTAGGAATTCCGTTCTTAAGTACTCCCCTCCTTTGTCAGATCGGAGGATCTTAATACTCTTCCCAGTCTGGTTCTCTACTTCGTTTCTATATTCTTTGAATTTCTCAAAAGTTTCAGATTTGTGTTTCATAATATACACATACCCGAATCTAGAGAGATTGTCAGTGAATGTGATGAAGTACGAAAACCCACCCCTTGCATGTATAGACATTGGACCAGACACATCACTATGTATGAGTCCCAAGAGCTCTGCTGCTCTCTCTCTATGTCTGATGAATAGAGATTTGGTCATCTTTCCTTTGAGACAAGATTGACAAGTTTCAGAAGATGAAAATTCGAACGTATCCAAGATCCTATCTTTATGCAACTTGCTCAGTCATTTCTCTCCGATATGACCAAGTCTACAATGCCACAAGTAGGATTCGTTCACATCTGAACTCTTTCTCATGCGTGTGTTTTGTACATTGAGAACTGTATTCTAATTTAGAACATAGATACAATTACACAGTGTACCTTCTGCAACCAATACCATATGAAGGTAGATGTTCATGATATTTCTATCAAGAACAAAGTTATATCCATCTTTATCAAGTAAAGAAACTGATATTATGTTGCATAACATGGAAGGTACATAGTAGCAATAGTTCAAAATCATAGTATTCCCATTAGGCAACACTAGGTGATATTCACCGACGGCCGCAGCATTAACTCGTGCTCTGTTCCCTACCCTGAGGGACATATCACCAGGTCCAACTATCCTACTTTTTTTCAGTCCCTGCAATAAATTACAGATATGATATCCTGATCCGGTATTTAGTACCCAGGAGGTAGGACTGACCGAAAAGTAGTTCTCAATTACAAGATCACCAGAAAAAGATGCAATGGTATGCTTCTTCTTCGATGAGGTCATCAAGGAATTCATGTTAGGTTTACCTAGCATCTCATGAGGGGTTTGGAAGCATCACATGTCTCAAAATCAAATTTTTTAAGATGCTAAGTGAACATACAAATAATCATCACAAGAAAATTAGGGTTTCATTACAAAGACAACATCACAAGTAATAAAGGCTAGGGTTTTGAGAGTACAACCTTTGTAGCTCCCTACGCTAGACTCCTTGGCTACTTGAGGGTTGGAAAAAGGTTCGCTTGAGGTCTTCTAAGTCCATGACGATTCACCCGAAGCTCCTTTGCCCAAAACTCCTTGCTTTACTCGATATGTGAATGAAGTAGAGCAAACACCCTACACAAACCGGCTAGATGTGTGTAGTATGATGATGTGGTTTGTACTCTATAATCAAAACTCTTTCTTTTTATCAACCTCACTTAAGAAAATTATCAAGAGAGGAAGAAGAAGATGGTGGCTAAGCTTTTTCACAAAAGAAAAGATATGAGAGTGAATAATAATTGAAATGAGAAAAGATTAATATATATTAATCCCTTTTCACTTCAACCATGGTTAGAATCATCTAGATTTTTATCAAATGGGTTAAAGACAAAAGGATAATTAATTCAAGGTTAAATGGTGGTTGAAGCATGGTCAAAGATGATAAGTATAAACCTTGTGTGAATTATCCTTTCTCTTTTTCTAAATGATAAATAAATAGATAATTCTACAATGTAAGTCTTGCATTGCCACCAAACATGTATCAACAACCATGATACTATATATGTATGTATTTATCCATGCACATCATCATGTGCATACATGTATGCATACAAAGATAGAAAAAGAGTTTAACTAAAGAATTAATCTAAAGGTCATTTGTTAAATCAACACTTGATTTTGCAAACCGGTCATATCACATACGAACCGACCAAAAGAAAATGCCCGATTAATATACGATATCATATATCCGTATTTAATCGGGTCCCCGCGCATATCTCTTATGCACACCATGTTGGAGATAGTGCCCTCATAGTCAATTATTGGATCGCAGCTACGTGATTGCAATGATTGCGGAGGACCTATACCAGTAGGACAGTCTTACTCAAGATGATAGTATGCTATCTGGTTTGCCTTTATCAGTCGTGTACATGATCAGGTGACTGATTACATGTTACACTTTGATAGAGCCCTTAGGATCTTGCTTTACCACCAACAGTATGATGGCGATCATATACGTGAGAGTTGGGTGGTTTATATGCATATCCTTGATTTTGGTCCCTAGTCGTGGGAGTTTCGAGACAGGGCATCGATACTCCGGAGTAGACTAGTGTGTACAGTCGAGACCCCGACGAGGGATGGTGGCCGGTCTCACAAGCCACTGGTGTCAGTTGGATCACCTAAGATGTATACAGGTGCTCATTGGGTTATGAGTACACCGGACAGGACTCGCCGGGAATCTGCTGGTTAGTATTATATCTATCGTCAGATAGCAGTTCCCTGGTGACATGTGTACAGGTTAGTTCATCGACCTGAGGTTGTCATTTGTCTCGTGTGAGTTCCCACTATGCTTTGATTTCTACCCTACCACGGCTCAAAGGAGTCGTGCAAACATGTAGCTTTTGGGTACAGTCCCGAGCCATATGGAGGCACGTGAGCGGATCGGCAGGGGATTCGTCTCTCCCGGTATTGGGGGCGAGGTCGTGCTGTGTCTAGGAGAGCCATTACACAAAGTCCATGGCCATGGCAGGAGATTTACTGGTAGGTACTCCAGTAGTATCTCAGGGTGTTATTGGGCTACACTCCGACACGACTTATACTGCTATTGGGGGTCTGATATTACTAGCCCCCTAGGCAGATATGCGATACTCATAGACGAACGGACCGGACTGTATATACATTGTCACTGTTAGGCTCAGTAGGGTTTTCCGGATGAGTGCGCTCATCGGCATCCCTTGAGGTCAGTCCATGGACAGCCGTTACGCATTGCTAGTGCCGCTGACGGTTTATGGTTAAACCCACTGCCAGGGTACTGACGAGTCATTAGAGTCCCCCACAGACAGTTTCCCAAGTTCGGGCGAAACGTTGTAGAGGCCGTATGGTTTTTTGGCAGGGTTCGGAAAATGCACGTGCGTTTACGCACGTGTTATTTTTCGGGCAGATGATACTGGTCGGCTTTGGTTTAAGCCGGATCCGAGTATTATATTGAGTAGGTATAATATCTTTGTCTCAGTTGCATTTGTATTCGGTCGTAATACAAATGCGGGTATATTTATATAGTTTCGGGGTTATCCTGAAAGTCGTTTCAGGATCACTTTTGGAAGTTGCCAGTTTCCAGTTTTCTATCAGCCGTCTTTTAACATTCGGTTAAAGACGGATTTTTCTTTTCTTCAGTTGAGGTGAGTCAATGTTGTAGAAGATTCTAGATGAGGTGACTAGGATTAATTGGTGTTGAGTTTTCATTGGTTGCTTTTAATGATGTCATTAATGCTTGATGACTAGCTTATTAGATTCAATGTTTCTAAAGTGAGTCATGCTTTTCATTTATGACAAAGATAATGATTCATGCTCTTATGGTCACCTTTCCCTCTCCTACACTCCCCCCCACCCCTTTAGTGGCCGGCCCCCTCTCCTCCTCATTGATCGATGAGAGAAAATTATGGTTGCTAAAAAGAAAAGAGTATAGTTTTGGATGCATGGAAATTTCATAGTTCATTTCTTGTTCCATTTCATTTCCATCGGCAACTTCATTTACCGATCGTCCACGGACTTGGACGAAGTGAGACAATGTCATCTACTCATTCTCTACATCATTCTTGGTCGTCTCTTTTAGCAAACTTGACGATCGAGTTGCCTCAAGTCAGAGGCGGGAGCCCGTTTAAAGAATCGTCGACGTGGTGCCACCTCGACGAAGATATCGGAGATCGACGAGATCGGAGCAGCCACAACGGAGCGTGGGATGATGGTTAAAGAACGAAGGACTCGGATCGTTCGGTATAACCTTTCTACACTCTTTACAGTTTGTTAGTTTAGCAATATTGGCAGATCCGGGTTAAAGTATACGATAGCGCCAGTTAAAAGTTTTTTGTTCCGCATTTGGCGTCTATAGACGGCCGGGGCGCTAGCGTAGACTTACAGTGGTATCAGAGCTACTAGGCATTGGATGTCGACCTATGGGGGGTTCTCACTGTGTGACAGTGTGGCGAAGCATAGGCTCTTACCCCCAGGGTGTCCCGAGACCGGAAGGTGTTTCGGTGGGTTGTAGTCCTCGCGAGGGGGCATGCGTAAAAAGTAGCGGCTGAGGGACCCGTTGGTGCCACGGCGACCCCATTGGATGGGGTGGCTGCCTGACCTACAGTGGTATTAGAGCCTCACCATTTTGCTATACTAACTTATGCTAACGCGTTTAAAACATTGATCCGACCGGAAATCGAAAATTGCAAAATCCTAGCTTGACAGTTTCTGTTGAATTTAAATGGTCTCCTAAAATTTTTCTGCATGTCTTAAAAATCTGTGCAGGCTTTTCTAAGAACCACGACAAAATTTGGGGACATGACTCCACCAAATCGCCGCGGAAACGCGGTCAAACCCATGGTTTGACCGCGCATCCGCGGCCACTTGGTGAGTTCATGCTCCCAAATTTGTACAGTGGGTTCTCTGTTGGATTTTGGGGTTTTTGGTAAATATCGTTTTGGCCCAGATTTTGTTACTGTTCACCAGTAAGTCGTGGGGCCCACTTTTTGATATTTGGTCGATCGAAATTTAAACACGTTAGTTTACAGTGCTTACATTATATCTCCGACCGGGAATGTCATTTGATCGGTAAACTGCGTCTGATTGCTATAGTTCTTTTAGACGGGTTTGCGAACGTGACATTCGCGTTGATGTTCTGTGTTGTGCTGTTATGTTGCGGATTTGTCGTGGTGGATAGCAGTGTGCAATGGTAGTACAGTTTGAGTTTATTTGTACATTTGATATTGCGGGGCGAGCGTCCAACTTGTGGACTGCCGTCACTGCCTGTTGTATAATATTCTTTTGGGGCACGACCAGGTTGCGGTCGATGTACCTATTGTACTATTTTTCATTACTGTACTAGGTTTTGCCCCGCGACGGAGTGCACGGATAGCCGGGTTCTGGGGGGCAACGGGTCCGCATCTCATGGCTTTGAGAGGCAGAGGGGTCCCACTCTAGAATTGGCAGACTATTCGCCGCACTCGTAGGGGGTACAGGTTGACCCAAGGAGGGGTGCCCAAGATTACCGGATTCCGTGAAGTGCTGGGTGGTCCATTCACTATGCTGTAGGGGGCTGCCTCGCTTCAGGTTTTGGCGGGTAACTTGCCGCGCCCGTAGGGGTCTAGGTTTCATTGCACAGGCTATCCACACGATAGGGGAACGTCGGGTTTCAGCAGCGGCTCTGTGAAACTCGGGGATCCCAGATTATTTGTATTGTTCTGTGATGCTTATTACTTTTCTGTAATGTTGCATACTATCACGCCTGGAGCGATTATTGTATATTGGTTTATATACTATTAGATGTTGTATATGTTTTACACCCGCGCTAGTCCAGTCCCCGCTCTGTCGTTAGTTAAGTAACCTAACGGGTGATGACGGGACCCAGTGACGAATGCGGATGGCATATACGTACATTTTATTTTCGTTCTTTTCTGGTGTGATTAATTGATGGGACTGCGTTGATTCTGATCAACGCAAAGTAAAACAAACCTGTTTTCAGTTGTTGGAACAAATTTAAAAAGTGTTGTTACAAAGACGTTTCCTTTTGTTATGCATAGCGGTATTCAGTGGAATATCCTACACCTCATTCGACGGGGCAAGGGCCGATATCCCTTCACCGGGACTGACCCCTTGGGCAGAAGTTTGCGTCAGCGTAATAACTTCACTATAGTCGATTACAAGTTGCTTTGCATAGCGGTATTCAGTGGAATATCCTGCACCTCATTCCACGAGGAAAGAGCCGAGATCCCTTTACCGGGAGTGACCTCTTTAGCAAAAGGTTTTCGCCACTATATTTTAAAAAGCTATCAAGTTCCTTCAGCGATATCAAGTTCACTACGTTAAAGGTTTTTTCGCCAAAAACCAGCCGTAGCCCTCCGTCACTTCTTTTGGGTTTTCAGTAGTATTCAAGATATGTATTTTGACCTAACGCCAAGGCATAGTGTTTGGTAGCTGCTGGGTATTCAATTGTTGCATAGATAGATGAGTTGGTTTGGGACAGCCGTTCTGCCATTTTGACCTAACGCCCAGGGCATGTGCGAGTGGGTTCAAATTAACAAGATAGTGATGGGTAGAACTTGGCATGTGACTTATGACATTTTGACCTAACGCCAAGGTTATAAGAGCATGGGGCAAAAATCATATCGGGAGTTTCTAAAGAAACTGAAACTTGCTAAGTATGCGCATACCATCTGGTGTATGAGTAACGTGGATGCATTCCATCACGTTATCATGCGATGAGAGTTGGATCCCGATTCCCACTGATGAGTTGGTTTACTCTTCGGGTGATCCCGATTGATTCTTCTTTAGGTTTGGAGGAGAATTTGACAGGACAGTGGGAGGTTTCCGGATTAGATAAAGTGATGACCATTCTGATCTAGGTTAGAGTGCACGCAGAGTGTTTCTTTTCTCTCTCTCTTTGGCAGCGACCTTTGACCGACCCTAGACTATGACTCAGTGACCAAGTTGACCGAATCTTCTTAAAATACTGGCTTTTGGATTGTCTGAGTTGCATAAGTCATTGCCACTCCTTCTTTTACCCTTTGAATTTCTCAGAACACCCGTATTACTACGGATATCCACTTCCATTGGATAGATCCATCGTATGGTTATATACGAACTCGAAGGGACTTCTTCGAGGATGGATCCAGGTTCAGGAGAAATAAAATTGCTTTATTCAGTTGTCTTTTATTATCACCTTCTCTCAGGTTGCGAGGGCTCCTTGGTTTAGGAGAGTACACCTATTACGCTTATTGGATAGTCTTCTTCCAAACCATAGGCTGGTGCCGAAAGGTAGGGAATGAAGAAAACCAATTAGCCTAAGTAGGGTGTGCAGAAGGTAATATGTAAAGACAAAATAAAGGGATTAGAAAGAGGGCAAAGTAAATTGCGACTGATATCATTCATGACCAAAACCGCGTACTTCATCGCCACTCCTATTTCACCTTTAAAAGAATAAGGTATTATTCAGTTGTCTTTTATCATCACCTTCTCTCGAGATGCGAGTACTCCTTGGTTTAGGAGGGTACACCTATTATGCTTACTGGATAGTCTTCTTCCAAACCATAGGCTGGTGCCGAACGGTAGGGAAGGAAGAAAACCATTTAGCCTAACGATGGTGTACAGAAGGTAACGACTAAAGACAAATAAAGGGATTTGGAGAGATGGCAATAAAATATACGGTTGAAGTCATGAATTGGATTATGGAAGAGGCATTACTATGAATACCAGGATACCCCTACGAAACATTTTCATGTTTCAGTGTATTGTTAAAGAAAAACTGTTTTCCCGATTAGATACTTACTCCAAGGGTATGTATTTACCAGGTTTCATTCTCATATCTGTATGGTTTTACAGATGATGAGTGGGAGTAAGATATTGGGAATTAGGTGATTATCCCCATTATATCGGAATTCGTTGTAATTGGTGATATTTGAGGAAATCGCCAGGGTACAGTTTTCAACCTACGACGCACAGGTTATGAGTTGTTTAACTCAGCGGACTTATACAGAGTATTGTATGTTGTCCAGTGTCCATCAGGACAAAGGGGTAGGTCCTCGTACTATGTTCTGTTTACTTATAACTTCTATAGTATTTAGACGAGTATTTCGTAGAAATACAAGGTCTAAGTTTTGAGAAGTTGTGGGTATAAGAATAAAGTAGAGAACCAGGTATCACAAGTATCGGGATTCTTCAAAGAGATTGAAGATGTAGATTCTTGTGATTGGTATTCAGATGATAGTGATGGTTTTGAGAAACGTGTTTCTCTTTCAGGTTGCTCATAATTGGATGGATTACTAAGTTGAGTAATGCTGATTAGCCTCTTTCCATTAAGTTGATATGCACTGGAGACAGCTGCATGGATTGAATATGGTTCCAATTAAATAAGTGCCAAAGTTTCTGTATTGGATATAGAATGGATCGTACCTTAAAAGATATTAAGGTACGGGGAGTTGTCCAGCTTATGCTTAAAACCAGACTCTGGATAACTCAGGGCACGGTTCTGTAATGGCTGTTTGTGGGTTGACCCTGGCTATGACGAGGGTTGATATTCTACCATTTGGAAGATCAATAGTGATATTGTTCTTGACTCGCCACAGTTTTAGTAAAAGGGATCTTTTCCAGAAAACAGTAGTGGGAGTATGGTAGAACTGGAAGTGATTCCAGAACCGCAAACGATTACGGAAAATTTAATAGGACCTATATATTCAATCAGGTTTGACATTCCAATAGCCACTCCGCAAATATGATAGGTAACCTCAGACACCCGAGAGGTACTTCGGTAGCCTCAAGGACAGTGACAGGGAGGTTCTTATCTACCAAGACTTGACACTACTGTTGTTCCAGGCTATGAGACCCGGTAGGAGGGTTGTCGTAGTCAGTGGGAGCAACGGAAGCATAGTGGGCAAGATACTTATGTCTATTTATAGACTAGAGCAGTTATAGCGGAGATAGATCATCTAATTTTGATGTGACAGTCATGGGTTTGACTTCAATCAGAATAAGGGATGGATCTGTTAAGAAGGTAGTAGGGTGTGATGTCATGGTTATCTGGATGACATACACAGAGCAGGAAATAAAATTCCTATACTACGATCGGTTGTACTGTGGTCGTCACACAGTTGTTTCTCCAGACAGGATATGGATATAATATTTGACATTCTGGTTTCTAGATCTATGGTTTTAGATCTGGATTTGGGTAGTTTCCCAATGTGGGTACTATGACAGATATTCTAATGGTTTTTAGAATAGTTGACTCCTAGCATGGTGGTGTACCTGCAGGTGATGGAGTCACCCTCTCTAAAGGTGTCTGACAGACTAAAGGGGAGAGGGATGTGTATGATTGGCAGATCACTTGCTTAGGCAATTGAGTCAATCATGAGAGGTCAAGTACCACACCAGATGTTGTTTTTGCACTAGATGCAATAAGTTTGTATTAATCCAATCCTGGAGAAACATAAGGAAGCGGTTTTAGAACACAAGTACATGTTCTACGGATTTGATGACGGCAGCCTCTTTCGGGAGACGGTTATCATTCCAGGCTTCAAAGGTGACATGGATGACAGAGTGATTGTCAGAGTTATAGTTTTTCCCTCTGACGAAGAGGGACAGTATTATGGACTGGTGGTCCAAGAGGATACTGTGGGTGTCCTGGTCCCGGATACTGATTAGGTTCAGTGATCGATACAGTCTAAGAAGTTTGAATTTAGAGTTCATTTATGAACTAGGTCCCATCAGATATCCAGACATATTCTAAGACAGGTATTACTCGTTTCGGGAGATGGCTTTCTCCGTGAATTTGAGATTAAGAGAGATATAGAAAGGAACTTCTAGACGGATCCACTCACTAAGGCTATTTCTCGAACACAATAGTTTTACAAGCGGGCTTTGTGATACTGATTAGTAGAGGAGTTGGATGTTCGGTTTCACACGGGCTGTGAGTAGTCGACATCGCAATAATTAGCCTTGAGTGCAAGTGGGAGATTGTTGGAGATAGTGCCCTCATAGTCAATTATTGGATCGCAGGTACGTGATTGCAATGATTGCGGAGGACCTATACCAGTAGGACAGTCTTACTCAAGATGATAGTATGCTATCTGGTTTGCCTTTATCAGTCGTGTACATGATCAGGTGACTGATTACATGTTACACTTTGATAGAGCCCTTAGGATCTTGCTTTACCACCAACAGTATGATGGCGATCATATACGTGAGAGTTGGGTGGTTTATATGCATATCCTTGATTTTGGTCCCTGGTCGTGGGAGTTTTGAGACAGGGCATCGATACTCCGGAGTAGACTAGTGTGTACAGTCGAGACCCCGACGAGGGGCGGTGGCCGGTCACACAAGCCACTGGTGTCAGTTGGATCACCTAAGATGTATACAGGTGCTCATTGGGTTATGAGTACACCGGATAGGACTCGCCGGGAATCTGCTGGTTAGTATTATATCTATCGTCAGATAGCAGTTCCCTGGTGACATGTGTACAGGTTAGTTCATCGACCTGAGGTCGTCATTTGTCTCGTGTGAGTTCCCACTGTGCTTTGATTTCTACCCTACCACGGCTCAAAGGAGTCGTGCAAACAGGTAGCTTTTGGGTACAGTCCCGAGCCATATGGAGGCACGTGAGCGGATCGGCAGGGGATTCGTCTCTCCTGGTATTGGGGGCGAGGTTGTGCTGTGTCTAGGAGAGCCATTACACAAAGTCCATGGCCATGGCAGGAGATTTACTGGTAGGTACTCCAGTAGTATCTCAGGGTGTTATTGGGCTGCACTCCGACATGACTTATACTGCTATTGGGGGTCTGACGTTACTAGCCCCCTAGGCAGATATGCGATACTCATAGACGAACGGACCGGACTGTATATACATTGTCACTGTTAGGCTCAGTAGGGTTTTCCGGATGAGTGCGCTCATCGGCATCCCTTGAGGTCAGTCCTGTAAGTGCACGGCGGCGCCCCGGACGTCAATCTGACGGACAAATGCGGAAGCGGTGATAAACTTTAATTTTGCAAACTTAGCAAACCGGCACCACCGCGCACTAAACCCCGGATCAGGCCATTAAACTAGATCTAGCAAACACAAGACGGGGAAGAGATTTACCAAGTGATCCGAGTCCTCCGGTCTTCTCGTCGTCGTCCCGATCTCTCGCGGAAACTTCGGTCGTTGCATCCTTGCCGGAAGGGCACCACATCGCCTGTTTCTTTTACGGGCTCCCGCCTCTATACCGAGGCAACTCGGGCGCGAAGTTGGCTGGCCGACGCGTCCAAGATTTGCTGCAGAATAGTGTAGAATAGCTGTCTCTTTGGGGTTTAGGAGGTTGCCAATTTGGAGGGATATGTACACTAGAATTTCATGGATACTTGATGGAGAAATTGAGCATGCAATGGAAATGAAATGGAGCATCCCTCAAAGATTGAGCTCGGCCACTACTGAAGAAAAAGCTCACTGGAAATGTGTACATGAAGTCAACTAATTAAAAAAACCTCAGCCTTCACTTATGCACTCAAATGTGTATATTTATATTAATTCATCAATCCATTAAAACAAGTCCAGCACACTCATTTAAATTCCATCATACATAATTAAAACTCACACCATACCCAACAGTGGCTGGCCCATTTCCAATAAACCCATACCTTCACATAACTCAATTAATGCATGAATAGCAAAGAAGATTTCATAATCAATCCTTTTGCAATAAACCCCCTCCACAAATGTTATTTGCAAACTTGCAAATAACCCCCTCCATCGGAAAAGTCCGGCCGGGAAAGAACAAAGAAAAACCGGCCGGAACGGAATGCAAAATGGCAACTCCAGAAAACTGGTCCCATAATAAATTACAGGAAAACCCTGATACTGTGCATACACACCCGCATTTATATTCCGACTGAAATACAAATGCAAAGAGACAAAACTACACTATCAAATACTAAGATCCGGCTTAAGCCAAAGCCGGCTAGTAAAAACCATCCGATCACGATCCGTGCAATACCGCACGTATCTGATCGAACCCTGCCATATCTCCATACGGCCTCTACAGCGTTTCGCCCGAAAGCTGAGTAATTGTAAGTGTGGTGGACTCTAAAGACTCGTCAATACTATGGCTGTGGATTTAACCACTAGCACGTCAGAGGTATAAGCCAATACGTGACGGGCCACCAGCTATTGACCAAAAGGGACGTCAATGAGCGAACTCATCCTGACACCCTACTGAGCCTGTCAGTGACAATATCCGTACAGTCCGGTCCGTTTGTCTATGAGCATCGCATGTCGGGCCCAGGGGGTTGGTAAAAGTCAGACCCCCAAAAGCGGTACAAGTCGTGTCAGAGTGTAGCCCAGAACACCCAGAGATACTACTGGAATACCTACCAGTAAATCTCCTGCCTTGGCCAAGGACTTTGTGTAATGGCTCTCCTAGACACACAGCGACCTCACCCCCAATACCGGGAGAGAAGAACCCCTGAAGATCCGCTCACTGCCTCCATGTGGCTCGGGACTGTACCCAACTAAAACCTGTTTGCACGACTCCTTTGAGCCGTGGTAGGGTAGTAATCAAAGTACAGTGGGAACTCACACGAGACAAATGACGATCCCCAGGTCGATGAACTAACCTGTACACATGTCACCAGGGAACTGCTATCTGACGTCAGGTATAAGACCAACTAGCATGTTCCCGGCGAGTCCTGTCCGGTGTACTCATAACCCAATGAGCACCTGCATATATCTTAGGTGAACCAACTGACACCAGTGGCTTGTGAGACCGGCCACCGCCCCTCGTCGGGGTCTCGACTGTATACACTAGTCTACTCTGGAGTATCGATGCCCTGTCTCGAAACTCCCACGACTAGGGACCTTTTAAGGATGTGCTTATAGACTACCAGCTCCCACGTATATGATCGCCCTCATACTGCCGGTGGTCAAGCAAGAATCCTAGGGGCTCTATCAACGTGCAATAGCGACCTATCAGGTCACCTAAAGCAGTACACGATGATAAAGGTAAACCAGATAACATACTATCATCTCGAGTAAGACTGTCCTACCGGGATAGGTCCTCCCTTAATCATTGCAATCACGTGCCTGTGATCCAATAATTGACTCTGAGGGTACTATCTCCAACAATCTCCCACTTGCACTCAAGGCTAATTATTGCGATGTCGCATACTCACAGCCCGTGTGATACCGAACACCCAACTCCTCTACTAGTCAGTCTCATAAAGCCTGTTTGCGAAACTCTTGCGTTCGAGGAATAGCCTCAGTGAGTGGATCCGCCTAGATGTTTCTTTCTATGTCTCTCTATATCTCATGTTCGCCGAGAAAACCATCTCCCGAAATGAGCAATACCTATCTTAGAATGTCTGGATGTCTAATGGGACCTAGCTCATAAATGAACTCCAAATCCAAACTTCTTAGACTGTATCGTCAACTGAATTTAATCAGTATCCTGCGCCATGCCTCCTTCAGTATCTGCCTGGATCACCTGTCCAAAATACTGCCCCTCGTCAGAAGGAAAACTATAACTCTGACAACCTTCTTGTCGTCCATGTCACCTTGGAAGTCTGGAATGATAACTGTCTCCCGAATAAGGCTGTCGTTATCATATCCCTAGAACATCCACTTATGTTCTAAAAACTGCTTCCGATTGCTTCTCCAGGATTGGATCAATATCCACTTATTGCATCTAGTGCAAGAACAACATCTGGTGTGGTACTTGACATCTCATGATTGACTCAATTGCCTAAGCAGGTGATCTGCCAATCATGCACATCCCTCTCCCCTTTAGTCTGTAAGACACCTTTAGAGAGGGTGACTCCATCACCTGCAGGTACACTACCATGCCAGGAGTCGTCCATTCTAAATACTCTTAGAATGCTGTCAAGGTACCCTGATTGGGAAACCACCCAAATCTAGATCTAAAAACATAGATCTAGTAACCAGTATGTCTGATATAATGTCCAAGTCCTATGTGGAGAAACCACTGTGTGACGACCAAAGTATAACCGATCGTAGTATAGGAATATCACTTCCTACTACCTTCTCAACAGATCCATCCCCTATTCTGATGACGTCAAACCTATGACTGTCACATCAGAAATAGATGATCTATCTCTGCTACATCTGCTTTGGTCTATAAATAGACATAAGCCTGATGTCCACCAATGCTTCCGCTGCTCCCACTGACTACGACAACCCTCTGGCAGAGTCATATAGACGTGCACTTCTAAAGCCAGTTTAGAACGACTCTATACTCATCCTCTTACCGGGTCTCGCAGACTGGAACAACAACAATGGCAAGTGTGGGTAAACAAGAACTTCCCTGTTACCGTCCTTGAGGCTACCGGAGTACCTCTCGGGTGCCTGAAGTTACCCACCTTATCTGCGGAGTGGCCAATGGAATGTCAAATCAGATTGAATCTTTAGGTTCCTTATCAAATCTTCAGTAATCGTTTGCGGTTCTGGAATCACTTCCAGTTCTACCATACTCCCACTACTGTTTTTGAAAAAAACCATTTTTAATAAAACTGTGGCGAGTCTAGAACAATATTTCTATTGATCTGCCAGATGGTAGAAAGTCAACCCTCGTCATAGCCTGGGTCAACCCACAAACAGCCATTACAGAAACGTGCCTTGAGTTATCCAGAGTCTGGTTTTAATCATAAGCCGGACAACTCCCCGTACCTTAACAACGTTAAGATATGAACTGTTCTATATCCAATATAGAACCAGAGGCACTGATTTAAATTAACCAGATTCAAATCATGCAGCTGTCTCCAGTGCATGTCAACTAAATGGAGAGAGGCCGATCAGCGTTACTCAACTTAGGAATGCTTCCAATTATGAGTAACCTGAAAGAGAAGCAATTTCTCTTTATCATTACTATCAACTGAATACCATACACAAGTATCTACATATTCGATCACTTTGAAGAATCCCGATACTTGCTACACCTGGTTCTCTACTCTATTCAAATACCTATAACTCCTCAAAACTTAGACCCTGTGTTTCTACGAAACACATGTCTAAGAACTAGAGATGTTAAAAGTAAACAGAATATAGTAAGAGGACCAACCCCTCTGTCCTAATGGACACTGGACAACATACAATACTCTGTATAAGTCCGCTGAGTCTAACAACTCTTTCACTGTGTGTCGTAGGTTGAAAACTGTACTTATGGTTAAGAAGAATTACACCGCTGTTTAATGCTCCTTACCTAACCATCCACTGATATAGGTAAATGTCATCGACATAATATCAAAAGGTATATCTCACTCTATGAAAATAGACGTACAGATATATCAATTTGAAATTGGTGCACAACAGCGGATATTCAAAACCAAATATTTGCCGACCGGCAAACAACCCAGGTGATCTCCTCAAATATCATCGATTACAACGAATCCCGATATAATGAGGATGATCACCCTATTCCCAATAACTTACTCCCACCCATCATCTGTAAAACCATACAGATGTGAGAATCAAACCTGGTAAATACATACCCTGGAGCAAGTGTCTAATCGGGAAATCAGTTTTCTTTTAACATTACACAGTGAAACTGAAACATTGAAATGTTTCGACGGGGTTTCCTGGTATTCCTAGTAATGCCTCTACGATTATCCAGATTCACAACTATAACCGTATAATTCTTTGCCACCTCTCCAAATCCCTTTATATGTCTTTAGTCATTACCTTCTGCACACCCCTTAGGCCAAATTGTTTTCTTCCTTCCCTACCGTTCGGCACCAGCCTATGGTTTGGAAGAAGACTATCCAATAAGCATAATGGGTGTACTGTCCTAATCCTAGGAGCACTCGCAATGCGAGAGAAGGTGAAGATAAAAGACAACCGAATAAACCTTATTCCTATTTCTCCTGAACCAGAATCCATCCCCGAACTGGAACAAGTTCCTTTCGAGTTCGTATATAACCATACGATGGAGTATCCAATAAACTGTGGATCTTCGTAGTGATACAGAGTGTCCTGGAGAAATACAAAGGTGATTTAGGAATGGCGAAGAAGTACTTGGTTTGGTCGTGAATATCAGTCGCAACTTACTTTGCCCTCTTACTAATCTCTTGCTATGTCTTAATCTTAATACCTTCTGTACACCGTTTAGGCTAATTGGCTTTCTCCATTCCCTACCGGTCGGCACCAGCCTATGGTTTGGAAGAAGACTATCCAATTTGCGTAATAGGTGTACTATCTCCTAAACCAAGGAGTACTCACAACTTGAGAGAAGGTAAAAGGGAAAAGACAACTGAATAATCCTATCCGTTTTCTCCAGAACCGGAAACCATCCTCGAATTCCTTCGAGTTCGTATCTAACCATACGATGGTTTTGTCCAATGGAAGTGGACGTTTGTAGTAATACGGGGTGTCCTGGAGAAAAGGGTAAAAGTAGGAGTGGCAATGAGGTCTGCAACTCTGACAATCCAAAAGCCAGTGTTAAGAGGGTTCGGTCAACTTGGTCACTGAGTCATAGTCTTAGGGTCGGGTCAATGGTCGCTGCCAGAGAGAGAGAGAAAAGAAACACTCAGCGTGCACTCTATCCTAGATCAGAATGGTTATCACTTAATCTAATCTGGAAACCTCCCACTGTACCTCAAATTCTCCTCCAAACCTGAAAGAAGAATTAGTCGGGGTCACCCGAGGAGTAAACCAACTCATCAGTGGGAATCGGGATCCAACTCTCATCGCATGATAACGTGACGTAATCCGCTCACGTCATCACACTCCAGAAGGTATGCGCATATCTGGCAAGTTTCAGTTCTTTTGAAACTCCCGATGTGATTTCTGCCCCATGCTCTTATGACCTTGACTAAGGCCAACAAATCATAAGTCACATGTCAAGTTCTACCCGTCATTGTCCAGGTTGATTTGAACCCACCCGTAAAAGCCCTTGACTAGGGCCAACAAGGCTATACGACTGTCCCAAACCAACGCATCTATCTGTGCAGCATATGAATATCCAATAGCTACCAAACACTGTGCCTTGACTAAGGCCAACAAACACAGCTTGAATACTATTGACTACCCATATGAAACGACGGAGGGCTATGAATGGTTTCTGGCGAAAACCTTTAACGTAAAGAACTTGATATCGTTGAAGGAATGGATAGCTTTTTAGAAAATATAGTGACGAAAACCTTTACTAAAGAGGTCACTCCCGGTGAAGGGATCTCGGCTCTTTCCCCGTAAAATGAGGTGCAGGATATTCCAACTGAATACCACGGTGCAAAGCAAAAGTAATCGGCTATAGTGAAGTTAATGCCCTGACGCAAACTTCTGTCCAAGGGGTCACTCCCGGTGAAGGGATCTCGGCCCTTGCCTCGTCGACTGAGGAGCAGGATATTCCAAATGAATACCACGATGCAAAACAAAAGTGAACGTCCTTGTAATAACAGCTTTTTGAAAAGTGTTCCAACAACATCAGAATAGGTTTGTTTAACTTGCATTGATCCAAATCAACGCAGTCCCATCAAATGATCACACCACAAAGAACGAAAATATACTGACGTACGTATATGCCATCCGCATTCGCCACTGGGTCGCGTCATCACCCGTTAGGTTAGCTTACTAACGGCAGAGCGGGGACTGGACTAGCGCGGATGTAAAACATATACAACATCTACTAATATATATACCAATATATTATATTTCGCTTAAGGCATGAAAAGAAATGCAACATTACAGAAATGTACAGCATCACAGAACAATACAGATATCTGGGATCCCCGGGTTTCACAGAGCCACTACTGAAACCCGACGTTCCCCTGGTCGTGTGGATAGCCTGTGCAATGAAATCCTAGACCCCTACGGGCGCGGCAAGTTACCCGCCAAAACCTGAAGCGAGGCAGCCCCCTTCAGCGCCGTGAATGGACCACCCAGCACTCCACGGAATCCGGCAACTTGGGCACCCCTCCTGGGTCAACCTGTACCTACCCCCTACGAGTGCGGCGAATAGCCCGCTAATCCTAGAGTGAAGCCCCCTCCGTCTCAATGCCATGAGATGCGGGCTTGTTGCCCTCTAGAACCCGGCTATCCGTGCATCCCACCGCGGGGTAATCCTAGTACAAAAAGTAAAATATACATACAACGGGTATATCGACCGCAACCAGGTCGTGCCCCAAAAGAATAATACAAACAGGCAGTGACGGCAGTCTAAATGTCGGACGCTCGCCCCGCAATATCAAATGTACATAATACAACAAAGCTGTACTAGCATTGCATCCAGGCTATCCCCCACGACCGATCCGCAACATCACAGCAAAAACAGAACATCAACATGAAAGTCACGTTCGCAAATCCGTCCAACCGGGCTATAGCAGTTAGACCGGATTTACCGATCAAGTGACATTCACGGTCGCAGAGATAATGTAAATACTATGAAAAATGTTTTTAAAATTTTCCGATTGACCAAAAATTAACAAGTGGGCCCCATAGCAATACTGTAGCAGATCAAGAAATTCGGGGCCCAATATTAATATTCCAAAACCCCAATTTTAACTCCTAAAGCCTACTGGAAAAATTGTACACACCGATCCATCAATACTGCGGCGGAACCGCGGCAACAAGTAGGGTTTTGCCGCGGTTCCGCGCTCCCCTGAAGAGATCAGTGTCTCGAATTTCTACAGTAGTCTTAGGTCTTCCAGCATAGTACTTTTATACAACCTGAAAAATTTTTGGAGACCAAAAAATTTCAACAGAAAACTGTCGCTAGCAAAAATGTAGTTTTTGGAATTTTGGTCGATCGGAAATGCAAAACACATTAAACCAAGCTAGACTAAGTTAATGGCGAGGCTCTGATACCACTGTAAGTGCACGGCGGCGCCCCGGACATCAATCTGACGGCCAAATGCGGAAGCGGTGATAAACTTTAATTTTGCGAACTTAGCAAACCGGCACCACCGCGCACTAAACCCTGGATCGGGCCATTAAACTAGATCTAGCAAACACAAGACGGGGAAGAGATTTACCGAGTGATCCGAGTCCTCCGGTCTTCTCGTCGTCGTCCCGATCTCTCGCGGAAACTCCGGTCGTTGCATCCTTGCCGGAAGGGCACCACATCGCCTGTTTCTTTTACGGGCTCCCGCCTCTATACCGAGGCAACTCGGGCGCGAAGTTGGCTGGCCGACGCGTCCAATATTTGCTGCAGAATAGTGTAGAATAGCTGTCTCTTTGGAGTTTAGGAGGTTGCCAATTTGGAGGGATATGTACACTAGAATTTCATGGATACTTGATGGAGAAATTGAGCATGCAATGGAAATGAAATGGAGCATCCCTCAAAGATTGAGCTCGGCCACTACTGAAGAAAAAACTCAGTGGAAATGTGTACATGAAGTCAATTAATTAAAAAAACCTCAGCCTTCACTTATGCACTCAAATGTGTATATTTATATTAATTCATCAATCCATTAAAACAAGTCCAGCACACTCATTTGAATTCCATCATACATAATTAAAACTCACACCATACCCAACAGTGGCCGGCCCATTTCCAATAAACCCATACCTTCACATAACTCAATTAATGCATGAATAGCAAAGAAGATTTCATAATCAATCCTTTTGCAATAAACCCCCTCCACAAATGTTATTTGCAAACTTGCAAATAACCCCCTCCATCGGAAAAGTCCGGCCGGGAAAGAACAAAGAAAAACCGGCCGGAACGGAATGCAAAATGGCAACTCCAGAAAACTGGTCCCATAATAAATTACAGGAAAACCCTGATACTGTGCATACACACCCGCATTTGTATTCCGACCGAAATACAAATGCAAAGAGACAAAACTACACTATCAAATACTAAGATCTGGCTTAAGCCAAAGCCGGCTAGTAAAAACCGTCCGATCACGATCCGTGCAATACCGTACGTATCTGATCGAACCCTGCCATATCTCCATACGGCCTCTACAGCGTTTCGCCCGAAAGCTGAGTAACTGTAAGTGTGGTGGACTCTAAAGACTCGTCAATACTATGGCTGTGGATTTAACCACTAGCACGTCAGAGGTATAAGCCAATACGTGACGGGCCACCAGCTATTGACCAAAAGGGACGTCGATGAGCGAACTCATCCTGACACCCTACTGAGCCTATCAGTGATAATATCCGTACAGTCCGGTCCGTTTGTCTATGAGCATCGCATGTCGGGCCTAGGGGGTTGGTAAAAGTCAGACCCCCAAAAGCGGTACAAGTCGTGTCGGAGTGTAGCCCAGAACACCCTGAGATACTACTGGAATACCTACCAGTAAATCTCCTGCCTTGGCCAAGGACTTTGTGTAATGGCTCTCCTAGACACAGCGCGACCTCACCCCCAATACCGGGAGAGACGAACCCCTGAAGATCCGCTCACTGCCTCCATGTGGCTCGGGACTGTACCCAACTAAAACCTGTTTGCACGACTCTTTTGAGCCGTGGTAGGGTAGTAATCAAAGTACAGTGGGAACTCACACGAGACAAATAACGATCCCCAGGTCGATGAACTAACCTGTACACATGTCACCAGGGAACTGCTATCTGACGTCAGGTATAAGACCAACTAGCATGTTCCCGGCGAGTCCTGTCCGGTGTACTCATAACCCAATGAGCACCTGCATATATCTTAGGTGAACCAACTGACACCAGTGGCTTGTGAGACCGGCCACCGCCCCTCGTCGGGGTCTCGACTGTATACACTAGTCTACTCTGGAGTATCGATGCCCTGTCTCGAAACTCCCACGATTAGGGACCTTTTAAGGATGTGCTTATAGACTATCAGCTCCCACGTATATGATCTCCCTCATACTGCCGGTGGTCAAGCAAGAATCCTAGGGGCTCTATCAACGTGCAATAGCGACCTGTCAGGTCACCTAAAGCAGTACACGATGATAAAGGTAAACCAGATAGCATACTATCATCTCGAGTAAGACTGTCCTACCGGGATAGATCCTCACTCAATCATTGCAATCACGTGCCTGTGATCCAATAATTGACTCTGAGGGCACTATCTCCAACAAGTCCATGGGCAGCCGTTACGCATTGCTAGTGCCGCTGACGGTTTGTGGTTAAACCCTCTGCCAGGGTACTGACGAGTCATTAGAGTCCCCCACAGACAGTTTCCCAAGTTCGGGCGAAACGTTGTAGAGGCCGTATGGTTTTATGGCAGGGTTCGGAAAATGCACGTTTTTCGGGCAGATGATACTGGTCGGCTTTGGTTTAAGCCGGATCCGAGTATTATATTGAGTAGGTATAATATCTTTGTCTCAGTTGCATTTGTATTCGGTCGTAATACAAATGCGGGTATATTTATACAGTTTCGGGGTTATCCTGAAAGTCGTTTCAGGATCACTTTTGGAAGTTGCCAGTTTCCAGTTTTCTATCAGCCGTCTTTTAACATTCGGTTAAAGACTGATTTATCTTTTCTTCAGTTGAGGTGAGTCAGTGTTCTAGAAGATTCTAGATGAGGTGACTAGGATTAATTGGTGTTGAGTTTTCATTGGTTGCTTTTAATGATGTCATTAATGCTTGATGACTAGCTTATTAGATTCAATGTTTCTAAAGTGAGTCATGCTTTTCATTTATGACAAAGATAATGATTCATGCTCTTATGGTCACCTTTCCCTCTCCTACACTCCCCCCCACCCCTTTAGTGGCCGGCCCCCTCTCCTCCTCATTGATCGATGAGAGAAAATTATGGTTGCTAAAAAGAAAAGAGTATAGTTTTGGATGCATGGAAATTTCATAGTTCATTTCTTGTTCCATTTCATTTCCATCGGCAACTTCATTTACCGATCGTCCACGAACTTGGACGAAGTGAGACAATGTCATCTACTCATTCTCTACATCATTCTTGGTTGTCTCTTTTAGCAAACTTAACGATCGAGTTGCCTCATGTCAGAGGCGGGAGTCCGTTTAAAGAATCGTCGACGTGGTGCCACCTCGACGAAGATATCGGAGATCGACGAGATCGGAGCAGCCGCAACGGAGCGTGGGATGTTGGTTAAAGAACGAAGGACTCGGATCGTTCGGTATAACCTTTCTACACTCTTTACAGTTTGTTAGTTTAGCAATAATGGCAAATCCGGGTTAAAGTATACGATAGCGCCAGTTAAAAGTTTTTTGTTCCGCATTTGGCGTCTGTAGACGGCCGGGGCGCTAGCGTAGACTTACACACCACATCTTTTCGCCTGAGCCAGGAAACTTCATTGTGGGACTCTAAGACTCGTCAATACGCCGGCAGTAGATAATGATCATATCAAATACCTACAAGCCGCAAGCGGTCAGCTAAACGTAACGGCCACCCGGGTATTGAGCGATCAGAAGAAAACAAGCGAACCTGTCACAACTCCCGTCGAGCCAACCGGCAACACTACCGTACAGTCCGGTCTCTTCATCAGATATGCTGCATATCGAGTCTAGGGATGGTAACGTCGACCCCAATAACTCAATAAGTCGTGCCGATGAATGGTCTATAACAGATTAAGAAACTACTGATAACGCTTATCAGCAAATCTCAACAGCCCTGGCCAGGGACTTACTGATATAGCCAGTCAAGCACAGCACAGCATCAACTCCCAATACCGGGAGAGACGAAACCCCTTCTATCGCTCATCGCCTTCGTGTGTCTTGGGACTGTACCCAATGGCCACCTGTTTGCACGACTCAGTACAGCCGTGGTAGGATGGTAATCAAAGTACAGTGGGAGAACACACAAGACTCTATGACGATCTCGGGTCTACAGACTAACCTGCACCAGTGTCACCTGAGAACTGCTATCCGACGATAGATATAATTCCATATAGGAGTTCTCGGTGAGTCCGTCCAGTGTACCCAATCACCACTGAGCACCCGTATACGATCTCGATGTCAAACATCGATGAATGTAGAAACATTCATCGCCCATCATATGGGTCTAGTATCATATACGCTAGTCTACTCTGGTATATCGATGCCCCATCTCGATATACCTGCGACTAGGGACATTTTAGGATATGCTTATAAACTACAGATGTCCCACTAGTATGATCTCCGTCATAATCACAGTAGTCAAGTCTATATCCTCAGGGCTTTATCAACATGTGTGTATGAATAAAAGCATGATCAAATCAACATGTCAGATAAAGAAGAACCAGATAGCATACTATCATGTCGACCAAGAATGTACACTGAATATATATATATATATAGACACACACACACACATGTATAAATACATCCACTATCATATAATGGCCTCTAGGGCATACATATATCCTACAATCTCCCACTTGCACTAAGGCCAGTTATTGGCGTATCTCATACCCAACATCTCAAAAAGTCGCTCATGCTGCGGCTGAGGGAGGGCCTTGGTGAGTGGATCCACGGCGTTATTCTTTGTATTTACTCTCCTAATCTCGATCTCGCGGCGATCTACGAAAGCGCCTCAGGATGTGTCTGGACCGCTGATGGGACCTGGGCTCCTTGGCTAATGCCATAGCCCCATTATTATCACAATACAATGGTATTGGATCAATAATGGTTGGAACTACTCCTAGTTCCGAGATGAACTTCCACATCCAGACGGCTTCCTTGGCGACATCATTCACAGCAATGTACTCAGCCTCCATCGTAGGGTCTGCAACGGTATCCTGTTTGGAACTCTTCCAACTTACCGCCCCTCCATTGAGGGTAAATACAAACCCAGAGATAGATTTGCTGTCGTCCTTATCGCTCTGGAAGCTCGAATCGGGAAAGGCCTCCATTTGGAGATCTCCATTACCATACACCAAGAACAATTCTTTAGTCCTTCGCAAGTACTTAAGAATGTTCTTCACAGCTATCCAGTGATTCTCCCCTGGGTTGGATTGATACCTGCTTACAACACTAAGTGCATAAGCTTCATCTGGGCGTGTACATAACATCGCATACATTATAGATCCTACTGCCGAAGCATAGGGTATAATGCTCATGCGAGCTCTCTTTTAATTGGTCTTTGGACAAGATTCCTTGGAGAGAGTGACCCCAAGGCAAGCGGGTAAGGTACCCCGCTTGGAGTCTTCCATACTAAACCTTTTTAGGATGGTGTTGATGTACCTGGTTTGGGACAATCCTAATAACCTCTTGGATCTATCCCTATAGATCCTTATGCCCAGAATGTATGTGGCATCACCCAGGTCTTTCATGGAGAACCTTAGTGATAAGAAAGATTTGACCGACTGTTGCATAGGAATATCATTTCCTATCAGAAGAATGTCGTCCACGTACAATACGAGGAATGTGACAGCTCTCCCTACAGCCTTCTTATAAACACAAGGTTCATCTGGATTTTTGATGAAATCAAACTCTTTGATAACATCATCGAAACAGATGTTCCAACTCCGTGATGCCTGCTTTAACCCATATATGGATTTAAGCAATTTACATGCTTTCCCGCTGCTCCCACTGTCAATGAAGCCCTCTGGCTGATCCATATAAACACATTCTTTTAAATTTCCATTTAGAAATGCTGTTTTAACGTCCATCTGCCAGATTTCATAGTCGTAGTGAGCAGCAATAGCAAGTCGGATCTGAATGGATTTAAGCATGGCTACAGGAGAAAAAGTCTCGTCATAGTCCAAACCTGGTCTTTGAGGAAAACCCTTCGCCACAAGTCTTGCCTGATAGGTCTCCACCTGCCCATCTACACCAATGTTTCTTTTAAAGATCCATTTGCACCCCACAGGTTTTACCCCAGGGGGTACAACGTCCAAAGTCCATACTTTGTTAGTGTACATAGACACCATTTCGGATCTCATGGCATCCCGCCACTTCACAGAGTCTCCACTCGTGATAGCTTGCTGAAAGCTGGTAGGATCATCATCCTCCATGATGTAGTCTTCTCCGTCACCATCAATGAGGAAACCGTAGTAGCTCTCCGGTGGGCGAGAAGTCCTACCAGATCTACGGAGTGGCCGAGGTTCCTCAGTTTCTATTGCAACAGCCGGTTCAACCAAGTCGTCATTTGTAGTTTGTGTCTCTAGAACCTCTTCTAGATCCACCACATTGCCATCATCTTTATCTGTGATAAACTCTTTTTCTAAGAATGTGGCATACTGAGAAACAAATATCTTTTGTTCCTCCTTGTGGTAGAATAGATATCCATAAGAGTTCCTTGGATATCCCACAAAGTTACACATGACTGACCGTGTCTCGAGTTTGTCCGGATTCTGCTTTTTAACATAGGCCGGGCAACCCCAAATCTTAATTCTCTTAAGAGATGGTCTCTTCCCATGCCATATCTCATATGACGTGGTAGACACGGTTTTGGTTGGAACCCTGTTCAGTAGAAACGCTGCAGTCTCCAATACATGCCCCCAAAATGAGACAGGTAACTCAGCATCACTCATCATGGAACAGACCATAACTAATAGGGTCCGGTTCCGTCGTTCAGACACACCGTTGTGCTGTGGTGTGTAAGGAGGAGTGAGCTGAGAGAGAATCCCATTCTCTTTTAGGAAGTTTGCAAATTCTGTACTGAGGTACTCCCCACCTCGATCTGATCGAAGCATCTTGATACTCAAGCCTGTTTGTTTTTCTACTGCTTGTTTATATTTAGTGAATTTCTCAAAAGCTTCGTATTTGTGCTTTAATAAGAATACATGTCCGAATCTTGAGAAATCGTCAGTGAAAGTAATGAAGTAAGAAAAACCGCCTCTAGCCTGTGTAGACATTGGTCCACATACATCACTATGTATGAGTTCTAGGAGCTCGGTAGCTCTTTCTCCGTGTTCGGTAAACGGAGTTTTGGTCATTTTACCCTTGATACAAGACTGGTAAGTTGCATAAGATTTATATTCAAAAGAGTTTAAATATCCATCTTTGTGTAACTTGTTAAGTCTTGTTTCGTTAATATGACTAAGTCTACAGTGCCAAAGAAAAGCTTCATTTATTTCTGAAAGTTTTCTTTTATTAGTGTGTTGTATGCTGAAAACTGTGTGCTGATTTAGGACATATATCCCGTTATTAAGCGTACCATACCCAACCAACATTTGATTCAGGTGAATGTTCATAACATTGTTCTGTAATACAAAATTATATCCTTCATTGTCTAACAAAGAAACGGATATTATATTACAAAGCATACTAGGTACAAAATAACATGGGTTCAAAACCAATATACACCCAGATGGCAACCCCAAGTGATACTCTCCCATTGCGACTGTATGTACATTGGAACCATTTCCAACGTGGAGAGTATGGTTACCTGTCTTCAAAACCTTGCTATTTCTCAGCCCCTGCATATAATTACAAATGTGAGAACCTGAACCGGTATCTAATACCCAGGAAGTAGAGTTTATTGAAAAACAGTTTTTTGTCACAAACACACCTGAAGCGGAAGTATCCCCATACTTCTTCTTGAGATTTAAGTACTCCGTACAGTTGCGCTTCCAATGTCCTGTTTTGTAGCAATGAAAACATTCCCCTTTCCCCGATTCTCCAGCTTTGGACTTTTCCTTCCCCTTAACCTTTTTAACTCCACCCTTAGGATTGGTGGGCTTCTTCTTTTTCTTTCCCTTGGCCTTAGCCTTTGGGCGAGAAGAGGAAGATTGTCCAACAGTCATAACGGGAGTTTTCACTGATTTCAGTGTGCTCTCTGCACTCCTTAACATATTAAGGAGTTCAGGTAGTTCCTTCTCCATGTTGTGCATGTTGAAGTTAACTATGAATTGAGCAAAGGTGGAGGGGAGGGACTGCAGAATAATATCCGTATATTTTTCATTGTCCATCATCCATCCAAGGTCCTCAAGCTCTTCTATGAGAGCTATCATCTTCAGAACATGGTCTCCTACTGTGTGCCAGGAGCCATTCGCATCTGAAATAATTTCTTTGATACTTCGTATCGTAATATGCGGTATTGCTCTCCATACAACTCCTTTGTATGGAGGAATATGTCATGAATGTCCATATTCTCGTGCTGCTTTTGATGTGTGTTGTCCATCGATGCAAGCACGGGGAATTTGGCCGTGACACAGTCAGCGTCCCATGTCTTGCGGACTTCTTTGTCCGCAACTGAGGATTTTGGACCTGGGACGGGCGGGGCTGGAGCCGTGAGGACATATGATACTTTATCATAAGTCAAGGCTATTTTCAGATTCCTCAGCCAGTCTTTATAATTGGTCCCATTCAGTTTATTTTTATCTAGTGGAAGCTTGAGTCCAGTCATTGGTATCTGCCATTAAGAGAGAGAAAAGAATACACTCAGCGAAAGCTCTTGCAAAGATCAGATTGGTTATTATCTTGTCTAATCGATGTTTCCCACTACTTTAATAAGGTTTTTCTTTCAAACCTTAAAAAGAAAACTAGCCAGGATTAATTACAGTCTACAACTTCGCTAACCGTTCAGCCAGGCCAGTGTCGGTACTTGAGGGAGGTTCCCCGTGCTTTCGCACGGACCTAATTAAAGTAAACCTCGTTTTCCCATAGGCGTAGCCCCGTTAACACCTTTCTGGACACCTAATGAGTTAGCTAATTGTAAACTGCAAAACTCTCCTGGGAGCAACTATTGCCCACAGTGGGATCGGGATCCAACCATCATATGGAAGGTATGCAATCTCATTGCAAATCTCAACACTTGAAATTCCCGATGCGGTTTTTACCCCTAGTACTTATGACCTTAACTATGGTCAACAAATCATAAGTACCAGTCAAGTTCTACCCGTCATTTCTTGATTAATTAGACCCACTCATATGACCCTTAACTATGGTCAACAAAGTCGCATGAATGTCCTAATTAATCTGCATCATATGCAGTGTAGGAAGACATCACTTAGCTACCGTACACTACGCCTTAACTATAGTCAACAAACGTAGCACGAATACTAAGTACTCTACTTTCTAAAATCACGGAGGGTTGCAGATGATTTTTAAGAAAATCTTTAACGCTTTGAACTTGATATCGTTATAGAATCAAATGGTTTTCAAAAGGAGTGGCTTAAGCTCCGCAGTTTTGGAATATAGCTTTTTCATAAAGAGCCGAGTGGTTTTTAAATCCGATTCTACAACAACTTTTTAGGTTTATTTTCTTTACATTAATCATATTAATGTAGTCCCATCATTTAAGTACTTAAGCCAATCACAGAAAAGAAACGAAAATACAACGTACGCTTATGCTATCCGCATTCGCCGCAATGTTCCGTTATGCACCGTTAGGTTACTTAACTAACGGCATACCGGGACGGGACTAGCGCGGGTGTAAAACATAAGCAACGTCTACTATATATCTCATATATAATATATCATTCTTCTCAGATATCACAGAACACAGGCAGCAGAAATACAGATATAATGTGGGATATTCTAGGACGTCCGTATTTAGTATTTAGCCAACAATAGAAAATACGGATTCCACAGTCGCGATGAATAGCCAAGCCCACACCCCTAGACCCCTATGAGAGAGGCAAGCGACCCTACCAATTCTGGAGTTTAGGAGACCCGGTCTCGACTCCTCGAGATGGCCTCCCACTGAACCCCAGAACCCGGTCACTTGTGCTCCCCACCTTGGGTATATCCTAATGCGGAAAAGTAAATAATATATAACACTGGTGACATCAACCTCAACCCGGAAGTGCCCCAAATAAAAGAATATTACATTACATTAGAATTTTACATGAATGAAAATAAAACTCTCATCTCACATAAAAAACCCCGGGCTATTCAATCGCGACAATCCTGCACATCATATCTCAGCAACACATAATATCATATATCATCAACGTAAGTAAGTATGCGTACCCCGATTGTCGTTGATGTATAGCAATGAAACCGGCAATAAGCGACATACTACACTTACGGTCACAGAAAAGAAAGTGTAAAACTACAATATTTGGAATCCACATTCTCTTTAGACATCGTAAATCCGAAATATCACATACTTCGCATTTCATGCCTAACTATATGAATTCCACATATTGTATCACATTCCAGATAAATAGACAGTATTAAACTTTTCGATCGAATGATCAAATACCCAAAATTTTCTAAAGTTCAACACTTGAGCGGAGTTCAAAAATCCCAGAATGTGACACAGTAGCAGTGGTCCAGCCGTAGAAGGGTCAAGCCAACGCCTCACATGTGACACGCCGTACTGCCCCAAACCCTAAGGTTCAAAAGGCAGTTCAAGACGGTCACATAATCAAGTTAAGGTTTGTTGTCTTCTAGAGGGTCCACCACTTAACTTGCATGTATTTCCGAAAAATTTAAACACGAGAAAAAATCAACACTTGAAAATTTTTCGTGCCGGGAAAAAGTGAGTTAATGATATCCGTTCGAACTTTTTAATACTTTCTAAATTATCCGAAAAAGGCACGAAATTAAAGTTCCGATCGAATCACCGAATCCAAAACAATCCCCAGATCATTCAACACTTGAATCATATTAAAAATACCCAAAACTATATACAAGCAGGTCTAAACATTACTGTACAAAAACGAGGCATTATCTCATGTGTACGGCCGCGGAGCCGCGGCCCAAGCAAGCTCTGGCCGCAGTTCCGCGGCGGAATATACTGTTTAGGGCTTCATTTTTTACAATGATGCTTAGATTTCCCTGCTGAATTTTTTAAGTATTTTTAATACTGAAAAAACACAGTTTTAAAAAAATGTCCGGAGAAGGCTCAAAAAACCGTATTTTTGGTTCGATCGGAGTTTTAACTTCGTTAAAGCGTCGCCTAAAGCTCTAGCTTGGCTCTGATACCAATGTTAGGTTTACCTAGCACCTCATGAGGGGTTTGGAAGCATCACATGTCTCAAAATCAAATTTTTTAAGGTGCTAAGTGAACATACAAAGAATCATCACTAGAAAATTAGGGTTTCATTACAACGACAACATCACAAGTAATAAAGGCTAGAGTTTTGAGAGTACAACCTTTGTATCTCCCTACGCTAGACTCCTTGGCTACTTGAGGGTTGGAAAATGGTTCGCTTGAGGTCTTCTAAGTCCACGACGATCCACCCGAAGCTCCTTTGCCCAAAACTCCTTGCTTTACTCGATATGTGAATGAAATAGAGCAAACACCCTACACAAACCGGCTAGATGTGTGTAGTATGATGATGTGGTTTATACTCTATAATCAAAACTCTTTCTTTTTATCAACCTCACTTAAGAAAATTATCAAGAGAGGAAGAAGAAGATGGTGGCTAAGCTTTTTCACAAAAAAAAAGATATGAGAGTGAATAATAATTGAAATGAGAAAAGATTAATATATATTAATCCTTTCTCACTTCAACCATGGTTAGAATCATCTAGATTTTTATCAAATGGGTTAAAGACAAAAGGATAATTAACTCAAGGTTAAATGGTGGTTGAAGCATGGTCAAAGATGATAAGTATAAACCTTGTGTGAATTATCCTTTCTCTTTTTCTAAATGATAAATAAATAGATAATTATACAATGTAAGTCTTGCATTGCCACCAAACATGTATCGACAACCATGATACTATGTATGTATGTATGTATCCATGCACATCATCATGTGCATACATGTATGCATACAAAGATAGAAAAAGAGTTTAACTAAAGAATTAATCTAAAGGTCATTTGTTAAATCAACACTTGATTTTGCAAACCGGTCATATCACATACGAACTGACCAATAGAAAATGCCCGATTAATATACGGTATCATATATTCGTATTTAATCGGGTCCCCGCGCATATCTCATATGCACACCACATCTTTTCGCCTGAGCCAGGAAACTTCATTGTGGGACTCTAAGACTCGTCAATACGCCGGCAGTAGGTAATGATCATATCAAATACCTACAAGCCGCAAGCGGTCAGCTAAATGTAATGGCCACCCGGGTATTGAGCGATCAGAAGAAAACAAGCGAACCTGTCACAACTCCCGTCGAGCCAACCGGCAACACTACCGTACAGTCCGGTCTCTTCGTCAGATATGCTGCATATCGAGTCTAGGGATGGTAACGTCGACCCCAATAACTCAATAAGTCGTGCCGATGAATGGTCTATAACAGATCGAGAAACTACTAATAACACTTATCAACAAATCTCAACATCCCTGGCCATGGACTTACTGATATAGCCAGTCGAGCACAGCACAGCATCAACCCCCAATACCGGGAGAGACGAAACCCCTCCTATCGCTCATCGCCTTCGTGTGCCTCGGGACTGTACCCAATGGACACCTGTTTGCACGACTCAGTAGAGCCGTGGTAGGGTGGTAATCAAAGTACAGTGGGAGAACACACAAGACTCTATGACGATCTCGGGTCTACAGACTAACCTGCACCAGTGTCACCTGAGAACTGCTATCCGACGATAGATATAATTCCATATAGGAGTTCTCGGTGAGTCCGTCCAGTGTACCCAGTCACCACTGAGCACCCGTATACGATCTTGATGTCAAACATCGATGAATGTGGGAACATTCATCGCCCATCATATGGGTCTAGTATCATATACGCTAGTCTACTCTGGTATATCGATGCCCCGTCTCGATATACCTGCGACTAGGGACATTTCAGGATATGCTTATAAACTACAGATGTCCTACTAGTATGATCTCCGTCATAATCACAGTAGTCAAGTCTATATTCTCAGGGCTTTATCAACATGTGTGAATGAATAAAAGCATAATCAAATTAACATGTCAGATAAAGAAGAACCAGATAGCATACTATCATGTCGAGCAAGAATGTACACAGAATATATATATATATATATATATATATATATATACATGTATAAATACATCCACTATCATATAATGTCCTCTAGGGCATACATATATCCAACAATTCATGCTTTCCTCTTTCCTTTGCTCACACTCATAACTGTTGTCATAAGTTAGAGCCGAACAGACGTTCCCCAACCCCGAATAAGAATTCAGATCGGTCAAGCGATACATTTTATTATCTTGATTAGGGCGTGAAATGGTTGCTACCCGGGGAGAGAGAAAGAAACACTCAGCATGCGCTTTTGCAAGATTAGATTGGTTTTTAATTTATCTAACCAGGATGGCTCCTACTGTTTTCTCAAATTCTTCTTCAAAACCTAAAAGAAGAACTAGTCAGGATTAATCGCACGTCACAATACTTGCTTAACCTTTCAGCCAGGCTGGTGTTGGTACTTCGAGGGTGGTTTTCCAACACTTTCGCGAAGTTCCTTAATTACATAACCTCTTTTCCCTGGAGGCGTAACCCCGCTAACACCTTTCTAGACACCTACTTGGTTTACAGAATTGATTGTTAAGTGAAATAATCTTCCGAGAGTAATCCTACTCATCAGTGGGATCGGGATCCAACTATCATTGTGTGATGCACTAGATAGAATCCACTCTAGCCACCACACTCCAGAAGGTATGCAGTATCTGCAAGTTTCCTGTATGTTTGAAACTCCCGATGTGGTTTTTACCCCTAGGACCCAAGTGACCTTGACTGAGCCAACATATCAAAGGATCCTAGTCAAGTTCAACCCGTCATTATCTTGATTGCATTAGACCCACCCGTACGAGTTCTTGACTGAGCCAAAATGACCGCATGACTGTCCTAACCAATCGCTTTATTTGCTACAGAAAAATATTACATAGCTACCGAACACTACGCCTCGGCTGAGAACGAAATACGTAGCACAAATACTAAGGTATACCAATCCGAAATGACGGAGGGCTATGGCTAGGTTTTTGGCGAAAAACTCGTTAACGTAATGAACTTGATATCGTTGAAGGAACCTGAGTAGTTTTGTAAATATATAGTGGCGAAAAATTCTGCTAAAGAGGTCACTCCCTGTGAAGGGATCTCGGCTCTTTCCTCGTCGAATGAGGTGCAGGATATTCCAAACTGAATACCACGATGCAAAGCAAAAATAATCGACTATAGTGAAGTTATTACCCTGACGCAAACTTTTACTCAAGGGGTCATGATCGCACGCTTTTGGCGTGTCGGATGTTCAAAGTTCTAAAGTATAACCGCGATCAGGACGGTGTCGCTATGCAGCTAGCCGGTTGAGCACGGGTCGATCCACAGGGAGATGGTTGTATTTCCGTTCTTGTCTTAGACGAGTCAATAAAGAATGTGTATATGTTTGTTCGATTCTGACCTATGTGTTATATGCAAGTATAAAGTTGTTAAGAAAAAGATACGAAATTGTAAGCTAAAGAAAATCGTACTCAAAACCTTTGAGCCGAGTCTTGACCAATTGAAGCTAGAGCAATCGGCAACAACGTGGATTAGGGGATTTAAGCACGGTATTCGTGGAATCCGGCTTATTTACCCTTGTCCTTCCGTTCTTGTCTCTTGCTTTCGCCTCCGGCCAAACCGAACGCAACCGGTCGCGGTTAGGAATCACCGTTACCTTGGTAGGGTAGGGTTCCTAACTGAGCGCTTGCGTAACGTTTGGGCGGAGTTCAATGGAAAATAACGGGAAAAGGAAATGAGCAAAGAAATATTAACTTACAATACCGTATTTATTCTTAACAACGATAATTACAACCATTCACAAAAACGAACCAAAAAGAGCAAAAGAAAAGAAAAGATTACAAGTACGTAAGTGCATGGAATTTAAGTGCAAGAAAGTAAAGCATGAATGTAAAGCAAGTAATAAAAATCAAGAAAGAAATAAGCAAAAAAGTAATTACAAGAACACTAGAACTCAAGACAAGCATGGGATCAATAGCCAACCCTTAAACTTGCAAGCTCAATCAAGAGGTTAAAAGATCAAGAGAAGGGTAAAGAACTCATGTGAAATGAAGAACTAATTCCATAAGAAGATACAACCCTTGAAATCAATAACAACCTTAAACTTTCAAGCTCAATGAAGAGATTGAAAGATCAAGAGAAAGCAAGGATCTTAAGGGGAAAGCTAAAACAAAAGAATGATACAAAAACCCTCATCTTCATTTCATCATCCACTCAAAAAGCTCTCACTACAATTTTCATGGAGGAAAGAACGAAGAAGAAGAAGACTAAACTACACTAAAAGAGGCTAAAGAACTTCACACACTTGGTTTGGCTCAGAACTGGGGTATTTATAGGAGAGGAACTGGAAACCTAGGGCAAGAATCTGGCTCAATATGAAGTCCCCAAACTGCCCCTGAAAAATGACACATCGAGGAGACTATATGGCCGCGGTTCCGCGGCCTAGACCCCCTATTGGCCGCGGATCCGCGGCCGTATAGTGGATTTGGTTGGTCGGGTTTTGGGTGCTTCCCTGGTTTCATTTTTCCTTGTGTTTGAAATCTTTAAACTGCACAAAGTCTTCCAGAATATATTCAGATTTCTTAGTCCAAGATTGCTTTATTTTCTTAACTTTTGACTTCTATCTCCCTCGAGCTCCGCGCACCTATTGATTCTTGTGCTGCCCCCCTCGTGCTCTGTGCTTGTCCGAGACACGAATGACCACTGTCATATGTCTTGTCTCTGGAACTGGTACTCGGCACTGGACGGATATGGATGACCGGAACCCGGCTTTTATCTGCTGTGACAGATGTTATGTATTTTGGCGTAACTGTGGAGATTTTGTCTTGATTTGCAATAATTAGACTGGAAACCTGTAATCTGTAAATATGTTACAAACACGGATTTAAAAGCACCTACCTATAAACACACGAGCATAAGAATGGGCGGTATAAAATGCAATATTCTGTTATGAACAAATACCCCCAAACTTAACTTTTGCTCGTCCCGAGCAAAACCAATTATTCACAAAAATAAAAACCCTAACCGCACTTTCGCAGGGAACGCGATTGCACTGAGCGTGTGCAACAAGCCGTTAAACCTCTAGGTGTCCTAGTAGGAGGAGTGTTGTCTCCTGAGGGTTTTCAGCGAATACTACCCACAAAATCCCGTCAAGCTAGTGTTGCGAAATAACTATGATTCAAACCCTAAAGTTCTGTTTCAGAAAATAACAATTCTATGATCCTATGTCTAGACTATCGAACCCTTATTTTTCACACCTCGCTTCTTATTTAACTAAAGATTTTATATGTCTTTACGTGCAGTGCAAATAATGTCGTTTAAGTTTCCAGAAGGATCGATTAAAGTCATTATGTTACATGTTAAAGCCCAGATAAAAATTTTAAAAGGATCACATAAGTTTTATAAAGAGTTAAGTATTTTTCAAGTTTCGTTTTCCAGTAAAGTTTCAACTTCAGAATTTCTATCTTCCCTAACAGGAAACTAGGTCTTATTTTTCACTCCACCTTTTTCTTTTTTTCATTTCATACACACCTCTGTGAACGTGCAATAGTCTTTATCATAGAATAAAACCTTCATATCTCCGCCAGAAATATTTTTTATAAAACCTGTCTTTTGTCAAGATTATTCTCACACAAAGAACCGTTAGGATTTTTAACTCGGTGAGAACACTTGCTTGACTTTGTTTTAAAATGGACTTTCTAGGCTTCTTAACGAGCTTTGGGCCAATGCACCCAAGCCCGTTGGCTTTAGGGCATTAGGTGTAGAAACTCCCCAGCGTAATTAATTACTCAAGTTACCTAGGTCCAAAAACAAAAGACAATTTGGCGTGAAAATCATGATGATTCAATACGAACGGAGATATAATCGGCAGTTCAATTATTTTTTTGGATAAAAGACGTGTTTAGTGGGTTCGGTGTGTAATCATTCCAATCAAGTTCCAGATGGGTTATTTTTCAGAATTAGTTCCAATTAAGGCATCAATAATATCTCTTCATATTCACTTCACTTCATAAACTATTCTTGATATTACTTATTTCAGAACAAACCTATTTGATCCTCAGAAAATCATTTATCCATTTAAAAGTTTTTATACATAAAAGACTTGTCATCTAATTTCCAAAACTCACGACACGTGTAGTGTGATGTAAAGACGTATATCAGCTATAGTTAACTTCAAAGGAGAGTTATCTTTCAGGTTTTCAAAATCTAAAAATAAGATTTAGTTATTCTTATCTTATTAAACAAAACCGTCGAAATGTTGAATCTGAGTTCTCCCACTAGCTAACTTGACAAAGTTTTTATGTTTTTTGGAAAATTTTCGATTTTTGTGGGTTTTTAATAAGGTATGTAAATGCAAAATATACAAATGAATGCGAAGGAAGAAAGCTTACCGAGCACACCCCCAAACTTAAACTTCACAGTGCCTTCACTGTCAGGCTACACCAAGAGGGTCAAAATTGTCGGCGCTCTCCAAAAGAAAATTTTATACAAAAATAAAATAAAAAAGAAAACCAAAAATATATACACAAAAAGGTTCCCCCCAGACTTAAGTGAAACAGTGTTTCTACTGTTAAGCGTTTGAAGTTCAGGAATAGGGGGAAAAGAACAGTATCAAGCTATACAAGGCCTTACACAGGCCAAAGGTGAGCACCAACCATTCAAAGATCTTATTGTGATAAAGCAGTGGCTGGTGAAAGAAGGCGTAGAGAAAAGAGAGGGAGAATACGCGAGACCGTATGGAGAAAAAAGAGGGAGAAGCACACCCCCATTTGATCGCTCGCTTTTGGCGTGTCGGATTTTCAAAGTTCTAAAGTATAACCGCGATCAGGACGGTGTCGCTATGCAGCTAGCCGGTTGAGCACGGGTCGATCCACAGGGAGATGGTTGTATTTCCGTTCTTGTCTTAAACGAGTCAATAAAGAATGTGTATATGTTTGTTCGATTCTAACCTATGTGTTATATGCAAGTATAAAGTTGTTAAGAAAAATATACGAAATTGTAAGCTAAAGAAATCCGTACTCAAAACTTTTGAGCCGAGTCTTGACCAATTGAAGCTAGAGCAATCGGCAACAACGTGGATTAGGGGATTTAAGCACGGTATTCGTGGAATCCGGATTATTTACCCTTGTCCTTCTGTTCTTGTTTCTTGCTTTCTCCTCCGGCCAAACCGAATGCAACCGGTCGCGGTTAGGAATCACCGTTACCTTGGTAGGGTAGGGTGCCTAACGGAGCGCTTGCGTAACGTTTGGGCGGAGTTCAATGGAAAATAACGGGAAAAGGAAATGAGCAAAGAAATATTAATTTACAATACTGTATTTATTCTTAACAACGATAATTACAACCATTCACAAAAACGAACCAAAAAGAGCAAAAGAAAAGAAAAGATTACAAGTACGTAAGTGCATGGAATTTAAGTGCAAGAAAGTAAAGCATGATTGTAAAGCAAGTAATAAAAAGCAAGAAAGAAATATGCAAGAAAGTAATTACAAGAACACTAGAACTCAAGACAAGCATGGGATCAATAGCCAACCCTTAAACTTGCAAGCTCAATCAAGAGGTTGCAAGATCAAGAGAAGGGTAAAGAACTCATGTGAAATGAAGCACTAATTCCATAAGAAGATACAACCCTTGAAATCAATAACAAACCCTTAAACTTTCAAGCTCAATGAAGTGGTTGAAAGATCAAGAGAAAACAAGGATCTCAAGGGGAAAGCTAAAACAAAAGAATGATACAAAAACCCTCATCTTCATTTCATCATCCATTCAAAAAGCTCTCGCTACAATTTTCATGGAGGAAAGAATGAAGAAGAAGAAGACTAAACTACACTAAAAGAGGTTAAAGAACTTCACACACTTGGTTTGGCTCAGAACTGGGGTATTTATAGGAGGGGAACTGGAAACCTAGGGCAAGAATCTGGCTCAATATGAAATCCCCAAACTGCCCCTGAAAAACGACACATCGAGGAGACTATATGGCCGCGGTTCCGCGGCCTAGACCCCCTATTGGCCGCGGATCCGCGGCCGTATAGTGGATTTGGGTGGTCGGGTTTTGGGTGCTTCCATGGTTTCATTTGTCCTTGTGTTTGAAATCTTTAAACTGCACAAAGTCTTCCAGAATATCTTCAGATTTCTTAGTCCAAGATTGCTTTATTTTCTTCACTTTTGACTTCTATCTCCCTCGAGCTCCGCGCACTCATTGATTCTTGTGCTGCCCCCCTCATGCTCTTTGCTTGTCCGAGATACAAATGACCACTGTCATATGTCTTGTCTCTGGAACTGGTACTCGGCACTGGACGGATATGGATGACCGGAACCCGGCTTTTATCTGCTGTGACAGATGTTCTGTATTTTGGTGTAACTGTGGAGATTTTGTCTTGATTTGCAATAATTGGACTGGAAACCTGTAATCTGTAAATATGTAACAAACAAGGATTTAAAAGCACCTACCTATAAACACACGAGCATAAGAATGGGCGGTATAAAATGCAATATTCTGTTATGAACAAATACCCCCAAACTTAACTATTGCTCGTCCCGAGAAAAACCAATTATTCACAAAAATAAAAATCCTAACCGCACTTTCGCAGGGAACGCGATTGCACTGAGTGTGTGCAACAAGCCGTTAAACCTCTAGGTGTCCCTAGTAGGAGGAGTGTTGTCTCCTGAGGGTTTTCAGTGAATACTACCCACAAAATCCCGTCAAGCTAGTGTTGCGAAATAACTATGATTCAAACCCTAAAGTTCTGTTTCAGAAAATAACAATTCTATGATCCTATGTCTAGACTATCGAACCCTTATTTTTCACACCTCTCTTCTTATTTAACTAAAGATTTTATATGTCTTTACGTGCAGTGCAAATAGTGTCGTTTAAGTTTCCAGAAGGATCGATTAAAGTCATTATGTCACATATTAAAGCCCAGATAAAATTTTTAAAAGGATCACATAAGTTTTATAAAGAGTTAAGTATTTTTCAAGTTTCATTTTCAAGTAAAGTTTCAACTTCAGAATTTCTATCTTCCCTAATAGGAAACTAGGTCTTATTTTTCACTCCACGTTTTTCTTGTTTTCATTTTATACACACCTCTGTGAACGTGCAATAGTCTTTATCATAGAATAAAACCTTCATATCTCCGCTAGAAATATTTTTTATAAAACCTGTCTTTTGTCAAGATTATTCTCACACAACGAACCGTTAGGAATTTTAACTCGGAGAGAACACTTGCTTGACTTTGTTTTAAACTCGACTTTCTAGGCTTCTTAACGAGCTTTGGGCCAATGCACCCAAACCCGTTGGCTTTAGGGCATTAGGTGTAGAAACACCCCAGCGGACTTAATTACTCAAGTTACCTAGGTCCAAAAACAAAAGACAATTTGGCGTGAAAATCATGATGATTCAATACGAACGGAGATATAATCGGCAGTTCAATTATTTTTTTGGATAAAAGACGTGTTTAGTGGGTTCGGTGTGTAATCATTCCAATCAAGTTCCAGATGGGTTATTTTTCAGAATTAGTTCCAATTAAGGCATCAATAATATCTCTTCATATTCACTTCACTTCATAAACTATTCTTGATATTACTTATTTCAGAACAAACCTATTTGATCCTCAGAAAATCATTTATCCATTTAAAAGTTTTTAGACATAAAAAACTTGTCATCTAATTTCCAAAACTCACGACACGTATAGTGTGATGCAAAGACGTATATCAGCTATAGTTAACTTCAAAGGAGCGTTATCTTTCAGGTTTTCAAAATCTAAAAATAAGATTTAGTTATTCTTATCTTATCAAACAAAACCGTCGAAATGTTGAATCTGAGTTCTCCCACTAGCTAACTTGACAAAGTTTTTATGTTTTTTGGAAAAATTTCGATTTTTGTGGGTTTTTAATAAGGTATGTAAATGCAAAATATACAAATGAATGCGAAGGAAGAAAGCTTACCGAGCACACCCCCAAACTTAAACTTGACAGTGCCCTCACTGTCAGGCTACACTAAGAGGGTCAAAATTGTCGGCGCTCTCCAAAAGAAAATTTTATACAAAAATAAAATAAAAAAGAAAACCAAAAATATATACACAAAAAGGTTCCCCCCAGACTTAAGTGAAACAGTGTTTCCACTGTTAAGCGTTTGAAGTTCAGGAATAGGGGGAAAAGAACAGTATCAAACTATACAAGGCCTTACACAGGCCAAATGTGAGCACCAACCATTCAAAGATCTTATTGTGATAAAGCAGTGGCTGGTGAAAGAAGGCGTAGAGAAAAGAGAGGGAGAATACGCGAGACCGTATAGAGATAGAAGTGGTATACTGTCTAGGTATATGAGAAGAAGAATGGCGGAAGGGAGAAAGAAGTGGAATACGAACTTGAGGTTGGAAATGGAGCGAATAAATTAGCACAATTTGTGATGACCGATGTGTGAAAATCGATTGTGCTAATATATTAACCTGTCGAGAAATGGGGTCAAATCCCTCAAGATTCGTGAGAAACCATGGGTACGCCGAACTCGGTAAACCAGACATATGAAATGAAAGTGAGACGGTTTCTTGCAAGGTCGTAACGATGGAAAGGATGGAGGTAGGTGATTGAGGAAGGTTATCGGTTAAAGGTTCAGGAGGGTGTACACAGTCAATGAAAGGAACAGGATGAATTGGAAAATCCGACTCATCAATTAAAACTGGTTCATCCTCAAAAATATCCTCAAAAGTCTCCTCAAAATTCATCTTATCCATACAAATTTCATCAAAATCAAGACGCATATGGGGTTCGGGAAAAACAGTTAATGACTCGGGATGATGAATTGGAGAGAAAAACTCTGCCAAATCTATAGGTTCATCATCCAAAATATTCCCGGCGTCAATATCCTCAATCAAGTGAAAATCAATATTCTCAGACACCTCAACAAAAGCATGGATATTAATCAATTTAGGTTCTAGAGTGGAGGTGTAGAGGTCAAAAGGATTGGGTGTGGTTTCACTCGAAAAGGACCCTTCACAATCGGGCAAATCAAACGCTACAAAGTCAAACAACTCATTATCTGTTCTATCTTTTAATCAATGAATCATTTGGAACACTAGATAGACATTCAAAACCGGAGTTGTGGGATTCAAGTTGAAACGGGTAGGCTTGATTCGGAAGGGGGTACATCTCATTCTCTCCACTCAAATTCGCAACCTGTCCTACCGCCTCTTCATACATTGGAAAATTTGGAGCTAGTTGAAAACTAGCTACCGGGTCACTAGGTTGTATGAGGGCGGCCATGGACGCATTCAAATCCATCATCTGTTGGTACGACGCTACCCTAAAGTCTTCCAAAGACTGTTCCAGACTAGACATGGGTTGTGAAGGGTTTTCAGTAAAAGATTCAAAGTTGTTTGGATACTGAAAATTCCCAAATGGCGGTTCATAAGTAATGTCTAGGGAAGGTGCAAAAGTCGGGTAGGACTGGTAGGAATTGAATGGCTGGACAGGAACAGGATCAACATTTGGATAAGAAGGTGAATGGAATTGTTGATCCCAAGAATCTTTAGTGGTGAAAGGAGTGAAAGATCGGCTACAGGATTGTTCAATATGTTCAGCGATGGACAAAGGATGACTTGCAAAAGGGGTATCAACATAAGAGGGTGGGGGAGGTTGAAAAGGTTGATACAAAGTGGTTTTCGGAGGGCAAGTGTTTGTCCTAGACGCGTCTATGCGATCTTTCAATGAAATTTTGGGCATGGAGGGATCGTTCGATGTTCGGCCAAAGCAAGAACCGTAGAAAGTTATGTCTGGTTGTGGGTACCAAAGTTCGGCAAGAGTTTTGCGAGGTGGGGTACCCATGATATGAAGAGAGAATGAAAGAAAGGTAGAAAAAAGGGGGGGAAAGGATGAGGATTTTTTTTTTAGGTAGCTATTAACAAAAGAATGAAATATACACACAAAAAAGAATATGGACAAAAACAATCACGATACAAAAATACCACACACCTAATCGTTCTAGGGTTCACCTAGGTCAACTAGACCGCTCCAGAACTTGATTGTCGAAGTAAAACTGTGTCGAGAAACGGGCTTAAGATACACTGATCACGAGGCCAGGTAAGTGCAGAGATAAGGGGAGGTTTCCAACGCTTTCGCGAAGTTCCTTAATTAAATAACCCTTTCTCTTTTGGCGGTTTCGCCGTTAACACTTTCCTAGACACCCCGTAAACAATGTACCGTTAAGCGAGGTACTAAACACGGTTAACTTCTCCTAATGAGCGCGAAGTCCTTAAGGCTTAAAGTCTAATTTCTTTTAAAATTTGTGCGGGTAAACGTTATGCTCAAGTTCGTGATTTGTGGGCCACGGAAAAGGTGATGAAATCCTTTACCGTATATTGTGGGGTTCGCTTGCCCTTATGTCCGTATTAATGTATGCAATGCGCAATTCAATAAAAATTCTATAAAGAATCAAACAATCGTTTTTTAGTTTAAGCACGGCACTGCAACAAATACGGGTTAGTCAATTTTTAGCGTTTGCTAGCGAACTTGAAAAAAATCCTGCAAAGAATAGTATATTGGATGCGTCGGATTTGAGAAGAATGTGTTAGTAAAGTACGTACCGTTAAGTTTTTGGGTTAGGAAACCCCCGTTGAATCAAATCCGGTAAGCTTGAAAGGTTCTCTTGCGCGGGTCAAACTACCCGGATCTTTAGCATTGTACTTTGCAATCACCTTAGCCTTGAACGTACACTTTGCTCCCCACAATCGCCGTTTGCAAATCCGCAAAAATCTGCAGACTTGCTCACAAAAATTATCAAAAAAAAACAAAAAGATTTTTTTTTATTATTTATAAATATATACAAAAAGAATATTAACCCGAATAACAAGAAAGAAAATACGCTACCGTCTCCCCGGCAACGGCGCCATTTGGGTCCCACGTTTTGGCGTGTCGGATGTTCAAAGTTCTAAAGTATTACCGCGATCAGGACAGTGTCGCTATGCAGCTAGCCGGTTGAGCACGGGTCGATCCACAGGGAGATGGTTGTATTTCCATTCTTGTCTTAGACGAGTCAATAAAGAATGTGTATATGTTTGTTCGATTCTAACCTATGTGTTATATGCAAGTATAAAGTTGTTAAGAAAAAGATACGAAATTGTAAGCTAAAGAAATCCGTACTCAAAACCTTTGAGCCAAGTCTTGACCAATTGAAGCTAGAGCAATCGGTAACAACGTGGATTAGGGGATTTAAGCACGGTATTCGTGGAATCCGGCTTATTTACCCTTGTCCTTCCGTTCTTGTCTCTTGCTTTGGCCTCCGGCCAAACCGAACGGAACCGGTCGCGGTTAGGAATCACCGTTACATTGGTAGGGTAGGGTGCCTAACGGAGCGCTTGCGTAACGTTTGGGCGGAGTTCAATGGAAAATAACGGGAAAAGGAAATGAGCAAAGAAATATTAACTTACAATACCGTATTTATTCTTAACAATGATAATTACAACCATTCACAAAAATGAACCAAAAAGAGCAAAAGAAAAGAAAAGAAAAGATTACAAGTACGTAAGTGCATGGAATTTAAGTGCAAGAAAGTAAAGCATGAATGTAAAGCAAGTAATAAAAAGCAAGAAAGAAATAAGCAAGAAAGTAATTACAAGAACACTAGAACTCAAGACAAGTATGGGATCAATAGCCAACCCTTAAACTTGCAAGCTCAATCAAGAGGTTGCAAGATCAAGAGAAGGGTAAAGAACTCATGTGAAATGAAGCACTAATTCCATAAGAAGATACAACCCTTGAAATCAATAACAAACCCTTAAACTTTCAAGCTCAATGAAGAGGTTGAAAGATCAAGAGAAAGCAAGGATCTCAAGGGGAAAGCTAAAACAAAAGAATGATACAAAAACCCTCATCTTCATTTCATCATCCACTCAAAAAGCTCTCACTACAATTTTCATGGAGGAAAGAACGAAGAAGAAGAAGAAGAAGACTAAACTACACTAAAAGAGGCTAAAGAACTTCACACACTTGGTTTGGCTCAGAACTGGGGTATTTATAGGAGGGGAACTGGAAACCTAGGGAAAGAATCTGGCTCAATATGAAGTCCCCAAACTGCCACTGAAAAACGACACATCGAGGAGACTATATGGCCGCGGTTCCGCGGCCTAGACCCCCTATTGGCCGCGGATCCGCGGCCGTATAGTGGATTTGGGTGGTCGGGTTTTGGGTGCTTTCCTGGTTTCATTTGTCCTTGTGTTTGAAATCTTTAAACTGCACAAAGTCTTCCAGAATATCTTCAGATTTCTTAGTCCAAGATTGCTTTATTTTCTTCACTTTTGACTTCTATCTCCCTCGAGCTTCGTGCACCCATTGATTCTTGTGCTGCCCCCCTCGTGCTCTGTGTTTGTCCGAGACATGAATGACCACTGTCATATGTCTTGTCTCTGGAACTGGTACTCGGAACTGGACGGATATGGATGACCGGAACCCGGCTTTTATCTGCTGTGACAGATGTTCTGTATTTTGGCGTAACTATGGAGATTTTGTCTTGATTTGCAATAATTGGACTAGAAACCTGTAATCTGTAAATCTGTAAATATGTAACAAACACAGATTTAAAAGCACCTACCTATAAACACACGAGCATAAGAATGGGCGGTATAAAATGCAATATTCTGTTATGAACAGGTCACTCCCGATGAAGGGATCTTGGCCCTTGCCTCGTCGAATGAGGTACTGGATATTCATAACCGAATACTACTGTGCAAAGCAAAAGAGAATGTCTGTAATTTCAGTTTTAAAATTTGTTCCAAGAACATCATTTAGGTTTATTTTCTTGCATTAATCAAAATCAATGTGGTCCCATCATTTTAATCCTATCACACCAGAAAAGAACGAAAATACGATGTACGTATATGCCATCCACATTCGCCACTGGGCCCCGTCATCATCCGTTAGGTTACTTAACTAACGACAGAGCGGGGGCTGGGCTAGCGCGGGTGCAAAACATATACAACATCTACTAGTATATATAAAAGTATATATAACATTCGTCCCAGGCATGATAATAAACAACATCACAGAATCACAGCCAACAATACAGAATGGTGGACAATCTTAGTGCCCCGGGTTTCATTTGAGCCGCAAATAAAACCCAACGTTCCCGGTCGTGTGGATAGCCTGTGCAATGAAAACCTGTACCCCTTACGAGTGCGGCGAATAGCCCTCCAATTCTAGAATGAATCCCCCTCCGTCTCAACTCCATGAGATGCGGACTTGTTGCCTTCTAGATTCCGGCTATTCGTGCACCCCTCCATGGGGTAATACTAATACAGAAAAAGAAAATAATATGTACAAATGGTGACATCGACCTCAATCCGGTCGTGCCCCAAAAAAATATACAACCCGGCAAAGACGGCAGTCTACATGTTGGACGCTCGCCCCGCAATAACACATGTACAAATGAAATTATAAACTGTATTTCTAATATTGCACCACATGCTATCCACCATGACAATCCAACCACAAACACAGCATAAGCACAAAACATCAACGCGAATGTCACGTTCACAAAACCCGTCTAAAAGAACATATAGCAATCAGATGAGTTTTACCGATCGAGTGACATTCCTGGTTGCAGATAAAAGTGAATGAACTGTAAACTGTTAAACAGTGTTAAATTTTAACGACTCTGAAACACGCCAAATTTCCCCGTACAGAAAACAACATGGAATCAATTTTGGGCAAAAAACAAACAACACCAGAAAACCAAATACCTAGAGATAAGTGCCCAGACCAAAAATCATTGCATTCCCACCCTAGAAAACCGAGGAGGCTGGAAATTATGGGGTTTTAGCCGGCCACTTTATGGTGGAAATGTCTCGTTTTTGTTCTGGGTACATCTCATAGTATAAGGATCACTCTGCACTTGTTTAAAAATTTTTTTGAAGACTTTTAAGAAACAATAGAAAGCGCAGTTTTGGTATTGCTGTAACGGAGTCGTTTCGGTTTCGTTGTTTTAACATTATTTAAACTTGATAGACTAGGGTTTATGGGCTGTCTCTGATACCATGAAGGGTTACCCTAGCGCCCCGGCAAACTTCCGTGACCAAACGCGGAACAAAACTATTATAACGAACAAAACTTTGGCGCTAGAATAAAACTTAATCGGATCTTTACCATAAACCTAGTTAGCTATTTTGAGTTCTATCTACTATGAAAGAAGCTATACCAAGAGGCTCGAGTCCTTCGGTCTTCTCTCCTCGTCATGTGCTCCAAGTAGCCTCCTTGAACTTGTCCGATCTCCACTTCCGGCTCTATCGGTCCTCCGGGATCGAGCTTGTTCTCCGGCCTTCCTTTGTCGTAGATGATCCACCCGGGGAATATGATCCATGGTTCTAGCTCCTAACTAAATAGCTATAAGGAACAACTAGAGAACTTGGGTTGCTAAACCAAGTAGTCTAGGATGTAGTGAGGGTGTCTAAGTGTTTGCTATCTCTTTTCTAACCTCTTCAATTGTTTCTCAACTCATGAAAATGTTAGTGAAGAGGAAGAAGATGAAGATGGAGGAAAGAAAGAGGAGGGAGGAGCTTGAGAGAAAATGGGAGCTCAAGAAATTATGAAGCCAAGCATGAAAGAGAAAATACACATCTAGGTTTTGTGTATCAATTCTTTCATTAAACAATTAGCAACCATGCTTCAATAGTAACTCCAAAATGAATTATAAATTCATTTGTTCACTATTGAAGCATGGTCACCTCCATTCCTCCCTCACCTCTCACATTACACCTCATTTCCATTTATCAAATAAATGGAAAATCCATAATGAGGTGGCCACCTTCTAGAAGGAAATCTGTTGTAAATACGGATTTCAGTTTACAGTACATACATACCCGCATTCGGATAAAAATCCGAATGCCCAAAGAGATAGAATAACACGAAGAACGTAATACTAGAATATATATATCGAAATACATATATGTAAATTATTAAATCAATACCTAATTTAATAATCCGGCTCAAATCTGAGCCGGCTAGTATTACCAACTGTCCGATCGAAAGTCCGAGTACAAAGTACGTCAATTGATTGAACCCTGCTCGTATCCAATACGGCTACTACATCATTTCGCCTGAATCAGGGAAACCCTCTGTGTGGGACTCTAAAGACTCGACAGTACACCGGCTGTGAGTTACTGGATAAATCCATAACCACAAGCACGTCAACGGCACTAGCTGTAAGTAACGGCTACCCGGGTACCTGTCGAAAGGAAGGCCGATGAGCAAACTCATCCGGATCTCCACTGAGTCTATCCGTGACAATATCCGTACAGTCCGGTCTCTTCTTCTGAGAGTATCGCATACCGGGTCTAGGGGGTGGTGAACGTCAGACCCTAATAACCTGATAAGTCGTGCTGATGTGGCTCAGGACCAAACCGGGAAACTACTGATCATCCTATCAGTAAATCCCAACTGCCTTGGCCAAGGTCTTATGGTCCTGACCAATCGAATCACAACGCGTTATCGACTCCCTATACCGGGAGAGACGAATCCCCGACAATCGCTCACTGCCACCATGTGGCTCGGGACTGTACCCAACCAAAACCTGTTTGCACGACTCAGCAAAGCCGTGGTAGGGCAGTGATCAAAGCACAGTGGGAACTCACACGAGACAAATGCCAATCTCAGGTCTAAATACTAACCTGTACTAGTGTCACCTGAGAACTTCCACCTGACGATAGGTATATTACCATCTGGAAGTTCTCGGCGAGTCCGTCCGGTGTACTCACCCTCAGTGAGCACCTGTATACGATCTTAGGTCTCAAGACCAATGGTAGAAGGACCAAACCATTGCCCCTCGTCGAGGTCTAGAAACGTATACACTAGTCTACTCTGGAATATCGATGCCCAATCTCGATACTCCCATGACTAGGGACCATTCAAGGATATGCGTACCGACTACCTAGCTCCCACAAGTATGATCGCCATCACAACGCAGGTAGTCTAGCAACGATCCTACGGGCTTTATCAACATGTAACCGCAATATGTAATAATGAGTATGACATATGCCATATTAAGATAAAGACAAACCATAATAGTATACTACCATATCGAGTCTTCATCAATATGTGCAAGCTAGATATAAAAACAATAAATACACATATCCTGACAAAGACAAGTCAAATAATATACTATAAAACGGAGCAAGATTGTCCTGTACATACATATCCCAAGCATCCATATGTATACATATACAATGCTGGCCTCTAGGGCATATATATCCAACATATCATACTAGTGGGGCTTGGGTAGCCCGTAAGCACATTGATTGGTCTAAATTTTGTGTGATTTGATATTTTGAAATGGAAAAGCTTAGTCACAACCAAAGAATTTATACCGCAATCATTAACGGTGTCGAAGTAGTTCGTTAATGAATACGGATCGCCCGCTGAGATGCGTGTTTTATTCGATCTTGTTTTAGATGAATTGAATGAAAATATAAAAGAATATTCAAGAAAGTAATTCAAGATTTAATTGAGTTGTCATTTCAAGAAAATCAAGAAAAATATCAAGAATCAAGAAGATGTCCAAATCAATTTAGTTATCAAGATTATGTAGAATAGCTTGTAGGAATCGATCGAATTAATAGCAATGATGAATACTAATAATGACTAATCTTATCAATTGATGGATTGTTGCTAGATCAATGACGATGAATGAAGATTAGGGATCTATTGAAGAAACTAGGTTTTCTCCTTTCACCATCCCTTATCTTTTCATTGATCATCATTCACATCTAGCCTCTAGCAAAGAGGATCATCAATCATTTGATCCCTAATTTGCAAAGAAATAATCAGGAACATGATCTCGCTACAAATTAGGTCATTGACGATTCTTTTTCCTAAAGTTCACAATTCTCATAAGACTTAAGATTAGTTTTAGGATTTCATCATCATTTGATCTACCGATTCTCTCGATTCCTTGACAAGCGGAGATTTCACTCACACATCATGAAAATAAAAGAATCAAGAATTAGAAATTTCATAATGCAAGAATGTAAAGAAAATGAGAATTAACAATTTATCACCTTTATTAAATCTTCTTCAAATTACACCTCTCAATTTGAAATTACAAGACTAGCTCTCGATCGCTCTTTTGAAAGGGAATTTGTCGTCTATCTTTGTGTGGCTCGATCTCCGTGAGTCGTGGATCGGATGCGGATCTTTTTCTCTTGGTGATGACCAGCGTTGCGATAAAGGATCTTCGATTACTCGTTTCATTTTGCTCTCAATGGATCTTGATTTTGATTGGATTTGGATCGGATCTCAAGTTGTATCACTCAACTTGAATTGAATTGTAATTGTGTAACTAATTAACAACCTATTGAACCCCCCAACAAAAAATAAGATCTATATCCCCTTTTATAGCCTCAAAATCAATCTTCCTTCATAAGCTTGGTTGTTATGCAGAGCCTTCCAGAAGAAGCCACATGGTTATGAAGCGTCTTGAGGAAGCTAGGAGGTTACAGAGAAGGTTCTGGAGAAGTTTCGTCATCGGCTCCCCCAACTCGACCGCGGATCCGCGGCGGATCGGGCTTTATCGGCCGTGGTTCCGCGGCCGTTTGGAGGGATCATTGCATCATTTTTCTGGTATTTTTAGTGTTGGCTTTAGGGTCTTTTTCTGATGTCTGGAATCTTATTATCCTTTCTTAATCTCTGGCAGATTTTATTTCTTTGACTTGCTGCGTTTTATCGGTAACTTTACGATTCCAGTTCTTTGACCTGAATAATTTTCTGCACAAAATCTTGATAAAAAGTGTTGAGATATACAATATCATGTGTGGAGTAATAAACACACAATTTCCCTCCAGAATGTTGATTATAACTATAACACGTGGTATTTGGTATTTTGTAGATGAATTTGTAATCCATATTATATTTACAATAAACACCCTTAGATGATTAGAATAATTAGGAAATTGTAATGTTACAGAATGCAATATTTTCGACTGAACAAATTCCCCAAACTTAATTTTGATCGTCTTGAGCAAACATCTTTTATTCAAAAGAAGAAGAAAAGGAAAAAGAGAAAGAAAAAGAAAAAAGTAACTAGCACACTTTCGTAGGCAACACGATTGCACTGAGCACGTGCAACAAGCCTTTGAACCTCTAGGTGTCCCTAGTAGAAGGAGTATTGTCTCCTGAGGGTTTTTAGCGGATTGCACCCACAAAATCCCATAATAAAAGATGACAGTGAAAGTTACATATAAAGATCAGAACTGTAAAAGAAAGACTTTGAAAATAAGAATTTCCAACTACACTAGCTTTTCGATTGTCATGAGCCCTATCTAAATAGTCATGAAAAGATATTAGAAATCACATCATCTCTCAATAAAACATCGCCTTTATTCTTCATTCCTACCTTTCTTCCAATCATTGATCATCTACCCCTACGTGTGTATAAAAGACATCCCTAAACTCGGAGAATTCAATTCAAGCTATCATACTCTTGTCCATCTGTTGGGTTCCGGCAGCGCCCCGGCCGTCGAAACGGGGCCGAAATGCGGAACAAAAATTTCTGAAACCGGCGCTACCGCTACCCGATTCCCGGATCGACCTTAAAACCTAAACTAGCAAACTAACTAAGAGTTAGAATCGTTATACCGAGTTGATCCGTGTCCTTCGGTCTTCATTCCAAGCTCCTAGCGGCTCGTTGATGTGGTTTGGTTGCCGGTCTTCCTTCGTCTGTGATGATCCACCCAAGGGAAACGGCGCAAGCTCCAACCTCGTCGAACGAGGTAACTGACGCTCCAAAGACGCTAGCGATGGAGAGTCGAGGTGTATGGAAGTGACACTATATTTTTCTCTCTACCCTTAGTGCTCATGGAGCATCCATAGATGATGAAGAAGGAGGTTATGAAGACTTGGCATGAACAAAGAATGGCTAAGTATTTTTGGAGCATGAGAGAGTGAGCTAGTGTGTAAATTAATCATCCAACCAAATGAAATGAACCCCACCCCTTTCTTTTGTGGCCGGCCCCTCTCCCCCTTTCATTTCCAAAAAAAGGAAAAAAATAAACCAAAGTCAAAAACCAATAAAAAAATGAACCATACTTTCTTCCATGCCATGTCTATGTTCATGCCACCTCACACCCTCCACCTCTTTATAAAAAACAAATGAATTTCCTAAAAAGGAAAATCAATAATGAGGTGGAAAATCTTCTAGAAGCTATTCCGTATAAAATACGGAATACTTCCCGGTACATGTATCGAAATACATATACGCGTATACGTACCAAAATACGAATAGCCGAGAGAGAAAACGAATAGTAAACAATAATACTAGAATACATATATATAAATACATATGTAAATTATTAAATCAAAAACCCGATTTAATAATCCGGCTTAATCCTAAGCCGCTTGTATTATCAACCGTCCGATTAAAGTCTGCGCAGCAAGTGCACATATTTAATCGGACACCTGTATGTATCAACATACAACATGTACACCATATCGCCTGGACCGTGAAAACCCTCTGTGGGGGACTCTAAAGACTCGTCAATACGCTGGCAGTGGGTTTAACTACAAGCACGTCAGCGGCACTAGCTGTACGTAACGGCTACCCAGGTATTGAGCGAAAGGGAGGCCGACGAGCAAACTCATCCTGAACCCCTACTGAGCCTGACAATGACAATATCCGTACAGTCCAGTCTGTTTGTCTAAGAGTATCGCATATCGAGTCTAGGGGGTGGATAAAGTCAGACCCCTAACAACGCGATATTTAGAGTCGGCATGTAACCCATCACCTCCTGAGAAACTATCAATCCTGGATCGGTAATCCTCGTCTACCATGGCCATGGATTTCTGGTGATGGCCACCCGCTCACAATGCGACATCAACCCCCAATATCGGGAGAGATGAATCCCCGACGATCCGATCAATACCTCCATGTGGCTCGGGACTGTACCCAACTAAAACCTGTTTGCACGACTCCTTTGAGCCGTGGCAGGATAGTAATCAAAGTACAGTGGGAACTCACACGAGACAAATGACGATCTCAGGTCGACAGACTAACCTGTACACATGTCACCTGGGAACTGCTATCTGACAATAGGTATAATACCAACTAGCAGGTTCCCGGCGAGTCCGTCAAGTGTACTCATAACCCAATGAGCACCTGCATACTATCTTAGGTGAACAAACTAACACCAATGGCTTGTGAGACCTGGCTACCGCCCTTCGTTAGGGTCTCGATCAGTATACACTAGTCTACACTGGAGTATCGATGCCCAGTCTCGATACTCCTACGACTAGGGACATTTAAGGATGTGCTTATAAACCCCAGCTCCCACATATATGATCGCCATCATAATGCTGGCAGTCAAGCAAGAGTCCTATGGGCTCTATCAACATGTACATGATGATGAAGGCAAACCAGATAGCATACTATCATCTTGAGTAAGACTGTTTTATCGGTATAGGTCCTCACTCAATCATCATAATCACAAGTCTGCGACTATGATAATTGCCTTGAAGGCACTATAGCCAACAATCTCCCACTTGCACTTAAGGCCAATTATTGCGATGTCGCATACTCACAGCCCGTGTGATACGGAACACCCAACTTCTCTACTGATCAGCTTCGCAAAGCCCGTTTGCGAAAAATAATTGCGTTCGAGAAATAGCTTCAGTGAGTGGATCCGCTCCAATATTTCTTTCTGTATTTCTCTTAATCTCAACTTCTCGGAGAAAACTATCTCCCGAAATGAGTAATACATGTCTTAGAATTTGTCTGGATATCTGATGGGACCTAGTTCACAAACGAACTCCAAATCCAGCAAACTACTTAGACTGTATTGTCCACTGAATTTAATCAGTATCCTGCGCTATGCCTTTCCTCAGTATCCGCTTGGACCACCTGTCCAACATACTGTTCCTCAAAGGAGGGAAAAACTGTAACTCTGACAGTTACTCTGTCATCCAGGTCACCTTGGTAGCCTGAATTGATAACTGTCTCCTGAAGGAGGCTGCCGTTACGATATCCCAAGAACATTTACTTATGTTCATAAACTGCTTCCCAATGTTTCTCCAGGATTGGATTAATATATCTGCTTATTGCATCTAATGCAAAAGCAATATCTGGTGTGGTACTTGACATTTCATGATTAACTCAATTGCCTAAGCAAGTGATATGCTAATCATGCAGATCCCTTTCCCATTTAGTCTGTAAGACACCTTTATAGAGGGTGACTCCATCACCTGTAGGTACACCACCATGCCAGGAGTCGTCCATTTAATGTCAAAATACCCAGATTAGGATACTTCCCAAATCTAGATCTAAAACTATAGATCTAGTAACCAGAAACACTGATATTACATCCATATCCTGTGTGGAGAAACAACTTTGTGACAACCATAGTACAACCGATCGTAGTACAGGAATATCTCTTCCTATCAAGTGCATGTCATCCAAAATACCTGGACATCACTCTCTACTAGCTTCTTAGCAGATCCATCTCCTATTCTGATGAAGTCAAAGCCTATGACTGTTACATCAAAAATAGATGATCATTTTCCGCTATACCTGCTTTAGTCTATAAATAGACATAAGCTACTTGCCTACTATGCTTCCGCTGCTCCCACTGACTACAACAACCCTCTGGCAGAGTCATATATACGTACACTTCTAAAGCTAGTTTAGAACGATGCTATACTCATCCTCCTGCCGGGTCTTACAGTCTAGAACAACAGCAATGGCAAGTCTGGGTAAACAAGAACCTCCCTGTCACCGTTTCTGAGAAGACCGAAGTACCTCTCGGGTGACTAAGGTTACCCACCATATCTGCGGAGTGGCTAATGGAACATCAAATCTAATTGAATCCTTAGGTTCTATTAAATCTTCAGTGATCGTTTGTGGTTCTGGAATAACCTCCAGTTCTACCATACTCCAACTTGTGTTTTCTGAAAAAGTCCATTTTACTAAAACTGTGGCGAGTCAAGAACAATATAAATATTGATCTTCCAGATGGTAGAAAGTTAACCCTCGTCAAAGCCCAGGATAACCCACAAACTGCCATTACTGAAACGTACCATGAGTTTATCCGGATTCTGGTTTTAAGCGCCAGCCGGACAACTCCCTATACCTTAACATCGTTGAGATATAAATTGATTTTATATATATCTAATATAGAAACAAAAGCACTAATTTAATTTGAACCAGATTCAAAATCATGCAGCTGTCTCCAGTGCATATCAACCAAATGGAAAAAGGACAATCCGCATTACTCATCTAGGAGTGCATCCATATATGAGTAACCCGAAAGAGAAGCAAGTTCTCAAAACCATTACTATTAACTGAATACCAAACACAAGTATCTACATCTTCGACTTCCTCGAAGAATCCTGACGCTTACAACAAATGGTTCTCTACTTTATTCTTATACCTATAACTTCTGAATATCTGGACCTTGCATTTCAACGAAATAAATGCCCAGAACTGGAGAAGTCATAAGTAAACAGAATATAGTACGAGTACCAACCCCTTTGTCCTAATGGATACTGGACAACATACAATACTTTGTATAAGTCCCCTGAGTTCAATAACTCAAACCATTTGCGTCGTAGGTTGAAAAACTGTACTTTGGTTAAGAAAAGTTACACCGCTGTTGAATGCACCTTACCTAATCACCAACTGATATAGGTAAATGTCATAGACACAATATCAAAAAGTTATATCTCACTTTATAAAATAAATGTACAGATATACCAGTTTGAAATTGGTGCATAACAATGGATATTCAAAACCAAATATTTGCCATTCGGCAAAATCCAGATGATTTCCTCAAATATCACCAATTACTACAAATTCTGATATAATGAGGATCTAATCACCCAATTCCCAATATCTTACTCCCACTCACCATCTGTAATAACATACAGATGTGAGAAACTGATTTGGTAAATACATACCCTGGAGTTAGATTCCAATTGGGAAAACAGTTTTTAATTAACATCGCACAGTGAAACTGAAACATGAAAATGTTTCAAAAGGGGTTAACTGGTATTCCTAGTAATGCCTCTTCCATTATCCTGAATCATGACAGTAACATATACTTACCTGCCCTCACTACAATCCCTTTAATATGTCTTTACTTATTACCTTCTGTACACCTCCTTTACGCTAATTGGTTTTCTTCATTCCCTACCCTTCGGCACCAGCCTAAGGTTTTGAAGAAGACTATCCAATAAGCGCAATAGGTGTACTCTCCTAATCCTAGGAGCCCTCGCAACTTGAGAGGAGGTAAAGAGAAAAGACATCTGAATAATCCTATTCTTTTTCTCCTGAACCAGAATCCATCCACGAAAAAGTTCCTTCGAGTTCGTATGTAACTATACGATAGATTTATCCAATGGAAGTGGATATCCGTAGTGATACACAGTGTCCTAGAGAAATGCAAAGTGGATGTAGGAGTGGCAGGGGTATACACGGTCTTTGTCGTGAATGATGGTGGTCGCAATTTCCTTTGCCATTATTCTAATCCCTTTATATGTCTTTACTTATTACCTTCTGCACACCACAGTTAAGCTTGTTGATTTTCTTCCTTCCCTACCATTCGGCACCTGCCTATGGTATGGAGGAAGACTATCCAACAAGCTCAATAGGTGTACCCTCTCCTAATCCTAGGAGCCCTCACAACCTGAGAGAAGGCAAAGAGAAAAGACAACCGAATAATCCTATTCAATCTCTCCAGAACCAGAATCCATCCTCAAATCAGATCCTTCGAGTTCGTATATAACCATACGATGGATTTATCCAATGGAAGTGGACATTCGTAGTGATACGAGGTGTTCTGGAGAAATGCAATGGTGATATAGAAGTGGCAATGATGTATGCGACACCGTAACATTCCAAAAGCAAAAGTGTTTTAAGAAGGTTCGGTCAACTTGGTTTATGTGTTTTAGTCAAGGGTCGGGTCATAGTCGCTGCCAGAGAGAGAGAGAGAGAGAAGAAACACTCAGCATGCACTCTAACCTAGATCAGAATGGTTAATCATTTTATCTAATCTGGATGGCTCCCACTGTTTCCTCGAATTCTCCTCCAAACCCAAAAGGAGAATTAGTCGGAATCACCCGAGGAGTATTCTTACTCATCAGTAGGAATCGGGATCCAACTATCATCACATGATAACTTGATGGAAGCCACTCAAGTCACCACACTCCAGAAGGTATGCGCAAACCTGGCAAGTTTCTTTTATGTTTGAAACTCCCGTTATGATTTTTACCCCTAACGACCTATAACCTTGACGCTTGCCAACAAGTTATAGGCCACTAGTCAAGTTCAACCCGTCATTGTCCTGGATTAACTCGAACCCACCCGCACAAGCCCTTGATGCTTACCAACAAAGCTGTATGACTGTCCCGATCAATCTCATATCCATGCTAAAAATAAGTATTATTCAGCTACCGTACACTATGCCTTGACGCTTGCCAACAAACATAGCACGAATACCAAATAGTACTTATAAGAAATGACGGAGGGTTACGGCTGGTTTTTGGCGAAAAACCTTTAACGTAATGAACTTGATATCGTTGAAGGAATCCAAGTGGTTTTATAAATAAATATAGTGGCGAAAACTTTTGCTAAAGAGGTCACTCCTGGTGAAGGGATCTCGGCTCTTTCCCCGTCGAATGGGGTGCAGGATATCCCAAACTGAATACCACGATGCAAAGCAAAAATAATCAACTGTAGTAAAGTTATTACGTTGACACAAACTTTTACTCAAGGGGTCACTCCCGATGAAGGGATCTCGGCCCTTGCCTCGTCGAATGAGGTGCAGGATATTCCCAATCGAATACCACGATGCAAAGAAAAAGAGAATGTCTATAATGTCAGTTTTTAAAAACTTGGTTCCAACAACATCAAATATAGGTTTGTTTTATCTTTGCATTGATAAGAATTTATGCATTCCTATCAATTAATCACACCAGAAAAGAACGAAAATAAAATGTACGTATATGCCATCCGCATTCGCCACTGGGTCCCGTCATCGCCCGTTAGGTTACTTAACTAACGACAGAGCCGGGACAGGGCTAGCATGGGTGCAAAACATATACAACATCTACTAGTATATATAAAAATATATATAACAATCGTCCCAGGCATGATATAAAGCACCATCACAGAAACATCACAGAAGCAACATAGAATGGTGGATAATCTAGAGCCCCAAGTTTCACTTGAGCCGCAAGTGAGACCCGACGTTCCCTGTCGTGTGGATAGCATGTGCAATTAAACCTAAACCCCTACGAGCACGGCAAGTTACCTGCCAAAACCAGAAGTGAGCCAGCCCCCTTAAACAACGTGAATGGGCCACCCAGCACTTCTCGGAATCCGGTAACTTGAGCACCCCTCCTGGGTCAACCTATACCCCCTACGAGTGCGGCGAATAGCCCGCCAATTCTAGACTAAGGTTCCCTCCGTCTGAATGCCTTGAGATGCGGACCAGTTGCCCTCTAGAACCCGGCTATTCGTGCACTCCACCTCGGGGTAATCCTAGTACAGAAAATAAAATAATATACAAGGGTGACATCGACCTCAGCCCGGTCGTGCCCCAAAAGAATAATATACAAACTGGCAGTGACGGCAGTCCACATGTCGGACGCTCACCCCGCAATATCAAATGTACAAATGAAATAAAACTGTACTAACATTGCACCACAGCTATCCACCACGACAATCCAACCAACATCACAGCACAACACAGAACATCAACGTGAATGTCACGTTCGCAAACCCGTCTAAAAGACATATAGCAATTAGACGAGTTTACCGATCAAATGACATTCACGGTCGCAGAATATAATGTATGTACTGTCAAACGCATGCTTAAAATATCGATCGACTAAGTTCCAAATTGGCCCAATAGCAAAAACAACATTTCACTGAAACCTGGGCCAAAATAGAATATCACAAAAATCACATTTCCAAGTAAATGAGCTACAGAAAAAATTTGGACACCCGTTGCCACTAAACCGCCGCGGAACCGCCTCCAATAGGGGCTAAGTGCGGTGGATACGCGGCACTTTTGGGGAATCATGAGCCCAAAATTTTTGTGTACCCATAAAATCGCCTGCACGAATTTTTAAGATGCCTTAAATAATTTTTTTGACCACTTTTGAAAATCGACAGCAAACCCATAAAAGAAATCATGATTTTGGTAAATTCCGTCGATCGATCTTTTAAGCATGTTTAACCAAGCTAGTCAGGGGTTTAAAGGGTGGCTCTGATACCATGTTGTGTTCCAGCAGCGCCCCGGCTGTCGAAACATGGCCAAAATGCGGAACAAAAATTTCTGAATCCGGCGCTACCGCTACCCGATTCCCGGATCGACCTTAAATCCTAAACTAGCAAACTAACTAAGAGTTAGAATCGTTATACCGAGTTGATCCGTGTCCTTCGGTCTTCATTCCAAGCTTTTAGCAGCTCGTTGATGTGGTTTGGTTGTCGGTCTTCCTTCGTCTCCGATGATCCACCCGAGGGAAACGACGCAAGCTCCAACCTCGTCGAACAAGGTAACCGACGCTCCAAAGTCGCTAGCGATGGAGAGTCGAGGTGTATGGAAGTGTCACTACATTTTTCTCTCTACCCTTAGTGCTCATGGAGCATCCATAGAAGATGAAGAAGGAGGTGATGAAGACTTGGCATGAACAAAGAATGGCTAAGTATTTTTGGAGCATGAGAGAGTGAGAGAGTGAGCTAGTATGTAAATTAATCATCCAACCAAATGAAATGAACCCCACCCCTTTGTTTTGTGGCCGGCCCGTCTCCCCCTCTCATTTCCAAAAAAAGAAAAAAAAATAACCAAAGTCAAAAACCAATAAACAAATGAACCATACTTTGTTCCAAGCCATGTCCATGTTCATGCCACCTCACACCCTCCACCTCATTATAAAAAAAAAATGAATTTCCTAAAAAGGAAAATCAATAATGAGGTGGCAAATCTTCTAAAAGCTATTCCGTATAAAATACGGAATACTTCCCGGTACATGTATCGAAATACATATACGCGTATTCGTACCAAAATACGAATAGCCGAGAGAGAAAACGAATAGTGAACAATAATACTAGAATACATATATATAAATACATATGTAAATTATTAAATCAAAAACCCGATTTAATAATCCAGCTTAATCCTAAGCCGCTAGTATTATCAACCGTTCGATTAAAGTCTGCGCAGCAAGTGCACATATTTAATCGGACACCTGTATGTATCAACATACAACATGTACACCATATCACCTGGACCGTGAAAACCCTCTGTGTGGTACTCTAAAGACTCGTCAATACGCTGGCAGTGGGTTTAACCACAAGCACGTCAGCGGCACTAGCTGTACGTAACGGCTACCCAGGTATTGAACGAAAGGGAGGTCGACGAGCAAACTCATCCTGAACCCCTACTGAGCCTGATAGTGACAATATCCGTACAGTCCGGTCTGTTCGTCTAAGAGTATCGCATATCGAGTCTAGGGGTGGATAAAGTCAGACCCCTAACAACGCGATATTTAGTGTCGGCATGTAACCCATCACCTCCAGAGAAACTATCAATCCTGGATCGGTAATTCTCGCCTACCATGGCCATGGAATTCTAGTGATGGCCACTGTAAGTCCACGTTACCCACCCGGTGCTTACAGGGAGGCGGAATAGGTAAAAAACAATTTTTTAACACAAAGTAACATGGACTATCGCATGAGGATCTTTGCCAAACCATTGCTAACAAACAACATGAGGTTCTATCTACTATGCTAAAGAGATTATACCTCACGAAACCGGTCCTTCGGGTCTTCTCTCCGCTGTTCTCCTCGTCCATGCAAGCTCCAAGGATCGATCCGGATCTTGGTCACCTCCGCGGCCTCCTATAGTCGAAGACCATCCACCCGAGAGTTTGTGTTCCGAGCTCCACCTCAAGCCGATGTTACTAGGGCAACAAGTGTGCTATGCTTGATGTCCTAGGTGGTGTAGAAGAAGAATATGGATTTGTTTGTCAATTTAGATCCTTATTTTCTCAACACATGAGAGCAAAGGAAAAATCTAGAGAGGAAGAAGAAGGAGCAACCATGAAAGCTCTCATTTGAAGAGAGAGAATGAGAACAGAATAATGATCCATAAAAATTATCATTACTAATTTCTTATCATTATAAAGTTGATGGCTACATTGATTTGACCATTATCATCTCAAAATAAAACCAAAACAAAAAGAAGACTCTAGATCTCACATGAAAGATCCTAGTCAACAATGGTCAAATTGTCAACAAGGTCAAGTATGGTCAAACCAATTAGCCATAACACAATTATCATTAAAAAGATTAGTAAATAATGTCCCCGCCTCATAATGGTTTTGACCGAACCAACTGTCAAAACCCTAATAAGGCACCTCCTTCTTCTTCGGTCCTCACAACTGTGCATACACACCCGCATCCGCATTCCGTAGAATGCGAATGCACAGAAAACAAAACTAATCCATCCATACAATACTAGGATCCGGCTTAAACCAAAGCCCACTAGTATTGTCTGCCCGAACAGCATACGCGCACAAGTGTACGTAAGTGATCGTAGCCTTTCCGTAAAACCATACGGCCTCTACACCTTTTGCCCAGTGCAGGGAAACTCTCTGTGCGGGACTCTAAAAACTCGACACTACGCTGGCAGTGGGTTTAACCATAGACCGCAAGCGGCACTAGATGTACGTAACGGTCCCCAGGTAGATGTCGATAAGAAGGCCGATAAGGTAAACCCATCCGAACTCCTACTAAACCTGAATGTGACAATCTCCGTACAGTCTGGTCTGTTCGTCTGAGAGTATCGCATGGCGGGCCTAGGGGGAGGTAAACGTCAGTCCTCTAATAGCGGTGCAAGTCGTGTCGGAGTGTAGCCCAGAACACCCTGAGATAACACTGGAAAACCTACCAGTATATCTCGCTTGCCCTGGCCAGGGACTTTGTGTAATGGCTCTCCTAGACACAGCGCGATATCAACCCCCAATACCGGGAGAGACGAATCCTATCTAACCGCTACTGCCTCCAAGTGCTTCGGGACTGCACCCAACTACTACCTGTTTGCACGACTCCTTTGAGCCGTGGTAGGGTAGTAATCAAAGTATAGTGGGAACACACTCGAGGCGAAGTAGAAGTGTCAAGTCGACGGACTAAGCTGTACTCATGTCACCTGGGAACTGATAACTGACGATAGGCATAATACCAACCAACTGTTCCCTACGAGTCCTGTCCAGTATACTCGTAACCCAACGAGCACCCCCATACTATCTCCAGTACGACGTACTGATGGCTGTGGGACAGACCATCTCCCCTGCTGGGATGAGAAGCGCATACGCTAATCTACTCCGGAGTATCGATGCCCCGTCTCGATAATCCTACAACTAGGGACCTGTATAAAGTTGTGCTTATAGATTACCCTGCCCCCACAAGTGTGACTGCCATCACAACGCTGGTAATCAAGCAAAGATCCTAAGGGCTCTACTAATATGTATAAGCGATATGCTAAAAGAAACACATGCACATATTAAAGTAGAAACAAACCAAGTAGCATACTACCATTTTGAGCAAGATTGTCTATACAACTGTGAATATCCCAAGCTTCCATTAAGTAATATACAAACTAGTATAATACAGTAATGGCCTCTAGGGCATATACACTAACAATTTCCTACTTGCGCTAAGGCCATGTACTGGCGTATCGAAGACCTATCATCTCGATCAGCCGCTCGAACTGAGTCTGGGGTATGGCCTTCGTGAATGGATCTACAGTGTTATTCTCCAAATCTACTCTTTTCACCTCGATCTCCCGGCAATCAACGATCTCCCTGATCAGGTGATACTGCCTCAAAATGTGCCTGGACTTCTGATGGGACCTGGGTTCCTTCGCTAAAGCTATAGCGCCGTTGTTGTCACAATACAGCGGTATTGGATCAACAATGGTAGGAACCACCTGAAGCTCCATGAGGAACTTCTTCATCCAGACAGCTTCTTTTGCGGGATCGTAAGCAGCTATGTACTCCGCTTCCATAGTTGAGTCAGCAACATTTTCCTGCTTGGAGCTCTTCCAGCAAACCGCCCCTCCATTGAGGGTAAAGACATAACCCGACATGGACTTGGAGTCATCCTTGTCACTCTGGAAGCTGGAGTCAGCAAAGGCCTCGATCTGGAGGGCTTTTCCGCCATACACCAAGAACATCTCCTTAGTCCTTCTCAGGTACTTGAGAATGTTCTTTACCGCTATCCAGTGTTTCTCCCCTGGGTCCGACTGATACCGTCTTACAACGCTTAATGCGTATGCTACATTTGGTCTGGTACACAACATCGCATACATTATAGAGCGTACCGCAGATGCGTAGGGTATAGATGACATGCGAGCCTTTTCCAAATCAGTCTTAGGAGACATCTCTTTGGAGAGGGTGATTCCGTGACAAGCCGGTAGATTACCGCGCTTTGAATCTTCTATATTGAATCGTTTCAGTATGGTATCGATGTACCTGGACTGCGAAAATCCCAACATTCTCTTAGATCTATCACGATAAATCTGGATCCCCAGAATGTAGTTGGCATCACCCAGGTCCTTCATGGAGAACTTCTGTGACAAGAATCCTTTGACTGACTGTAGCATATGAATATCATTTCCTATTAGGAGAATGTCTTCCATGTACAAGACGAGGAATACCATAGTTCTCCCTACAATCTTATTGTAAATGCATGGTTCATCCAGATTTTTGATAAAGTCGAATTCTTTGACAATATCATCAAAGCAGATGTTCCAACTCCACGATGCCTGCTTCAGTCCATAGATGGACTTAAGCAACTTGCACACTTTACTGCTGCTCCCACTCTGAATGAATCCCTCCGGCTTATCCATATAGACGCACTCTTCCAAATTTCCATTTAGGAAAGCCGTCTTTACGTCCATCTGCCAGATCTCATAATCGTAGAAGGCAGCAATGGCAAGAAGGATCCGAATGGATTTGAGCATAGCCACTGGAGAAAAGGTCTCGTCATAATCCAAACCAGGTCTTTGACGAAAACCCTTTGCAGCAAGTCTAGCTTTATAGGTTTCAATCTGCCCATCTACACCAATCTTTTTTCTGAAGATCCATTTGCAGCCTACGGGTTTTACCCCTTCTGGAACAATGTCCAAAGTCCAAACTTTGTTGGTGTACATGGACTCCATCTCTGTCCGCATTGCATCCAGCCATTTTACTGAGTCATCGCTCTGAATGGCTTGCTGGAAGCTAGTAGGCTCATCATTTTCAATGACGCAATCCTCTTGATCCCCGTCTATGAGAAAATCGTAGTATCTCTCGGGCGGATGAGACTGCCTACTACTCCTGCGGAGTGGTGCTGGGATGTACGGTTCTCCTGAAACTTCTGGTTCTACCGAGCTTTCAGTAATAGCTTGTGGTTCTGGAATTTCTTTCAGTTCTATTGCGCTACCACTTATCCGATTTTCTAAAAATTCAGTTTCCAAGAAATGGGCATGCTGTGAAACAAAAACCTTTTGTTCCTCTGCGGAATAGAAAAGATACCCCCTAGAGTTCTTGGGGTATCCCACAAACTTACACAGCACCGAGAGTGCCTCGAGCTTGTCCGCATGCTGCTTCTTTACAAAAGTTGGACATCCCCATGTCTTAAGATACTTAAGACAAGGTTTCTTCCCACTCCACATCTGATATGGGGTGTTAGGCACAGTCTTGGTAGGAGCCTTGTTCAAAAGATATGCAGCTGTTTCTAGTGCATAACCCCAGAAAGATCGCGGTAATTCAGCCTTACTCATCATGGAACGAACCATATCCAATAGAGTTCGATTCCGTCTTTCCGATACACCGTTGTGTTGTGGTGTGTATGGAGGAGTAAGCTGAGAGAGAATTCCATTCTCTTTTAAGTAGCCCAGAAACTCGGTACTCAAGTATTCACCACCTCGATCAGATCTCAATGTCTTGATACTTTTGCCTGTTTTTTTTCCAACTTCATTCTTGTATTCCCGAAATTTCTCAAAGGCCTCGGATTTATGCTTCATCAAGAAGACATGTCCATACCTAGAGAAATCATCCGTAAAGGTAATGAAGTATGAATAACCACTTCGTGCATGTGTAGACATTAGACCACACACGTCACTGTGTATGAGTCCTAAGAGATCGCTCGCTCTTACTCCGTGTCCAGTGAACGGAGTCTTTGTCATCTATCCAATGAGACAAGATTCACAAGTAGCATAAGACTGATACTCGAACGGATTCAAGTATCCCTCTTTATGTAACTTTGTTAACCGTGTCTCATTAATGTGACCCAGTCTACAATGCTATAAGAAAGCCTGATTTGTTTCCAGAGACTTTCTTTTAAGTGTGTTCTGGACACTGAAAACCTGAGCTTGATTCAATACGTATATCCCGTTTTCTAATGTACCTGACCCAATCAGAACTTGATTACCCAATCAGAACTTGATTTAGGTGGATGTGGACCATATCGCTTACAAAAGTAAAATCATATCCTTCCTTAGAAAGTAAGGATACAGATATGATATTACTAGTCGCACTAGATATATACAAACAGTTACACAGAATCAATATCTGCCCAGTTGTCAATTCAAGATGATATTCCCCTACTGATTCAGCGTCCATGCTCATTCCGTTGGCAACCCTGAGAGTCATATCACCTATCCTGATAACTCTACGGTTTCTCAGAGCCTGTAATGAATTACAGATGTGAGATCCTGATCCGGTATACAATACCCAGGAAGTAGGGTTAATTGACATACAGTTTTCTACTACAAACACACCCGAAGCCGAAGCCACAACATGCTTCGAATCCTGGCTACTGGCTTTGCTAGCCCTGCAATCCTTCTGCCAATGTTCATTCCCGTAACAATAGGAACGTCCCTACTTTACTACATCCAGTCCCGAAACTTTTGCCCTTCCCTTTCCTTCTACTTCCCTGGCTTCCTTCAGGGTATAAGTAGAGGGCAGAGACTGTAGAATCAAGTCAGTATTTGACCCGTTCTTCAACGTGGTCTTCAGGTCCATGAGCTCATTAAAATAGCTGGTCTCTGTAAGGACGTTGCCCCCTACAGATGACCCGATAGCCAACCTCGCTTGAAGCAATTCGTTCAAGGTCTCATATCTTGCGATATGAGATTGCTCTCCATATAAATCATTGTTATGGAGGAAGATAGAAATTAAGTCCATCTTCTCGTGCTGCCTCTGGTATGCACCATCAACTGAGGCCAACACGAGGCACTTGGCATTCGCACAGTCTTTTTCCGATGTCTTACGAATATCAATATCCGTGACAGGGGAAACTGGTCCTGAGATGGCAGGGGTTTGATTAGTTAGGAGGTGTCCCAGCTTGTCATGGGTAATGCACATCTGGACAGACCTTTTCCAGTCATAACAGTCAGATTCAGTCATTTTATTATCTAGATGTAACCTATGTGTGGTCACTGGGTCGCTGCAATTAAGAGAGAGAGAAGAAAACACTCAGCATGATGCTCTTGCAAGTTTAGATTGGTTTTTAATTTATCTAAACAGGATGGCTCCCACTGTTTCTCGAATCCTTCCTCAAACCATAAAAGAAGAATTAGTCGGGATCAATCTCACCGTACAATACTTGCTTAACCGTTCAGCCAGGCCAGTGTCGGTACTTTGAGAGAGGTTTTACGACGCTTTCGCAAAGTTCCTTAATTAAATAACCTCTTTTCCCTATGGGCGTAGCCCCGCTAACACCTTTCTAGACACCTACTTGGTTTATAGCATTGATCGTTAAGTGAAAAGTTTCCCGAGGAGTAGCGGATACTCACAGTAGGATCGGGATCCAAATATCATTGTGAGATAATGCTGAAGGAATGCTACCAACATTATCAAACTCCAAATGGTATGCAGCACTAGCAAGTTTCAGTTTCTTTAGAAACTCCCGATGTGGATTTTTGCCCAATGCTCTTATGACCTTGACGAAGGTCAACAAATCATAAGTCACATGTCAAGTTCTACCCATCATTGTCCAGGTTAATTTGAACCCACCCGTATATACCCTTGACGAAGGTCAACAAGGTAATACGACTATCCTAAACCAACGCATCTATCTATGCTACATATGACACCCAACAGCTACCAATCACTATGCCTTGACGAAGGTCAACAAACATAGCTAGAATACTATTGAATATTCATATGAAATGACGGAGGGCTACGAATGGTTTTGGCGAAACCGTGAACGTAGTGAACTTGATATAATCGAAGGAACCTGATAGCTTTTAAAAGGAGTGGTTTAAGCTCCGCATTTTTAAAAGTTTTCTGTTTTGAAAAGAAACCGAGTGGTTTTGAAATTGTTCCAACGATTTTAACTTTGGTTTATTTTCTTGCATTAATTTAATACGTCCCATCAATTAATCCTACCATTGCAGAAATCAACAAAAATATGACGTACGCATATGCCATCCGCATTCGCCACGGGGCCCCGTCATCACCCGTTAGGTTACTTAACTAACGACAGAGCGGGGGCTGAACTAGCGCGGATGCAAAACATAAGCAACACCTACTGGATGTCATATATATAGATATATACATTTGTCAGATGCAATGATAGCCATTCCAGATCACAGATGAACACATTGGAAATACTAGGAATCCGCATTTTGTTCGAGCCTGCAATGAAAGACGGATTACACGGTCGCGATGAATAGCCAAACCCTACCCTAGACCCCTACGGGAGCGGCAAACTATCCGCCAAGTACCCGAAGTGGACCAACCTCCCTCAACAACGTGAGTAGGCCACTCGGCACTTCAAAATACCCGGTAGTTTGTGCACCCCACCTTGGGTCTATCTTAGGAGCAAAAACTGTAAAAGAAATAATATACAATGGCGGCTACAACCTCATCCCGGATGTACGACCATAAAAATAATATTATATCAATTTACATATTACATCAAATGAAAGATAAACAAACTCTCATCTCACAAACCCCGGCTATTCATCCGCGATAATCCAACAAGTTCATATACACAATCCAACAACATTACAGATCACAAATATGTATAACCCCCACTAATCGACGTATAGCGATTAGTAGATGTTCAATGCATATATCACATCACAGAATATCCGATTAGCAAAAGCACTTAGAATTTCGATCGAAAACTTGATTTGAAAATACCCCAAGCACAACACAGTACTCAGCAAAATCTGGGCAGAAACAAACTATCTCAAAAATCACAAAACCATCACAGAGAACACCTGAAGTAATTTGGTGCGCGGCCGAGCCAACTCGGCCGCAGATCCACGGCGGATCGCTTGGATCAGCCGTGTATCCGCAGTCTTCTGAGTGACTCAGGCGTCCAAATTCTACTGTTTTCCCAGAAAACCCTGCACGTATTTTTAAGGTCCCCTGAAAAATTTTTGGACCAGTTTTTAAAAACGACAGAAAAGTGCATTTTTCGACGTGTTTTGAGATTTTTTCCGGCGATCGAATTTCTAACACTTTCCTAACAAGTTAGTAATGGTTTAGCGAGGCTCTGATACCACTGTAAGTCCACGTTACCCGCCTCGGTGCTTACGGGGAGGCGGAATAGGTAAAAAATAATTTTTTAACACAAGGTAACATGGACTATCGCATGAAGATCTTTGCCAAACCATTGCCAACAAACAACATGAGGTTCTATCTACTATTATAAAGAGATTATACCTCACGAAACTGGTCCTTCGGGTCTTCTCTCCGCTGTTCTCCTCGTCCATGCAAGCTCCAAGGATCGATCCGGATCTTGGTTACCTCCGCGGCCTCCTAGAGTCGAAGACGATCCACCCGAGAGTTTGTGTTCCGAGCTCCACCTCAAGCCGAGATAACCAGGGCAACAAGTATGCTATATTTGATGTCCTAGGTGGTGTAGAAGAAGAAGATGGATTTGTTTATCAATTTAGATCCTTATTTTCTCAACACATGAGAGCAAAGGAAAAATCTAGAGAGGAAGAAGAAGTAGCAACCATGGGAGCTCTCATTTGAAGAGAGAGAATGAGAAGAGAATAATGATCCATAAACATTATCATTACTAATCTCTTATCATGATAAAGTTGATGGCTACATTGATTTGACCATTATCATCTCAAAATAAAACCAAAACAAAAAGAAGACTCTAGATCTCACATGAAAGATCCTATTGTTGTCAACAATGGTCAAATTGTCAACAAGGTCAAGTATGGTCAAATGGTCAAAGCAATTAGCCATAACATAATTATCATTAAAAAGATTAGTAAATAATGTCCCCGCCTCATAATGGTTTTGACCGAACCAACTGTCAAAACCCTAATGAGGCACCTCCTTCTTCTTCGGTCCTCACAACTGTGCATACACACCCGCATCCGCATTCCGTAGAATGCGAATGCATAGAAGACAAAACTAATCCATCCATACAATACTAGGATCCGGCTTAAACCAAAGCCCACTAGTATTGTCTGCCCGAACAGCATACGCGCACAAGTGTACGTAAGTGATCGTAGCCTTGCCGTAAAACCATACGGCCTCTACATCTTTTGCCCAGTGCAGGGAAACTCTCTATGTGGGACTCTAAAGACTCGACACTACGCTGGCAGTGGGTTTAACCACAGACCGCAAGCGGCACTAGCTGTACGTAAAGGTCCCCAGGTAGATGTCGATAAGAAGGCCCATGAGGTAAACCCATCCGAACTCCTACTGAACCTGAATGTGACAATCTTCGTACAGTCTGGTTTGTTCGTCTGAGAGTATCGCATGGCGGGCCAAGGGGGCGGTAAACGTCAGTCCCCTAATAGCTGTGCAAGTCGTGTCGGAGTGTAGCCCAGAACACCCTGAGATAACACTGGAAAACCTACCGGTATATCTCGCTTGCCCTGGACAGGGACTTTGTGCAATGGCTCTCCTAGATACAGCACGATATCAACCCCCAATACCGGGAGAGTCGAATCCTATCTAACCGCTACTGCCTCCAAGTGCTTCGGGACTGCATCCAACTACTACCTGTTTGCACGACTCCTTTGAGCCATGGTAGGGTAGTAATCAAAGTACAGTGGGAACACACTCGAGGCGAAGTAGCAGTGTCAAGTCGACGGACTAAGCTGTACTCATGTCACCTGGGAACTGATAACTGACGATAGGCATAATACCAACCAACAGTTCCCTACGAGTCCAGTCCAGTGTACTTGTAACATAACGAGCACCCGCATACTATTTCCAGTACGACGTACTGATGGCTGTGGGACAGACCATCTCCCCTGCTGGGATGAGAAGCGCATACGCTAGTCTACTCCGGAGTATCGATACCCCGTCTCGATAATCCTACGACTAGGGACCTGTATAAGGATGTGCTTATAGATTACCCAGCCCCCACAAGTGTGACTGCCATCACAACGCTGGTAATCAAGCAAAGATCCTAAGGGCTCTACTAATATATATAAGCGATATGCTAAAAGAAACACATTCACATATTAAAGTAGAAACAAACCAAGTAGCATACTACCATTTTGAGCAAGATTGTCTATACAACTGTGAATATCCCAAGCTTCAATTAAGTAATATTCAAACTAGTATGATACAGTAATGGCCTTTAAGGCATATACACTAACAGCCACCCGTACATAATGCGACATCAACCCCCAATACCGAGAGAGACGAATCCCCGACGATCCGATCACTGCCTCCATGTATCCCGGGACTGTACCCAACTAAAACCTGTTTGCACGACTCCTTTGAGCCGTGGTAGGGTAGTAATCAAAGTACAGTGGGAACCCATACGAGACAAATGACGATCTCAGGTCGACAGACTAACCTATACACATGTCACCTGGGAACTGCTATCTGACAATAGGTATAATACTAACTAGCAGGTTCCCGGCGAGTCCGTCCAGTGTACTCATAACCCAATGAGCACCTTCATACTATCTTAGGTGAACAAACTAACACCAATGGCTTGTGAGACCTGGCCACCATCCCTCGTCAGGGTCTCGATCAGTATACACTAGTCTACACTGGAGTATCGATGCCCGGTCTCGATCTCCTACGACTAGGGACATTTAAGGATGTGCTTATAGACCCCAGCTCCCATATATATGATCGCCATCATAATGCTGGCAGTCAAGCAAGAATCCTATGGGCTCTATTAACATGTACATGATGATAAAGGCAAACCAGATAGCATATTATCATTTTGAGTAAGACTGTTTTATCGGTATAGGTCCTCACTCAATCATCATAATCACAAGTCTGCGACTATGATAATTTCCTTGAGGGCAATATAGCCAACACCATCTACCTTTGTACTTTTTAGTCGGTGAATATTAAGATGGAATTGCCCACACATTCTTCATGTGACCATTAATACTTCTTGAGGTACTAACCGACTGATTACTTATGTGCTTGCATATTAGGCCTATTTAGTATTTTCCCCGTCTTGCAACGCCTAAGGCTTAGCAGTGACTCCCAAACCAGTTGGTCTAAGGCACTAGGTGATGAAACACCCTTGCTATATTTTTTTATGCCGCCTTGGTGATTACAAAACCAGTGTTCATTTTTCTTCACTATTTTATATTTTTATTCTCCATTTATTATTTTCATACATTGGCTTTTAGACAAGAGCATTTCAAGGTATCCTCTACTATCCCGGGTTTCAAGACGTGTGTAAGTGCATATAGTAGGGTATCAATATTCAAATGTTTGGCTTCAAAAATAGGAACTATTTTTCAGACTTATTTTTATCCTCAGATTAGTGACTTCTTTCATCTTACTAACCCTTGGGAGAAGAACTCATAACTACTTATTACTAGTTTCGTTTAAGAAAACATCAAACTTTCTTGGTTTTCTTAAACTTTTCCAATCTTTTAGATGTAATTTTTCACTTTCTAATCTTTTATTATAAAAGATTAAATATTAAATATTTTTTTATATGTTTTGTGCTTATGCAAAGTATGATGCAAAGTGATGCGTAAATAAGCACAAACCTCCCCCAAACTTGTTTACAACAGTGTCCTCACTTTTGCCATCTGTTATCTCAGAAACCTGTAAACTTGGGAGGAAAAATTTATTAATGGGGACATGAAATATGATCGTGAAAATCTCCCCCAAACTTATTCTTTTATTACTCACCTCCATTCTAAAGATGATACAATATTTTTCAAGACATGGAGGTGAGATGGAGGAATTTTTGTCAAGATAAAGTGGCTCCTGTAAAAACAGGAGCTCCTCCGAGGGGTCAGTGGAAAAATATGGTTTTAATCTATGTCCATTCACTTTGAAAATTGTACCGTTTTCAACATTTTCAACCTCAACTGCCCCGTGCGGGTATACATACCGCACAACATATGGTCCTTTCCAACGAGATCGTAGCTTACCCACATGAAGATGGAGACGTGAATCGTAAAGAAGGACTTGTTGACCTGGTGTAAAAGTTTTTCTCAAAATATTTTTATCGTGAAATACCTTAGTCCGGTTCTTTACAATCACAGCATTATCGTAAGCTTCATCGCGGAGTTCGCTTAGCTCGTTTAATTGCAGCTTCCGAAAGTTGCAGGCTTAATTTAAATCAAAGTTCAGTTCTTTAATGGCCCATAATGTTTTATGCTCAATCTCGACCGGAAGGTGGCAAGCCTTTCCAAACACTAGGCGGTAAGGAGAAATACCTAGATCGGTTTTATATGCAGTACGGGATGCCCAAAGAGCATCCGTCAATTTGGTTGACCAATCGTTTCGGTTTTTAGAAACTGTTTTCTCCAAAATTAGTTTGATTTTTCTGTTGGAAACATCAGCTTGCCCGCTCGTTTGGGGTTGATAGGGTGTCGAAAGTTTGTGATTGATTGCATATTTCAGCATCAAAGTCTCGAAGGACCGATTGCAGAAATGCGTCCCGTTATCACTAAAGATAGCGCGAGGGTGTCAAATCGCGAAAAGATATTTTCTTTAAGAAACTTAATGACAAACTTGTTGTCATTAGTGCGACAAGGAATAACTTCCACCCATTTCGAGACGTAATCAACCGCTAACAAGATATACAAATTCCTGAAAGAGTTGGGAAAATGACCCATAAAATCAATACCCCAAACGTCGAAAATTTCAACCACCAAGATTTGTTGAAGAGGCATCTCATTTCTCCGAGAAATCCGACCCGTGTGTTGACACTGTGGACAGTTTTTGAATTGATCAAATGCATCTTTGGATAATGTTGGCCAGTAAAAACCGCATTGCAAAATCTTCTTCGCCGTCTTTCGTGGACCAAAGTGACCTCCACATGCCTGATTATGACAGAACGATAGAACACTCTTGAACCCATCATTTGGGACACATCTGCGAATGATTTGGTCAGGACAATACTTAAACAAATAGGGTTCATCTCAGTAAAAATGCTTTACTTGGGATAGAAATCGATATTTGTCCTGTTTAGACCATTCACTAGGAATAAGTCCCGTTGCAAGATAATTCACAATATCCACGAACCAAGGTTCGCAGGATGTGGTCAAGAGTTGTTCGTCCGGAAAAGAGTCATTAATTGGCAGGGTCACAGGTGAAGAAGAGATGCGCGAAAGATGATCGGCTACTGCATTTTCACATCCTTTCTTATCTCGAATAACAAGATTAAATTCTTGTAATAGAAGGATCCAACGTATTAACCTACCTTTAGCATCCTTCTTCGATAAAAGATGTTTTAAGGCGGAGTGGTCAGTGTACACAATAATTGGTGAGCAAATCAAGTAAGGCCTGAATTATTCTAATGCAAATACAACTGCCAAAAGTTCTTTTTCGGTAGTTGTATAATTAATTTGAGCATCATTCAGGGTCTTACTTGCATAATAAATCACATGTGGCATCTTCTCAATGTGCTGTCCTAAGACTGCACCAACAGCAAAATCTGATGCATCACACATAAGCTCAAACAGATAGTTCCAATCAAGAGATGATAGAACGAGGGCTGTAGTGAGAGAATTCTTAAGTGAGTCAAAAGCAGCCTCACAATCCGAGTCAAAGTGAAATGTTGTGTCCTTGGCCAAGAGAAGAGTCAAGGGTCTAACAATTTTGCTAAAATCCTTAATGAATCTCCTGTAAAAGCCTGCATGGACAAGGAAAGATCGTATATCTTTGACACATTTAGGATGAGGAAGGTTATGAATGACATCTATTTTAGCTCTGTCGACCTCAATGACTTTCCGTGAAATGACATATCCAAACACAATTCCCTTTTGGACCATGAAATGGAATTTTTCCCAATTCAAGGTTAAGTTCTTATCTTTACAACGAGTAAGAACTGCGTCAAGATGAGATAGGCAGTCATCAAAAGAATCTCCGAATATCGAGAAATCGTCCACGAAAATCTCCAGAAAATTCTCGACCATGTCCGAGAATATCCCCAACATACACCGCTGAAATGTAGCGGGAGCATTGCATAACCCAAAGGGCATGCGTCTATAAGCAAAAGTACTAAAAGGACAAGTAAATGTGGTTTTATCTTGATCCTTTTCGGCAATAGGGACCTGGTTATAGCCAGAGTATCCGTCCATGTAATATTCATGTCCAGCTAAGTGTTCTAACATCTGGTCAATGAAAGGTAGAGGAAAGTGATCTTTCCTCGTTGCAGCATTGAGTTTTCTATAATCAATACATACACGCCACCCAGTTTGAGCACGTGTCTGGATCAACTCATTAGCCTCATTTGTTATGACCGTGATGCCAGATTTCTTAGAGACTACATGAATTGGACTTACCCATTGGCTATCAGAGATTGGGTAAATGATACCACTGTCGAGGCATTTGACGATTTCTTTCTTTACCACCTCCTTCATGACGGGATTTAACCGTCTTTGTGGTTCTCGGGTTGGCTTGGCTTCATCCATCAGATGTATATGATGTTCAAAAATCAAGAGACTAATCCCTTTGATGTCAGCCATTGTCCAACCAAAATCCTGCCTATTAGATCTCAAGACCATCAAAAGAGGTTTCTCTTGCTCTAAGGCTAGAGAAGCTGATTTGATCACATGTAAAAACTCATTCTCACCTAAATATGCATATTTAAGATGAGAAGGTAATAATTTGAGATCTAATGTCGGTGGAGAAACAATAGAAGGTGGGCTAAGCGAATGACATTCAGATTCTCGAAGAAGCTCGTAGCCTGCAAAGGATACAGACTCGGAAAGCGATGAGTCAAAAGGTTCAGACTCAGGAGTAGACTCATCGAAAGCGTCCTCACTAAGATGTGCAAGATCAAACAATGATGTGCTAATGTCTTCGAGATTATCAAAGCAAGGTTCATTAACCTAGCAGCTTTCGGGAGCTATCTCGTAGACAGAACAGACATCAAGAATATGAGCAGAGGGTTCAGACGGCTGACTTCCAATCTTGTAAACGTTCAGCTCAATTGACATCTTCCCGAAGGATAGGGTCATAGAACCGTTTCGACAGTTAATGATAGCATTGGAAGTGGCTAGGAAGGGTAGACCAAGAATCACCGGAATCTGGTTCCGTGGGTTCGCTACAGGCTGTGTATCAAGAACAATAAAGTCCACTGGGAATATGAATTCCCTAACTTTTATCAACACATCCTCTAGTTCACCCCTAGGTTTGGTGATTGATCGGTCTGCTATTTGGAGAGTGCAATGAGCTGGTTTCAACTCTCCAATCCCTAACTGCTCGTAAACAGAATATGGAAGCAGGTTAACACTTGCGCCAAGGTCAAGTAAAGCACGGTTAATGTTTTTACCCCCAATAGAAATCGATATTATAGGACATCCAGGGTCCTTACGTTTCTTTGGTAATTGTGGGGTAAACGCAGTGCTAACGTTATTTGTCATGAATACCTTCTTCGGAACTTGAGTCTTCCTCTTCCTAGTGCACAAGTCCTTTAAAATTTTGGCATAAGACGGAACTTGTTGTATAGCATCTAGGAGATGAATGTTGATGTTAACCTGTTTAAACATTTCCAGAATCTTCTCCATATGTGGACTCGGTTTATTTCCCCTTAACCGATTCGGATAAAGAGCTTTAGCAATGAGAGCTGGGTCCAACATTGGAGAAAGTCGTGTGTGTGGAACAGATCCCAAAATAGAAGTGGGGATCGTCTGAGAAGGACTAGAAGAAGTGGGCTGAGGGTTCGAGCCTTGAGGAAAACGAAGAATAGGCTCGCAAGAAGATGGTGGGGTAGACGAACAAGGGTCAGAAGTGGAAGTAGAAATGGAAGAAAAAGTCTCAGCCGGGGTGTTATTGATAGATTCATTATTATTATCATCAATCTCTTCAGCGACTTGGTTATTCAGCACTCTTCCGGATCTCAACGTTGTAATGGCATTCACATTGTAGTGTTGTGAATGCCCAGGATTCGGTAGGGGTTGAGACGGATGTTTCCCTTTCTCTCTAGCACTCATTTCGGCATTTATTCGTGCAATTTGTGTTTCTATCGATTTAATATTCTCACCGTGGGAGGCAGAGTTTTTCTTCATATCATCGATAGAAGTCCTTATATCAGCCGACACTTGAATGGATTGTTTCATAAACATTTCCAAGGTTCGTTTGAGTGAAGAAGAGTTATCGGTACCGGTCAATTGCAAAGAATATTAAACGGTGCAGAAGTGTTGACCGGATTTTGAAAATTTTGTGATTAATAGGGGTACTGACTCAGTTGTAGTGGTTTTTGTTGATGTGGAGGGACCCTTTGGAAGTTGTTTTGGTTTAGAACCGTGTTTTGAGTTTGGTGTTGGTAACAAGAAAAATTAGGGTGATTCCTCCAACCCTGATTATAAGTGGAAGAATATGGATAGTTTCTAGGTCTTTGCTGGAAAGCAGCATTAGTATGCTCTTGACCTTGAAACAGAGAATTCAATGGACATCCTTCCGTCAGATGTGATGGATCAGAATAGCATCCACAAGCAGTTTTAGGGAGTGTTATCGGATTTAGGGAGGCTAATAAAAATTTGTGTTCCATAGCTTCAAGCTTCTTTTGCATTGCTGCCATTTCAGCTTTGACTCCTATGGAAACATCAAGTTGATGAATACCACCCCAAGATGATGATTGACTTACACTCTCCCATTGTAAAGTTTTTCAGCGAAATCTTCGAAAAATTTCTAAGATTCACCATCGTCTTTAGACATGAAGTTTCCTTGACACATGGATTCAAGCATCTGTTTTGTTGTAGGATTAATGTCCTCATATATGATTCTGCATAGATCCCATCGATGGATTCCGTGACGAGGACATTGAACTAATAGATCCTTGAAGCATTCAAAACACATAGAAAATTGTTGATTGGGAAGCTGGGTAAATTGATTTATTTCGCTACGGATTCGGGCTGTCTTATGATTGGGATAGAATTTCTTAAGGAAAGTTATGACGAATTCATCCCAGTTTGAAATAGAATGTGCAGCTGTGTTATAAAGCCACTTCTCGGCTATATCGCACAAAGTGAACGGGAGAAGACGCAATCTCATAGCATTCACAGAAAGCTGTGAAGTACCCATCATAGCGCATACGTTTTCAAATTTGGTAATAAAAACATATGCATCTTCAGACTCGAGACCGTGAAATTTGGGTAAAAGATTGATGTATTGAGGTTTGATTTCAAAATTATCCCCATTGGCTGGTGGAATGTAAAGACAGGTAGAAAGAGGACCTCAAATAGGGTAGCATCTCTCTTGGAGAAAGATGTGGGGTGGGGTCTGCACACCTGCGGACGGTGGCAGAGCGTTGTTAAAGAAGTTCGATGGAAATCCGTCCATCGTGGTGGATGTGGTGTGTGGTGAGGAAAAAGAAGATGTAGAAATACCGACTTCGGAGTCGACAGGAAAAACGTGGACAAGACGGGCACTAGAATCCCGTGTCCAGCCGAGCATGCACTAAATGGTTTAGCACAAGTGGCAGCGTCTATGATAATTAGAGAAAAGTTGGTTTGATGTTTGGTTTTGAAAAAGACGGATTTTGAAAAATCACACAAAAAATGCACAAGCAATCCTAGATCTAATGGTCACCAAGGTCAAGTCACTAGACCGCTCCTAGACTTCCAGAAGACAAATCGCAGGATAAATTCTCTACTGCCTCTTTATCCCTTCTGTGGCCAGGTAAGTGCCAGGTAAGTGGGAGATTTTCCGCTACGTAAGTAGCGGGCCTAATTAAGTAACCACTTACTTTAGAGACACTTGCCTTAGACACCACAAAAGAAATACGGATAAGTAATAGATTACCCACGAACTTCTTCTATCCTAATTGAGCGCGACGGTCCTTAGAGTCTTGTCTAGATATTTTTTAGTTAATGAGGGTGATGCGGATGCTAGTTTTATGATTTTTGGGGCTTAGGAAGGGTAATGAAATCCCTAACTAATCTGAATTTGGTCCTTGCCCCTTAATTTCCGTGTTAAAATATGCAAACGACCAATATCAAAATACGCAACAAATTTCTTTTAGCGGCGCTGCGAATTTTGCAAAGAATCCTGCAGAAAATGGTTATTGGACAAGAGCAGGGAAGAGATAAGAAAGTAAGAAATATAACTGAGAAAACTGGAGTTCCAATTCAACTAAACCGCCGCGGTTCCGCGGTGAATCCTTGCTAATGGCCATGGTTCCGCGGTCAGATTGCAAGATCTTTGCACGAAAATATTTCCTGGTGCTCCTACTGCTCCACAGGCTTTCTTGAATGTTCCAGAATCTTGATCTCACTGCGCCAATAATTCCAGATTCCTTTGCAAAATTCACAACTAATCGTTAAGCGCTTGATGCGATTTTGATTTAAAATTCTGAAGGAATAATAAAATTTCAACTCAAATAACAAGAACGAACAAAATAGAACGCGATCCCCGGTAACGGCGCCTTTTGATTGGTCTAATTTTTGTGTGATTCGATACTTTGAAAAGGAAAAGTTTAGTCACAACCAAAGAATTTATACCGCAATCAATAACGGTGTCGAAGTAGTTCTTTAGTGAATACGGATCGTCCACTAAGATGCGTGTTTTATTCGATCTTGTTTTAGGTGAATTGAAAGAAAATATAAAAGAATATTCAAGAAAGTAATTCAAGATTTAATTGAGTTGTCATTTCGAGAAAATCAAGAAAATATCAAGAATCAAGAAGATGTCCAAATCAATTTAGTTATCAAGATTATGTAGAATAGCTTGTAGGAATCAATCGAATTAATAGCAATGATGAATACTAATAATGACTAATCTTATCTATTGATGGATTATAGCTAGATCGATGACGATGAATGAAAATTATGGATCTACTGAAGAAACTAAGGTATCTCCTTTCGCTATCCCTTGTCTTTTCATTGATCATCATTCACGCCTAGTCTCTAGCAAAGAGGATCATCAATCATTTGATCCTTAATTTGCAACGAAATAATCAAGAATATGATCTCGCTCCAAATTAGGTCATTGACGATTCTCTTTCCTAATGTTCACAATTCTCATAAGACTTAAGATTAGTTTTAGGATTTCATAATCATTTGATCTACCGATTCTCTCGATTCCTTGACAAGCGGAGATTTCACTCACACATCATGAAAATAAAAGAATCAAGAACTAGAAATTTCATAATGCAAAAATGTAAAGAAAACAAGATTTAACAATTTATCACCTTTACTAAATCTTCTTCAAATTACACCTCTCAATTTGAGATTACAAGACTAGCTCTCGATCACTCTTTTGAAAGGGAATTTGTCGTCGATCTTTGTGTGGCTCGATCTCCATGAGTCGTGGATCGGATGCGGATCTCTTGCTCTTGGTGATGACCGGCGTTGCGATAAAGGATCTTCGATTGCTCGCTTGATTTTGCTCTCAATGGATCTTGATTTTGATTGGATTTGGATTGGATCTCAAGTTGTGTCACTCAACTTGAATTGAATTATAATTGTGTAACTAATTAACAACCTATTGAACCCCCCCCCAAGTTAAGATCTATATCTCCTTTTATAGCCCCCAAATCAAGCTTCCTTCATAAGCTTGGTTGTTATGCAGAGCCTTCCAGAAGAAGCCACGTGGTTATGAAGCGTCTTGAGGAAGCTAGGAGGTTACAGAGAAGGTTCTGGAGAAGTTTCGTCACCGGCTTCCCCAACTCGGCCTCAGATCCACCATGGATCGGGCTGTATCGGCCGCGGTTCCGCGGCCATTTGGAGGGATCATTGCATCATTTTTCTGGTATCTTTTGGCGTTGGCTTTAGGGTCTTCTTCTGATATCTGGAATCTTATTATCCTTTCTTAATCTCTGCCAGATTTTATTTCTTTGACTTGCTGCGTTTTATAGGCAACTTTGTGATTCCGGTTCTTTGACCTGAATAATTTTCTGCACAAAATCTTGATAAAAAGTTTTGAGATATACAATATCATGCATTGAGTAATAAACACACAATTTCCCTCCAGAATGTTGATTATAACTATAACACGTGGTATTTGGTATTTTGCAGATGAATTTGTAATCCGTGTTATATTTACAATAAACACCCTTAGATGATTAGAATAATGAGGAAATTGTTATGTTACAGAATGCAATATTTTTGACTGAACACACATCCTTAAATTGTTCCTAGTCGAGAGAGTATCGAGACAGGGCATCGATATTCCAGAGTAGACTAGTGTGTACGTTTCTTGACCCTGTATGGGGCGATGGATGATCCTACATCCATTGGTGTTTGACATCAGAGATTGTACACAGGTGCTCATTGGAGAATGGGTACACCGAACATGACTCGCCGAGAACTCCAAGATGGTATTATACCTATCGTCAGATAGCAGTTCTCTGGTGACACTGGTATAGGTTAGTTTATAGACCCGAGATCATCATAGAGTTTTGTATGGTTCCCACTGTGCTTTGATTTCCTCCCTACCATGGCTCAAAGGAGTCTTGCAAACAGGTGGATTTTGGGTACAGTCCTGAGTCACATGGAGACAATGAGCGATAGGAGGGGTTTCGTCTCTCCCAGTATTGGGAGTTGATGTTGGGCTATGCTCGATTGGCTATAACAGGAAGTCCCTGGCCAGGGCTGTTGATGATATTTACTGGTAAGTGTTATCAGTAGTTTCTCGACCCGTTATGACCCTCACATCGGCATGACTTATCAAGTTATTCGGGTCTGACGATTCCACCCCCAGACTCGATATGCGACATATCAGACAAAGAGACCTGACTGTACGGTAGTGTTACTTATAGGATTCATGGGAGTCTGGACAAGCTTGCTTGTTGATCTTCTATTCGCTCAATACCTGGGTAGCCGTTACGTCCATCTAGTACAGTTGACGGCCTTGTGGGTAACTGATATAATCATTAACTACTGCTGGCGTATTGACGAGTCTTTAGAGTCCCACACAGAGGTTTTCTAGCTCAAGCGAAACGAAGTAGGGCACATATGTGATATGTGCAGATCCGAGATTAAATACGTGTATGTGATACCATATTCTAATCTCGCGATATAGGTTATATGTGATATAACCGGATTATTGAATAAAGTGTTGATTCAATGATTTGTTATATGTATATTTGATATACATAGAAATGATATTAGTCGGTTATATATGATATAGCCGGATTATTAAATCAAGTGTTGATTTAATAATTTGATATATATTTTTATATTTGATATATTAATATATGTTAACTAATATTAGCTCACTAAAGAATTTATTCTCTTGATGTATATATGTTGATATATATTTTTATGTGATATATATATATTTGTGTGTGTGTGTGTGTGTGTATTACATATATTATTGTGTCATGCTAAATGATACATTGGACATGGGTGTATGAGACTCATATCAAACTAAAGATAATTTGGGTGATTTAATTATTAAGGGATAAACCAAAATTAGGTGGAAAATGACATGGCTTAAGATGCTTGTGGAAGCATGTAGAAGCCTTGACTTAGTCCACTAATTTTGTTTTACTCTAGATATTTATTAACCCAATCATTATCTTTAGCCATGGTTAAGTATCTACAAATATCATTTGAGATATTTTTTTCACTATGGTTCATCACTTGATCATCTTCTTCATCTCATTTTTCTTCTCTAGCCTTTGATGAGGTTAAGAAAGAAAAAGAGAAAAATAATTCTAAAGTGAGCAAAATTTCTACTTCATCAATCTATACCAAACTAGCCTTTTAGTATAGGTTGTTTACTTCACTAATTCCTTAGTTAGTGAAGAGGTAGCTTGAGTTAGAGATTCCTCAAGGTGGATCATCTTCGGCCTCGAAGATCCTTAAGCAAGCCTGTTCCTTTCGCCAAGTGGAGCCTACGAAGAGCTCTAGGTACCACTACTTGAAGCTAAGGGACTACTACATGGAGCTTTAGAAGTGAAGGACCGGTCTACAAAGGTTGTATTCTCTATTCACTTAATGTAAAGTTTGTTTACATGCAATAAAACCCTAATTCTCTAGTTCGATTCTAAGATGGCATGAATTAGCACACTAGATTTTTAAAAATTGTATACTTGATACTTCTAAAAACTTAGTAGTGGTGCTATGACATACTTTCAGAGGAGGCCGACAACCAAGCTAGATCAAGGAGCTCCAAGGAGCTTAAGAAGAAGAGTCAAAACCCGAAGGACACTAACCTATCGGTATAACCCTCTTTATATTGTAGCGAGAACTCCATTTTTACTAGTTTAATGTTTGGTTAGATTCTAGGTAGTTGTTTCTAGCTCCAAGTTTATTGAAAAAGTTAAATTTTTTTTGTTCCGCAACGGCCGCGGTTAGAGGTTAGGACGCTAGGAAACGTTACATGCTATCAGAGTTGCCCAAACATTATAAACTAGTAGTTAACGATGCCTCGGTTTCAAAGCCGAGAAAATTCCAATTTTCAAAACCAACTTTATGTTCGAAAAATTTTGATCTCTGAAATTTCTTTAAACAAGTGCAGAGGCTTACGCATGATATGATAGTGACACACAATAAAAACGAGGAAAATTTTCTATGAAAAAACTGGTAGAAATCTTCAAAATCCCGCTACCGGCGGTTTACTGTTCACTTCTAGTCCTCGTATTCATCCAGTGTCTTGGGTTTTGGAAATTGGTATTTTTGGTCTTATTTGTTTTGCCCCAGATTTCACTTAGTGTTATCTTTGCATTGGAGCAACTTGGGAAGTTTTAGAACCTGAAACTTTTGCATTGTTGATCTCTGTAATGTTTTGTATGTGTTTTCAAACGTCGTCCAATTGCTATATGTTATTTAGACGGGGTTGCACATACTTGCTTTTGCTACAATGATGTTTGTATCTGTGTTGGTTCATTCGGATTGTCGTGTTAGATAGCCCCTAGTGCAATGGTAGTTGTACAGATTTGATTCATTTGTATATTCATTATTGCAGGGCGAGCGCCCGACACGTGGACTGCTGTTTCCGCCAGTTTGTATATTCTTTTATTAGGGCATGACCGGGTTAAGGTCGATGTCACCATTGAATATATTATTTCTTTTCTGTACTAGGATTACCCCATGAAGGAGTTCACGAGTAGCCAGGTTCTAGAGGGAAATAGGGCCCCATCTCATGGCGTTGAGACCAGGGTGCCTTACTCTAAAATTGGCGGGCTATTCGCCGCACTCGTAGGGGGTATAGGATGGCCCACGAAGGAGTGCTGAAGTTACCGGATTCCGTGAAGTGCTGGGTGGCCCATTCACTTTGTTGATTAGGGTTTCCTTGCTTTCGAGATTGCCGGGTAACTCGCCACGCTCGTAGGGGTCTTGTTTCTTCATTGCACAGGCTATCCACACGACTGGGAACGTTGAGTTTCATTTCTGCCTCAAATGAAACCCGGGGCTCCTAGATTATCCGTTATTTCATTTTGCTTATCGCTTTTCTGTGATGTTTCTTATATCATGCCTAGGATGAATGGTTATATATATATATACGCACACACTAGTAGATGTTGTATATGTTTTGCATCCGCGCTAGTCTAGCCCCCGCTTTTCCGTTAGTTAAGTAACCTAACGGTGCATGACTGGGCCCGTGGAGAATGCGGATGGTATATAAGTACATTTTATATTCGTTCTTTTCTGGTGTGATAGGAATTAATTGATGGGACTGCATAAGTCCTCATTAATGCAAGATAACCTCTCTTGGAGTACCAACACCCACCTGACTGAATGGTTAGAGAACTTGTAAAGTATAAATGATCCTAACTAATTCTCTTTTTATTGGTTTGATGGAGAATTCGAGAAAACGGTAGGAGCCAACCATGTTAGATAAGATAATAAACTAATCTAATTTTCCAAGAGCATACGCTGAGTGTTTCATTTCTCTCTCTCTGGCAGCAACCATGACGGGATTTAACTGCTACTCGAAAAAAATACACTAACTGGGCCAAACTATAAAGATTGGCTGAGGAACTTTAATATTGCACTCACTTATGAAAAAGAGGCATATGTCCTCCCCAGTACTGCTCCCCCTGTCCCAAGGCCAGATTCCACAGTTACGGACATTGAGGTCCGCAAAACGTGGGACCTGGATTGCGAAAAAACTAGGTGTATTGTGCTGGCATCAATGAATAATGAACTTCAGAAACAGCACGAGAATTGGACATCAAATCCATTTTTCTCCATTACAAGGATTTGTATGGAGATCCCTTTCGTATCGTAAGGTACGAGACCTCAAAGAAATTATTCCATATGAGATTAGCTGTCGGATCACCTATAGGAGAACATGTCCTAAAGATGATCAGTCTCATTGAAGAACTCTCAAACCTGGGATGCGTGTTAGAGAATGAGTTATACATTGACTTGATTCTACAGTCCTTTCCTAACACCTTCTCTCAATTCGTGCTGAATTTCAACATGCACGGGATGGAAGCAGATCTTCCAAAACTTCTCAACATGTTGAAAGTAGCTGAGAGCTCCTTGAAAAAGAAGAAGACACCTGTTCTTATGTTGGATATAGGTGCCCTCAAGGCAATTATTGTAGTTGCGGAAATGCAATTACTGAATTCGAGAAGGGCCTAAACCAAGAACAGTCTTACTCGAGATGATAGGGTGATATCTGGTTTGTCTTTATCTGTCATGTGAATGCGCGATACTAGTTATCATGTATCGCAAATACACGAGATAAAGCCTATAGGATCTTTGCTTAACTACCAGGATTATGATACAGATCATACTAGTAGGGCATGGTAGTTTATTAGAACATCCATAAATGTCCCTAGTCATAAGAGTATCGAGACTGGGCATCGATGATCCAGTTTAGACTAGTATATACGTTTCATGACCCTGTACGGGGCGATGGCTGATCCTATAGCCATTAGTGTTTGACACTGATGATTGTATACATGTGCTCATTAGATGAGTTACACTGGACGGACTCGCCGAGAACTCTTAGATGGTATTATACCAATGTCAGATAGCAGTTCTCTGGTGACATGAGTACATGATAGTCCCTAGAGAGGAAATCGCCATAGTGTCCCGTGTTTGTTCCTACTGTACTTAGATTACTACCCTACCACGGCTCTATTGAGTCGTGCAAATAGGTTTTTGTTGGGTATAGTCCCGAAGCACATGGAGGCAGTGAGCGGTCCAAAGAATTCATCACTCCCGGTATTAGGAGTCAATATCACACTGTGCAGGACACGACTATAGCCAGAAGTCCGTGGCCACAGCAGTAGAGATAAACCGGTAAGTGTTATCAGTTATATCTCTTTGGTTATGAGTCCTCTGTCAGCACGACTTATCGGGTTATTGGAGGTCTGACAGATTCCACCCCCAGACCTGGTATGGATACTCCTTGACGAAGAGATCGGACTGTATAGTGACTGTCACTTATAGACTTTGTCGGGTCTGGATGAGTTCGCTCGTTGACCTGCTTTTATCTTGCTCATACCTGGGTAGCCGTTACGTATAGTTAGTGCCACTGAAGAGCTTGTGGGTTAACCCGAAAAGGGGTTGAATTTGAAAGTATTTCAGATTCAATCGGATACGATCTAGTATAATCTACTGTCAGCGTATTGACAGGTCTTTAGAGTCCCGCAATGAAAGTGCCTGCCCGGGAAAAATGCGATGTGATGTATGTATAGGGATACGTACATGAGTTCGATAAAACATTTATATTGGATATACTTGTTTAATCGGACGACTGTTATACTAGTGTTGGGAATTCACCCGTGCGCGCAAACGCGTATGTTTTGGAAATGTGATCGTTTTATGGAAACGGAATGCACACGCGAGATCGTTCTCGTTTTAAATATTTATAAACCGCAAGTGCACGACGCGTTGTAGCAAGCCGGCAAGTACGGGTCGATCCGCAGGGAATTGTGATTAGGTATCGTGATTTAAGGTTCGAAAAATTAATGAATTGGGTTGGTTGTCACAAAATTATAAAAGAATACAAAAATAAGAAAAGCAAGAAAGCAAGTAAGTTAAGAATGAATGGTTGCGGCTTTGGTTCGGAAGGTCGAATCACGACGTTTACCTCTACACTCCCTTGTTCATGAGTTGTCCGGCCTTACCTTGATCCCGGCATGAAGCACGACTTGTCAACGCGGTTGCGGGGCACAAACCGTCAAATTCCGATGTTCACCGCAAAGTACGAAACAAGTCCGTTTTGATCACTTACCGTTTGTATGTCCGAGCTTGGGGTATCAACACTAAACACAAGGGTTGGCAAGCATACCGCAACAACAAAAACACAAAGTAATTAGTGAGAGCAAATGGTTTTAGTGTTGAGTTTGCTAAGGGTTTGTGATGGTATATAGTATATGAAACAAAGAGTTTGTCAAGCACCTTATCACAACATACCATATCCAAACTTAGCAAACTTAACACTAAATTGATTTTAACTTAAACATTGGAATGGGGAAAAGGAATGAATATGGTATATGGGGAGGTTACAAAGTAACCATGTTTCAAAATACCATATCCTATCAATACATAAGCAATATTTAAGTTAGAATCATAAATTAAGCACATGAAACATAAACAAGAGGTGGAGGAGGCAAAGCCTTTCATCTCACTTTCTCACCATTACCATAACCAAAGAATTAGTTACGCATGATAATAAAAGACAAGCAAATAAGAATAAAGAGCAAGTAAAGAAACAACAACAAATATTATTAACACTTGAGAAAGAGATACAAGATTTTGGTAACTTATTCAACCTCCTTAATGAAGCTCTCCAAAAAGAGCTTCAAGAGGGAAGAAGAAGAAGAAACCAATTGAAGTTCACTCACCCTCAAGCCTAAACAAAACAAAAGAAAAACAAAAAGATAGAATATGTGCATATGAGGACCCTTGATCATTTGCCCACTGGTCTGCTTTTATAGGCACCAAAGAAAAATAAACAAACAATAAAAATAAGGTGACATGGCAGCAAGGGAGGCACTGTGGGAAAGTGGGGCCAATTGGGTAAGGGAGGCCGGCCACACCGGTTTTGGGGAGCATGTGCTCGGCCAAATTACGAGCACATGGCCTCGTGTTTGGTGTGTGGTCATGTGTGCTCCCCAATATCACTCTAGTGCTGTTTGTTTGGTCTAAAATAACCTGGTTTGTATGCAGAGAATAGGAGGGAACACAATGCCACACATCACATCAAATATTTTTGCATTTATTACCCATGTCCCCCATTTTTGCATTGGGCAGCCCCCTCTCTAGGTCTAAGTTATGTGCACACTTGTATGTGTTGGACCATTCTTGGCAAAAAGTGTGTACACATGCATTATTTCAAAAAGAGCTCTTGGGACAGTGATCAGTTTTCTGTTCTGTTTGCAGTGTCGGCTCCCAGACGTTATATCCGTGATTTTGAGTATGTTTTCTAGTATTTGTCACGGATACCTGTAAACTGTAATTACTGAGTAGACATTGATTAATAGCAAAATAGATAATGAATGTAAGGTATTAAAATGCAGTTTTTTGTGGTGAACAAATTCCCCCAAACTTATCTTTTGCTCGTCCCAAGCAAAACAAAAAATCCTAACCTCACTTTCGCAGGGAACGCGATTGCACTGAGCACGTGCAACAAGCCGTTAAATCTCTAGGTGTCCCTAGTAGGAGGAGTGTTGTCTCCTGAGGGTTTTCAGCGGATTACACCCACAAAATCCAGTCAAGTTAGTGTTGCGGAAAAACTGTTGATTCTAATCTTAAGGTTAGATATCAAAGTTAGAAGTTCTATTACCCAAGTCAGAAACGTCAAACCCTATTTTTCACTCCTCACAATTTGTTTAACATAAGCTAATACGCGTCTTTACGTGATTGTGCGGGTAGTGTCCATAAGTTTTAAGAACATTGATTAGGGTCATCATGTTATAATTACAGACCAGGATAAACTTCTGAAGGATCATACGAGTTTGAAGGGAGTTAAGATTTTCTCAAGTTTTATTCTCCAGTTAGGTTTCAAGTCAGAATAAATATCAATTTTAACACAGAACCTAAGTCTTATACTTCACTTCACCCTTTTACCTGTTTTTGTTCATACACACCTTTCGTTTATCGTGCAAAACGTCTTAATAAATACAAACCTTCATATCTCCGTGAAAAAACTGTTTTAATAGAAAATTTGTCTCCGCCAAGATTATTCTCCCACAAAGAACAGTTAGGACTTTTAACTCGGAGAGAACACTTTCTTAGCTTGTTTTATCTGGTGATTGGAAACTTAGCAAGATTTGGGTCAATGACTCCAAAACCAGATGGTTTTAAGGCATTAGGTGTGGAGATACCCCCAAGGATCTAATTACCCAAGTTACTAAGGCCACAAAACAAAAGACTCTTTTTATTTTAAATAATTCTGCATTCAGTAAAAACGGAGATATAGCCAGCTTTTTCTTATAAATTCGAAGACGTTACATGTTGATAAGGTGTGTAATTACTCCAACAAGGTTTCAGATGGGTTATTTTTCAGACTTATAGCATTTGTTAAAACCTCAATAATATCCTTCATATTCACCTTACTTTATGAACTATTCTTGATATTACTTAACTCAGAATAAACCTGTTTGATTCTAAAGATGTTTATCAATTTTAAAAGTTTACAAACATGTCAGACATTCATCAAATTCTCAAAAACATATGACACGTATATAGTGTTATAAAAGACGTATATCAGCTATGGTTAAACACATAGGAGGGTTATTTTTCAGGTCGTCAATCTCACAACAAGGATTTAGTTATTTCTAACTTATCAATCGAACCGTCAGACTTCGAATCTAAATTCCCCCACTAGCTAACATGAATTTTTTTTTTTTTTTGGGAAAAAATTTAAATTTTAAGGGTTTTTTAATATGTATGCAATGCAGAATATACACATGATGCAGCAATATACACGCGGTGCTTACCCCCAAACTTAAGTTTTACGATGTCCCCGTCGTTGCCCCCGTCTCCGGTAGCTAGACTTAGACATCAGGGTGAGAAATTTATTCAAAGAAAGAGAAAAAAAACCTAAGACTAATTACAACATATACAGGTTAAACGATTGGGTTAGTCCAGAAATTAATACCAACCATTTAAAGATTTTGTCTATATAGTGTAATGGTTGGTAAAAGAATATGTATATACAAAAGAAAAAGAAAAAGAAAAGGTATATGTTAGATGTTAGTGAAGGGTATGGGCGTATAAAGGTAGGGATCAGAAGACGCTGAAGGTGAAGACAAAGTTTTGAAGAGGAAAAAGAATTGATGTTCGAATTAATTGAATTTTCAAGAAGTATATCTGGAGTTTCAAAGTCAGGTTCGTTCAAAAACTGGAGTTCATCCGCAAAAAGTTCGGCAAAAAAAAGGTTCTTAGGATGTTCCCAACTGAATCCTGACTTAAACTCACCAAGTATATCTAGTTCATCCGCAAAAATTTCCTCAAAACTCGATATGAAAGAAAATTTGTCAAGACTGCCTTCCTCGCTATAATTTTTCACAATCCTATTCTTATCACTATAGCCCATAGACACTCCCAATACCATTTCTTCCACATCACATTCACAAATGGGTATATGTCATCTAAAAAAAGTAGGTTCCCACACTAACGTTTTTTCTGAAACAATATCACTAGGTAATACAAAAATTATGGGTTCCTGATCATTAATCTCTTCTGACAATCCATCCAAACCATACCCGCAAAACTCACAAGATTCTTCCTCTAAAATTGGAATGATAAAATCAGTCGGAGGATTTTCTTGTGTGTCCTGGTAACACTTAGTCAATTCAATCGTATCATCATCTATAAAATCATCAAAATTCGTTTGATCGTTTATCTCACTCGGATGACTTCCTAGATGACAGACATTAACACTATTGGGTTCTGATTAACTATGTTCACTCTCTAGAATCCTTACAGCTAAATGTTTCATGTGTTCCTCTATTCTAGCCAATGATTGAGCTTGAGCAAGAAACAATTGCTCAGACTGTTATATGCACAGGGCTAGCGTAGAAGCTGATTGATTCTCGACCGCAGTCATTACTTCAATACCCTTCTCTAAAGTGGTCAACCTAGCATCCATCTCACTATCACACCCTAATGATGTGTCAATTGTTTCAGGTAAGGAGGGTTGTGATGGTGGTGATGCTAGAGAAGTCAATCTCTCGACCTCTTTCTCTAAATCTTCAATCATTAGGTCTCTAATTGAAGTGGGACTGAGTTCAAGAGTGTTAGGTGGGTGACCATTATCAAAAATCTGGGACGGTTGGTCACCCCCTAGAAAATGACAATCATCGTGAATGTGGGAAGAATCGTGGCAGTTTGAAGAAAAGAATTGGGAATGAGTATAAACAAAAGAATAAGAATCGTGAGAAATTGAAGTAAATTGTGTATCACCCATATTAACAAGAATTCACAAATATCACAAAATAAATAATATCACACACCTAACAGTCTATGGTATGCTAGTTAACTAGACCTGCTCAAGAACCTGATTGTCGATGTAACATTTCAGAAAATATAAAATATTATTTTTGGAATTTAATATTAAAATAATATTTTCCCGAAAACTGCCCGATTTGCGAAATTGGGGTTTTCGAAAAAGGGTATAAATATATACCTATAATTATGAAATAAATGGAAATTAAAATGATTTATTCATATAAAATTATATTTAAAGGATTTGGCTTTTTTAAAATTTATTATATGCAGTTTTGATAAAAACCCGATTAGTGCACTGCTAATCACGATTAAGCCAAATCCGTGTTTTTACAGTTTACATGGCTAGTGCACCATGTCGTGATGCATTTGGTTACATGTTGTTGCATTCGTGTTGTTTTATGGGTATTATGTGTTTTGGTTTTAAAGGAGAAAAGAAAAGAAAAGAGGAATGGCAAAAGGGTAATTATTGAAAGAGTGGGTGAGAATAAGTGAGGAGAGAGAGAGGGGCTGCCCATTATCCCTCCACCATTTTTTTCTTCTCCTTCTTCTTCCTCACTTCCCTCCATCTTAAACTCTAGGATCCATCTCGAAAACCTTCCCAAAACCCCATACCCTTTTCTTTAAAAACATGCACAATCTCAAGGGAAGCACATTGAACCAAGAAAAGTTGGATTTTGACGACTTGTGGAGCTAGGGCTGTCTAGAGTGGCCTAAATGAGGTAATCCCTACCCTATTAGATTAGTATTTGAATTTCCTAACTTCTATTATTAGTTTAGAAGTGTTTTAGTGTAGATTAGTGGGTTTTGAGATTTCCTAGAAGAGGGTTGAGGATTCTTGAGTTGTGGTGGTGAAGTTGAGGCCTAGTAGTGACCATAGAACCACCATAGTGCTAAAAACCCAGACCTAACCTAAACTGAAAAACCTGAAAACCCAAAACAGAAACTTGTCATGGCGGTTTTGTGAAAATATAGGATGTGCAGGGAAATCTGGAGCAACCTGGGGACATTCTGAGTTTAGCAAACAATACCAGGGACCCATTTAGGACCCTAGGAGACCACCCTATGAAGATGAAGCCCATGGGATCTTGGGTGGCTCAGGAGGCCGGAATTCATGGCCTTGTGGCCGGCCAACGTGGGTGGGTTGGTGCTAGGTTTGTTCCAGTAGCTCAAATACCCAATATACTACACCCTAGACTTGTTTGCTTATCTTTATTTGACCTGAGTCAAAATCTGGGAGCATTCTAGTGTGATTTTGGCTATGTTTTCCGTATTTTGAAATGCTAATTCTTGATATTTGGATTCGTATTGGGTTGTTGCATGTTTCTACATCAACAACAGGGGTTGTTTAGTCGTTTTGCACGCGTGGGCTATAGGTTTTGACCCATAGGCAATCCGTGTGCCGTTTTGGTTTCTGGACTTGATGTTAATAGTGATTGCGATTGTTTATTATATGTAGGTACCCTCGTGAAGACTTAGAGAAAACAAGCAAGCGCGTGGCGACATCGGTATCGGCAAGCAAAAGTGAGTAGATTATATCTACGGGGGAAGTCGGGTGGATGGCGTATAGCACCCCCGCAAAGTCGTAAGAAATAATGTGATGTGATATAGATACATTTATATGTTATTGAGAGATTTGAACACTTAGCAGGAAAAGCTTTAGGAGATTATGGGTTTAGTGTTAGCGAGAAGTGAAGAAAGGACTTTAGTCGATTTCTTAGTCACAAAAACCTAGAGTAAAGATTTGCATACACGCACATACATATACTCCCATACATTTACTTCCTTGTGCGTATTGGGGGCATATATATATTGGTATTCATATCCTTGGATGATGAGGATGTTATATGATACTTGGGAATGAGTCGATATGATCGGGCATGATGCCGTGAGATATTTAATATATGACCGAGATATGTCATGATGTTATAGCGGATCGTTGGACGATGATACCATATAGATGATGATATATATATGATAGTTGACATATGATCGAGATAAGAGATGAGATATGTTATGATATTTATAATGGATCGCTTGGGGGATGTATACTTGCATATGATAATATGTGTTGATGACATTGAATTGTATGAGGTTTTAGATCAGTAGCCAGATCATGATATTGTTGATGATATTAGTAGTGTACTCGACTTAGATCAGTACCCCTGCTCTCGATATGTAATGATGTGGATATCAGATGAATAATGAGATAAATATGATATTTGAACCGTACCCAGATTTGGGATGCCGTACGATAGATTTACCGTACGAGATATAGTTATGAGGATAGATCCGCACTCTTAACTCGAGGATGTCATATTAATTATTGTATCATACGGGATACTATTGAGGCGAGATCACCAACTACTATATATATATATATATATATATATATATATATATATATATATCGACTCAGACTTAGGTGGATTCCCTTACCCTTTTGACTGGGCTCGAGTCATACACATTTTCAAAAGTGGAGAATGAGTATTTAAATACCAAACCGTGTGACTCGTATATTGGGTATGTATATTTTTCAGTGTTGTTGTTACTACATCGCTTTCTGTATATTCATAATGCTTCATCGCATTGAATACTTGTGCATATGTTATCAGTAATTATCATGAAACCCTGCTGTCAGGACACCAGCACCATTACCGATGATGCGTATGTTCCACGTACACCTGCTTTGTAAGTCCACGTTGCTCACCCCGGTTCTTACGGGGAGGCGGAAACGGCAAAAAATGATGATTTGGCGCAAGGCAACATGGACTCAAAAGCATGGATCTTGGCTAAACATGAAACTAGTAAACAACTAGAGGTTTTAGCTACTATGTTGTAGAAAGTATACCTCACGGAACCGGTCCTTCGGGTCTTCATCCCGCTGTCCCACTCGTCCATCCAAGCTCCAAGCGTCGATCCGGACCTTGGACACCTCCGCGGCCTTCTTGAGTCGAAGACGATCCACCCGAGAGTTGTACACTAAGCTTCACCTCAAGCCAAGGCAACTAGGGCAAAGAGATTGCTAGTCTAAATGCCTTAGGTTGTGTAGAAGAGAAAGATGGAAGTGTTTGTCTATGTGGATTCTTTTTCTCTCAACACATGAGATCAAAAGAAGAGATCAAGAGGAGGAAGAAGAAGGAGAAAGTTTGCAACCATGGAGCTTTTCTTTTCTTCTCATTTCTAGAGAGAGAATCAGAATGGAATAATGAAAAAGGATTAAGCCAAATGAAATGAACCATGGTTGCAATAATACACTAATCTCATCATTACTAATCCTATCATGATAAAGTTGATGGCACATTGAATTGACCATTATCATAACTCAAGAATTATAAAGAAAATAAAAGAAGAGTGTAGATCCCTCTTGAAGGTCAATGGTCAACACGGTCAACGGGTCAACAAAGTCAAGAGAGGTCTAAGTGGTCAAATGGTCAATGCAATTAGCCATCACTAATCTATCACTAAAAGGATTAGAAAACAATGTCTCCGGCTCATAACGGTTTTGACCAAACGAATTGTCAAAACCCTAATGAGTGTGCCACATTACGGTTTTGGCCGAACCAACTGCCAAAACCCTAATGGGGCACCTCCTCCTTCATCGCTCCTCAAAACTGTGCATACACACCCGCATCCGCATTCCGTAGAATGCGAATGCACAAAAGACAAATCAAATCCATCTATGCAATACCAGGATCTGGCTTAAACCAAAGCCCACTAGTATTGCCTGCCCGAACAGCATACGCACACAAGTGCACGTAAGTGATCGTAGCCCTGCCGTAAAACCATACGGCCTCTACACGTTTCGTTCAGTGCAGGGAAACTCTCTGTATGGGACTCTAAAGACTCGATACTACGCTGGCAGTAGGTTTAACCACAGACCGCAAGCGGCACTAGCTGTACGTAACGGTCCCCAGGTAGATATCGATAAGAAGGCCGATGAGGTAAACCCATCCGAACTCCTACTGAGCCTGTATGTGACAATCTCCGTACAGTCCGGTTTGTTCATCTGATTGTTAGTGTATATGCCCTAGAGGCCATTACTGTATCATACTAGTTTGTATATTACTTAATGGAAGCTTGGGATATTCACCTTGTATAAACAATCTTGCTCAATATAGTAGTATGCTACTTGGTTTGTTTCTACTTCAATGTGTACTTGTGTTTATTTTACTATATCACTTATACGCATTAGTGGAGCCCTTAGGATCTTTGCTTGATTACCAGCGTTGTGATGGCAGTCACACTAGTGGGGGCTGGGTAATCTATAAGCACATCCTTATACAGGTCCCTAGTCGCAGGACTATCGAGACAGGGCATCGATACTCCGGAGTAGACTAGCGTATGCGCTTCTCATCCCAGTGTGGGAGATGGTCTGTCCCACAGCCATCAATACGTCGTACTGGAGATAGTATACGGGTGCTCGTTAGGTTACGAGTACACTGGACAGGACTCGTCGGGAACTGACAGGTTGGTATTATACCTATCGTCAGTCATCAGTTCCCAGGTGACATGAGTACAGCTTAGTCCGCTGACTTGACACTGGCACTTCGCCTTGAGTGTGTTCCCACTGCACTTTGATCACTACCCTACCACGGCTCAAAGGAGTCGTGCAAACAGGTGGTGGATGGGTGCAGTCCCGAAGCACTTGGAGGCAGTGCCGGTTAGACAGGATTCGTCTCTCCCGGTATTGGGGGTTGACATCGCGCTGTGTCTAGGAGAGCCATTACACGAGTAGTCCCTGGCCAGGGCAAGCGAGATATACTGGTAGGTTTCCAGTGTTATCTCAGGGTGTTTTGGGCTTCACTCCGACACGACTTGTACCGCTATTGGGGGACTGACGTTTTACCGCCCCCTAGGCCCGACATGCGATGTATCAGACGAACAGACCGGACTGTACGGAGACTGTCACATTCAGACTCAGTAGGAGTACAGATGGGGTTTCACCTCGTCAGCCTTCTTGTCGGCATCTACCTGGGGACCGTTACGCACAGCTAGTGCCGCTTGCGGTCTGTGGTTAAACCCACTGCCAGCGTAGTGTCGAGTCTTTAGAGTCCCACAATAGAGGGTATTCGCCTCTGGGCAAAACAGAGTAGAGGTCGCATGGTTTTGCGACAGGGTTCGTTCTCATCCGCGCACTTGTGCACGTTTGGAGTCCGGACGGATATTGCCAGCTGGCTCTGGTTTGAGCCGGATACTGGTATATGTTTTGGGGTTGCTTTTATCTCTCAGTATTCATGTTCCTCGGAACAAGAATGCAGGTGTGTATGCACAGTTATTTGAGGAGGAGGAAGATGATTTCCATTAGGGTTTCGGAACGGGTGCGTATGCACAGTTGACAGTCGTCTTTTTCCAAACCCTAATAGATTTATGAAATATCAATTAATAATAGTAATTAAATGGAATATTGTTATGGTTGATTATGTTGACTTGTTGACCATGGTTGAATGTTGACCACCATCATGCTTTGAAAGGATTCTCCTTGATTCATGCTTACACTCATTTATTGAAAGTATGATAGTGGTCATTCCAAATACAACCATCAACTATTTCATTTTTGAATTATTATTATTAATTAGATAATTCCTTTTCTTTTAGTCATGGTTGCAAAAGAAAAGAGCTTATTCTTTCATATCCATTCTCTCTCCTCACTTCATCTTCTTCTTCCTCTAGCTAAAGAGAACCCTTCTCATGTGTTGAGAATCCTTCTCTTTAAAAAGAAAAGCACCCTTTAGACACTCTCTACTCATTCTAGGTTCAAGGTTTAGCAAGCCGGAAACCCTAGTTCACTCAAAGCACGAGGAAGAGCCCAAAGGTTGAACTCTCGAGGTGGATCCATCTTCGACGGAAGAAGGCGACAAGAAAGAGAACCATCAACCTCTACAAAGTTTGAAGAAGAAGGAGTTCAAGTTTAGGTATAACCATCTCCATCCGAGTAGCTAACTCTCTTTAGCAAAGTATGCTAGTTTTAGTTTAGACACGATCCCGACCTTGTTTAGTCCATGTTGCCTCTTGCGATAAAAATTTGTTTTTTATACCGTTTCCGCCTCCCCGTAAGAACCGGGGGTCGCAATATGGACTTATACTGATACATCGCATGGCGGGCCTAGGAGGGCGGTGAGCGTCAGTCCCCTAATAACGGTACAAGTCATGTCGGAGTGTAGCCCAGAACACCCTGAGATAACACTGGAAACCTACCAGTATATCTCGCTTGCCCTGGCCAGGGACTACTTGTGTAATGGCTCTCCTAGACACAGCGCGATGTCAACCCCCAATACCGGGAGAGACGAATCCTGTCTAACCGTCACTGCCTCCAAGTGCTTCGGGACTGCACCCAACTACTACCTGTTTGCACGACTCATTTGAGCCATGGTAGGGTAGTAATCTAAGTACAGTGGGAACACACTCGAGGCGTAGTGATAGTGTCAAGTCGGCGGACTAAGCTGTACTCATGTCACCTGGGAACTGATAACTGACGATAGGTATAATACCAACCAACAGTTCCCGACGAGTCCTGTCCAGTGTACTCATAACCTAACGAGCACCCGCATACTATCTCAAGTAGGACGTACTGACGGCTGTGGGACAGACCGTCTCCCCCGCTGGGATGAGAAGCGCATACGCTAGTCTACTCCGGAGTAACGATGCCCTGTCTCGATAGTCCAACGACTAGGGACCTGTATAAGGATGTGCTTATGGATTACCCAGCCCCCACGAGTGTGAGCGCCATCACAACGCTGGTAATCAAGCAAAGATCCTAAGGGCTCTACTAATATGTATATAAGCGATATACTAAAAGAAACACATGCACATATTGAAGTAGAGACAAACCAAGTAGCATACTACCATTTTGAGCAAGATTGTCTATACAACTGTGAATATCCTAAGCTTCCATCAAGTAATATACAAGCTAGTATGATACAGTAATGGCCTCTAGGGCATATACACTAACAATCTCCCACTTGCACTAAGGCCATGTACTGGCGTATCGAAGACCTATCATCTCGATCAGCCGCTCGAACTGAGTCTGGGGTAGGGCCTTCGTGAGTGGATCTGCAGTGTTGTTCTCCGTATTTACTCTCTTCACCTCGATCTCTCGGCGATCTACGATCTCCCTGATCAGGTGGTACCTCCTCAAAATGTACCTGGACTTCTGATGGGACCTGGGTTCCTTCGCTAAAGCTATAGCTCCGTTGTTGTCGCAATACAGCGGTATTGGATCAACAATGGTAGGAACCACCTGAAGCTCCGTGAGGAACTTCTTCATCCAGACAGCTTCCTTTGCGGCATCGCAAGCAGCTATGTACTCCGCTTCCATGGTTGAGTCAGCAACGATCTCCTGCTTGGAACTCTTTCAGCAAACCGCCCCTCCATTGAGGGTAAAGACATAACCCGACATCGACTTGGAGTCATCCTTGTCACTCTGGAAGCTGGAGTCAGCAAAGGCCTCAAGCTGGAGGTCTTTTCTGCCATACACCAAGAACATCTCCTTAGTCCTTCTCAGGTACTTGAGAATGTTCTTTACCGCTATCCAATGTTTCTCCCGTGGGTTCGACTGATACCGGCTTACAACGCTCAATGTGTATGCTACATCTGGTCTGGTACACAACATCGCATACATTATAGAGCTTACCGCAGAAGCGTAGGGTATAATAGACATGCGATCCCTTTCCAAATCAGTCTTGGGAGACATCTCTTTGGAGAGGGTGATCCCGTGACAAGCCGGTAAATTACCGCGCTTGGAATCTTCTATACTGAATCTTTTCAGTATGGTGTCGATGTACCTTGACTGTGAAAGTCCCAACATCCTCTTAGATCTATCACGATAGATCTGGATCCCCAGAATGTAGTTGGCATCGCCCAGGTCCTTCATAGAGAACCTCTGCGACAAGAATCCTTTGACTGACTGTAGCATAGGAATATCATTTCCTATTAGGAGAATGTCATCCACGTACAAGACGAGGAATACTACAGTTCTCCCTACAATCTTACTGTAAATGCATGGTTCATCTGGGTTTTTGATAAAGTCGAATTCTTTGACAGTATCATCAAAGCAGATGTTCCAACTCCGCGATGCCTGCTTAAGTCCATAAATGGACTTGAGCAACTTGCACACTCTACCGCTGCTCCCACTCTGAATGAATCCCTCCGGCTGATCCATATAGACACACTCTTCCAAATTTCCATTTAGGAAGGCCGTCTTTACGTCCATCTGCCAGATATCATAATCGTGGAAGGCAGCAATGGCAAGAAGGATCCGAATGGATTTCAGCATAGCTACTGGAGAAAAGGTCTCGTCATAGTCCAAACCAGGTCTTTGACGAAAACCCTTTGCTACAAGTCTAGCTTTATAGGTCTCAACCTGCCCATCTACACCAATCTTCTTTCTGAAGATCCATTTGCAGCCTACGGGTTTTACCCCTTCTGGAGAAAAGTCCAAAGTCCAAACTTTGTTGGTGTACATGGACTCCATCTCGGCCCGCATTGCATCCAGCCATTTTACCGAGTCACCACTCTGAATGGCTTGCTGGAAGCTAGTAGGCTCACCATAATCCATGGTGCAATCCTCTCTATCCCCGTCTATGAGAAAACCGTAGTATCTCTCGGACGGATGAGACTGCCTACTACTCCTGCGGAGTGGCGCTGGGATGTCCGGTTCTCTTGAAACTTCTGGTTCTTCCAAGCTTTCAGTAATAGCTTGTGGTTCTGGAATTTCTTCCAGTTCTACTACGCTCCCACTTGCTTCTTTTTCTAAAAACTGATGTTCTAGAAAGTGGGCATGACGAGAAACAAAAACCTTTTGTTCCTCTGCGTAATAGAAAAAATACCCCCTAGAGTTCTTTGGGTATCCCACAAACTTACACAATACTGAGCGTGCCTCGAGCTTGTCCGCATGCTGCTTTTTTACAAAAGCTGGACATCCCCATATCTTCAGATACTTAAGACAGGGTTTCTTCCCACACCACATCTGATATGGTGTGGTAGGCACAGTCTTAGAAGGAACTTTGTTCAAAAAATATGCAGCTGATTCTAGTGCATAACCCCAGAAGGATCGCGGCAACTCAGCCTTACTCATCATGGATCGAACCATATCCAATAGGGTTCGATTCCTCCTTTCCGATACACCGTTGTGTTGTGGTGTGTATGGAGGAGTAAGCTGAGAGAGAATTCCATTCTCTTTTAAGTAGCCCAGAAACTCGGCACTTAAGTATTCACCACCTCGATCAGATCTCAGTGTCTTAATACTTTTGCCTGTTTGTTTTTCAACTTCATTCTTGTATTCCTGAAATTTCTCAAAGGCCTCGGATTTGTGCTTCATTAAGAAGACATGCCCATACCTAGAGAAATCATCTGTGAAAGTAATGAAGTATGAATAACCACTTCGCGCATGTGTAGACATTGGACCACACACATCACCGTGTATGAGTCCCAAGAGCTTGCTCGCTCTTTCTCCGTGTCCAGTGAACGGAGTCTTTATCATCTTTCCCATGAGACAAGATACACAAGTGGCATAAGACTGGTACTCGAACGGATCCAAGTATCCTTCTTTATGTAACTTTGTCAACCGTGTCTCATTAATGTGACCCAGTCTACAATGCCTTAAGAAAGTCTGATTTAATTCCGGAGACTTTCTTTTAAGTGTGTTCTGGACACTGAAGACCTGAGCTTGATTCAAAACGCATATACCGTATTTCAATGTACCTGACCCAATCAGTACTTGATTTAGGTGGATGTTTACTACATCGCTTACAAAAGTAAAATCATATCCTTCCTTAGAAAGTAAGGATACAGATATGATGTTACAAGTAGCACCTGGTACATAAAAACAGTCACGCAGAATCAATATCTGCCCAGTTGTCAGTCCTAGATGATATTCCCCTACGGATACAGCATACATGCTCTTTCCGTTAGCAACCCTGAGAGTCATATCACCTTTCCTGATAACCCTACGGTTTCTCAGAGCCTGTAACGAATTACAGATATGAGATCCTGATCTGGTATCCAATACCCAGGAAGTAGGGTTAACTGACATACAGTTCTCTATTACAAACACACCCGAAGCCGAAGCCACAACATGCTTCGAATTCTGGCTACTGGCTTTGCAAGCCATGCAATCCTTCTGCCAATGTTCATTCCCGTTACAATAGGAACATCCTTCTTTTACTACATCCACTCCCGAAACTTCTGCCCTTCCTTTTCTTTCTACTTCCCTGGTTTCCTTCAGGATAGTAGGTAGAGACTGTTGAACTAAGTCAGCATCTGACCCGTTCTTCAACGTGGTTTTCAGGTCCGAGAGCTCAAAAGAGCTGGTCTCTGTAAGGATGTTGCCCCTTACAGATGACCCGACAGCCAACCTCGCTGGAAGCAATTCGTTCGAGGTCTCATATCTTGCGATACGAGATTGCTCTCCATATAAAACTTTGTTATGGATAAAGATAGAAGCTGAGTCCATCTTCTCGTGCTGCCTCTGGTATATACCATCAACTGAGGCTAACACGAGGCACTTGGCTTTCGCACAGTCTTCTTCCGATGTCCTACGGATATCAATATCCGTGACAGGGGAAACTGGACCTGAGACGGCAGGGGTTGGATCAGTCAAGAGGTGTCCCAGCTCGTCATGGGCAATGGACATCTGGACAGACATTTGCCAGTCATAACAGTCAGATTCAGTCATTTTATTATCTAGATGTAACCTAGGTGCGGTCACTGGGTCGCTGCAATTAAGAGAGAGAGAAGAAAACACTCAGCATGATGCTCTTGCAAGTTTAGATTGGTTTTTAATTTATCTAAACAGGATGGCTCCCACTGTCTCTCGAATCCCTCCTCAAACCATAAAGGAAGAATTAGTCAGGATCAATCTCACCGTACAATACTTGCTTAACCGTTCAGCCAGGCCAGTGTCGGTACTTCGAGGGAGGTTTTCCAACGATTTCGCGAAGTTCCTTAATTAAGTAACCTCTTTTCCCTGTGGGCGTAGCCCCGCTAACACCTTTCTATACATCTACTTGGTTTATAGCATTGATCGTTAAGTGAGAAAGTTCCCGAGGAGTAGCATATACTCACAGTAGGATCGGGATCCAAATATCATCGCATGACAAAACTGAAGGAATCCTACCAGAATCATCACACTCCAAATGGTATGCAGCGCTAGCAAGTTTCAGTACTTTTGAAACTCCCGATGTGGATTTTTCCCCCATGCTCTTATGACCTTGACGAAGGCCAACATATCATAAGTCACATGTCAAGTTCTACCCGTCATTATCCTGGTTAATTTGAACCCACCTGTAAATACCCTTGACGAAGGCCAAAATAGTAGTACGACTGTCCCAAACCAACGCATCTATCTACGCTACAGATAAATATTCAGCAGCTACCAATCACTATGCCTTGGCGAAGGTCAAAATACATAGCTTGAATACTACTGAATATTTAAACGAAATGACGGAGGGCTACGAATGGTTTTGGCGAAACCGTGAACGTAGTGAACTTGATATAATCGATGGAACGAGATAGCTTTTAAAAGGGTGGTTCAAGCTCCGCGTTTAAAAGTTTAGTTTTGAAAAGAACCGAGTGGTTTTCAAAGTGTTCCAATCCACTTTTACTTGGTTTATTTTCTTGCATTAGTTCTTTTAATGCGTCCCATCATTTAATCCTACCATTGCAGAAAACAACCAAAATATAACGTACGCTTATGCTATTCGCATTCGCCACGGGGCCCCGTCATCACCCGTTAGGTTACTTAACTAACGACAGAGCGGGGGCTGGGCTAGCGCGGCTGTAAAACATAAGCAACGTCTAAATAGTTATAGTATATAAATATATAGCAATGATAGCCATTACAGATCACAGATGAACACTTTGGATATATTAGGAATCCGTGATTCGTTCGAGCCTGCAACGAAAAGCTGATTACACGGTCGCGATGAATAGCCAAACCCCACCCTAGACCCCTATGGGTGCGGCAAACTACCCGCCAAGTACCCGAAGCGAAGCAACCTCCCTCAACGCCGTGAGTAGGCCACTCGGCACTTCGAGATACCCGGTAGTTTGTGCACCCCACCTTGGGTCTATCCTAGGAGCAAAAACAGTAAAAAGAAATTATACAATGATGGCTACAACCCCGACCCGGTTGTGCGGCCAAACAAATAATATTACATCAATTTACAAATTTTACAATGAATGAAAGAAAAAGAAACTCTCATCTCACACCCATTCCCGGCTATTCATCCGCGACAATCCAACGAGTTCATATACACAAACCATCAACATTACAGATCACAGATATGTATAACCCCCACTAATCGACGTATAGCGATTAGCGGACGTTCAATACATATATCACATCACAGAAAATATGCATTAGCCAAAGTCTACGGAATATCGATCAAAATACGGATTTCTAACCACCCCAAAAGTCAATTTCCACTCTGGAAAATCTGGGTAGAAAAAACATGTATCAAAAATCCCAAAACAGCCAAACTAAAATATTGCACAAAATCGGATCCAGTGCCGAGTCAAAACGGCGGCGGAACCGCGGCAATGAGCATGTCTTTGCCGCAGAACAGCGGTCGTTTGATCGTTTCACTGGATCGTTTTTCTGCAGTGTTTTCACAAAACCCTGAGACAATTTTTCATATATTTTAAATCACTTTTAGAGCAGTATAAAAATCAACAGAAACTTGAGGTTTTGCGGACGTGTTTTGCTACTTTTTTCCGATCGATATTCTAAACACTTTGCTAACTTACTAGTTTATGTTTAGCTAGGCTCTGATACCACTGTAAGTCTACGTTGCTCACCCCGGTTCTTACGGGGGGGGCGGAAACGGCGAAAAATGATGATTTGGCGCAAGGCAACATGGACTCAAAAGCATGGATCTTGGCTAAACATGAAATTAGTAAACAACTAGAGGTTTTAGCTACTATGCTGTAGAAAATATACCTCACGGAACCGGTCCTTCGGGTCTTCATCCCGCTGTCCCACTCGTCCATCCAAGCTCCAAGCGTCGATCCGGACCTTGGGCACCTCCGCGGCCTTCTTGAGTCGAAGACGATCTACCCGAGAGTTGTACACTAAGCTTCGCCTCAAGCCAAGGCAACTAGGGCAAAGAGATTGCTAGTCTAAATGCCTTAGGTTGTGTAGAAGAGAAAGATGGAAGTGTTTTTCTATGTGGATTCTTTTTCTCTCAACACATGAGATCAAAAGAAGAGATCAAGAGGAGGAAGAAGAAGGAGAAAGTTTTCAACCATGGAGCTTTTCTTTTCTTCTCATTTCTAGAGAGAGAATCAGAATGGAATAATGAAAAAGGATTAAGCCAAATGAAATGAACCATGGTTGCAATAATACACTAATCTCATCATTACTAATCCTATCATGATAAAGTTTATGGCACATTGAATTGACCATTATCATAACTCAAGAATTATAAAGAAAATAAAAGAAGAGTGTAGATCCCTCTTGAAGGTCAATGGTCAACACGGTCAACGGGTTAACAAAGTCAAGAGAGATCTAAGTGGTCAAATGGTCAATGCAATTAGCCATCACTAATCTATCACTAAAAGGATTAGAAAACAATGTCTCCGGCTCATAACGGTTTTGACCAAACGAATTGTCAAAACCCTAATGAGTGTGCCACATTACGGTTTTGGCCGAACCAACTGCCAAAACCCTAATGGGGCACCTCCTCCTTCATCGCTCCTCAAAACTGTGCATACACACCGCATCCGCATTCCGTAAAATGCGAATGCACAGAAGACAAATCAAATCCATCTATGCAATACCAGGATCTGGCTTAAACCAAAGCCCACTAGTATTGCCTGCGCGAACAACATACGCACACTAGTGCACGTAAGTGATCGTAGCCCTGCCGTAAAAACATACGGCCTCTACACGTTTCGCTCAGTGCAGGGAAACTCTCTGTGTGGGACTCTAAAGACTCGACACTACGCTGGCAGTGGGTTTAACCACAGACCGCAAGCGGCACTAGCTGTACATAACGGTCCCCAGGTAGATGTCGATAAGAAGGCCGATGAGGTAAACCCATCCAAACTCCTACTGAGCCTGTATGTGACAATCTCCGTACAGTCCGGTCTGTTCGTCTGATACATCGCATGGCTGGCCTAGGGGGCGGTGAACGTCAGTCCCCTAATAGCGGTACAAGTCGTGTCGGAGTGTAGCCCAGAACACCCTGAGATAACACTGGAAACCTACCAGTATATCTCGCTTGCCCTGGCCAGGGACTACTTGTGTAATGGCTCTCCTAGACACAGCGCGATGTCAACCCTCAATACCGGGAGAGACGAATCCTGTCTAACCGTCACTGCCTCCAAGTGCTTCGGGACTGCACCCAACTACTACCTGTTTGCACGACTCCTTTGAGCCGTGGTAGGGTAGTAATCTAAGTACAGTGGGAACACACTCGAGGCGAAGTGACAGTGTCAAGTCGGCGGACTAAGCTGTACTCATGTCACCTGGGAACTGATAACTAACGATAGGTATAATACCAACCAACAGTTCCCGACGAGTCCTGTCCAGTGTACTCGTAACCTAACGAGCACCCGCATACTATCTCAAGTACGACGTACTGACGGCTGTGGGACAGACCGTTTCCCCCGCTGGGATGAGAAGCGCATACGCTAGTCTACTCCGGAGTATCGATGCCCTGTCTCGATAGTCCAACGACTAGAGACCTATATAAGGATGTGCTTATGGATTACCCAGCCCCCACGAGTGTGAGCGCCATCACAACGCTAGTAATCAAGCAAAGATCCTAAGGGCTCTACTAATATGTATATAAGCGATATGCTAAAAGAAACACATGCACATATTGAAGTAGAGATAAACCAAGTAGCATACTACCATTTTGAGCAAGATTGTCTATACAACTGTGAATATCCCAAGCTTCCATCAAGTAATATACAAGCTAGTATGATACAGTAATGGCCTCTAGGGCATATACACTAACATGCTTGCCGGCTCATACACATCATCATCGGTAATTGCCATGTCACGTACACTTTAGAAAATACTATTCATGGACATAGCTTGCTAGTTGATAGTTGCAACATGTTATTGCTTTCTTATGCTAGTTAGCTATTGCATTTATTGCATGACATCAGATGCATCCATATATTCATTGGTCATGCAGTATTATGGAGATTTATGCTAGTTTCAATTGTTATTGACGTGGTGACTTGATGATTTCGGATTCCTTTTGATATTTTCTGGATTTAAAAACTGCATGTGAAAGTTTTCTAAACTGATGAATTATTTTAAAGAGAAAAATCCAGTTTTCCTTGACATGTTGAATATTGTCCACCATGGTGTTTTCTCGGTTCTGAGATGTTTTGGAGACCCGATTCGAGGAGTTGGATGAACCGTCTCGGGTACATGGTGGGCCCGGTAAGGTACCCCGGGGCAAGAATCTCGAGTTGTAGACGATGAGCCCGGCAGGGGCAGACTGCCTACCGGTGATTTTACCTGGCGTGGAGAATATCCGGAGGACACCATTCGTGGTCGTATGATTGATGATATGGGCCGATCCGGACTGATGAAGCCCGAGGGATTGAGATATTGAGACTTGAGACACTGAGATATTGAGATTTGATGATACAGGCCAGTCCGGATAGCCGGAGCCTGAGGTATTGAGATACTGAGATTTATATTTTGTGTCGATGTTGGACACTGTTTTATCTGTCGATTTCGTTGATGATACGCGATTTATAAACATACAGAAATCTCATTAAATAAAGAAAACAGTTGTCTTATTCACGATGTATTCTGTTTCATTTGTAATGCATTCATGCATCATATATCTGATATGTTGCTATCTGAGGTACTGACACGAGCATGTAGTATTACACTTATACATAGATGGACCAGGATATTTATTTGAGGATATTACTTGATATGATCTAGGATAGCGTCAAGCATGCGATTTCTACTCGTAGATATTTTCTACTCTCGAGTAGACAACTCAACCCCGTTGTGTCATAGTTTCTTGCAGGTTTTGCCGTACAGGTTTCGTTGCGATTTTATTGGCACATTGTTCCTCCCGGGTGATTGCTTTGGTAGGTGGGTTCTTTTGTATCAGGACCACCATTGTATATTTATTATTTCAGTTGTATCTAGTAAACTCCATCAACCAGACTTGTATTATTTGATAGACATAGAAGACTAGTGTATATTCTTTCGACCTTAGAGTCGCACGCTGTATTATATGGTTTTTCTCTGGTTTTCTTGTTGATGTTGGATTTTTATCCTGAGTTTGATCCTCGCCCTTCGGCGTTGTATATTATATTTCTTGCTTGGTTGTGACCGTCAATTAACGAAGAGCTAGCTCCTGCTTGGGGATGCCTTTATTCTTTATATATGCTTTATCAGGTTTGTACCCATTTGGGGTCAGTTTTTACAAAGGAAACTCTGCCGAAATTTTCAGAAAAGACTTGAGATTTTAAAATGCATATTTCGGCTTATGTTGTTAAACTTCTTGCTTTAAAAATTGGTTTTTCCTTCACTCTACTGCTTTACTTGGTTTGGATTTCTGGGTTTTGGCTTATTTTGATTACGTACGGCTCGAGATGTTTCGTAGTTTAAGTGCCGGTCATGTTCTATACTTTTCGGGTAGTGACAAAGTTGGTATCAGAGCATTAGATTTTACCTTCTGAGTGTAGGATGACCCTTGGTTGATGGAGTAGGTGACTCAAGTAAAGTGACGTACCGTATGTATGTTCCGCGGCATACTTACGATACGATACTCCGTTTAAGGAGCCTTAGGATGTACATTTCCTTGTACCGTATTATATTCATTCCTATGATCTATCCTCATCAGTACCAGTTTATGGTTTTGTTATCACGGTTGTACGGGCGTGGAGAGCTACGGATAGAGTTGCGGTCAGCACGAGCTCGTAACGGACGAGGACTGACCAGGGCATGATTCTAGGAACATATGATTGCATAGAGACGTCGTTTTATTGTGTTTTCACGCCATGAGCGTTTGATGGATCGCTATTACGAGATTTCTCGGACGTGCAGATCAGTACCAGAGGATTAGGACACTGTTAGAGGCCAGCCAAAACGTGATGACCGTCTATGCACCGTATTTTGATGATTTAGGCACTGTTCGGCGTGCAGACGAATGAGCCAGTTGTTGCTGTGAATGAGGAGATATCTCCCTAGATGTTTGGAGCTAATGCTGCACGAGCTATACTTCGAGATATGATAGAAGATCGCTAGTCACCAGAGATGAAAGACTAGGACATGTGATTCATTGCCTACCCCGATGCGAGGTCATCAGATTGATTGATTCCAGCTAGAGACGACTTCACGCTGACACGTTGAGAGTCGATATAGGCAATCGAATGCCAGGAATCCATTTTCCAAGTTTAAAGTATTCGGTAAACAATGCAAGTAATTCTACGGACCCTCTAGAAGAATGAAACCCTAACTCGACATAATGACCATGGAATGCCGGTGAACCTTAAGGTTTGCGGCAGTTCAGCGGTGCCTTTAGTGAGGCTTGGGTTTGCCCTTCTACGGTTGGTCCATAGGTGCTGTGGCATGTATTCGATACTATTAAACTGTACCCAAGATGTTGAGATCTTGGGGGATTATGGAACCTCGACGAATCGATCGAAAAGTTCGACATCATTCGGATATCAGGTGATGGGATACATTGCTTAGGAGACTCCAGATACGAGTATAGCCGTTGGAGCACAGTCAATTCAGCCACGAGGAGACGAGTCCGAATCAGTCGACATTGGAGAAAAGTGGAGTAAGAGGTTCGTACGAGATCGTGATGAGAGGACGTTCCACTCCGCTGACATCAGAGATGTGATATGCAAGCAGTGGCATTGACTATGGATATACCTTACAGGAGGAGTCGTGATGAGTATGCAGCCGTTCCGGAACAAGAAATAGATATAGTAAAGATGATGACTTCCGGGCAGTTCGGCAGCAACAAGATTTGGGGAGAGATCTTGACAGGACCTTTCTGGAATACTATACGAGAAGACTTGGACCCAGAATCAGTCATATTGCACACACCCAGCAGGCCAGAGTTCTGTATCGTCGACGAGATATGTTATGAGTGACCACGACAGTTGGCCAGAGTCTCTTAGAGGATGTGCTTGAGCGGGACAATTCCGCCATACTTGATTTCAGTATTCTGGGCGATCTATTCGCATGATTGAGTTTTGATGATTGGGCTTTATGGTATTGTTTTCGTGCACCATGGCTGCACCTACTGAGTATTTACGTTTTGTGGATAGTTATTGCACTTGATATATGCTTTATACACTGTTGTGTTGATTTATGATTTGTGCAGGTTTATTGCACTTGATTCAGTTTTGTGCTTTGCCTGCACATGTTTATGATTTCATGGATTGTATACAGATGATTGATTTTTGTGCAGGTGTATGCACTCGATTTGGTTTTTGCACTCGGTATAGCTTACATGTGCTTGCAGTGCATGGATACGTGTTTTGTGCACGCAGTTGTACGCGTTTATGTTTTATACACCTTGGCACACTCGGCGTTGCTTTTTATACGCATTTGAGTTATTGATGCATTTCCGTGAACTTTTTTCACCCGAATTATATTTTGTGCAGTTGTTTCACTAGGTTTTTACGCTGTGCATTGTTGCACCATATTGTATTTCGTGCACTGGATGCACTGTATTTGATATTTCATGCACTGGATGCACTGTATTCGGCATTTCGTGCACTGGATGCACTGTATTTGGTATTTCGTGCACTGGATGCACTGTATTCGGCATTTCGTGCACTGGATGCTCTGTATTTGCTATTTCGTGCACTGGATGCGCTGGAGTTGGTATTTTGTGCACTTGATGCACCATATTTGTATTTTTGTGCGATTGTTGCACTGTATTGTATTTCATGCACTGGACGCACCGGATTCATATTTCGAGCATTTGTTGCACCAGCTAGGTATTTTGGCCATACTTGATTTCAGTATTCTGGGCGATCTATTCGCATGATTGAGTTTTGATGATTGGGCTTTATGGTATTGTTTTCGTGCACCATGGCTGCACCTACTGAGTATTTACGTTTTGTGCATAGTTATTGCACTTGAGATATGCTTTATACACTGTTGTATTGATTTATGATTTGTGCAGGTTTATTGCACTTGATTCAGTTTTGTGCTTTGCCTGCACATGTTTATGATTTCATGGATTGCATACAGCTGATTGATTTTTGTGCAGGTGTATGCACTCGATTTGGTTTTTGCACTCGGTATAGCTTACATGTGCTTGCAGTGCATGGATACGTATTTTGTGCACGCAGTTGCACGCGTTTATGTTTTTTACACCTTGGCACACTCGGCGTTGCTTTTTATGCGCATTTGAGTTATTGATGCATTTTCGTGCACTTGTTGCACCCGAATTATATTTTGTGCAGTTGTTGCACTAGGTTTTTACGCTGTGCATTGTTGCACCATATTGTATTTCGTGTACTGGATGCACTGTATTTGATATTTCATACACTGGATGCACTGTATTCGGCATTTCGTGCACTGGATGCACTGTATTTGATATTTCGTGCACTGGATGCACTGTATTTGGTATTTCGTGCACTGGATGCACTGTATTCGGCATTTCGTGCACTGGATGCACTGTATTTGATATTTCGTGCACTGGATGCGCTGGAGTTAGTATTTTTTGCACTTGATGCACCATATTTGTATTTTTGTCCGATTGTTGCACTATATTGTATTTCATGCACTGGACACACCGGATTCATATTTCGAGCATTTGTTGCACCAGCTAGGTATTTTGTACATTGGTTGCACCGGAATTATACTCCGTACCTTGGTTGCACCCGATTTATGTCTTTGAGAATTTGTGTTACCAGATTTGTATTTTGTACGTGTCTGCACTTGATGTTTGTTTTCATGCATGTTACTGCACTAGATATTTTTCACGGACTTACGCGCTTGGGTTGGATTTTTGCGCATATTAGGCGCTTAATATTGGATTTTGTGCACACCGGATACACTCGATTGGGATTTCCATTCGTGCATGTTAGTTGCACTGGATTGAGATTTTGTACACCACAGTTGCACTTGATTTTGATTTGATATCATTCAAGATGTTGATTTTGATTCCATGACTGATATTTTGAGCGATTTATTTGCATGATTGAGATTTTGTGAACCATAGTAGCACTTGACTTTGATTAGATGTCATTTGAGATAGTGATTTTGATTCCATACCTATGGTAGGCATGTGATTTGACTTGTGCTTTCGGCATATTTTTCATGCACTTTTAGTATTTGATTTGATTTGTGCATGCTGATGCACATGGTTGTCAGATTATATACCGCGGTATACCTGATTTGGATTGAGGTTTATTGTATACCGTCGATTTCGATTATGATATTGAAGTTGATTTCATGCACTCTGTGCATTTGATTTGGATTCTTGCGTATAATTGGCGCGCTTGGATTGGATTTTGCGTATGTTCGGCGCTTGATATTGGATTTCATGATTTCGTACATGTTGGATGCACATGATTTAGATTTATTCGTGCATGATGGATGCACCTGATTTGGATTTTCGCGCATGTTGGGCGCAAGTTATGAGATGTGATTTTGGTGCACACCAGATTCACTAAATCGGGTTTCCTTGTGCATACCAGATGCACCTGATATTACAGTCAGGCACACCCGTTGCCCATGACAGGTGTTTTGTGCACACCCGCTGCACTTTTCGTTGTTTCTCTGCACATATATGGCACACTCAAGGATTTTTATTTTTCCGTGCACACCAAACACACGCGGCATTCTTATGAATATTTTGGGATTGATTTCTTATGGAGCAGTACGTTTCCTTTTTTATGATATTTCCTATTTGGTATAGTAGCTGAGCATGACTAGTCAGAGGACAGTACCTGGATATATTTTGCATGCATTGAGAGTTATCGAAGGGATTTGATTGAAATTATTTTCTGACGTGTATATGTAAAAAGTATCGACAATCAAAAAATTATATTTACCGCAATCAAACTACGGTGTCGGTTGTAGTGTATGAATGAGTGCGGATCGTCCGTAGGGATTTCACGATTCGTTTGTATTATGATATGCTTGAAATGAAATGTTAAGCAACAATAAACGAAAACATGATTCAAGAATGATTTGTATTAGAGTGTCACTATTCTATATTCAAGAATCAAGAAACTATAAACAATCAAGAATCGGTGTTTTGATAATATTTCCAATCAACAATCAAGAAATAAGAGAGGCTCGTAGGAATCGATCGGGTCGATAGTCGTGATGTAATCTAAAGATATCGTGTTCTTGTCCTTCGAAGAATTGATACTAGATTGATGATAATCGACGAGAGTTGGGGCTTCCTCGTGAAACTAGTGTTTCATCTCATAACCCTTGTTCTTTCATCGATATCATTCCTTTTCTAGCCTCTACCAAATTCAAGAAACGATCCAAACTCCCCAATTTCAAACGATGTTAATCAAGAACGCATCGAAACAAAATGGGTCGTCGTTTCTTGAACTTGCTAGGGTTTACAAAACTCGTGGGACTCAAGAATCGATTAAAGCTATGTTACATCATCATTCTATTGACCGTCTCGACTCCTCGACGAGCGGAGTTTTATTCACACATCAACACAAAGACAATATTAAAGATTTGTAAAGAATTCATGATGCAGAAATTAAAGAAAGCAAGATAAAAGAAATATCACCTTTATTTATCTCAACAATTTTGATTACATTTGCTTCAAGAACTACAAGAAGAAGAATCTAGATTGTTGATAGGGCGTCGCTCGGCTTCGTGAGTCGTGGATCGGCTTCGGATCGCTTGCTCCGTTGAAGATCGGCTTCGCTCGTAAAGGTTGTCGGGCTTCTTGCTTAATGGGTACTCGGGATTCTTAATGTTGGCTTGGATTAGGGGTAGGGTTTCCTTTCACAAGAGTTGTGAAGGAAGAAGAAGATGAGGAAAGAGATGGGCTAAAGAAAATGAATCACACCCTCTCTTTTTGATATTTGTAGATTTTTCTAAGATTTCCAAAAAGATGTTTGATCCTTGAGTTTAGGGTCTATTTATAGAACTCCCAAACCCTAGGTCTAGGTTTGAATTGGAACTTTCCCTCCCAAAGTTTGTTGAAAGAGTTTGTTAGGAACTAGCTTAGGGTTTAAGCTAGGGTTTAGGGAAAGTTCTAGAATGATTAGGCTAGTTTAGTGAAACTCAAGGTGTTTGCTGATCTGGTAGAAGTATCTGGAGTCTTCTGGAAAATGTTATGCATTTTTGAACTGTAGACTTTTATGTAGGAGTTATGCACCAAATTTTGCTTGATGAAGTCACCAATGAGCCGCGGATGCGCGGCACAAGAAGGCTATGGCCGCGGATCCGCGGCCATGTGGGGTCCTTGGGATCTGGGTCTTCTGCTGTGGTCTTGTACTTCTGTTTGGGCTTTTCTATGATGTTTTGATTTGTATTTTCCCTTCTGTGTTGATACCAGATTTGAGTTTAGTGAGTTGACGTATCCTTTGAGCGGTGTAATGATCGAGCAAGCATCTCTTTTCCTACACAGACTACGAAACACGGGTTGCAAGATATAGAAAATATGCCATGTAATGAAATGCAGTCAATTTCCCTAGAAATGCTGGTTTTAAGGTCGAATACATGTAATCTGATATTTTGCGACCAATTTGCTAATATGTGAATTATGAATACCGTACACTTCTATATGGATGCAAATGATAGGGAAATTGCCGATTAAAATATGCAATATTTTCGACTGATCAAATACCCCCAAACTTAATTTCGATCGTCTCGAGCGAATGTTTTATTAAAAAGAGTAGAAAATAAAGAAAGAGAAAAACTAACTAGCACACTTTCGTAGGCAACACGATTGCACTGAGCATGTGCAACAAGCCTTTAAACCTCTAGGTGTCCCTAGTAGGAGGAGTGTTGTCTCCTGAGGGTTTTCAGCGGATTGCACCCACAAAATCCAATAATAAAAGAAAGATCATGAATAGTACATTTAAAGAAAAGAATTTGTAAAAGAAAGACTTTGAAAATTAGGGTTTCCAACTAAGCTAGCTTTTCGGTTGTCATGAGCCCTATCTTAATGGTCATGAAAAGATGTTAGAAATCACGTTCTCCCTCAATAAAACATCGTCTTATTCTTCATTCCTATCTTTATTCCAAAACATCTATCATATCACCCTGCGTGTGTGTAAAGACATCCCTACACCCGGAGAATTCAATTCAAGCTATCATACTCTTGCCCATCAGCCTCAGTACTTTTTGATAAACGAGATTGCTCACACACTTTCATGCGACCGTTAATACTTCTTGAGGTACTAACCGACCGATTACTCCTGTGCTTGCATGCTTGGTGTATTTTCCTTATCTTGCACCACCTCAGGCATAGCAGTGACTCCCAGACCAGTTGGCCTTAGGGCACTAGGTGAAGAAGAACCCTTTGATATATATTTTTATTGCCCTCGGTGATAACAAAACCAGTGTCCATTTTTCTCACCACTTTTAAAATATTTTTTTTTCATACTTTTGGCTTTAAGACAAAAGCATTTCAAGGTATCCTCTACTATCCCAGGCTTTAAGACGTGTGTAAGTGCGAATAGCAGGGTAGCAACGTTCAAAATGTTTGGCTTCAAGAATAGAAACTATTTTTCAGACTTATTTTTATCCTCAGATTAGTGACGTCCTTCATCTTACTAACCCTTGGGACAACGGCTCATAACTACTTATTACTAGTTCGTATAAGAAAACTTCTAATTTTCTTAGTTTTCTAAAATTTTTCTAATCTCATGGATGTAATTTTTCACTATCTAAACTTTCATTATCTTATTTATATACAAAAAAGTGTAAATATTAAAATTATTTTTATATTTGAAAATTTTTAAATTTTTATGGGTTTTGAAAATTTTTAAATTTTTATAGATTTTTAAAAGAAATGTTTTGTGCTTATGCAGATGATATGCAAATGATGCAAAAATAAGCACAAACCTCCCCCAAACTTGTTTTCAACAGTGTCCTCACTGTTGCCGACAGTTATACCTACAAAAATCTGTAAGACTGGATGGGATTATTAGTGGGGGCAAAATATAGAAGTGAAGAACTTCCCCCAAACTTATCTTTTACTCACCTTCATTCAAAAGATGATGCAATGATATACTGGACATGAAGGTGAGACGGAGGAATTTTTAATCAAAATAAACTGGCTCTTGTAAGAACAAGAGCTCCTCCGTGGGGTCAGTGGAAAAATACGGCTTTAATCTATATCCATTAATTTTGAAAACAGTGCCGTTTTTAACATTTTCAACTTCTACTGCCCCGTGCGGGTATACAGTCCGCACAACAAAAGGTCCCTTCCAACGAGATCGGAGCTTACCCGCGTGAAGGTGTAATCGTGAATCATAAAGAAGGACTTGTTGACCAGGTAAAAATGTTTTCCTTACAATGTTTTTATCGTGAAAAACCTTAGTCCTATTCTTTGTGATTACAGCATTATCATAAGCTTCATCGCGGAGTTCGCTTAGCTCGTTAAGTTGCAGCTTCCAAAAGTTGCAAGCAAGGTTTAAATCAAAATTTATTTCTTTAATGGCCCACAATGCTTTATGTTCTATCTCAACAGGTAGATGACATGCTTTTCCAAACACTATCCTATATGGAGACATCCCTAGGTCGGTCTTATATGCAGTTCGGAATGCCCAAAGAGCATCCGTCAGTTTGGTCGACCAGTCTTTTCTATTCTTAGCAACAGTTTTCTCCAGGATAAGTTTGATTTGTCTATTTGAGATTTCAGCCTGCCCGCTTGTTTGGGGGTGATAGGGTGTAGAAAGTCGGTGGTTGATTGAATATTTCCGCATCAGAGTCTCGAAAGACCTGTTGCAGAAGTGTGTCCCATTATCGCTAATAATAGCGCGTGGGTGTCCAAATCGCGAGAAGATATTCTCTTTCAAGAACTTAATGACAACTTTCTTGTTATTAGTGCGACTTGGAATGGCTTCTACCCACTTTGAGACATAATCAACCGCCAGCAATATGTACAGATTCCCAAAGGAGTTGGGAAAAGGACCCATAAAATCTATGCCCCAAACATCAAACATTTCAACAACCAGAATGGGTTGCTGAGGCATTTCATTCTTTTAGGATATTCTACCCGTATACTGACATTGTGTACAGGTTTTGCAATGTTCAAATGCATCCTTGAATAAGGTCGGCCAATAAAATCCACATTGCAAAACCTTTTCCGCTGTCTTTCTAGGACCAAAGTGACCCCCAAAGGCCTGATCATGACAAAAAGAAAGAACACTCTTGAACTCTTCATTCGGGATACACCGGCGAATGATCTGATCAGGACAATATTTAAACAAATAGGGCTCGTCCCAGTAAAAGTGTTTTACTTGGGATAGAAAGCGGTATTTGTCCTGTCTTGACCAATCGCTGGGTATAAGTCCCGTGGCATGATAGTTCACGATATCCCTGAACCATGGTTCAGCGGATACGCTCAAGAGTTGCTCGTCAGGAAACGAGTCATCGATCGGCAGGGTCACAGGAGAAGAAATGATGCGTGAAAGGTGGTCAGCTACTACGTTTTCACATCCTTTCTTATCTTTGATAACAAGATCGAATTCTTGTAAAAGAAGGATCCAACGTATTAGTCGACCTTTTGCATCTTTCTTTGCCAAAAGATATTTTAAAGCGGAATGGTCAGTATACACAACTATAGGTGAGCCGATTAAGTAAGGCCTGAATTTTTCTAATGCAAATACAACCGCTAAGAGTTCTTTTTCTGTGGTTGTATAATTGATTTGCGCATCATTCAGGGTCTTACTAGCATAGTAAATCACGTGTGGCATCTTTTCAATGTGCTGTCCTAAGACTGCACCTACAGCAAAATCAGATGCGTCACACATCAGCTCAAAAGGGTAGTCCCAGTTTGGTGATGATAAAACGGGGGCTGAAGTGAGTGAGTGTTTAAGTGAGTCGAAAGCTGTCTCGCAATCCGAGTCAAAGTGGAAGGTCGTATCCTTGGCCAGGAGAAGAGTTAAAGGTCTAGCAATTTTGCTAAAGTCCTTAATGAATCTCCTATAAAAGCCCGCATGGCCAAGGAAAGAGCGAATATCTTTGACGCTTTTGGGATGAGGGAGGTTTTGAATGACATCTATCTTAGCTCTGTCAACCTCCATGCCTTTCTGTGAAATGACATGTCCAAGGACAATTCCTTCTTGGACCATAAAGTGGCATTTTTCCCAGTTCAAAGTCAAGTTCTTCTCTTTGCAACGAGTAAGAACAGCGTCAAGATTCGCTAGGCATTCAGAAAAAGAATCTCCAAAAATCGAAAAGTAGTCCATAAAGATCTCCAGGAAATTCTCTACCATATCAGAGAATATCCCCATCATACACCGCTGAAAGGTAGCGGGAGCATTGCATAACCCGAAGAGCATGCGACTGTAAGCAAAAGTACCAAAAGGACAAGTAAAAGTGGTTTTATCTTGATCCTTTTTGGCGATGGGGACCTGATTATAGCCTGAGTAACCGTCCATAAAACAATAGTACTGTCGTCCTGCTAAGCGTTCCAGCATCTGATCAATAAATGGTAGAGGAAAATGATCTTTCCTCGTAGCAGCGTTGAGTTTTCTATAATCGATGCATACACGCCACCCAGTTTGGGTGCGTGTCTGAATCAACTCATTCGCCTCATTTGTGATAACTGTGATGCCGGATTTCTTAGGAACGACGTGTATAGGACTTACCCACTGGCTATCGGAGATGGGGTATATAATACCACTATCTAAGCATTTGACGATCTCTTTCATGACCACCTCCTTCATGACGGGATTTAACCGACTCTGTGGTTCTCGTGTTGGTCTGGCATCATCCATCACATGTATATGATGTTCAACTATCAAGGGACTAATCCCTTTGATGTCCGCCATACTCCAACCAAACGCCTCTTTGTTAGATCTCAATACCGATAAAAGTGCATTCTCTTGCTCTGATGCAAGAGAAGCGGAAATTATGACCGGTAAAGACTCATTCTCACCTAAATATGCATATTTAAGGTGAGAAGGTAAAGTTTTTAGATCTAACTCGGGCGGAGAAATGATAGAAGGAGGTATCATAGATTGATTTTTGGATTTACAAAGAAGTTCAGAGCCTGTGAAAGATAAAGACTCGGGTGGAGAAAAGTCAGAAGTGCAGGACTCAAGTGCAGGTAAAGTGTCCTCACTAAGATCAAGCATGTTAGTGTATATGCCCTAGAGGCCATTACTGTATCATACTAGTATGTATATTACTTGATGGAAGCTTAGGATATTCACAGTTGTACAGAAAATCTTGCTCAATATAGTAGTATGCTACTTGGTTTGTCTCTGCTTTAATGTGTATATGTGTGTTTATTTATTATATCACCTATACGCATTAGTAGAGCCCTTAGGATCTTTGCTTGATTACCGGCGTTGTGATGGCGATCACACTCGTGGGGCTGGGTAATCTACAAGCACATCCTTATACACATCCCTGGTCGTGGGAGTACCGAAATAGGGCATCGATACTCCGGAGTAGACTAGCGTATGCGCTTCTCATCCCAGCACGGGAGACGGTCTGTCCCACAGCCGTCGGTACGTCGTACTTGAGATAGTATGTGGGTGCTCGTTAGGTTACGAGTACACTGGACAGGACTATTCGGGAACTGATGGTTGGTATTATACCTATCGTCAGTGATCAGTTCCCAGGTGACATGAGTACAGCTTTGTCCGCTGACTTGACACTGTCACTTCGCCTTGAGTGTGTTCCCACTGTTCTTTGATTACTACCCTACCATGGCTCTACTGAGTCATGCAAACAGGTAGTAGTTGGGAGCAGTCCCGAAGCACTTGGAGGCAGTGACGGTTAGACAGGATTCGTCTCTCCCGGTATTGGGGGTTGACATCGCGCTGTGTCTAGGAGAGCCATTACACGAGTAGTCCCTGGCCAGGGCAAGCGAGATATACTGGTAGGTTCCAGTGTTATCTCAGGGTGTTCTGGGCTTCACTCCGACATGACTTGTACCGCTATTAGGGGTCTGACGCTTGCCGCCCCCCTAGGCCCGACATGCGATGTATCAGACGAACAGACCGGACTGTACGGAGATTGTCACATACAGACTCAGTAGGAGTTCGGATGGGTTTACCTCATCGGCCTTCTTATCGACATCTACCTGGGGACCGTTACGTACAGCTAGTGCCGCTTGCAGTCTGTGGTTAAACCCACTGCCAGCGTAGTGTCGAGTCTTTAGAGTCCCACACAGAGAGTTTCCCTGCACTGAGCGAAACGTGTAGAGGCCGTATGGTTTTACGGCAGGGCTGCGATCACTTACGTACACTTGTGTGCGTATGATGTTCGGGCAGGCAGTACTAGTGGGCTTTGGTTTAAGCCAGATCCTAGTATTGCACGGATGGATTTGTTTTGTCTTCTGCGCATCCGCATTCTACGGAATACGGATGCAGGTGTGTATGCACAGTTTTCTGGAGCGATGAAGGAGGAGGTGCCTCATTAGGGTTTTGGCAGATGGTTCGGCCAAAACCGCTATGTGGCAGGCTCATTAGGGTTTTGACAGTTGATTCGGTCAAAACCATTTTGAGGCCGACTCATTAGGGTTTCGACAGTTCGTTTGGTCAAAACCATTATGAGCCGGGGACATTATTTACTAATCCTTTCCTTGATAATTTTGTTATGGCTAATTACATTGACCATTTGACCATCTTGACTTTGTTGACCTTTTGACCAAAGTTGACTTGGATCTTCTTAGAAGATCTAAAGTATTCTTTGGTTTTCTTTTTATTTGGTTATGATAATGGTCATGTCATTTGTAGCCATCACCTTTATCTTGATGGGATTAGTAATGATGATGTTTGTGCATTATTTGCAACCATGGTTGTTTTTCTTTTGTTCATAATATTATTCTCATTCTCTCTCTTGTAATGAGAAGCTCCATGGTTGCTAGAAAATCTCCTTCTTCCTCCTCCTCTTGTTTTGATCTTTTGATCTCATGTGTTGAGAGATAAAGATTTCACAAAGACAAAGCCATCCCTTCATCACTTCTACACATCCTAGGGCTTTTAGATTAGCTATCTCCTTGCCCTAGTTACCTCGGCTTGAGGTGGAGCTCGGTGTACATCTCTCGGGTGGATCGTCTTCGACTCAAGGAGGCCGCGGAGGTGACCGAAGTCCGGATCAACCATTGAGCAAGCAAAGAGAAGAACAACAAGAAGAGAAGGACAACAAAGAAGAAAGACAACAAGAAGAGAAGGAGTTCAAGTTGAGGTATAACCACTTTGCCGAGTAGTTAACTCTTCTTTGCAAGTATGCTAGTTTAGTTTAGCAAAGATCCGGCTTTTACGGTCCATGTTACAAAGTTTAGAAAAATTTTGATTTACCGTTTCCGCAACCCCGAAAGTACCGGGAGAGGTAACGTGGACCTAACAGTGGTATCAGAGCCTAACTAAACATAAACTAGCTTGGTAGTAAAGTGTATCGAAGTTCGAAACGGAAAAATCGAAAAAACCAAGTTACAAAAATCTGAGTTTCTGTTAAAACATTTTCTGGTCAAAACAAAATTTGTTATATTCCAAAAATCATCTCAGGGTTTTTATAAGAAACCCACCAAAAACGAGACAGTGACTCCACCAATGCGCCGCGTTTCCGCGGCAATAGCAAGCTATTGCCGCGGAACCGCGGCCAACTTGGTGAGTCACTGCATCGTTTTTGGTGCAGTTTGTTTCTGACATGGTTTTAGGATTTTTCAGATATATTATATGTGCCCAGATTTTCCAGAATAGAAATTTGTTTTTGGGGGCCTATAATTCCGTATTTTTTCCGAACTTCAATATACTTTGACTATAAAGGTTATATCTGTGATGTTCTTATGTATTGAACGTCGGCTAATCGCTATATGATGATTAGTCGGGGTTATACATATTTGTGATCTGTGATTGTTGTTGTTGGAATGTGTATATGAACTCGTTGGATTGTCGCGGATGAATAGCCGGGGTGGATGTGAGATGAGATTTTCTTTTTCTTTCATTCATGTAATAAATTTGTAAATTGATGTAATATTATTTGTTTGGCCGCACAACCGGGTCGGGGTTGTAGCCGTCATTGTATAATTCTTTTTACTGTTTTTGCTCCTAGGATAGACCCATGGAGGGGGTGCACAAACTACCGGGTATCTCAAAGTGCCGAGTGGCCTACTCATGGCATTGAGGGAGGTTGCTTCGCTTCGGATACTTGGCGGGTAGTTTGCCGCACCCGTAGGGGTCTTGGGTGGGGTATTGGCTATTCATCGCGACCGTGTAATCCGTTTTTCGTTGCAGGCTCGAACGAATCGCGGGTTCCTAGTATATCCAAAGTGTTCATCTGTGATCTGGATTGGCTATCATTGCTGTTATATATAATAACTATTTAGGCGTTGCTTATGTTTTACAGCCGCGCTAGCCCAGCCCCCGCTCTGTCGTTAGTTAAGTAACCTAACGGGTGATGACGGGACCCCGTGGCGAATGCGAATGGCATAAGCGTACGTCATATTTTGGTTGTTTTCTGCAATGGTAGGATTTAAATGATGGGACGCATTAAAAGAACTAATGCAAGAAAATAAACCTAAAAGACGTTGTTGGAACAATTTTTCAAAAAGCTGTTATTGCAAGGACGTTCATTTTTGTTTTGCATCGCGGTATTCGGTTATGAATGCCCAGCACCACAGTCGACGAGGCAAGGGCCGAAATCCCTTCACCGGGAGTGACCCCTTGGACAAAAGTTTGCGTCAGGGTAATAACTTCACTATAGTCGATTATTCTTGCTTTGCATCGAGGTATTCAATTTGGAATATCCTGCACCTCATTCGACGAGGAAAGAGCCGAGATCCCTTCACAGGGAGTGACCTCTTTAGCAAAAAGTTTTCGCCACTATATTTTTAAAAAAGGTGTATCACGTTCCTTCAACAATATCAAGTTCATTACGTTAACGGGTTTTCGCCAAAACCCAGTCGTAACCCTCCGTCGTTTCGGATTAATATTGCTTAGTATTTGTGCTACGTATTTCGTGCTCAGCCGAGGCGTAGTGAACGGTAGCTATGTAATATTTTTCCGTAGGATACAAAGTGATTGGTTAGGACAGTCGTGCGGTCATTTTGGCTCAGTCAAGGACTCGTACGGGTGGGTCTAATGCAGTCAAGATAATGACGGGTTGAACTTCACTAGGATCTTTTGATATGTTGGCTCAGTCAAGGTCACTTGGATCCTAGGGGCAAAAACCATATCGGGAGTTTCAAAAGAACTGAAACTTGCAGATTTAGCATACCTTCTGGAGTGTGGTGACTAGAGTGGATTCCATCTAGGTTATCACACAATGACAGTTGGATCCCGATCCCACTGATGAGTTGGTTTACTCTCGGGAGATTATTTCACTTAACGATCAATGCTATAAACCTAGTAGGTGTCTAGAAAGGTGTTAGCGGGGTTACGCCCCCAGGGAAAAGAGGTTCTTTAATTAAGGAACTTCGCGAAAGCGTTGGAAAACCTCCCTCGAAGTACCGACACTAGCCTGGCTGAAAGGTTAAGCAAGTATTGTGACGTGAATTAAAACCCGGCTAGTTCTTCTTTTAAAAAAGGTTTTAAGAAGAATTTGAGGAAACAGTGGGAGACATCCTGGTTAGATAAATTAATAAACCAATCTAATCTTGCAAGAGCATACGCTGAGTGTTTCTTTTCTCTCTCTCCAGGCAGCAACCTTTTCACGCCCTAATCAAGATAATAAAATGTATCGCTTGACCGATCCGAATTCTTATTCGGGACTGGGGAAAGTTGGTTCAGCTCTAACTTGTGACAACAGTCATGAGTATGAGAATGGGAAAGAGGAAAGTATGGATTTCCAGGATACCCAGTTGAAGAAGAAGCATGGTTTTGCATCTACTTCAGGTGTTCTTGTAATTGAGAACTGTTTTACGGTCAGCCCTACCTCCTGGGTACTTGATACCGGATCAGGATCTCATATCTGTAATTTATTGCAAGGACTGAGAAAAAGTAGGAAAGTTGCACCGGGTGATATGTCGCTCAGAGTAGCGAACGGAGCACAAGTTAATGCGGCAGCCGTCGGTGAATATCACCTAGTATTGCCTAATGGCAAGACTATGATTTTGAACGATTGCTACTATGTACCCTCCATGGTTTGCAACATCATATCAGTTTCTTTACTCGATAAAGATGGATATAACTTTGTTCTTGAAAAGAATATCATGAACATTTACCTTCATAAGGTATTGGTTGCAGAGGGTACACTGTGTTATGGTATCTACGTTCTAAATCAGAATACAGTTCTCAATATACAAAACACACGCAAGAGGAAGAATTCAGATACGAATGAATCCTACTTGTGGCATTGTAGACTTGGTCATATCGGAGAGAAAAGACTGAGTAAGTTGCATAAAGATGGACTCTTGAATGCGTTCGAGTTTTCATCTTATGAAACTTGTCAGTCCTGTCTCAAAGGGAAGATGACCAAATCTCCGTTCACCGGACATGGAGAAAGGGCAGCAGAGCTCTTGGGACTCATACACAGTGATGTATGCGGTCCGATGTCTATACATGCAAGGGGTGGGTTCTCGTACTTCATCACATTCACTGACGATCTCTCTAAGTTCGGATATGTGTATCTGATGAAACACAAATCTGAAGCTTTTGAGAAATTCAAGGAATTCAGAAACGAAGTAGAGAACCAGACAGGCAAAAGTATCAAGATCCTCCGGTCTGACAGGGGAGGGGAGTACTTAAGCACGGAGTTCCTAGACTACTTAAAAGAGAATGGTATTCTCTCTCAGCTTACTCCTCCTTATACACCACAGCACAACGGTGTATCGGAGAGGAGGAATCGTACCCTTCTGGATATGGTTCGCTCCATGATGAGTAATGCCGAGTTGCCTCTTTCATTTTGGGGACATGCGTTGTTGACAGCTGCATATCTATTGAACGATGTTCCGTCTAAATCTGTGCCTAAGACACCGTTCGAGATATGGAATGGTAAGAAGCCGTATCTTAAAGGCATTAAGATATGGGGTTGTCCGGCCTATGTAAAAGTACAAAATCCGGACAAACTTAAGGCACGTTCAGTTCTATGTAAATTTGTGGGATATCCTAAGAACTCCGCAGGATATCTGTTCTACCACACCGAAGAACAGAAGGTGTTTGTATCTCGCCACGCCACCTTTTTAGAGTGGCAATTTCTTGCAAAAGAAACAAGTGGGAGTTCGGTAGAACTGGAAGAAATTCAGCGACCACAAAATGAAACTGAAAACTTGACAGAACCTCAGAATTCAATAACCCCAGAAGAACCTCAGCCACTCCACAGATCTGGTAGGATTTCTCATCCGCCCGAGAGATACTACGGTTTTCTCATAGACGGGGATCGAGAGGATTGCATCTTGGAAGAAGATGACCCTACCAGTTTCAGGCAGGCCATTATCAGTAGGGACTCTGATAAGTGGCAGGAAGCAATGCAATCCGAAATGGAGTCCATGTACGCCAATAAAGTGTGGACCATGGATATTGCTCCACCTGGGGTAAAACCCGTTGGATACAAATGGATCTACAAAAGGAAACTTGGTGTAGATGGGCAGGTAGAAACCTATAAAGCTAGACTCGTTGCAAAAGGTTTTCGTCAAAGACCTGGTTTGGACTATGACGAGACTTTTTCTCCGGTGGCTATGCTCAAATCCATTCGGATCCTGCTTGCCATTGCTGCCTTCCATGACTACGAAATCTGGCAGATGGATGTTAAGACGGCTTTCCTAAACGGTTGTTTGGAAGAGTGCGTTTACATGGATCAACCAGAAGGTTTCGTAGACAGTGGGAGCAGCGGAAGGGTGTGCAAGTTGCTTAAATCCATTTATGGATTAAAGCAAGCATCGCGGAGCTGGAACATCTGTTTTGATGAGGCAATCAAGGAATTTGATTTCATCAAGAACGAAGATGAACCCTGTGTATATAAGAAGATTGCAGGACGAACTGTCGTATTCCTAGTCTTGTACGTGGACGACATTCTTTTGATAGGAAATGATATTCCTATGCTACAATCGGTCAAGCTATTTTTGTCACAAAGGTTCTCCATGAAGGACCTGGGTGATGCCTCGTACATTCTGGGGATCAAGATCTATTGAGATAGATCCAAGAGACTATTGGGACTTTCGCAGTCCAGGTACATAGAGACCGTACTAAAGAGATTTAGTATGGAGGGTTCCAAGCGCGGTAACATACCCGCATTGCACGGAATTACCCTCTCCAAGAAGATGTCTCCTAAGACTGACGAGGAGAGGGTTCGCATGAGCACTATACCCTACGCTTCGGCGGTAGGATCTATAATGTATGCGATGCTATGTACAAGACCAGATGTAGCTTACGCGTTGAGCACGGTAAGCCGGTATCAGTCAGACCCAGAGGAGGACCACTGGACAGCAGTGCAGAACATTCTCAAGTACCTAAGAAGGACTAAGGAGATGTTCCTGGTTTACGGTAATGGAGACCTCAGGGTCGAGTCCTTTACCGATTCAAGCTTCCAGAGTGACAAAGATGACAGCAAGTCCTTCTCGGGTTTTGTGTTTACCCTCAACGGAGGGGCGGTATGTTGGAGGAGTTCCAAGCAGGATACCGTCGTAGACTCGACGATGGAGGCTGAATACATTGCTGCAAGCGATGCCGCAAAAGAGGCGGTCTGGATAAAGAAGTTCATTAGTGAACTTCAGGTGGTTCCGTCCATTGTTAACCCAATACCTTTGTATTGCGATAACAATGGGGCTATAGCTTTAGCGAAGGAACCAAGGTCCCATCAGAAGTCCAGGCACATCTTAAGGCGGTATCACCTGATCAGGGAGATCATTGATCGACAGGAGATCGAGGTGCGGAGAGTGGACACAAAGGATAACACTGCGGACCCATTCACGAAGGCTTTACCCCAGACTCAGTTCGAGCGGCTGATCGAGATGATAGGTCTTCGATACGCCAGTACATGGCCTTAGTGCAAGTGGGAGATTGTTAGTGTATATGCCCTAGAGGCCATTACTGTATCATACTAGTATGTATATTACTTGATGGAAGCTTGGGATATTCACAGTTGTACAGACAATCTTGCTCAATATAGTAGTATGCTACTTGGTTTGTCTCTGCTTTAATGTGTACATGTGTGTTTATTTATTATATCACCTATACGCATTAGTAGAGCCCTTAGGATCTTTGCTTGATTACCGGCGTTGTGATGGCGATCACACTCGTGGGGCTGGGTAATCTACAAGCACATCCTTATACACGTCCCTGGTCGTGGGAGTACCGATATAGGGCATCGATACTCCGGAGTAGACTAGCGTATGCGCTTCTCATCCCAGCACGGGAGACGGTCTGTCCCACAGCCGTCGGTACGTCGTACTTGAGATAGTATGCAGGTGCTCGTTAGGTTACGAGTACACTGGACAGGACTCGTCGGGAACTGATGGTTGGTATTATACCTATCGTCAGTGATCAGTTCCCAGGTGACATGAGTACAGCTTAGTCCGCTGACTTGACACTGTCACTTCGCCATGAGTGTGTTCCCACTGTTCTTTGATTACTACCCTACCACGGCTCTACTGAGTCATGCAAACAGGTAGTAGTTGGGAGCAGTCCCGATGCACTTGGAGGCAGTGACGGTTAGACATGATTCGTCTCTCCCGGTATTGGGGGTTGACATCGCGCTGTGTCTAGGAGAGCCATTACATGAGTAGTCCCTGGCCAGGGCAAGCGAGATATACTGGTAGGTTCCAGTGTTATCTCAGGGTGTTCTGGGCTTCACTCCGACACGACTTGTACCGCTATTAGGGGTCTGACGCTTGCCGCCCCCCTAGGCCCGACATGCGATGTATCAGACGAACAGACCGGACTGTACGGAGATTGTCACATACAGACTCAGTAGGAGTTCGGATGGGTTTACCTCATTGGCTTTCTTATCGACATCTACCTGGGGACCGTTACGTACAGCTAGTGCCGCTTGCGGTCTGTGGTTAAACCCAGTGCCAGCGTAGTGTCGAGTCTTTAGAGTCCCACACAGAGAGTTTCCCTGCACTAAGCGAAACGTGTAGAGGCCGTATGGTTTTACGGCAGGGCTGCGATCACTTACGTACACTTGTGTGCGTATGATGTTCGGGCAGGCAGTACTAGTGGCTTTGGTTTAAGCCAGATCCTAGTATTGCACGGATGGATTTGTTTTGTCTTCTGCGCATCCGCATTCTACGGAATACGGATGCAGGTGTGTATGCACAGTTTTCTGGAGCGATGAAGGAGGAGGTGCCTCATTAGGGTTTTGGCAGATGGTTCGGCCAAAACCGCTATGTGGCAGGCTCATTAGGGTTTTGACAGTTGATTCGGTCAAAACCATTTTGAGGCCGACTCATTAGGGTTTCGACAGTTCGTTTGGTCAAAACCATTATGAGCCGGGGACATTATTTACTAATCCTTTCCTTGATAATTTTGTTATGGCTAATTACATTGACCATTTGACCATCTTGACTTTGTTGACCTTTTGACCAAAGTTGACTTGGATCTTCTTAGAAGATCTAAAGTATTCTTTGGTTTTCTTTTTATTTGGTTATGATAATGGTCATGTCATTTGTAGCCATCACCTTTATCTTGATGGGATTAGTAATGATGATGTTTGTGCATTATTTGTAACCATGGTTGTTTTTCTTTTGTTCATAATATTATTCTCATTCTCTCTCTTGAAATGAGAAGCTCCATGGTTGCTAGAAAATCTCCTTCTTCTTCCTCCTCCTGTTTTGATCTTTTGATCTCATGTGTTGAGAGATAAAGATTTCACAAAGACAAAGCCATCCCTTCATCACTTCTACACATCCTAGGGCTTTTAGATTAGCTATCTCCTTGCCCTAGTTACCTCGGCTTGAGGTGGAGCTCGGTGTACATCTCTCGGGTGGATCGTCTTCGACTCAAGGAGGCCGCGGAGGTGACCGAAGTCCGGATCAACCATTGAGCAAGCAAAGAGAAGAACAACAAGAAGAGAAGGACAACAAAGAAGAAAGACAACAAGAAGAGAAGGAGTTCAAGTTGAGGTATAACCACTTTGCCGAGTAGTTAACTCTTCTTTGGAAGTATGCTAGTTTAGTTTAGCAAAGATCCGGCTTTTACGGTCCATGTTACAAAGTTTAGAAAAATTTTGATTTACCGTTTCCGCAACCCCGAAAGTACCGGGAGAGGTAACGTGGACCTAACAAAGCAGAGATGTGGTAATGTCATCGAGATCAGTAAAGCAAAGTTCCTCAGCTCCACAACTATCGGGAGCGATCTCATGGACAGAGCACACATCTAAAATATGAGCACTAGGTTCTGATGGCTGACTTCCAACTTTGTAGATATTTAATTCAATGATCATATTTCCAAATGATAAATTCATTGAACCATTTCTACTGTTTATAACAGCGTTGGAAGTGGCAAGGAAAGGACGACCTAAAATCCCCGGAATTTGGCCCCGGGGGTTTGCTACAGGATGTGTGTCGAGCACAATGAAGTCTACAGGGAAAACAAATTCCCCGACCTTTATCAACACATCCTCTAATTCACCCCTTGGTTTGGTGATAGATCGATCCGCCATCTGGAGAGTGCAGTGAGCAGGTTTCAGCTCTCCAATCCCTAGTTGCTCATAGACAGAATAAGGGAGCAGGTTAACACTCGCGCCAAGGTCTAAAAGAGCACGATTTATGTTTTTACCCCCAATCGAAATCGATATTGTAGGACATCCCGGGTCCTTTCGTTTCTTTGGTAGCTGGGGAATAAGAGCAGTGCTGATATTATTAGACATAAAGACCTTCTTCGGCACTTGAGTCTTCCTCTTCCTAGTGCACAAGTCCTTAAGAATTTTCGCATAAGCGGGGACTTGTTGAATCGCATCTAGGAGAGGGATATTGATGTTAACCTGTTTGAACATTTCTAAAATTTTCTCCATATGAGGACTCGTTCTATTAGCCCTTAGCCGATTCGGGTAAGGTGCTTTCGCAATAAGCGCAGGGTCCATCATAGGAGAAGGAAAGGGGGGTAGAAGAGGTCCCAAAAGAGGTGTGGGGACCGTCTGTGGAGAACTATAAGGGTTGGGTGAAGGTGTTGAGCCTAAAGGGAAATGGAGAATAGGCTCGTGAGAAGATGGTGTGGTAGAAGAAGAAGGATCAGAAGGAGAAGTGTGTGTGTGTGGAAAGGTCTCAGCTGGGTTGTTGATATGATTTTCAGTATTATCAATATCTTCCCCGACATGATTATTCAGCACTCTTCCCGATCTCAACGTTGTGATGGCATTTACATTGTAATGCCCAGGATTCTGTAGGGGTTGAGAGGGAAGTTTCCCTTTTTCTCTCGCACTCATTTTGGCTTTGAGGCGTGCGATTTCAGCTTCCATCGTTCTAATACTCTCAGCTTGGGACGCTGAGTTTTTCTTTATTTCACTGACGGAAGATCTAACCTCAGTCGAAACCTCTATGAAATTTGATAAAAGTGATTTCATGGTTTGAGTGAATTGAGAAAACTCGTCAGAACAGGACTGCATAGGATTAGACTGTGCAGGAGTGTTGCCCTGGTTTTGGAAATTTTGTGACTGATAGTGGTGCTGAGTGAGTTGGAGGGGTTGCTGTTGTGGTGGAGGAAGAGCCCTTTGAAAATTATTCGTGTTTAGAACCGTGTTTTGAGATTGATTTTGGTTCCAAGCAAAATTCGGGTGGTTCCTCCAACCCTGATTGTACGTGGAAGAATATGGATCGTTTCGAGGTCGTTGAAATGCGGCATTAGAATGCTCGTGACCTTGAAACGCCGAGTTTAATGGACATTCTTCCCTTAAATGTGACGGATCAGAACAGCACCCACAAACAGTTTTGGGGAGTGACACCGGGTTTAGGGAGGCTGCTGCAAATTTGTGTTCCATAGCATCGAGCTTCTTTTGCATTGCTGCCATTTCTGCTCGAACACCTATGGACACATCTATTTGGTGTACGCCACCCCTATTCAATGGTTGGGTTCCACTCTCCCACAGTAGTGATTTTTCAGTGAACTCTTCTAAGTATCGCCAAGCTTCCCCATCATCCTTAGTCATAAATGTACCTTGACACATATTTTCAAGGCTCTGTTTAGTGCTAGGGTTACTGCCCTCATATATGATTCGACAAAGCTCCCATCTCGGGATGCCGTGATGAGGACATTGAACCAATAGATCCTTGAAACGTTCAAAGTATTTAGAGAATGGTTCAGCAGGGAGCTGGGCAAATTGGTTCAGTTCGCTACGGATTCGAGCCGTCTTTTGGATTGGGTAAAATTTCTTAAGGAATGCAGCGACGAATTCTTCCCAATTCGTAATAGAATGTGCGGTCGTGTTATATAGCCACTTCTCGGCTATATCGCACAATGTAAATGGAAGAAGTCGTAGACGCATCGCATCCACTGAAAGTTGTGACGTACCCATCATTGCGCATACGTTTTCAAATTTGGTAATGAAAACGTAAGCGTCCTCAGTCTCGAGTCCGTGGTATTTAGGTAAAAGATTGATATACTGGGGCTTAATTTCAAAATTATCCCCATTGGCTGGTGGTGTAGATAAGCAGGTCGAAAGAGGACCTCTATGTGGATAGCATCTTTCCTGGAGAGAAATGTGGGGAGGATTCTGCGCACCAACGGACGGTGGCAGATTAGGGTTAAAGAAGTTTGATGGATTTGGATCCATCGGTGTGGGTGTGGTAGTAGGTAAAGAAAAGGTAAATGGAGAATTATCGACTTCGGAGTCGATAAAGGGTACGCGGACTAAACGGGCACTAGAATCCCGTGTCCAGCCTATCTTGTACTAAAAAGGGTTAGTACAAGTGGCAGTGTTGACTTATAATTAGGGGTAAAATGAATGCGGTGTTTGCTTTTGAAAAGGGACGGATTTTGAAAAAATGATGTGACAAACCAAATGCAGCAACACAAACCCTAGAATCTAGTGGTCACCTAGGTCCGGCTCTAGACCGCTCCAAACTGCCAAAAGACAAGTCGCGGGATAGAATCCTCCACTGCCTCTTTGTCCCCCTGTGGCCGGATAAGTGCCAGGTAAGTGGGAAGGTACTCCACTACGTAAGTAGTGGGCCTAATTAATAACCACTAGCCTTAAACACACTCGCCTTAGGCACCACAGGAAAACGCGGATAAGCAATGAATTACCCACGGCCTTCTTCTGTCCTAATTGAGTACGACAGTCCTTAGAGTCATCTCTAGATTTCTTTTAGTTAATGTGAGTCAATGCGGATGCAAGTTTGGTGGTTTTCGGGGCCTAGGAAGGGTAATGAAATCCCCACCTAATTTGGATTTGGCCGTGCCCCTTAAATTCCGTATTTATAATGCAAAACAACCAAGAAAAACAAAATCACGCACAATTTTAATTTTCTTTTGCGGCGCAGCGATTATTTGCAAAGAATCCTGCAGAAAAGATTAGTTGGAGCTAAAAAGGGAGAGGGGAGAGAGCAAGAAATCACCTGAGTGAAAATTTTTGCAGAGAACCCACCAAGGGGCCGCGGTTCCGCCGCAAGTACACCCTAAATGCCGCCCTTCCGCGGTCCCACAGTGAGATCACTGTACAATATTTCTTCAGGGAGCTTATCTTGGCTCCCTCAGCTCTCTGGTATATCCCAAAAAATTTTATCACAGCACAGAATGCTCCAGATCACCTTGCAATCAATCACAACACACGTATAAGAGTTTGTACGAATTTTGAATTCAAGAAGTAACAATGGAATAATTCTTTCAATTCAAACTATAAAATGTAAACGAATTAGCGCGTAATCCCCGGCAACGGCGCCATTTTGATAGAAATTATTTTCTGACGTGTATATGTAAAAAGTATCGACAATCAAAAAATTATATTTACCGCAATGAAACTACGTTGTCGGTTGTAGTGTATGAATGAGTGCGGATCGTCCACAGGGATTTCACGATTCGTTTGTATTATGATATGCTTGAAATGAAATATTAAGCAACAATAAACGAAAACATGATTCAAGAATGATTTGTATTCGAGTGTCACTATTCTATATTCAAGAATCAAGAAACTATAAACAATCAAGAATCGGTGTTTTGATAATATTTCCAATCAACAATCAAGAATATAAGAGAGGCTCATAGGAATCGATCGGGTCGATAGTCGTGATGTAATCTAAAGATATCGTGTTCTTGTCCTTCGAAGAATTGATACTAGATTGATGATAATCGACGAGAGTTGGGGCTTCCTCGTGAAACTAGTGTTTCATCTCATAACCCTTGTTCTTTCATCGATATCATTCCTTTTCTAGCCTCTACCAAATTCAAGAAACGATCCAAACTCCCCAATTTCAAACGATGTTAATCAAGAACGCATCGAAACAAAATGGGTCGTCGTTTCTTGAACTTGCTAGGGTTTACAAAACTCGTGGGACTCAAGAATCGATTAAAGCTATGTTACATCATCATTCTATTGACCGTCTCGACTCCTCGACGAGCGGAGTTTTATTCACACATCACCACAAAGACAATATTAAAGATTTGTAAAGAATTCATGATGCAGAAATTAAAGAAAGCAAGATAAAAGAAATATCACCTTTATTTATCTCAACAATTTTGATTACATTTGCTTCAAGAACTACAAGAAGAAGAATCTAGATTGTTGATAGGGCGTCGCTCGGCTTCGTGAGTCGTGGATCGGCTTCGGATCGCTTGCTCCGTTGAAGATCGGCTTCGCTCGTAAAGGTTGTCGGGCTTCTTGCTTAATGGGTACTCGGGATTCTTGATGTTGGCTTGGATTAGGGTTAGGGTTTCCTTTCACAAGAGTTGTGAAGGAAGAAGAAGATGAGGAAAGAGATGGGCTAAAGAAAATGAATCACACCCTCTCTTTTTGATATTTGTAGATTTTTCTAAGATTTCCAAAAAGATGTTTGATCCTTGAGTTTAGGGTCTATTTATAGAACTCCCAAACCCTAGGTCTAGGTTTGAATTGGAACTTTCCTTCCCAAAGTTTGTTGAAAGAGTTTGTTAGGAACTAGCTTAGGGTTTAAGCTAGGGTTTAGGGAAAGTTCTAGAATGATTAGGCTAGTTTAGTGAAACTCAAGGTGTTTGCTGATCTGGTAGAAGTATCTGGAGTCTTCTGGAAAATGTCATGCATTTTTGAACTGTAGACTTTTATGTAGGAGTTGTGCACCAAATTTTGCTTGATGAAGTCACCAATGAGCTGCGGATGCGCGGCACAAGAAGGCTATGGCCGCGGATCCGCGGCCATGTGGGGTCCTTGGGATCTGGGTCTTCTGCTGTGGTCTTGTACTTCTGTTTGGGCTTTTCTATGATGTTTTGATTTGTATTTTCCTTTCTGTGTTGATACCAGATTTGAGTTTAGTGAGTTGACGTATCCTTTGAGCGGTGTAATGATCGAGCAAGCTTCTCTTTTCCTGCACAGACTTCGAAACACAGGTTGCAAGATATAGAAAATATGCCATGTAATGAAATGCAGTCAATTTCCCTAGAAATGCTGGTTTTAAGGTCGAATACATGTAATCTGATATTTTGCGACCAATTTGCTAATATGTGAATTATGAATACCGTACACTTCTATATGGATGCAAATGATAGGGAAATTGCCGGTTAAAATATGCAATATTTTCGACTGATCCGGATTTCTAGACAGGGAGCTATAGTCTCATTATTTACCTACGTGTCTGATATGACACGAAACGTTTAAAACAAGGGAACCCTTCTAAATTATTTTCAAAACGACAGGATGTCAATATTAACCAAAGGATATATATATATATATATATATATATATGTATAGTTATTTTCCTATATTAGACGTCCTCCACTATGCAGTGATATGCGCATTGTGCAGCGACTTAAAAGGGTTTGGCATGCATTTCCTTCAGATATTTACAGGTATAGTTATGATATTTACTTGCATTGTTGATTTATATCATGTTGGTTTGTTTTGGGCTTTGACATTGGTGTTTTCGCCATAACTCCGATGATTTGCGGGATACTTGACGGAGTTTTGATTTTGAGTCATCTGCTCATTGTTCATGCGCATGCATTGCGCTACGATGCGTCTTATGTATTGATGATTTCGGAGCCCCAACGACTTGGACTTTTTACTGAAATGTTTTAGTATTTGAGGGGTTTAAATTTAAATTTGGAGACCGAATTTCTTTAAGGGGGGAAGATTGTAACATTTCAGAAAATAAAATATATTATTTTTGGAATTTAATATTAAAATAATATTTTTCCCGAAAACTGCCTGATTTGCGAAATTGGGGTTTTCGAAAAAGGGTATAAATATATACCTTTAATTTTGAAATAAATGGAAATTAAAATAATTTATTCATTTAAAAATATATTTAAAGTATTTGGCATTTTTAAAATTTATTATATGCAGTTTTGATAAAAACCCGATTAGTGCACTACTAATCACGATTAAGCCAAATCCGTGTTTCTACAGTTTTCATGGCTAGTGCACAATGTCATGTTGCATTTGGTTACATGTTGTTTCATTCATGTTGTTTTATGGGTATTATGTGTTTTGGTTTTAAAGGAGAAAAGAAAAGAAAAGAGGAATGGCAAAAGGGTAATTAGTGAGAGAGTGGGTGAGAATAAGTGAGGAGAGAGAGGGGCTGCCCATTATCCCTCCACCATTTTTTTCTTCTCCTTCTTCTTACTCACTTCCCTCCATCTTAAACCCTAGGATCCATCTCAAAAACCTTGCCAAAACGCCATACCCTTTTCTTTAAAAACATGCACAAGCTCAAAGGAAGCACATTGAACCAAGAAAAGTTGGATTTTGACGACTTGTGGAGGTACACTACTACAAATAGGGGTTGCCCCTACGGATAAAGGAATCCGTAGGGGCAATTTTTTATTGCCCCTACGGATTAATCCGTAGGTGCCCACTGTTGTCCCTACGGTTTTCTATATTTTAATTTAAAAATATTTAATCATAATTTGTTGTTTGGCCCTACGGTGGCGCAAACAAAGAACCTACGGCTAAGTCCGTAGGGGCATGTATACGGGTTAATAATAAAAAAAAAGGCACAGAAAATCCCTCACCGTTCCCAAATTTTTCTTCTCTCTTATTCTTCCGCGCCTCGCGACGACCGTTCCCGCGTTTCGATCCCGATCTCGTCGGCCATCGACGTCCTCATCCTGACCTCGCCACCGCAACCGTACTTGACTCGTCGACTTCCACGTCGCAACCGTGCTTGACTCGTCGCCGATCGCATCGTCGACTACTGGCCTCCTCCGTCGTCTCCTCCACCGCGGTTAGTAAATTTCCAATTTTTACTTCTAATTTAATACTGTTATTTCCCTCTTTTGATGATGTTAGGGGTAGGGTTCAGGGATCTGGGTTCGGGTAGGGGTGGCATCGGGTCAGTTAGGGTTAGGGTTCGATTGGGGTTGGGGTTGGGGTTAGGGTAAGGGTTTGGTTGGGGCCGGTTGGGGTTGGGGTTGGGATTAGGGTTCGGTTGGGGTTGGGATTGGTGTTGGCCGGGTTGTGGTTAGGGTTAGGGTTCGATTGGGGTTGGGGTTGGGGTTAGGGTAAGGGTTTGGAGGGGGCCGGTTGGGGTTGGGGTTGGGATTAGGGTTCGGTTGGGGTTGGGATTGGTGTTGGCCGGGTTGTGGTTAGGGTTAAGGGTTAGGGTTAGGGTTATGGTATTTAGGGTTAGGGTTAGTGTTAGGGTTAGGGTCATGTTTAGGGTTAGAGGCTATGGTTAATTTGGGTTAATTGCAGTGTAGGGTTAATTTGGGTTAATTAGTGATAATTTGAAAAGGTTAGGGTGTTGATTAGGCTTAATTTGGTTAATTTGGGTAAATTTGGTTAAGTTTGGGTTGATTAGGGTTAATTAGGTTAATTTAGGTAAATTGGGTTAATTAGTGATAATTTTTGTTAGGGTAACAATTATGGTTAATTGTGGTTAATTAGGTTAATTTGGGTTATTTAGGTTTATGGTGCACTAATTTATTTAGTAGGATACACTAGTTCATTACAATAGGATACTCGATGACAACATAAACGTACAACTTTACCACAAACGCAAGAAAAATTTACCCTAAACATGAAATTTCGAACTCTTAATAACGAAACGTAAACGTAAAACTTATTCACGTTAAATGTTCAAGTTAAAACCAATATATGATACTCGATGATGATATGAAACCTTCATATTCCCATCGATACCCGTATATGAAACTAAAAGCGCCACTTAGTCCCCGTCTATCGGTTAACATACGTGCGATGCTCGTCGTGACCTAGAACTATACGAAGGTTGTTAAATATCGGACAGTATAGCTCGATACTAACAACCGTCGTATAGTCTACGCGACGAGAAAATTCAATCGTATGGTAACCCATAGATTTGTCCCGTGTGGACAAGTTAAGAATGTATAAAGCAAACGCCTTCATTCACTTGTGTTTTCATCCGTTTCGAGATATTTCGTCGGTACCTTTCCGCTGGTTCTCCGTGTACAAAGATAGATTAGATGTTCATTTCAACGTTGTTTCACAGCTTTGAAATGATTATCTATTCTATTACAGTGTACTCGGAGAACAGCGGGGAGATGCTGCCGAAATTTACTCGAAACGGTTGAAAGCACAAGTGATGGGCGTTCGCTCTATACATTCTTAATGGGATAGAAGCCTACCCCCGACAGCCGGAACACATACATACAAACGCATAATCAGAGAGCGACTCGAGATGTTCGGGTTAAAACCAATATATGATACTCGATGATGATATGAAACCTTCATATTCCCATCGATACCCGTATATGAAACTAAAAGCGCCACTTAGTCCCCGTCTATCGGTTAACATACGTGCGATGCTCGTCGTGACCTAGAACTATACGAAGGTTGTTAAATATCGGACAGTATAGCTCGATACTAACAACCGTCGTATAGTCTACGCGACGAGAAAATTCAATCGTATGGTAACCCATAGATTTGTCCCGTGTGGACAAGTTAAGAATGTATAAAGCAAACGCCTTCATTCACTTGTGTTTTCATCCGTTTCGAGATATTTCGTCGGTACCTTTCCGCTGGTTCTCCGTGTACAAAGATAGATTAGATGTTCATTTCAACGTTGTTTCACAGCTTTGAAATGATTATCTATTCTATTACAGTGTACTCGGAGAACAGCGGGGAGATGCTGCCGAAATTTACTCGAAACGGTTGAAAGCACAAGTGATGGGCGTTCGCTCTATACATTCTTAATGGGATAGAAGCCTACCCCCGACAGCCGGAACACATACATACAAACGCATAATCAGAGAGCGACTCGAGATGTTCGGGTTAAAACCAATATATGATACTCGATGATGATATGAAACCTTCATATTCCCATCGATACCCGTATATGAAACTAAAAGCGCCACTTAGTCCCCGTCTATCGGTTAACATACGTGCGATGCTCGTCGTGACCTAGAACTATACGAAGGTTGTTAAATATCGGACAGTATAGCTCGATACTAACAACCGTCGTATAGTCTACGCGACGAGAAAATTCAATCGTATGGTAACCCATAGATTTGTCCCGTGTGGACAAGTTAAGAATGTATAAAGCAAACGCCTTCATTCACTTGTGTTTTCATCCGTTTCGAGATATTTCGTCGGTACCTTTCCGCTGGTTCTCCGTGTACAAAGATAGATTAGATGTTCATTTCAACGTGTTTCACAGCTTTGAAATGATTATCTATTCTATTACAGTGTACTCGGAGAACAGCGGGGAGGTGCTGCCGAAATTTACTCGAAACGGTTGAAAGCACAAGTGATGGGCGTTCGCTCTATACATTCTTAATGGGATAGAAGCCTACCCCCGACAGCCGGAACACATACATACAAACGCATAATCAGAGAGCGACTCGAGATGTTCGGGTTAAAACCAATATATGATAATATGAAACCTTCATATTCCCATCGATACCCATATATGAAACTAAAAGCGCCACTTAGTCCCCGTCTATCGGTCAACATAACGTGCGATAATTTATTCTTTTCAACGACAAACGCACACACAAAGCATATACATGAATTTTCTTCTTTGTCAGTAACTATCCCATTCTTATATTTCTCAATATAGTCAGCATAACCTACAATTTATATGTTATTCAGTCTAACATGGCCCATGAGTACGTCAGAGTTAAGGACTGGATGTATGTGGATTGGAAACAACGTATGCAACCTAAGTTTGTCGCAGGAGTTGCTGCTTTTCTTGAATTTGCACGAGCACATAATAAGATCATAATAGAGAAGATTCTCTGTCCGTGTGATAGATGTGGCAATAAGTACTGGCGGAAGGTAGAATTGGCAGAGCTTCATATTGTAAAACATGGGTTTACTAGACTTTATTCAATTTGGAAATATCACGGGGAAGGAGAAGAATGCAGTACTGCGGTAGAAGAAGGAGAACACGATAATGCGGCAGGAGAAGAAGAAGAATTCGGTAATACGGCAGGATACGGAAATTTATTTCCATCAGAAGAAATGGAGGATATGGTAGAGGCTGCCCTAGGTGAATCTATTCGTACCGAAGATGACATTCCTTCCGGTCAAGGACCGTGTGCGGATAAATATGAAAATTTCATGAATGATGCTAGGAAACCAATTTATGAGAATGCGAAGTATTCCACCCTCTCATGGTTCGTCCAACTTTTCCAAATTAAGTGCCTAAATGGATGGAGCAACAAGTCATTCACAATGCTTCTTTCGTTCTTGAAAGATTCTATGCCTCCATGAAATAATGTGCCCGAAAGCTGGTACGAAGCCCAGAAAATGATGTCTGATTTGGGTCTAAAGTGCGAGAAGATTCAAGCATGTCCTAAAAATTGCGTGTTGTACCGGAAAGAGAATTCAGATTTGAAAGAGTGTCCAACATGCGGAGAGGCCAGGTATAAGCCGAAAGATTCTGATAAGAAGCCTGATATACCTGTGAAGATAGCACGATATTTTCCCATAACACAGAGGCTACAGAGGCTATTTAGGTGCAAGAAAACAGCCGAGGCAATGATTTGGCATCACCGTGCTCCTCCAAGCGAAAATGGAAAAATGAGCCATCCAAGAGATTCACCGGCATGGAAGGATTTCGATAGGAGGCACGCAATATTCAGTAGCGATCCTCGCAATGTCCGGCTCGGACTGGCTGCCGATGGCTTCTGCCCATTCAACTATATGGCTGGAAGTCACAGTACATGGCCCGTTGTAATGATAATTTATAATCTGTCGCCTTGGTTGGCTATGGACCAATCATACTTTATGATGCCTCTTCTTATCGACGGACCAAACTCACCGGGGAACAATATCGACGTCTATCTCCGACCTCTGATTGAGGAACTGAAAACTTTGTTCATTGATGGTGTAGAGACATATGATTCAAACACAAATACAACCTTCATACTGCGTGCGGCTTTAATGTGGACAATTAATGACTTTCCTGCGTATGGAATGCTTTCAGGTTGGTCCGTACATGGTCACAAAGCATGTCCTCATTGCCATGAACACACAACATCAAAATTTTTGAATTTTAGCAGGAAGGTTTGTTATTGCGGCCATCGACGTTTTCTGCCTCCAGACCACCCCTATAGGTTAGACACGGTTCACTTTGATGGTCATCAGGAGCTTCTTGGGCCTCCATCCCCATTGTCCGGAGAGGACGTGACTGCTAAATGGGATGGTTACAATAACGTGACCTTCGGGATGGATCCGACGAGACAGGTCAAACCACAATATTGGAACAAGTTAAGCATTTTCTTCGAGCTTCCGTACTGGTCTACAAATTCAGTGCGTCATTATCTGGATGTCATGCATATAGAGAAGGGAGTATCAGAGCACATACTTAACTTGCTTCTGTGTAAAGACGGGAAATCGAAAGACAACATGAATGCCCGGATGGATCTACAAGAGTGGGGAATAAGAAGTGAACTGCACCCTAAACCGGTAGCTGGTAAACCGGGCAAGTTTGTACTTCCCAATGCCGCTTATCATATGTCACAACCGGAGAAGAAAAGATTCCTGCAGGTGTTGCATGATTTGAAAGTCCCCACAGGCTTCTCAGGATCATTCAGCAAGAAAATAAAAATTGTGAAGGGCAAGATCGATGGGCTGAAAAGTCATGACCACCATGTTATCGTGGAGCACCTTCTTCCATTAGCCCTCAGGACTTCTCTCCCCGACTCGGTTGGTCTGGTAATCAACGACCTATGTTGTTTTTTCAGGGAGTTGTGTGCTAAAACGCTGGAGGTTGCGACGCTGGATAAACTAGAAAATTCTATTGCGTTGATACTTTGCAAGTTTGAGCGTATTTTCCCACCGTCATTCTTCGATATCATAATACACTTGACGGTTCATCTTGCAACTGAGGCGAAATTAGCCGGACCGGTACAATATCGATGGATGTATCCCGTCGAGAGGTACGTTAAATTTTTCGTTTCGCGCAATTTATAAATTTATTTTTGTCATGTATGCCCGTGTTTATTTATTCAACATATTCTCATTAGGTGCCTTTACACTCTTAAGAAGTATATACGCAATAAAAATCGACCAGAGGGTTCTATCATGCAAGGTTATCTTCTTGATGAAGCAACCACATTTTGTTCCCGCTATCTGGACGAGAACATTGAGACAAGGCTTAACCGACCACGAAGAATTCAAGACGGGCCATATGGTAAAGCCGAGTATAAGAGGGTAGACACTATGTTTATCAACAAGATATACCGGTTTATCTTGCTTAATTGCGTATGTCTTGAACAAATTAGAGAGTAAGTTCTTTTGGATTAATTGTTATATCTGTGTTTGTGTGTATGAAATGACATAATATTAATGTCACAATTATTTGTCGAAAACAGAACTCATTTTAACGAGGTACGTGAGGGGCATCCTGATTGGAACGAAGAGCGTTTGGAAAAATACCATCAGGATAATTTTTGTGATTGGGTCACAGAGCATGTAAGTTATTCGAATTACATTTTATTGCTATCGGTTTTAATCTAAACTTGTATCGTTATGTATTTATCATAAAATTTGTTTTGTTAGATCCACGATCCGAACTTGTCTGCATCATTTGAGAGTATTTCAAGATGTTTAGCTCAATTTCCTAGTATGGAGGTTGCACATTACAAAGGATTTGGTGTCCTTGGATACAAATTCGAAGTTAAGGACATAGAAACATCTAGAATCACTCAGAATAGTGGGATTGCGACGGTAGGATCGGACGGTGTGATTTACTATGGGTACTTAAATTGTATACTCGGCATCCACTATCCCGGACGATCAGAACCCTTTTATATATTCCACTGTACTTGGTACGATCCGCGAACCGATACAGACAAGTGGAGAAGCAGTCTTGGGACCTGGAAAGATGAATATGGATTGACCAGTGTGAACACACTTCGATTTTACGGTCAGGACGATCCGTTTATCTTTCCGAACCAAGCGTTCCAAGTATACTACTCACAGTGTTTGAAGCATCCGGGGTGGAGTGTTGTATGCCGATGGAAACCTAGAGATGTCTACGATGTCCCAGAATACGAGGACAGCGATGAGGACGAAGAAGAGAGAAGGCTTAAAGTGCTCCGACCGTCTGTTTCGAAGGACGGGTTGTCTTCGACCGATCATGAAGTTACGTGGGTTAGAAATGACATCGACGATGAAATCCAAGTAGATATGTATGATGCGCCCACGAAACGAAAAAGGTTATCAGTAATGTTATATTATTACTTCACATTTTACGCTCTAGATCATATATAGTCAATACTTCTAATGATTGTCTAATGCGTCCACGAACCGTTTATCTAGATTTGATGACGATGTCGGGAGCAGCGAGGGGCGGCAGGAGCTCCAGCCGCGGCAGAGGCAGAGGCAGAGCGGTTCTGCCGCCCGGAGAGCTCCGTAGGGAGCTTCAGAGGGCCGGTCTTGCACCCAGATCGGAGACCCCTTCGGATGCCTCCTTCCGTGTTGATTTGGCCACACCTCCAGGTATACTGCACGCATATCCATTTTGAATGTAATATTACAGATATTCATGCATGTTTATGTAAAAATTACTTATATTGTCAATGTTTGATTGTCTAGTTGTTGGTGATGCGTCCACATCTGGGACAGAGGCCACCCCCGCTCCTCCAGGTATGTTTATATATCATATAGTGTATGTATATTGATTTAGAATGCTATATCATAAATATACACATTCCTTTTGCTTTTACTTAGCAATTTTTATTATTGTCTAGCTGTAGGTGGTGACACCACCGCACCTGCGGGTATGTTTATATGTCCTATAGTGCATGCATATTGATTTAGAACGTTATATTATTGATCTACACATTCTTTTTGCAATTACTTATAAAATCTATTTTTAATTGTCTAATTATAGGTGGTGCGTCCACACCTTCCACAGGGGCCACTCCTACCGCTTCCATACCCTCCGCATCGTCTGCAGGTTAGTATGAATAAATTTAAAATATTTATTTATTTTACATATGCTCTATAGAATAAATATGAACTTCATGGAGATTTAGCGTCGATGTTTATTTTACAGTTGGAGGGGATGCGTCCGGGACCCCGGTTGTTCCTCACCGGAGGAACTATCGTCCCGCTCGTGCTGCTGCTCGGGCCCAGGCTCGTGCGCTATTCACCGGAGGTATATATCACACTTGAATTCTTAATACAACTTTGTCTTATTATTGATTGTCTTGATATTTCGTGCATACGCAGGGCCTCTCCACCCCCAGAGGGGGACTCGAGGCCCGAATCAGTCCCATAGGCTGAGGCCTGATAGAGCTAGGGGGGAGGCAGCATTCCCCCTATTTTTTACCCTTGACTATCGCTATACCGGTCCTCATGCCGAGAGGTTCGGCCGGTATTTGGGGGACGAGAGCCGGATCGTGAAGAACTATCCACTTCACGTTGAGTGGGGCGAGCAGCACCAGCGCTCATTCGCCCTCTTCTTTGAACAGGCTCAGGTATGTATTAATATATATTTTCATTTGATCTATCCAATATATTTATTATTAACACTTGCAATCTAATAACAATGTTTTTTTGTATTTTCAGTTGGATTACGATTTTCAGCCTGTAGCCGACCCTGATCACCCGGGGAGGGTGCTCGACCTTCATGCTCTGTACAATGGCCTGATGAAGAACATGCAGGCCAAGGTCCGATACAACAGGAATGAGCTGAAGGCCGACTGCTACTCCCTGTGGATAGCGACCCCCGAGGCAGAGAGAGCGGCCCTCCTATCTACTCCGGCGTTTGCGAGAGTCGACGTAGAGACATGGCCTATATTCTGCGCTTATTTCGACTCCGAACGCAAACGAGTATGTATTTTAAATTTAATTCATTATTTATGATATAATTTATTTCTTTGTGTTTCTTAATTAGAAAACTAAATGTTAATGCGTTGTGCAGAAACAGGCCGCTCAGAATACGGAGAACAGGAAGTCGGCGAAGAGGGGTCGCCCCACTTACACAGGTGGCTCGAGGAACATTACTCGAGCCATGGAGTTATCGGTAAATTAAGAGTTATTCTCTAATATTCTGCAATATTAAGAGTTATTCTCTAATATTTCTAATATTAAGAGTTACTTTCTAATATTGCAGACAGCTCGGACCGTGGCGTCGGGTGGTACACCGAGCGTGCTGTCCGCATATCTTGCCGTCCACGGCACCTCGACAGATCCCGCCACGGGCGAGCTTCGATGTCCCGACGTCGCTACCCAGGAGTACTGCGTAAGTGTTAATATTTTTTCTACCCAAATTTGAAATTTTAGTTTTGGAAGGTTCAAGTTTAAATTTTATACTTATACTTTACTGCTTAATGTGGGTGTAGGAGCGGGTGGTTGAGCAGGCCCAGGCCTCGGGGATCGATTTTACCGGACAGAACGATCCGAGGCTGCTGACCCCAGTTCTGGACGCCGCACACGGAGGGCACCACGGAGGTTGGGAGAGAGGCCGGGGATTGGGCCCCAGCAGGGCCCATATGAGGTTGGACTCCACCCCGGCGGTTACTTCCTCCGTCTCCAGTGGCCGGCATGTCCATCAGGAACTGGATAGCTTGAGGGCCACCGTTCAGGAGTTGAAGGAGATGCTGGTATGTATACTACTTTATAGTAAAATATCATTTCATATTATATACATATCAACATATCCATAATTAGTACGTAGCTTGAGCTTATTTGGTTTTAGAATTAAGTTTGATTAATCATACATACATATGTAATTAAAATAAACAACGCTTTTCCAAACTAGATATCCAAACAGGGTTTCGAAATAACTTAATAATGAAAAGAATTTGAATAATACACAGTTCTTACACGCTTCTTACACACGTTATGTCCAGACGCGAAAGGGTAGATCGGCCGAGCCTCCACATGCATCTCCTTCGGCTGCGGCTCCGCAAGCCACTACATCGGCTGCGGTTCCGCAGACAGCTCCTGTAGCTCCACCGCCTACTCAGACTCCCGCAGCCGCGGCTCCGCAAGCGACTACCTCGACGGCGGCTGCGCAGACCACAACGCCAGCTCCACATGCCGCTCAGACTCCCTTATCTGTAGCATTGGAGAGTGTATTTACCGAGGAGCAGGCGCGCGTTATTTTAACGTTATTCGGAGGTGGAGCTGGACCGAACTAGGGTAGCTTTTTGGTTCTTATTTTTTGAAACATGTATTTATTTATATCACATTGTACTACATTTTGAAACGATATTGATATTGGTTTGAATTTATATCATATTCAGTTTTTGGGTTTCTTTTGTATATTATATATATGCGTGGGATGTGATTATGAATACTGCAATATATGATTTGATTGATGTATATAGTATTGTGCACAGGGCGGGAAAAAATCTAGCAGCCCTTTTTTAAAAAAAAATACAGACAAAATGTACCTACGGATTAATCCGTAGGTATATATGTTGCCCCTACGGCGTTAGCCGTAGGGGCAAACTATCAGGAAACCTGATATTTTCCCACCTGATATCAGCGCAGGGTATTGGGGGTGCCCCTACGGATATGTATGTAGGGGCCACTGTTTATCCCCTACGTATATAACCGTAGGGGCAAAATATCAGGTTCCCTGATATTTTCCCCCCGATCTCAGTGCAGTGTGTTGGGAGTGGCCCCTACGGATATATTTGTAGGGGCTACTTTATATCCCCTACGGCTGTATCCGTAGGTGACGTAATAGGACCTACGGTTATATCCGTAGGTACATACAATATATTCAAAAAAAAAATTAAATATATGATTTTATTACCCCTACGGGGTACTCCGTAGGGGCTATAGCACCTACCGAGTTATCCGTAGGGGCATAAATTTGTCCGTAGGGGCACGTTCAGGACCTCAACTTGCACCTGCGGCCTTTGCACCTACGGGGTCTTTTTTCGCCCCTACGTATATATCCGTAGGGGCGGTGGGTTGCCCCTACCGATAAATCCGTAGGGGCAAACCATATTTGTAGTAGTGGTAGGGCTGTCTAGAGTGGCCTAAATGAGGTAATCCCTACCCTATTAGATTAGTATTTGAATTTCCTAACTTCTATTGTTAGTTTAGAAGTGTTTTAGTGTAGATTAGTGGGTTTTGAGATTTCCTAGAAGAGGGTTGAGGATTCTTGATTTGTGGTGGTGAAGTTGAGGCCTAGTACTGACCATAGAACCACCATAGTGCTAAAAACCTAGACCTAACCTAAACTGAAAAACCTGAAAACCCAAAACAGAAACTTTTCACGTCGATTTTGTGAAAATATAGGGTGTGCAGGGAAATCTGGAGCAACCCGGGGACATTCTGAGTTTAGAAAGCAATACTAGGGACCCATTTAGGATCCTAGGAGACCACCCTATGAAGACGAAGCCCATAGGAGCCTGGGGGGGCGAGGTGGTCGGAATTCATGGCCTTGTGGCCGGCCGGCGTGGGTGGGTTGGTGCTAGGTTTGTTCCAGTATCTCAAATACCCAATATACTACACCCTAGACTTGTTTGCTTATCTTTATTTGACCTGAGTCAAAATCTGGGAGCATTCTAGTGTGATTTTGGTTATGTTTTCCGTATTTTGAAATGCTAATTCTTGATATTTGGATTCGTATTGGGTTGTTGCATGTTTCTACATCAACAACAGGGGTTGTTTAGTCGTTTTGCACGCGTGGGCTATAGGTTTTGACCCATAGGCAATCTGTGAGCCATTTTGGTTTCTGGACTTGATGTTAATAGCGATTGCGATAGTTTATTATATGTAGGTACCCTGGTGAAGACTTAGAGACGACAAGCAAGCGCATGGCGACATCGGTATCGGCAAGCAAAGGTGAGTAGATTATATCTACGGGGGAAGTCGGGTGGATGGCGTATAGCACCCCCGCAAAGTCGTAAGAAATAATGTGATGTGATATAGATACATTTATATGTTATTGAGAGATTTGAACAATTAGCAGGAAAAGCTTTAGGAGATTATAGGTTTAGTGTTAGCGAGAAGTGAAGAAAGGACTTTAGTCGATTTCTTAGTCACGAAAACCTAGATTAAAGATTTGCATACACGCACATACACATACTCGCATACATTTACTTCCTTGTGCGTATTGGGGACATATATATATTGGTATTCATATGCTTGGATGATGAGGATGTTATATGATACTTGGGAATGAGTCGATATGATCGGGCATGATGCCGTGAGATATTTAATATATGACCGAGATATGTCATGATGTTATAGCGGATCATTAGACGACGATACCATGTGGATGATAATATATATATATATATATATGATAGTTGACATATGATCGAGATATGAGATGAGATATGTTATGATATTTATAATGGATTGCTTGGGCGATGTATACTTCCATATGATAATATGTGTTGATGACATCGAATTGTATGAGGCTTTAGATCAATAGCAAGATCATGATATTGTTGATGATATTAGTAGTGTACTCGACTTAGATCAGTACCCCTACTCTCGATATGTGATGATGTGGATACCAGATGAATAATGAGATAGATGTGATATTTGAACTATAACCAGATTTAGGATGCCGTACGATAGATTTACCGTATGAGATATAGTAATGAGGATAGATCCACACTCTTGACTCGAGGATGTCATATTAATTATTGTATCGTACGGGATACTATTAAGGCGAGATCACCGACTACTAGATATATATATATATATCAACTCCGACTTAGGTGGATTCCCTTACCCTTTTGACTGGGCTCGAGTCATACTCATTTTCAAAAGTGGGGAATGAGTATTTAAATACCAAACTGTATGACTCGTATATTGGGTAGGTATATTTTTCAGTGTTGTTTTTACTACATCGCTTTCTATATATTCATGATGCTTCATCGCATTGCATGCTTGTGCATATGTTATCAGTAATTATCATGAAACCCTGCTGTTAGGATACCAGCACCATTACCGATGATGCGTATGTTCCACGTACACCTGCTTGCCGGCTCACACACATCATCATCGGTAATTGCTATGTCACGTACACTTTAGAAAATACTATTCATGGACATAGCTTGCCAGTTGATAGTTGCTACATGTTATTGCTTTCTTATGCTAGTTAGCTATTGCATTTATTGCATGACATCAGATGCGTCCATATATTCATTGGTCATGTAGTATTATGGAGATTTATGCCAGTTTTCATTGTTATTGACGTGGTGACTTGATGATTTCGGATTCCTTTTGATATTTTCTGGATTTAGAAACCGCATGTGAAAGTTTTGTAAACTGATGATTTATTTTAAAGAGAAAAATACGGTTTTCCTTGACATGTTGAGTATTGTCCCCCATGGTGTTTTCTCGGTTCTGAGATGTTTTGGAGACCCGATTGGAGGAGTTGGATGAACCGTCTCGGGTACATGGTGGGCCTGGTAAGGTACCCCGGGGCAAGAAGCTCGAGTTGTAGACGATGAGCCCGGCAGGGGCAGACTGCCTACAGGTGATTTTACCTGGCGCGGCGGATATCCGGAGGATACCGTTCGTGGTCGTGTGATTGATGATATGGACCGATCCGGACTGACGGAGCCCAAGGGATTGAGATATTGAGACTTGAGATACTGAGATATTGAGATTTGATGATACAGGCCAGTCCGGATAGCCGAGCCGGAGGTATTGAGATACTGAGATTTATGTTTTGTGTCGATGTTGGACACTGTTTTATCTGTCGATTTCATTGATGATACGCAATTTATATACATACAGAAATCTCATTAAATAAAGAAAACAGCTGTCTCATTCACGATGTATTCTTTTTCATTTGTAATGCATTCATGCATCATATATCTGATATGTTTCTATCTGAGATACTGACACGAGCATGTAGTATTACACTTATAAATAGATGGACCAGGATATTTATTTGAGGATATTACTTGATATGACCCAGGATAGCGTCAAGCATGCGATTTCTACTCGTAAATGTTTTCTACTCACGAGTTGGCAACTCAACCCCGTTGTGCTATAGTTTCTTGCAGGTTTTGCCGTACAGGTTTCGTTGCGGTTTTGCTAGCACACTATTCCTCCCGGGTGATTGCTTTGGTAGGTGGGTTCTTTTGTATCAGGACCACTATTGTATATTTATTATTTCAGTTGTATCTAGTAAACTCCATCAACCAGACTTGTATTATTTGATAGACATAGAAGACTAGTGTATATTCTTTCGACCTTAGAGTCGCGCGCTGTATTATATGGTTTTTCTCTGGTTTTCTTGTTGATGTTGGATTTTTATCCTGAGTTTGATCCTCGCCCTTCGGCGTTGTATATTATATTTCTTGCTTTAAAAATTGGTTTTTCCTTTACTCTACTGCTTTACTTGGTTTGGATTTCTGGGTTTGGCTTACTTAGATTACGTACGCCTCGAAATGTTTCGTAGTTTAAGTGCCGGTCATGTTCCGTACTTTTTGGGTCGTGACAAAGTTGGTATCAGAGCGTTAGGTTTTACCTTCTGATTGTAGGATGACCCTTGGTTGATGGAGTAGGTGACTCAAGTAGAGTGACGTACCATGTGTATGTTCCGTAGCATACTTACGATACGATACTCCGCTTAAGGAGCCTTCGGATGTACATTTCCTTGCACCGTATTATATTCATTCCTGTGATCTATCCTCATCGGTACTAGTTTATGGTTTTGTTATCACGGTTGTACGGGCGTGGAGAGCTATGGCTAGAGTTGCTGTCAGCACGAGCTCGTCACGGACGAGGACTGGCCAGGGCATGATTCCAGGGACATACGATTGAATAGAGGCGTCATTTTATTGTGTTTTCGCGCCATGAGCGTTTGATGGATCGCTATTATGAGATTTCTCGGACATGCAGATCAGTACCAGAGGATTGGGCCAGTGTTAGAGGCCTGCCAAAACGTGATGACCGTCCATGCACCGTATTTTGATGATTCAGGCACTGTTCAGCGTGCGGACGAATGAGCCAGTTGTTGCTGAGAATGAGGAGATATCGCTCCAGATGTTTGGAGCTAATGCTGCACGAGCTATACTTCGAGATATGATAGAAGATTGCTAGTCACCAGAGATGAAAGACTAGGACATGTGATTCATTGCCTACCCCGATGCGAGGTCATCAGATTGATTGATTCCAGCTAGAGACGACTTCACGCTGACACGTTGAGAGTTGATATAAACAATCGAATGTCAGGAATCCATTTTCCAAGTTTAAAGTATTCGAAAAACAATGCAAGTAATTCTATGGACCCTCTAGAAGAATGAAACCCTAACTCGACATAATGACCATGGAACGCCGGTGAACCTTAGGGTTTGCGGCAGTTCAGCTGTGCCATTAGTGAGGCTTGGGTTTGCCCTTCTACGGTTGGTCCATAGGTGTTGTGGCATGTATTCGATACTATTAAACTATACCCAAGATGTTGAGCTCTTAGGGGATTATGGAACCTTGACGAATCGATCGAAAAGTTCGACATCATTCAGATATCATGTGATGGGATACATTGCTTGGGAGACTCCAGATACGAGTATAGCCGTTGGAGCGCAGTCAATGCAGCCACGAGGAGACGAGTCCGAATCAGTCGACATTGGAGAAAAGTGGAGTAAGAGGTTCGTACGAGATCGTGATGAGAGGACATTCCACTCCGCTGACATCAGAGATGTGATACGCAAGCAGAGGTGTTGACTATGGATATACCTTACAGGAGGAGTCGTGATGAGTATGCAGCCGTTCCGGAACAAGAAATAGATATAGTAAAGATGATGACTTCCGGGAAGTTCGGCAGCAACGAGATTTGGGGAGAGACCTTGAAAGGGCCTTTCTGGAATACTATACGAGAAGACTTGGACCAAGGATCAGTCAAATTGCACACACCCAGCAGGCCAGAATTCTGCATCATCGACGAAACATGTTATGAGTAACCACGACAGTTGGCCAGAGTCTCTTAGAGGATGTGCTTAAGCGGGACTATTCCTCCATACTTGATTTCGGTATTCTGGGCGATCTATTCACATGATTGAGTTTCGATGATTGGGCTTTTATGGTATTGTTTTCATGCACCATGGCTGCACCTACTGAGTATTTACGTTTTGTGTATAGTTATTGCACTTGGGATATGCTTTATACACTGTAGTGTTGATTATGATTTGTGCAGGTTTATTGCACTTGATTCAGTTTTGTGCTTTGCCTGCACATGTTTATGATTTCATGGATTGCATACAACTGATTGATTTTTGTGCAGGTGTATGCACTCGATTTGGTTTTTGCACACGGTATAGGTTACTTGTGCTTGCAGTGCATGGATACGTGTTTTGTGCACGCAGTTGTACGCGTTTATGATTTTATACACCTTGGCACACTCGGCGTTGCTTTTTATACGCATTTGAGTTATTGATGCATTTCTGTGCACTTGTTGCACCCGAATTATATTTTGTGCAGTTGTTGCACTAGGTTTTTACGCCGTGCATTGTTACACCATATTGTATTTCGTGCACTTGATGCACTGTATTTGATATTTCATACACTGGATGCACTGTATTCGGCATTTCGTGCACTGGATGCACTGTATTTGGTATTTCGTGAACTGGATGCACTATATTCGGTATTTCGTGCACTGGATGCACTGTATTTGGCATTTCCTGCACTGGATGCACTGTATTCGGCATTTCGTGCACTGGATGCACTGTATTTGATATTTCGTGCACTGGATGCGCTGGAGTTGGTATTTTGTGCACTTGATGCACCATATTTGTATTTTTGTGCGATTGTTGCACTGTATTGTATTTCGTGCACTGGACGCACCGGATTCATATTTCAAGCATTTGTTGCACTAGCTAGGTATTTTGTGCATTGGTTGCACCGGAATTATACTCTGTACCTTGGTTGCACCCGATTTATGTCTTTGAGCATTTGTGTTACCAGATTTGTGGTTTGTGCGCGTCTGCACTTGATGTTCGTTTTCATGCATGTTACTGCACTAGATACTTTTCACGGACTTACGCGCTTGGGTTGGATTTTTGCGCATATTAGGCGCTTAATATTGGATTTTGTGCGCACCGGATGCACTCGATTGGGATTTCCATTCGTGCATGTTAGTTGCACTGGATTAATATTTTGTACACCACAGTTGCACTTGATTTTGATTTGATATCATTCGAGATATTGATTTTGATTCCATGACTGATATTTTGAGCGATTTCTTTACATGATTGAGATTTTATGCACCACAGTAGCACTTGACTTTGATTAGATATCATTTGAGATAGTGATTTTGATTCCATACCTATGGTAGGCATGTGATTTGACTTGTGCTTTCGGCATATTTTTCATGCACTTTTAGTATTTGATTTGATTTGTGCACGCTGATGCACATGATTGTGAGATTATATACCGCGTTATACCTGATTTGGATTGAGGTTTATTGTATACCGTCGATTTCGATTATGATATTGAAGTTGATTTCGTGCACTCTGTGCATTTGATTTGGATTCTTGTGCATAATTGGCGCGCTTGGATTGGATTTTGCGCATGTTCGGCGCTTGATATTGGATTTCGTGATTTCGTACATGTTGGATGCACATGATTTTGATTTATTCGTGCATGATGGATGCACCTGATTTGGATTTTCACGCATGTTGGGCGCATGTTATGAGATGTGATTTTGGTGCACACCAGATGCACTAAATCGGGTTTCTTTGTGCATACCAGATGCACCTGATATTGCTGTCAGGCACACCCGTTGCCCATGACAGGTGTTTCGTGCATACCCGCTGCACTTGTTGTTGTTTCTCTGTACATGTATAGCACACTCATGGATTTTGATTTTTCCGTGCGCACCAGACGCACGCAACATTCTTATGAACATTTTGGGGTTGATTTCTTATGGAGCAGTACGTTTCCTTTTTTATGATATTTCCTATTTGGTATAGTAGCTGAGCAGGACTAGTCAGAGGACAGTACCTAGATATATTTTGCATGCATTGAGAGTTATCGAAGGGATTTCCAAACAGGGAGCTATAGTCTCAGTATTTACCTACGTGTCTGATATGACACGAAACGTTTAAAACAAGGGAACCCTTCTAAATTATTTTCAAAACTGCGGGATGTCAATATTAACCAAAGGATATATATATATATATAGTTATTTTCTTATATTAGACGTCTGCCACTGTGCAGTGATATGCGCATTGCACAGCGAATTAAAAAGGTTTGGCATGCATTTCCTTCAGATATTTACAGGTATAGTTATGATGTTTACTTGCATTGTTGATTTATATCATGTTGGTTTTTTTTGGGCTTTGACATTGGTGTTTTCGCCATAACTCCGATGATTTGCGGGATGCTTGACGGAGTTTTGATTTTGAGTTATCTGCTCATTGTTCATGCGCATGCATTGCGCTACGATGCGTCTTATGTATTGATGATTTCGGAGCCCCGACGACTTAGACTTTTTACTGAAATGTTTTAGTATTTGAGGTGTTTAAATTTAAATTCGGAGACCGAATTTCTTTAAGGGGGGAAGATTGTAACATTTCAGAAAATATAAAATATTATTTTTGGAATTTAATATTGAAATAATATTTTTCCCGAAAACTGCCCGATTTGCGAAATTGGGGTTTTCGAAAAACGGTATAAATATATACCTATAATTATGAAATAAATGGAAATTAAAATGATTTATTCATTTAAAAATATATTTAAATAATTTGCCATTTTGAAAATTTATTATATGCAGTTTTGATAAAAACCCGATTAGTGCACTACTAATCGCGATAAAGCCAAATTCGTGTTTCTACAGTTTTCATGGCTAGTGCACCATGTCGTGTTGCATTTACTTACATGTTGTTGCATTCGTGTTGTTTTATGGGTATTATGTATTTTGGTTTTAAAGGAGAAAAGAAAAGAAAAGAGGAATGGCAAAAGGGTAATTAGTGAGAGAGTGGGTGAGAATAAGTGAGGAGAGAGAGAGGGGCTGCCCATTATCCTTCCACCATTTTTTTTTCTTCTCCTTCTAGTTCCTCACTTCCCTCCATCTTAAACCCTAGGATCCATCTCAAAAACCTTGCCAAAACCCCATACCCTTTTCTTTAAAAACATGCACAAGCTCAAGGGAAGCACATTGAACCAAGAAAAGTTGGATTTTGACGACTTGTGGAGCTAGGGCTGTCTAGAGTGGCCTAAATAAGGTAATACCTACCCTATTAGATTAGTATTTGAATTTCTTAACTTCTATTGTTAGTTCAGAAGTGTTTTAGTGTAGATTAGTGGGTTTTGAGATTTTCTAGAAGAGAGTTGAGGATTCATAAGTTGTGGTGGTGAAGTTGAGGCCTAGTAGTGACCATAGAACCACCATAGTGCTAAAAACCTAGACCTAACCTAAACTGAAAAACCTGAAAACCCAAAACAGAAACTTGTCATGTCGGTTTTGTGAAAATATAGGGTGTGCAGGGAAATCTGAAGCAACCCGGGGACATACTGAGTTTAGCAAACAATACCACGGACCCATTTAGGACCTTAGGAGACCACCCTATGAAGACGAAACCCATGGGAGCCTGGGAGGCCGAGGAGACCGGAATTCATGGCCTTGTGGCCGGCCAGTGTGGGTGGGTTGGTGCTAGGTTTTATCAAGTAGCTAAAATACCCAATATACAACACCCTAGACTTGTTTGCTTATCTTTATTTGACTTGAGTCAAAATCTGGGAGCGTTCTAGTGTGATTTTGGCTATATTTTCCGTATTTTGAAATGCTAATTCTTGATATTTGGATTCGTATTGGGTTGTTGCATGTTTCTACATCAACAACAGGGGTTGTTTAGTCGTTTTGCACGCGTGGGCTATAGGTTTTGACCCATAAGCAATCCGTGTGCCGTTTTGGTTTTTGGACTTGATGTTAATAGCGATTGCGATTGTTTATTATATGTAGGTACCCTCGTGAAGACTTAGAGATAACAAGCAAGCGCGTGGCGACATCGGTATCGGCATGCAAAGGTGAGTAGATTATATCTACGGGGGAAGTCGGGTGGATGGCGTATAGCACCCTCGCAAAGTCGTAAGAAATAATGTGATGTGATATAGATACATTTATATGTTATTGAGAGATTTGAACACTTAGCAGGAAAAGCTTTAGGATATTATGGGTTTAGTGTTAGCGAGAAGTGAAGAAAGGACTTTAGTTGATTTCTTAGTCACGAAAACCTAGAGTAAAGATTTGCATACACGCACATACACATACTCGCATACATTTACTTCCTTATGCGTATTGGGGACATATATATATTGGTATTCATATTCTTGGATGATGAGGATGTTATATGATACTTGGGAATGAGTCGATATGATCGGGCATGATGCCGTGAGATATTTAATATGTGACCGAGATATGTTATGATGTTATAGCAGATCGTTGGACGACGATACCATGTGGACGATAATATATATATGATAGTTGACATATGATCGAGATATGAGATGAGATATTTTATGATATTTATAATGGATCGCTTGGGCGATGTATACTTCCATATGATAATATGTGTTGATGACATCGAATTGTATGAAGCTTTAGATCAGTAGCCAGATCATGATATTGTTGATGATATTAGTAGTGTACTCGACTTAGATCAGTACCCCTGCTCTCGATATGTGATGATGTGGATACCATATGAATAATTAGATAAATATGATATTTGAACCGTACCCAGATTTGGGATGCCGTACGATAGATTTACCATACAGGATATAGTTATGAGGATAGATCCGCACTTTTGACTCGAGAATGTCATATTAATTATTGTATCATACGGGATACTATTGTAGCAAGATCACCGACTACTAGATATATATATAGATCGACTCAGAATTAGGTGGATTCCCTTACCCTTTTGACTGGGCTCGAGTCATACTCATTTTCAAAAGTGGAGAATCGTGAGTATTTAAATACCAAACTGTATGACCCGTATATTGGGTAGGTATATTTTAAGTGTTGCCGTTACTACATCGCTTTCTGTATATTCATGATGCTTCATCGCATTGCATGCTTGTGCATAAGTTATCTGTAATTATTATGAAACCCTGCTATTATGACACCAGCACCATTACCGATGATGCGTATGTTCCACGTACACCTGCTTGCCGGCTCACACACATCATCATCGGTAATTGCCATGTCACGTACACTTTAGAAAATACTATTCATGAACATAGCTTGCTAGTTGATAGTTGCAACATGTTATTGCTTTCTTATGCTAGTTAGCTATTGCATTTATTGCATGACATCAGATGCATCCATATATTCATTGGTCTTGCAGTATTATGGAGATTTATGCCAGTTTTCATTGTTATTGACGTGGTGACTTGATGATTTCGGATTCCTCTTGATATTTTCTGGATTTAGAAACCGCATGTGAAAGTTTTGTAAACTGATAAATTATTTTAAAGAGAAAAATGTGGTTTTCCTTGACATGTTGAGTATTGTCCACCATGGTGTTTTCTCGGTTTTGAGATATTTTGGAGACCCGATTCGAGGATTTGGATGAACCGTCTCGGGTACATGGTGGGCCTGGTAAGGTACCCCGGGGCAAGAAACTCGAGTTGTAGACGATGAGCCCGGCAGGGGCAGACTGCCTACAGGTGATTTTACCTGGCGCGGCGGATATCCGGAGGATATCGTTCGTGGTCGTGTGATTGATGATATGGGCCGATCCGGACTGACGGAGCCCAAGGGATTGAGATATTGAGACTTGAGACACTGAGATATTGAGATTTGATGATACAGGCCAGTCCGAATAGCCGAGCCTGAGGTATTGAGATACTGAGATTTATGTTTTGTGTCGATGTTGGACACTGTTTTATCTGTCGATTTCATTGATGATACGCGATTTATATACATACAGAAATCTCATTAAATAAATAAAACAGCTGTCTCATTCACGATGTATTCTTTTTCATTTGTAATGCATTCATGCATCATATATCTGATATGTTGCTATCTGAGATACTGACACGAGCATGCAGTATTACACTTATACATAGATGGACCAGGATATTTATTTGAGGATATTACTTGATATGAACCAGGATAGCGTCAAGCATGCGATTTCTACTCGTAAATGTTTTCTACTCACGAGTTGGCAACTCAACCCCGTTGTGCTATAGTTTCTTGCAGGTTTTGCCGTACAGGTTTCGTTGCGGTTTTGCTAGCACACTATTCCTCCCGGGTGATTGCTTTGGTAGGTGGGTTCTTTTGTATCAGGACCACCATTGTATATTTATTATTTCAGTTGTATCTAGTAAACTCCATCAACCAGACTTGTATTATTTGATAGACATAGAAGTCCAGTGTATATTCTTTCGACCTTAGAGTCGCGCGCTGTATTATATGTTTTTGCTCTGGTTTTCTTGTTGATGTTGGATTTTTATCCTGATTTTGATCCTCGCCATTCGGCGTTGTATATTATACTGCTTGCATGGTTGTGACCGTCAATTGACGAAGGGCTAGCTCCCGCTTGGCGATACCTTTATTCATTATATATGCTTTATCAGGTTTGTACCCGTTTGGGGTCAGTTTTTACAAAGGAAACTCTGCCGAAATTTTCAGAAAAGACTTGAAATTTTAAAAATGCATACTTCGGCTTATGTTGTTAAACTTCTTGCTTTAAAAATTGGTTTTTCCTTCACTCTACTGCTTTCCTTGGTTTGGATTTCTGGGTTTTGGCTTACTTAGATTACGTACGCCTCGAGACGTTTCGTAGTTTAAGTGCCAGTCATGTTCCGTACTTTTCGGATCGTGACAGTCGAAGTAAAACTGTGTCTAGAAACGGGCTCAAGATATACGGACGAAGCCAGGTAAGTACAAGAGAGAAGGGGAGGTTTTTCAAAACTTTCGCGAAGTTCCTTAATTAGATAACCCTTTCTCTTGAACACTTGCCTAAACACCCCATGAATGATATACCGTTAAGCGGTGTTCTAAACACAGTCAACCTCTCCTAATGAGAGCGATGTCCTTATTGCCAAAGTTCTAGTTGATTTTAAATTACTGTGGGTATGCAAGAATGCAGTTTTGTGATTTGTGGGCTACGGAGAAAAGGTGATGAAATCCTTTACCGTATCTTGTTTGGTCTTTTTGCCGTTAAATCCGTATTAAGATGCACATGCGCAATCAATAAAAGAATTCAAGAATTCAATCAAATAAAGCAATTCTTTTTCATTTAAGTTTTAAGCGCTGCAACAAATACGGTTAGTTCTCTATTCAATTGGCGGCAAGTTTGTGCGAAGAATCCTGCAGAAGATAGAAATATTGGACTGCATCGGATTCGAGAAGAGTGTGTTAGGAAAACGTACCGATGTGATTTGGTTTAAGAAAACCCCTTGAAAGTGATCCGAGCTTTTGATTTTTCGCTTGCGCGGGTCAAACTACCCGGATCTTTGGCACTGTACTTCCCTAACGTCTTGCAATTGCATTTGAGCCTCGCTCCGCACGATCGCTGGTCGTAATTCCTTAAAAACCTGAAATGTCGGAAAATACGATATTTAGTGTCAAAAAGCGATATATATGCCCCAATTCCTGCACACTTAAAATTAGAAAAATCAAACAATACCAATAGAGTACAAACACTGGACTGGAGATCACCAAAAAAGAAAAAAACCCAAAATCTCACAAACAGGACGGCGAGCTGGGATATATCTTGGATGTCGCCGGTTTTTTTTAGGAGTTAGGTGCAGGAATTTTTGGTGGGTTCCCTAGGCTATATTAGTATTCTAATGGTCTAACTTGATTTTTTAGTTTAAGTTCATGGAGATAGCAGGCAGTAAAGACAGAGAACAAATTAAAAAGAATCGTGCTTTGTTAGTTTTGAAAAAAATTTGAATTAGAAATTAGTAAGTTAGTAAGAACCAGAAATAACAATTCCTAATACTACCAACTCCCCGGCAACGGCGCCAAAAACTTGTTGGGAATTCACCCGCGCGCGCAAACGCTTATGTTTTGGAAATGTGATCGTTTTATGGAAACGGAATGCGCACGCGAGATCGTTCTCGTTTTTAATATTTATAAACCGCAAGTGCATGGCGCGTTGTAGCAAGCCGGAAAGTATGGGTCGATCCGCAAGGAATTGTGATTAGGTATCGTGGTTTAAGGTTCGACAAATTAATGAATTGGGTTGGTTGTCACAAAATTATAAAAGAATACTAAAATAAGAAAAGCAAGAAAGCAAGTAAGTTAAGAATGAATGGTTGCGGCTTTGGTTCGGAAGGTCGAATAGCGACGTTTACCTCTACACTCGCTTGATCATGAGTTGTCCGGCCTTACCTTGATCCTGGCATGAAGAAAGACTTGTCAACGCGGTTGCGGAGCACAAACCGTCAAATTCCGATGTTCGCCGCAAAGCACGAAACAAGTATATGAAACAAAGAGTTTGTCAAGCACCTTATCACAACATACCATATCCAAACTTAGCAAACTTAACACTAAATTGATTTTAACTTAAACATTGGAATGGGGAAAAGGAATGAATATGGTATATGAGGAGGTTACAAAGTAACCATGTTTCAAAATACCATATCCTATCAATACATAAGCAATATTTAAGTTAGAATCATAAATTAAGCACATGAAACATAAACAAGAGGTGGAGGAGGCAAAGCCTTTCATCTCACTTCCTCACCATTACCATAACCAAAGAATTAGTTACGCATGATAATAAAAGACAAGCAAATAAGAATAAAGAGCAAGTAAAGAAACAACAACAAATATTATTAACACTTGAGAAAGAGATACAAGATTTTGGTAACTTATTCAACCTCCTTAATGAAGCTCTCCAAAAAGAGCTTCAAGAGGGAAGAAGAAGAAGAAACCAATTGAAGTTCACTCACCCTCAAGCCTAAACAAAACAAAAGAAAAACAAAAAGATAGAATATGTGCATATGAGGACCCTTGATCATTTGCCCACTGGTCTGCTTTTATAGGCACCAAAGAAAAACAAACAAACAATAAAAATGAGGTGACATGGCAGCAAGGGAGGCACTGTAGGAAACTGGGGCCAATTGGGCAAGGGGGCGGCCACACCGGTTTTGGGGAGCATGTGCTCGATAAAATTCCGAGCACATGGCCTCGTGTTTGGTGTGTGGTCATGTATGCTCCCCAATATCACTCTGGTGCTGTTTGTTTGGTCTAAAATAACCTGGTTTGTATGCAGAGAATAGAAGGGAACACAATGCCACACATCACATCAAATCTTTTTGCATTTATTACCGATGTCCCCCATGTTTGCATTGGGCAGCCCCCTCTCCAGGTCCAAGCTATGTGCACACTTGTATGTGTTGGACCATTCTTGGCAAAAAGTGTGTACACATACATTATTTCCAAAAGTGCTCTTGGGACAGTGATCAGTTTTCTGTTTTGTTGTGGTGTCGGCTCCCAGACGTTATATCTGTTAGTGTATATGCCCTAGAGGCCATTACTGTATCATACTAGTTTGTATATTACTTAATGGATGCTTGGGATATTCACCTTGTATATACAATCTTGCTCAAAATAGTAATATGCTACTTGGTTTGTCTCTACTTCAATGTGTACTTGTGTTTATTTTACTAGATCACTTATACGCATTAGTGGAGCCCTTAGGATCTTTGCTTGATTACCAGCGTTATGATGGCAGTCACACTAGTGGGGGCTGGGTAATCTACAAGCACATCCTTATACAGGTCCCTAGTCGCAGGACTATCGAGACAGGGCATCGATACTCCGGAGTAGACTAGCGTATGCGCTTCTCATCCCAGTGTGGGAGATGGTCTGTCCCACAGCCATCAGTACGTCGTACTGGAGATAGTATACGGGTGCTCGTTGGGTTACGAGTACACTGGACAGGACTCGTCGGGAACTGACAGGTTGGTATTATACCTATCGTCAGTCATCAGTTCCCAGGTGACATGAGTACAGCTTAGTCCGCTGACTTGACACTGGTACTTCGCCTCGAGTGTGTTCCCACTGCACTTTGATCACTACCCTACCACGGCTCAAAGGAGTCGTGCAAACAGGTGGTGGTTGGGTGCAGTCCCGAAGCACTTGGAGGCAGTGACGGTTAGACAGGATTCGTCTCTCCCGGTATTGGGGGTTGACATCGCGCTGTGTCTAGGAGAGCCATTACACGAGTAGTCCCTGGCCAGGGCAAACGAGATATACTGGTAGGTTTCCAGTGTTATCTCAGGGTGTTTTGGGCTTCGCTCCGGCACGACTTGTACCGCTATTGGGGGACTGACGTTTACCGCCCCCTAGGCCCGCCATGCGATGTATCAGATGAACAGACCGGACTGTACGGAGACTGTCACATTCAGACTCAGTAGGAGTACAGATGGGGTTTCACCTCGTCAGCCTTCTTGTCGACATCTACCTGGGGACCGTTACGCACAGCTAGTGCCGCTTGCGGTCTGTGGATAAACCCACTGCCAGCGTAGTGTCGAGTCTTTAGAGTCCCACACAGAGGGTATTCGCCTATGGGCAAAACAGAGTAGAGGTCGCATGGTTTTGCGACAGGGTTCGTTCTCATCCGCGCACTTGTGCACGTTTGGAGTCCGGACAGATATTACCAGCGGGCTCTGGTTTGAGCCGGATACTGGTATAATTTTTGGGGTTGCTTTTATCTTTCAGTATTCATGTTCCTCGGAACAAGAATGCAGGTGTATATGCACAGTTATTTGAGGAGGAGGAAGATGACTTTCATTAGGGTTTCGGAACGGGTGCGTATGCACAGTTGACAGTCGTCTTTTTCCAAACCCTAATGGATTTGTATTATATCATTTAATAATATATAATAAAATGAAATTGTGTCATGGTTAGTTTTTGTTGACTTGTTGACCATGGTTGACTTGTTGACCATGGTTGAACTTTTGACCATTATCATTACAAGAGAAAGATGCTCTTGATTCTTGCATTTTCATTTAATGCTTGTAATGATATTAGTCATTCTAAAACTTTCCATCAACCTTTTCATTTTGATTATTATTATTTGATAATTCATTTTCTTTTTGCATTATGGTTGCAAGAAAGGAAATGAGAGCTCATTCTATCATATTCACTCTCTCTCTTCACTTCATCTTCTTCTTCCTCTAGTCAAGAGAAACCTTCTCATGAGTTGAGAATCCTTCTCTTGAAAAACAAAAGCAACCCTTAGACACTCTCTACTCACTCTAGGATCAAGGGTCTAGCAAGCCGGCGATTCTAGTTCACTCCAAGTACGAGAAAGAGCCCAAAGGTCGAGCCTTCGAGGTGGATCCATCTTCGACGGAAGAAGGCGACAAAGGAGAACCATCAACCTCTACAAAGTTTGAAGACGAAGGAGTTCAAGTCTAGGTATAACCATCTTCATCCGAGTAGCTAAATCTCTTTAGCTAGTTTGCTAGTTTTAGTTTAGACAACGATCCCGACCTAGTTTAGTCCATGTTGCCTCTTGCACTAAAAATTTGATTTTATACCGTTTCCGCCTCCCCGTAAGAACCGGGGGTCGCAACGTGGACTTACAGTGGTATCAGAGCCTAACTAAACTTAAACTAGCTTGGTAGTGAAGTGTAACGAAGTTCGGAACCGTAAAAAAAACCCAAAAACCATACTTTTTCAAAACCTGAGTTTCTGTTGAAATTTTTTTGGCTCAAAATGAAAAACTTTATACTTGTAAAATCGTCTCAGGGTTTTCTAAGAACACCCATGAAAAACGATCCACTGTTGAGCTCAAAGCGCCGCCCTTCCGCCGCGCGAGGTGGGCTCGTGCCGCGCAACCGCCGCGCTTTGTCGTCTTCTCTGCATCGTTTTTCGTGCAGTGTGTTTGTGTGTTGGTTTTGGGATTTTTAAAATATATTATATGTGCCCAGATTTTCCAGAAAAGAAATTTCCTTTTGGGGTCCTATAATTCCGTATTTTTTTCCGAACTTCACTGCACTTTGACTATGATGGTTATATCTGTGATGCTTGCATGTATTGAACGTCGGCTAATCGCTATAAGACGATTAGTCGGGGTTATACATGATCTGTAATGTGCTGGAATGTGTATATGAATGTGTTGGACTGTCGCGGGTGAATAGCCGGGGTGGATGTGAGATGAGCTTTTGTTTTTCTTTCATTCATTGTAAATGTAAATTGATGTAATAATATTATTTGTTTGGCCGCACAACCGGGTCGGGGTTGTAGCCGTCATTGTATAATTCTTTTACTGTTTTTGCTCCTAGGATAGACCCATGGAGGGGTGCACGAACTACCGGGTATGCCGAAGTGTCGAGTGGCCTACTCATGGAGATGAGGGAGGTTGTGTTAGTTATATGTGTGCCCTAGAGGCCATTACTGTACATACAATGTATATTGTAGTGGATGCTTGGACATATATAGGGAGGACTTTCTTTCTCGACATGATAGTACGCTATCTGGTTGTACTTTATCTAAACATGTACTCCGATTGTCTCTTTTGTTACATGTTGATAAAGCCCTTAGGATTTGTACTCGACTACTGGGACTATGATGAGATCATACTAGTGGGGCCATAGTAGTCTATGAGTACATCCTATAACTGTTCCTAGTCGAGGGTGTGTCGAGACAGGGCATCGATACACCAGAGTAGACTAGCGTATACGCATCTTGACCCATATGATGGGCGATGGATGATCCCATATCCATCGGTGTTTGACATCAAGGATGGTGTACGGGTGCTCAGTGGAGACTGGGTACACTGAACGGACTCGCCGAGAACTCCTAGATGGTATATATACCTATTGTCAGATAGCAGTTCTCTGGTGACACTTGTACAGGTTAGTCTGTAGACCCGAGATCGTCATAGAGTCTTGTGTGGTTCCCACTGTGCTTTGATTTCCTCCCTACCACGGCTCTACTGAGTCGTGCAAACAGGTGGATTTTGGGTACAGTCCCGAATCATATGGAGGCAATGAGCGATAGGAGGGGTTTCGTCTCTCCCGGTATAGGGGGTTGATGTCGTGCTATGTTTGATCGGCTATAACACCTAAATCCCTGGCCAGGGTTCTCGAGGTTTACTGATAAGTGTTATCAGTAGTTCCTCGACCAGTTATGAGCCATAAATCAACATGACTTATAAAGTTACTGGGGTCTGACATTTACCACCCCTAGACTGAATATGCGACGTATCAGACGAAGAGACCGGACTGTACGTTAAGTGTTGCTTACAGACTCGTAAGGGTTGTGATGAGTTCGCTCGTCGGCCACCTTTTTTCGGCCACCTTTTTTCGGCCACCTTTTTGTCAATACCTGGTAGCCCGTTATGTATTGGCTTATACCTCTAACGTGCTAGTGGTTAAATCCACAACTAAGGTGTTGACGAGTCTTTAGAGTCCCCCACATTCAGTTACTCAAGTTTTCGGGCGAAAAGATGTAGAAACCGTAAGTTGTTACGGCAGCCGTAAAGTGTTGCGGCAGGTTTTCGATTATGTTCGGTAATTGTTACAGGAATAATAATCGAAAGAATAATACTGGACGGATACCAGTATTATATTATTGGATTAATGGTATTCGTATTTTTCGGAATTCGGATACGGGTATACAGTATACGGTATACGGTATACGGAGGAGGGGTATTTTTGTAATTGTTACAAAATACCTTCTAGAAGATGCCACCTCATAATGACATAATAATGACATCATTTATTTTGTGAAAATAAATAAGTGAGGTGTAAATTGAAAAGTATAAGCATGATAAAAGTGGATGTACTAATTAAGCATGATACTTCTTTCATAATGCGTACGTTCTATTTGCGTTTCTTTTCTGTGATGTTTAGGAAACATAAAAGATAGGAAACATAAATGATGGGACAACATTAACCTGATTAATGTTAAGAAAAAGAAACCTAATGATGTTGTAGAATCAAACTTTTTTGAAAAAGAGTAACTCTAGCTTTTGTTTTGCATAGTGGTATTGTTGAATATCCTGCACCTCATTCGATGAGGAAAGGGCCGAGATCCCTTCACCGGGAGTGACCCCTTTAGCGAAACTGGAAAATGTTACAAAGAACTCGAATTGATTTTATAGTTGATCTAACTTTGCTTTGCATCGTGGTATTTTCATATCCAGCACCTTATTCGATAAGGAAAGAGCCGAGATCCCTTCACCGGGAGTGACCTCTTTAGCAAAATTAGAAAGATACTACAAAACCATTCGATTTTTAAAACTGGAGCTTAAACCACTCCTTCCCACTTGATTCTACAACGACATCAAGTTCAAAACGTTAAAGGTTTTCATAAAAACCATTCGTTGCCCTCCGTCATTTTAGGAAGCAGAGTACTTAGTATTCGTGCTACGTATGTCGACCATAGCCGAGGCGTAGTGTTCGGTAGCTAAGTGATGAATTCCTACAAAGCATATGATGCGATTAGTCAGGACATTCATGTGATTATGTTGATCATAGTCAAAGGTCATATGGGTGGGTCTGGCTAATCACGAAATGACGGGTAGAACTTGACTAGTACTTATGATATGTTGATCATAGTCAAGGTCATAAGGACTAGGGGTAGAAACCATATCGAGAATTTCAAGAGTTGAAATTTGCAATGAGATTGCATACCTTCTATACGATAGTTGGATCCCGATCTCACTGCGAGTAAGAGTTACTCCTGGGAAAGTTTTACACAAGAAAATTTGATGAAATTATAGGGTGTAATTATTCCCGGCTAATCTTACCTTTTAGGGTTTGAAGGAGGATTTGATAAAAACAGTGGGAGACATCTGGATTAGATAAATAACCAATCTAATCTTGCAAGAGCATACGCTAAAATGTTTTCTTCTCTCTCTCTCCAGATAGTGACCATATCATGCCTTAATCAAGATAATAAATACGGATATATTGACTGAACCCGCTTATTATATTGAGCTGGAGAACGTTGGTCCCGCTCCAACTTATAATTGTTATAAGACAGAGCAGGAAATAGGGAAATACCAGAATTACTATGCCACCCAAACGAAGATAGTACATGTTGATGCATGATCTTCGGGTGTGTCTATTACAAAGAACTGTTTCTCAGTATCCTTTACGTCCTGGGTATAATGATACCGGATCAGGATCCCACAAATGTAATCTGTTATATGGGCTAAAGAAAGGTAAATGACTGAGAACGGGTGATAAGTTTCAAGAGTTAGAAATGGTGCAATTGTTGCAAGCCAAGAAGTTGGCAGTTATCACTCTGTATTAAGAATACATTGATTCTGAACAAATGCTATTAGATACCGAACCTGATATACAAAATCATATCAATCTCTTTATTAGTAAAGAAATGATAAAATTTTGTATTGATGGATAATGTTTTGAACATTTCCTATATCAAGTGTTGATCGGTTCAAGCACGTTATCTAAAAACATAGACGTTCTAAATCAAACTACAGTTTTCAGTATACAGAACACACACAAGAGGAAGAGTTCAGAAATGGACGGATCCTTCTTGAGGCATTGTAGACTAGGTCAAATCAATGCGACCCGGCTGGCTGAAGTTACATTTTAGATGCATATTTAAACCATTTTGAATTTACATCTTGTGAAACTTGCCAGTCATGTCACAAAGATTGAATGACCATAGCTCTGTTTATTGGAAACAGAGAGAGTTAGTGAACTCTTGGGATTGATACATGATGATGTATGAAAGGCCCCTGTCTACATATGCCATGACTGGTTCTTTGTACTTCATTATTTTCTCTGATAATCTCTCAAGATTCAGACATATGTTCCTGTTGAAACATAGGTCCAAAGCTTTTGAGATATTCATAGAATATAAGTTAGAAGTAGAGAACCAAAAACGGGTATAAGTATTATGTCCTTTGATGAGATCAAGGAGGAGAATACTTGAGCATGGAAATCCTGGACTATTCTAAAAGAGAATGAGATTCTCTCTCAGCATTACTCCTCCGTATACACCATAGCACGATGGTATAACGGGGCGGAGCAATTGCACCCTATGAGATATGGTGTGCTCCATGATGAGTACTACTGAGTTTCCTATTTTCCTTTTGGGAGTTATGCACTTGCGAAGCTGCATACCTATTGAATAGGGTTCTAATTAAATCAGGTGCCTACTACTCCATATATGATATGGTATGGGAAGAGCCCATATCTTAAAGATTTTAAGATTTGGGGTTGTCCGGCCTATGTCTAAAAACCTAAATCCGGACAAGCTCGAGGCAAAGTAAAAACTGTGGAAGTTTTTTGGATATCCCAAGCATTAGCAAGGGAATATCTTCTACCTAACAGAGGAACAAAAGTTGTTTTGTTTCTCAGCATGCCACCTTTGTGAAAGGGAATTTCTTATGAAGAAATTAGTGGTCATGAGATAGAACTGGAAGGAGTTCCAGCTACAACAGATGATTTGGTAGAACCAAAAGATTCAATAGACACTAACGAACCTCAGCCTCTCCGCCGATCCAGTTGGGTTCCTCACCCACCTAAGAGATACTTTGGTTTCTCTATGACAGTGGGAGCGAGGATTTCATATTACCCAGCGTTTCCCGAGACCGGAAGGTGTTCCGACAGGTTGTAGTCCTCGCAAGGAGGCTGCATAGCAAGTAGCTGCTGAGGGACTTTTTGGTGCCACGGCGACCCTATGGGATGGGGTTGTTGCCTGACCAAAATGGTATGACCTAACTAGTTTCGAGCAGGCCATCAGGAGTGTGACTCTGTAAGAATGGCTGGATGATTAGCGATCTGAGATGGAATCCTTATACACTAACAAAGTATGGACTTTGGTTGCTTTATCTGAAGGGTTAAAACCCCATCAGAAGCAAGTATATCTTGAGAAGATTACTTGGTGTACATGGAAAAGTTGAGACTTTCAAAGCTATGCTTAAGTCCATCCAGATCCTACTTGCCACTGCTACATACCTTGACTGCGATATCTGGTGGTTGGGTGTCATGACTGCTTTTCTAAAAGAAGTTTTAGAAAAGAACGTCTATAAGTACACAGCCAGAGGCCTTCGTAGACAGTGGGAGCAGCGGAAAAGTGTGCAAGATGTTTTATGTGATAAAACAGGCATCGCGGAGTTGGAATATCTATTTTGATGTGGTAGTCAAAGAGTTTGACTTCATCAAAATAAATAGATGAACCTTGTATATACATAAAAGGTGGTAGGGAATATGGTAGTGATCCTCGTAGAGTACGTAGATGACATACTCTTGATAGGGAAGGAGTTTCCTATGCTACACTCAGTCAATCTCCTCTTATAGGATCAAAGGTGATACCTCCTAAATCCAGGGTTTTGGATCTATGAGATAGATCTAAATGGATATAAGGATACTCACTAGTTGTAGTGAGATAGTATCAATCGATCCTGGGGAGAATCACTGGAATGGTTCCAGGGTGATAAAGACGACTGAATGTCGGTCGCAGTCATTGTCTTTACCCTTAGTAGAGGGACAGTATGTTGGAAGAGTTCCAAGCTAGATACCGTGACATACAAGAAAGGCAAGATACGTCATTATTAAAGATGCTACCAAAGATAAAAATCTAGATATATATAAAAGTTCATAAGATGAATTTCGTTCCTACCATTGTGTGACAATGAGGTTGTATCTTTAGCCAAGGAACTACCGTCCCATCAGAAATCCAGATATATAATTCTTAAGCAGCATCACCTGATCATAGAGATGGTTGATCTCCAGGGAGATCGAGGTTAGGAGAGTAGATACAGAGGAAAACAGAGCGGATCCACTCACTAAGGCTTTATTCCCAGTAGAGACTTTTATGGGATGGTTGAGTATGGGATACTTAAACCACAGCTGATTGATTGGTATGTGATACCACAACAGATGGCCTTAGTGCAAGTGGGAGATTGTTAGTTATATGTGTGCCCTAGAGGCCATTACTGTACATACAATGTATATTGTAGTGGATGCTTGGACATATATAGGGAGGACTTTCTTTCTCGACATGATAGTACGCTATCTGGTTGTACTTTATCTAAACATGTACTCCGATTGTCTCTTTTGTTACATGTTGATAAAGCCCTTAGGATTTGTACTCGACTACTGGGACTATGATGAGATCATACTAGTGGGGCCATAGTAGTCTATGAGTACATCCTATAACTGTTCCTAGTCGAGGGTGTGTCGAGACAGGGCATCGATACACCAGAGTAGACTAGCGTATACGCATCTTGACCCATATGATGGGCGATGGATGATCCCATATCCATCGGTGTTTGACATCAAGGATGGTGTACGGGTGCTCAGTGGAGACTGGGTACACTGAACGGACTCGCCGAGAACTCCTAGATGGTATATATACCTATTGTCAGATAGCAGTTCTCTGGTGACACTTGTACAGGTTAGTCTGTAGACCCGAGATCGTCATAGAGTCTTGTGTGGTTCCCACTGTGCTTTGATTTCCTCCCTACCACGGCTCTACTGAGTCGTGCAAACAGGTGGATTTTGGGTACAGTCCCGAATCATATGGAGACAATGAGCGATAGGAGGGGTTTCGTCTCTCCCGGTATAGGGGGTTGATGTCGTGCTATGTTTGATCGGCTATAACACCTAAATCCCTGGCCAGGGTTCTCGAGGTTTACTGATAAGTGTTATCAGTAGTTCCTCGACCAGTTATGAGCCATAAATCAACATGACTTATAAAGTTACTGGGGTCTGACATTTACCACCCCTAGACTGAATATGCGACGTATCAGACGAAGAGACCGGACTGTACGTTAAGTGTTGCTTACAGACTCGTAAGGGTTGTGATGAGTTCGCTCGTCGGCCACCTTTTTGTCAATACCTGGTAGCCCGTTATGTATTGGCTTATACCTCTAACGTGCTAGTGGTTAAATCCATAACTAAGGTGTTGACGAGTCTTTAGAGTCCCCCACATTCAGTTACTCAAGTTTTCGGGCGAAAAGATGTAGAAACCGTAAGTTGTTACGGCAGCCGTAAAGTGTTGCGGCAGGTTTTCGATTATGTTCGGTAATTGTTACAGGAATAATAATCGAAAGAATAATACTGGACGGATACCAGTATTATATTATTGGATTAATGGTATTCGTATTTTTCGGAATTCGGATACGGGTATACAGTATACGGTATACGGTATACGGAGGAGGGGTATTTTTGTAATTGTTACAAAATACCTTCTAGAAGATGCCACCTCATAATGACATAATAATGACATCATTTATTTTGTGAAAATAAATAAGTGAGGTGTAAATTGAAAAGTATAAGCATGATAGAAGTGGATGTACTAATTAAGCATGATACTTCTTTCATAATGCATGCTTTAATTAGTGCTAAATCTTTTCTTTCTTTTTTCTATCATGCTTAAACTTTTTAATTATAAATGAAATTATTCTCTCCTCCATTTCTTCTTATAAATACCTTCACATGAGATGTGAAATCAAGGCATTCAATTCCTTAACAAAATTATGATAAGTGTATCATAACAAGTTCATAAGAAGAGAGAAAGAAAAATGATGGTGATCATTCTTCCTAGCTTTAACCCTCACATGAGATGTGAATCAAAAGTTTAGGATTTCAAGTTAATCCAATTATTCTACATCAAATCTTGGGCGCGTCGGCTAGCCAACTTCGCGCTCGAGTTGCCTCGGTATTGAGGTGGGAGCCCGTAAAAGACGTAGGCGATGTGGTGCCCTTCCGGCGACGAAAGGAGCCGAGGAGTCCATAAAGGAGGAGAAAGTGCCAAGGAGTCACCGAGGAAGATCTACAAAGATTGTAATCTTTCCTCTTAAGTGATAGTTTTACAATTGCATGTGATGCTTAGTTGTATGAATCCCTAAAACTTCTAGCTACGATTCTCGTCGAGGCTAGCTTAGCACCTCTAAAATTTTGATTATGGCATGTGTGATGCCACCGAACCCTTGACAAGGTGCTAGGCCATCCCTACAGGTTGCTACGCTTCGGGTACTTGGCGGGTAGTTTGCCGCACCCGTAGGGGTCTTGGGTGGGGTATTTGGCTATTCACCGCGACCGTGTTATCCGCTTTTCGTTTCAGGCTCGAAAGGATTGCGGATTGCTAGTATATCCAATGCATTCATCTGTGATCTGTAATGTCTACTATTGCTATATCTATAACTATTTAGGCGTTGCTTATGTTTTACAGACGCGCTAGCCCAGCCCCCGCTCTGTCGTTAGTTAAGTAACCTAACGGGTAATGACGGGACCCAGTGGCGAATGCGAATGGCATAAGCGTACGTCATATTTTGGTTGTTTTCTGCAATGGTAGGATTAAATGATGGGACGCATTAAAAGTACTAATGCAAGAATATCACGCATTAAAAGAACTAATGCAAGATAATAAACCAAGTTAAAGTCGTTGGAACACTTTCGAAAAACCACTCGGTTCTTTTCAAAACCAACTTTTAAATGCGGAGCTTGAGCCACTCCTTTTTAAAAGCTATCTCGTTCCATCGACCAAATCAAGTTCACTACGTTCACGGTTTTGCCAAAACCATTCGTAGCCCTCCGTCGTTTCATATGAATATTCAACGGTATTCAAGCTGTGTTTGTTGGCCTTAGTCAAGGCACAGTGTTTGGTAGCTGGTGGGTATTCATATGTTGCATAGATAGAATGCGTTGGTTTGGGACAGTCGTATTGCCTTGTTGGCCATAGTCAAGGGTAGATACGGGTGGATTCAAATTAACCTGGATAACGACGGGTAGAACTTGACATGTGACTTATGATTTGTTGGCCTTAGTCAAGGTCATAAGAGCATGGGGCAAAAATCCACATCGGGAGTTTCATAAGAACTGAAACTTGCTAGATTTGCATACCATTTGGAGTGTGGTGATTCTGGTAGGATTCCTTCAGTTTCGTCACGCGATGATATTTGGATCCCGATCCTACTGTGAGTATATGCTACTCCTCGGGAAATTTTTCACTAAACGATCAATGCTATAAACCTAGTAGGTGCCTAGAAAGGTGTTAGCGGGGCTACGCCCCCAGGGAAAAGAGGTTCTTTAATTAAGGAACTTCGCGAAAGCGTTGGAAAACCTCCCTCGAAGTACCGACACTGGCCTGGCTGAACGGTTAAGCAAGTATTGTACGGTGGGATTGATCCTGACTAATTCTTCCTTTATGGTTTGAGGAGGGATTCGAGAAACAGTGGGAGCCATCCTGTTTAGACAAACTAAAAACCACTCTAAACTTGCAAGAGCATCATGCTGAGTGTTTCTTCTTCTCTCTCCAAATTGCAGCGACCAATCAACATGACTGGACTTAAGTTACTCCTAGATAAAAACAAGCTGACAGGGCCAAACTACAAAGATTGGCTCAGGAATGTCAAGATAGCAATCACTTATGACAAGCTGGGGTATCTTCTTACCACCAAAGCTCCCCCTGTCCCTGGTCCAACTTCCAGTGTCGCGGATAAGGAAATCCGCAAAACTTGGGAGATTGATAGCGCGAAGGCCAAGTGCCTCCTGCTTGCCTCGATGGACAACGAACATCAGAGGAGGCATGAGAATATGGACATGGAGTCCATATTGCTTCATACAAAAGAACTGTATGGAGAGCAATCACGTATCGCAAGATACGAAGCGTCGAAAAAGTTGTTTTCGATAAGAATGGCCGTCGGATCATCAGTAGCCGAGCACGTGCTAAAGATGATCGGCTACATTGAGGAGCTCGCTGACCTAGGGATCATATTGGAGAGTGAGCTATATACGGATATAGTTCTCCAGTCCCTTCCTTCCACTTACGCCCAGTTTATAATGAACTTCAACCTACAAGAAAAGGAGGTTGAACTTTCAGAGCTCCTCAACCTGCTGAGGAGCGCAGAGGGCACCCTACAGAAAGGTAGGGAAACATCCACTTTGTTTGTAGGAGGATCATCTTCTTCTAGGTCCAAGGAGAAAGCCAAGGGAAAGAAGAAGAAAGCCCCCGCCAAACCAAGGGGCGGTGTTAGTAAAGTGGATACGAAGGGAAAAGGAAAAGCAACAAAGATAGCGGGGAAGCTTGTGGATAAGGAAGAATGCTTCTTTTGTCATAAGAAAGGACACTGGAAGAATGATTGCAGGGCCTGGAAGGCCAGAACACAGGAATTGAAGCAGGTTGCAGCTTCAGCTTCAGGTGTGTATGTTATTGAAAACTGTCTTTCTATAAACTCTACTTCCTGGGTATTGGATACCGGATCAGGATCTCATATCTGTAATTCTTTGCAGGCGTTGAGAAACCGTAGTGTTTTGAAAGCAGGTGACATGACCCTCAGAGTTGCAAACGGAGCTAGCATGGATGCTAAAGCCGTGGGGGACTATCACCTGGGAATGTCAGATGGACATGTTTTGGTTTTGCGTAATTGCTTTTTTGTACCCAACGCAACTTGTAATATCATTTCTGTATCTTTAGTTTCTAAAGAAGGTTATGAATTTGCGTTTGTAAGTAATGTTGTAAACATTCGCCTTAATCAAGTTTTGATTGGGTCAGGTACTTTGAGTAATGGTATATACGTGTTAAACCAACCACAGATTTTTAATGTCCAGAATACACACAAAAGAAAGTCTCCAGATATTAATCGGGCTTTCTTATGGCATTGTAGACTGGGTCACATCAATGAGACACGGTTGACTAAGTTACATAAAGAAGGATACTTGGATCCGTTCGAGTATCAGTCTTATGCCACTTGTGAATCTTGTCTCATGGGAAAGATGACAAAGACTCCGTTCACTGGACACGGAGAAAGAGCGAGCGAGCTCTTGGGACTCATACACAGTGACGTGTGTGGTCCAATGTCTACACATGCGCGAAGCGGTTATTCATACTTCATTACTTTCACAGACGATTTCTCTAGGTATGGACATGTCTTCTTAATGAAGCACAAATCCGAGGCCTTTGAGAAATTCCAGGATTACAAGAATGAAGTTGAAAAACAAACAGGAAAAAGTATTAAGATTCTAAGATCGGATCGAGGTGGAGAATACTTGAGTGCCGAGTTCCTGGACTATTTAAAAGAGAATGGAATTCTCTCTCAGCGTACTCCTCCATACACTCCGCAACATAACGGTGTATCGGAAAGGAGGAATCGAACCCTATTGGATATGGTTCGTTCCATGATGAGTAAGGCTGAGTTACCGCGATCTTTCTGGGGTTATGCACTGGAAACAGCTGCACATCTCTTGAACCAAGTTCCTACTAAGACAGTGCCTACCACACCATATCAGATGTGGAGTGGGAAGAAACCCTGTCTTAAATCCTTTAAGACATGGGGATGTCCGGCTTTTGTGAAAAAGCAGCATGCGGACAAGCTCGAGGCACGCTCAGTACAGTGCAAGTTTGTGGGATACCCAAAGAACTCCAAGGGGTATCTTTTCTACTACGAAGAGGAACAAAAAGTCCTTGTTTCTCGTCATGCCTACTTCTTGGAAACTGAGTTTTTGGAAAACCAGATAAGTGGGAGCGCAGTAGAACTGGAAGAAATTCCAGAACCACAAAACATTACTGAAAGCTTAGAGGAACCAGAGGGTTCGAAAGAACAGGACATTCCTACGCCGCTCCACAGGAGTAGTAGGCAGTCTCATCCGCCCGAGAGATACTGCGGTTTTCTCATAGACGGGGATAGAGAGGATTGCATCATAGATTATGATGAGCCTACTAGCTTCCAGCAGGCCGTTCAGAGCGTTGACTCGGTGAAATGGCTGGATGCAATGCGGACCGAAATGGAGTCCATGTACACCAACAAGGTATGGACGTTGGACATTGCTCCAGACGGGGTAAAACCCGTAGGATGCAAGTGGATCTTCAAAAGGAAGATTGGTGTAGATGGACAGGTTGAGACCTATAAAGCTAGGCTGGTAGCAAAGGGTTTCCGTCAAAGACCTGGCTTGGACTATGACGAAACCTTTTCTCCAGTAGCCATGCTGAAATCCATTCGGATCCTTCTTGCCATTGCTGCTTTCCACGATTATGAGATCTGGCAAATGGACGTAAAGACAGCTTTTCTAAATGGAAATTTAGAGGAGTGTGTCTATATGGACCAGCCAGAGGGCTTCATTCAGAGTGGGAGCAGCGGAAAGGTGTGCAAGTTACTTAAGTCCATCTATGGACTAAAGCAGGCATCGCGGAGTTGGAACATCTGCTTTGATGAGACGGTCAAAGAATTTGGCTTTATCAAAAATCCAGATGAACCATGCATCTATAGTAGATTTGTAGCGAGAACTGTAGTATTCCTCGTTTTATACGTGGATGACATTCTCTTAATAGGAAATGACATTCCTATGCTACAATCTGTCAAAGGGTTCTTGTCACACAGGTTCTCCATGAAAGACCTGGGTGATGCCTCATACATCTTGGGGATCCGGATCCATCGTGATAGATCCAAGAGGATATTGGGACTTTCTCAGTCCAGGTACATCGACACCATAGTGAAGAGATTCAGTATGGAAGATTCCAACCGCGGTAACCTACCGGCTTGTCACGGGATCACCCTCTCTAAAGAAATGTCTCCCAAGACTGATTTGGAGAGGGATCGCATGTCTATTATACCCTACGCTTCTGCGGTAGGCTCTATAATGTATGCGATGTTGTGTACCAGACCGGATGTAGCTTATGCACTGAGTGTGGTAAGCCGGTATCAGTTAAACCCTGGGGAGAAACACTGGATAGCAGTAAAGAACATTCTCAAGTACCTGAGAAGGACTAAGGAGATGTTCTTGGTGTATGGCGGAAAAGACCTCCAGATCGAGGCCTTTGCTGACTCCAGCTTCCAGAGTGACAAGGATGATTCCAAGTCCATGTCGGGCTTTGTCTTTACCCTCAATGGAGGGGCGGTGTGTTGGAAGAGTTCCAAACAGGAAACCGTTGCAGACTCGACGATGGAAGCGGAATACATCGCTGCATCTGATGCCGCAAAAGAAGCTGTCTGGATGAGGAAGTTCTTGAAAGAACTTCAGGTGGTTCCGTCCATTGTTGATCCAATACCTCTGTATTGCGACAACAACGGGGCTATAGCTTTAGCGAAGGAACCCAGGTCCCATCAGAGATCCAGGCACATCTTAAGGCGGTATCACCTGATCAGGGAGATCGTGGATCGCAAGGAGATCGAGGTTCGGAGAGTTGCTTCAGAAGACAACACTGCAGATCCATTCACCAAGGCCCTGCCCCAGACTCAGTTCGAGCGGCTGATCGAGATGATAGGTCTTCGATACACCAGTACATGGCCTTAGTGCAAGTAGGAGATTGTTAGTGTATATGCCCTAGAGGCCATTACTGTATCATACTAGTTTGTATATTACTTAATGGATGCTTGGGATATTCACCTTGTATATACAATCTTGCTCAAAATAGTAGTATGCTACTTGGTTTGTCTCTACTTCAATGTGTACTTGTGTTTATTTTACTATATCACTTATACGCATTAGTGGAGCCCTTAGGATCTTTGCTTGATTACCAGCGTTGTGATGGCAGTCACACTAGTGGGGGCTGGGTAATCTACAAGCACATCCTTATACAGGTCCCTAGTCGCAGGACTATCGAGACAGGGCATCGATACTCCGGAGTAGACTAGCGTATGCGCTTCTCATCCCAGTGTGGGAGATGGTCTGTCCCACAGCCATCAGTACGTCGTACTGGAGATAGTATACGGGTGCTCGTTGGGTTACGAGTACACTGGACAGGACTCGTCGGGAACTGACAGGTTGGTATTATACCTATCGTCAGTCATCAGTTCCCAGGTGACATGAGTACAGCTTAGTCCGCTGACTTGACACTGGCACTTCGCCTCGAGTGTGTTCCCACTGCACTTTGATCACTACCCTACCACGGCTCAAAGGAGTCGTGCAAACAGGTGGTGGTTGGGTGCAGTCCCGAAGCACTTGGAGGCAGTGACGGTTAGACAGGATTCGTCTCTCCCGGTATTGGGGGTTGACATCGCGCTGTGTCTAGGAGAGCCATTACACGAGTAGTCCCTGGCCAGGGCAAACGAGATATACTGGTAGGTTTCCAGTGTTATCTCAGGGTGTTTTGGGCTTCGCTCCGGCACGACTTGTACCGCTATTGGGGGACTGACGTTTACCGCCCCCTAGGCCCGCCATGCGAAGTATCAGACGAACAGACCGGACTGTACGGAGACTGTCACATTCAGACTCAGTAGGAGTACAGATGGGGTTTCACCTCGTCAGCCTTCTTGTCGACATCTACCTGGGGACCGTTACGCACAGCTAGTGCCGCTTGCGGTCTGTGGTTAAACCCACTGCCAGCGTAGTGTCGAGTCTTTAGAGTCCCACACAGAGGGTATTCGCCTATGGGCAAAACAGAGTAGAGGTCGCATGGTTTTGCGACAGGGTTCGTTCTCATCCGCGCACTTGTGCACGTTTGGAGTCCGGACAGATATTACCAGCGGGCTCTGGTTTGAGCCGGATACTGGTATAGTTTTTGGGGTTGCTTTTATCTTTCAGTATTCATGTTCCTCGGAACAAGAATGCAGGTGTGTATGCACAGTTATTTGAGGAGAAGGAAGATAACTTTCATTAGGGTTTCGGAACGGGTGCGTATGCACAGTTGACAGTCGTCTTTTTCCAAACCCTAATGGATTTGTATTATATCATTTAATAATATATAATAAAATGAAATTGTGTCATGGTTAGTTTTTGTTGACTTGTTGACCATGGTTGACTTGTTGACCATGGTTGAACTTTTGACCATTATCATTACAAGAGAAAGATGCTCTTGATTCTTGCATTTTCATTTAATGCTTATAATGATATTAGTCATTCTAAAACTTTCCATCAACCTTTTCATTTTGATTATTATTATTTGATAATTCATTTTCTTTTTGCATTATGGTTGCAAGAAAGGAAATGAGAGCTCATTCTATCATATTCACTCTCTCTCTTCACTTCATCTTCTTCTTCCTCTAGTCAAGAGAAACCTTCTCATGAGTTGAGAATCCTTCTCTTGAAAAACAAAAGCAACCCTTAGACACTCTCTACTCACTCTAGGATCAAGGGTCTAGCAAGCCGGCGATTCTAGTTCACTCCAAGTACGAGAAAGAGCCCAAAGGTCGAGCCTTCGAGGTGGATCCATCTTCGACGGAAGAAGGCGACAAAGGAGAACCATCAACCTCTACAAAGTTTGAAGACGAAGGAGTTCAAGTCTAGGTATAACCATCTTCATCCGAGTAGCTAAATCTCTTTAGCTAGTTTGCTAGTTTTAGTTTAGACAACGATCCCGACCTAGTTTAGTCCATGTTGCCTCTTGCACTAAAAATTTGATTTTATACCGTTTCCGCCTCCCCGTAAGAACCGGGGGTCGCAACGTGGACTTACAATATCCGTGATTTTGAGTATGTTTTCCAGTATTTGTCATGGATACCTGTAAACTGTAATTACTGAGCAGACACTGATTAATAGTACTGATAAATAGCAAAATAGATAATGAATGAAAGGTATTAAAATGCAGTTTTCTGTGGCGAACAACTAGCCGGTTTAAAAGCCGGAAATCAAGTCAAGTGTTGATTTGATAACTGTATTAATGATACGGTTTCTTATATAGTGTATATGATACACATACTCTCTACATTATATGATACTGAGAAGATATTGATGATATTTCGTGTATGTGATACATGAAATGTACGTGTATAGGATACATGTACTAACACTTATTTAATATATATATATATATATTAATTTCCACCATTCTGAATTATGTATAAATAAATATACATATAAATATATATATGTAAATGTATATATATCTTTATAAATATATATTAATGTGTATATATATATTATTTATTTTATATACTTAATTAAATGGTGGGGCCCGCCCTCTCTCTTGTGTGTTGACACACACATGAGAGAGAGTGGGAGAGGGGGTATGTATCATGTATAACATGACATGGTTGAAAAAGAAAATAAGAATGAATTTCTTTTACAACACAAGCCATCAAAAAGATATTCTATCTTCTTCTTCCTCACAACAAGAGCTAAAGCTCTTTTGAAAAATGGTAAGTGTTGCCATGGTGAGGTAGTGTAAAAAGTATAGAGTATCCATAATTCGCATCGCCTTCCTCCACACCCAGCGATCCTCTGGAGGAAGTTTCTCCGACCGGTGACGGAATTGAAGTTTTGGCAGCCCGTTTTCAACGCGGATAATCTACGGCGAGGCAGTCTGCGTGCAGATGCATTCGGGAGCTCATGAGGTTTAGATGGGGTCTTTCGGGATCAGTCGGACACGCTACAAAGGTTGTATCACCTCTTCACTGTTCTTATTGCTCTTTACATTTAGCTAGAAACTAGTGATTGGACGATTTTTGGCGTACGGTTGATCGCGCTCCTATGGAATTTTTGTTTTTCGTCCAGTCCCGCTTCCGCTGCACGCACGCACGCAGCGCGCCCGGCCTAACAGTGGTATCAGAGTCAACCAAGCACTAGGACTACTTTAGTTGGTGTTTTAGTTTCGATCGACAATTTTCTAATTCCGATTTCCTTGTTCAAACCCCTTCTCTGTTCGAATTTCAAAAGTCTTTTAAACTTTTTAAAGAGTTGCAGAATGAAATTTTGAATGTGAAAATGACATGGGAGAAAAATGGGGGGGTTTGTGCAAATTGGACCGCCGGTATCGGCATTTGGGCAGTTTTTTTTGTCACAAAATGCCTCTAGTTTTCTCTGAGGGCTTAAACTTGTAGAAATAGGATTTTTGGTATTATTTGTTTTTTCCCAATATTGAGATATGATCTCGTATTGTTTTGGAAAGTTATCGATCAAAACTGTAACATCGTAGTGTTTCGGTATTAATGATGTTAAAGTGTTTAACTCAGTTAATACGATGATACATACTTGTTGATATGTATTTGTGAGTCTGTAATGTTCTATGTTAAGTTTATTTGGTGTGGATTGGATCGTCGTGAAATGAATAGCCCTGTGCGTAATTGGATGTTGCGGTGTTCTCTGTTTCATTTCATTGATGTAGTAGCCAAAATGTATATTCTTTTATTTGGGGCGAGTGGTCGACATGTGGCCGTCGTTTCCGTTTTCATGTATTATTATTTGTCGGGGCTCGATTAGGTTGCGATCGATGTTACCGTAGTATTAATACAGGCATTAGGATTACCCCAAAGAGAAGCGCACTAGCAGCCAGATTCTAGATTGCAGCGGGTGTCCATCTCAAAGAGCTGAGACCGGGCCACTCGATTTTAGGATTGGCGGGCTGCTTGCCGTAGTTGTAGGGGGTTAGGATAAACCCACGGAGGAGTGCACAAGTCATCGGATTTGAGAAAGTGCTAGGTGGCCCCATCATGGTGATGATGACGGGTTGCCTCATTTCTCGGATTAGCGGATGACTTGCCGCACTTGTAGGGGTCTGCTTTTGGCTACGCACGGGCTATTCACGTGACTGGGGTATTTCACGTGACTGGGGTATTTCTTGCTTCATTTGTGGGTCAAACGAAATGCGGAATTCCTAGGTGATCCGACCATTCCAACTCAGTGATGTTATATTTCTTCATGTTGTAATTTGATTATTTGCGTGTGATGATATATTTTTATATATGTGATATATAGTATATATATATAAATGCTATATACGTTTTGCATTCGTGCTAGCCTTGCCCCCACTCTGCCGTTAGTTAAGTAATCTAATGGTGCATGATGAGGCCCCGTGACGAATGCGGATAGCGTATATGTGCATTATATTTCTCCTTTTCCTACTTTTCTGTAATGTTTGTATGAGAAGGATGATGCTAGATAATGAGATTATCTAAATGATGGGATTGTATTAATTGCATTAATACAAAGTAAAATAAACCTATACGTTGTAGGAACCAACTTTTTATAAAGAGAAAATTTTAGTCGATTCTTTTGCTTTGCATTGAGGCATTCGGTTAGGAATGTCCTGCACCTCATTTGATGAGGAAGGAGCCTTGATCCCGTCACTGGGAGTTCGCTCTTGAGTAAAAGTTTGTGTCACTAATTTTTTTTTTGTAGCTGTATTCTTTTCTTTGCGTCGTGATATTCGATTAGGAATATCCCGCACCTTATTCGATGAGGAAAAGAGTCTAGATCTCTTCATGGGGAGTTCACTCTTAAGCAAAGGTCTATGCGACTATTAGCCATATTCTTTTGCTTTGAGTTGGGGTATTCGATTAGGAATATCGTGCACCTCCTTCGATGAGGAAAGAGTCTAGATCCCTTCACGAGGAGTTCACTCTTGAGCAAAGGTCTACGCGACTATAAACTTTCAAAACCACTCGGTTCCTACAATGAGATCGAGTTCATTACATTGATGGTTTTATTCAATACCAGCCGTAGCCCTCTGTCATTTCAGGAAGTAGAGTACTTAGTATTCGTGCTACGTTTGTTGACCTTCGTCAAGACGTAGTATACGATAGCTGAGTGATATCTTCCTTCGAGCATTTGATGCGATTAGCTAGGACAGTCTCATAACCTTGTTGACCTTCATCAAGGGCTCGTGTAAGGGAGTCTAAATTAATCATGAAATGACGGGTAGAACTTGACTAGCAGCTTATGATTTGATGAACTTCGTTAAGGTCATAAGCTATTAGGGGTAAAAACCGATATCGGGAGTTTCAAGTGTTGAAACTTGCAATGAGATTACATACCTTCTATGGAGTTGGGTGACTTGTTGACCTTCGTCAAGGTTACCACGCCATGATAGTTTGGGTCTCGATTCCTACTGTGAGTAATAGTTACTCCCAGGAGATTTTCTATATGAAATCTCAGATAATTCTTCTTTTAGGGTTTGAAGGAGAATTTGACAGAACAGTGGGAGTCATCTTAATTAGATAAATATACCAATCTAATCTAGGTTAGAGTGCACGCAGAGTGTTTCTTTTCACTCTCTCTGGCAGCGACCCTGGACTCACCTTAAACTAAGATGCATTAACCATATTGACTGACCTTTTTACCATCGATAGCTTTGGAATGTCTGAATTGCCCTAATCCATGACATAATCACATATATCCTCTCATATCCTACTTCCTATTCTACTAACTCTAGAACCTTCTATATTTGGTACAGAGATCCATATTGTTTGGAAGGCCATCGTATAGTTAGATACGAACTCGATGAAACTATTTCAGTCTGAGGATGGCCACTGGTTCTGGATTATATGAATTGTTCGTTTGTCTATCCCTTCTACCTTATCTCAAGTTAGAGAGCTCCTTACATATAAGGAGTGTATACCAGTTACGCATATTGGATAGTTTTCTTCCAATCCCAAAGCTGGTGCTGAAGGAATGGAAAGGAGAAAACCAACTAGCATAAGTTCGGTATACAGGAAGGTAAGATGGAGAAACATCAAAGGGGGTTGAAGTGAGAAAAGGAACTTGCGACTACTGTCATGAACATGGAAAATAAAAAGGCAATTATGAGAATACCCAACTAACCCCACTGAAACATTTTTGATGTTTCGAATTTCCCATGCCTCTGAGTTTTGATAAACAATTTCTCAATAAACTCTAACTCCTGAGTATATAGGTACCGGATTAGAATCACATATCTGTAGGGCGTTACAGATGTTGAGAAGGAGCAGAGAATTAAGAATGGATGATTTTTTCCTCAATGTTGGTTTTCAGAGCAATTGTTGCTATTGAGGAAAATCATCATGTTTTGCCTAAAAAACAAACTTTTGGTTTCTTTTAACCAAAAGAATGTTTTTCATTTAATAGCACATGGAAAATGAGTTAATGAACTCTAGGGACTTATACATATTGATGTATGTTATCCAATATCCATAGGACAGGGGGTTGGTACTAGGTATTCCATATTGAGAATGTGATTCTCTCTCAGACTGCTTATCCGCGGGTGCGCTCCAAGATGAGTAATGTTGAGTTGCCTTCTTCAATTTTGGGGATGTATTAGAAATAAATGCATATCAATTGATACTGGTCCCACCTAAACAAGTGCCTCTTTTCTTTATATGATATATAATAGTGTTCATCTTTAAATTATTAAGATATGGGGTTATCCGGTTTGTGTTTAAAACCATAAACTGGACAAACTCGAAGCACATTTCGAAAATAATAGTCTGTGGGTTATCCCAAGATTTTACAAGGGATGGCTTCTACCATTTTCAAGTTCAAAAGTGTTTTGTTCTTGACTCGCCACCTCCTTGGTTAAGGGATTTCTTACAAAAGAAATTAGTGGGAGTATGGTAGAACTGTAAGTGATTCCAGAACCGCAAACAGTTACTGAAAGTTTAGAGGAACCTGATGATCCAATTGACCCTGATAGACTATAGCTACTCCGCAGATTTAGTAGGTGACCTCAGCCACCCGAAAGATACATCGGTTTTTCTCGAAGACGGTGACTAGAAGGCTTGCATCGTGTGATGATAACCCTACTAGTTATTAGCAGGCCATAGAAAGTGGTGACTTCCGACTGATGACTGGATACCAAGTTATCCAAGTTGGACTCCATGCACTACAACAAATTATAGACTTTGTTGTAGGCTCCTGAAAGGGGTAAACCCCATAAGAAGCCAACAGATCTTTCGAGATCAGTGCAAATGGAAAGGTATTAACCTAATAAGGCCAGACTTGTAGTTAATATATATTCATCAAATACCTGATGAGGATTATGATGATACTGTTACTTCAAAGTCTGTGCTGAAGTCCATACGGATAAAATTTGCCACTGCTGTTTTCATATCTATGATATCTGGTAAGAGTATGATTATAACGTCTTTCTAAATTGGATTTAGATTTTTACGTGTATATGACTCTACCAGAGGGTTGTCTTAGCCAGTGAGAGAAGCAAATAGTGTGCAAATTGCTTAAGTCTATTTGTAGACTAAAGCAGGCATAGCGGAGGTGGATCATCTGGTTTTTGATGCTACGGTCAAAGTGTTTGACTTCATCAAAATAAGAGATGAACCTGGTATTTGTAAGAATGCAGTAGAGAGTACTGTCAGATTCTGCATACTGATGTGGATAACATACTCTTGATAGGAAGTGATATTCCTATACTACGATTCGGTCAAATGTTGTAGTCACTTTTGTTTCACTTTTGTGGAATATACATATGTCAATGATTCTGGTGACTAAGTCTATAGAGTTAGACCTGGTAAGAGTTTTGGGATTATCCCAATTCAGGTATAATGACACCATTCTACAATGGTTTAGAAAAGGGGACTCCTAGTGAGGTAATATACCCATAGCTAATGGGGACACACTCTTTAAAATGACGTCTTTCGGGACTAATGAAGAGAGACCCGCATGAATGACATTCGACATGCTACGGCAGTGAGGTCAATCATGTAATGTTATATACCAGATCAGGTGATACTTTTACACTAGGTGTAGTAAGCAGATATTAGTCCAATCTTGGAGAGATATAAGAAGAAGTGAAGGAAATATTAGATGTTCTTAGCGTATGGTAATGACAGCCTCCTTAGAGAGGCGATTACCAATTCCATCTTCCATAGTGACAAGGATGACAGAGTATCTGTCGTGAGTCATTATTTTACTCTTTTATGAGGAGTACTGAATTGGAAGAGTTCCAAGCAGGATACTGGGGTAGTCAAGACGCTGATTGTGAATCAGCAGAGGACACATCCTAAGTATTTATTTAGATAAATACGTTCATTCATGGACATGGTCCCATCAGCTATCCAAACAATATTCTTAGGTAAGTATCGCTTAATTCGCGAGATAGTTGATCTCCGCGAAGTTGAGATTCAGAGAGATATAGTAAGAAACATATTAGCGGATCCACTCACTGAGGCTATTTCTCGAACACGGTTTGTGAAACTGTTAGTTTAGAAGTTGGGTAAGCAGTAACACATGGGATCTGTGTATACGATACCACAATAATTGGCCTTGAGTGCAAGTGGGAAATTTTTAGATATATGTGCCCTCAAGAAAATTATCGTAGTTGCGGGAATGCAATTACTGAATTTGAGGAGGGCCTATACCAAGAACAGTCTTACTCGAGATGAGGGTGCTATCTGGTTTGTCTTTATCTATCGTGTGAATGCGTGATACCAGTTATCACGTATCGCAAATACATGAGGTAAAGCCTATAGGATCTTTGGTTGACTACCAGGATTATGATACGGATCATACTAGTGGGGCCTGGTAGTTTATTAGCACATCCTTAAATGTCTCTAGTCATAGGAGTATCAAGACTGGGCATCGATGCTCCAGTTTAGACTAGTGTATTCGTTTTATGACCCTGTACGGTGCGATGGATGATCCCATAGCCATTAGTGTTTGACATTGATGATTGTATACAGGCGCTCATTGGATGAGTTACACTGGACGGACCAGCCGAGAACTCCTAGATGGTATTATACCAATATTAGTTAGCGGTTCTCTGGTGACGTGAGACTTTTAGGGTGGAGGTAGAAGAAGAAGCATAAGAGATGAGAGTGTTGCCATGAGCCTTCTATCAAGTGAAGAATGGCTAAGTGTTGTGTGAGCAAAGAAAGAATACTTTCCCAAAATATCTCACAACACTAAAAATATCAAGCATGCCTCAATAGTGCCACCATGAGTCACCCCATGATTCATGCTTCATTAAATGCCATAACACCTCATCCCTCCATCTCATTCAACTATTTAAACAAATGGTTAAAACTAAATGAGGTGTCTTCTTCTAAAAGCACCTTGTAATGAATTACAAGAACACCCCTTATCTGAATATACATACCTGCATCCGTATTCCGAAGAATACGAATACAAAGAGACGAAAATAATCCAACAATATAATACTAGAATCCGGCTTAAACCAAAGCCCACTAGTATTATCCGTCCGAATCATGATACGTGCACAAGTGCACGTATATGATCGAACCCTGCCGTAAAACCATACAGCCTCTACATCGTTTCGCCCGAAGCAGGGAAACCATCTGTGTGGACTCTAAAGACTCGTAAATACGCTGGCAGTGGGTTTAACCACAAGCACGTCAGCGGCACTAGCTATACGTAACGGCTACCCAGGTATTGAGCGAAAGGGTGGCCGAAGAGCAAACTCATCCGAACTTCTACTGAGCCTGTCCGTGACAATATCCGTACAGTCCGGTCTGTTCGTCTAAGGGTATCGCAAATTTAGGTCTAGGGGGAGGATAAAGTCAGACCAATTGAGAAACTACTGATCCAAATCAGTAATTCTCGACTACCTTGGCCAAGGATTTCTGGTGATGGCCACCCGTGCACTGCGCAACAACAACCTCTAATGCCAGGAGAGACGAATTCCCGACGATCCGCTCACTACCTCCATGTGGCTCAGGATTATACCCAACTAAAACCTGTTTGTATGACTCCTTTGAGCCGTGGAAGGGTAGAAATCAAATCACAGTGGAACTCACACGAGACAAATGACAATCTCAGGTCGACAGACTAACCTGCACACATGTCACCTGAGAACTGTTATCTAACAACATGTATAATACTAACTAGCAAGTTCCCGGCGAGTCCGTCCAGTGTACTCATAAACCAATGAGCACCTGTATACTATCTTAGGTGACTGACTAACACGAATGGCTTGTGAAACCGGCCACCGCCCCTCGTCGGGGTCTCATAAGTACACACTAGTCTACTCCGGAGTATCGATGCCCAGTCTCGATACTCCCTTGACTGGGACATTTAAGGATGTGCTTATAGACCATCCATCTCCCATGTATATGATCACCATCAGACTGCTGGTAGTCAAGCAAGAATCATATGGGCTCTATCAACATGTAATAGTGATCTATAATAACACTTAATGCATGTACATGATGATAAAGACAAACCAGATAGTATACTATCATTTTGAGTAAGACCGTTCTATCCGTATAGGTCCTCCCTCAATTATCATAATCACCTGCTTGTGATTACAATAATTGCCTTGAGGGCATTATAGCAAACAATCTCCCACTTGCACTTAAAGCTAATTATTACGGTGTCGCATACTCACAGCCCGTGTGATACCAAACACCCAACTTCTCTACTAATCAGTCTCACAAATCCCGTTTGTGAAACTATTGCGTTCGAGGAATAGGCTCAATGAGTGGATCTGCTCTAATGTTTCTATCTTTATCTCTCTATATCTCAACTTCGCGGAAAAAGACTATCTTCCGAAATGAGCAATACCTGTCTTAGAATTTGTCTTGATATCTGATGAGACCCAGTTCACAAATGAACTCTAAATCCAACAAACTTCTTAGACTGTATCATCCACTGAATTTAATCAGTATCCTGCGCCATGCCTCCCACAGTATCCTCTTGGACCATATGTCCAACATACTGCCCCTCAAAAGAGGAAAACTATAACTCTGGCAATCACTATGTCATCCAGGTCACTTTGGAAGCCTGAAATGATAATTGCCTCCTGAAGAATGCTGCCGTTACCATATCCCAAGAACATCATCTTATGTTCACAACTTCTTCCCAATGTTTCTCCAGGATTGGATTAATATATATTTATTGCAGCCTGTGCAAAATCAATATCTGGTGTTGTACTTGACATCTCATGATTGACTCAATTGCCTAAGCAAGTGATATGCTAATCAAGCAAATCCCTCTCCTCATCAGTCTAGAAGACATCTCTTTAGAGAGCCTGTGGGTATACTACCACGCTAGGAGTCGTCCATTCTAACATACTTTAGAATAGTGTCAAGTACCCGAATTGGAACACTTCCCAAATCTAGATCTAAAACCATAGATATAGTCACCAGAATCCCTGATATTTTATCCAGATCCTATGTGGAGAAACCTCCTTGTAACAACCATAGTATATAACCGATCGTAGTATAGGAATATCTGTTCCTATCAAGTGCATGTCATCCAAATACCAGGACATCACTCCCTACCTTCTTACCAGATCCATCTCTTATTCTGATGAAGTCAAACTCTATGACTGTCACATAAAAAATAGATGATCTATCTCCGCTATACATGCTTTAGTCTATAAATAGACAAAAGCTACTTGCTCACTATGCTTCCGCTGCTCCCACTGACTACAACAACCCTCTGGAAGAGTCATATACACGTGCACTTCTAAAGCTAGTTTAGAACGACGTTATACTCATCCTCCTACCAGGTCTCATAGTCTAGAACAGCAGCAGTGGAAAGTTTGGATAATCATAAACACCCCTTTCACCGTCTTTAAGGATACCGAAGTACCTCTCGGGTGCCTGAGGTTACCCACCAAATCTGCGGAGTGGCTAATGGATCATCGAAAACAATTGAATCTTTAGGTTCTATTAATTTTTTCAGTAATCGTTTGTGGTTCTGGCACTTCTAGTTCTACCATACTCCCACTAATGTTTTCTGAAAAGAATCCATTTTACAAAACTGTTGGTGAGTCGAGAACAATATAACTATTGATCTTCCTGATGGTAGAAAGTTAACCCTCGTCAAAGCCTGGGATAACCCACAAACTGCCATTACTGAAACGTACCTTGAGTTTATCCAGCTTCTGGTTTTAAGCATAAGCCGGAAAACTGCATATACCTTAACATCATTAAGATATTAATCCATTCTATATGTATATAGAAACAAAGGCACTAATTTAATTGGAACCGGATTCAAAAACATGCAGCTGTCTCAAGTGCATATCAACTAAATGCAATGAGGCCAATCAGCATTACTCATCAAGGAATGCATCCACACATGAGTAACCTGAGAGAGAAGCAAGTTCTCAAATCATTACTTACAAAGGAATACCTAGAAAAAATATCTATATCTTCGATAATCTTGAAGAATCATGATACTTTGCAACATATGGTTCTCTACTTTATTCTTATACCTATAACTTCTCGAAACTTGGACGCTGTATTTCAACGAAATTCTTGTATAAAACTAGAGAAGTCAAAAGTAAACAGAATATAGTACGAGTACCAACCCCTTTGTCCTAACGGACATCGGACAACATACAATACTTTGTATAAGTCCACTGAGTTTAATAACTCAAACCCTGTGCGTCGTAAGTTGAAAAACTGTATTATGGTTAAGAAAAATTACACCGTTGTTGAATGCTCCTTACCTAACCACTAACTGATATAGGTAAATGTCATAGACATAATTTCAAAAAGTTATATCTCACTTTATAAAATAAACGTACAGATTTATCAGTTTGAAATTGGTTCATAACAACGGATATTCAAAACCAAATATTTGCCGTCAGGCAAAACCCAGGTGATTTCCTCAAATATCACCAATTACAAAGAATTCCGATATATAGAGGATCTAATCACCCAATTTCCAATATCTTACTCCTCCTCATTATCTGTAACGCCATACAGATGTGAGAATCAAATCTGGTAAATATATATCCTAGAGTCAGAATATAATTGGAAAACAGTTTTCAATTAACAACGCACATTCAAACTGAAACATGAAAATGTTTCGAAGGGGTAACCGAGTATTCCTAGTAATGCCACTTCCACTAACCAGATTCATGACAGTAACCGTATACTTTCTTGCCCTCACTCTAATCCCTTTATATGTCTTTAGTCATTACCTTCTGTACACCATACTTAGGCTAATTGATTTTCTTCCTTTCATACCCTTCGGCACCAGCCTAAGGTTTGGAAAAAGACTATCCAATAAGCGCAATAGGTGTACTCTCCTAATACTAGGAGCCCTCACAACTTGAGAGAAGGTAAAGAGAAAAGACAACTGAATAATTCTACTCTATTTCTCCAGAACCAGAATCCATCCTCGAACTGGAACAAGTTCCTTCGAGTTCGTATGTAACTATATGATGGCATATCCAAGCAATATGGATTTTCATAATGATACGAAGTGTTATGGAGAAATGCAAAGGTGAAGTAGGAGTGGCAGGGGTATACACGGTTTTGTCATGAATGATAGTAGTCGTAATTTTGCTTTTCCTTTACTCTAATCCCTTTATATGTCTTTACTTATTACCTTCTATACACAACACTTAGGCTAATTGGTTTTCTTCCTTCCCTACCTTTCGGCACCTGCCTATGGTTTGGAAGAAGACTGCCCAATAAGCGTAATAGTTGTACTCTCCTAATCCTAAGGGCTCTCGCAACCTGAGAGAAGGTAAATTGAAAAGACAACCGAATAATCCTATTCAATTTCTCCAGAACCAGAATCCATCCTCGAACTGGAACAAGTTCCTTCGAGTTCGTATATAACTATACGATAGAATATCCAAACAATATGGATTTTCATAGTAATACGAAGTGTTCTGGAGAAATGCAAAGGGGATATAGGATTAGAAATGATATATGCGACTCCGTGACAATCCAAAAGCAAAAGTGTTATAAGAAGGTTCGGTTAACTTGGTTCATGAGTTTTAGTTTAGGGACAGGCCATGTTCGCTGCCAAAGAGAGAGATAGAGAAATGAAACACACAACGTGCACTCTAACCTAGATCAGAATGGTTAATCACTTTATCTAATCAGGATGGCTCCTACTGTTTCCTCGAATTCTCCTTCAAAACCTAAAAGGAGAATTAGTCGGGATCATCTAAAATCACCCGAGGAGTAACACATACTCATTAGTGGGAATCGGGATCCAACTATCATCGCATGATAACTTGATGGAAGCCACTCAAGTTACCACACTCTAAAAGGTATACGCATGCCTGGCAAGTTTCCTGTATGTTTGAAACTCCCGATATGGTTTTTACCCCAAGCGTCTTATGACCTTGACGAAGGCCAACAAATCATAAGTCGCAAGTCAAGTTCTACCCTTCATTGTCCTTATTAATCTAAACCTACCCTTACTCGCCCTTGATGAAGGCCAACAAGGCTGTACGACTGTCCTAGATTAATGCATATCCATGCAACAAAAAATTAACACATAGCTACCATACACTATGCCTTGATGAAGGCCAACAAACATAGCATGAATACTAGGCGCTACCCGTATGAAATGACGGAGGGCTACGACTGGTTTTTGGCGAAAAACCTTTAATGTAATGAACTTGATATCGTTGAAGGAACCTAGTGATTTTCACAAATATATAATGGCGAAAACTTTTGCTAAAGTGGTCACTCCCTGTGAAGGGATCTTGGCACTTTCCTCGTCGAATGAGATGTAGGATATTCTAAACTGAATACCACGATGCAAAGCAAAAGAATCGACTATAGTGTACTTATTACACTGACGCAAACTTTTGCTCAAGAGGTCACTCCCTATGAAGGGATCTCTGCTCTTGCCTCTTCGAATGAGGTGCTGGATATTCATAACCGAATACCACTGTGCAAAGCAAAAGAGAACGTCTGTAATGTCGTTTTTTAAAAAACTTAGTTCGAGCAACATGATATAGGTTTGTTTTCCTTGCATTAATCATAATTAATGCAGTCCCATCAATTATCATGCCAGATAAAGGAACGAAAATATAATGTATGTATATGCCATCCGCATTCGCCACTGGGCCCTGTCATCACCCATTAGGTTACTTAACTAACGGCAGAGGGGGGTTGGACTAGCGCGGGTGCAAAACATATACAGCATCTCAGAATCTCAGCTAAGCAACACAGAGTGGTGGATAATCTTGGAGCCTCGGGTTTCATTTGAACCACAAATGAGACCTGACGTTCCTTGTCGTGTGGATAACCTGTGCAATGAAAACCTTGACCCCTACGAGTGCTGCAAGTTACCTGCCAATCCCAGAAGTGAGGCAACCCCAATCAACAAAGTGAATGGGCCACCCAGCACTTCACGGAATCCGGTAACTTGACCACCCCACCATGGGTCAAACTATACCCCCTACGAGTGCAGAGAATAGCCCGCCAATTCTAGAGTAAGGTCCCCTCCGTCTCAACGCCATGAGATGCGGACTTGTTGCCCTCTAGAACCCAGCTATTCGTGCACTAATTCTTAGAGATTCTGCGTGTTCAAGTTTAGTTAATTACCGCAATCAAGACGGTTTCGCTTGTAGCTAGCCGGTTGAGTACAGGTCGTCCGTAGGGAGATGGGAATCTTTTTCTAAGTGCTTTAACGAGTTAAGTCCAGTTTTCCAGATTTTGTTGTGATTAATTAAGTGTTAAAATGATATGTAAAGAGAGCTTGTTAGGGTTAGGATTAGGTTAGTTTGAGTTAGGAGTCGCTCACCTCTTTCGTTGCCACTCTTAATATCGGTGTTACGGTAATCGGCAACAACGGAGATTAGCACGACTAGGAAGGAACTTGTGAGTATAAGCTAGGCTTTCCAACGCATAAGTTCTTCCTTTTGGTGCTTGTCCGTCCGTTCTTGGCTCTTAGCTATAACCTCCGGTTAATTCAACCACAACCGGTCTCACTACGGAATCACCGCTATCATGTAGGATAGGGTGCCGTAAGGAGCGGATTGTGGTTCAATTAACGGGAGTCGATTTAAGATGTTGGGCAAGGAAAGAGTGAGAGAGATTTCCTTCTCTCAAACTTCCCTTATCCTACCCTAACAAGTATGGAAACTACTCACACATCATAACGAAAAGAAAAGAAAACAAAAGAGGAAGATAGAAAGAAAGAGATTAGAAGATAACAACTAGCTATTTGCGACCTCACCTTGGCAAGGATCAAGCGTAAGCATCATGGTTGTTTAATGATGAAGGAAAAGAGAAAAGAAAGAAACAACAAGAAATAACAACAACTAAGTTAACAAATGAAAATTACAAGTAATTAACATAAGAGCAAGACAAGCATAATAATAAAATGAACTTCTTTATTCATCATTCTTCACTCACAAAAGCTCATTACAAGTTTTTCAATGGAGAAGAGATGAGAAGAGGAAGAAGAACAAGTATTCTAAAACCTAGAAAAATACAAGATTAAGCACCCTTGGCTTCACAAGGTTCTGGACTATTTGTAGGCAGGGAGATGGAAATCTAGGGCAACAATCTGAACAAGTATGAAAAGACCAATCTGCCCCTGAAAATTGGTCGGCTGATGCCACCATACGGCTGCGGAACCGTGGCCCAGACCCCCTATTGGCCGCGGTTCCGCCGCCCTATAGGGGAGTTGAGCTGTCGGCTTTTGTGTGCTGCCCTGGTATTTTGTTCCCTTTAGTCTGGTACATGTTTTTTTCTGATAATCTTTCCACATTTCTTCCAGAATCAAGGGTGATTGGATGTGGATCTTTTTTTCATGATTTTCTTGAGCTCCGTGTAGATTTCTTGGATCTTGTGTTGCCATTGAGCCTTGTGCATGAAAATGACATTGATTTGCCATTTTGTCTCTTAAACTGGTGTGTGGCAACAGACAGATAAAGAGCGGAGATCCGTGTTTTATCTGTGAATGGCAGGAACCCGGATTTTGTCGTGTTTTTCCATGAATTTCACCGTTCAGAGCCGAGAACCTGTATCCTGCAATTGACTAGCAAACACGGCTCAAGAGTACCTACCGATATGCAATGTGATAAAAATTGGGCGGTATGAAAATGCAAAAATCTGATATGAACAAATACCCCCAAACTTATCATTTGCTCGTCCCGAGCAAAGCCAATTTATTTACAAAAAATTTCCTAACCTCACTTTCGCAGGGAACGCGATTGCACTGAGCATGTGCAACAAGCCGTTAAACCTCTAGGTGTCCCTAGTAGGAGGAGTGTTGTCTCCTGAGGGTTTTCAGCGGATACTACCCACAAAATCCGGTCAAGTTGGTTTTGTAAAATAACTAAGATTCAAACCCTAAGGTTTTGTTTCAGAAAATAACAAATCTATTATCCTAAGTCTAGACTATCGAACCTTTATTTTTCACACTTCGCTTCTTATTTAACTACAGATTTTATATGTCTTTACGTGCAGTGCAAATAGTGTCGTTAAGTTCCAGAAAGGTCGAATAAAGTCCTCATGTCACACAATAAAGCCCAGATAATAATTTTGAAAGGATCACATAAGTTTTATAAAGAGTTAAGCATTTTTCAAGTTTCGTTTTCCAGTAAGGTTTCAACTTCAGAATTTCTATCTTCCTTAACAGAAAACTAGGTCTTGTTTTTCACTCCACCTTTTTCTTGTTTTCATTACATACACACCTCTGTGAACGTGCAATAGTCTTTATCATAGAATAAAACCTTCATATCTCCGCTAAAATTTTTATAAAAGCCGGTCTTTTATCAAGATTATTCTCACACAAAGAACCGTTAGGAATTTTAACTCGGAGAGAACACTTGCTTGACCTTTTTTTAATCTGGACTTTCTAGGCTTCTTAGCGAGCTTTGGGCCAATGCACCCAAACCAGTTGGCTTTAGGGCATTAGGTGTAGAAACACCCCAGCAGACTTAATTACTCAAGTTTCCTAGGTCCAAAAACAAAAGACAGTTTTGCGTGAAAAATCATGATGATTCAATACGAATGGAGTCATAACCGGCAGTTCAATTATTTTTTTTTGGATAAAAGACGTGTTTAGTGGGTTTGGTGTGTAATCATTCCAATCAAGTTTCAGATGGGTTATTTTTCAGACTTAGTTCCAATTAAGGCATCAATAACATTCCTTCATATTGACTCACTTCATAAACTATTCTTGATATTACTTATTTCCGAACAAACCTATTTGATCCTCGGAAAATCATTTATCCATTTAAAAGTTTTTCGACATAAAAGACTTGTCATCTAATTTCCAAAACTCACGACACGTGTAGTGTGATGTAAAGACGTATATCATCTATAGTTAACTTCAAAGGAGAGTTATCTTTCAGGTTTTCAAAATCTAAACATAAGATTTAGTTATTCTTATTTTATCAAACAAAACCGTCGAAATGTTGAATCAAAGTCCTCCCACTAGCTAACTTGACAGAAAGGTTTTTATGTTTTTAGAAAATTTTCAGATTTTTATGGGTTTTATGGATTTTAAAATGCAGATGCAAAATATACATATGAATGCGAAGGTTAGAAATGCGTACCGAGCGTACCCCCAAACATAAACTGGACAGTGTCCTCACTGTCATTGCATGAAGTGATCATTTGAAGGGTCAAAATTGTCGGTTAGCTATACACAATTTTTTGTTGTTTTTGTTTTTAAAGAAAAGAAAAAGAAAAAGAATGGAAAAGAATAGCCACAAATATATACAAAGTGGTATATACATACCCCCAAACTTATTTGGAACAGTGTCCACTGTTCTTGGCTGGATAACCGAAGTTTGGTGGTAGGCAGAGGAAGATTATGCAGGGTAAACCGGCTCCTGTAAGACCAGGAGCTCCTCTGTTGGTTCGGCGCTAAGGTACGGTTTTAGTCGGTGTCCATTTACTTTGAAAAATGAACCGTCCTTCGGATTTTCCAAATCCACAGCGCCCTGCAGATATACATTCCGCACAAAATACGGCCCTTTCCAGCGAGATCTGAGCTTTCCTGGATGGAAGTGAAGTCGGGTGTCGTAAAGCAGTACCTGTTGGCTAGGTACGAAGGTTTTGCGCAAAAGGTGTTTATCGTGAAACACCTTCGTTCGATTCTTAATGACAACCGCGTTATCGTAAGCCTCATCCCTAAGCTCGCTTAATTCGTTCAACTGCAGCTTCCGATGGCTGCCCGCATCTTCGAGAGACAGATTCAGCTCCTTTATCGCCCAAAATGCGCGATGCTCTATTTCGACAGGGTGGTGGCAAGCTTTTTCGTACACAAGCCGATAGGGAGACATGCCAAGATCGGTCTTATAAGCGGTTCGAAATGCCCAAAGGGCATCAGTGAGTTTCAGCGACCAATCCTTACGGTTCTTGGAAACCGTCTTCTCCAGTATCTGCTTGATTTGCCAATTTGAAACTTCGGCCTGCCCGCAGGTTTGGGGGTGGTAGGGCGTAGAGAGCTTATGATTAATGGAGTATTTCCGCATCAATGCCTCGAAAGTCTTGTTGCAGAAATGACTTCCATTGTCGCTAATGATCGCTCGGGGGTGCCCAAACCGGGAGAAAATGTTTTCTTTAAGAAACCTAACGACAACCTTGTTGTCGTTAGTCCGGCTGGGCACAGCCTCGACCCATTTAGAGACGTAATCAACAGCGAGAAGGATGTACAAGTTCCCAAAAGAGCTGGGAAACGGCCCCATGAAATCTATCCCCCAAACATCGAAAATCTCCACAACCAAGATCGGTTGGAGCGGCATCTCGTTCCTCCGGGATATCCGGCCCATGTGTTGGCACCGGGAGCAAGTCTTGCAATAGTCATGAGTGTCTTTGAAGAGTTATGGCCAGTAGAAACCACATTGCAAGATCTTCTCAGCTGTCTTTCTGGGGCCAAAATGCCCACCACACGCTTGATCGTGGCAAAATGACAGCACACTCTTGAATTCATCGTCAGGGACACACCGACGAATAATCTGGTCGGGACAGTACTTGAACAAATAGGGTTCGTCCCAGTAAAAGTGTTTTACTTGGGATAAGAAACGAAGTCTGTCCTGACTTGACCATTCAGTCGGTAGTAATCCTGTGGCCAAATAGTTCACAATATCTGCGAACCAGGGTTCGCAAGATACTGTCAAGAGCTGTTCATCCGGGAAAACGTCGTTGATCGGAATTGGAAGTGAAGGAGAAGAAGGAAGTCGTGAGAGATGGTCGGCAACTACGTTTTCACATCCTCATTTGTCCTTAATGACAAGGTCAAACTCTTGAAGCAAGAGGATCCAACGTATTAGCCGAGATTTTGCATCTTTCTTCGCAAAAAGATGGCGCAGAGCAGAATGGTCTGTGTAGACAATGACTGGAGAGCCGATGAGGTAGGGCCTGAACTTTTCTAAAGCAAATACAACAGCCAAGAATTCCTTCTCAGTTGTTGTATAATTGAGTTGGGCGTCGTTCAGTGTTCGGCTCGCATAATAGATTACGTGCGGCATCTTGTTGATGTGTTGTCCAAGGACAGCACCAATGGCAAAGTCGGATGCATCGCACATAATCTCAAATGGGTGCGTCCAGTCAGGTGAAGAAAGAACGGGAGCAGAAGTGAGAGAGGTTTTCAATGACTCGAATGCATTCGCACAGCTCGAGTTGAAGTCGAATGGCGTATCCTTGGCCAGCAAAAGAGTCAAGGGCCTAGCAATCTTGCTAAAGTCCTTGATGAACCGTCTATAGAAACCGGCATGGCCAAGGAAGGCTCGGATATCTCTGACGCATCGGGGAGGAGGGAGATTGGAAATGACCTCAATCTTCGCTTTGTCAACCTCTATGCCATTTTGCGAGATGATATGCCCTAAGACAATACCTTCGCGCACCATGAAGTGGCACTTCTCCCAATTCAATGTGAGATTCTTATCCTTACATCGGGTAAGGACAGCATCAAGATGCAGCAAATACTCGTTGAAGGAATCGCCGAAAATGGAGAAATCATCCATGAAAATCTCCAGAAATTTTTCCACCATGTCTGAGAAGATTCCCATCATACACCGCTGGAAGGTAGCGGGCGCATTGCATAACCCAAAGGGCATGCGACGATATGCAAACGTGCCGAAAGGACAAGTGAATGTGGTCTTGTCCTGGTCTTTTTCGGCGATGGGAATTTGATTATAGCCGGAGTAGCCATCAAGAAAGCAGTAGTACTCGTGTCCGACCAATTGTTCAAGCATTTGGTCAATGAAAGGTAGCGGAAAGTGGTCCTTCCGCGTTGCGGCGTTGAGTTTTCTGTAATCAATGCATACTCGCCACCCAGTTTAGGTGCGAGTAGGGATTAACTCGTTCGCCTCGTTGGTTATGACCGTTATACCTGATTTCTTAGAGACAACGTGAATGGGGCTAACCCACTGGTTATCAGAGATAGGGTAAATGATACCACTATCTAGACATTTTACGATCTCCTTCTTCACAGCCTCTTTCATGACTGGATTAAGACGTCTTTGTGGATCCCGGGCTGGTTTGGCATCATCCATCAGATGAATGTGATGCTCAACGATCAGGGGACTAATCCCCTTGATGTCCGCCATGGACCAGCCAAAAGCTTGCCTGTTGTTGTGCAAGACCGCAAGAAGGGCTTTCTCTTGCTCTGGAGCTAGAGAAGCCGAAATGATGACAGGGAGGGTCTCGTTTTCACCTAAGTAAGAATACTTAAGGTAAGACGGCAAAGGCTTGAGTTCGAGCGATGGAGGTGAAACGATTGAAGGCAAGATTGGTGCAGAGGTCTCGAACTCAAAGGACTCCAGCAAAGGTTCAAAACGAGTGTAAGCGACCGAGTTGGATGGTTCAGGTAACTCATCCGGAAATTCGAAGGATTGAAACTCGGGTTGTGAGCGGCTAAGATCGTTCGAGAACGTGAAACACTCGTAGTCGTTGTCGGGCGCAGAAACAGCCGCAGGTTCGAAGAGGAACGCACTACTGGCATCAAGATTATCGTGATCAAACAGAAACTCCTCGAATTCACATTCTTCTGGGGTGATCTCCTGGATTGAGCAAACGTCCAGTATATGAGCATTAGGTTCGGCGGGCTGATTCCCCAACCTAAAAATGTTGAGTTTAATCGTCATGTTTCCAAAAGAGAGGTTCATCGAACCATTGTGACAATTGATCACAGCATTTGAGGTTGCAAGGAATGGGGGACCGAGTATCACCGGAATTTGATTCCGGGGGTTAGCTACAGGCTGTGTGTCTAATACAATGAAGTCAACGGGGAATATGAAGTCCCCGACTTTTATTAACACATCCTCTAGCTCACCCCTAGGATGGGTGATCGATCGGTCGGCCATTTGGAGAGTGCAGTGCGTGGGTTTCAGCTCTCCTACGCCTAATTGCTCGTATACTGAGTACGGAAGGAGGTTAACACTGGCACCAAGATCTAATAGTGCGCGGTTGATGTTCTTATCCCCAATGGTAATAGAAATCGTAGGACAGCCAGGGTCCTTCCGTTTTTGTGGTAAAGATTGGGTAAGAGCATCACTCACAGCACTAGCCAAGAAAACTTTCTTTGGTACCTGAGATTTCCTCTTTTTCGTGCACAAGTCCTTTAAGATTTTCGCGTAGGACGGGACTTGTTGGACAGCATCTAAAAGAGGAATGTTAATGTTAACCTGCTTAAATAACTCCAGAATCTTCTCCATTTGTGGATTTTGTTTATTGGACTTCAACCGGTTTGGAAATGAAACATTTTTAAAATTGGTTGAGTCCAATGCTGGAGGAGGAGATTGTGGAGTTGGAACGGATCCCAGAACAGGTGTTTTCGTGGAGTGAGAAGTGGGTCCGTTCAGAGCAGAAGAAGAAGAAGAAGAAGGAGAGCCTTTTGAAGAATGGAGAATAGGCTCAGAAGACGAAGAAGCAGGAGAAGGAGAAGAAGAAGAAGAAGCAGCGGCCGGGGTGTCATCGTCGATCCATGTGCCAATGTTGTTTTGCAGCATCCTTCCCGATCTCAATGTGGTCACGGCACTCACATTATGGTTCTGTTGTTCGAGAGCAACATGTACATTATGTGGGTGACCGGGATTTGTGAGTGGCTGGGACGGGAGCTTCCCCTTCTCTCGCTCGCTTAAGGCCGCATTCAACTGTGCAATCTGGGCCTCGATGGTTTTGATGCTTTGCCCGTGAGCGGCAGTGTGTTGCACTAAGGACTGAATGGAAGACTGGATGTTGGCGGTGGATTGTGTTGATTGTTTGACGAACGCCTCCAGACTTCGTTCGAGCGAGGAAACCTTATCGTTGTTTGACGGAACAAAATTGTTTGGTGGAAAAGAATTGTTGGGTGCAAAGTTGTTCGTCTGATTTTGAAAAGGTTGGGGTTGGAAGGGCTGCTGAAACTGCTGTTGTGTTTGTTGTTGCGCTTGTTGTTGCGGCGGAGGGGTCCTTTGGAAATTGTTGCCTTGGAATTGATTCTGATTCTGATTCCAGGCGAAATTGGGGTGGTTCCTCCAACCGGGATTGTAGGTGGAAGAGTATGGATCATTCCTCGGTCTTTGCTGGAATGCAGCACTAACCTGATCCTGTCCTTGCGATGGTGGATTGTAAGGACACTCTTCGGTTAAGTGAGAAGGATCGGAACAACAAGCGCAGATGGTACGAAGGGGAAGAACAGGGGCAGGAGCAGGAGAAGAAAATTTGCTCTCTATTGCTTCAAGCTTTCTCGTTATTGCAGCCATTTCAGTTTTCATCGCAATAGAGGCATCAAGTTGGTGAATTCTTACCCTAGACTGGCCGGTAGAAGTGGAGGTAGAAGAAGAAGAAGTCGGTCTGGTGCTCTCCCATTGTAGCATTTGCTCCGCAAGGTCGTCAATAAATTGCCACGCTTCCTCGTCAGATTTCGATAGGAAGTGGCCCTGACAGATGGTTTCCAACAACTGCTTCGTTGCTGGGTTCAGGCTCTCGTATAAGGTTTGGCAAAGTTGCCATTTCTCTATACCGTGGTGAGGACACTGAACAAGAAGGTCTTTGTACCGGTCAAAGCACTTCCAGAAGGGTTCAGAAGGAAGCTGAGAGAATTGGTTGATTTCATTGCGGATCCTTGCGGTTTTATGATTCGGATAAAATTTCTTTAGAAACGCTTTTACAAACTCGTCCCAACTGGTTATGGAGTGGGAAGCGGTGCTATACAGCCATTTTTCAGCAAGATCGCATAAAGTGAACGGAATGACCCGTAGACGTATAGCATCGTCCGACAGTTGGGTAGTTTTCATCATGGCACAAACGTTTTGAAATTTATTGATGAAGATATAGGCATATTCAGATTCAAGCCCATGAAATCGTGGAAGCATGTTGATGAAGTGGGGCTTAATTTCAAAATTATCCCCATTGGCCGGTGGAAGAGAAAGGCAGGTGGGAAGTGCAGAACGGGTGGGATAGAAAAGATCCTGGAGCGCAGTTCGCTGCGGCGCTACAACAGGCGGTGGTGGTGGGTTATTGGTCTCCGTAGGAGGTGGAGCCAATCCAGGGGTAGTCAAAGAGATGTTCGGATTAAATCCTGACATCACGGAAGAAGAGGTCGGTGAAGGTGAAGGTGAAGATGTATGAACAGAATTCCGGTCAACGTCGGAGTTGGCCGGTAAAGGTAGGGGTGAAAGAGGAGTGGTTGGAGTTTCGACGTCTGAGTCGATCGCGTAGTCGGTAGCGACTAACGTAACGCGGACTAGGCGGGCGCTAGTGTCCCGAGTCCAAGCGGACATACACTAAACGAGTTTAGTATAGTCGAAGCGGAGAAGGTGAGGGTAAGAAAACGTCAATGGAGAAAAACGATGGGTGGTGGGTGAAAAATGGATTTGGCGACAAAAGGGTAAGTTTTTATAAAAGTTTTTGATTTTTTCTTTTTTTTTTGTTTTTTTTAGAAAGAGCTTTACAGAAATATGTACGGACTTACGGATTTAAGCAATCACAAACAAGATATGCACAATCACACCTAGATCTAGGGTCACCTAGGTCTGCTAGACAGCTCCTAACTGTTCCAGAGGGCTAGAAATAGGACCTCAAACCGCCTCTTCTCCGTCAAATGCGGCCAGATAAGTGCCAGGTAAGTGGGAGGTTATCCAACGCTTTCGCGAAGTTCCTTAATTAAATAACCACTTGCCTTCGACACACTTGCCTAGACACCGCAAAAGTCAGATAGGATAAACGGCCGATGCCTGTAACTAGTCCTCTGTCCTATTGAGCGCGAAGTCCTTAGGGCTGAGTCTAGTATTTTTTAATTAACAATGGTCAATGCATATGCTTTTTATGATTTTTGGGGTCCTGGGAAGGGGGATGAAATCCCCACCCAATCTGAATTGGTTTCAAGCCCCTTAAGTCCGTATTAATAAATACAAAGCAGTAACAAATCAACTGCAAACAATTTTTATTTTAGCGCGGCGCAAAGAATCCTGCACAAAAACAGTTTATTGGAAGGGGGAAGAGAGTTTGCGCAAAGAATGCTGCAGAAAACACAATTTATTGGAGTCCAGAGGAGTGGGGAGGAGAAGAGAAACTCACCTAAAAAATTTAACACCCTGAAGGCACTAAATGGCCGCGGTTCCGCGGCCAAACACCTACTTAGGCCGCGGTTCCGCGGCAAGAAAGAGGGATTGGACTTTCAGTTTTTTTGTGTGTGCTGCTGTGGTTGTCCTCTGCTTGTCTGGATTTGCTGAATCTTGATTTGCTTACTGTATATGCTCCAGATTTTTACAGTAGACCATTTGCTTCGTTTTGATCCGTCGCGGTGTAGCCGCGAAATGTGGGTCTATCTTCCCACGTCTTTGGCACTGAACTCGAACTTCGTATTATCCTGCACACTTGCACAAAAACTAATCAAAAATAACAAGATGATTTTTTACAAAGTATATTTTTTTTTGTTTTTCGGTTATATTTATATTCACAAGTTAACCCGAAATTACACAAAGAAATAAACTACCGTCTCCCCGGCAATGGCGCCACTTGATTGTTAGAGATTCTGCGTGTTCAAGTTTAGTTAATTACTGCAATCAAGACGGTTTCGCTTGTAGCTAGCCGGTTGAGTACGGGTCGTCCGCAGGGAGATGGGAATCTTTTTCTAAGTGCTTTAACGAGTTAAGTCCAGTTTTCCAGATTTTGTTGTGATTAATTAAGTGTTAAAATGATATGTAAAGAGAGCTTGTTAGGGTTAGGATTAGGTTAGTTTGAGTTAGGAGTCGCTCACCTCTTTCGTTGCCACTCTTAATATCGGTGTTACGGTAATCGGCAACAACGGGGATTAGCACGACTAGGAAGGAACTTGCGAGTATAAGCTAGGCTTTCCAACGCATAAGTTCTTCCTTTTGGTGCTTGTCCGTCCGTTCTTGGCTCTTAGCTATAACCTCCGGTTAATTCAAGCACAACCGGTCTCACTACGGAATCACCGCTATCATGTAGGATAGGGTGCCGTAAGGAGAGGATTGTGGTTCAATTAACGGGAATCGATTTAAGATGTTGGGCAAGGAAAGAGTGAGAGAGATTTCCTTCTCTCAAACTTCCCTTATCCTACCCTAACAAGTATGGAAACTATTCACACATAATAACGAAAAGAAAAGAAAACAAAAGAGGAAGATAGAAAGAAAGAGATTAGAAGATAACAACTAGCTATTTGCGACCTCACCTTGGCAAGGATTAAGCGTAAGCATCATGGTTGTTTAAGGATGAAGGAAAAGAGAAAAGAAAGAAATAACAACAACTAAGTTAACAAATGAAAATTACAAGTAATTAACATAAGAGCAAGACAAGCATAATAATAAAATGAACTTCTTTATTCATCATTCTTCACTCACAAAAGCTCACTACAAGTTTTTCAATGGAGAAGAGATGAGAAGAGGAAGAAGAACAAGTATTCTAAAACCTAGAAAAATACAAGATTAAGCACCCTTGGCTTCACAAGGTTCTGGACTATTTATAGGCAAGGAGATGGAAATCTAGGGCAACAATCTGAACAAGTATGAAAAGACCAATCTGCCCCTGAAAATTGGTCGGCTGATGCCACCATACGGCCGCGGAACCGCGGCCGAGACCCCTATTGGCCGCGGTTCCGCCGCCCTATAGGGGTGTTGAGCAGTCGGCTTTTGTGTGCTGCCCTGGTATTTTGTTCTCTTTAGTCTGGTACATGTTTTTTTCTGATAATCTTTCCACATTTCTTCCAGAATCAAGGGTGATTGGATGTGGATCTTTTTGTCATGATTTTCTTGAGCTCCGTATAGATTTCTTGGATCTTGTGTTGCCATTGAGCCTTGTGCATGAAAATGACATTGATTTGCCATTTTGTCTCTTAAACTGGTGTGTGGCAACAGAAGGATAAAGAGCGGAGATCCGTGTTTTATCTGTGAATGGCAGGAACCCGGATTTTTTCGTGTTTTTCCTTGAATTTCACCATTCAGAGCCGAGAACCTGTATCCTGCAGTTGACTAGCAAAGACGGCTCAAGAGTACCTACCGATATGCGATGTGATAAAAATTGGGCGGTATGAAAATGCAAAAATCTGATATGAACATGCACTCCGCCGCGGGGTAATCCTAGTACATATAAGAAAAAAAATATGTACAAGGGTCACATCGACCTCAACCCAGTCATGCCCCGAACAAATAATATACAAACTGGCAGAGACGACAGTCCACATGTCGGACGCTCGCCCCGCAATAATGAATATACAAATGAATCTAAACGATACTACCATTGCACCACTGACTATCCACCACGACGATCCAACCACAACCTCAGCACAACACAGAACATCAACGTGGATGTCATGTTCACAAACCCTTCTAAAAGAACTTATAGCAGTTAGACGAGTTATACCGCTCAAATGACATTCACGGTCGCAGATAGTAATGTATGCACTGAAAAACGCACAATAAAAATTTCGATCGACTAAACTTTTCCAAATTGGCCCCCAAATGCAAAACCAGCACTCAAACAAATCTGGACCAAAACCAAATATTCCAAAAATTATATTTCCATGAAATAGAGCCCCAGAAAAAAATTAGGGCATTGTAGCAAAAAAAGCACCACGGTACCTCGCCAAAACGTGCTATTTAGCTTGGGTTCCGCGGCGGAATTTTGGAGTTAGGTGCCCAAATTTTTTTCTTAGCTCTATTTTTTCCTGCACATATTTTTAAGATACCAAAAAAAATTTTGGACAACTTTGAAATTCGACAACAAGCATGATAATATTGAAATATGATCCGGAAAAATTTGTCGATTGAGATTTTAACCTTGTGCAAACTAGCTAGTAAGGGTTTATGGGTTGGCACTGATACCATGTTGGGTTATACCAGCACCCTGGCCATCTACCGTGACCGGATGCGGAACAAAAATTTTATAAAACTGGTGCTAGAACAACCCCATAATACGGATTGAACCATAAACCCTAAAAGCTAGCAAATTATAAAGAAAAGAGTTAAGAATGTTTATACCGAATGATCCGTGCCCTTCGGTCTTCAACCTTTATCCCAATCTCCTAGAAGCCTCCATGATCAAGCTTGATCTCCGGTCTCCCTCCATCGAAGATGATCCACCTGAGGATTTGTATCCCGAGCTCCTACCTCATAGCCGAGATAACTAAGGTACTTAGTTCGCTAAACTAGATAGCCTAGAAGATGTAGAGTCTAATGACGTATTAATTTGTCTCCAAACGTCCTAGATTTCTCAACACATGAGACTTTTAGGGTGGAGGTAGAAGAAGAAGCATGAGAGATGAGAGTGTTTCCATGAGCTTTCTATCAAGTGAAGAATGGCTAAGTGTTGTGTGAGCAAAGAAAGAATCCTTTCCCAAAATATCTCACAACACTAAAAATATCAAGCATGCCTCAATAGTGCCACCATGAGTCACCCTATGAGTCATGCTTCATTAAATGCCATAACACCTCATCCCTCCACCTCATTAAACCATTTAAACAAATGGTTAAAACTAAAATGAGGTGTCTTCTTCTAGAAGCACCTTGAAATGAATTACAAGAATACCCATCATCCATATATACATACCCGCATCCGTATTCCGAAGAATACGAATACAAAGAGACGAAAATAATCCAACAATATAATACTAGAATACGGCTTAAACCAAAACCCACTAGTATTATCCGCCTGAATCATGATACGTGCACAAGTGCACGTATATGATCGAACCCTGGCGTAAAATCATACGGACTCAACATCGTTTCGTCCGAAGAAAGGAAATTCTCTGTGCGGGACTATAAAGTCTCGTCAATACGCTAGCAGTGGGTTTAACCACAAGCACGTCAGCGGCACTAGCTGTACGTAACGGCTACCCAGGTATTGAGCAAAAGGGAGGCCGACGAGAAAACTCATCCGAACCCCTACTGAGCCTGTCCGTGACAATATCCGTACAGTCTGGTCTGATCGTCTAAGAGTATCGCAAATCGGGTTTAAGGGGGAGGATAAATTCAGACCCCTAATAACGCGATATTTCGTGTCGGTATGAAGCCCATCACCAACTGAGAAACTATTGATCCAAATCAGTAATTCTCGACTACCTTGGCCAAGGATTTATGGTGATGGCCACCTATGTACTGCGCGACATCAACCCCCAATACCGGGAGAGACGAATCCCTGACGATCCGCTCACTGCCTCCATATGGCTCGGGACTGTACCCAACTAAAACCTGTTTGCACGAATCCTTTGAGACGTGGTAGGGTAGTAATCAAAGCATAGTGGGAACTCACACGAGACAAATGACGATATCAGGTCGACAGACTAACCTGCACACATGTCACTTGGGAACTGCTATCTGACAACAGGTATAATATCAACTAGCAAGCTCCCGGCGAATCTGTCCAGTATACTCATAACCCAATGAGCACCTGTATACTATCTTAGGTGACTGACTAACACCAATGGGTTGTGAGACCGGCCACCACCCCTCGTCAGGGTTTCGATAAGTACACACTAGTCTACTTCAGAGTATCGATGCCCAGTCTCAATTCTCCTTTGACTAGGGACATTTAAGGATGTGCTTATAGACCACCCAGCTCCCACGTATATGATCGCCATCATACTACTGGTAGTCAAGCAAGAATCCTATGGGCTCTATCAACATGTAATCGTGAACAATAATGCCACTTAATGCATGTACCTGATGATAAAGACAAACTAAATAGCGTACTATCATTTTGAGTAAGACTATTCTATCCGTATAGGTCCTCCCTCAATATTCATAATCACCTGTCTGCGATTAAAATAATTGCCTTGAGGGTGCTATAGCCAACTGAGTGGACACATTTTGGTGTTGTATAGCTGTTTTTGTGTACCAAATATGCTGTGTAATATTATATCAGTATCTTTGTTGTCTAATGAAGGATATAATTTTTCACTTGAAAGAAATGTCATGAATATTCACTTAAATCTAGAATTGATTGGGTCAGCACACTAGATAATGGTATATACATACTCAATCAACATCAAGTTTTCATTATCTAAAACACACTCAAAAGAAAGACTCCAGATTCAAATCAATCCTTTTTATGGCATTGTAGACTTGGTCATATTAATGAAACAAGGTTGACTAAGTTATATAAAGTTAGATATTTGGATCCGTTCGAATATATATCGTATGCAACTTGTGAATCATGTATCAAAGGAAAGATGACCAAATCTCCGTTCATAGGACACGGAGAAAGAGCCACTGAGCTCTTGGGACTCATACACATCGATATATGTGGTCTGATGTCTACACATGCACGAGGTGGTTACTCCTACTTCATCACTTTTACTGATGATTTCTCAAGATATGGACATGTATTCTTAATGAAATATAAATCCGAGGCCTTTGAGAAATTCAAAGAGTATAAGAATGAAGTGGAGAAACAAACAAGTAAAAGTATCAAGATACTTCGATCTGGTTGTGGTGGAGAATAATTAAGTACCAGTTTCCTTGAATGCTTAAAAGAGAATGAAATTCTCTCTCAGCTTACTCCTGCATATACACCTCAACAGAACGGTGTATTAGAGAGAAGGAATCACACGCTGCTCGATATGGTGCGTTCCATGATGAGTATTGCTGAGTTGCCACTTTCCTTCTAGGGTTTTGCACTAGATCAGCTGCATACCTCTTGAATAGGGTTCTAACTAAGTTTATGCTTACCACTCCATATGAGATGTAGAATGGGAAGAGACCGTGTCTTAAGTATCTTAAGATATGGGAATGTCCAGCTTTTGATAAAAAGCAGAATCCGGACAAGCTCGAGGCACGATCAGTTATATGCAAGTTTGTGGGATATCCTTGTAGGGTTCCTAGGCACACTCATGAGGTTCCACAAGGCATCAACCATGCCAAAATCAAAATTTTACATGTGCCGAGAAACCCTAATTGAGATCGTTAACTAGAGGTAAGGCGAAAGCATGCAAGTTAACTACTATAACTACAAGTGAAAGAGATTACAACCTTTGTAGATCCGGTCCTCCACTTCTAGCTCCGTGTTGATGTCCCTCCGCTGCGATCATCGGGATCCCGGACTCCAGCGATGGTTTCTTCGAAGAAACGAGCGGGCTAGGTCGTTGACTTCGATGCCGAAGATGATCTACGTCGAGGCAACTCAAACTCAAGATCCATCTTCGCTTGGTCATGAACCTTGTGAAGAAAACATACTCTACTACATGGCAAGTGGTAGAGGACGAAGAAATAGGAAGTGGGTTCACTTTGGATTTGGATTTCTCACTTGGTTTCTTCACTTGAAATTTTTCTAGAAAGCTTTCTTCACTTCATGAAGAAGAAGAAGAAGAAGAAAGTGAATTAATAAAAAGAATAAATCAAGTGAAGTCTTATCTTTTTGCAACCATGGGTGAGTATTCTTTTGTAGAGAATAAACCATAGTTAGAGGTAATGGTTAGGTTAAAGGAAAAATCTCATGTAAAAACAAAATGGTTAGACTTTTTAAAGATGCTAAGAAGCTTCATGAAGCTTGAAGCCAAAAAAATAAAAAGCCACCATTTAGTTTTTACCAAAATAAATAAAATAAATAAAATCCTAACCATTAACCTAAACATGGTGTAAGGCATACACACACCCAAGTTTGCATGTATCATCAATCATGATACAAACTAGTGCACAAACATAAATCACATATACAACTTGTGCACATCAAGTGAGAAAATCAATCTTAAGTGAACAAATACTAGTTAATGTAAAGTAATATATCATATATATAATTATACATTAAATCATTAAATCAACACTTGATTTAATGATCCGGTCATACTACATATAACCGACTAATATCAAGTGTATCAATATATCGAATCAACATTTGATTCAGTAACCCGACTATATCTTATATAACCGTCTGATGATACAAATCGCGAGAATAGAATTCAGTATCACATACTGGTATTATTCTCGGTCCCGCGCATATCTCATATGCGCTCCTATTTCGTTTCGCTTGAGCCAGGAAACCTCTGTGTAGGACTCTAAAGACTCGTCAATACGCCGGCAGTAGGTGATGATCATATCAAACACCCACAAGCCGCAAGCGGTCCGCTAAACGTAACGGCCACCCGGGTATTGAGCGATCAGAAGATCAACGAGCAAGCCCGCTAACACTCATGTGAATCCAACCAGTAACACTTACCGTACAGTCCGGTCTGTTCGTCTGATATGTCGCATATCTCGTCTAGGGGTGGTAAACGTCAGACCCCAGTAGCTCGATAAGTCATGCCGATGTAAGGTCCATAACAAGCGTGAAACTCTGATAACTCTTACCAGTAAATCACTGCAACCCTGGCCAGGGATTTTCGGTTATGGCCAGTCGAGCATAGCGCAACATCAACCCCCAATACGGGGAGAGACAAATCCCCTCCTATCGCTCATTGCCTCCATGTGAATCGGGACTGTACCCAAAAACCACCTGTTTGCACGACTCAGTAGAGCCATGGTAGGGTGGAAATCAAAGCACAGTGGGAGACACACAAGACTCTATGACGATCTCGGGTCAACGGACTATGCTGTACCAGTGTCGCCAGAGAACTGCCATCTGACGTGAGCTATAATACCATCTGGGAGTTCTCGGCGAGTCCGTTCAGTGTACCCTGTCTCCACTGAGCACCCGCATACCATCTCTGATGTCAAACACCAATGGATATGGGATCATCCATCGCCCATCACATGGGTCAAGAAGATATACGCTAGTCTACTCTGGAATATCGATGCCTCGTCTCGATATTCCCACGACTAGGAACATTGAAGGATGTACTCATGGACTACCCAGGCCCAACTAGTATGATCTTCATCATAGTCCTGCAAGTCGAGCACATATCCTAAGGGCTTTATCAACATGTAATAGAGAGACAGCAAGTATATATGTTAAGATAAAGATCAACCAGATAGCGTACTATCATGTCGAGCAAGAAAGTCCTACCTATATATGTCCCAGCATCCACTACAATATACATCCTATGTATAGTAATGGCCTCTAGGGCATACATATAACTAACAATCTCCCACTTGCACTAGGGCCATCTGTAGCAGTGGTTGCAGTATCTCATACTCAACCATCCCATAATAGTCTCTCTTTAGGAAAAGGCCTTTGCGAGTGGATCCGCCGTGTTGTCCTCTGAGTCTACTCTCCTAACCTTGATCACCCTGGAAATCAACTATCTCCATGATCAGGTGATGCTGCCTCAGAATATGTCTGGGTCACTGATGGGACCAGGGTTCCTGGGACTAAGCCACACTTCCATTGTCACACAATGGTAGGAACCTAGTTCATCTCATGAACTAATATACACCCAAACTGCCTCTTTGGTAGTATCTTTAATAGCGATGTTACCAGCCTTTATCGTCTAGTTTGCCACTGTATCTAGCTTGGAATTCTTCCAACATACCGTCCCTCTACTGAGGGTAAAGACAATGCCTGCGACTGACATTCAGTCGTCCTTATCAGTCTGGAACCTTTCCAGTGATTCTCGCCAGGATCAACTGATACCATCTCACTACAACTAGTGAGAATCCTAACATCCATTTAGATCTATCTCATAGATCCAAAACCCAGGATTTAGGAGGTATCACTTTGATCCTATATGGAGAATCCATGTGATAAGAGGAAATTGACCGAGCGTAGCATAGGAAACTCTTTTCCTATCAAGAGTATGTTGTCCACGTACAATACGAGGATGACCACCTTACTCTCTACTACCTTTTTGTATATACAAGGTTCATCTACTATTTTGATGAAGTCAAACTCTTTGACTACCACATCAAAACAGATGTTCCAACTCCGCGATGCCTGCTTTATTCTGTAAAGCAACTTGCACACGTTTTCGCTGCTCTCACTGTTTACGAAGCCCTCTGGCTGTGTACTTATAGACGTTCTCTTCCAAATCAATATTTAGAAAAGAAGTCATGACACCCAACCACCAGATGTCGCAGTTATGGTATGCAGCAATGGCAAGTAGGATCCAGATGGACTTTAAGCATAGCCACTGGAAAATGTTTCATCATTATCCACGCCTGGTCGATGACGAAAACCTTTAACAAGTCTAGCTTTGAAAGTCTCAACCTTTCCATCTACACCAAGTAATCTTCTCAAGATATACTTGCTCCTGATGGGGATTTAACCCTTCAGATATAGCATCCAAAGTCCATACTTTGTTGGTGTACATGGATTCCATCTCAGATCGCTAAGCATCCAGCCATTCTTACAGAGTCCTCACTCTCGATGGCCTGTTCGAAACTAGTTGGGTCATCATCTCATGATGCAATCCTTGCTCCCACTGTCATCGAGAAACCGAAGTATCTCTCAGGCGGATGAGGAACCCTGCTAGATCGGCGGAGAGGCTGAGGTTCGTCGGGGACTATTGAATCCTTTGGTTCTGTCAAATCATTAGCTACAGTTTGTATAGATGGAACCCTTCCAGTTCTACAGAACAGACCTTGCCTCGAGCTTGTCCGGATTTTGCTTTTGACATAGGACGGACAATCCCAAATCTTAACTTACTTAAGAGATAGGGTCTTCCCATACCATATCTCATATGGAGTGGTAGGCAGTGATCTGATTCGAACCTAATTCAATAGGTATGCAGCTTCTTAAGTGCATAACCCCCAAAAGGAAATAGGTAACTCAGCAGTACTCATCATAGAGCGCACCATATCATATAGGGTGTGATTGCTCCGCCCCGATACACCGACGTGCTGTGGTGTATACGGAGGAGTAATGCTGAGAGAGAATCCCATTCTCCTTTAGAATAGTCCAGGAATCTCATGCCCAAGTATTCTCCTCCCTGATCACATCAAAGGACATAATACTTATACCCGTTTTTGGTTCTCTACTTCTAACTTATATTCGTTGATTTTCTCAAAAGTTTCGGACTTTTGTTTCAACAGAAACATGTGTCCAAATCTTGAGAGATCATCAGTGAATATAAGGAAGTACAAAGAATCAGTCCTGGCATATGTAGACTGGGGACCTTCATACATCACTATGTATCAGCCCCAAGAGTTCACTAACTCTTTCTCTGTTTCCAGTAAACAGAGCTATGGTCATCTTATCTTTGTGACATGACTGGAAAGTTTCACAAGATATAAATTCAAACTGATTTAAATATGCATCTAATATGTAACTTCAGCTAGTCGGGTCACATTGATATGACCTAGTCTACAATGCCTCAAGAAGAATTCGTTCATTCTGAACTCTTCTTCTCGTGTGTGTTCTGTATACTGAGAACTGTAGTTTGATTTAGAATGTTAATGCTTTTAGATAACGTGCCTGAACCGATCAACTATTGATATAGGAAATGTTCAAAACATTATCCAACAATACAAAATTATATCCTTCTTTAGTAATAAAGAGACTGATATAATATTGTATATCAGGTTCGGTATCTAATAACATTCGTTCAGAATCAATGTATTTGGAAATACAGGATGATAGTGACCAACAGACTTGGCTGCAACACTTGTACCATTTTCTGTCTCATGAAACTTATCACCCGTTCTCAGTTCTCCACCTTTCTGTAGCCCATGTAACGGATTACATTTTTGGGATCCTGATCCGGTATCAAATACCCAGGACGTAGAGTTTACTGAGAAACAGTTCTTTGTAATGAACACACCCGAAGGAGATGCATCTCATGCACTTTCTTCGTTTGGGCGGCATGGGAATCTTGGTATTCCCCTATTTCCTGCTCGGTCTTATAACAATTATAAGTTGGAGCGGGACCAACGTTCCCCAGCTCAGTATAACAAGCGGGTTCGGTCAATACATCCATATTATTATCTTGATTAAGGCGTGATATGGTCGCTACCTGGAGAGAGAGAGAAGAAAACACTCTGCGTGCGCTCTTGCAAGATTAGATTGGGTATTTATTTTATCTAATCAGGATGGGTCCCACTGTTTTTATCAAATCTTCCTTCAAACCCTAAAAGGAAAGACTAGCCGGGATTAATTACACTCTACAAGTTCGCCAATCTTTCAGCCAGGCCAGTGTCGGTACTTTGAGGGAGGTTCCCCGTGCTTTCGCACGGACCTAATTAAAATAAACCTCATTTTCCCAGGGGCGTAACCCCGTTGACACCTTTCTAGACACCTACTTGATCGGCTAATTGTAAAGTGCAAAACTCTTCCAGGAGTAACAATTACTCGCAGTGGGTATCGGGATCCAACCATCATATAGAAGGTATGCAATCTCATTGCAAATTTCAACACTTGAAACTCCTGATAATGTTTTTTACCCCTAGCACTTATGACCTTAACTATGCTCAACAAATCATAAGCACTAGTCATGTTCTACCCGTCATTTCGTGATTAATTAGACCCACCCACATGACCCTTAACTAAGGTCAACAAAGTCACGCGACTGTCCTAACTAATCGCATCATATGCGGTGTAGGAACACATCACTTAGCTACCGTACACTGTGCCTTGACTATGGTCAACAAACACAACACGAATACTAAGTACTCTACTTCCTAAAATGACGGAGGGTTGCGGATGGTTTTTAAGAAAACCTTTAACGCTTTGAACTTGATCTCGTTGCGGAATCAAATGGTTTTTAAATGGAGTGTTTTTTAGGCTTTTCTAGTTTTGCTGAAGGGGTCACTCCCGGTGAAGGGATCGTCGGCCCTTTCCTTATCGAATAAGGTGCAGGATATATCATATATACCGCTGTGCAAAGCAAAAAACTATAGAAGAAATCAAAAGACAAACCGAGGGTTGTAGCATCTGCCAGTTATTGCTAAAGGGGTCACTCCCGGTGAAGAGATCTCGGCCCTTTCCTTATCGAATAAGGTGCAGGATATTCTACAAGGAACACCGCGATGCAAAGAAACAACTAGAGCTACCTAATTTTATTTTTGAAATTCGATTCCACAACATCTTTTAGGTTTATTTTCTTTCATTAATCTCATTAATGAATGTCCCATCATTTAAGTCCACCTAAACATCACAGATAAATACAACGTACGCTTATGCCATCCGCATTCGCCTCGATGTCCCGTCTGCACCGTTAGGTTAGGTAACTAACGGCAGAGCGGGGCAGGGCTAGCGCGGGTGTAAAACATAAGCAACGTCTATATAATATATCATATATACTATATACAGTATCAACCTGAACATATCACATGATCACATCACAGATAACGCGGCAGAAAATATCATATGAAATATTGGATATACTAGGACGTCCGTGTTTTATTTTGAGCCTGTATAAAACACGGATTCCACGGTCGTGATGAATAGCCAATCCCACACCCCTAGACCCCCTACGAGAGCGGCAAGCAACCCTACCAATTCTAGAGTTAGGAGACCCGGACTCGACTTCTCGAGATGGTCTCCCACTGGACCCTAGAACCCGGTTACTTGTGCTCCCCTCCTTGGGTCTATCCTAATGCGGAAAAGTAAATAATATACAATGGTGACATCATCCTCAACCCGGATGTGCCCCAATAAAAGAATATTACATATAAGTTATTTACATGAATGAAAATGAAAAACACTCGTCTCACATAAAAAAAACCCGGCTATTCAAACACGACAATCCAATATAACATATCCAGCAACACATAACATCGCATGTCATCAGCGTAAGCAAATATGCCCATCCCAATTGTCGTTGACATATAGCAACGAAATCGGCGATATCACATATTACACTTACGGTCACAGAAAAGAAAGTGTAAAACTACAACAGTTGGAATCTGCAACCTCTTTAGACATCGCATGCCTAATCAAATGAATTCCTTAGACATCGCATGCCTAACAATTATAAACCCTGCATTTTAGTCTCAAAATCGAAAACTCTTTTCAATATTAAGTCGGGCAGTTCAACAAGATTCCCGACATCCTGATCGCATACTCGTCGCAAACTTTAGTAGACGGCCGCACCCCCGGATGCCGTCGACGAAGTGCACTAAGGCGGAACACCGCTGCCGCGAGCACCCGAACGGATGCTTTTGGCGACGGGGTTCTCCTACAGTCATTTGGTCGGGGCTATGGGGTGTGGCTATCTATTAAGTTTACCGGCGAGTATCCGCGTACGCAACGTGATTGCGACGGACTTTTGATCACATCAAAATCCCGTGGCAACCGATCAAGTGAGACTAAACTGCTAGATTTATAACATTCAAATCAGTTATCTCATAACTATTTGTGAATTCCAAATATTGTATCACATTACAGATAATTAGACAATGTTAAACTTTCCGATCGAATAATCAAACACCCAAGTTTTCCTAAACAGCTCAACACTTGAAATAAGTTTAAAAACATCCATTTCATGCCACAGTACCAACGGTCCAGCCGTAGAAGGGTCAAGCCAACGCCTCACATGTGGCACGACGTACTGCCCCAAACCCCAAGGTTCAAAAGGCAGTTCAAGACGATCACATAATCGAGTTAAGGTTTATTGTCTTCTAGAGGGTCCATCGCGTTACTTGCACTACTTAGACGTTCTTAAACTACGGAAAAAATCCAACACTTGGAAATTACCCGGCAGGGGAAAAAATGGGTTATTTATATCCGGTCAAACTTTTTAACACGTTCTAATTTATCCGGAAAAACACATAGACAAATTTAAACTTTCCGATCGAAACAACGAACTCCCAATACAACCCAGAAAACTCAACTCTTGAGTAAAAATTAAAAATTCCCAGAAAACACAGCAATTACAGAAAGAAATTACTGTGCAAACCATGTGTCAAGATTCACTATTATGGCCGCGGAACCGCCGCGCAAGCTAGGGTGGGGCCGCGGTTCCGCGGCGCATTAGTCGATTTGTGGTCACGTGCTGCACAGTAATTCCTAGAAAACCCTGCTGAATTTTTTGGATATTTTTAATTCACAAAATTCCACAGTTTCAGAAAATGTACAGAGAAGGGTTTTGATTAGGGTTTCGGGGTTCGATCGGGTTTCTAACATCGTCTACACATCGCCTAAAGCTCTAGCTAGGCTCTGATACCACTGTAGGGTTCCTAGGCACACTCATGAGGTTCCACAAGGCATCAACCATGCCAAAATCAAAATTTTACATGTGCCGAGAAACCCTAATTGAGATCGTTAACTAGAGGTAAGGCGAAAGCATGCAAGTTAACTACTTTAACTACAAGTGAAAGGGATTACAACCTTTGTAGATCAAGTCCTCCACTTCTAAAGCTCCGTGTTGACGTCCCTCCGCTGCGATCATCGGGATCCCGGACTCTAGCGATGGTTTCTTCGAAGAAACGAGCGGGCTAGGTCGTTGACTTCGATGCCGAAGATGATCTACGTCGAGGCAACTCAAACTCAAGCTCCGTTTTCACTTGGTCATGAACCTTATGAAGAAAACACACTCTACTACATGGCAAGTGGTAGAGGATGAAGAAATAGGAAATGGGTTCACTTTGGATTTGGATTTCTCACTTGGTTTCTTCGCTTGAAATTTTTCTAGAAAGCTTTCTTCACTTCATGAAGAAGAAGAAGAATAAGAAAGTGAATTAATAAAAAGAATAAATCAAGTGAAGTCTTATCTTTTTGCAACCATGGGTGAGTATTCTTTTGTAGAGAATAAACCATAGTTAGAGGTAATGGTTAGGTTAAAGGAAAAATCTCATGTAAAAACAAAATGGTTAGACTTTTTAAAGATGCTAAGAAGCTTCATGAAGCTTGAAACCAAAACAATAAAAAGCCACCATTTAGTTTTTACCAAAATAAATAAAATAAATAAAATCCTAACCATTAACCTAAACATGGTGTAAGGCATACACACACCCAAGTTTGCATGCATCATCAATCATGATACAAACTAGTGCACAAACATATATCACATATACAACTTGTGCACATCAAGTGAGAAAATCAATCTTAAGTGAACAAATACTAGTTAATATAAAGTAATATATCATATATATAATTATATATTAAATCATTAAATCAACACTTGATTTAATGATCCGGTCATACTACATAAAACCGATTAATATCAAGTGTATTAATATATCGAATCAACATTTGATTCGGTAACCCGGCTATATCTTATATAACCGTCCGATGATACAAATCGCGAAAATAGAATTCAGTATCACATACTGGTATTATTCTCGGTCCCGCGCATATCTCATATGCACTCCTATTTCGTTTCGCTTGATGATTGATTCGAAAGAGTGTTTTTGTAGTTAACCGCAATCAGAACGGTGTCGCGTGTAGCTAGACCGAGGTGAGTACGGGTCGTCCTCTGGGAAACGTGGAATCTTTTACTTTTACTTTAGATGTGTTGAAAAAGAGAGGAGGAATAAAGAATTTTGTGAATGGTTTCTAGATCTACGTTAAGCAAGAATGCAAAATATATAGATCTAGATTATTTTAGGGATGTAGTTAATATAATAAGAGGGCTTGTAGGGTTCGTTAGGATTTAGTAGTTATGGATGATTAATTAAAAGTTACCCTTTTTATCCTTTAATAGATTTAAAACTAGAACGACGGTGATGCGTGTAGATTAGGGTTTCTGGAGGGAAAAGGAATCCCACTCTTAACCCTTATCTCGACACGGAACTCCGTTCCTATCTAGCCTTTACCAAAACAATCATTAATCTAATCTCTAATCGCGGTCGGAACTAACAAAGAATTGTTAGCGCGCCCGATTAGGATGTTAATAATTCTTTTGATAAAGTTCATAAAATTTATAGGACTTAAAAAGGGTTTAGAGATGTTCATCATCCATTAGCCTACCCTAATCCTACGAACCCTAACAAGCGGAGAATTACTCGCGCATGTTGGAAGAAAAAGAGATGGAAAGAAATTGCATAATTAAACTACGAAGAAATAGAATAAGAAAAAGAAAGCTACCTTTATTAATCAACAATATTCATTACACTTGAATCCTTAGAAAATGATTACAAAAACCTAGTTTGCTTCTCGATCTCTTCTAAGGAGGTAGATGAACAGTTGATGATCAGCCTGGATACGTGAGCCGTCTTGGACTTCGTGATCTCGTCGGCTTGAAAAATTTTCCAAGAGGCTCTCGGTCCTTATTTATAGTCACAGAGCCAGAACCCTAGTTTCCTAATATGGAAACTAGTTGTTAGGATCCTAACCACCACAATCCCATATCTCAACTCTTCAAATCCGCGGCGGAACCACGGCCATTGGATAGGTTTGGCCGCGGATCCGCCCCCTTTTGGTGAGATCATGGCCTCTAATTTTTGTAGCTTCATATCTGTGACACTTGGTAATCTTTTGAGTATGTAGACTTTGAAAATCTTTTCTACATTTCTACCAGAATTAGTTTCTTGAATATCTTTGGTAGATTTGATTTGCCAACTTTGATTTCCTTGATTTTAGCCCTGAAAATTCTGCACAATAACTCAACAAACAATATTAGTAGAGTTTGTTTTATTGAGATATTAACTTAACCATTAAGAATTGGTCAAAGGTATTAATAAGGTAAGCATATTTAAATGGGCCAAATGTTACATGGATATTATATGCTTACTTTTTCCTACAAAATGTTATTTATAATATATAAACACATGAAAATAGTATTTTTACAGATAAACCCTCATATGTATCATATATTATAATAAACACCTTTTATTATATAGAAATAGTAGGAAAATGTCATACAAATGTGCAGTTTTATCAACTGAACACTTGAGCCAGGAAACCTCTGTGTAGGACTCTAAAGACTCGTCAATACGCTGGCAGTAGGTGATGATCATATCAAACACCCATAAGCCGCAAGCGGTCTGCTAAACGTAACGGCCACCCGGGTATTGAGCGATCAGAAGATCAACGAGCAAGCCCGCTCACACTCCTGCGAATCCAACCAGTAACACTTACCGTACAGTCCGATCTGTTCGTCTGATATGTCGCATATCTCGCCTAGGGGTGGTAAACGTCAGACCCAGTAGCTCGATAAGTCATGCCGATGTAAGGTCTATAACAAGCGTGAAACTATTGATAACTCTTACCAGTAAATCACTGCAACCCTGGCCAGGGATTTCCGGTTATGGCCAGTCGAGCATAGCGCAACATCAACCCCCAATACCGGGAGAGACGAATCCCCTCCTATCGCTCATTGCCTCCATGTGAATCAGACTGTACCCAAAAACCACCTGTTTGTACGACTCATTAGAGTCGTGGTAGGGTGGAAATCAAAGCACAGTGGGAGACACACAAGACTCTATGACGATCTCGGGTCAACAGACTAAGCTGTACCAGTGTCGCCAGAGAACTGCCATCTGACGTGAGGTATAGTACCATCTGGGAGTTCTCGGCGAGTCCGTTCAGTGTACCCAGTCTCTACTGAGCACCCGCATACCATCTCTGATGTCAAACACCAATGGATATGGGATCATCCATCGCCCATCACATGGGTCGAGAAGATATACGCTAGTCTATTCTGGAATATCGATGCCCCGTCTCGATATTCCCACGACTAGGAACATTGAAGGATGTACTTATGGACTACCCAGGCCCCACTAGTATGATCTTCATCATAGTCCTGCAAGTCGAGCACATATCCTAAAGGCTTTATCAACATGTAATAGAGAGACAACAAGTATACATGTTAAGATAAAGATCAACCAGATAGCGTACTATCATGTCGAGCAAGAAAGTCCTACCTATATATGTCCCAGCATCCACTACAATATACATCCTATGTATAGTAATGGCCTCTAGGGCATACATATAACTAACGATCTTAAGAATTCAAGGGGATATCTTGTCTACCACATTGAAGAACAAAAAGTGTTTGTCGCTCACCACATAGTCTTTTTGGAGAACGAATTTCTTACAAAAGAAATTAGTGGGAGTGCAGTAGAACTGGAAGAAATTCCAGAACCATAAACTACTACTGAAGACTTAGTAGAACCTCAGGATTCAATAGAGCCCGAAGAACCGACGCCACTCCGCAGGTCTAGTAGGCATTCTGATCTGCCTGAGAGATACTATGGGCTTCTCATAGATGGGGATCGAGAGGATTGAATCATCAACGATGATGAGCCTACTAGTTTTCAGTTGGCTATCACGAGTAAAGACTCGGTGAAGTGGCTAGACGCTATGAGATCCGAGATGGAATCCATGTACACCAACAAAGTATGGACTTTAGAAGTTGCTCCTCCTGGGTAAAACCCGTTGGATGCAAATGGATCTTCGAAAAGAAGATTGGTGCAGATAGACAGAGAGAAACCTATAAAGCTAGACTTGCTGCAAAAGGTTTTCGTTAAAGACCAGGATTGGACTATGATGAAACCTTTTCTCCAGTGGCTATGCTTAAATCCATTCGGATCCTGTTTGCCATTGCTTCCTTCCATGACTATGATATCTGGCAGATGGACGTGAAAACCCCTTTTCTAAATTGAAATTTAGAAGAGAGCGTTTACATGGATCAGCCAGAGGGTTTTTTAGACAGTGGGAGCAGCTGAAAGGTGTGCAAGTTGCTTAAATTCATTTATAAATTAAAGCAAGCATCGCGGAGTTGGAACATCTGCTTTGATGAGAAGGTAAAATAATTTGACTTTATCAAAAATGTAGATGAACCATGCATTTGTAGGAAGATTGTAGGAGGAGCAGTAGTCTTCCTCGTATTATACATAGATGACATACTCCTGATAGGGAATGACATCTCTATGCTACAATCAATCAAGCTCTTCTTCTCACAGAAGTTCTCTATGAAAAACTTGGGTGATCCATCCTATACTCTGGGGATTAAGATCTATCGTGATAAGTCTAAAAGAATGTTAGGACTTTCACAGTCCAGATACATTGACACCATACTAAGTGGTTTAGTATGGAAGATTCCAAGCATGGTAATTTACCCACTTGTCACGGGATCACCCACTTCAAAGAGATGCCTCCAAATACTGATGAAGAGAGGGTTCGCATGAGCATTATACCCTATGCTTTAGCGGTAAGATCTATAATGTATGCGATGTTATGCACCAGACCAGATGTAGCTTACGCACTTTGTGTGGTAAACAGATATCAGTCAAACCCAGGTGAGAAGCATTGGATAGCAGTTAAGAACATTCTTAAGTACCTGAAAAGGACTATGGAGATGTTCTTGGTGTATGATAATGGGGACCTCCAGATCGAGACTTTTACCGACTCAGGCTTCCAAAGTGACAAGGATGACTCTAAATCCGTCTCGGGTTATGTGTTTACCCTTAATAGAGGGGCGGTGTGTTGGAAGAGTTCCAAACAGGACACCGTTGTAGACTCAACGATGGAAGCTGAGTATATAGCTGCTAACGATGCAGCAAAAGAGGCTCTCTGGATAAGAAAGTTCATTTCTGAACTTCAGGTGGTTCCGTCCATTGCTAATCCAATACCATTGTATTATGATAACAATGGGGCTGTAGCTTTAACAAAGGAACTAAGGTCCCATCAGAAATCCAGACACATCTTGAGACGGCATCACCTGATCAGAGAGATTGTGGATTGCAAGGAGATCATGGTTCGGAGGGTGGACACAAAAGACAACACAGAGGCTCCATTCACGAAGGCCTTACCTCAATCACAGTTCAAGCGGCTGTTCGAGATGTTGGGGATGCGCTATGCAAATAACTGGCCCTGGTGCAAGTAGGAGATTGTAGGATATATGTATACTCTAGAGGCCATTATTTGTAATGGATGCTATGGATATATATGTATGTGTACATGATAATCTTGCTCGAAAGTATAGTATGCTATCTGGTTTGTCTTTATCTTAACATGTGTGTATGTTTTACTAGTTATTACGTATTGCTTATACATATTGATAAAGCCCGTAGGATGTGCTTGACTACTAGTATTATGATGGCGATCATACTTATGGAGGCTGGGTAGTCTATAAGAACATCCTTACAATGTCACTAGTCGTAGGAACATCGAGACAGGGCATCGATATTCCAGAGTAGACTGGTGTATACATTTTTAGACCCCGACGAGGGGCAATGGTTAGTCCCACAGCCATTGGTGTGTTTCATTTAAGATTGTATATAGGTGTTCACTGTGGGTGGGTACACTGGACGGACTCGCCAGGAACTGCTGGATGGTACTATACCAAGCGCCAGATGGCAGTTCTCATATAGCATGTGTACAGGGAGTCTGTAGACCTGAGATCATCATTTGTCTTATGTGAGTTTCCACTGTGCTTTGATTACTGCCCTACCACGGTTCAAAGGAGTCGTGCAAATATGTTTTAGTTGGGTACAGTCCCGAACCATATGGAGGTAGTGAGTGATTGTTAAGGATTCGTCTCTCCCGGTATAGGGAGTCGATATCGCATTGTGTTTGGTTGGTCGTCACTATAAGCCCCTGGGCAGGGCAGTTGAGAATTACCGATAGTTAGATCAGTAGTTTCTTGGATGGTCTTAAACCACACCAACATGACTTATCAGGTTAGTAGGGGTCTGATGTTAACCACCCCCTAGATCCGATATGCGATACTGTATGGATATTGTCATGGTTAGGCTCGGTAGGAGTTCAGATGAGTTTTCTCGTCGACCTTCTTTTCGACAGATACTTGGGTAGCCGTTACGTACAGCTAGTGCCGCTGACGTTCTTGTAGTTAAACCCACTGCCAGCGTACTGTCGAGTCTTTAGAGTCCCACACAGAAGGTTTTTGATTGATGTGAAAAACTGAGTCTTTTTGTGTTCTAGTTATCGCAATCAATAACGGTGTCGCAATAGCTAGCTGCTAGTAAGTACGAGTCGTTCACAGGGAAATGGTGAATTACTTATCTTGTTTTAGACGAGTTAACAAAGAAAGGAAGAATTTTTATCGTTTTATACTAGGAAGATTTGAAAATTTTATAAAAAGAAGGGCTTGTAGGGTTTATATGATTTAGTAGTTAATGGATGGAATTTTTAAACATAATTATTTTTATCTTTTAATTATTTAATACTAGAGAAATAGCGATGAATGTGGATTAAGGTTCTTGGAAGGATTAGGGTTTCCTTCTACTGAATCTTGTCCTTCCATTGATCCCTATTTATCTCAAGCCCTCAACAAAGCGAGTATTAACGAATCTCAAATCGTGGTCGTGACTATCATGAATTGATAGCACACCCGATAAGAGGGTTAAAACTCATTTTGCTAAATTTATAAAAATAAAAACTTAAAAAGAAATTAAGAGATTTTGTTCATCCATTATACTACCCTATCCTACAACCCGTAACAAGCGAGAATTTACTCACTCATTAGGATAAATGAAGTAAATCAGGAAAGATTAAAGATTAATGAACCCATAAGAAATAAAAAAATTAAAATTACAGAAAGTAAATGCAGAAATTAAAATGCGGAAAGTAATGAGAAAAGATAAAAACAAATCTACCTTTTATTGAATAAACAATTGCATTACAGACTTTGACTGCTGAAAAATTAAACTACAAACCCTAGTTTTCTCGAGACATCTAAATTTGCTCGATCGGTAGATGATCGGTGAATAGATAAATAGCCCTAATTGCTCTTGGTCCTTTTTATACGCTCCGGAACTTGAAACCCTAAACGTCATCTTGAAGTGTGTGCAAAGACGATCAAGCCCCTAAATTTTCACTTCCAACGGCCACCAATGAACCTCGCTTTCGCCGCCCTTTACCTCCTTTAGCCGCGGATCCGGTGCATTATGAAGGAGTTGCATCTCTATATTTCTCGTGCCTTGTTCTCTCGATATTTAGAGATCTTTCTGATAAAAATATTCTGAAAACATCTCTTTCTCTCTGTCGTTGCGAGATTCTTCAATTTTCTCTTAACATTCGCAAGATTTGGTTTGGTAAATCGATTTGATGTAGATCTCCTACTTATATTTCAGATCTAAACTGAATTATTATAATACCTGCACAATATCTCAAATCAAATTGTTAGTAGCATTTGTTTTATTTGACATAATATTCCAACCAATTAAATGATATGATAACTTAATAATATTGGTTAAGAATATTTGATATGACATGATATGCATATTTTAATAATTAATAATCTCATGAATATTTTATTTAAATATGATATGCATATATTCTCCTAATTTTATCAATTATATATTAAGAAACATATGAAAAAATCTTTTTACAAATAAACCCATATATGTTCTTAAATTATAAATAACTCATTTTAATAATTAATAATAATAGGGAAAATGACTGTACAAAAGTGCAATAAATATGACTGATCAAATACCACCAAACTTATCTTTGATCGTCCTGAGCAAACTACTTATCAAAAAGGAAAAGAAAAACCTAGCCTACTTTCATAGGCAATACGATTGCACTTAGCTCGTGCAACAAGCCGTTAAACCTCTAGGTGTCTCTAGTAGGAGGAGTGTTATCTCCTGAGCGTTTTCAGCGTATTACACCCACAAAATCCTAAAAGAATGAATATAAAAATTACATGCAAAGATAAGAAACATATAAAAGAAAAACTTGAAAAGAAGAGTTTCAAACTACACTAGTTTTTAGTTGTCATGAGCCATATCTTAATGGTCTTGAAAAGATGTCGGAAATCACATCCTCCTTAATAAACATCGTCTTTAGTCTTCCTTCCTACCTCTCCTCTAATATCGATCATATACCCCTACATGTGTGTAAAAGTCATCCATACACTTAGAGAATTCAATTCAAGCTATCATACCCTTTATCCATATTCCTTAGTACTTTTTAGTCAGTGATGTTTTAGATGGATTTGCTCACACATTCTTCATGCGACCGTTAATACTGCTTAAGGCACTAACTAACTAATTACCTAATGTGCTCACTTATTAGGGCATACTTAGCAAAATTCCAGTCTTGCAACACTTAAGGCTTAGCAGTGACTCTCAAACCAGTTGGTCTGAGGCATAAGGTGATAAGGCTCCCTCGCTATATTTTTTTTATGCTGCCTTAAGTAATTACAAAACCAGTGTTCATTTTTCTTTTACATTTTATTTTATGTGTTATTTATATTTTGTTGATGATTTTTTTTCATACTAAGGTTTTTAGGGAAGAGTATTTCAAGGTATGCTCTACTACTCCAAGTTTTAAGATGTGTGTAAGTGCATATAGTAGGGTATCAACGTTCAGAAGTTTGGACTAAAGAATAAGAACTATTTTTCAGACTTATTTCTATCCGCGGATTAGTAATTTCTTCATCTTACTAACCCTTGGGACAACAGCACATGACCATGTATTACTAGCTTCGTTCTAAAACATCTAATTTTCTTGAATTTCTTTAGTCTCTTCCTCTCTTTCATATGTTTTTTTTCATTTTCTAAATTTTATTTTAAAATTTTTATTTTAATAGTGCTAAATGACAAATACAAACCTCCCCCCAAATCTGTTTGCAGCAGTGTCCTCACTGATACTATTGTCAGAGCGCAAAAACTTGTAGACTTGGGTGGAGAATAATAGGGTCAAAAGATAGTTAAATGTAAAGCCTCCCCCAAACTTGTTCTATAACATGCACATTTATTTTTTATTTTTTAATAGTTTTTTATTGGATCTACTCATATACACACCTCCATTCTTAATTGAAACAGTGTTGCCACTGTTTATGGCTGGAAAACTGAAGCATGGAAGTGAGGCGAAGGAAAGTTAGTCATGATAAAGCGGCTCCTACAAGAACAGGAGCTCCTCTGATGGGTCAGCGGAAAAGTACGGTTTTAATCTATGCCCTTTTACTTTGAAAATGGAACCGTTTTTAGCATTTTGTACATCCACTGCACCATGCGGGTATACATACCGCACAACAAAATGTCCTCTCCAACGAGATCTCAGCATACCTGGATGAAAATGGAGATGAGAATTGTAAAGGACTTGTTGTCCCGGTATGAATGTTTTTCTCAAAAGGTGTTTGTCATGGAATACCTTTGTCCGGTTCTTTACCATAACTGCGTTATCGTAGGCTTCATCATGAAGATCACTCAGCTCATTTAATTGCAGCTTCCGATAGCTGCCTGCTTGCTCAAAATCGAAGTTAAGCTCTTTAATTGCCAACATTGTCCTAAGTTCGATCACGACAGGGATGTGGTGTTCAAAGCATAATTTTGCATTATTATATTCCCCATTCTTAATCATTTTACAAATAAATAAGTGCTTTTGATCCATGTCTGTTGAATAGTTGCAGGTTACAGGTTCTCGGAACAATACAGTGAAAATGGTGAAAAGACGCTACAAAAGTGTGACTACGACCAACAAATAGAAGAATCTTTATAATGTCGCCTACAATTTAAGGAACAAGTGAAAATCAATGAACAGTTCAATTGCACAAAGTACGAAGGCAGCATAAAGATTCAAGACTTCAACGCGAAGCGAACGGTAAAAAGTCCACAACATTCTGCACTGTGGAAATCTGGAAGAAATTAGAAGACATTCTGAAGAACCAAGTGAAGAAAATAAAAGATAAAGGCAACATGAAGAAACCCTAAAGAATTGGGCCCATGAGCCCACCAAATAGCCGCGGATCCGCGGCCAAAAAGTCCTTTCTGCCGCGGAACCGCGGCTGTGCAATGCACGTGTCGGTGCAGGTGACGGTGCGTTGACCGGGTCTTCTTAGGGTAGATCTGTAAATTTATGAATGGATCAGAATGTAACCTAGGGTTTCTTGTACCTATAAATAGGAGAGCAAAAGGCCAATAATTCTTGTGCCTCTTTTTGGGTGCCTCTTTTGAGATGCCTCTTTTAATTTCTAGATCATAGATTTTCAATTCCTTGTAATCGTCAAAGAGTGCATCAATAAAGAAGTAAGTTTTTTTAATCTTGAATTTCTTTTTTGCCCTAGTTATAAATTTTTTATCTGCCCTAGTTATAAATTTTTTATCTGTCGTAGTTATAAATTTTTATCTGTCGTAGTTAATTAAAAGAAAACCATCAAAATGAATCCGTTTATCAATTCCCTAATGAGTGAGTAGTTCCTCACTTGTTAGGGTTAGGTTTAGGGAAGGTTTGAGAGATGAAAATCTCTCATCCCTTTCTTGCCCGTTCGACATTTTAAAATAGGACTCTATACATACAAACACACACCTCTCACTACGGCACCCTATCCCACGAGGTAGTGGTGATACCATAGTTAAAAACCGGTTGTGATTGTTTTCCATAGAGGTTAGGGATAAGAGTTAAAAAAGGACGGACAAGGACCAAAGGGAAGAAACCAAATTTCTTCCCGATCGTACTAATCCCCTTTGTTAACTATTACCTTAACACCTAAAAGTTCTTAATTAGGGCAAAGAAAGTGGTGAGAATAATTGATTTTCCAAACTAATCTAATCTTAACCCTAGCAAGCTTTTTATAAAGTTTTATCTCATTCTTAGATCTTAAAATAAAACCCAAAATCTTTTGGATTTAACTCGTTAAAACATAAAGAAAAGGAATCCATCTCCCTGTGGACCGACCCGTACTCAACCGGCTAGCTACCAAGCGACACCGTTATTGATTGCGGTTAATTCTTTGATTTCAAAACGCATAAGCAATAAATTCCCTACCAATCAAATGGCGCCGTTGCCGGGGAAACGGTGGTCTCTTTCTTTGTGTAATTTCGGGTTAAAAATAATAATAAAAAAATTAAAATTAAAAATTATAAAAATTTTAAAACAAAATAAAATAAAACTCATCTTGTTCTTTTTTAGAGTTATTGTGTGAATTGTGCAGGAAAAGAAGACGGACAGATTCAGATCTGGAAAATCCCATTGAACAAATCAAGAAACAGAGAATCTGAACAAACAGGGGAGAATCCAAACAACAAACAGAAATTTTTTGGAGATTTAAACCACCTAAACCGCCGCGGAACCGCTGCAGAATTGACAGTTTGACCGCGGAACCGCGGTCAAAAGGTGACGTCAGCAAATCAAAATTTCTGTAAGTATCTCTTTTCTTCTTCTCTCTTATCCTGAGCTCCACTGAAAATTGTTCCTGCAGGATTCTTTGCGCAAAATCTTTCTCCCTCTCCAATAAATTGTTTTTTTGCAGGATTCTTTACACTGTAAAATAATAATAAAAATTTTTGAAAGTGTTTTAGATTTTTGTTGTGTTAATTGCTTTGCATATTTAAAACGTACTTTTAAGGGGCTATAACACCAATCCAGATTGGGTGGGGATTTCATTACCCTTCCTAGGACACCAAAAATCACAAAAAGCATTTGCATCAACCTTCGAGTTAATAAAAAAATATTAGACTCAGCCAATAAGGACGGTCACGCTCAATAGGACAAAGGAAAAGTTATAGGCATCGGTCGTTTATCTAAACCAGACTTTGTGGTGCCTAGGCTAGACAAGTAGGAAAGGTAATTAAAAGGCCTGTTTCACGGTGATTCGTGAGCGGATCCCTTCTTTCTTTACTTGTGCTTACCTGGCCACAATTGGCGGTGAAGAGGCGATTTGAGGATCTCACAACTTGCCCTTTGGAACAGTTAGGAGCAGTCTAGTTGACTTAGGAGACCCTAGCTCTAGGCTTGATTGTGCATGCTTATATTGTGACTGTCTGAAAGTGTGTAGTAGTCCATACAAATTTAGCAAAAACTCTTTCTAAAAAAAACACTTTCAAAAATTTCAAAAACACGAAAACAAACCATTTCTAAAAAAAACAATTAAAAATAAATCATCACATTCTTCTTCTCCTTTCTTACATAATGGGTACCCCACCTCGCAAAACTCTTTCCGAACTTTGGTACCCTCATCCAAACATTGCTTCCTTCGCGCATTGTTTTGGTCGAATTACGGACGACCCCTCCATGCCAAAAATTTCATTGAAAGATCGAATAGAAGCGTCTAGGAGAAACAGTTGGACTCCGCAATCAACTTTGTATCAACCATTTCAACCTTCACCACCTTCTTACGTTGATACCCCTTTTTCGAGTCCTGTTGTAACTCCGAAACCCATGTCTATTGCTGAACATATTGAACAATCTCGTAACCGATCTTTCACTCCTTTCAACACTTCCAGTTCTTGGGATTAAAAAGTTCATTCACCTTTTTATCCAAATGTTGATCCTACTCCTGTCCAACCATTCAATTCCTACCAGTCCTACCCGACTTTCGCACCTTCCCTAGACATTGCTTCTACACAGCCATTTGGGAGTTTCCACAATCCAAACAATTTTGAATATTTGACTGAAACCCTTTCACAACCCATATCTAGTCTAGAACAGTCGTTGGAAGCTTATATTGTAGCGACAAACCAACAGATGAGGAATTTGAATGCGTACATTGCCGCCCTTAATTCATCAAGACAACCTAGTAAACCGGCAGCTAGTTTCCAACTAGCTCTAAATTTTCCAATGTATGATGAGGCGGTTGGACAGATCGAGAATTTGAGTGGAGAGAGTGAGCTATACACCCTTCCAAATAAAACCTACCCATCTCCAATTGAATCCCACAACTCCGGTTTTGAAAGACTATCAAGTGTTCCAAATGATTCACCAGTTGAAAATAAAACGTTTAATGAGTTGTGCAACTTTGTAGTACTTGATTTGCCAGATTGTGAAGGGTCCCTTTCGAGTGAAACCCTCACCAATCCTTTTGAACTTTACACCTCCAATCTAAAACCTGAATTGATAAATATCCATGCTTTTGATGAGGTGTCCGAAAAAATTGATTTTCACTTGATTGAGGATATTGACGCAGGGAATAATTTGGATGATGAACCCGCAGATTTGACTGAATTTTTCTCTCCAATTCATCATCCCGAGTCATTAAATGTTTCTCCCGAACTTCATATACGTCTTGATTTTGATGAGAATGGCATGGATAAGCTAAATTTTGAGGAGAGTATTGAGGATGAACCAGTTTTGTTTGATGAGTCGGATTTTCCAATTCATCCTCCTGAACCTTTAACTGTTATACTTCCTAAATCACCCCCCTTCATCCAGTCCATCGTTCCGACCGCGCAAGAATCCGTTACGCTTTCATTTCCAATGTCTGATTTACCAAGTTCGACGTACCCATGTTTGCTCACGAATCTTGAGGGATTTGACCTCATTTCTCAGTGGGTTGATAGATTAGCACAATCTCTTTTTACACATCGGTCATTATAAAATGTGCTAATTTATACACTCCATCTCCACCCTCAAGTTCGTATTCAACTTCTTTCTCCCACTTTCTCTGGTTCTTCTTCTAATCTTCCTTTAATGATACCGAGTGTTAATGAATCACAATCCGAAATTTTGAGTTCGATAATTCTAGAAAAACAACTTGATTTAGACTCTTTTGAAAATAAGGTAAATGAGCCTTACGACTATCCTACCTTCATAATTTTTGAAAAATCAAGTGTGTTGAATTCTGGCGCGACACTTATTGACATTGAAACGTTCAATCGAACCTTCGATGAAAGTTTCGAAGATATTTTCGCCGACAAACTCGCATTCTTAAACGACACGGATTTTGTGATTAATCAACCTCCACCTGAAGAAGTCGAACCACCATCAATTCTTTTTCCCTTCCGCCATTCTTCTCCTCCACCGAGACCGTATACTGCTTCTATCTCCACACGGTCTCGTGTGCTTCTCATCTTTTTTCTCTACACTCCATTCTTTCACCAACCACACCATTATAAAGATAAAAAATTTGAATGGTTGGTGCTAACCTTTGGCTTGTGTAAGGACTTGTATAGCTTGATACTGTGTTTTTCCTCCTCCCTAACTCTGAACTTTAACGCTTAAACAGTGGAAATACTGTTTCACTTAAGTTTGGGGAGAACCTTTCTGTGTATATATTTTGTTTTCGTTTTCGGTTAAAAAATAAAAATAAAAATAAAAAAACAGGGGAGTGCCGACAATTTTGACCCTCTTGGAGTAGCCTGACAGTGAGGATACTGTCAAGTTTAAGTTTGGGGGTGTGCTCGGTAAGCTTTCTTCTTTCGCATTCATGTATATTTTTGCATTTGCATACTTGTTTTAAAACCCATAAAAATTGAAAAAATTTAAAAATTATAAAAATTGAAAAGTTCAATTTTGGTCATAATTGACTTAAGTTTGACAAGACGGTTAACTTGCTAGGAAAAACTAGATCCCAAAACTTAGTAAATTAAAAACCCTAAAAATAACCTTTCTTAAAGTTTAACGGTAGAAAATATATGTCCATGTAGTTTACTTAGAAATAGGCAAATTTTGAGTTCACCTCTTGGGCTAAGTCAAAATAAAAGAAGAGTATTGAAATTTTTATTAAAGTGCAAGTCTGAAAAATAATTCTGAACCTTAAGTCTAAATTCTGAAAATATATACACTACAACTTGCACAAACACGAACTTTGAAACTTGGAATAGTAGAGGATACCTTGAAATGCTCTTGTCTAAAATCCTTAGTGTGAAGGAAAATAAAATTATAAGTGTGAATATAGAGATATAAAAAAATGAACACTGGTTTTGTAATTACTTAAGGCTGCGTAAAATAAAAAATATATATAGTGAGGGTGCTTTATCACCTAGTGCCTTAGACTAACTGGTTTGGGAGTCACTGCTAAAGCCTTAGGTATTATAAGACGAGGAATTATGCCTTAATGTACAAACACATTTTGTAATCGGTCGTTAATACCTTAAGAAGTATTAACGGTCGCATGAAGAATGTGTGAGCAATTTCATCTAAAAATTCACCAACTAAAACTACTTTGGACGATGGACAAGAGTATAAGAGCTTGAATTGAATTTCCAAGTATAGGGGTGATACATACACACACGTAGGGGTATATGATTGGGGTTTGGATGAGAGATAAGAATGAAAAATAGGACTTATATCTTTAGTAGAGATGATAAAAATTCTTAAGTTGAGATGGAACCATAGAAGAAAAATTCAAAAGATGCTAAACGCTAAATAAATTTACAGAACATATACTATCTTAAGTTAAATGATAAGGAAGCGTGAAAAATATGGGTTGATAATTTCTGAGTTGAAGATAATAGAATTTTTTGCTGGGACACCGAATTGAAGAATGAAAGTCAATAGGCCAAATTGATCGGATTTTGTGGGTAGTATCTGCTGAAAACCTTCAGGAGACAACACCCCTTATACTAGGGACACCTAGAGGTTTAACGGCTTATTGCACGAGCTCAGTGCAATCGCGTTTCCCTACGAAAGTGAGGTTAGGATTTTTTTTCGAGAATAAAATTGGTTTTGCTCAGGACGAGCAAAAGATAAGTTTGGGGGTATTTGTTCATAGCATAATTTTGCATTATTATATTCCCTATTCTTAATCATTTTACAAATAAATAGGTGCTTTTGATCCATGTCTGTTGAATAGTTGCATGTTACAGGTTCTCGGAACAATACAGTGAAAATGGTGAAAAGACGCTACAAAAGTGTGACTACGACCAACAAATAGAAGAATCTTTATAATGCCGCCTATAGTTTAAGGAACAAGTGAAGATCAATGAACAGTTCAATTGCACAAGGTACGAAGGAAGCACAAAGATTCAAGACTTCAACGCGAAGCGAACGATAAAAAGTCCACAACATTCTGCACTGTGGAAATCTGGAAGAAACTAGAAGACATTCTGAAGAACCAAGTGAAGAAAATAAAAGATAAAGGTAACTTGAAGAAAGCCTAAAGAATTGGGCCATGAGATCCACGGCCAAAAAGGCCTTTCTGCCGCGGAACCGCGGCCGTGCAATGCACGTGTCGGTACAGGTGACGGTGCGTTGACCGGGTCTTCTTAGGGTAGATTTGTAAATTTATGAATGGATCAGAATGTAGCCTAGGGTTTCCTGTACATATAAATAGGAGAGCAAAAGGCCAATAATTCTTGTGCCTCTTTTGGGGTGCCTCTTTTGAGATGCCTCTTTTAATTTCTAGATCTTAAATTTTCAATTCCTTGTAATCATCAAAGAGTGCATCAATAAAGAAGTAAGTTTTTTTTTATCTTGAATTTCTTTTCTGCCCTAGTTATAAATTTTTTATCTGCCCTAGTTATAAATTTTTTATCTGCCGTAGTTATAAATTTTTTATCTGCCGTAGTTAATTAAAAGAAAGCCATAAAAATGAATTCGTTTATCAGTTCCCTAATGAGTGAGTAGTTCCTCACTTATTAGGGTTAGGTTTAGGGAAGGTTTGAGAGATGAAAATCTCTCATCCCTTTCTTGTCTGTTCGACATTTTAAAGTAGGACTCTATGCATACAAACACACACCGCTCACTACGGCACCCTATCCCACGAGGTAGCGGTGATACCATAGTTAAAGACCGGTTGTGATTTTTTTCCATAAAGGTTAGGGATAAGAGTTAAGAAAGGACGGACAAGGACCAAAGGGAAGAACCTAGTTTCTTCCCGATCGTACTAATCCCCTTTGTTAACTATTACCTTAACACCTAAAAGTTCTTAATTAGGGCAAAGAAAGCGGTGAGAATAATTAATTTTCCAAACTAACCTAATCTTAACCCTAATAAGATTTTTATAAACTTTTATCTCATTCTTAGATCTTAAAATAAAACCCAAAATCTTTTGGATCTAACTCGTTAAAACATAAAGAAAAGGAATCCATCTCCCTATGGACTGACCCATACTCAACCGGCTAGCTACCAAGCGACACCGTTATTGATTGCGGTTAATTCTTTGATTTGAAAACGCATAAGCAATAAATTCCCTACCAATCAGGTGGCAAGCCTTTCCAAACACCAGCCGATAAGGAGACATGCCAAGATCGGTCTTATATGCGGTACGAAATTCCTACAGAGCATCCGTCAGTTTAAAGGACCGATCTTTATGGTTCTTAGAAATTGTTTTCTCCAAAATTTGCTTGATCTGTCTATTAGAGACTTCAGCTTGTCCGCTCGTTTGGGGATGATAGGGCGTAGAAAGCTTGTGGTTGATTGAATATTTCCGCATCAAAGCCTCGAAAGACCGATTGCAGAAATGCGTCCTATTATCGCTAATGATTGCACGAGGGTGCATGAACTGAGAAAATATATTTTCTTTAAGGAACTTTATGACAAACTTGTTGTCACTAGTATGGCTCGGTATTGCTTCAACCCATTTAGAGATATAATCAACCGCTAAGAGAATGTATAAGTTCCTAAAATAGTTGGGAAACGGACCCATGAAATCAATTCCTCACACATAAAATATCTCAACAACCAAGATTGGTTGGAGCGGCATTTTGTTTCTCCGTGAAATCTGGCCCATGTGCTGACGCCATGAACAAGTTTCGCAATAATCGTGTGCATTTTTGAATAACGTTGGTCAATAAAAGCCACATTGCAAAACTTTTTCCGTAGTTTTTCTTGGAACAAAGTGACTGCCACATGCTTGATCATGGCAGAAGGACAATACATTCCTAAACTCATTATTAGGGACACACCGGCGAATGTTCTGATCAAGACAATACTTGAACAAATAAGGTCCATCCCAGTGAAAGTGTTTTACCTGAAATAAAAATATATGATTGTTTTTATTTAACCATTCACTGGGTAGAAGTCACGTTGCTAAATAATTCACGATATCAGCAAACCAAGGTTCGCAAGAAGGGTCAAGAGATGTTCGTCCGGAAAAGAGTCATTTATAGGCAAGGTGAACGTTGGTGAAGAAGGAAGTCGTGAAAGATAGTCGGCTACGACGTTTTCATATCCACTTTTTTCTCTTATGACAAGATCAAATTCTTGCAACAAGAGGATCTAACGTATTAGCCTGGATTTAGCATCCTTCTTCGATAAAAGATGTCTTAAGGTGGAATGATTGGTGTAAATTACGACCGAAGAGCCAATTAGGTAGGGCCTGAATTTTTCTAATGCAAAGAAAACTGCCATGAGTTCTTTCTCGGTGGTTGTATAGTTCATTTGGGCATCATTCAAGGTCCTACTCACATAATAAATCACATGTTGCATCTTATCGATGTGTTTTCTTAAGACAGCACCAATAGCAATGTCGGATGCATCACACATAAGCTCAAAAGGGTGATTCCAGTCTAGAGATGATAGAATGGGAGAAATAGTGAGGGAACGTTTAAGCGATTCAAAAGTAGCGAAGCACTCCGAGTTGAAATGAAAAGTTGTATCCTTGACCAAGAGAAGAGTTAAAGGTCTAGCAATTTTGCTAAAGTTCTTAATGAATCGTCTATAAAAACCGGCATGACCAAGAAAGGATCGTATATCTTTGACGCATTTGGGAAGAGGAAGGTTGGAAATGATATCGATTTTTGTTTTGTCTACCTCAATGCCATTTCGTGAAATGATATGCCCTAAAACAATACCTTCTTAAACCATGAAATAACATTTTCCCCAATTCAAAATTAGATTCTTGTCCTTACAGCGGGTAAGGACAGCATCAAGATGACGTAAGCATTCCTCAATGGAATCCTTAAATATGGAGAAATCGTCCATGAATATCTCTAAAAAATTCTCGACCATGTAAGAGAATATCCCCATCATACACCACTGAAATGTAGCGGAAGTATTGCATAACCCAAAGGGCATGTGTCTATAAGCGAAAGTGCCTAAAGGACAAGTAAAAGTTGAATTATCTTGATCCTTATCAGCGATAGGAATATGGTTATAGCCTGAGTAACCGTCCAAGAAACAGTAGAACTCATGCCCAGCTAAGCGTTCCAACATCTGGTCAATGAAGAGTAAAGGAAAGTGATATTTCCTCGTCGCGGCATTGAGTTTTCTATAATCAATACATACCCGCTATCCGGTTTGGGTGCGAGTTTGAATCAACTCATTTGCCTCATTAGTTATGACCGTGATGCCATACTTTTTAGGGACAACGTGAATAGGACTTATCCACTGGCTATCAGATATTGGGTAAATTATACCATTATCTAAGCAATTGACGATTTCCTTCTTCACCGCCTCTTTCATGACGGGATTCAACCATCTTTGTGGATCACAGGATGGTTTGGCCTCATCCATCATATGTATATGATGTTCAATAATTAAGGGGCTAATCCCTTTGATATCCACCATTGTCCAACCAAAAAATTGCTGATTCGATCTCAAGATAGACAGAAGAGCTCTTTCTTGCTTCTAAGGCTAGAGAACCTGATATGATGACGGGTAAAAACTCATTCTCACCTAAATATACAAATTTAAGATAAGACGGCAGCGGCTTGAGATCAAGTATCGACGGAGAGACAATAGAAGGTAGGGTAGGGGAACGATACTCGGACTCCATGAGAGGTTCATAGCCAGCGTAAGAAATTGACTCGGATAGCTCAACTGACTCGTTCGAAAAGTCTAAGGATTCGAATTCGGAGGTTGACTTGTCTACAGAAGGGTTCCGTGAATCAAGATCATCAAGGAAAGTGAACCCTTCGTATTCTCTATTCGTGTAAGAAGTGACTGGATCAAACAATATCGCACTAGTGCCGTCGAGATCATTGTCGTAGAAAAAAATCTCCTCAAATTCGCAACTTTCGGAAGCTATCTCATGAACGGAACATATATCTATCATATGAGCAGAAGGTTCAGAGGGTTGACTTTCTACCCTGAAAATGTTAAATTCAATTGTCATCTTCCCAAAGGATAGGTTCATAGAGCCGTTATGACAATTGATTACCGCATTTGAGGTTACGAGAAATGGTCGACTAAGAATAACTGGGATTGGGTTCCATGGGTTCGCCACAGGATGTGTATCTAAAACTATAAAGTCCACAGGGAATATAAATTTCTCGACTTTCATCAACACGTCCTCTAGCTGCTCATCCCTAGGATGGGTGATAGATCGATCGGCCATCTGAAGAGTGCAGTGCATGGGTTTCAACTCTCCTTTGCCTAATTGCTCATAAACAGAATATGGGAACAAGTTAACACTAGTACCAAGATCGAGTAGAGCGCGATTGATGTTTTTACCCCCAATAATTATAGATTTTGTAGGACAACCAAGGTCCTTATGTTTCTTGGGCAAATTTTAGGTAAGAGCATCACTCACATTGCTCGCTACGAAACCTTTTTTAAATACTTGAGTTTTTCTTTTCTTAGTACACAAGTCCTTAAGAATTTTTGCATAGGATGGAACTTGTTGGATAGAATCTAAGAGAGGAATATTAATGTTAACTTTCTTAAACATTTCCACAATCTTCTCCATCTGTGGACTTGGTTTGTTGAACCTCAACCGGTTTGGAAAAGGAGCTTTATTAACAGGGTTTGGGTCCAACACTTGGGGAGAAGTTTATGGAGATGGAATGGATCCTAAAACTGGAGTTGGGGTGGTTCGAGGGGTAATTCATTCAAGGAAGTGAACTGAGAGTTCGAGCCCAGTGGAGAACGAAGAATGGACTCGAAAGAAGATGTTTGATTAGAAGAAGTAGAAGTAGAAGTAGTAGCTGGGGTGTCATCAAAGTCATCAACTTGTTCTCCAACATGGTTGTTCAGCATTCTTCTCGATCTCAATGTAGTTACGGCACTCACATTATGATTTTGTTGGTTAAGGACAGTGTTAGCATTTTGTGGGTGGCCGGGATTTGGTAGAGGTTGAGATGGAAGTTTCCCTTTCTCTTTTTCACTCATTGCGGCATTTAACTGTGCAATTTGTGCTTCAATAGATTTGATGCTTACACCGTGCGAAGCAGTGTGTTGTACTAACGTTTGGATAGAAGAAGTTAAATTAGCCGACATTTGCGTGGATTGCTTAATAAAAGTTTCTAAGCTTCTTTCGAGTGCGGAGATTTTGTCGGCACCGGTAGGAGGAACATTATTTTGTGATTGGAAAGAATTGTTATAAGGGGCAAAGTTGTTGGCTAGATTTTGGAATGATTGCGGTTGAAAGGGCTGCTCAATTTTTTGTGGTGGTTGTTGTTGCTGTGGAGGAGGCCTTTGGTAGTTATTTTGACTTTGGAACTGATTTGGGTTTTGGTTTTGATTCCTAGCAAAATTATGATGATTCCTCCATCCCTGGTTATATATGGATGAATAAGGATCGTTTCTAGGTTGTTGCTGAAAAGCAGCATTAGTTTGATCTTGACCTTGAGACAAACGATTCAAAAAACATTCTTCAGTTAAATGTGAAGAGTCAAAACAGCAACCACACACAGTTTTGGGGAGAGTACTTGGTTTAGGGAGGCTGAAGAGAATTTGCTTTCAATAGCGTCGAGCTTCTTTTGCATCGCAGCCATTTCGTTTTTCATTGCGATGGAAGCGTCGAGCTGATGGATACCTGCCCTAGATGAAGAGGAAGATGATGTTGTTGGTCTTTTGTTGTCCCATAGTAGTGTTTGTTCAGCAAGATCTTCAAGAAATTTCCATGCTTCCTCGTCGGATTTTGACATGAAATTATATTGACAAATGGTTTCTAGCATTTGTTTTGTCACTTGATTAACACCTTCATACATAATTTGGCAAAGTTGCCATTTTTCGAATTCGTGATGAGGGCATTGGACAAGGAGATCTTTGAACCTTTCAAAGCATTTCCAAAAAGGTTATTTGGGAAGTTGGGCAAACTGGTTAATCTCGCTCCTAATGCGGACAGTCCTATGATTAGAATAAAATTTATTAAAGAATGCTTTAACAAATTCATCCCAATTAGTGATGGAATGTGAGGAGGTGATATAATGCCACATCTCTGCGAGATCGCACAAGATAAAAGGGAGAATACGTAATCGCATAGCATCCCCCGAAAGTTGGGTGGTGCTCATCATTGCACATACGTTTTGAAATTTGGTTATAAAAACGTAGACATCCTCGGATTTAACCCCGTGAAATTTGGGCAACAAGTTGATGAAGTGGGGGTTTAATTTCGAAGTTATCCTCATTGGTTGGTGGAAGAGACATACACTTAGGAAAGGGTCCGTGTATGGGGTAACATCGGTGTTGGAGAGCGATGCGTGGTGGATTTTGAGTTTGCGCACCTAGGGGTGGTGGCAATGTGGTGTTGTTAAAATCCGGTGGAGGTCCATACAACTCGGGAGATGTGGTAGGTGGAGGAGAAAAAGAAGGTGAAGAAGTATCGACCTCGGAGTCGACAGCGAAAACGCGGACTAGACGGGCGCTAGAATCCCGTGTCCAGCCGATCATGCACTAAGCGGGTTTAGTGCACGTGACAGCGTGTGATAAAGTGGTGAGAATGATTTTAAAAAGGTTTTGCTTTGACAAATGTGACGGACGCAAGACTTGACTCAACCAATCATAAAAAGCAAAATCAGTCCCTAGAGCTAGGGTCACCTTGGTCAAATCACTAGACCGCTCCTAGACTTCCAAAGAACAAGACATAGGATAAATCCTCTATCATCTCCTTATCAATCTTGCAGCCAGGTAAGTGCCAGGTAAGTGGGAGGCATCCGCTATACGAATCACCAAAATAGCGGGCCTAATTAAGTAAACCACTTTCCTTAGTCACACTTTCCTTAGACACCACAAGAAAAATGTGGATAAGCAATAGATTACCCACGACCCTCCTTTGTACTAATTGAGCGTGATTGTTCTTAGAGTCTTGGTCTAGATATTTTTTATTAATATAGGATGATGCGTATGCTCGTTTGTGATTTATGGGGCCTAGGAAGGGTGATGAAATCCCCACCTAATCTAAATTTGGGTTTTTTTCCCCTTAGTGTCCGTTTTAAATATGCAAAACAAACTAAAATCTAAAAAACACAAAAAGATTTTTTTAGCGGCGCTGTTTGTAAAGAATCCTGCAGGTAAAAATAGTTTATTGGAGTTTCAGATGAGAGAGGAAGATGATAAAATAGTACCAAGATGGTCGCGGTTCATCCGCCAAACTCGTCTTTTGACCGCGGTTCCGCCGACGGTTAATGGAGTCTCTTCTCCAAAATTTTTCACAGCACTCCAATACTCCTCTGGTCTTATTTGAAAGTCTCTCTATCTCTGTTGGTTCACTACAAGTGCTCCAAATTTCTTGCAAAACTCGCACAAGAATCGTTAAATACAAAATGCAGTTTTTATTTCTCTTTTTATTTTTTCTGGTTTTTTTTAAATCAACCCGAATAACAAGAAAAATATTACTACCGTTTCCCCGGCAACGGCGCCATTTGATTGATATGAAAAATAGAGTCTTTTTATGTTCCAGTTATCGCAATCAATAACGGTGTCCCAATAGTTAGCCACTAGTGAGTACGGGTCGTCCATAGGAAAATGGTGAATTACTTATCTTGTTTTAGACGTGTTAACTAAGAAAGGTGTGATTTTTATCGTTTTATACTAAGAAGATTTGAAAATTTTGTAAGAGAAGGGATTGTAGGGTTTATAGGATTTAGTAGTTAATGGATGGAGTTTTTAAAAATAATACTTTTTTAATTTTTAACTATTTAATACTAGAGAAATAGCGAAGAATGTGGATTAGGGTTCTTGGAGGGATTAGGGTTTTCCTCTACTGACCCTTGTCCTTCCATTGATCCATATTTATCTCAATCCCTCAACAAAGTGAGCATTAACGAATCTCAAATCTTGGTCGTGACTATCATGAATTGATAGCATACCCGATAAGAGGGTTAAGACTCATTTTGCTAAAGTTTATAAAAAAATTAAAATTTAAAAAGAAATTAAGAGATTTTGTTCATCCATTATACTACCCTATCCTACAAACCCTAACAAGCGAGAATTTACTCGCTCGTTAGGATAAACTAAGTAAACAAGGAAAGATTAAAGATTAACGAACCCATAAGAAATAACAAAATTATATTTGCGCAAAGTAAATGCAGAAATTAAAATGCGGAAAGTAATGAAATAAGATAAAAAAAAATCTACCTTTTATTTAATAAATAATTTATTACAGACTTTGACTGCTGAAAAACTAAATTACAAACCCCAGTTTTCTCGAGAGATTTAAATTTGCTCGATCGGTAGATGATCGGTGGATAGATAAAGAGCCCTAATTGCTCTCGGTCCTTTTTATAGGCTCTGGAACTTGAAACCCTAATTGCTCTCGGATCCGCCGCCTTATGAGGGAGTTGCGTCTCCAGATTTTCCGTGCCTTCTTCTCTCGATATTTGGAGATCCTTCTAATAAAAATATTCTGAAAATATCTCTTTCTCTCCACCGTTGCGAGATTCTTCAATTTACTCTTAACATTCGGCAGATTTGGTTTGGTAATTCGATTTGATATGGATCTCCTACTTATATTTCATACCTGAACTGATTTATTATAATACCTACACAATATCTCAAATCAAATTGTTAGTAGCATTTGTTTTATTTGAGATAATATTCTAACCAATTAAATGAAATGATATCTTAATAATAATGGTTAAGAATATTTGATATGACATGATATGCATATTTTAATAATTGATAATCTCATGGATATTTTATTTAAATATGATATTCATATATTCTCCTAATTATATCAATTATATATTAAGAAACATATGACAAAATCTTTTTACAAATAAACCCACATAAGTTCTTAAATTATAAATAACACCTTTTAATAATTAATAATAATAAGGAAAATGACCGTACAAAAGTGCAATAAATTTGAATGATCAGTTTCCCTGGTTCAGGCGAAACGATGTGGAAGCCGTATGTTTATACATGCAGGGTTCCAGTTAATTACGTGTACTAGTTGCGCGGAATTTGATCGGACGGATTATAATATTAGTGGGTTTAGGATTAAGCCGGTTTGTTAAATCTGATATTGATTTAATGCTAGTATTATATTAGTAGTATCATTCTATCTCTCGGGTATTCGTATTTTGATACGAATACGGATATATATATACGGTAGAATGTATTTTGTATTTATATAAAATACGTTCTAAAAGATGACACCTCATCATGCATTTTCTCTATTTATTGAAAATAGAAAATGAGGTGGACGGGTGAGGTGGTTTCAAGCATGGTATAAAGCATGGCTTTGGTATTTCTTTATTCATTTGTGAATACTATTGAAGTATGGCTTGTAATTTTAATGGAAAAAAAAGAATGCTTCGTATCTTTTTCCTTAGCCATTCTTCAACTCATGCTTGGATTGAAACTCTCTCTCCTCTCTTGATCTCATCTTCATCCTCAACCCCAAACAGTCTCATGAGTTGAAAACCATGGGGCTTTGAGATAGAAGAAATTACTACTAATCATCTCCACATATTCTAATCTAACTAGATTAGAAAACTAGCTAGTTTAGTTACTTTCTTTTGAAAGTAGAAACTTGAATCAAGAACCTTCGGGTGGATCATCTATGATCTAGGAGGCCGACAACCAAGCTAGATCAAAGACCTCTAAGGAGATTAAGAAGAGGATTCAAGACCCGAAGGACATGAATCTATCGGTATAACCCTCTTTATGATCTAGTTGTTTCTACCACCAAGTTTATTGAAAAAGTTAAAGTTTTTTTGTTCCGCAATGGCCGCGGTTAGCCGCTAGGGCGCTAGGAAACGTTACAAGTGGTTCATAGTATTCCCGATTACTTTATTTTGTATAATTTATAATATCATACTATGTTCATCAAATGATAACATGCACCAATACAGAACATGCTCGTCAATGAATCTGAAAAGGGGTTAAGCGGTTTCGGTGTGCCATGAATTGAATCCTCCTCCTTCAATATGTTCGTTGATGGCCCATTGGCGGAGAGAAAAAGTCAAATCTTCTTTCTAATATGTAATTATGATCATTGGCACCTGCTTGTTCTTGATATGGAGGCCAAACAATTCAGGTATTACAACTCAGTAGCACTAAGCGAGGAAAGCGTGTGGGTTTGGAATGCTAAGGTTTTTATGCAGTGGGTAAAGCGGTTTGGAAATATACATTTCTATCGCTGTGGAGGATCACGCGAATTTGTCTACAAAATCTGCCCATCTCCACCGCAAGGCAAAAAGTAAGTGAGACTTTATTGTATCAAGTGGAACTTAATATTTGTATATAGTGCTGGCTATAGTGCCCTCAAGGCAATTATTGTAATCGCGGGCAGACGATTATGATGATTAAGGGCTGACATATATGGGTAGAACGGTCTTACTCAAGATGATAGTATACTATCTGGTTTGGCTTTATCATCATATACATGTATTATGTAGTATTACATATCACTATTATATGTTGATAGATCCCAAAGGATTCATGCTTGACTACCAGGGTTATTGTGGCGATCACACTTGTGAGAACTGGGTAGTCTATAAGCAAATCCTTTAATGTCCCTAGTTGTGGGAATATCGAAACTGGGCATCGATATTCCAGAGTAGAGTAGTGTATACGTTTTTTGACACAGACGAGGGGCGATGGCCGATCTCACAGCCATTGGTATTAGTTAGTCACCAAATATTGTAACAGGTGCTCATTGGGTTATAAGTTACACTGGACGGACTCGACAGGAACATGCTAGATGGTATTATACCTATTGTCAGGTAGCAGTTTTCTGGTGACATGAGTACAGGTTAGTCTGTCGACCTGAGATTGTCATTTGTCTCATATGAGCTCCCACTGTGCTTTGATTACTATCCTACCATGGCTCTACTAAGTCATGCAAACAGCTTTTAGTTGGGTACAGTCTCGAGCCATATGGAGGCTGTGAGCGGATTGTCAAGGATTCGTCTCTCCCGGTATTGGGGGTAGTTGTTGCGCAGTGCATGGGTGTCCATCACCAGAAATCCTTGGCCAAGGTGGACGAAATTTATTGATTTGGATCGGTAGTTTCTTTGTAGGTGATGGGCTTCACACCGACACGACTTATCGCGTTATTAGGGGTCTGACTTTATCCACCCCTTCTAGACCTGATATGCAATACTCTTAGACGAATAGACTGGACTGTACGGAGACTGTCACTTTCAGGCTCAGTAAGGATACGGACGAGTTTGCTTGTCGACCTTCCTTTCGTTCAATACCTGGGTAGCCGTTATGTACAGCTAGTGCTGCTGATGTGCTTGTGGTTAAATTCACTGCCGGTGTATTGTCGAGTCTTTAGAGTCCCACACAGAGAGTTTTCCAGCTCAGGCAAAACGATGTATACTTCAATCTTAGAAAGGGAATGATTCTTAAAAGGAATGGAATGATTAGTCGTTTCTTGGGAAGTTCACCCTCCCCTCACATTAGAAAGTGCCCCGCCGCTCTTCTCTTTCTTGACAGACTTTGATAGTGCATGTATTTTGATATGTACTTAGCTTCGATTAAATACGTGTTTTTGTATACATACTTTTAATTGAACATTTTGTTAATACTAGCCGGTTTGAAAGACAGCTAGATTATCATATTTGATAAAATGTGAGCTAGTATTATATATCTCTTTTAGTATCTCTCTTTTCGGTATTCGTATCTTGACATAATACGGTATTTATACGAATACAGGTATTCGTGTCTTGATATAAATACGAGTATTTGTATCTTAATACAAATACGGGTATTCAAATTTTATACGAATACGGGCGTATGTATTTTGATACGAATACAGGTGTATGTATTTGTAGCATATACTTGTATTAGTGTGTGTATGTATACATATGTATATGTGTACACTTGAAGTGGCATTCTTTTATCTTCTCCTTTCTTCATGTTCTATTTAGAATCATGTGGATTTGTGACTCACCATGGTGAGTCACAATTCCACTTAATGAATTCTAAAAGAAAGAAGAAAAAGAGCGTGAGAAAAGAATTTTAGTAGCCATGCTTGCTCATTATTAGATGAGCTTCATCCTTTGCTTCTTCTTCCACCTCTCTTTGTTTTTTGAAAGTTGAGAATGGGAAAAAAAAGAGAACACTTAGAGATTAGCAATTACTATATCCTATCGATCAATTCTTAGCAAGTTTTAATCACTTGTTGCTTCACTTTGCTTTTAGTGTGAAGCTAGAGCTTAGGTTAGGGTTCCTTCAGGTGGATCATCTTCGAAAAGGAAGATCGAATTCCAAGCCCGTTCCCGATGAGCTAGGAGCTAAAGAAGCGGCATAGAAGACGAAGGATACGACTACAAAGGTTGTAATTACTAACCGAGTAGTTGGATTCCTTCTTGTTTTTCTAGTTTAGTGTTTAGATTCGATTCTATGTCATAGTGGTTCATGCTCTTGTTTCAAAAAAATTTGTTTTGTATTCTGCATTGGCCGTAAGTTTGCGGCATGAGCATGAGCGTCTACTAACATATAAAAACTACCTTGACTTTCTCTTTCCAGTTCACCTATGTGGAACTACTAACCTGTAAAGCCGGAAAAGTTAAACGTTCCACCTGGGAAAGCGAAATTCCACTTTAACTAAGGTTCTGCTTGAGCTTAGAGTTCTACTTGGGTGAACAGAATGTAACACTTGGAAATAAATATAGTACCACATGGAAATTAGAAAGTTACTCTTTCCATTCGGCATGAAACATAAACATATTTTTGAATTTTCTTTCATTTTTTCAGAATCGACTGTGAATTCTATCTATATTTGTATATGTTGGCATTGATTGAGAAAAGGGATATTGCGAGATCTCTCGACGGCTTTTCTCCTAAGGAATGGCGTACCTTCATTGCTGGGATGCTACTATTAGAGGGTAGTCAAGAAGCTCTATAGATCATTGCTGGAACGCTACTAATGTGGTTCAGTTAACCTTGTTAAAAAATGAGATATTGTTGATTGTTGTTGAACGAGCTTACTGTTTTCATCTGTAAATATTTTGTTTCTTCATTTTGGCTTTATGGAGGTGTTTGTTTCAATCTGTAAAAATGAACGGGCTTACTATTTTCATCTGTAAATATTTTGTTGTTGAACGGGCTTACTGTTTTCATCTGTAAATATTGTGTTTTTTAACTTTGGATTTTGTTACAGTTTTAAGAGTGTAATATGAAAGATAGAAAGTGTAAATATACCACATACTAATCTTTAACTCATATTAAACATAGTTACCATAAATACAAGAATAAATAATGTCTCACTTAATCACTGAAAGTCCAACTAGTTAAATATTAAGTCCAACTCACTAAACGTAAAGTCCTACAAATAAAGTCCACATACTAATCTTTAACTCATATTAAACATAGTTACCATCATTACAAGAATAAATAATGTCTCACTTAATCACTGAAAGTCCAACTAGTTAAATATTAAGTCCAACTCACTAAACGTAAATTCCCACAAATAAAGTCTCATTTAGGAAACAGAAAGTCCCATCAGGTAAACATAAAGTCCCACTTAGTCAATAGACCCCTACTACAAGAGAATCCCACTTAGGAAACAGAAAGTTTCTAATAGTTCAACAGAAAGTACCACTTGGTAAACAGAAAGGCACAATTAGTCAGTAAAAAATCCAACTTAATCATTAGAAAGTCCCATTTAATCTGTAGAGAGTCTCACTTAGAACATCGAATAGTCTCGCCTGGAAAACTTTTTAGTACCACTTAGTAAGACAATTGTTTCACTTGGGAAACAACAAATTCATTATAAATACCCATTTTAATAGTCCCACTTGCTTACATTTTGTTTCATTTAAATTATAATTAGTTCCACCTGTTTACATTTTTTTCCACTTGAAAACATTACATTTCCAATAAGCATTTTCCGATTTAAAAACTTCCAAAATAGATGTAATAATTGAACAAAAAACACAACACTTTACGATACGGATGGGTATAAAGATGATGACCCAAATACAAATGAAAGGGCACGATCTCATCCATCGGATTGCAAACCCGGACATGAACGCATATTATGACCCATTTTATTACAATGTACACACTTGTAAAACCATATTTTAGAATGTGATTTTCTTCTCTTTTGACGTCTTTTGATCATAGATTTAAAGGTTCTAATACATGGTCCAACCGTTCACCGTTGTAATGATTATCTCTTTAATCTGATGGCTCTACCTCGACCTCTTCTTCTAAGTCTTCGATTGTGTCTTCAGTAAAGCCGACGCAAAATTTACGGAGACTATCGGTCAGCCATTGCATTACATCCTCGTATTCAACACCTAATTTGGATGCTTTGCAAAACACTTCGTATCCTAAGTCAGCCATAGCTTTATACCTTCCACTAGTTTCAGATTCATTACGAAATGTACAATGTCTCAACGGTGTTGTCCCGCATTTTGCATGCTTCGTCCATCTCTCTAGAATTGGCGTCTGTGAGATCTCTTCCATGTGTAGATGCTTAAGAACGGAGAATATTGTTAGTTATATGTATGCCCTAAAGGCCATTACTGTAAATGTGATGTATATTGTAGTGGATGCTTGGACATATATAGGGAGGACTTTGCTCGACATGATAGTATGCTATCTGGTTGCACTTTATCTTAACATGTACACTTATTGTCTCTCTATTACATGTTGATAAAACCCTTAAGATGAGTACTTGACTACCAGGATTATGATTCAGATCATACTAGTGGGTCAGGATAGTCGGTAAGTACATCCTTCAAATGTTCCTAGTCATGGGAGTATCGAGACGGGGTATCGATATTCCAGAGTAGACTAGTGTATACGCTTCTCGACCCAGATGATAGGCAATGGATGATCCCACATCCATTGGTGTTTGACATCAGAGAAGGTATATGGGTGCTCAGTAGAGACTGGGTACACTGAACGGACTCGCCGAGAACTCCTAGATGGTATTATACATATCGTCAAATAGCAGTTCTTTGGTGACACTGGTACAGGTTAGTCTGTCGACCCGAGATCGTCATAGAGTCTTGTGTGATTCCCACTGTGCTTTGATTTTGACCTTACCACGTTCAAGAGATCGTGCAAAACGGTGGTTTTTGGGTACAATCCCGAGTCACATGGAGGCAATGAGCGATAGGAGGGGATTTCGTCTCTCCCGGTATTGGGGGTTGATGTTGCGCTATGCTTGATTGGCCATAACAGGAAATCCCTGGCCAGGGTTACTGAGATCTACTGGTAAGTGTTATCAGTAGTTTCTCGAACTGTTATGGACCTTGCATCGGCATGACTTATCAGGCTATTGGGGTCTGACGTTATACCACCCCCAGGCTATGATATGCGACATACCTGATGAAGAGACCGGACTGTACGATAGTGTTACTGATTGGATTCGTAGGAGTATGAGCAGGCTTGCTTGTTGATCTTCTGATCGCTCAATACCCGGGTGGCCGTTACGTTTAGCAGACCGCTTGCGGCTTGTGGGTATTTGATATGATGATCACCTACTGCCGGCGTATTGACGAGTCTTTAGAGTCCTACACAGAGGTTTCCTGGTTCATGCAAAACGAAGTAGGAGCACATATGTGATATGTGCGGGACCGAGATTAATACGCGTATGTGATACCGCATTCTATTCTCGTGATATGTGATATCGGTCGGTTATATGTGATATCGGCCGGGTTATCGGATCAAGTGTTGATTCGATAAGTTATTACATTTGATATTAGTCAGCTGTATGTGATATAGCCGGATTATTAAATCAAGTGTTGATTTGATAATTTACCTTATAATTATATATTTTATATATTAACTTACATTAACTAATATTTGCTCACTAAACATTTCTTTTTCTCGCTTGTATGCATATAGTATATATGTGATATATATTAATGTATATTTTTGTGTCAAGCTAGATGCCACATGATACATGGGTGTATGAGACTTACACCATGCTTGATATAATGGAGGGTTTATATTTATCTAAGTAATTCAAAATTGGATGGAAATTTGTCATGGATACAAGCTTGTAGAAGATTGTAGAACCATTGACCAAGTCCACTAATTTTGTTTTACTTGTAGATATTTATTAACCTAACCATTATTGTTAGCTATAGTTTAGTCTCTACATGAGTTAGGGTATGACACTAACTCACCTATGGTTGCTATTTTCACCTCATGAGTTTCATTCTCATCTCCACTTCATCTTCTTCTTCCTCATAAGAAAAGCTTTCTAGCTTTTAAAAAGGTGATGAAATATTGTGAGGAAAATTAATCTAAAATGAGCCCAATTCCTACTTCATCATCCTCTACTATATTAGCCATTTAGTTTAAGGTGTTTGCTTCACTAATCTACCATTAGTGAAGAGGTAGCATAAGCTTGAGTCTCCTCGACGTAGATCATCTTCGGTCTCGATGACTTCGAGCAAGCTTGTTCATTTCTTCATGTGAACCCATACTAGAGTTCGGGTGTTCACTACTTGGAGCGAAGGGACTACTACACGGAGCTTTGGAAGTGAATGACCGGTCTATAAAGGTTGTATTCCTCATTCACTTTGATGTAAAGTTGTTTGCATTGCTAGTTCGTTTAAATCTCAAGTTAAGATTGTAGGGTTAGGGTTCTTTAGTACGGAAAAAATTTAAAAACGGCATGGACGATGCCTCCCGAAACCTTGCTGCCACCCTAGGGAACCCTACAGTGGTATCAGAGTCAGGTTAGAGAATTAGACGATGTTTGTTAGATTACGAAACCGAAACTACTCCGAAACATGCAACACTAAAATCTAGTTTCTGTCGTTTTTTAATAAGGCCTCTAAAATTTTTTTAAGCAATTACAGAATGTTGCATGAGATGTAACATGAACACCATAAAAATTTCAGCCCTCGTCGCCGGAAAATGGCCGGCCACAAGTCAAGAAAATCCGGCCAGCTCGGTTTTCTAGTGGAGTTCTGGGTTGAATTTTTTAGGGTGTTCCAGTCTCTCGGTTTTGGTGTTTCAGGTTTTGCTTGTTTTTTCTAAGATTGCATGTGATGTGGTCTTACTGTATTGGCAATTCGGAGTGTTTCGTATTCGTAATTTTAACATTGTTTCGGGTTAGTTAGACGACGTTAAAAAGTTCGAACGGATATCAATACTCATTTATTCCCTCGCTGGAAATTTTCTAAGAGTTAGATTTTTCCAAGTTTAAAATCTTCAGAAAATCATGCAAGCGACTCTGTGGACCCTTTAGAAGAACGATACACAAACTCGACTTTTTGGATCGCGGAACCGCGGTCATACCCTAGGGTTTGCGGCAATTCCGCGGCGACATGAGTGAGGCATGGGTCGGACCTTCTACGGATGGTTCATAGGTGTTGTGGCATGTTCTGGGTACTTTTTAAACTCCGCTCAAGTATTGAGCTCTTTGGGAAATTTTGGGTGTTTGTTAATTCGATCGAAAAGTTTAACATCGTCTGTCTATCTATGATTGTGATACAATATTTGGAATCCACAATGATTAGTTATGTGATAAGTAGTTTGAATTTTATAAATCTAGCAATTTAGTCTCATTTTATCTGTTGCCACGGAATTTTGATGTGGATCAAAACTCCGTTGCAATCACGTAGTGTACACGGATACTCGCCGGGTAACCTTACTAGATAGCCACGCCCCATAGCCCCGACCAAATGACTGTAGAAGAACCCCATTACCAAAAGCATCCGTTTAGGTGCTTGCGGCCACGGTGTTCCGCCTAAGTGCACTTTGTCGATGGTATCGGGGGTGCGGCCGTTTACTAAAGTTTCCGACGAGCATTCGATCCGGTTGTCGGGAATCTTGTTGAATTACCCGACTGGTTATTGGAAAGTGCTTTCAATATTGAGACTAAAATGCGGGGTTTATAATTGTTAGGCATGTGATGTCTAAGGAATTCATTTGGTAAGGCATGAAATCCAAAGTATGTGATACATTGGGTTTATGATGTCTAAGGTGGTTGCGGATTCCAATTGTTGTAGTTTTTCACTTTCTTTTCTGCGACCGTAAGTGTAATATGTGGTGTATCGCCGGTTTCGTTGCTATACGTCAACGACAATTGGGATACGCATATTTACATACGTTGATGACATGTGATGTTATGTGTTGCTGTGATATGTTATATTGGATCGTCGTGTTTGAATAGCCGGGTTTTTTTTTATGTGAGATGAGAGTTTTTCATTTTCATTCATGTAAAAGCTTGTATATAATATTCTTTTATTAGGGCACTTCTGGGTTGAGGATGATGCCACCATTGATGTATATTATTTACTTTTCCGCATTGGGATAGACCCAAGGAGGATAGCACAAGTAACCGGGTTCTAGGGTCCAGTGGGAGACCATCTCGAGGAGTCGAGACCGGGTCTCCTAACTATAGAATTGGTAGGGTTGCTTGCCGCTTTCGTAGGGGTCTAGGGATGTAGGTTTGGCTATTCATCACGACTGTGGAATCCACGTTTTTTATTGGCTTAATTAAAACACGGAATTCCTAGTATATCCAATATTTAATATTTGTTCTTCTGCTGCTGATATTCTTTGATGTGATCACTTGATATTCTAAGACGAATGCTTATATTATATATATGATATATAATAAATATTGCTGCTTTCGTTTATTCTGTGATGCTTGGGAAGTATAATTGATGGGACTTCATTAATGAGATTAATGAAATAAAAGGAACCTAAGGATGTTGTAGAAACTTGTTTTAAAAACTGGTAGCTCTAGTTCTTACTTTGCATAGCGGTGTTCCTTGTAGAATATCCAGCACCTTATTCGATAAGGAAAGAGCCGAGATCCCTTCACCGGGAGTGACCACTTTAGCGAAACTAGCAGATGCTACAAACACGGTTTGTCTTTTGATTTCTTCTATAGTTTTTTTTTTGTATAGTGGTATTTATGAAAGATCCTGCACCTTATTCGATAAGGAAAGAGCCGAGATCCCTTCGCCGGGAGTGACCTCTTTAGCAAAACTACTAAAAGCCTCAAAAACACTCCTTTTCAAAAATCACTCGATTCTACAACAAGATCAAGTTCAATACGCAAAGGGTTTTCTTAAAAACCTATCGTAGCCCTTCGTCATTTCAGATAAGTTCTACTTAGTATTCGTGCTGCGTTTGTTGGCCTTTGTCAAGGCGTAGTGTGCGGTAGCTGACTAGTGCTTATCTGCTTAAGCATATGATGTGATTGGATTAGGGTAGTCGTGAGACCTTGTTGGCCTTTGTCAAGGGTCGTGCGGGTGGGTTTAATTCAATTAGGAAATGACGGGTTGAACTTGACTAGCCGGGAGTGATCTCTTTAGCGAAACTAGCAGATGCTACAACCCACTCGGTTTTGTCTTTTGATTGATTTTTTAGTTCATGCTTTGCATAGTGGTATTTGTGAAATATCCTGCACTTCATTCGATGAGGAAAGAGCCGAGATCACTTCATCGGGAGTTACCTCTTTAGCAAAACTAGTAAAAGCCTCAAAAACACTCCTTTTCAAAAATCACTCGATTGTACAACGAGATCAAGTTCATTACGCAAAAGGATTTCTTAAAAACCTGTCGTAGCCCTCCGTCATTTCAGATAAGTAGTATTTAGTATTCGTGCTGTGTTTGTTGACCTTGTCAAGGCGTAGTGTGCGGTAGCTGATTAGTGCTTATCTGCTAGCATATGATACAATTGGATTAGGGTAGTCGTGCGACCTTGTTGACCTTGTCAAGAGTCGTACGGGTGGGTTTAATTCAATCAGGAAATGATAGGTTGAACTTGACTTGGGGTCTATGCTTTGTTGACCTTGTCAAAGTCATAGATCGCTTGGGGAAAAATATTATCGGGAATTTCAAGTGTTCAAATTTGCAATGAGATTGCATATCTTCTATGAGATAGTTGGATCCCGATACCCACTGCGAGTAAGAGTTACTCTTGGAAGAGTTTTGCACATTACAATTAGCCGATCAAGTAGGTGTCTAGAAAGTTGTTAACAGGGTTACGCCCCTGGGAAAATGAGGTTTATTTTAATTAGGCCCGTGTGAAAGCACGGGGAACCTCCCTCAAAGTACCGACACAGGCCTGGCCGAAAGATTGACGAACTTGTAGGGTGTAATTAATCCCGACTAGTCTTACCTTTTAGGGTTTGAAGGAAGATTTGATAAAAACAGTGGGAGCCATCCTGATTAGATAAAATAATAACCAATCTGATCTTGCAAGAGCATACGCTGAGTGTTTTCTTCTCTCTCTCTCCTGGTAGAGACCATGTCACTCCTTAATCAAGATAATAATATAGATGCATTGATCGAACCTGCTTTTTATACTGAACTGGGGAATGTTGGTTCCGCTCTATCTTATAACTGTTATAAGTCCGAGCAGGAAATAGGGGAACATCCGGATTCCTATGCGACCCAATCGAGGAATAAGCATGTTGATGCATATTCTTCGGGTGTGTTCATTACCGAGAACTGTTTCTCAGTATCCTATACGTCCTGGGTATGTGATACCGGATCAGAATCCCGCATATGTAATATGTTACACGGGCTATAGAAAGGTGGAGAACTGAGATTGGGTGATATGTCTCTAAGTGTTAGAGAATGGTGCAATTGTTGCAGCCAAATGAGTTGGAAGATATCACCTTGTATTACCAAATGGTAAATACATTGATTCTGAACAAATGTTATTAGATACCGAACCTGATATACAACATTACATCAGTTTCTTTATTAAGTTAAAGAAGGATATATTCTGTATTGGAGGATAATTTTGTGAACATTTTCCTGAATCAAGAGTTGATTGGATCAGGCATGTTATGAAATGGCATATACGTTCTCAATCAAACCACGGTTCAAACTATGTAGAACACACAAAAGGAGTAGTTCAGAAATGAACGAATCCTTCTTGTGGTATTGTAGGCTAGGTCATATCAATGCGACATGACCAGCTAAGTTATATAAGGATGAATATGAGAATCTGTTTGAATTTTCATCTTATGATACTTGTCTGTCTTGTCTCAAAGGTAAAATGACCAATACTCTGTTTACTAGAAACAGAGATAGAGTTAATGAACTCTTGGGATGGATACATGATGATGTATTCGGTCCTATGTCAACAAATGCCACGCTTGGTTCTTCGTACTTCATTATATTCACTGATTATCTCTCAGGATTCGGACATATGTTCCTGTTGAAACACAAGTCTGAAACTTTTAAGAAATTCAAGGAATATAAGTTTGATGTTAAGAACCAGACGGGTAGAAATATTAAGTCCTTCGATGTGATCGATGAGGAGAATACTTGGGCATGGAGTTCCTGGATTTTCAAAATGGAGAATGTGATTCTCTCTCAGCTTACTCCTTCGTATACACCACAACAACACGGTGTATCGGGGCGGAGGCATCGTACCCTATGAGATATGGTGCGCTCTATGATGAGTATTGCTGAGTTGCCTGTTTCCTTTTGGAGTTATGCACTTGAGAAGCTGCATACCTATTGAATAGGGTTCCATCCAAATAACTACCTGCCACTACATATAAGATATGGAATGGGAAGAGACCATGTCTTAAACGAGTTAAGATATCGCATATCGGGCCTAGGGTAGATGTCGATAAGAAGGCCGATGAGGAAACCTATCCGAACTCCTACTGAGCCTGATGTGACAATCTCCGTACAGTCCAGTCTGTTCGTCTTAGACTATCGCATATCGGGCCTAGGGGGCGGCAAGCGGCAGTCCCCTAAAAGCGGTATAAGTCGTGTCGGAGGGAAGCCCATTACACCTTGAGAAACTACTGGAAAACCTACCAGTAAATCTCGCTTGCCCTGGCCAGGGACTTTGCTTAATGGCTCTCCAGACACAGCACGATATCAATACCCAATACCGGGAGAGACGAATCCTGTCTAACCGCCACTGCCTCCAAGTGCTTCGGGACTGCACCCAACTGCTACCTGTTTGCACGACTCCTTTGAGCCGTGGTAGGGTAGCAATCTAAGAACAGTGGGAACACACTCGAGGCGAAGCAGCAGTGTTAAGTCTGCGGACTATGCTGTACTCATGTCACCTGGGAACTGTTAACTGACTACGGGTATAATACCAACCAACAGTTCCCTGCGAGTCCTATCCGGTGTACCCGTAACCCAACGAGCACCTGTATACTATCTCCATTACGACGTACTGATGGCTGTGGGACAGACCATTTCCCCAACTGGGATGAGAAGCGTACACACTAGTCTACTCCGGAGTATCGATGCCCTGTCTCGATAATCCTACGACTAGGGACCTGAAAAAAGATGTGCTTGTAGACTACCCAGCCCCCACTAGTGTGACTGCCATCACAACGCTGGTAGTCAAGTAAGATCCTAAGGGCTCTATCCATACGAACACACATATTAAGATAGATATAAACCAAGTAGCATACTACCATGTTTAGCAAGACTGTTAATATAACTGTGAATATCCCAAGCTTCCATTAAGTAATATACAAGCTAGTATGATACAATAATGGCCCCTAGGGCATATACACTAACAATCTCCCACTTGCATTAGGGCCATGTACTGGCATATCGAAGACCGATCATCTCGAGTAGCCTCTCGAACTGAATCTGAGGTAAGGTCTTTGTGAATGGATCATCAGTGTTCACCTCTGTAGAAACTCTCCGGACCCCGATCTCCCGGCGATCTATGATCTTCCTGATTAGGTGATACCGCCTTAAGATGTGTATGGACTTCTGATGGGACCTGGGTTCCTTCGCTAAAGCTATAGCTCCGTTGTTTTCGCAATACAGCGGTATTGGATCAACAATGGTAGGAACCACCTGAAAATCTGAGAGGAACTTCTTCATCCAGACCGCTTCTTTTGCGGCATCGCAAGCAGCGATATACTCCGCTTCCATCGTCGAGTCAGCAACGGTGTCCTGCTTGGAACTCTTCCAGCACACCGCCCCTCTATTGAGGGTAAAGACATAACCTGACATGGACTTGGAGTCATCCTTGTCACTCTGGAAGCTGGAATCAGCAAAGGCCTCGATCTTGAGGTCTTTTCCGCCGTAAACCAAGAACATCTCCTTTGTCCTTCTCAGGTACTTGAGAATGTTCTTTACTGCTATCCAGTGCTTCTCCCCTGGGTCTGACTGATACCTGCTTACCACGCTCAGTGCGTAAGCTACATCTGGTCTGGTGCACAACATCGCATATATTATAGAGCCTACCGCAGAAGCGTAGGGTATAATAGACATGCGATCCCTTTCCAAATCAGTCTTGGGAGATATCTCTTTGGAGAGGGTGATTCCGTGACAAGCCGGTAAACTACCGCGCTTAGAATCTTCCATACTGAATCTTTTTAGTACAGTGTTGATATACCTGGACTGCGAAAGTCACAACATCCTCTTGGATCTATCACGATAGATTCGGATCCCCAGAATGTAAGAGGCATCACCCAGGTCTTTCATGGAGAACCTGTGTGACAAGAATCCTTTGACAGATTGTAGCATAGGAATGTCATTTCCTATCAGTAGAATGTCATCCACGTACAAGACGAGGAATACGACAGTTCGTGCTACAATTTTACTATATATACATGGTTCATCTGGATTTTTGATAAAGTCATATTCTTTGACCATTTCATCAAAACAGATGTTCCAACTCCGCGACGCCTGCTTTAGTCCATAAATGGACTTAAGCAACTTGCACACTTTCCCGCTGCTCCCACTCTGATTGAAACCTTCTGGCTGATCCATATAGACGCACTCTTCTAAATTACCATTTAGAAAAGTCGTCTTTATGTCCATCTGCCAGATCTCATAATCATGGAAGGCAGTAATGGCAAGAAGGATCCGAATGGATTTGAGCATAGCCACTGGAGAAAAGTTTCGTCATAGTCCAAACCAGGTCTTTGACGAAAACCCTTTGCAACAAGTCTAGCCTTATAGGTTTCCACCTGTCCATCTACACCAATCTTTTTCTTGAAGATCCATTTGCATCCTATGTGTTTTACCTCACCTGGAGCAAAGTCCAAAGTCCATACTTTGTTGGTGTACATGGACTCCATTTCGGTCCGCACTGCGTCTAGCCATCTTACCGAGTCGCCGCTCTGGATGGCCTGCTAGAAGCTAGTAGGTTCATCATCATCAATGACGCAATCCTCTCTATCCCCATCTATGAGAAAACCGTAGTATTTCTTAGGTGGATGAGACGGCCTACTACTTCTGCGGAGGGGTGCGGGAATGTCCTGTTCTTCTTGAACTACTGGTTCTACCAAACTTTCAGTAGTAGTTTGTGGTTCTGGAATTTCTTCCAGTTCTATTGCGCTCCCACTTGTTTCCTTTTCTAAAAACTGATGTTCTAGAAAATGGGCATTACGAGAAACAAAAACCTTTTGTTCCTCTGCGTAATAGAAGAAATACCCCCTGGAGTTCTTTGGATATCCCACAAACTTACACAATACTGATCGTGCCTCGAGTTTGTCCGCATTCTGCTTTTTAACAAAAGCTGGACATCCCTATATCTTTAGATACTGAAGATAGGGTTTTTTCCCACTCCACATCTAATATGGCGTGGTAGGCACAGTTTTGGTAGGAGCCCTGTTCAAAAGATATGCTGCTGATTCTAGCGCATAACCCCAAAAAGATCGCGGTAACTCACCATTACTCATCATGGAACGTACCATATCCAATAGGGTTCAATTCCGTCTCTCCGATACACCGTTATGCTGTGGAGTGTATGGAGGAGTAAGCTGAGAGAGAATTCCTTTCTCTTTTAGGTAACCTAGGAACTCGGCACTTAAGTATTCACCACCTCGATCAGATCTCAGTGTCTTGATACTTTTGCCGGTCTGGTTTTCTACTTCATTCTTATATTCTTGGAATTTCTCAAAAGCCTCGGATTTATGTTTCATTAAGAAAATGAATCCGTACCTAGAGTAATCATCCGTAAAAGTAATGAAATATAAAAAACCACCTCTTGCATGTGTAGACATTGGACCACATACATCGCTGTATATGAGTCCTAAGAGCTCGCTCGCTCTTACTCCATGTCCAATGAATGGAGTCTTTTTCATCTTTCCTTTGAGACATGATTGACAAATGGCATAAGATTGAAATTCGAACGAATCCAAATATCCTTCTCTATGTAACTTAGTTAACCTTGTCTCATTGATGTGACCTAGTCTATAATGCCATAAGAAAGCCTTATTTATATCTAGAGACTTTCTTTTTAGTGTGTTCTGGACATTGAAAATCTGTAATTGGTTTAAGGCATAAATACCGTTATCTAGTGTACCGGACCCAATCAAACCATGATTAAGGTGGATGTTAACAACATCGCTTACAAACGTGAAATCATAACCTTCTTTTGATAACAACGAAACCGATATGATATTACACGTTAAACTGGGTACACAAAAACAGTTATGCAAAACCAAAATATGTCCACTCGTCAATCCAAGGTGATAATCCCCTACGGACACAGCACCCACGCTAGCTCCGTTCGCAACCTGGAGGGTCATATCACCAACCTTCAGCACTCTACAGTTTCTCAGTACCTGCAATTAATTGCATATATGAGATCCTGATCCGGTATCCAATACCAAGGAAGTAGAGTTGATTGACAGACAATTTTCAATTACAAACACACCTGAAGTCGAAACCACAGCTTGCTTCGGTTCCTGGTTCTTGGCATTCCAAGCTTCGCAATCTTTTTTTCAGTGCACTTTCCTACGACAGTGGAAGCACTCGTCCTTTGCCACTACTGGTACTGCAATATTTGTCTTTCCCTTAGCTCCCACCTTACTAACACCACCTCTTGGTTTGGTAGCGGCCTTCATCTTCCTTCCTTTGGCCCTAGCCTTAGACCTGGAAGAAGAAGCACCGCGAACAAACATAGCGGGTGTTTCCCTTGCCTTCTGCAAGGTGCCCTCTGCACTCCTCAACATGTTAAGGAGTTCTGGAAGTTCAACTTCTTTTCTTTGAATGTTGAAATTCAGAATAAACTGGGCGTAGGTGGAAGGAAGGGACTGAAGAATCAAGTCTGTATAGAGCTCGTTCTCCAAAGTCGTCCCGAGGTCCGCGAGCTCTTCTATATAGCCAATCATCTTTAGGACATGTTCTCTTACAGATGATCCGACGGCCAGCCTCGACTGAAACAAGTTCTTCGAGGTCTCGTATCTTGCTATACGAGATTGCTCTCCATACAGATCTTTTTTATGGAGAAATATGGATTCAAGATCCATATCCTCGTGCCTCCTCTGATGTTCATTAATCATAGAGGCAAGCACGATGCATTTGGCCTTCGCACGATCTAACTCCCAGGTCTTGTGGATTTCCTTATCCGCAAGACTGGATTTTGGACCAGGGACAGCAGGTGCCTTAGCAGTAAGGACATACCCCCAATTTGTCATAAGTTAAAGCCATTTTGACATTCCGCAGCCAATCTTTATAGTTTGGCCCTGTCAGTTTATTTTTCTCTAATAGTAATTTAAGGCCTGTCATGTTTTGGGTCGCTGCAATGAGAGAGAGAGGGAACACTTTAGCATGATGCTTTTGCAAGTTTAGACTGGTTTTTAGTTTATCTAAATAGGATGGCTCCCACTGTTTCTCGAATCCCTCCTCAAACCAAAAAGGAAGAACTAGCCAGGACTATTCTCACCATACAATACTTGCTTAACCGTTCAGCCAGCCCGGTGTCGGTACTTTGAGAGAGGTTTTACGACGCTTTCGCGAAGTTCCTTAATTAAATAACCTCTTTTCTCTGGGGGCGTAACCCCGCTGACACCTTTCTTGACACCTACTTGGTTTATAGCATTGATCGTTAAGTGACGAATCTCCTGATGAGTAGCGGATACTCTCAGTAGGATCGGGATCCAAATATCATCGTGTGATAAAGCTGAAGGAATCCTACCAAAATTATCACACTCCAAATGGTATGCATCTCTTTGCAAATTTCAGTTTCTTTAGAAATTCCCGATATAAATTTCTGCCCCATGCTCTTATGACCTTGGCGTTTGGTCAAAATTTCATGAGTCACATGTCAAGTTCTACCCATCACTATCTTGTTAATTTGAACTCATCCATACATACCCCTGACGTTGGCCAAATGATAATACGACTGTCCCAAACTAACTCATCTATCTATGCAACAAATGAATACCCAGCAGCTACCAAACACTATGCCTTGGCGTTAGGTCAAAATGCATAGCTTGAATACTACTGAATACCCAAATGAAATGACGGAGGGCTACGAATGGTTTTGGCGAAACTGTGAACGTAGTGAACTTGATATGATCGAAGGAACCTGATAGCTTTTAAAAGGAGTGGTTAAAGCTCCGCAATTAAAAATATCTTCTGTTTTAAAAATAACCGAGTGGTTTCTTTTAAACTGTTCCAACGATTCAACTTTGGTTTATTTTCTTTGCATTAAAATAATGCGTCCCATCAATTAACCTATCATTGTAGAAAAAAACGAAAATACAACGTCCTCTTATGCCATCCGCATTCGCCACTGGGTCCCATCATTCACCCGTTAGGTTACTTAACTAACGACAGAGCGGGGGCTGGGCAAGCGCGGGTGTAAAACAAAAGTGACGTCTAATAGCTATCATATATAGATATTGTACATTCGTCAGACGCAATAATAGGCATTCCAGATCACAGATGAACATATTAGATTTTCTACGAATCCGCATTTCTTTTGAGCCTGCAAAGAAAGACGGATCATACAGTCGCGATGAATAGCCAAAACCCCACCCTAGAACCCTACGGATACGGCAAACTACCCGCCAAGTACCCGAAGTGAAGCTGTCTCCCTCAACAACGTGAGTAGGCCACTAAACACTTCAAAGTACCCGGTAGTTTGTGCACCCCATCTTGGGTCTATCCTAGGAGAAGAAAACAGTAAATGAAATAATACAACGGTGGCTACAACCTCAGCCCGGATGTGCCCCGAAAAAGAATATTACAACAATTTACAAATTACATTTGAATGAAAGAAAAACTCGTCTCACATCCCCGGCTATCCATTCACGACAATCCAACAAGTCCACAAACACAAACCATTACAGAAATGTGCAACCCCCGGCTAACCGACATACTAGCGGTTAGGGGAGGTTTACAAACACATTAAACAAATCACAGATATAATCAAGTTAGCTAAACATCTTAGAATTTCGATCAAGCAAACACAAATGATTCTACTCCAAAAAATTCTCTGTGCACCTGAAACTTGAGCAGAAACAAAACATCCCAGAAAGAACAAAATCAACACAGAAGAGTTACTAGGAAATTTTAGGCCGACTCGGCTTCAACTCGGCCGCGGATCCGCGGCGGTTTGGCCGAGTTAGGAACCCAAATTTCTCCAGTGTTCTTATAATTCCCTGCTTGTATTTTTAAGGGTCCGTGAAAAATTTTTAGACCCCGTTTTAAAATCGACAGAAACTATGTGAAAATGATGTTTTTTCGGGTTCGTTTTGCGATCGAATTTCTAACGACTTTGCTAACAAGTTAGTTATGGTTTAGCAAGGCTCTGATACCACTATAAGTCGACGTTAGACACCCCACGAGTTGTGAGGAGGCGGAATAGGTAGAACAATCATTTTGTTTAAACTAACATCGACTAACTTTACGGATGTTTGCCAAACCCTAACTAACAACAACATAGGAGGGATTAGCTACTATGAAAGAAGGTTATACCTAATGAACCAAGTCCTTCTTGTTCTCTTTGATCACCTCCTCGTCGGCCTCCTCGTTGTAATAGAAGATCCACCCGAAAGCTACTTCTCCAAGCTTAACCTCACACTTGAGGTAACTAGGTAACTAAGAGTGCTAATCAAAGCAACCTAGAAGATATAGAATAGGATTAGGGATCTTTGAGTCATGCTAACCCTTGGATCTCAACACATGAGAGGTTAGGGTTAGTTCTTGAAGAGAGAGAGCTTGAGGAGAGAGAAGGTGAGAGTGAGAATGATCTTGGAATAATAATTCATTGTGAATATATGAAGCATAAGATATTTATTAAATGAAATAACAAATAACAATTATCATCATGCTTCATTAACTCACCTTGTGATTCATCTCATGAGTCATTTAAACAATATATGCATCATTAACTCTATGGATGAATCACATCATGAGTCATTAAACCAATTAATGCAAATGCCACCTAAGCCTCCAACTCATCAATCTTCTAGAAGCTTCTCGACAAATTACGAGAACGCCCCTCCCATCCGTGAAAACACGGAAATACTGAGACTGTATAAATCCAATAATCCAATACTAAAATCTGGCTTAAACCAAAGCCTGCTAATATAAACTGTCCGAACATCGTACGCGCATAAATGCACGTGCATGTCCGAACCCTGTCGTAAAACCATACGACCTCTATATCGTTTCGCCCGAAGCAGGGAAACTCTCTGTGTGGGACTCTAAAGACTCGACTACTACGCTGGCAGTGGGTTTAACCACACACCGCAAGCGGCGCTAGATGTACGTAACGGTCCTCAGGTAGATGTCGATAAGAAGGCCGATGAGGAAACCCATCCGAACTCCTACTGAGCCTGATGTGACAATCTCCATACAGTCCGGTCTGTTCGTCTAGGACTATCGCATATCGGGCCTAGGGGGCGGCAAGCGTCAGTCCCCTAAAAGCGGTATAAGTCGTGTCAGAGTGAAGCCCATTACACCTTGAGAAACTACTGGAAAACCTACCAGTAAATCTCGCTTGCCCTGGCCAGGGACTTTGCTTAATGGCTCTCCAGACACAGCGCGATATCAATACCCAATACCGGGAGAGACGAATCCTGTCTAACCGCCACTGCCTCCAAGTGCTTCGGGACTGCACCCAACTGCTACCTGTTTGCACGACTCCTTTGAGCCGTGGTAGGGTAGCAATCTAAGAACAGTGGGAACACACTCGAGGCGAAGCAGCAGTATCAAGTCTGCGGACTATGCTGTACTCATGTCACCTGGGAACTGTTAACTGACGACGGGTATAATACCAACCAACAGTTCCCTGCGAGTCATGTCCGGTGTACCCGTAACCCAACGAGCACCTGTATACTATCTCCAGTACGATGTACTGATGGCTGTGGGACAGACCATCTCCCCAACTGGGATGAGAAGCGTACACACTAGTCTACTCCGGAGTATCGATACCCTGTCTCGATAATCCTATGACTAGGGACCTGAAAAATGATGTGCTTGTAGACTACCCAGCCCCCACTAGTGTGACTGCCATCACAACGCTGGTAATTAAGCAAGATCCTAAGGGCTCTATCAATACGTACACACATATTAAGATAGATATAAACCAAGTAGCATACTACCATGTTTAGCAAGACTGTTTATATAACTGTGAATATCCCAAGCTTCCATTAAGTAATATACAAGCTAGTATGAACAATAATGGCCCCTACGGCATATACACTAACAGAAATTAGTGGTCATGAGGTAGAACTGGAAGGAGTTCCAGCTAAACAAACCAACAGCTGATAATTTGGTGAAACCAAAGGATTCAATAGTCTCCAATGAAGCTCGGCCTCTCCGCGAATCTGGTAGGGTTCCTTATCCACTTGAGAGATACTACGGTCTTCTTGGTGTTAGTGGGAGTAAGGATTGCATCATGGTAGATGATGGCCCAACTAGGTTCAGGCAGGCCATCACAAGTGGAGACTTTGTGAAATGGCCGGATGCTATGCAATCAAAGATGGAATCAATGTACGCCAATAAAGTATGACTTTGAATGTTGCACCTAAAGGTGTAAAACCCATCAGTAGCAAATGGATCTTGAGAAGATTCTTAGAGTAGATGGAAAAGTTAAGGCTTTCAAAGCTTTGCTTAAGTCCGTCAGTGTCACGCCCCGCTTCCCAAAAGAAGGTGAAGGATGACGTGGCAAAGTCCGCAACCTAACTGTATTGAAGGTGGTCTATTCAATACAGTTACGTTAAGCGTATGAATATCTAACATGCAGGGTTTGTACCAAAATCAAAGTAATAAAAGCGAAAGGTATTTATTTCCGTTAACCAAACTTTATTACATCCCAAAAGAAAGAGTAAAATAAACTAAGTAGTTTAATTACATCGAGAAGAAACAAAAGCCCTAAACATGTGGGCAACAACAAAAATTCAAATCTTGCTAATCTTCCGTCGTCAAGTCTGCATGTTCTTCATTAGTTGGCTCCACTCCTTGATCTTCATCATAATACTCATTCTCATCTGACGGACATTCCAAAGATAGAGGAAGAAAAGGAAGGTCCGTCAGCGAGTTATACTCGGGTAGGATTGCCTCATAAGAAATTAAAGGTATAGAAACGAACATGTGTATATAAATATAATGAATATGATGTACATGTGTATAAAGGAATGAGGTTGTATGCAAATTAGATATGTTGACAGAGCTATATGTGAATATGAGTAGGTTGTGTGAGATATATATTTGGTAAAGGTTCAAGTCAAGTCAAATGGATATTCGGTCTAAGAGTTAGATCAGGTTAAATGATTGATGTGAAAAAGTGTTTGTTTTTAGTTTAACCGCGATATTCAGTCTAAGAGTTAGATCAGGTTAAATGATTGATGTGAAAAAGTGTTTGTTTTTAGTTTAACCGCAATCAATAACGGTGTCGCGTGTAGCTAGACCGAGATGAGTACGGGTCGTCCTCTGGGAAACGTGGAACCTTTTACTTTTACTTTAGATGTGTTGAGAAAGAGAGGAGGGATAAAGAATTTTATAGAAAGATTTCTAGATCTACGTTAAACAAGAATGTAAAATATAGATCTAGATTATTTTAAAGAAGTAATTAATATAATAAGAGGGCTTGTAGGGTTCGTTAGGATTTAGTAGTTATGGACGATTAATTAAAAGTTACCATTTTTATCCATTAATAGATTTAGAACTAGAACGACGGTGATGCGTGTAGATTAGGGTTTCTGGAGGGAAAAAGGAATCCCACTCTTAACCCTTATCTCGACACGGAACTCCGTTCATATCTAGCCTTTACCAAAACAATCATTAATCTAATCTCTAATCGCGGTCAGAACTAGCAAAGAATTGCTAGCGCACCCGATTAGGATGTTAATGATTCTTTTGATAAAGTTCCTAAACTTTATAGGACTTAAAAAGGGTTTAATTATTTTCATCGTCCATTAGCCTACCCTAATCCTACGAACCCTAACAAGCGGAGAATTACTCGCGCATGTTGGGAAAAGAAGATGAAAAGATAGAGAGGGAAAACATAATGTAAAATGCAAAAGAATTAAATAAAACAGCTACCTTTATTAATCAACTTGAACAATCTACACTTTGATTCCTTAGAAAATGATTACAAAGACTAGTTTGCTTCTCGAACTCTTCCGAAGGAGGTAGATGAACAGTTGATGATCAGCCTGGATGCGTGAGCCGTCTTGGACTTCGTGATCTCTTCGGCTTGATGATTTTTCCAAGAGGCTCTCGGTCCTTATTTATAATCACAGAGCCAGAACCCTAGTTTCCTAATATGGAAACTAGTTGTTAGGATCCTAACCACCACAATCCCATATCTCAACTCTTCAAATCCGCGGCGGAACCGCGACCATTGGATAGGTTTGGCCGCGGATCCACCCCCTTTTGGTGAGATCATGGCCTCTAATTTTTGTAGCTTCATATCTGTAACACTTGGTAATCTTTTGAGTATCTAGACTTTGAAAATCTTTTCTACATTTCTACCAGAATTAGTTTCTTGAATATCTTTGGTAGATTTGATTTGCCAACTTTGATTTCTTTGATTTTAGCCCTGCAAATTCTGCACAATATCTCAACAAATAATATTTAGTAGAGTTTGTTATATTGAGATATTAACTTAACCATTAAGAATTGGTCAAAGGTATTTAATAAGGTAAGCATATTTAAATGGGCCAAATGTTACATGGATATAATATGCTTACTTTTTCCTACAAAATGTTATTTATAATATATAAACACATGAAAATAGTATTTTTACTGGTAAACCCTCATATGTATCATATATTATAATAAACACCTTTTATTATATAATAATAGTAGGAAAAATGTCATATTAAATGTGCAGTATTATCAACTGAACATTAAACAAGGTGTGTATTGATGGAATTGACTGCTGAACATACTCGTATCCTTGAGGTATCCCATGACTAGCTGGAAGCAGTTTGAGCTGGTGCTCGTGCCTAGGATGGCAATCAATGCGGTAGTGTGAACATCCCTGAAAGGTGTCCCATGACTACGATAGAGTTTTGTCTAGCGTGAATATCACTCAAGCACACAGGTATTACCACCCTTTAGTTCCATAATAAACAACAAGTCTAAACTGGTAATATATCCACATCCAAGATACTGAATAAATCGCGTCTCATAATGAAAGGTAGGTAAGATAACAGGTAGGTATAGCACATGATGTGAGTTTAGTGTTGAGTATCAATAGGTATTGTAAACGTTTTAGTTTGTTAAACAAGGGTTCTGATACTCGCGATTATTCCGTTGTGGCCACGAAACAACAACTGGGGAAGTGAAATGTACCGTTTCACTTCCCGGGATCATGATCGAGTAGTAGGGGAATCCGAGTTCCGATATCTCCTTGCCTAAACAAACTACCCATCCCCTGGTTCAGTATAAAGGTTTTGACGAATTAGAGTTAGTACGTATAACTCTAGGCATGGAATTTCCACATTGTATGTTATCCACATATTGGATCATTCGCCCTTAATAGGGTTAGTATTTGCCCGAATATCGGTTTAGTAGTCGTCCACACATTGGACTGGTCACCCTGCCTGCAGAGATCTTCATATATGTATAGTCGTCCGTACATCAGACTGGTCATCCGGAATATCGGGATCTTCTCAATAAGTATTCCATACCTAGGTCCGCGCATTCTAATCCTAACCGTATCATGTTTTGTATATGTCATAGACGTGTAATCAATAAGTTGATCTCATTTAATATGGTCTTCCACAACCGCTCGTTTTATCTTGTTATCTTCTAAAGTTTGTAATGTACTTAGTATCATTTTATAGAACACTTAGTTAATAAAGGATAATATTGTTTAAAAATATTTATTATTTCTAAGAAAACCATGATGTTTGAAATATCCGTCATTTTTAGAAAACCCTAATGCTTTACTGAAAATATCCTTTCGATAAAAGGTTATGGTATTTATTAGAAAATTATCTTTTAATAAGGTTTTAGATATCCTTTTTGAAAAATATCGTTATACGGGTTATGTTCTTTGTTGAAAATAGCCTTTTAATAAAGGTCGAGGTGTTTAATGAAATTATCTCTTTTTAGGATGAGTTAAGGTATTTTATTGTAATTAATAATTTTATCAAATTATAGCGTTTTAAGTTTGGGTAACGTTTTAGAAAATACGTTCGTGTTGGCAACCGCTGCACATGGACGGCAGGATTTGTGTCCTTTTCAAGGACGATTGCCTATAAACCACGAGGTATTCGCGTAAAACATTACCCTATTATTATGGTAACACATTAAACCTTAGTTAATATTCTAAGAAGAATTTATATGAAAATATCCTTTCGAGTGAAAGTGTCTAAGTTGGAAAAACCACATGACGTTATTTAAATTTAGTAGTAACCCCTTTCAAAAGGTGAAGCGATTTAGCAACATTATAGTGGTCGAAGAAAAAGGGTGTACGTAAAAATATAGATCTATAACGTATCTAAAAATAATTATTCCAAATATCTTATCTTGTGTGGATACAAAAAAATATATATAACTTTTTAACAAAACGAGGGTATCTTTGAGGAAGAAACCTATTTCGAGATCACAAAAGTAGCATGGGTGAGTGTGGGTATGTAAGGGGTGAATTAATACTCATGGGTTATAACATTAGGCCTGTCACATTCCATATTGTATGAGAGTGCAGCATTTTTTTGGCATAAGAGTGATTACGGAAACCATTTTAATCATAGGTTAAGATTATCATCATTAAGGGTACAAAAGAATATGCATGCAAGAATATTATAACATCAATTTAATGGGGGGTTGTTGATTAGAAGTCGGAAATAAGGTTATTGAAAAAAAGAAGAAGGTGACAGATGAGGGGAGAGAGGCGGATCCTACCTTTGATTAGAGTTGGATGTAGACGGGTTGAAAATGTAGACTTGTGCAAACTCCTCAATAGCTCCGCGCTCAGATTTTTCCTTGGTGTTTGGATGGAACCGTAGTGTCGGCGTCGTCGATACGAAGGCGTGGGTGTTTTTTCAGAATTTTTGGAGTTCTGAAGTGTGAGAAATCAATATTTGAAGGTGTCTATTTATATGGGTTTTTTACCAACCAAAAAATCCAAAAACTGTTAAAAAAACATAAAAATCTGCACCCCAATCATTCAGAATCATTAACCGCCGCCGCCAGCGCTTCGTGGCCGTTGGATCTTGATCCAACGGCGGAGATCGCGCCACCGAGCCCACTAACCTGTGCCACGCGTCACGCGTGTGTCTTCGTGTGGAGACCATGCATTTTCGCGTGGTCCCCACCACGTGGGCGCCGCCATGAGGGTCTGAGCCGTTGGATCTTGTGATCCAATGGTCCAGGTTAAAGGGGTTTAATATAATTATATTTTTTTAAAAATTAAAAATAATAAACTGTTTATCATTTAAAATTTTGAATTTGGTTTTAAAAAAATTGTTAAAAATTATGGAAAAATTTCAGAAAATATATTTTATTGTTATCTTTAGTATAAAAATAATTTTGGGCTAAAACTAAATAATATATCCATTCCTATGGTCTTAGCTAGTTATTATGATTATTTAAAATCTAGTTTATCCTTTAAAATATTTTTAATTACGAATTAATTATTTTAATCGATAATAAAAATATGTAGATTATTTTAAGGCATTATAAAATTTTATTAAAACATTTTAAGCCTAGGAAAACAATAAATAGATTTTAGAAAATTCCCTAAATCATATTTCACTGCTCTGAAAATTATTAATATTACAAAAAAATATTTTTCTATCAACGAAACACGTAAATAATTATTTGACAGTAGAAATTTAAATAAAATATATTTTATTAAGTATTAGAAAACACGGTCGTTATAATCTACCCTCCTTAAAACAATTTCGTCTTCAAAATTTCAGAAGGTAGGTCAAGGAAAGAAAAAAAATCACCAAGAAGGGTTTATCGTGGTTAAAAAATTTGGGTCTCTCTCCCTCGTCCCGTTTCCTCACTTCCGTGTATGTCTGCCTAGTAGTTCTTTCTTCATATAGCTCTAGTCAGCTGGATCGTCTTGTCGCTCAAGATTTCATCCTTCTAGTATTCCGACCGGTTGCTGCTCGTAGGTTATGCTAACCTTTTCGTAATCTCGGAACGATCAAAAGTATGACTAGGGTTGCCAGTATACCCTCCAATGAAAGTAGCAAAAGTAGGCTATACACAAACCCACCGTCTCATTCCAAGATGTTAAACAGCCGATGAGTCGTGGGCTGAGTTTTCCGAGCTCGCTGCATTATATCACCTTCTCCACTTTTTTTTTCTACAATTATGTCAATCTTACAATTCTCCATCTTCAGGGTCGTCCCAATCGATCGGCACTTCTCTCATATAAAACTTGACCCCTCTCATCCGCTTCATGTGTTTCAACCATCCGTGTCCTCACGTTCTCCTTAGAGTAGTGTTTCTATATCTTCAAAATGAACATTACCATCGTCGGTTCTAGATCTGGATAGGAATAGTTGCTTTCATGAGTCTTTAGTTGCCTTGACGCATATGCAACTATATCGCCGCGCTGATACATCACACCATTAAGTCCCTTCTCCGGAAAAAATCGTTGTGGATGTTTAAAACTTCTGGGTTTGCTAAGAATTGCAAGAATGGTTGTGATAGTTACGATCTACCCTCCTTAGAATAATTTCATATTTGAAATTTTCAAAGGAGTAGCCACTACCAGGCACGGAAATCAGTAACGCTGTCAGGAATCCTCTTTGCTGCATGTGTCACTCCCACGAGTTGGTGTATCACTTGATGCATGTAAAGTCTCTGAAGGGTCTAGGTATAAGGAATTAGAAATGTAAAATCAGTAGTTACTTCTGGGTAGAAAAGTTTGGAAGTTGAAAGGAGGTTGTGAATTGATGAAAAACTTGAGAGATATAACATAAAGACAACTGGTCGAAACTATGAAAACTTGAAGAATTATGGTGAGTCTAACTAAGATGTGCATCGAAAGATAAATAAACATGGTATCGAAAGAAAGGTTGAGAAAAAGAAAGGGTACCTCTGTTGTCTTGCCACGTGGCATCAGCCTTCTCGGCTGTCATGGTGAAGGTCTGGCGTTTGGGTCCATTCCTCCGCGCTTGCTGAAAAACACGCTCCTGTGATGGTAAAGGTGGTACCTTTGGTGATGCCCCTTGACCGGTTGGTTGAGTGGCGGAAGGTGGCTGGTTTTCCTGTGTTGGTGCCCCATAATTAGCCGGCTTGTTGATGGGGCCTGATTGTCTCCCTCTCTGAGGACAGTCCCCAATAGCATGATCATGAGACCCACAGACTATGCAAAGTTTATTCACAATGCGACAGTCTCTCATGAAGTTTCCGGCTCTACCACAATGGTTGCATAAAACGGCTAGTTTTCCGAAGATAGTTAGTCCTGCTGGCCTCTTATCTTGTTGTTTCCCGTTGAATCTGGAAGATGATCCTCCAAGAATTTGATTGGCTGGTTGCTTAATATCAGACAAACGGTCATCCTTCCTCATGCTTCTCTGAAGGTCTTCAAAGTTTTGTGTCGCCTCTAAAATTTCATCATAAGTCGAAAGAGTAGCAGAAGACATGGAGGACTGCGTCTTCAGGTCCAATCCTTTGTCGGAATCTCTTAGCATAATGTTCTGGGGTTGCCACCAGATGATGCGCGAACCGACTTAACCTTGCGAACTACGAAACGTACTTATCCACCGACTTATCCCACATGCTCCTTTGCTGGAATTGTATAAACTCTCTTTCCATCCTTAAGTTTGCCACGACTGGAAAGTACTGGGTATCAAAACGGTGTTTGAACGTTTCCCGGTAGATGGGCTCCTTCAATCTACTTTTCTCTGCCTCCCACCATATCCTGGCATTAACCGTCAGTTGTAGCTTAGCGATGTTCACCCATGTGTCCTTCGGAATTTGGGCGGCACCGAGATCGTTGACTGTTCCCTTGAGCCATTCCTCAGCTTCTAAGGGAGTTTTCTTCCCCGAAAAAGTCTTGGGGTGGAGTGATCTGAACTGCTTCACTCCCGCTGAACCTTAAGGAACTGGGGGTAGTGCTTTACTTAAAATCTCTGTTTGTTGCTGCCTACTTTCTCGTAGCTCCTGATGAAGGGCAGCTGTCTGCTGCTGCTGTTGCTCCAATAGTCCTTGCATCATTTGTAGCATAGCTGCTTGCTGAGTAGCGGCTTCATTGACTCCATTTCCTCTTCGGTTGTGGTCATGGTGTCGTCCGGCCATTGATGATCAGAATCATAATAGGTTAGGTTACAACCAGGCTGAGGGATGAGACAAGATAATAACTTGCATGGAAGAACAACAATTAATGCAAGAGAGAGACTAACAAGAAGAGCAAGAGACACGAGAGATTTTTGCTCGAAACTAAGATTTTATTATCCAACTTCAATATGGAGAGTACAACCGAAAAGTAAGGACATGACCCTACTATTCTTACATCGTTTTATTCGGCCAAAGAAAAGGAAAAAGACTTATTAGTCTCAATTATGGGAGTTCAACAAGTGGTGATAGGTCCTCGCACTAAGAAAGGTACGGCCATTCCTACGGTGCCTTGTGGGGACAACTGCCTGAGTTTCTTCGGTCTCGAGTTCCTCCTCACTCGAAACTTCGTCCTTCGACTCATCCCTGGCAGGAGCCTCGTTCTCTGATTCCACCTCTATAGGGTTTTGTTCTTTTGCAGGGGCCTCCTCATCAGAATCATTTTCCGTAGGATTTTCTTCCGCCGCAGGAGCTTCTTTTTCTGGCCCCTCCTCTATATGCTCCTCTTCCATAGGATCTTCTTCTTCATCTTCGGAGTCATTGGCCATCATAGGCTCCGGGGTTACAGCATCGACTTCTTCGTTTTCCGAGTCGCTGTCGGAAATAACCGCCTGAGAGTCTACGACTTCGTCGTCTGAATCTCCAGATGTAGCTTCAAAAGTAATATTGGACATGTCATCCTCGTCGGAAAGATTTGCCATGACCTGAAGGGAAGGTCATGGACAGGGTACAGAATGTCAAGGAAGGGACAAGGGACATAAGAAAATTATGAAATCGGTATAGATGGAGGAGATCAAAAAATATAATAAGTCAGTTAAAGGTTTCGTTTTAGTACACAAGATGACATGCATGGGCCACCACTAAAACCTGTCACGTCCCGCTTTCCCAAACAAGGTGAAGGATGACATGGCAAAGTCCGCAACCTAACTGTATTGAAGGTGGTCTATTCAATACAGTTACTTTAAGCGTATGAATATCTAACATGCAGGGTTTGTACCAAAATCAAAGTAATAAAAGCGAAAGGTATTTATTTCCGTTAACCAAACTTTATTACATCCTAAAAGAAAGAGTAAAATAAACTAAGTAGTTTATTTACATCGAGAAGAAATAAAATCCCTAAACATGTGGGTAACAACAAAAATTCAAATCTTGCTAATCTTCCGTCGTCATGTTTGCATGTTCTTCATTAGTTGGCTCCACTCCTTGATCTTCATCATAATACTCATTCTCATCTGACGGACATCCCAAATATAGAGGAAGAAAAGAAAGGTCCGTCAGCGAGTTATACTCGGGTAGGATTGCCTCATAAGAAATTAAAGGTATAGAAACGAACATGTGTATATAAATATAATGAATATGATGTACATGTGTATAAAGGTATGAGGTTGTATGCAAATTAGATATGTTGACAGGGCTATATGTGAATATGAGTAGGTTGTGTGAGGTATATATTTGGTAAAGGTTCAAGTCAAGTCAAATGGATATTCAGTCTAAGAGTTAGATCAAGTTAAACAAGGTGTGTATTGATGGAATTGAATGGTGAACATACTCGTATCCTTAAGGTATCCCATGACTAGCTGGAAGCAGTATGAGCTGGTGCTCGTGCCTGGGATGGCAATCAATACGGTAGCATGAACATCCCTGAAAGGTGTCCCATGACTATGATGGAGTTTTGTCTAGCGTGAATTGTAAGTCCACGTTGCTCACCCCGGAACTTACGGGGAGGTGGAAACAGCGAAAAACGATTTTTGGGGCAAAGGCAACATGGACTAAAAGAAGGATCTTTGCTAAACGACAAACTAGCAAACTACAAGAGGTGCTATCTACTATGCCATAAAGATTATACCTCACGATACCGGTCCTTCGGGTCTTCTCTCCGATGTCCTGCTCGTCCATCCAAGCTTTGAGGATCGGTCCGGATCTTGATCACCTCCACGGCCTTCTTGAGTCGAAGACGATCCACCCGAGAGTTGTGCTCTGAGCTCCACCTCGAGCCGAGGCAACTAGGGCAACAAGATCGCTAGTCTTGATGTCCTAGGTTGTTTAGAAGAAGTAGATGGAAGTGTTTGTCTATTTGGATCATTTTTCTCTCAACACATGAGATCAAAGGAATTTTCAAGAGGAGGAAGATGAAGGAGAACAACCATGGAGCTTTCTCATTTCTTTTTCAAGAGAGAGAATGAGAAAATGAGAAATGAATTATCAACCAAAGAAAAAGCACCATGGTTGCAATAATACACCAACATCATCATTACTAATCCTTTCATGATAAAGTTGATGGCTACATTTGAATTGACCATTCTCATATCCAAAAGTAAAAAGAAAAGGAAAGAAAACTCTAGACCTCTCATGAAGGTCCAAGTCAACTTTGGTCAAACGGTCAACAAAGTCAAGTATGGTCAAATGGTCAAAGCAATTAGCCATCACATAATTATCACTAAAAAGATTAGTAAATAATGTCCACGGCTCATAATGGTTTTGACCGAACGAACTGCCAAAACCCTAATGAGTCCGCCTCAAAAATGGTTTTGGCCGAATCAACTGTCAAAACCCTAATGAGACACCTCCTCCCTCTTCGCTCCTCAAAACTGTGCATACACACCCGCATCCGCATTCCGTAGAATGCGAATGCACAGAAGACAAAACAAATCCATCCGCGCAATACTAGGATCCGGCTTAAACCAAAGCCCACTAGTATTGCCTGCCCGAACAGCATACGCACACAAGTGCACGTAAGTGATCGTAGCCCTGCCGTAAAACCATACGGCCTCTACACGTTTCGCTCAGTGCAGGGAAACTCTCTGTGTGGGACTCTAAAGACTCGACACTACGCTGGCAGTGGGTTTAACTACAGATCGCAAGCGGCACTAGCTGTACGTAACGGTCCCCAGGTAGATGTCGATAAGAAGGCCGATGAGGTAAACCTATCCGAACTCCTGCTGAGCCTGTATGTGACAATCTCCGTACAGTCCGGTCCGTTCGTCTGAGAACATCGCATGGCGGGCCTAGGGGGGTGGTAAACGCCAGTCCCCTAATAGCGGTACAAGTCGTGTCGGAGTGTAGCCCAGGACACCCTGAGATAACACTGGAAACCTACCAGTATATCTCGCTTGCCCTGGCCAGGGACTACTATGTGTAATGGCTCTCTTAGATACAGCGTGATGTCAACCCCCAATACCGGGAGAGACGAATCCTGTCTAACCGTCACTGCCTCCAAGTGCTTCGGGACTGCACCCAACTACTATCTGTTTGCACGACTCCTTTGAGCCGTGGTAGGGTAGTAATCAAAGTACAGTGGGAACACACTCGAGGCGAAGTGACAGTGTCAAGTCGGCGGACTAAGCTGTACTTATGTCACCTGGGAACCGATAACTGACGATAGGTATAATACCAACCAACAGTTCCCGACGAGTCCTGTCCAGTGTACTCGTAACCTAACGAGCACCCCATACTATCTCAAGTACGACGTACTGACGGCTGTGGGACAGACCATCTCCCCCGCTGGGATGAGAAGCGCATACGCTAGTCTACTCCGGAGTATCGATGCCCTATCTCGATAGTCCTACGACTTGGGACATGTATAAGGATGTGCTTATAGATTAACCGGCCCCCATAAGTGTGATTGCCATCACAACGCTGGTAATCAAGCAAAGATCCTAAGGGCTCTACTAATATGTATAAGCGATATGCTAAAAGAAACACTTGCACATATTGTAGTAGAGACAAACCAAGTAGCATACTACCATTTTGAGCAAGATTGTCTATACAACTGTGAATATCCCAAGCTTCCATTAAGTAATATACAAGCTAGTATGATACAGTAATGGCCTCTAGGGCATATACACTAACAATCTCCCACTTGCACTAAGGCCATGTACTGGCGTATCGAAGACCTATCATCTCGATCAGCCGCTCGAACTGAGTCTGGGGTAGGGCCTTCGTGAGTGGATCTGTAGTGTTATTCTCCAAATTTACTCTCTTCACCTCGATCTCCTGGCGATCTACGATCTCCCTGATCAGGTGGTACCGCCTCAAAATGTGCCTGGACTTTTGATGGGACCTGGGTTCCTTCGCTAAAGCTATAGCGCCGTTGTTGTCACAATACAGCGGTATTGGATCAACATTGGTAGGAACCACCTGAAGCTCCGTGAGGAACTTCTTCATCCAGACAGCTTCCTTTGCGGCATCGCAAGCAGCTATGTACTCTGCTTCCATAATTGAGTCAGCAATGGTTTCCTGCTTGGAACTCTTCCAGCAAACTGCCCCTCCATTGAGGGTAAAAACATAACCCGACATGGACTTAGAGTCATCCTTGTCACTCTGGAAGCTGGAGTCAGCAAAGGCCTCGATCTGGAGTTCTTTTCCGCCATACACCAAGAAAATCTCCTTAGTCCTTCTCAGGTACTTGAGAATGTTCTTTACCGCTATCCAGTGTTTCTCCCCTGGGTCCGACTGATACCGGCTTACAACGCTCAATGCGTATGCTACATCTGGTCTGGTACATAATATCACATACATTATAGAGCCTACCGCAGAAGCGTAGGGTATAATAGACATGCGATCCCTTTCCAAATCAGTCTTGGGAGACATCTCTTTGGAGAGGGTGATCCCGTGACAAGCCGGTAAATTACCGCGCTTGGAATTTTCCATACTGAATATTTTCAGTATGGTGTCGATGTACCTGGACTGTGAAAGTCCCAACATCCTCTTAGATCTATCACGATAGATCTGGATCCCCAGAATGTAGTTGGCATCACCCAGGTCCTTCATGGAGAACCTCTGTGACAAAAATCCTTTGACTGACTGTAGCATAAGAATATCATTTACTATTAGGAGAATGTCATCCACGTACAAGACGAGGAATACCACAGTTCTCCCTACAATCTTACTGTAAATGCATGGTTCATCTGGGTTTTTGATAAAGTCGAATTCCTTGACAGTATCATCAAAGCAGATGTTCCAACTCCGCGATGCCTGCTTCAGTCCATAGATGGACTTGAGCAAATTACACACTTTACCGCTGCTCCCATTCTGAATGAATCCCTCCGGCTGATCCATATAGACGCGCTCTTCTAAATTTCCATTTAGGAAAGCCGTCTTTACGTCCATCTGCCAGATTTCATAATCGTGGAAGGCAGCAATAGCAAGAAGGATCCGAATGGATTTGAGCATAGCCACTGGAGAAAAGGTCTCGTCATAGTCCAAACCAGGTCTTTGACAAAAGCCCTTTGCAACAAGTCTAGCTTTATAGGTTTCAACCTGCCCATCTACACCAATCTTCTTTCTAAAGATCCATTTGCAGCCTACGGGTTTTACCCCTTCTGGATCAAAGTCCAAAGTCCAAACTTTGTTGGTGTACATGGACTCCATTTCGGTCCGCATTGCATCCAGCCATTTTACCGAGTCACCGCTCTGAATGGCTTGCTGGAAGCTAGTAGGCTCACCATAATCAATAGTGCAATCCTCTCTATCCCCGTCTATGAGAATACCGTAGTATCTCTCGGGCGGATGAGACCGCCTACTACTCCTGCGGAGTAGCGCTGGGATGTCCGGTTCTCCTGAACCTTCTGGTTCTTCCAAGCTTTCAGTAATAGCTTGTGGTTCTGGAATTTCTTCCAGTTCTATTGCGCTCCCACTTATCTGATTTTCCAAAAACTCAGTTTCCAAGAAGCGGGCATGACGAGAAACAAAAACCTTTTGTTCCTCTACGTAATAGAAAAGATACCCCTTGGAGTTCCTTGGGTATCCTACAAACTTACACTGTACTGAGCGTGCCTCGAGCTTGTCCGCATGCTTCTTTTTGACAAAAGCTGGACATCCCCATGTCTTAAAGTGTTTAAGACAGGGTTTCTTCCCACTCCACATTTGATATGGTGTGGTAGGCACTGACTTAGTAGGAACCTGGTTCAAAAGATATGCAGCTGTTTCTAGTACATAACTCCAGAAAGATCGCGGTAACTTAGCCTTACTCATCATGGAACGAACCATATCCAATAGGGTTCGATTCTGCCTTTCCGATACACCGTTATGCTGTGGTGTGTATGGAGGAGTAAGCTGAGAGAGAATTCCATTCTCTTTTAAGTAGTCCAGAAACTCGGCAATCAAGTATTCACCACCTCGATCAGATCTCAGTGTCTTTATACTTTTTCCTGTTTGTTTTTCAACTTCATTCTTGTATTCCTGAAATTTCTCAAAGGCCTCAGATTTATGCTTCATCAGGAAGACATGTCCATACCTAGAGAAATCATCTATGAAAGTAATGAAGTATGAATAACCACTTCGCGCATGTGTAGACATTGGACCACACACGTCACTGTGTATGAGTCCCAAGAGCTCGCTTGCTCTTTCTCCGTGTCCAGTGAACGGAGTCTTTGTCATCTTTCCCATGAGACAAGATTCACAAGTGGCATAAGACCGGTACTCGAACGGATCCAAGTATCATTCTTTACGTAACTTTGTTAACCGTGTCTCATTAATGTGACCCAGTCTACAATGCCATAAGAAAGCGTGATTTAATTCCGGAGACTTTCTTTTAAGTGTGTTCTGGACACTGAAAATCTGAGCTTGATTCAATACATATATCCCGTTTTTTAATGTACCTGACCCAATCAGAACTTGATTTAGGTGGATGTTGACCACATCGCTTACAAAAATAAAATCATATCCTTCCTTAGAAAGTAAGGATACAGATATGATATTACAAGTCGCACCCGGTACATAAAAACAGTCACGCAGAATCAATATCTGCCCAGTTGTCAGTCCAAGATGATACTCCCATACGGATTCAGCGTACATGCTCATTCCGTTAGCAACCCTGAGAGTCATATCACCTATCTTGATAACCCTACGGTTTCTTAAAGCCTGTAACGAATTACAGATGTGAGATCCTGATCCGGTATCCAATACACAGGAAGTAGGGTTAACTGACATACAGTTCTCTATTACAAACACACCCGAAGCCGAAGCCACAACATGCTTCGAATCCTGGCTACTGGCTTTGCTAGCCCTGCAATCCTTCTGCCAATGTTCATTCCCGTAACAATAGGAACGTCCCTCTTTTACTACATCCAGTCTCGAAACTTTTGCCCTTCCCTTTCCTTCTACTTCCCTGGTTTCCTTCAGGGTAAAAGGTAGAGACTGTAGAATCAAGTCAGCATCTGACCCGTTCTTCAACATGGTCTTCAGGTCCGTAAGCTCAAAATAGCTGGTCTCTGTAAGGACGTTACCCCCTACAGATGACCCGATAGCCAACCTCGCTGGAAGCAATTCGTTCGAGGTCTCATATCTTGCGATACGAGATTGCTCTCCATATAAATCTTTGTTATGGAGGAAGATAGAAACTAAGTCCATCTTCTCGTGCTGCCTCTGGTATGTACCATCAACTGAGGCTAACACGAGGCACTTGGCTTTCGCACAGTCTTTTCCCGATGTCTTACGGATATCAATATCCGTGACAGGGGAAACTGGTCCTGAGACGGCAGGGGATGGATTAGTTAAGAGGTGTCCCAGCTTGTCATGGGCAATGGACATCTGGACAGACCTTTGCCAATCATAACAGTCAGATTCAGTCATTTTATTATCTAGATGTAACCTATGTGTGGTCACTGGGTCGCTGCAATTAAGAGAGAGAGAAGAAAACACTCAGCATGATGCTCTTGCAAGTTTAGATTGGTTTTTAATTTATCTAAACAGGATGGCTCCCACCGTCTCTCGAATCCCTCCTCAAACCATAAAGGAAGAATTAGTCGGGATCAATCTCACCGTACAATATTTGCTTAACCGTTCAGCCAGGCCAGTATCGGTACTTCGAGGGAGGTTTTCCAACGCTTTCGTGAAGTTCCTTAATTAAGTAATCTTTTTTCCCTATGGGCGTAGCCCCGCTAACACCTTTCTAGACACCTACTTGGTTTATAGCATTGATCGTTAAGTGAGAAAGTTCGCGAGGAGTAGCATATACTCACAGTAGGATCGGGATCCAAATATCATCGTGTGATAAAACTGAAGGAATCCTACCAGAATCATCACACTCCAAATGGTATGCAGCACTAGCAAGTTTCAGTTTCTTTAGAAACTCCCGATGTGGATTTTTTGCCCCATGCTCTTATGACCTTGACTAAGGCCAACAAATCATAAGTCACATGTCAAGTTATACCCGTCGTTGTCCAGGTTAATTTAAACCCACCCGTATATACCCTTGACGAAGGTTAACAAGGTAATACGACTGTCCCAAACCAACGCATCTATCTATGCTACATATGAACACCCAACAGCTACCAATCACTATGCCTTGACGAAAGTCAACAAGCATAGCTTGAATACTATTGAATATTCATATGAAATGACGGAGGGCTACGAATGGTTTTGGCGAAACCGTGAACGTAGTGAACTTGATATAATCGAAGGAACGAGATAGCTTTTAAAAGGAGTGGTTCAAGCTCCGCATTTAAAAGTTGGTTTTTGAAAAGAACCGAGTGGTTTTGAAAGTGTTCCAACGACTTTACTTTGGTTTATTTTCTTACATTAATTTAATGCGTCCCATCATTTAATCCTACCATTGCAGAAAACAACGAAAATATGATGTACGCTTATGCCATCCGCATTCGCCACGGGACCCCGTCATCACCCGTTAGGTTACTTAACTAACGACAGAGCGGGGGCTGGACTAGCGCGGATGCAAAACATAAGCAACGCCTAAATAGATATCATATATAGATATATACATTCGTCAGATACAATGATAGCCATTCCAGATCATAGATGAACACTTTGGATATACTAGGAATCCGCGTTTCGTTCGAGCCTGCAACGAAAGACAGATTACACGGTCGTGATGAATAGCTAATACCCCACCCTAGACCCCTACGGGTGCGGCAAACTACCCGCCAAGTACCCGAAGCGAAGCAACCTCCCTCAACAACGTGAGTAGGCCACTCGGCACTTCGAGATACCCGGTAGTTTGTGTACCCCACCTTGGGTCTATCCTAGGAGCAAAAACAGTAAAAGAAATTATACAATAGCGGCTACAACCTCATCCCGGATGTGCGGCCATAAAATAATATTACATCAATTACAAATTTTACATGAATGGAAGAAAAAGAAACTCTCATCTCACATCCACCCGGCTATTCATCCGCGACAATCCAACGAGTTCATATACACATACCATCAACATTACAGATCACAGATATGTATAACCCCCACTAATCGACGTATAGCGATTAGCAGACGTTCAATACATATATCACATTACAGATAATATCCATTAGCCAAAGTCTACGGAATTTCGATCAAAATACGGATTTATAACCACCCTAAACTCAAATTTGTTCTCTGGAAATTCTGGGCAGAAAAATCATATACTAAAAATCCCAAAACATCCAACTAAGAACACTGCACCAAAAACGGTCCACGGCCGAGTCAACTCGGCCGCGGATCCGCGGCATGAAGCTTATTCTTGCCGTGGATCCGCGGCGCTTTGACCGAGTCAATGGATCGTTTTTGGTGGGTGTTTTTAGAAAACCCTGAGCCGATTTTTCATGTATGTTAAATTATTTTTATAGGAATATAAAAAATCGACAGAAAGTTGATTTTTCCGGACATGTTTTGCGATTTTTTTCCGATCGAAATTCTAAATACTTTGCTAACTTGCTAGTTTATGTTTAGCTAGGCTCTGATACCACTGTAAGTCCACGTTGCTCACCCAGGAACTTACGGGGAGGCGGAAACGGCGAAAAACAATTTTTGGCGCAAAGGCAACATGGACTAAAAGAAGGATCTTTGCTAAACGACATACTAGCAAACTACAAGAGGTGCTATCTACTATGCCATAGAGATTATACCTCACGATACCGGTCTTTCGGGTCTTCTCTCCGATGTCCTGCTCGTCCATCCAAGCTCTGAGGATCGGTCCGGATCTTGATCACCTCCGCGGCCTTCTTGAGTCAAAGACGATCCACCCGAGAGTTGTGCTCCGAGCTCCACCTCAAGCCGAGGCAACTAGGGCAACAAGATCACTAGTCTTGATGTCCTAGGTTGTGTAGAAGAGGTAGATGGAAGTGTTTGTCTATTTGGATCCTTTTTCTCTTAACACATGAGATCAAAAGAATTTTCAAGAGGAGGAAGATGAAGGAGAACAACCATGGAGCTTTCTCATTTCTTTTTCAAGAGAGAATGAGAAAATGAGAAATGAATTATCAACCAAAGAAAAAGCACCATGGTTGCAATAATACACCAACATCATCATTACTAATCCTTTCATGATAAAGTTGATGGCTACATTTGAATTGACCATTCTCATATCCAAAAATAAAAAGAAAAGGAAAGAAAACTCTAGACCTCTCATGAAGGTCCAAGTCAACTTTGGTCAAACGGTCAACAAAGTCAAGTATGGTCAAGTATGGTCAAATGGTCAAAGCAATTAGCCATCACATAATTATCACTAAAAAGATTAGTAAATAATGTCCCCGGCTCATAATGGTTTTGACCGAACGAACTGCCAAAACCCTAATGAGTCCGCCTCAAAAATGGTTTTGGCCGAATCAACTGTCAAAACCCTAATGAGGCACCTCCTCCCTCTTCACTCCTCAAAACTTTGCATACACACCCGCATCCGCATTCCATAGAATGCGAATGCACAGAAGACAAAAAAAATCCATCCGCGCAATACTAGGATCCGGCTTAAACCAAAGCCCAAGAGTATTGCCTGCCCGAACAGCATACGCACACAAGTGCATGTAAGTGATCGTGGCCCTGTCGTAAAACCATACGGACTCTACACGTTTTGCTCAGTGCAGGGAAACTCTCTGTGTGGGACTCTAAAGACTCGACACTACGCTGGCAGTGGGTTTAACCACAGACCGCAAGCGGCACTAGCTGTACGTAACGGTCCCCAGGTAGATGTCGATAAGAAGGCCGATGAGGTAAACCCATCCGAACTCCTACTGAGCCTGTATGTGACATTCTCCGTACAGTCCAGTCCATTCGTCTGAGAACATCGCATGGCGGGCCTAGGGGGTGGTAAACGTCAGTCCCCTAATAGCGGTACAAGTCGTGTCGGAGTGTAGCCCAGGACACCCTGAGATAACGCTGGAAACCTACCAGTATATCTCGCTTGCCCTGGCCAGGGACTACTATGTGTAATGGCTCTCCTAGACACAACGCGATGTCAACCCCCAATACCGGGAGAGACGAATCCTGTCTAACCGTCACTGCCTCCAAGTGCTTTGGGACTGCACCCAACTACTACTTGTTTGCACGACTCCTTTGAGCCGTGGTAGGGTAGTAATCAAAGTACAGTGGGAACACACTCGAGGCGAAGTGACAGTGTCAAGTCGGCGGACTAAGCTGTACTCATGTCACCTGGGAACCGATAACTGACGATAGGTATAATACCAACCAACAGTTCCCGACGAGTCCTGTCCAGTGTACTCGTAACCTAACGAGCACCCGCATACTATCTCAAGTACGACGTACTGACGGCTGTGGGACAGACCATCTCCCCCGCTGGGATGAGAAGCGCATACGCTAGTCTACTCCGGAGTATCGATACCCTGTCTCGATAGTCCTACGACTAGGGACCTGTATAAGGATGTGCTTATAGATTACCCAGCCCCACAAGTGTGACTGCCATCACAACACTGGTAATCAAGCAAAGATCCTAAGGGCTCTACTAATATGTATAAACGATATGCTAAAAGAAACACATGCATATATTGAAGTAGAGACAAACCAAGTAGCATACTACCATTTTGAGCAAGATTGTCTATACAACTGTGAATATCCCAAGCTTCTATTAATTAATATACAAGCTAGTATGATACAGTAATGGCCTCTAGGGCATATACACTAACATGAATATCACTCAAGCGCACAGGTATTACCACCCTTCAGTTCCATAATAAACAACAAGTGTAAACTGGTAATATATCCACATCCAAGATACTGAATAAATCGTGTCTCATAAAGAAAGGTAGATAAGATAACAGGTAGGTATAGCACATGATGTGAGTTTAGTGTTGAGAATCAATAGGTATTGTAAATGTTTTAGTTTGTTAAATAAGGGTTTGGATACTCGCGATTATTCCATTGTGGCCACGGAACAACAACTGGGGAAGTGAAATGTACCGTTTCACTTCCCGGGATCATGATCGAGTAGTAGGGGAATCCGAGTTCCGATATCTCCTTGCCTAAACAAACTACCCATCCCCTGGTTCAGTATAAAGGTTTTGACGAATTAGAGTTAGTGCGTATAACTCTAGGCCTGGAATTTCTAAATTGTATGTTATCCACATATTGGATCATTCGCCCTCAATAGGTTTAGTATTCGCCCGAATATCGGGTTAGTAGTCGTCCACACATTGGACTGGTCACCCTGCCTGCAGAGATCTTCATATATGTATAGTCGTCCGTACATCAGGCTGGTCACCCGGAATATTGGGATCTTCTCAATAAGTATTTCATACCTAGGTCCGCGCATTCTAACCCTAACCGTATCATGTTTTGTATATGTCATAGACGTGGAATCAATAAGTTGATCTTATTTAATATGGTCTTCTACAACCGCTCGTTTTATCTTGTTATCTTCTAAAGTTTGTAACGTACTTAGTATCATTTTATAGAACACTTAGTTAATGAAGGATAATTGTGTTTAAGTATATTTATTATTTCTAAGAAAACCATGATGTTTGAAATATTCGTCATTTTTAGAAAATCCTAATGTTTTACTGAAAATATGCTTTCGATAAAAGGTTATGGTATTTATTTGAAAATTATCTTTTAATAAGGTTTTAGACATCCTTTTTGAAAAATATCGTTATACGGGTTATGTTCTTTGTTGAAAATAGCCTTTTAATAAAGGTCGAGGTGTTTAATGAAATTATCTCTTTTTAGGATGGGTTAAGGTATTTTATTGTAATTAATAATTTTATGAAATTATAGCATTTAAGTTTGGGTAACGTTTTAGAAAATACGTTCGTGTTGGCAACCACTGCACATGGACGGCAGGATTTGTGTCCTTTTCAAGGACAATTTCCTATAAACCACGAGGTATTCGCGTAAAACATTACCCTATTATTAGGGTAACACATTAAACCTTAGTTAATATTCTAAGAAGAATGTATATAAAAATATCCTTTCGAGTGAAAGGGGCTAAGTTGGAAAAACCACATGACGTTATTTAAATTTAGTAGTAACCCCTTTCAATAGGTGAAGGGATTTAGCAACATTATAGTAGTCGAAGAAAAAGGGCGTGCGTAAAAATATAGATCTATAACGTATCTAAAAATAATTATTCTAAATATCTTATCACCTGTGGATATAAAAAAAATTATAACTTTTTAACAAAACGAGGGTATCTTTATGGAAGAAACCTATTTCGAGATCACAAAACTAGCATGGGTGAGTGTGGGTATGTAAGGGGTGAATTAATACTCATGGGTTATAACATTAGGCCTGTCACATTCCATACTGTATGAGAGTGCAACATTTTTTTTGGCATAGGAGTGATTACGGAAACCATTTTAATCATAGGTTAAGATTATCATCATTAAGGGTACAAAAGAATATGCATGGAAGAATATTATAACATCATTTTAATGGGGGGTTGTTGATTAGAAGTCGGAACTAAGGTTATTGAAAAAATGAAGAAGGTGACAGATGAGGGGAGAGAGGCGGATCCTACCTTTGATTAGAGTTAGATGTAGACGGGTTGAAAATGTTGACTTGTGCAAACTCCTCAATAGCTCCACGCTCAGATTTTTCCTTGGTGTTTGGATGGAACCGTAGCGTCTGCGTTGTCGATACGAAGGCGTGGGTATTTTTTTCAGAATTTTTGGAGTTCTGAAGTGTGAGAAATCAATATTTGAAGGTGTCTATTTATAGGGGATTTTTACCAACCAAAAAATCCAAAAACTTTTAAAAAACCTAAAAATCCATGCCCCAATCATTCAGAATCATTAACCGCTGCCGCCAGCGCTTCGTGGCCATTGGATCTTGATCCAACGGCCGAGATCGCGCCGCCGAGCCCACTAACCTGTGCCACGCGTCACGCGTGCGTCTGCGTGTGGAGACCACGCGTTTTCACATGGTCCCCACCACGTAGGCGCCGCCGCGAGGGTCTGGGCCGTTGGATCTTGTGATCCAACGGTCCAGGTTAAATGGGTTTAATATAATTATATATTTTTTTAAAATTAAAAATAATAAACTGTTTATCATTTAAAAATTTGAATTTGGTTTTAAAAAAATTGTTAAAAATTGTTAAAAATACGGAAAAATTTCAGAAAATATATTTTATTGTTATCTTTAGTATAAAAATAATTTTGGGCTAAAACTAATTAATATATCCATTCCTATGGTTTTAGCTAGTTATTATGATTATTTAAAATCTAGCTTATCATTTAAAATATTTTTAATTACGAATTAATTATTTTAATCGATAATAAAAATATGTAGATTATTTTAAGGCATTATAAAATTTTATTAAAACATTTTAAGCCTAGGAAAACAATAAATAGATTTTAGAAAATTCCCTAAATCATATTTCACTGCTCTGAAAATTATTAATATTACAAAAAAATATTTTTCTATCAACGAAATACGTAAATAATTATTTGATAGTAGAAATTTAAATAAAATATATTTTATTAGGTATTAGAAAACACGGTCGTTACAGTCAGGATCAAAGCAGGTATCGCGGAGTTGGAACATCTGTTTTGATGTGACAGTCAAAGTGTTTGACTTCATCAAAAAGATAGGTGAACCTTGTATATACAAGAAGGTTGTAGAGAGTAAGGTTGTCTTCCACGTATTGTACGTAGATGACATACTCTTGAAAGAAAATGGTTTCCTATGCTACACTCGGTCAAGCTCCTCTTATCACGAGGGTTCTCCATGGAAGATCTGGATGATACTTACTACATCTTATGGATTATGATCTATGGTGATAGATCTAAGTGGATGTTGGGAGTGTCCTAAATCCAGGTACATTAACACCATACTAAAGGGGTTTAGTATGGAAGATTCTAAGAGTGGTGGTTCGCCCACTTACTCAGGAATCACTCTCTCCAAAAAGATGTCTTCCGAAATTGATTTGGAAAGAGCTCGCTTGCAAGGGATACCCTATGCTTCGGCAGTAGGCTCTATCCTGTATGTGATGTTATATACCAGACCATATGTAGATGACTCACTAGGTGTAGTGATCAGGAATCAATCGGATCTTGGGAGAATCACTGGACAGCTGTGGAGGACATTCTTAATTACTTGAGAAGCACTAAATGAATTTTCTTTGTTCGAGCTTCCATAGTGATAAGGTCGACTGAAAGTCAATCACATGTATTGTCTTTACCCTCAGTGGAGAGACGGTATGTTGGAAGAGTTCCAAGCTAGATACCGTAACATACTAGACGATAAAGGCTAGATACATTGCTACCAACGATACTACCAAAGTAGATATCTGGATAATTCTTGTTCATGAGATGAACATGGTTCCTACTATTGAGCGTCCAATAACTGTTATTGTGACAACAATGGAGTTGTGGCTTTGGCCTAGGAACACCGGTCCCATCAGCGATCCAGACATATTCTGAGGATAGTATCATCTGATTAGGGAGATGGTTGATCTCCAGGGGATCGAGGTTAGGAGAGTTGACGCGAAAGATAACAAGGCGGATCCAGTCACAGAGACCTTACCTAGAGAGACTTTTATAGGATATTGAGTATGAGATACTACAACAAATGGCTTTAGTGCAAATGGGAGATTGTTAGTTATATGTATGCCCTAGAGGCCAATACTGTACACGCGATGTATATTGTAGTGGATGCTTGGACATATATAGGGAGGACTTTCTTGCTCGACATGATAGTATGCTATCTGGTTGCACTTTATCTTAACATGTACACTTATTGTCTCTCTATTACATGTTGATAAAGCCCTTAGGATGAGTACTTGACTACCAGAATTAAGATGCAGATCATACTAGTGGGCCAGGGTAGTCGGTAAGTACATCCTTCAAATATTCCTAGTCGTAGGAGTATCGAGACGGGGCATCGATATTCCAGAGTAGACTAGCGTATACGCTTCTCGACCCATATGATGGGCGATGGATGATCCCACATCCATTGGTGTTTGACATCAGAGAAGGTATACGGGTGCTCAGTGGAGACTGGGTACACTGAACGGACTCGGCGAGAACTCCTATATGGTATTATACCTATCGTCGGATAGCAGTTATCTGGTGACACTGGCACAGGTTAGTCTGTCGACCCGAGATCGTCATAAAGTCTTGTGTGATTCCCACTGTGCTTTGATTTCCACCTTACCATGTTCAAGAGATCGTGCAAAACGGTGGTTTTTGGATACAGTCCCGAGTCATATGGAGGCAATGAGCGATAGGAGGGGATTTCGTCTCTCCCTGTATTGGGGGTTGATGTTGCACTATGCTTGATTGGCCATAACAGGAAATCCCTGGCCAGGGTTGCTGAGATCTACTGGTAAGTATTATCAGTAGTTTCTCGAACCGTTATGGACCTTGCATCGGCATGACTTATCAGGCTATTGGGGTCTGACGTTATACCACCCCCAGGCTGTGATATGCGACATATCTGATGAAGAGAATAGAATGAACCAGGAAACCTCTGTGTGATACCGCATTCTATTCATGTGAAACGAAGTAGGAGCACATATGTGATATATGTGTTGGAGATAGTGCCCTCAGAGTCAATTATTGGATCACAGGCACGTGATTGCAATGATTGAGGGAGGACCTATCCCGGTAGGACAGTCTTACTCGAGATGATAGTATGCTATCTGGTTTATCTTTATCATCGTGTACTGCTTTAGGTGATCTTACAGGTCACTATTGCACGTTGATAGAGCCCCTAGGATTCTTGCTTGACTGCCAGTGGTATGAGGGCGATCATATACGTGGGAGCTGGTAGTCTATAAGCACATCCTTAAAAGGTCCCTAGTCTTGGGAGTTTCGAGACAGGGCATCGATTCTCCAGAGTAGACTAGTGTATACAGTCGAGACCCCGACGAGGGGCGGTGGCCGGTCTCACAAGCCACTGGTGTCAGTTGGTTCACCTAAGATGTATACAGGTGCTCATTGGGTTATGAGTACACCGGACAGGACTCGCCGGGAACATGCTAGTTGGTCTTATACCTGATGTCAGATAGCAGTTCCCTGGTGACATGTGTACAGGTTAGTTCATCGACCTGAGGATCGTCATTTGTCTCGTGTGAGTTCCCACCGTGCTTTGATTACTACCCTACCACGGCTCAAAGGAGTCGTGCAAACAGGTTTTAGTTGGGTACAGTCCCGAGCCACATGGAGGAAGTGAGCGGATCTTCAGGGGTTCGTCTCTCCCGGTATTGGGGGTGAGGTCGCGCTGTGTCTAGGAGAGCCATTACACAAAGTCCTTGGCCAAGGCAGGAGATTTACTGGTAGGTATTCCAGTAGTATCTCAGGGTGTTCTGGGCTACACTCCGACACGACTTGTACCGCTTTTGGGGGTCTGACTTTTACCAACCCCCTAGGCCCGCCATGCGATGCTCATAGACGAACGGACCGGACTGTACGGATATTGTCACTGACAGGCTCAGTAGGGTGTCAGGATGAGTTCGCTCATCGACGTCCCTTTTGGTCAATAGCTGGTGGCCCGTCACGTATTGGCTTATACCTCTGACGTGCTAGTGGTTAAATCCACAGCCATAGTATTGACGAGTCTTTAGAGTCCACCACACTTTCAGTTACTCAAGTTTCGGGCGAAACGCTGTAGAGGCCGTATGGAGATATGGCAGGGTCCGATCAGATACGTGCGGTATTGCACGGATCAGGATCGGACGGTTTGTACTAGCGGCCATATGGTTATATGGCAGGGTTCAATCAGATACGTACGGTATTGCACGGATCAAGATCGAACGGGCATTACTAGCCGGCTTTGGTTTAAGCCGGATCCTAGTATAGTACAATGTAGATTTTGTCTCTTTGCATTTGTATCCGGTCGGTATACAGATGCGGGTGTGTATGCACAGTATCGGGGTTTTCCTGTAATTTATTACGGGACCAGTTTTCTGGAATTGCCAGTTTGCATTCCATTCCGGCCGGTTTTCCTTTGTTCTTTCCCGGCCGGACTTTTTCCGATGGAGGGGGTTATTTGCAAGTTTGCAAATAACATTTGTGGAGGGGGTATCTTGCATATTGGTGGCATCATGATAGTTTTTCATGATGAGATTCTTTTTCCTTCTTATCACTTGCTTTATGGTGATTAGAGTGGATTTGATATTGATTTGAGATGGTTATCATTTCTTTAGGGTTGTGGTCACCCCCTTGCTTTTACTACACTCACCTCCCTTATACATGATGCTTTCCCTCCACCATTTCCTTATATAGGCCGGCCATAATTTTGAGAAAAGAGAAGAAGAGAGTTTCATTCTTGAGAGTGTGGCATTCTTGATCTCATTTCATGCTAGAAAAATGCAAGCACCATTTTTCTTATCTTGATTCCTCCATCATCTTCAAAGGCAACAAACCCCAAATGAGACATAGCCTCTACACTACACATTCTACAGAAAATCTTGGGCGCGTCGGCCAGCCAACTTCGCGCCCGAGTTGCCTCGGTATTGAGGTGGGAGCCCGTAAAAGATGCAGGCGATGTGGTGCCCCCCTTCGGCGAGGAGGCGACGATATGGAGACAGGACTTTCCGCGGGAGATCGGGACGATGACGAGAAGACCGGAGGACTCGGATCACTCGGTATTTCTCTAACCCGTCTTGTAGTTAGCTAGAACTAGTTTAATGGTCCGATCCGGGTGTTTAGTGCGCGGTGGTGCCGGTTTGCTAAGTTCGCAAAATCAAAGTTTATCACCGCTTCCGCATTAGGCCGTCGGATTGACGGCCGGGGCGCCGCCGTGCACTTACAGTGGTATCAGAGCCTCGCCATTAACTTCGTCTAGCTTTGTTTGATGTGTTTGCATTTCCGATCAACCAAAATTTCAAAAACCCGCGTTTTTCCTTACATCAGTTTTCTGTCGAAATTTTTTGAAGTCCAAAAATTTTTCAGGTTGTCTCAGAATGATGTGCAGGGAGTTCTAAGAACACTGGAAAAATTCGACAACACGATCCCTCCGTACGACCGCGGAACCGCGGCCATAACCCCTTTTTGGCCGCGGTTCCGCCGCAGGAATGAGGGATCATGTCATCGTTTTTTTGCAGTGGGCTTGTGGGCTGAAAATAGGGGTTTTGGAATATTAAAATTGGGCCCAGAATTTCTGTGAGTGCTACAGTATTGCTTGGGGGCCCACTTGTTAATTTTTGATCGATCGGATATTTTAAACACATTATTTTTTCACAATATTTACATTATATCTGCGACCGTGAATGTCACTTGATCGGTAAATCCAGTCTAACTGCTATAGCCCGGTTAGACGGATTTGCGAACGTGACTTTCACGTTGATGTTCTATGTATTGCTGTGATGTTGCGGATCGGTCGTGGAGGATAGCCTGGATGCAATGCTAGTACAGTTTTGTTGTATTATGTACATTTGATATTGCGGGGCGAGCGTCTGACATGGACTGCCGTCACTGCCTGTTTGTATTATTCTTTTGGGGCACGACCTGGTTGCGGTCGATGTACCCGTTGTATGTATATTTTACTTACTATACTAGGATTACCCCGCGGTAGGGTTCACGGATAGCCGGGTTCTGGAGGGCAACAAGCCCGCATCTCATGGCATTGGGACGGAGGGGGCTTCACTCTAGAATTGGTGGGCTATTCGCCGCACTCGTAGGGGATACAGGTTGACCCAGGAAGGGTGCCCAAGTTACCGGATTCCGTGAAGTGCTGGGTGGTCCATTCACGGCGCTGAAGGGGGCTGCCTCGCTTCAGGTTTTGGCGGGTAACTTGCCGCGCCCGTAGGGGTCTAGGATTTCATTTCACAGGCTATCCACATGACCAGGGGAACGTCGGGTTTCAGTAGTGGCTCTGTGAAACCCGGGGATCCCAGATATCTGTATTGTTCTGTGATGCTGTACATTTTTGTAATGTTGCATTTTTATCACGCCTTGAGCGAATATAATATATTGGTATATATATTAGTAGATATTGTATATGTTTTACATCCACGCTAGTCCAGTCCCCGCTCTGTCGTTAGTTAGCTAACCTAACGGGTAATGACGGGACCCAGTGGCGAATGCGGATGGCATATACGTACATCAGTATATTTTCGTTCTTTGTGGTGTGATCAATTGATGGGATTGCGTTGATTCGGATCAATGCAAGTTAAAACAAACCTAATCTGATGTTGTTTGAACACTTTTCAAAAAAGCTGTTATTGCAAAGACGTTCTCTTTTGTTTTGCATCGTGGTATTCAGTTGGAATATCTTGCTCCTCAGTCGACGAGGCAAGGGCCGAGATCCCTTCACCGAGAGTGACCCCTTGGACAGAAGTTTGTGTCAGGGCAATAACTTCACTATAGCCGATTGCTTTTGCTTTGCATCGTGGTATTCATTTGGAATATCCTGCACCACATTCTACGGGGAAAGAGCCGAGACCCCTTCACCGGGAGTGACCTCTTTAGTAAAGGTTTTCGTCACTATATTTTCTAAAAAGCTATCCGTTCCTTCAACGATATCAAGTTCATTACGTTAAAGGTTTTCGCCAGAAACCATTCGTAGCCCTCCGTCGTTTCATATGGATGGTCAATAGTATTCAAGCTGTGTATGTTGGCCAAAGTCAAGGCACAGTGATTGGTAGCTATTGGGGTATTCATATGCAGCATAGATAGATGCGTTGGTTTGGGACAGTCGTACTGCCATTTTGGCCAAATTCAAGGGTATGTACTGGTGGGTTCAAATTAACCTGGAGAATGACGGGTAGAACTTGACATGTGACTTATGATATGTTGGCCAAAGTCAAGGTCATAAGAGCATGGGGTAAAAATCACATCGGGAGTTTCAAAAGTACTGAAACTTGCCAGATATGCGCATACCTTCTGGAGTGTGACACCGTGAGCGGATTCCGTCACGTTATCATGCAATGATAGTTGGATCCCAATTCCCACTGATGAGTTAGTTTACTCCTCGGATGACCCCGACTAATTCTTTTTTCAGGTTTGGAGGAGAATTTGAGGTACAGTGGGAGGTTTCCTGATTAGAAAAAGTGATAACCATTCTGATCTAGAATAGAGTGCACGCTGAGTGTTTCTTTTCTCTCTCTCTTTGGCAGCGACCATTCACCTGACCCTTGACTATGACTCAGTGACCAAGTTGACCGAACCTTCTTAACACTGGCTTTTGGATTGTCAGAGTTGCAGACCTCATTGCCACTCCTACTTTTACCCTTTTTTCCAGGACACCCCGTATTGCTACGAACGTCCACTTCCATTGGACAAAACCATCGTATGGTTATATACGAACTCGAAGGACTTCGAGGATGGTTTCTGGTTCTGGAGAAAACGGATAGGATTATTCAGTTGTCTTTTCTTTTCACCCTCTCTCAGGTTGCGAGTACTCCTTGGTTTAGGAGTAGTACACCTATTACGCAAATTGGATAGTCTTCTTCCAAACCATAGGCTGGTGCCGACCGGTAGGGAATGAAGAAAGCCAATTAGCCTAAACGGTGTACAGAAGGTATTAAGTTCAGACAAAGCAAGGGATTAATAAGAGGGCAAAGTAAATTGCGACTGCTATTCACGACCAAACCAAGTATTTCTTCGCCAATCCTAAATCACCTTTGTATTTCTCCAGGACACTCCGTATCACTACGAAGATCCCAGTTTATTGGATAATCCAACGTATGGTTATATACGAACTCGAAAGGAACTTGTTCCAGTTCGGGGATGGATCCTGGTTCAGGAGAAATAGGAATAAAGTACATTCAGGTATCTTTTATCTTCACCTTCTCTCGCGTTGCGAGTGCTCCTAGGATTAGGACAGTACACCCTTTATGCTTATTGGATAGTCTTCTTCCAAACCATAGGCTGGTGCCGAACGGTAGGGAAAGAAGAAAACCATTTGGCCTAAAGGGGTGTACAGAAGGTAATGACTAAAGAGATATAAAGGGATTTGGAGAGGTGGCAAAGAATTATAAGGTTACAGTCGTGAATCTGGATGATGGAAGAGGTATTACTAGGAATACCGGGGTACCCCATCGAAACATTTCAATGTTTCAGTTTCACTGTGTACTGTTAAAAGAAAACTGATTTCCCGATTAGACACTTGCTCCAGGGTATGTATTTACCAGGTATGATTCTCACATCTGTATGGTTTTACAGATGATGAGTGGAGTAAGTTATTGGGAATTAGGTGACCATCCTCATTATATCGGGATTCGTTGGAATTGGTGATATTTGAGGAAGCCACCTGGGTTGTCTGCCGGTCGGCAAATATTTGGTTTTGAATATCCGCTGTTGTACACCAATTTCAAATTGATATATCTGTACGTCTATTTTCATAAAGTGAGATATACCTTTTGATATTATGTCGATGATATTTACCTATATCAGTGGATGGTTAAGTAAGGAGCATTAAACAGCGGTGTAATTCTTCTTAACCATAAGTACAGTTTTCAACCAACGACACACAGTGAAAGAGTTGTTAGACTCAGCGGACTTATACAGAGTATTGTATATTGTCCAGTGTCTATTTGGACAGAGGGGTTGGTCCTCATACTATATTCTGTTTACTTTTAACTTCTCTAGTTCTTAGACATGTGTTTCGTAGAAACACAGGGTCTAAGTTTTGAGGAGTTATAGGTATTTGAATAGAGTAGAGAACCTGGTGTAGCAAGTATCGGGATTCTTCAAAGTGATCGAAGATGTAGATACTTGTGTATGGTATTCAGTTGATAGTAATGATAAAGAGAAATTGCTTCTCTTTCAGGTTACTCATAATTGGAAGCATTCCTAAGTTGAGTAACGCTGATCGGTCTCCTTCCATTTAGTTGACATGCACTGGAGATAGCTGCATGATTTGAATCTGGTTCAATTAAATCAGTGCCTCTGGTTCTATATTGGATATAGAACAGTTCATATCTTAACGATGTTAAGGTACGGGGAGTTGTCCGGCTTATGATTAAAACCAGACACTGGACAACTCAAGGCACGTTTCTGTAATGGCTGTTTGTGGGTTGACCCAGGCTATGACGAGGGCTGACTTTCTACCATCTGGCAGATCAATAGAAATATTGTTCTAGACTCGCCACAGTTTTATTAAAAATGGATTTTTTTCAAAAACAGTAGTGGGAGTATGGTAGAACCTGAAGTGATTCCAGAACCGCAAATGATTACTGAAGATTTGATAAGGAACCTAAAGATTCAATCTGATTTGACATTCCATTGGCCACTCCGCAGATAAGGTGGGTAACTTCAGGCAGCCGAGAGGTACTCCGGTAGCCTCAAGGACGGTGACAGGGAAGTTCTTGTTTACCCACACTTGCCATTGTTGTTGTTCCAGGCTGCGAGCCCCGGCAGGAGGATGAGTATAGCGTCGTTCTAAACTAGCTTTAGAAGTGCACGTCTATATGACTCTACCAGAGGGTTGTCGTAGTCAGTGGGAGCAGCGGAAGCATTGGTGGACATCAGGCTTATGTCTATTTATAGACTAAAGCAGATATAGCGGAGATAGATCATCTATTTCTGATGTGACAGTCATGGGTTTGACGTCATCAGAATAGGGGATGGATCTGTTGAGAAGGTAGTAGGGTGTGATATCCAGGTTTTGGATGACATACACAAAGTAGGAAGTGACATTCCTATACTACGATCGGTTATACTTTGGTCGTCAGACAGTGTTTTCTCCACAAGGGACTTGGACATTATATCAGACATACTGGTTACTAGATCTATGGTTTTTAGATCTAGATTTGGGTGGTTTCCCAATCAGGGTACTTTGACAGCATTCTAAGAGTATTTAGAATGGTCGACTCCTGGCACGGTAGTGTACCTGCAGGTGGTGGAGTCACCCTCTCTAAAGGTGTCTTATAGACTAAAGTATAGAGGGATGTGCATGATTGGCAGATCACTTGCTTAGGCAATTGAGTCAATCATGAGATGTCAAGTACCACACCAGATGTTGTTCTTACACTAGATGCAATAAGTTGACATTGATCCAATCCCAGAGAAACAGTCGAAAGCAGTTTTAGAACATAAGTGGATGTTCTACGGATATGATAACGACAGCCTCATTTGGGAGACAGTTATCATTCCAGGCTTCCAAGGTGACATGGACGACAAGGAGGTTGTCAGAGTTATAGTTTTCCTTCTGACGAGGGGCAGTATTTTGGACAGGTGGTCCAAGGCAATACTGAGGGTGGTATGGCGCAGGATACTGATTAAGTTCAGTTGACGATACAGTCTAAGAAGTTTGGATTTGGAGTTCATTTATGAGCTAGGTCCCATCAGACATCCAGACACTCTAAGACAGGTATTGCTCATTTCGGGAGATGGCTTTCTCCGCGAACTTGAGATATAGAGAGACATAGAAAGAAACATCTAGGCGGATCCACTCAATGAGGCTATTCCTCGACCGCAAAAGTTTCACAAACGGGATTTGTGAGACTGACTAGTAGAGGAGTTGGGTGTTCGGTATCACACGGGCTGTGAGTATGCGACATCGCAATAATTAGCCTTGAGTGCAAGTGGGAGATTGTTGGAGATAGTGCCCTCAGAGTCAATTATTGGATCACAGGCACGTGATTGCAATGATTGAGGGAGGACCTATCCCGGTAGGACAGTCTTACTCGAGATGATAGTATGCTATATGGTTTATCTTTATCATCGTGTACTGCTTTAGGTGACCTTACAGGTCACTATTGCACGTTGATAGAGCCCCTAGGATTCTTGCTTGACTGCCAGCAGTATGAGGGCGATCATATACGTGGGAGCTGGTAGTCTATAAGCACATCCTTAAAAGGTCCCTAGTCGTGGGAGTTTCGAGATAGGGCATCGATTCTCCAGAGTAGACTAGTGTATACAGTCGAGACCCCGACGAGGGGCGGTGGCCGGTCTCACAAGCCACTGGTGTCAGTTGGTTCACCTAAGATGTATACAGGTGCTCATTGGGTTATGAGTACACCGGACAGGACTCGCCGGGAACATGCTAGTTGGTCTTATACCTGACGTCAGATAGCAGTTCCCTGGTGACATGTGTACAGGTTAGTTCATCGACCTGAGGATCGTCATTTGTCTCGTGTGAGTTCCCACCGTGCTTTGATTACTACCCTACCACGGCTCAAAGGAGTCGTACAAACAGGTTTTAGTTGGGTACAGTCCCGAGCCACATGGAGGCAGTGAGCGGATCTTCAGGGGTTCGTCTCTCCCGGTATTGGGGGTGAGGTCGCGCTGTGTCTAGGAGAGCCATTACACAAAGTCCTTGGCCAAGGCAGGAGATTTACTGGTAGGTATTCCAATAGTATCTCAGGGTGTTCTGGGCTACACTCCGACACGACTTGTACCGCTTTTGGGGGTCTGACTTTTACCAACCCCCTAGGCCCGCCATACGATGCTCATAGACGAACGGACCGGACTGTACGGATATTGTCACTGACAGGCTCAGTAGGGTGTCAGGATGAGTTCGCTCATCGACGTCCCTTTTGGTCAATAGCTGGTGGCCCGTCACGTATTGGCTTATACCTCTGACGTACTAGTGGTTAAATCCACAGCCATAGTATTGACGAGTCTTTAGAGTCCACCACACTTTCAGTTACTCAAGTTTCGGGCGAAACGCTGTAGAGGCCGTATGGAGATATGGCAGGGTCCGATCAGATACGTGCGGTATTGCACGGATCAGGATCGGACGGTTTGTACTAGCGGCCGTATGGTTATATGGCAGGGTTTGATCAGATACGTGCGGTATTGCACGGATCAGGATCGAATGGGCATTACTAGCCGGCTTTGGTTTAAGCCGGATCCTAGTATAGTACAATGTAGATTTTGTCTCTTTGCATTTGTATCCAGTCGGTATACAGATACGGGTGTGTATGCACAGTATCGGGGTTTTCCTGTAATTTATTACGGGACCAGTTTTCTGGAGTTGCCAGTTTGCATTCCGTTCCGGCCGGTTTTCCTTTGTTCTTTCCCGGCCGGACTTTTCCGATGGAGGGGGTTATTTGCAAGTTTGCAAATAACATTTGTGGAGGGGGTATCTTGCATATTGGTGGCATCATGATAGTTTTTCATGATGAGATTCTTTTTCCTTCTTATCACTTGCTTTATGGTGATTAGAGTGGATTTTATATTGATTTGAGATGGTTATCATTTCTTTAGGGTTGTGGTCACCCCCTTACTTTTACTACACTCACCTCCCTTATACATGATGCTTTCCCTCCACCATTTCCTTATATAGGCCGGCCATAATTTTGAGAAAAGAGAAGAAGAGAGTTTCATTCTTGAGAGTGTGGCATTCTTGATCTCATTTCATGCTAGAAAAATGCAAGCACCATTTTTCTTATCTTGATTCCTCCATCATCTTCAAAGGAAACAAACCCTAAATGAGACATAGCCTCTACACTACACATTCTACAGCAAATCTTGGGCGCGTCGGCCAGCCAACTTCGCGCCTGAGTTGCCTCGGTATTGAGGTGGGAGCCCGTAAAAGATGCAGGCGATGTGGTGCCCCCCTTCGGCGAGGAGGCGACGATATGGAGACAGGACTTTCCGCGGGAGATCGGGACGATGACGAGAAGACCGGAGGACTCGGATCACTCGGTATATCTCTAACCCGTCTTGTAGTTAGCTAGAACTAGTTTAATGGTCCGATCCGGGTGTTTAGTGCGCGGTGGTGCCGGTTTGCTAAGTTCGCAAAATCAAAGTTTATCACCGCTTCCGCATTTGGCCGTCGGATTGACGGCCGGGGCGCCGCCGTGCACTTACAATATGCGGGGCCGAGATTAATACGCGTATGTGTTACCGCGTTCTTGTTAGTGTTTATGCCCTAGAAGGCCATTACTGTATCATACTAGCTTGTATATTACTTAATGGAAGCTTGGGATATTCACATGTATATAACAGTCTTGCTAAACATGGTAGTATGCTACTTGGTTTTTCTATCTTAATATGTGAGTGTACGTATTGATAGAGCTCTTAGGATCTTGCTTGGCTACCAGCGTTGTGATGGCAGTCACACTAGTGGGGGCTGGGTAGTCTACAAGCACATCCTTATTCAGGTCCCTGGTCGTTGGATTATCGAGACAGAGCATCGATACTCCGGAGTAGACTAGTGTGTACGCTTCTCATCCCAGTTGGGGAGATGGTCTGTCCCACAGCCATCAGTACGTCGTACTGGAGATAGTATACAGGTGCTCGTTAGGTTACGGGTACACCGGACAGGACTCACAGGGAACTGTTGGTTGGTTTGATACCAGTCGTCAGTGAACAGTTCCCAGGTGACATGAGTACAGCGTAGTCCGCAGACTTGACACTGCTACTTCGCCTCGAGTGTGTCCCACTGTTCTTAGATTGCTACCCTACCACGGCTCAAAGGAGTCGTGCAAACAGGTAGCAGTTGGGTGCAGTCCCGAGCACTTGGAGGCAGTGGCGGTTAGACAGGATTCGTCCCTCCCGGTATTGGGAGTAGATATCGTGCTGTGTCAGAGAGCCATTACGCAAAGTCCCTGGCCAGGGCAAGCGAGATTTGCTGGTAGGTTCCAGCAGTTTCTCAGGGTGTAATGGGCTTCACTCCGACACGACTTATACCGCTATTAGGGGACTGACGCTTGCCGCCCCCCTAGGCCCGATATGCGATAGTCATGGACGAACGGACCGGACTGTATGGAGATTGTCACATCAGACTCAGTAGGAGTTCGGATGGGTTTACTCATCGGCCTTCTTATCGACAACCACCTGGGGACCGTTACGTACAGCTAGTGCCGCTTGCGGTCTGTGGTTAAACCCACTGCCAGCGTAGTAGTCGAGTCTCTAGAGTCCCACACAGAGAGTTTCCTACTCCAGGCGAAACGATATAGAGGTTGCATGGTTTTGCGACAAAGGGTTCGGACGCATACGTGCGTTTACGCACGTACGACTTTCGGACAGATTTTACCAGTCAGGCTTTGGTTTAAGCCAGTTACTGGTATCCGGTTATTGGATTTTTACAGTCTAAAGTTTTTCCGTATTTTTACGGATCGGAGGGGCGTTCTCGTAATTACTCGAGAAGCTTCTAGAAGATATGACTAAGGAGGTTTGTTTTGGAAAGAGAGTGAGTCATAGTGGTGATTCATTCACTTCATTAATGCACATTTATTGCTTAAATGACTCATGTTAATGAATCATCACAAGATATTTTGTGAAGCATGCTTATTCATTTCCTTTATTGATTTTTAGAAAATAAGAATGCTTCATAATAATATGATACACTCTCTCTCTTCTTTCATTATCATATCACACATTCTCTCTCCTCAAGCTCTCATCTTCTAACCCTAATCCTTAATCCTCATGTGTTGAGATCAAAGGATTAGTTAGACTAAACAATCCATAACCTTCACTCTTTATCATTCTATCATCTTTGATTAGCAATCAAAGTTGATTAGTTACCTCAAGTTAGAGGTTTAGCTTGGAGTTTTGCTCTCGGGTGGATCGTCTACTACCTAGAGAAGGTCGAGGAGAACCAAGGAGGACGTAAAGAAGAAGGACCGGTTCATTAGGTATAATCCCTAATCTCTTATGAAAAGAAACTCATAGAATACGGTTTTTTAGAGTTTAGCTTCGATTCAAGCGGTTAGTCGATGTTCGTTGTTTAAACTTGATAAGTTTTTGTAAATTCCGCCTCCCCATAAGTACTGGGGTGTACTACATCGACTTACAGTGGTATCAGAGCCTCGCTAAACACTAAATAACTTAATCGCAAATTTGTACGAATTTCGAACGAAAAAACGAACCCGGAAAACCCTAATTCTGTATAGTTTCTGTCGAACTTAAAATGAAGTCCTAAAATTTTTCTGGAGTGTTCAGAGAGCTAGAAAGGAGTCCAGGAGAACACCCAAGAAATTCGAGCCCATGAATCGGCAACTCGGCCGCGGAAGCGCGGCGGATCGGTGGGATCTGCCGCGCATCCGCGGCGCTTTGGCCGAGTCATGGACTCGTCTTTCTTGTGTGGGTCCCCTGTGACATTTGGGGTTTTCTGGAATATTTAATTATTGCTCAGGTTACTGTTTAACAGAGCAGATTTTGGAGCAATATTGAAGTTGTTTATTCGATCGAAAAATACAGTATTTGCGTATTGGATTATATCTGTGATTGTTTGATGTGTTCGTAAACCTCCCCCAACTGCTAGTATGTCGGTTGGCAGGGGGTTGCACATTTCTGAAATGGTTATATCTGTTTGTGCATATAAACTGTATTGGACTGTTGTGGTGTATAGCCGGGGTTAACAATGGTTTATTGATTTATTCATTTGTTGTAAATGTAATTTGTTGTAATATTATTTTCGCGGGGCACTTCCAGGTTGCGGTTGTAGCCACCGTTGTATTATTTCATTTTACTGTTTTTGCTCCTAGGACTGACCCAAGGTGGGGTACACAGACTGCCGGGTGGGTAGTTTGCCGTACCCGTAGGGGTCGAGGGTGGGGTAAACGGCTATTCATCACAACTGTGTAATCTGTCTTTTCTTGCAGGCTCAAAAGAAATACAGATTGCTTGCAAATCCAATATTGTTTATCTGTGTTCTGGAATGAATATCATTGCGTCAGACGAATGTAAAATATCTATATTTATTATAGCTATTTAGACGTCACTTATGTTTTACACCCGCGCTAGCCCAGCCCCCGCTCTGTCGTTAGTTAAGTAACCTAACGGGTGATGACGGGACCCCGTGGCGAATGCGGATGGCATAAGAGGACGTTATATTTTCGTTGTTTTCTGCAATGATAGGTTAATGATGGGACGCATTATCTATAATGCAAAGTAAAACAAACCAAAGTTTAAATCGTTGGAACAATTTAAAAGAAACCACTCGGTTATTTTTAAAACAGATATTTTTAAATGCGGAGATTTAACCACTCCTTTTAAAAGCTATCGGGTTCCTTCGGTTATATCAAGTTCACTACGTTCACGGTTTCGCCAAAACCAGTCGTAGCCCTCCGTCATTTCATTTGGGTATTCAGTAGTATTCAAGCTATGCAGTTTTGGCCAACGTCATGGCATAGTGTTTGGTAGCTGCTGGATATTCATTTGTTGCATAGATAGATGAGTTGGTTTGGGACAGTCGTATTATCATTTGGCCAACGTCAGGGATATATACGGATGGGTTCAAATTAACAAGATAATGATGGGTAGAACTTGACATGTGACTTATGACATTTTGACCAACGCCAAGGTCATAAGAGCATGGGGTAAAAACTTATATCGGGAATTTCTAAAGAAACTGAAATTTGCAAAGAGATGCATACCATTTTGAGTTTGATGAATGTTGGTAGCATTCCTACAGCATTATCAGACGATGATATTTGGATCCCGATCCTACTGTGAGTATATGCTACTTATCAGGATATTCGTCGCTTAACGATCAATGCTATAAACCTAGTAGGTGTCCAGAAAAGTGTCAGCGGGGTTACGCCCCCAGAGAAAAGAGGTTATTTAATTAAGGAACTTCGCGAAAGCGTTGGAAAACCTCCCTCGAAGTATCGACACCGGCCTGGCTGAACGGTTAAGCAAGTATTGTACGGTGAGAATAGTCTTGGCTAATTCTTCTTTTATGGTTTGAGGAAGGATTCGAGAAACAGTGGGAGCCATCCAGTTTAGATAAATTAAAAACCACTCTAAACTTGCAAGAGCATCATGCTAAAGAGTTTTCTTCTCTCTCTCCTAATTGCAGCGACCCTGAAAATGACTGGACTTAAGTTACTTTTAGAGAAAAATATACTGACGGGGCCAAACTATAAAGATTGGCTGCGGAATGTCAAGATGGCTTTGACCTATGACAAACTGGGGTACGTCCTCACCGCTACAGCACCTGCTGTCCTTGGTCCCAAATCCAGCAATGCGGATAAGGAAATCCGTAAAACCTGGGATTTAGATTGCGCGAGAGCCAAGTGCATCGTGCTTGCCTCGATGAACAATGAACATCAGAGGAGGCACGAGGATATGTCCCTAGATGGCATATTTCTCCATACAAAGGAACTTTATGGAGAGCAATCTCGTATAGCAAGATACGAGACCTCTAAGAAACTGTTTCGAGCGAGGTTGGCTGTCGGGTCATCAGTAGGTGAACATGTCCTACAGATGATCGGCTATATTGAAGAGCTCGCGGACCTTGGAACGACTTTGGATAATGAGCTCTATACAGATCTTGTTCTCCAGTCCCTTCCTCCCACCTACGCCCAGTTTATCCTCAACTTCAATCTTCAAGGAAAAGAAGTTGAACTTGCGGAACTCCTGAACATGTTAAGGAGTGCAGAGGGCACCTTGCAGAAGGCAAGGGAAACACCCGCTATGTTTGTTGGCGGTTCATCTTCTTCAGGGTCCAAGGCCAGGGCCAAAGGAAGGAAGAAGAAGGCCGCACCCAGACCTAGAGGAGGTGTTAGTAAGGTGGGAAAGAAGGGAAAGAAAAAGTTTACAGCACCGGTAGTTGGCCTGGATGAGTGCTTCCATTGTCACAGGAAAGGGCACTGGAAGAAAGATTGCAAGGCGTGGAACGCCAAGAACCAGGAACCGAAGCAAGCTGTGGCTTCGACTTCAGGTGTGTTTGTAATTGAGAATTGTCTGTCGATCAACTCTACTTCCTGGGTATTGGATACCGGGTCAGGATCTCATATTTGCAATTCATTGCAGGCACTGAGAAACCGTAGAGTGCTGAAGGAAGGTGATATGATCCTCAGGGTTGCTAACGGAGCTAGCGTGGGAGCTGCGTCCGTCGGGGATTATCACCTAGGATTGACGAGTGGACACATTTTGGTTTTACATAACTGTTATTTTGTACCCAGCTTAACGTGTAATATCATATCAGTTTCCTTGTTATCAAATAAAGGTTATGATTTCACGTTTGTAAGAGATGTTGTCAACATCCACCTTAATCATGGTTTGATTGGGTCCGGTACTCTAAATAACGGCATATATGTGTTAAACCAACTCCAAATTTTCAATGTCCAGAACACACTAAAAAGAAAGTCTCCAGATTTAAATAAAGCTTTCTTATGGCATTGTAGACTGGGTCACATCAATGAGAGAAGGTTGACTAAGTTGCATAGAGAAGGATATTTGGACACGTTCGATTATCAAACTTATGACACTTGTCAATCTTGTCTCAAAGGAAAGATGACAAAGACTCCATTTACAGGACAAGGAGTAAGAGCGAGCGAGCTCTTAGGACTCATACACAGTGATGTATGTGGTCCAATGTCTACACATGCAAGAGGTGGTTATTCCTACTTCATTACTTTTACAGATGATTTCTCTAGGTATGGATATGTTTTCTTAATGAAGCATAAATCAGAGGCCTTTGAGAAATTCCTGGAATTCAAGAGTGAAGCGGAAAACCAAACAGGCAAAAGTATTAAGACACTGAGATCTGATCGAGGTGGAGAATACTTAAGTGCCGAGTTCCTAGGTTACCTAAAAGAGAAAGGAATTCTCTCTCAGCTTACTCCTCCATACACTCCACAGCACAACGGTGTATCGGAGAGACGGAATCGAACCCTATTGGATATGGTACGATCCATGATGAGTAATACTGAGTTACCGCGATCTTTCTGGGGATATGCGCTAGAATCAGCGGCATATATCTTGAACAGAGTTCCAACCAAAACTGTGCCTACCACACCATATCAGATGTGGAGTGGGAAGAAACCCTATCTTCAGTATATAAGGATTTGGGGATGTCCAGCTTTTGTAAAAAAGCAGCATGTGGACAAGCTCGAGGCACGATCAGTAGTGTGTAAGCTTGTAGGATATCCAAAGAACTCCAAGGGATATTGCTTCTATTACGCAGAGGAACAAAAGGTTTTTGTTTCTCGTAATGCCCATTTTTTAGAACAACAAGTTTTAGAAAAGGATACAAATGGGAGCAAAATAGAACTGGAAGAAATTCCAGAACCACAAGCTGCTACTGAAATTTTGGTAGAACCAGAGGTTCAAGAAGAACAGAACATTCCCGCACCCCTCCGCAGAAGTAGTAGGCCGTCTCGTCCGCCTGAGAGATACTACGGTTTTCTCATAGATGGGGATAGAGAGGATTGCATCATAGATGATGATGAACCTACTGACTTCAGGCAGGCCATCCAGAGCGGCGACTCGGTACGATGGCTAGATGCAATGCGGACCGAAATGGAGTCCATGTACACCAACAAAGTATGGACTTTGGACTTTGCTCCAGATGGGGTAAAACCCATAGGATGCAAATGGATCTTCAAGAAAAAGATTGGTGTAGATGGACAGGTGGAAACCTATAAGGCTAGACTTGTTGCAAAGGGTTTTCGTCAAAGACCTGGTTTGGACTATGACGAAACCTTTTCTCCAGTGGCTATGCTCAAATCCATTCGGGTCCTTCTTGCTATTGCTGCCTTCCATGATTATGAAATCTGGCAGATGGACGTAAAGACGGCTTTTCTGAATGGAAATTTAGAGGAGAGCGTCTATATGGATCAGCCAGAGGGTTTCAATCAGAGTGGGAGCAGCGGGAAAGTATGCAAGCTGCTTAAGTCCATTTACGGACTAAAGCAGGCATCGCGGAGTTGGAACATCTGTTTTGATGAGACAGTCAAAGAATATGACTTTATCAAAAATCCAGATGAACCGTGCATATATAGTAAAGTTGTGGCCAGAAGTGTCGTATTCCTCGTCTTGTACGTGGATGACATTCTATTGATAGGAAATGACATTCCTATGCTACAATCTGTCAAAGGATTCTTGTCACACAGGTTCTCCATGAAAGACCTGGGTGATGCCTCTTACATTCTGGGGATCCGGATCTATCGTGATAGATCCAAGAGGATGTTGGGACTTTCGCAGTCCAGGTATATCGACACTGTACTGAAAAGATTCAGTATGGAAGATTCAAAGCGCGGTAATCTACCGGCTTGTCACGGAATCACCCTCTCCAAAGAGATGTCTCCCAAGACTGATTTGGAAAGGGAATGCATGTCTATTATACCCTACGCTTCTGCGGTAGGCTCTATAATGTATGCGATGTTGTGTACCAGACCAGATATAGCTTACGCACTAAGCGTGGTAAGCCGGTATCAGTCAGACCCAGGGGAGAAGCACTGGATAGCAGTAAAGAACATTCTCAAGTACCTGAGGAGGACTAAGGAGATGTTCTTGGTTTACGGCGGAAAAGACCTCAGGTTGGAGGCCTTTGCTGATTCCGGCTTCCAGAGTGATAAGGACGATTCCAAGTCCATGTCGGGTTATGTCTTTACCCTCAATGGAGGGGCGGTGTGCTGGAAGAGCTCCAAGCAGGACACCGTTGCTGACTCGACGATGGAAGCGGAGTATATAGCTGCTTGCGATGCCGCAAAAGAAGCAGTCTGGATGAAGAAGTTCCTAACAGAACTTCAGGTGGTTCCTACCATAGTTGATCCAATACCTCTGTATTGCGACAACAACGGAGCTATAGCTTTAGCGAAGGAACCAAGGTCCCATCAGAAGTCCAGACACATCTTGAGGCGGTATCACCTGATCAGGGAGATCATTGATCGTCAGGAGATCGAGGTTCGGAGAGTTGCTTCAGAAGAGAACATTGCTGATCCATTCACGAAGGCCCTTCCTCAGATTCAGTTCGAGAGGCTACTCGAGATCATTGGTCTGCGATATGCCAGTACATGGCCCTAGTGCAAGTGGGAGATTGTTAGTGTTTATGCCCTAGAAGGCCATTACTGTATCATACTAGCTTGTATATTACTTAATGGAAGCTTGGGATATTCACATGTATATAACAGTCTTGCTAAACATGGTAGTATGCTACTTGGTTTTTCTATCTTAATATGTGAGTGTACGTATTGATAGAGCTCTTAGGATCTTGCTTGGCTACCAGCGTTGTGATGGCAGTCACACTAGTGGGGGCTGGGTAGTCTACAAGCACATCCTTATTCAGGTCCCTGGTCGTTGGATTATCGAGACAGAGCATCGATACTCCGGAGTAGACTAGTGTGTACGCTTCTCATCCCAGTTGGGGAGATGGTCTGTCCCACAGCCATCAGTACGTCGTACTGGAGATAGTATACAGGTGCTCGTTAGGTTACGGGTACACCGGACAGGACTCACAGGGAACTGTTGGTTGGTTTGATACCAGTCGTCAGTGAACAGTTCCCAGGTGACATGAGTACAGCGTAGTCCGCAGACTTGACACTGCTACTTCGCCTCGAGTGTGTCCCACTGTTCTTAGATTGCTACCCTACCACGGCTCAAAGGAGTCGTGCAAACAGGTAGCAGTTGGGTGCAGTCCCGAGCACTTGGAGGCAGTGGCGGTTAGACAGGATTCGTCCCTCCCGGTATTGGGAGTAGATATCGTGCTGTGTCAGAGAGCCATTACGCAAAGTCCCTGGCCAGGGCAAGCGAGATTTGCTGGTAGGTTCCAGCAGTTTCTCAGGGTGTAATGGGCTTCACTCCGACACGACTTATACCGCTATTAGGGGACTGACGCTTGCCGCCCCCCTAGGCCCGATATGCGATAGTCATGGACGAACGGACCGGACTGTATGGAGATTGTCACATCAGACTCAGTAGGAGTTCGGATGGGTTTACTCATCGGCCTTCTTATCGACAACCACCTGGGGACCGTTACGTACAGCTAGTGCCGCTTGCGGTCTGTGGTTAAACCCACTGCCAGCGTAGTAGTCGAGTCTCTAGAGTCCCACACAGAGAGTTTCCTACTCCAGGCGAAACGATATAGAGGTTGCATGGTTTTGCGACAAAGGGTTCGGACGCATACGTGCGTTTACGCACGTACGACTTTCGGACAGATTTTACCAGTCAGGCTTTGGTTTAAGCCAGTTACTGGTATCCGGTTATTGGATTTTTACAGTCTAAAGTTTTTCCGTATTTTTACGGATCGGAGGGGCGTTCTCGTAATTACTCGAGAAGCTTCTAGAAGATGTGACTTAGGAGGTTTGTTTTGGAAAGAGAGTGAGTCATAGTGGTGATTCATTCACTTCATTAATGCACATTTATTGCTTAAATGACTCATGTTAATGAATCATCACAAGATATTTTGTGAAGCATGCTTATTCATTTCCTTTATTGATTTTTAGAAAATAAGAATGCTTCATAATAATATGATACACTCTCTCTCTTCTTTCATTATCATATCACACATTCTCTCTCCTCAAGCTCTCATCTTCTAACCCTAATCCTTAATCCTCATGTGTTGAGATCAAAGGATTAGTTAGACTAAACAATCCATAACCTTCACTCTTTATCATTCTATCATCTTTGATTAGCAATCAAAGTTGATTAGTTACCTCAAGTTAGAGGTTTAGCTTGGAGTTTTGCTCTCGGGTGGATCGTCTACTACCTAGAGAAGGTCGAGGAGAACCAAGGAGGACGTAAAGAAGAAGGACCGGTTCATTAGGTATAATCCCTAATCTCTTATGAAAAGAAACTCATAGAATACGGTTTTTTAGAGTTTAGCTTCGATTCAAGCGGTTAGTCGATGTTCGTTGTTTAAACTTGATAAGTTTTTGTAAATTCCGCCTCCCCATAAGTACTGGGGTGTACTACATCGACTTACAGTTCTATTCTCGCGATATGTGATATCGGTCGGTTATATGTGATATAACCGGGTTATCGGATCAAGTGTTGATTCGATAAGTTGTTACATTTGATATTAGTCGATTGTATGTGATATAGCCGGATTATTAAATCAAGTGTTGATTTGATAATTTAATGTATAATTATATATTTTATATATTAACTTACATTAACTAATATTTGCTCACTAAACATTTCTTTTTCTCACTTGTGTGCATATAGTATATATGTGATATGTATTAATGTACATTTTTTGTGCCATGCTAGATGCCACATGATACATGGGTGTATGAGACTTACACCATGCTTGATATAATGAAGGGTTTATATTTATCTAAGTAATTCAAAATTGGATGGAAATTTGTCATGGCTACAAGCTTGTAGAACCTTGTGGAACCATTGACCAAGTCCACTAATTTTGTTTTACTTGTAGATATTTATTAACCTAACCATTATTGTTAGCTATAGTTTAGTCTCTACATGAGTTAGGGTATGACACTAACTCACCCATGGTTGCTATTTTCTCCTCATGAGTTTCATTCTCATCTCCACTTCATCTTCTTCTTCCTCATGAGAAAAACTTTCTAGCTTTTAAAATGGTGATGAAATATTGTGGGAAAATTAATCTAAAGTGAGCCCAATTCCTACTTCATCATCCTCTACTATATTAGCCATTTAGTTTAGGGTGTTTGCTTCATTAATCTACCATTAGTGAAGAGGTAGCATGAGCTTGAGTCTCCTCGACTTAGATCATCTTCGGTCTCGAAGACTTCGAGCAAGCTTGTTCATTTCTTCATATGAACCCTTACTAGAGTTCGGGTGTTCACTACTTGGAGCGAAGGGACTACTACACAGAGTTTTAGAAGTGAAAGACCGGTCTACAAAGGTTGTATTCCTCATTCACTTTGATATAAAGTTGTTTGCATTGCTAGTTCGTCAAAATCTCTAGTTAAGATTCTAGGGTTAGGGTTCTTCAGTACGGCAAAAATTTGAAAATGGCATGGACGATGCCTCCCGAAACCTTGCTGCCGCCCTAGGGAACCCTACAAATATATAGGAGCAGGGAATATCGATAGATTCAAAAAAGAGATAGCTGCATTTAATTCGGTCTAAAATACCTGTTAACTCTACTGAATATTCAAAATCGATACTACTGCTCCGAGTGGCCACTGAAACGAAGTACTTGGTAGGTTGTGTCGCATATTGTCTTACCGTACACAAAAGTACACAACGCATCTTAATTTGAACTAATTCGAATATGTTAGGAGTATGGATTCTAGCAGCATGATTTTCCAGGCCTTACATATCAGTGTGCGGCACAGGAAAAGATTGCCATGTTTTGCAGTCATTTTCGGCCTCATCCCTCCTGGTTTTTGACAAAAAATAATCATAGTGAACAATCATGTCCTGTAAAATTATATTTCGATCTAAATGTCTGTGTATATTAGCATTGACACTCTCACTTCTTTGCGTGCTTCGAATACCTAAAAAGAGATGACCGTACAAAAATGATTCACACCAAAATGACTTGTACCGTACTTTTACGTAAACTAATGAGAGGTTGGACCAAACTTTTTCTCTTCAACTTTATTAAGAAATGATTGCCAACCATTCGTCAAAATTATTAGGATCATCGGGAGTGTAAATTAAACTCTTGAGTGATTCTAGAAGTTCCGTGCTCTTCTAGTGGGTTGTGAAATTTCTTTCAACATACCAACTGCAAAGACGGTGCTTAGTGTTTGGCCTAACAATTGCTATAGTGGCTTCCATCGCTAGATCACCATCCGTTACAACAGATATGGGTTTTTTTGTTACATGGCTTCCATGAATGCTCCTAGCAACCATGTGTACGCATCCGTCATTTCATCTGAGACTACACCACAGCCAAAATACACTATACTATGATGATTGTTGATACCAACAAAAGGTATGATTGGCATTTTGTATCTATTAGCACGGTGTGTTGAATCAAAAATTATAACATCACCAAATGAAATGTAGACCATTCTTGACTTTGCATCACACCAAAATAGACGATCTAGGTTAACGGACCGGTTTGTATGAAACCTAAAAAAATCAAAATCCTGGTTTTTTCTTCTCTGCAGAGTGTCTAGGATACTAGACGAGTCTCCTTTCTTTAATTTGGCTCTCTGCTCTCTCGACCATAGATTATACATATCCCTTTTCACAAAACCTACGTTTTTGTAACCACCATTTCTTTCCTTGTATAGAGACATGATTTGGTGTTTAAGGATGCCTGATTTCGAGCACATAAATATCCCATTCCTCTGTTAATTGTTTATATTTCCGTGAGACCTAAGGAAGCTAAGTTCAGCCGGCAAAGCGAGGACATGGTTGTGACCAATAATGAATTCACATACAAACTATTTGTTATTAATTGGATCAAGCTGAATATCCAGTTTTTCCAGACATTCACATCTACTTAGAGCACGCTCTTTCTTCGACCTATTCGTCCTACCCATATGTTTTTCATCCCGAGCCCCAGCCTTACTGCAAACTAATCTACGAAAATAAGTGGTGCCATCGGATTTACTGTTCCTTTGCTCCTTCTAATGCTAAACTCTTTTTCTTTGGCATATTGGTTGTAAAAGTTATACCACTCTTGCTCCGTTGAGAATTTCGTGTTAAGAAATTACTCACGCTCAAGGGAAGAGGAATCTACCATCACGTTTCGGGTGTAAGGAGATGACTCACAGAATATTTCCAATTGATTGCTACATGCCATCATTTGCTTTGCTAGATACCGAACAGAAAGTTTCACTTGGGATACAAACGTTCCACATGGAAATAAAAAGCTTCCAGTCAGAATTGCAAAAACTCCATTTGAAACCAAATAAGTTCCATCTGGAAATAAAAAAGTTACACTCAGAAATGGAAGAGTACCACTTCCACTTGAAATACAAATGTTTAATTTGTAACTGAAAACGTTTCACTTATAATTACAAAAGCGCCACGTGGAAATAAAAAATAAGGGTCCACTGTTGGATATAGTGCCCTCAGAGTCAATTATTGGATCACAGGCACGTGATTGCAATGATTGAGGGATGACCTATGCCGGTAGGACAGTCTTACTCAAGATGATAGTATGTTATATGGTTTATCTTTATCATCGTGTACTGCTTTAGGTTACCTTACAGGTCGCTATTACACGTTGATAGAGCCCTTAGCATTCTTGCTTGACTTCCAGCAGTATGATGGCGATCATATATGTGGGAGTTGTGGTCTATAAGCACATCCTTAAAGTGGTCCCTAGTCGTGGGAGTTTTCGAGACTGGGCATCGATACTCCATTAGTAGACTAGTGTATACAGTCGAGACCCCGACGAAGGGCGGTGGACGGTCTCACAAGCCATTGGAGTCAGTTGGTTCACCTAAGATGTATACAGGTGCTCATTGGGTTATGAGTACACCGGACAGGACTCGCCGGGAACATGCTAGTTGGTATTATACCTGACGTCAGATAGCAGTTCCCTGGTGACATGTGTACAAGTTAGTTCATCGACCTGAGATCGTCATTTGTCTCGTGTGAGTTCCCACTGTGCTTTGATTACTACCCTACCACGGTTCAAAGGAGTCGTGCAAACAGGTTTTAGTTGGGTACAGTCCCGAGCCACATGGAGGCAGCGAGCAGATCGGCAGGGGTTTCGTCTCTCCCGGTATTGGGGGTGAGATCGCACTGTGTCTAGGAGAGCCATTACACGAAGTCCTTGGCCAAGGCAGGAGATTTACTGGTAGGTATTCCAGTAGTATCTCAGGGTGTTCTGGGCTACACTCCGACACGACTTGTACCTCTTTTCAGGGTCTGACTTTTACCACCTAGGCCCGCCATGCGATGCTCATAGACGAACGGACCGGACTGTACGGATATTGTCACTGACAGGCTCAATAGGGTGTCAGGATGAGTTCGCTCATCGACCTCCCTTTTGGTCAATACCTGGTAGCCCGTTACGTACAGCTAGTACCACTGACGTGCCAGTGGTTAAATCCACAGCTAAAGTATTGACGAGTCTTTAGAGTCCCCCACAGACAGTTTCTCAAGTTTCGGGCGAAACGTTGTAGAGGCCGTATGGTATTATGGCAGGGTTCGATCATATACGTGCAGTAGTGCACGGATCATGATCGGACGGATCATACCAGTGCGTTTTGGTTTAAGCCAGATCCTAGTATTAGATTTGTTTGATTACTTTAGTCTCATCGCATTCGTATTCAGTCGGAATACGAATGCAGGTATGTATATACAAGTGAGGGGTATCCTTGTGATCCGTCATGAGTTTACTTTAGATGTTGCCGTATCTTTTTATTGTTGTAAACATTTTGGTTAATGTTTACAAATGGAAATTGTGAGCTTAAGTCATCATTTTGTGCAATAAATGAGTCGTGTACTTCATAGGTGACTTATGGTATCATTTCTTGTGCAAATGTCACATTATTTGATGGATTTGTGAGTTGAAATGATAAGGAGAGAGAGAAGGGCAGCCATATGAGAGCTAGCTCTTGTATTTTTTATAAGGCTCTCTCTCATTTTATCATTGCAACAACACAAGAAAAGAAAATGCCTCCTCCTCTTCTTCTTCCTCTAGCTCACCATTTCCATGGATGGCTTCATCTTCAACCTCTATCCATACAATGGATGCAAGAGACAAAATTGTCACACACATTCTCTACTTCGCCTTGGACACGTCGGCTAGCGAACTTCGTGCCCGAGTTGTTTCGAACGAAGCGGGAGCCCGTAAAAAGACTCGGAGATGTGGTGCCCTTTCCGACGAGGAGATCAAGATCGGAGATGCCGCGAGAAGCTTGGGATGGTGGCCAAAGACCGAAGGACACGGATCGATCCGTATAGCTTTTCCAACCCTTTCTCTAGTTGCTAGTTATAGGTTAATGGTTCGATCCGGATTTAAAGTATACGATAGCGCCGGTTTTTAGTTTAGAAAAAGTTTTCGTTTCCGCATTTTGGTCTCGGACAGACGGCCGGGACGCTACCGTAGACTTACATCCACAAAGAACTAAAAAAATGCCAATTGGAAATAAAAAAAGTTCCACTTTAAACTTTAAAAGTATCGCTTCCACTTGAAAATGAGAAAATCCTACTTAAAACTACAAAAGTTCCACTTGGAAATAAAAATGTTCCACTAAAAAATAAAAAGGTTCCACTTATAAATAAAAAATTTCCGTTTAACACTATAAAGTTTAATGTGGAAATATAAAAAGTTTCACTAAGAAAAAAAGGTCTACTTAGTAATATAAGAGTCCCACCTTAAAATTTAAGTATTAAGATCGTACCTGCTAAAAAAAATCACTTGGAAATAAAAAAGTTCTACTTAAAACTGTAAAAGTACCGCTTCCACTTCGAGATGCTAAAGTCCCACTTGAAAATGAGAAAGTCCTACTTAGAACTACAAAAGTTCCACTTGGAAATAAAAGAATTCCACTAGGAAATAAAAGAATTCCACTTACAAATAATAAAAATACCAGTTAAAACTAAAAGGTTCCAATTGGAAATATAAAAGTTCCTCCAATAAATATAAACGTCTCATTTAGAAATAAGAGTTCCAATTTATAATTTGAGTATTAATTTCATATCTGCTATTGGTAAAGAAGTGATGGTGGTGGTTTGAGGTTGTTGAACCGAAGGTGGTAGTGAGAGAGTGTTGAACAGTAAATGGAGCGACTGGAGAAGACAGGAATGAGGTTATGGGGTAATGTGATAGCGGATGGCATGGGTGGAGCTGTGATGGAAAGAGGGTATTGGGGGAGTGGGGGTGATTGTCCAGATCTGGATAGGGGTGGATGACCGGAACTAGTGTGTGTTTGGATAGCTGGAAGGTGGTGATGAGAAGGAGGGTTAGGAGAGAACACTTGGCGTTTTGAATGGGAACTATAGTGGAAGAACGAGAAGAGAAAGGTGGAGAAGAGCAGAGGAGAGAAGATACAAGAGTAAGACAGAGAAAGGAGAGAGCGTTCAATGCCTCTGTTAGTCTTGTGTTAAAAAAAGTGACATTCAAATTTTAAAAAATAAAATCCAGCTAGCATTTAACCCCTTAATCGGTTATCTCCGGTGGAAAACTTTTCCTCAGATAAAAAAAGATCCATTTTTGTTCCACCAAATAACAAGCATGTGCATTTTGATGGAATGATGACAGTAATGATTCAAAAAAACGAGGAATTTTTTATATATTTATGATAGAATGCTTGGCATCGTATAATGAAAGGTTAGTGAAGTTGTTCTAGGGAAGCACCTGGAAATTCGAAATATACATCCTACAAGTACAAAAAGAAATATTATAAGTTATTGCAAGAAAAATTCAAAACAGAATTCGTGAGAAAATCGGTCAAACAAACTTTAATTTGCATAATTATTGATGAAACAAGAGATGAAGTTTAAAAGAAGCACGCAACTCTTTATTCTCAGATTTGTTGACGAGGAAGGATTTATTTGGGTCTCGTAGACGTTACCGATTCATCTACTTTAATTTTAAAAAATAAAATAAATTTTCCATTCTCATCATAATCTTTCTATTGAAAAGATCAGGGGTCAAGGATATGACGGAGCTAGTAACATAAGTGGTGTGCAAGCTTTATTTTAATGAATTCTTGCATATTATATTAATTGTGGCACATCGTTTGCAATTAGCTTTAGTTCAAAGGATGTGATTCCCATTCATCAGTGCTTATATATTTCATCTTCTACAGTAAATATTATAAACCAAAGGTATAGAATATATAAAATATTCTTACATTCTTCTAGTTGGGTTGTATTAGACCTTATGACTTTGGTTTACATTATGGATTGGGTATACTTTTTGGCCACAAATATTTAATAATTATTTTACCATACTTTTACGGTCCTGTCAAAAGAAACTCTAATGTTAAATCATAGTGGTGTGTATTCTGAGCATGACCATTCCATGGTTATAGACAAGAGACATTTCTTTCACATTGACCGCCAACAAACATGGATTGTGTAGATTTAAACAATTACATACTTTATGTAATCTTTATTCATGTCATGTTTAATACCATCCTGCTCTTTATGATTTATTTTGAAATCTTCTTACGTCTCAAATGAGACTTATAACATAATACTTTAAAGGTTAATGATGACAACCATACTGTAATAGATCTTTAAGCTTGAGACTGCATTCATCTCAAAACTTTCTTTATTTAATTAAGATAACTTACGAAATTGAGATAGTTAGATGCAGAACTATAGATAATAGAATAAAATGAAAGTGCCCTTAAAGGAAAATGAAATTAATCTGAAATGTTGTTACTAATAAAATAAAACAACTTCCACTAAGCAAACACATCAAAAGTATTAACTAAACCCATACTCCTGACATGATTCTTAAATGTCACAACTGGTAAAGCTTTGGTACAAGGATCTTCTATCATAGATGTAGTGCTTATGTGCTCAATGAAAATCACACCTTGCTTAACCTTTTCTCTAATGACCAAGTATATGATTCCAATTTGCATAGACTCAGAAGACCTTTTATTGTTCTTAGAATAAAAAACTGTAGCACTGTCATCACAAAAGATTTTCATAGGTGAAGATATTGAATCAACCATTCGCAGTCCAGAGATGGAAATTTGTAAGCAAACGTTTGCAAAGTGGCCTCATAACAAGCAATAAACTCAGCGTGCATAGTGGAAGATGCCGTGATGGATTGCTCCATGCTCTTCTAAAGAATAGCACCTCCCACTAGTATGAAAACATAACCTGAAGTGGATTTCAAGTCATCTGTGCAACCTCCAAATCTGAATCAAAATATCCAATAACTTTTAGCTCATCAACTTTACCATATGTAAACATATAATTCTTAGTAAGTTGAAGATAACAAAGCACTTTCTTTCCCGTTGACCAATGCTCCATACATGCATTAGATTGAAATCTTCTAAGCACACTCACTGCAAAAGCTATGTCTGGTCTAGTGCAAACCTGTGCATACATCAAGCTTTCAATAAGAGAAGCATATGGTTTCTCTTTCATTGACTCCTTCTCTAAAAAATTTTTAGGACATTGTCCCTAGTGCAGTTTATCACTTTTGCTTATAGGTGCTTCTCCAACTGCACAATTTTTCAAGTTAAATCGTTTAAGAACACAATCAATGTAAGCATGCTGAGACAATTCTAAAACTCCATAATTCCTATCATGATGAATTTCTATCCCCAATACAAAAGAAGCTTTTTCGAAGTCCTTCCTTTCAAAATGTTTAGCCAATAATGATTTGGTTTCATGTAAGAAACCCGTATCATTACTAGCTAGTAAAATGTCATCCACATATTGTTGGATATAGTGCCCTCAAGTCAATTATTGTAATCGTAGGTAGGCGATTATGATGATTAAAGAAGGACCTATACGGATAGAATAGTCTTACTCGAGATGATAGTATTCTATCTGGTTTGACTTTATCATCATGTACATATATTATGTGGTATTATAGATCACTATTACATGTTGATGAGCCCATATGATTCTTACTTGACTACCAGCATTATGATGGCGATCATATACGTGGGAGCTGTATGGTATATAAGCACATCCTTAAATGTCCCTAGTTGAGAGAGTTTTAAGACTGGACATCGATACTCCGGAGTAGAGTAGTGTATACTTTTCGAGAACCCAACGAGGGGCGGTGGCCGGTCTCTCAAGTCATTGGTGTCAGTTAGTCACCTAAGATAGTATACAGGTATTCATTGGGTTATGAGTTACACTGGACGGACTCGCCGGAAACAAGCTAGATGGTATTATACCTATTGTCAGATAGCAGTTCTCAGGTGACATGAGTACAAGTTAGTTTGTCGACCTGAGATCATCAATTGTCTCATATGATTTCCCACTGTGCTTTGATTACTACCCTACCACGGTTCAAAGGATTCGTGCAAATATGTTTTAGTTGGGTACAGTTCCGAGCCATATGGAGGCAGTGAGCAGATCGTCGGGGATTCGTCTCTCCTGGTATTGGGTGTAGATGTCGTGCTGTGCACGGGTGGCCATCACCAGAAATCCCTGGCTAAGATGGACGAGAATTACTGATTTGGATCAGTAGTTTCTCAGTGGATGATGGGCTTCACACCAATACGAAATATTGCGTTATTCGGGGTCTGACTTTATCCACCCCCTAGACCCGATATGAGATACTCTTAGACGAACAGACCAGCCTGGACGGATATTGTCACAAACAGGCTCAATAGGGATATGTATGAGTTTGCTCGTCGGCCTTCCTTTCGCTCAATACCTGGGCAGCCGTTACGTACAGCTAGTACCGCTGACGTGCTTATGGTTAAACCCACTGCCAGCGTATTGACGAGTCTTTAGAGTCCAACACAGAGGGTTTTCCCGGTTCATGCGATATGATGTAGATGACGTATGTTGGTACATACAGGTGTCCGATTAAATATGTGTACAGGTTACACGGACTTTAATCGGACGGTTGATAATACTAGCAGCTTAGGATTAAGCCAGATTATTAAATCAAGTCTTAATTTAATAATTTATATATATATATATATATTTATATATGTATTCTAGTATTATTGTTCACTATTCATTTTCTCTCTTGGCTATTCGTGTATATTTATACGTGTATATATATTTCGATACGTATACCGGGTTGTATTCCGTATTTATACGGAATATATTCTAGATGATGGATACCTCATTATATGATTTTCTTTTTAGAAAATCATTTGCAAATAAGGTGGGGGTGAGGTGGCATAAGTATGGTTGGAGGTATGTAGAGAGGAATGAGCTTCAATTGTTTATATGGAAAATGTTATGCTTGATTTTTGTATGGTTCAAAAATGATGAAGCCATTCTATTCTACATACTACTCTTCGTTCTATCAATCTTGATTGCTCTTCTATACTTGCTCATGGCTATTTCTTCATCTCCTCCTTCTTCTTCAGTTGCTCACTTGAGCTTTGGAAATTAGAGAAAAAGATGGTGGAAAATTCTTACATTCTCACTCTCCATTCCTAGCGAGCTTGGAGTGTCGGTTCTTCTCTAGGCGAAGATTGAGCTTGGATCGTTTCCCTCAGGTATCTTCGGTGAAGGAGGACCAGCTTGCAAACGCGATCTGGAGCACTTGAAGAAAACTTGAGGATATGAATATTCTACACATAGTAGATTAGTTTAGCTCACTAGGTTTTTGTTAGCAAGTTCTAGATCTTTAGTTCGATTCATGGTTTTGAATCTTTAGCAAACTAGTAATTTTTGAAATCCATGTTGCCATCTTCTAAAATTAGTTTGCTAGTGTGCCTAAGTTCCCAGCAGTGGTATCAGAGTCATGCTAAAAGCTAGACTTGTTTGCACTAATTTAGAGTATCGATCGACGGAATTTTCCGAAACACATTTTCAAAATACTTGTTTTTTGTTCGATTTTCAAAGTTATTCAAAAAAAATTTCTGGTTGCATTAAAATTAAGTGCAGGCAAAATTAGAAATAGGAAAAAAAATTGCCGCCTAAGTCAAAAATTCGACCGCTAACCCGCCGCCAAATGAGCCATTTGGTCGCTGAACCATGGTCCAATTATGGCTACAATGCCCCAAATTTTTTCTGGGGCTCTAATACATGGAAATATGATTTTTGGAATATTTGGTTTTGGTCTAGATTTGTTTGTGTACTGCATTGTACTTGAGGCCAATGCAGAAAGTTTTAATCGATCTAAATTTTAAATTTGTGTTTTTCTAAGCATTTGTTTATGTGACCGTGAATATCATAGCACGGTATAATCCGACTGGTTGTTATATGCACAATAAGACGGGTTTGCGAACATGATATTTGCATTGATGTTCTGTATTGCTATGTGATTATGGTTATGTTGGATTTGTCGTGATGGATAGCCCGGTGTACGTAGTATTAGATGTAGTTCTCTGTGATGTAATGAATATTCATATTGCTTGGCGAACGTTCGACATGTGGACTGCCGTCATTACGGCTTGTATTATTCTTTAGGGCGCGACCATATTGCGGACGTAGTCACCGTTGTATATTCAGTTTTTCATTATATGCACTAGGATTACCCCGCGGCGGAGTGCTTGAGTAGCCGGGTTTTAGAGGGCAACGGGCCTCCATCTCATGGAGTTGAGACCGGGATGCTATACTCTAGAATTGGCGGGCTATTCGCTGCACTCGTAGGGGGTATAGGATTGACCCGTGGAAGGGTGCCCAAGTCACCGGATTTCGGAAGTGCTGGGTGGCCCACTCATTTCGTTGATTATGGTTGCCTCGCTTCTAAGATTGGAGGGTGGCTTGCCGCACTCGTAGGGGTCTAGGGTCTGATACTACGAGCTATCCACATGACCGGGTAATTGCATTTCATATTTGGCTCCATTGAAATGTACTTTTCCTAGTTTATCCGCATTTCCATATTGTGTTTGCTTTCACTGTGATTCTACTGTGATGCTTCTGTAATGTTACTTGATATCATGCGTGAGACGAATGTTCATATATATATATATATATATATATATAGTAGACGCTATATATGTTTTGCTTCCGCGCTAGTCCTGTCCCCACCCTGCCGTAAGTTAAGTAACCTTAAGGTGAAGACCCGAGACCCTGTGGCAAATGCGGATGGCATATATGCGCGTGCCTATTTTCGTTTCTTTCTGGCATGATATGATTAGTTGATGGGACTACATTAATTCTGATTAATGCAAGGAAAATAAATCTAAATGATGTTGTTGGAACCAATTTTTGAAAACTATAGGCGTTTCCTTTTCCTTTGCGTCGAGGCATTCAGTTAGGAATATCCTGCACCTCATTCGATGAGGAAAGAGCCTAGATCCCTTCATTGGGAGTGACTTATTTGGCAAAAGTTTACGTGACTATAAATTACTCGGTTTTCTTCAAAACCATCGGTTTTCTTCAAAACCACTTGTTTTAAAAATGCGGAGCCTAAACCACTCCTTTTCAAAATTGCTCGAGTTCCTTCAATGATATCAAGTTTATTGCGTTAAAGGTTTTTTTGCCAAAAACCAGTCGTAGCCCTCCATCATTTCAGATAAGTAGCTCATAGTATTCGTGATATGTACGTTGGTCTCTATTAAGGCATAGTGTACGGTAGCTAGGTGATACTTGTATGTAGCATGAATATGCAATTATCTAGGACAGCCGCATAGTTACGTTAGTCTCTATTAAGGGCTTGTGCGGGTGGGTCTAGATCAATCTTGGATAATGACGGGTTGAAATTGACTAGCGACTTATGGCATGTTGGTCTCTATCAACGCCATGGAGTCGTCAGGGGCAAAAATCATATCGGGAGTTTCAAACATAAAGGAAACTTACCAAGCATGTGTATACCTTCTAAAATGTGGTGACTTAAGTGGCTTCCATCAAGTTATCACGTGATGATAGTTGGGTCCTGATTCCCATTGATGAGTAGGTGTTACTCCTCGGGTGATTTTCAGATGATCCCGACTAATTCTCATTTTAGGGTTTGAAGGAGAATTTGAGGAAATAGTGGGAGCCATCCTGATTAGATAAAGTGATTAACGAATCTAATCTAGGTTAGAGTGCACGCTGAGTGTTTCTTTTCTCTCTTTCTTTGGCAGCGACCATGACCCGACCTTAAACTAAAACTCATGAACCAAGTTAAACGAATCTTCTTACACACTTTGGTTTTGGATTGTCATGATTCATGACAAAGTCATATATATCCCTCCCACACCTAATTTCCTTTTGCATTTCTCCAGAACACTCCGTATCAATACGAAGATCCATATTGCTTGGGTATTCCATCGTATAGTTACATACGAACTCGAAGAAACTTGTTTCGGTTCGAGGATGGATTTCGGTTTTGAGAAAATTGAATAGGATTATTCGGTTGTCTTTTCTCTTTACCTTCTCTCAGGTTGCGGGGGCCCCTAGTATTATGAGAGTACACCTATTACGCTTATTGGATAGTCTTCTTCCAAAGCTTAGGCTCGTGTCGAAAGGTAGGGAAGGAAGAAAACCAATTGGCCTAAGTATGATGTACAGAGGTAAGAAGTAAAGACATATAAAGGGATTGGAGTGAAAGTAAGAAAATTGCGACTGCTGTCATGAATCTGGATAGTGGAAGAGTCATTACTAGAAATACCCGATAACCCCTTCGAAACATTTTCATGTTTCAGTTTTACTGTACGGTATTAATTGAAAACTTCTTTCCCAATTAGATTCTGACTCCAGAGTATGTATTTACCAGACTTGATTCTCATATCTGTATGGCGTTAGAGATACTGAATGGGAGTAAGATATTGGGAATTGGGTGATTAGATCCTCAATATCAGAATTCTTTGTAATTGGTGACATTTGAGGAAATCGCCCGGGTTTTTCCCAACGACAAATATTTGGTTTTGAATATCCGTTGTTATGCACCAATTTCAAACCGATATATCTGTACGTTTATTTTATAAAGTGGGATATAACTTTTTGAAATTATGTTTATGATATTTTCTTATATCAGTTGATGGTTAGGTAAGGCGCATTCAACAACGGTATAATTCTTCTTAAGTATAACACAGTTTTCAACCTACGACGTATAGGGTTTGAGTTATTAAATTCAGAGGACTTATACAAAGTATTGTATGTTGTCCGATGTCCATTAGGACAAGGGGGTTGGTACTCGTACTATATTCCGTTTACTTATGACTTCTCTGGTTTTAGACACGCATTTCGTTGAAATACAAGATATAAATTTTGAGAAGTTATAGGTATAAGAATAAAGTAGAGAATCATACGTTGCAAGTATCAGGATTCTTCGAGATGATCGAAGGTGTAGATACTTATGCTAGGTATTCCACCGTAAGTAATATATTTTAGAACTTGCTTCTCTCTCAGGTTACTCATCCGTGGATGCGCTCCTTGATGAGTAATGCTGCATGGCTTTCTTCCATTTAGTCGATATGCATTAGAAATAGCTGCATGTATTTTGAATCTGGTTCCAATTAAATTTGTGCCTTTGTTTCTATATTGGATATAGAATGGATTCATATCTTAATGATGTTAAGGTATATGGAGTAATTAGGCTTATGCTTAAAACCAGAATCCGGATAAACTCATGGCACGTTTCAGTAATGGAAGTTTGTGGGTTATCCCTGTCTTTGACGAAGGTTAACATTCTATCATTTGGAGGATCAATAGTTATATTGTGCTTGACTCGCCACCCGTTTTAGTAAAATGAATTCTTTTTAGAAAATATTAGTAGGAGTATAGTAGAACTGTCACGACCCAAAAATGGCCCGTGACGGCCCTAATACTACGCAACGCCTAAAGACGCAACGTAGTAAAAGAAAGCCAACCCAGAAATCTAAACCAAGAAAAATACGGAAAAGATAATATAAGTTTTGAAAACAATTGAAATCGCAACCCAAATTCTTTAAAAGTCTCACTTTCTTTCCTTAAAATTTTAGCAACACCCCATTTTTTATAAAGATTAGTCAATATGAGTACAACAGAAGAATAAGGACAGTAGAGAAAAGCTGTATATATAAAGACATCAAATCCACCATAATACATGCTAACGTCCTCACCAAGTCTCTATGTCAATAATACAATAGTAGATGGAGAGAGAGTACAATATACAACGAATATACAATATGAAATACAGGTATCCATCTAACCCACCTAAGCAAAAGGTACTGTGAGCTGATGCGGTATCTGTAGCAAAAGATGGTAGCTGGATAGCTGGATAGGGGAATAGCCTGCCTCGACTACTCTGGGGAAAAACCTGAAACACCTGTGGCACAACGGGGGTGAGTTGCCAACTCGTGAATAGTATAAAACATATGCAGGTAATCGCAGGAATGCACGTACAGCATGAATCTAAGATATGCGATTACAATAGTAATATGTCATGCAATGCTGAAATAAGAAGAGTACACTAGCAGGTACGATCAATAAGTGAAGCAATGATGGCATGATAGTGGTATGCAATGTCAGTGCAATAGAGATATGAGAAAGCAAATATGCAACTATCATAAGGGTACACCACAAGTACTACCAATATATGAATCTGTGCATAAAATAGGTAATGGTGAGGTGTAGGGTGGAATATGTCACTTTCCACGGAAACCTGACGTCGTGGCAGGATCACAATCCACTAAGATACTCCAATCCCAAATCCTCAAACCAGGCCCCATATTGGGCACTCACATCAAATAAGTCTCACATCTCCTCAATGTACAATGTCGAGTATATCCCACATATCTAGTGTGTACAATATCAGTGTATCTCACATATATCACATGTACAACATCAAGTGGATCTCACATATCTCGTATGTACAATATCAGGTAATCTCCTATATCCGAATGTACAAGTCACCAATCACATAGGTATATCCAATGTCCAAATCCCAATGAATCACCTAGTATCCCAAGTCCAATCTCAATATGAATCTAACATCCTAAAGATATATATACATGTACAGAAATAAATATGATGGGGGCAATACACATATATTAGCGTCCCATTCCACTAATATTGGTGTAAGGGTATATATAACAACGGCTAAGTCCCCTGTTATATATACAAAAAGGGGTTAAAGAAATATCATGAAACCGTGTGCCAAGCATCGACACAGAAATCCTCGTATATGGGGCTCCGTCAATCCGGACAGCCCACGGGGTCCGTCTGCAGTGTCGGCCCTCGGCCTCGACAGTACAGGTCATCCCGTATCCATCTCTCTACTCTGGCCAGTAGCCTCCAGACAACTGCCAGATCCAACAATCACCGGTAGGTACTCGCCCGCCTCCAGGCTCAATCGGCAAACCCATCGATCTTCTTGCCGAGGGGAACCATACCGGGCCCCGCCATGTACTCTCATACGGCAACCACACCTCGTATGGAGTAGGTAATCAGCACCGATAAAACTCATGGGGGACGCTCGAAATATCATATCAAGGAAACCGGGTTGTTACATGTATGCATAATTTCATGAACTCCCGCGGTTCCCAAATCCCGAAAACATCATATGAAATCCAGATAAACAATGCATAAGTACAGGAATAGAAGTATGCGATATATCTGAGTGCGAGCAGGTAAACACAAGTATATAGCTGAACCAGATGTATGCGAAATCATGATAAGGTACAGCTAAGTAACATCAGTGAATGTGAATATGCGACAACAACTGAATATTTATATAACATACAGGTGTAGCAAAGTATAGGTATCTACCTATAGGGACTGATGTCGTATACCCCCCTGGGTATAGTAACGTATGTAGGAAATCCCTCCCGGTATAGGTAAAATACGTAGGAGGTATACCTGTAGCTGTATCGCAAGTGAAAATATACCTATCACTAAAGGTATGATACACTATAGGTATACCGATAAACTAGATGTCAAGTGGGTCAAGTAATGGTAGCTATAAGGGGTAGTGTGTGACATGGCAATTATTGACGGTGTGTGTGTAGCATGCAATCCGTGCTCGTGCAGCATGAACCGTCAATAATGTGTGCAGTGTCCTACGGCTGCTAGTCACAGTATATAGCTATATCTAGGAAATGCAGTAAATACGCAATTCTACAATGACGTAGAAAGTGCGACAGGAAGTTGAATCCTAGCCCAGACGCATAACGCCATGCGGGCGATTCCCCTGTAGATGTTATATCTACTCACCTAAACTCCACGCTGGGTGAATCCTATCATCTGCTCCCCCCGTAGTGGTGTCTGTAGTCCCTGTCTGCAAACCTGCAAATAAGACAAGAAATCACATATAAGCTAAATATCTCGCGAAACGCGATATCGAATCGAAACAAGAAACTCGCGTCGCGAACCAAGCGCGCGTGTGCACGATACGCTGAATCGTGTGTGTACGCGTCTAAAAACCATCGCGACACGCCGCGATACGCTGGATCACAGAACTCACTCACGTATCGCGCGTATCGCGCAAACACAACTAAGCACAAAAGCGATATACAGTCCCAGATTTTCCTACAGGTAAGATATTAGAAAACTAGACATGCCAAAGACCTAGACAACACAGTAGGGACCCACAGCCAAAAACCCAACACCCAACTCACCTTCCTGGCCGCAAATTGCGGCCAGAATGCAGGAATTGGCGGCCACAGTAGGGAATGGGGGTCTCGTATTCTGGGGGTGTCATCTATCCCTAGTGTACATGCTCCAGTCATCTCTAGTTTTATACTGTAGGCATCGGGTCTATAGCAGATCACAAATATCACAATTCTCACCTCAAAAGTCACAAATTGCACAAATCACAAACTATATGGTATTTTAGTGTAATCTGGGGATTTCTCAGTTGAAGTGGTCTAACTAACACTTAATTAACCTAGGGTAGCTAACCAAATCAACAATTTACCACAATTCCACTTAAACACCATAAACTAGCACTAATCTAGCTAATTAGCACTAATCGACACAAAACCACACACCAATAAGCAACTAGGGATTGGGTTCAGGAAGTATACCCAAAAGACCTCCAAGAAGCAGGTGAAGAAGGGAAAGGAGCTGTTGTTGCTTGCCTCTGCTGCTTCTACTGCTTGCTGTTGCTTCTGTTATTGCTTCTGCTTCTTCTTCTGCTACTGCTTCTACTTCTGCTGCTGCTGCTATTGGAGATGATGATGATGGTGGTGATGTTGTAGTTGATGTTGCTGTGGCTGTTGTTGTTGAGCTCCTGCAAGTGATGAGAGCTCCTGCTGTTGTTGCCTCTGAAGCTGCTGCTGCTATTGTTGTTATTGTTGTTGTGTTGTTGCTGCTGCTGCCAATGATGCTGATGTTGCTGTTGCTGAGGCAGCTGCTGCTCTCTCTCTCTCTAGGTGAGTGTGTGTGTGTGTTTGTGAGAGAGTGAGAGAATGAGTGAAAAGAAGAGAACAAAGAGGTAAATGAGAGAATCAAGCAAAACCCCTCCACTCTCTTTCTCTTCCCTCATTTAATGAGCATGGCATGAGCCATGATGCCCATGCTCACTCTCTCTCTTTCCCAAAGTCAACCATTATAAAAAATTCAAAACTCCATTTTAAAATCCTTTTTAAATTAAAAACTATCATGACTAAAACCCATACTAATAACAACCATAACACTTATACAATACTTAACACTAACTTAAGACAAAAGGTTGGCTAACCATGGTTGCTAATCATGGTTAAACACCAAAAACAAGCCTAATTATCATGCACAAGTGTGTGTGTGCCTAATAAAATTCTAATAAAATACACATTAAATAAGATAAAATATTTAAAACTTAATTTGGTAAACTTTTTATTGAAAACCACATTTTAAAATATAATTAGCTACAAAACACATTCTAAGGTGTTACAATCTCCCCCCCTTAAAAGAAATTCGTCCCCGAATTTAAAAATTATACCTTTTACGTGTACCTTCAAAGAGAAGATTAAAATCCTCAAATCTCGCTCGCAGCCGCCCAAGTGACTACCTCACTATGCGGCTACGTCCAAGAAAACCCTTCACAGATGGCAAGACCCTTGACCGACGTTTCCCTACCTGTCGAGCCATTAACACACATGGCTACGGGTGAACGAAAGATCGCGTCAAGCTAAATGGTCTGGTGCCAAAACATGTGAGAAAGGTCAAGAAGGTAGTTGTAAAGTATTTTCACAAGGAATACGGGGTGAAAATCCAATAATCTGGGCGGAAGTGCCAAATTAAAGGCAACAAGACTAACTCGCTAATAGGATCTAAAGGACCTAAAATCCTGGGATAAGCTTCCCAGAATCCAACACGTCATTCATCGGAAAGTCCATAGGAATCCATGACTTGCCACTGCGCACTCAAGCCTGCGACCAACACAGTCGCATAAAACATCTGTTTGCAATGGATAGTTCTCATCCTGACCTGAACACAACTGGACTATCTCCGAATTCTCTAGACATAGCTGGGGTCCAAAATCCTACCTACGCAGAGTCAGAAACAACAGGCTGGCGATCGACACGACCTAACCCCTAAGCCTAAGGGTGGCCAATTGGAGTGTCTCCTGATAATAGCTATCGAAGGAGAACCCTAACGATGGCGAGTGACGATCCCAAGCTGCTGACGACCAAACAAAACAATTACACAACTTAACAAAACAACTGAGCAAACTGAGTAAAACCGGATGACAAGAATCCGAATGGAGTCACACCCTAACCAAAATTAGGTGGAAACCATAACGAAATTCGTGGAGATCTGCTCCCATTCCTGCTTCGGAAAGGTAAAAGATTGCAATTCTCTAGCCGGCCTCAGATGCTCAACTCAAGCACACGACAAGACAGACACCCTGAAACGAAACCTGAAACTTCTCTTTACATCCCTGTCCACTCGTAACTATCTCACAAGTCATGCCAAAGCTGGTGGAACTTGAATGCATAGAAGGAGTTGACAGATGTGCATGCTCTAGGATTTCACGTCTCTACCCGATGAAACCAGGTACACAAACGTGTCCCTAACTTAGCACATCATTTTCACAATCAAGGTCTCCGAATCATTACCCAGCCGAATATGCTCAAGTATCTCTGACGTACGAGCCTCGACGGGCAGTGTCTCGCGAAAACGATTTAAGGAGAGTGGTCGGGCGCGGACATGAGCAAGCTGCCCCCTCCGTAGAGACGAACGAAGCTATACTCGACGATCACACAAAAACTGTAAATCTGCAGAAGACCATCACAACAATCCAAAACTGCTGCAGGAAGATGTACATTAAGCTTTAGTGGTTCGTGGAAAATCTGACACGACTCTCAAGCAAGTAGTGCCTCCAAATATCCAACGCAAAACCATAGCGGCCATCTCCAGATCATGAGTGGAATATCCTCCTCGTACTTCCCCCAAGTGTAGGGAAAGCAAAAGCGATATCTCTATAGTGTCACCTCAGTACACCCTCGAGCCCACTCAAGAAACATTACAGTTAAACAACAAGGTCGCCCGAACCAAACACAAGAAAGACTGATGCAATTGTTAACTGAATCTTCAACTGCTGAAAACTCCGTACACATGCCTCAGTCCACAGAAAAGAAACCTCCTTTTGGTCAATTCAGTCGACGGTGCAGCACTACTCTAGCAATCCTGCACGAAACGGTGGCAAAAACCTGCTAAGACCAACCATCTGCGGATCTCCGTCCTGCACACAAGTCTAGGTCTAAGCCGTACGGCCACGATCTCCCTCGGAACCATATGAAACCGTCTCCCGTGACTACAAGACCTAGGAGTCAACACAAAACAAGCCTAAAGAAACATTCTGAGAATTTAGCAAACTGCTGGTGCTCTCCCAGCATCTGCATAACAAATCCTCAAGTGCTACTCCTGTCCCTCAAGACACATTCAGTAGACCAGAGTGTCGTAAATAACACAACAAAAACTGGTCGAGGAACGGCCTGAAGAAATCTGGTTCATCATATCTACGAATGCTGCTAGGGCACCAGGGAATCCAACGACTCACCAAAACACACAAGGCCCGTAGCACGCACAAGGCATTCTTCGGAATGCCGTCACTCCGAATCCGCAATAATGATGACCTGATCCCAAGCACACTTAGAGAAATGTCTCGCATTCTGGAGCTGATCGAAGAAATCGTCACAGCGAGATGAAGGATACCTATCCGCACCGCAAGCCGGTTCAATTGACGATCCGTCGATACACAACCCTAAACTGCCGTCTCCCTCCTCGAAGAACAGAAATCGGAGCTCCCAAAAGCGAAACACTCAGACGCACAAAACTTCCCAAACCAAAACTCTGCAGCTGATCCTTAAGCTCCCTCAGCTTCTCCGGCTCATCAGGAACAACGTCGGAAAAACATCTCGCACGAAAAGAACCCGGTCCAACAATCCCACGGTGGCTCCGGTATCACGAACGAACATCAAGAATCCACGACATCTCCTCAGTAGCCGACTAGCGAAAAGGCTGAATTCAAGCTGTGAGAGGCGGCACAACTATCCACCTGCACAACAAGAACTGACTTGCCGGGGAAAACAAAACCTAACTTGTTTCCACACGGTAGTCCACAGACGCCTAACACATAGCTGACCAGTCCGTGCCCAGGAGAACGTCAAATCCAACATCTCTAGAAGGATCAAAACGACGGACGAAATCTCTATCTCCTATCCGATTGGCACACAACTGAATACGTGTCGCGCAACCAAAGAATCGCTGACAGAAGTTAGCACAACAAGACTAATCTACCCAACCACAGTACAAGCAAGAAACAACAAGTACACCAAGAGAAAATAAAAATAAAATAAAATATAACCCAAGGGTACCTGAAAACTCCACCTTGGACGTCTGCGCGTCCCGATGAGTAGAAGCAAACTCCTGTGTTTGCCCTCTACTCGCAGCTGGATGAACTCCTCTGGTAGCCTGAGCCCTCTGAGCAAATCTTCCACGACCACGGCCTCTCTGGAAACGATCATGACGAGGTGCTAAGGAACAATCCCTGACGAAGTGCTGAAGGCTTCCGCATCGAAAACATCCACGTGCTGACTGCTGACCATCCTGGGGATAAGAGCTGAACGACTGTCCTCGTCCTAAGCCTCTGCTACTCCCGTGGTGGCCACGAAATCTGTCTCGACGACCAAACCTCTGTCTCTGGGCTGGTACGCTGGTACGAGTCCTCCACTGTCCTGGAACTCTCTGAGCCTCTGGAATGTGTGCCTCGTCAACTGGAGCTGCAACCACTGGTGCTATGTAGGTGACGGACTGCTGCAGGCTGATCGTAAGGGACAGCTGAGTAACAGGGGTGACAACCTCCTGTCGTAGCTCCCGAACGACGTCAACTAACGAACTCATCGTCTGGCGGAACTCCTGCATCTCTACCAACAGTCTATCCATGGTATAGATCGTAGGCTGATCCGTCTGCACCTGTGCAACTAGAGTGCCATCCTGGTCAGTGCTCGGCTCACCCGAGCTAACCCTGACCTCGGCCCTCGCTGCATCGCTCTGAGTCCCCATAGTCATCGGCGGCAAGGATATAAATAGATATAAGATGAGATTCGATAAGAATGAGGAAATCGGATCTCAAGGATATGAATCATCAAGGAAGGAATGTCAAGCAAGTTGTACTTAGGTCACTTAATGCAAGGTACCGCGCTGTGGGTATGCTGCAGACATACACACACTACGTTACTCTGCTTAAGCTACCTACCCCATCATACTAGGGTCATCCTACACTCCGAAAGGTAAAACCTAACGCTCTGATACCAACTTTGTCACGACCCAAAAATGGCCCGTGACGGCCCTAATACTACGCAACGCCTAAAGACGCAACGTAGTAAAAGAAAGCCAACCCAGAAATCTAAACCAAGAAAAATACGGAAAAGATAATATAAGTTTTGAAAACAATTGAAATCGCAACCCAAATTCTTTAAAAGTCTCACTTTCTTTCCTTAAAATTTTAGCAACACCCCATTTTTTATAAAGACTAGTCAATATGAGTACAACAGAAGAATAAGGACAGTAGAGAAAAGCTGTATATATAAAGACATCAAATCCACCATAATACATGCTAACGTCCTCACCAAGTCTCTATGTCAATAATACAATAGTAGATGGAGAGAGAGTACAATATACAACGAATATACAATATGAAATACAGGTATCCATCTAACCCACCTAAGCAAAAGGTACTGTGAGCTGATGCGGTATCTGTAGCAAAAGATGGTAGCTGGATAGCTGGATAGGGGAATAGCCTGCCTCGACTACTCTGGGGAAAAACCTGAAACACCTGTGGCACAACGGGGGTGAGTTGCCAACTCGTGAATAGTATAAAACATATGCAGGTAATCGCAGGAATGCACGTACAGCATGAATCTAAGATATGCGATTACAATAGTAATATGTCATGCAATGCTGAAATAAGAAGAGTACACTAGCAGGTACGATCAATAAGTGAAGCAATGATGGCATGATAGTGGTATGCAATGTCAGTGCAATAGAGATATGAGAAAGCAAATATGCAACTATCATAAGGGTACACCACAAGTACTACCAATATATGAATCTGTGCATAAAATAGGTAATGGTGAGGTGTAGGGTGGAATATGTCACTTTCCACGGAAACCTGACGTCGTGGCAGGATCACAATCCACTAAGATACTCCAATCCCAAATCCTCAAACCAGGCCCCATATTGGGCACTCACATCAAATAAGTCTCACATCTCCTCAATGTACAATGTCGAGTATATCCCACATATCTAGTGTGTACAATATCAGTGTATCTCACATATATCACATGTACAACATCAAGTGGATCTCACATATCTCGTATGTACAATATCAGGTAATCTCCTATATCCGAATGTACAAGTCACCAATCACATAGGTATATCCAATGTCCAAATCCCAATGAATCACCTAGTATCCCAAGTCCAATCTCAATATGAATCTAACATCCTAAAGATATATATACATGTACAGAAATAAATATGATGGGGGCAATACACATATATTAGCGTCCCATTCCACTAATATTGGTGTAAGGGTATATATAACAACGGCTAAGTCCCCTGTTATATATACAAAAAGGGGTTAAAGAAATATCATGAAACCGTGTGCCAAGCATCGACACAGAAATCCTCGTATATGGGGCTCCGTCAGTCCGGACAGCCCACGGGGTCCGTCTGCAGTGTCGGCCCTCGGCCTCGACAGTACAGGTCATCCCGTATCCATCTCTCTACTCTGGCCAGTAGCCTCCAGACAACTGCCAGATCCAATAATCACCGGTAGGTACTCGCCCGCCTCCAGGCTCAATCGGCAAACCCATCGATCTTCTTGCCGAGGGGAACCATACCGGGCCCCGCCATGTACTCTCATACGGCAACCACACCTCGTATGGAGTAGGTAATCAGCACCGATAAAACTCATGGGGGACGCTCGAAATATCATATCAAGGAAACCGGGTTGTTACATGTATGCATAATTTCATGAACTCCCGCGGTTCCCAAATCCCGAAAACATCATATGAAATCCAGATAAACAATGCATAAGTACAGGAATAGAAGTATGCGATATATCTGAGTGCGAGCAGGTAAACACAAGTATATAGCTGAACCAGATGTATGCGAAATCATGATAAGGTACAGCTAAGTAACATCAGTGAATGTGAATATGCGACAACAACTGAATATTTATATAACATACAGGTGTAGCAAAGTATAGGTATCTACCTATAGGGACTGATGTCGTATACCCCCCTGGGTATAGTAACGTATGTAGGAAATCCCTCCCGGTATAGGTAAAATACGTAGGAGGTATACCTGTAGCTGTATCGCAAGTGAAAATATACCTATCACTAAAGGTATGATACACTATAGGTATACCGATAAACTAGATGTCAAGTAGGTCAAGTAATGGTAGCTATAAGGGGTAGTGTGTGACATGGCAATTATTGACGGTGTGTGTGTAGCATGCAATCCGTGCTCGTGCAGCATGAACCGTCAATAATGTGTGCAGTGTCCTACGGCTGCTAGTCACAGTATATAGCTATATCTAGGAAATGCAGTAAATACGCAATTCTACAATGACGTAGAAAGTGCGACAGGAAGTTGAATCCTAGCCCAGACGCATAACGCCATGCGGGCGATTCCCCTGTAGATGTTATATCTACTCACCTAAACTCCACGCTGGGTGAATCCTATCATCTGCTCCCCCCGTAGTGGTGTCTGTAGTCCCTGTCTGCAAACCTGCAAATAAGACAAGAAATCACATATAAGCTAAATATCTCGCGAAACGTGATATCGAATCGAAACAAGAAACTCGCGTCGCGAACCAAGCGCGCGTGTGCACGATACGCTGAATCGTGTGTGTACGCGTCTAAAAACCATCGCGACACGCCGCGATACGCTGGATCACAGAACTCACTCACGTATCGCGCGTATCGCGCAAACACAACTAAGCACAAAAGCGATATACAGTCCCAGATTTTCCTACAGGTAAGATATTAGAAAACTAGACATGCCAAAGATCTAGAAAACACAGTAGGGACCCACAGCCAAAAACCCAACACCCAACTCACCTTCCTGGCCGCAAATTGCGGCCAGAATGCAGGAATTGGCGGCCACAGTAGGGAATGGGGGTCTCGTATTCTGGGGGTGTCATCTATCCCTAGTGTACATGCTCCAGTCATCTCTAGTTTTATACTGTAGGCATCGGGTCTATAGCAGATCACAAATATCACAATTCTCACCTCAAAAGTCACAAATTGCACAAATCACAAACTATATGGTATTTTAGTGTAATCTGGGGATTTCTCAGTTGAAGTGGTCTAACTAACACTTAATTAACCTAGGGTAGCTAACCAAATCAACAATTTACCACAATTCCACTTAAACACCATAAACTAGCACTAATCTAGCTAATTAGCACTAATCGACACAAAACCACACACCAATAAGCAACTAGGGATTGGGTTCAGGAAGTATACCCAAAAGACCTCCAAGAAGCAGGTGAAGAAGGGAAAGGAGCTGTTGTTGCTTGCCTCTGCTGCTTCTACTGCTTGCTGTTGCTTCTGTTATTGCTTCTGCTTCTTCTTCTGCTACTGCTTCTACTTCTGCTGCTGCTGCTATTGGAGATGATGATGATGGTGGTGATGTTGTAGTTGATGTTGCTGTGGCTGTTGTTGTTGAGCTCCTGCAAGTGATGAGAGCTCCTGCTGTTGTTGCCTCTGAAGCTGCTGCTGCTATTGTTGTTATTGTTGTTGTGTTGTTGCTGCTGCTGCCAATGATGCTGATGTTGCTGTTGCTGAGGCAGCTGCTGCTTCTGCTGCTCTCTCTCTCTCTAGGTGAGTGTGTGTGTGTGTTTGTGAGAGAGTGAGAGAATGAGTGAAAAGAAGAGAACAAAGAGGTAAATGAGAGAATCAAGCAAAACCCCTCCACTCTCTTTCTCTTCCCTCATTTAATGAGCATGGCATGAGCCATGATGCCCATGCTCACTCTCTCTCTTTCCCAAAGTCAACCATTATAAAAAATTCAAAACTCCATTTTAAAATCCTTTTTAAATTAAAAACTATCATGACTAAAACCCATACTAATAACAACCATAACACTTATACAATACTTAACACTAACTTAAGACAAAAGGTTGGCTAACCATGGTTGCTAATCATGGTTAAACACCAAAAACAAGCCTAATTATCATGCACAAGTGTGTGTGTGCCTAATAAAATTCTAATAAAATACACATTAAATAAGATAAAATATTTAAAACTTCATTTGGTAAACTTTTTATTGAAAACCACATTTTAAAATATAATTAGCTACAAAACACATTCTAAGGTGTTACAAGAACTGGAAGTGATTCCATAACCACAAACGGTTACTGAAAATTTAGTAGAACCTAAAGATTCAACTGGATTCGACAATCCATTAGCCACTCCGTAGATTTGGTAGGTAATCTCAGCCACCTGAATGGTACTTCGGTCTCCTTAAAGACGGTGACAAGGAGGTTTTGATGACCCAAACTTTCCACCACTGTTGTCCTAGACTATGAGATCTGGAAGGTGGATGACTATAATATCGTTCTAAATTAGTTTTAGAAGTGTACGTGTATATGACTCTGCCAGAGGGTTGTTGCAGTCAATGGGAGCAGCGGAAGTGTGGTGGGCAAGTAGCTTAGGTCTATTTATAAACTAAAATAAGTATAGTGGAGATAGATTATCTATTTTTGATGTGACAGTCATAGATTTTGAATTCATCAGAATAACAGATAGACCTGATAAGAAGGTAGTAAGGAGTGATGTCCTGGTATTTGGATGACGTACTCTTGATAGGAAATGATCTTCCTATACTACGATCGGTTATACTGTGGTTATCACAAGATGTTTCTCCACAAAGGATCTGGACAAAATATCATGGATTCTAGTGACTAGATCTATGGTTTTAGATCTAGATTTGGGAAGTATCCCGATTCGGGTACTTTGACACTATTCTAAAATATTTTATAATGGACGCCTCCTGACATGGTGGTGTAGCCGCAAGTGATGGAGTCACCCTCTCTAAAGAGATGTCTCCTAGACTGATGAAGAGAGGGATTTGCATGAATGATATACACTTGCTTAGGCAATTGGGTCAATCATGAAATGTCAAGTACCACACCAGATATTGCTTTTGCACTAGCTGCAATAAGCATATATTAATCCAATCCTGGAGAAACATTGGGAAGCAGTGATGAACATAACATGATGTTATTGGTATATGGTAACGGCAGCCTCCTTCAAGAGGCGGTTATCATTTCAGGCTTCCAAGGTGACCTCGATGATAGACTAGCTGTCAGAATTAATATTTTTCCCTCTTTTGAAAGGCAGTATGTTGGACAGGTGGTCCCTCTTTTCAGTGGAAGATACAGTCTAAGAAGTTTGTTGGATTTGGTGTTCATTTATGAACTTGGTCCCATCAGATATCAAGACAAATTCTAAGATATGTATCGCTCATTTCGGGAGAAGGTCTTTCTCCATGAAGTTGAGATATAGAGAGATAAAGATAGAAACATTGGAGCGGATCCACTTACCGAGGCTATTTCTCGAACGCGATAGTTTTGCAAACATGCTTTATAAGACTGATTAGTAGAGAAGTTGGGAGTTCGATAGCACACGGACTGTGAGTATGCGACACTGCAATAATTAGTCTTAAATGCAAGTGGGAGATTATTGGATATAGTGCCCTTAAGTCAATTATTGTAATTGCTGGCAGGCGATTGTGATGATTGAAGGAGGACCTATACAGGCAAAACAGTCTTATTCGAGATAGTAGTATGTTATCTGGTTTGACTTTATCATCATATGCATGCATTATGTGGTATTACAGATCACTATTACATATTGATAGAGCTCATAGGATTCTTACTTGACTACTAGGATTATGATGGCGATCATATACATGGGAGCTGGGTGGTCTATAAGCACATTCTTAAATGACCCTAGTCGATGGAGTATCGAGACTGGGCATCGATACTCCGGAGTAGACTAGTGTATACTTTTGAAGACCCCTACGAGGGGCGGTAGCCGGTCTCATAAGCCATTGGCGTTAGTTAGTTACCTAAGATAGTATACAGATGCTCATTGGGTTATGATTTACACTGGACGGACTCGCCGGGAACATGATAGATGGTATTATACCTATTGTCAGATAGCAGTTCTCATGTGACATGAGTACAGGTTAGCTTGTCAACCTGAGATCATCATTTGTCTCATGTGAGTTCCCACTGTAGTTTGATTACTACCCTACCACGGCTCAAAGGAGTCGTGCAAACAGGTTTTAGTTGAGTACAGTCCTGAGCCACATGGAAGCAGTGAGCAGATCGTCGGGGATTCGTCATTCCCGGTATTGGGGGTAGATGTCGCGCTGTGTATGGGTGGCCATCACCAGATATCCTTATCCAAGGTGGACGAGAATTACTGATTTGGATCAGTAGTTTTTCAGTGGGTGATGGGCTTCATACCGACACGAAATATCGCGTTATTAGGGGTCTGACTTTATCCACCCTTCTAGACCCGATATGCGATACTCTTAGTGCAACAGACCAGACTGCACGGAGATTGTCACAGACAGGCTCAGTAGAGGTACGGATGAGTTTGCTCGTCGACCTTCCTTTCGCTCAATACCTGGATAGCCGTTACTTATAGCTAGTGCCGCTGACGTGCTTGTAGTTAAACCCAATACCAGCATATTGATGAATCTTTAGAGTCCCACACAGAGGGTTTTCCCGGTTCAGGCGATATGATGTAGATGATGTATATTGGTACATACAGGTGTCCGATTAAATATGTGTACATGGCTACACGGACTTTAATCGGACGGTTGATAATACTAGCGGTTTAGGATTAAGCCGGATTATTAAATCAAGTTTTGATTTAATAATATATATATATATATATTATATATATTATATATATATATATATGTATTCTAGTCTTATTGTTCACTATTCATTTTCTCTCTTGGCTATTCGTATTTTTATTTGAATACGCGTATATGTATTTCGATACGTATAACGGGCTGTATTCCGTATTTATACGGAATATCTTCTAGAAGATGGACACCTCATTATATGATTTTCTTTTTAGAAAATCAATTGCAAATAAAGTGGAGGGTGAGGTGGCAAGAGCATGGTTGGAAGTATGTAAAGAAGAATGGGCTTTAATTGTCTATATGGAAAATGTTATGCTTGATTTTTGTATGGTTCAAAAATGATGAAGCCATTCTATTCTACATACTACTCTTCATTTTATCATTCTTGATTGCTCTTCTATACTTGCTCATGGCTACTTCTTCACCTTCTCCTCCTTCTTCTTTAGTTGCTTACTTGAGCTTTGGAAATAAGAGAAAAAGATAGTGGAAAATTCATACATCCCCACTCTCCACTCCTAACGAGCTTGGAGCGTCGGTTGCTTCGCTAGGCGAAACTGGTGCTTGGATCGTTTCCTTTAGGTGGATCATCTTCGGTGAAGGAAGACCAGCTTGCAAGCGCGATCCGGAGCATTTGAAGAAAGTTTGAGGATGTGGTGCAGCGAGCCCCCGGCGATTGAGTTTAGCTCACTAGATTTTTGTTAGCAAACTCTAGCACTTTAGTTCGATTCATGGTTTTACAATTTTAGCAAAGTAGAAATTTTTGAAATCCATGTTGACATCTTCTAAAATTAGTTTGCTAGTGTGCCTAAGTTCCCAGCACATATAAGATAAGAAAAATCAACTTGCTCCCACTAACCCTCAGGTATATGCAATGATCAATGATATTTTCAACAAAACCAAACATAGTAATCGCACGATCAAATTTTAAGTACTACTGAAGAAAAGCCTTCTTTAATTCATAAATGGATTTCTTCACTTGACCAACCAAATTCTCTATTCCCTTCTCCACAAATCTCTCAGGCTGTACCATGTAAACGCTCTCATCGAGATCACCATTTATGAATGTTGTTTTGATGTCCATTTGGTGTAGCTATAAATCAAAATAAAATACTAAGGCCATGATCACTCTAAAGGAATATTTAGATGAAACTGGAGAGAATGTTTCATTGAAATAAATACCTTTCCTTTGAGTGAAGTCTTTGGCTACAAGCCGCGCTTTATGACGTTCAACATTCCCTTTGGAGTCTTTCTTGGTTTTGAACACCCACTTATATCCTATGGGCTTCACACCATCAAAAACTTGAATTAATTCCCAAACATTATTCTCATGCATGGATTTTAATTCTTCCATCATAGCCTCTAGCCATTTTGATGACAGATCACAACTAAGTGCTTCTTTGTAGCTTACAAGATCATTTTGAGAACCAAGGTCGTAATCACACTCTTGTAGATACACAACGTAATCATTAGATAAATCCGGTTTTTGAACCCTTTGAGATCTTCTTAGAGATTGCTCTTGGACCGGTTCTGCTGGATGTTCAAGTGGTTTTAGATTATGATCTTGTAGTTCTTGAACTTCATTATTCTCTTCTATGTAATGATCTTGTGCAATCTCAGTTGTCCTAATAAGGTTCTCTTCTTCAAAATCGATATTACGATTTTCTTTATCTCTATTATTTTCAATATTTTCCATGAACTTAGCTCGACCAGTTTCTAGAATTTTAGTGTTTTGATTTAGGGCAATAGAATTTGTAACCTTTTGATCTTTTCGGGAATCCTATAAAATAGCAACTTACGGTCTTAGGGTCCATTTTTTATTCATGTAGATTGTAAATCCTAGTTTGAGCCGGACATCCCCACACATGAAGGTATCTTATATTATGTTTTCTCCCAGTCTATAACTGGAAAGGAGTTTTGGGTACTGCTTTAGTAGGAACCTTACTCAAAATGTGAGCTTCCATTTTTAAAGCATCTTCCTATAATGACTTTAGCAAGTTGAAGTTGCTCATCATATTCCTTATCATATCTTTAAGAGTGCGATTATGCCTCTCTACAACACTATTTTGCTCTGGTGTACCTGACATGGTGTATTGTGCGACTATTCCACATTCTTCAAGGTATTTGATAAATGGTCTATTATGCTGGTCTAATTCATCATACCTTCCGTAGTATTCACCACCACGGTCAGATCTAACAATTTTATCCTTTTATCCAATTGATTTTCTACTTTGGACTTATAAATTTTGAAAACATTAAGAACACTAGATTTTTCATGGATGAGAAAAATATAACTATACCGAGAGTAGTCATCTATAAACGTAACAAAGTAATATTGTCCATTGAAAGACGGAGTAGGAAAATGACCACAAATGCCGGTATGGATAATTTCTAATAGTTGATGACTTCGATTTGCATTTTTCTTTCTGCACTTTGTCATTTTTCCTTTTGTACAATCAAAGCAGGTATTGGAGTCATCAAAAATTTGTTATTCAAGAATTTCATCTTTAATTAGTCGTTGAATTCTTTTTTTAGATAAGTGGCCCAAACTTTTATGCCATAGCACATATGGTTTTTCATTTAATTATGCATGTTTGGTACCAACACAATTTTCAACATTAAATGTTAAACCAGAATTAGCAACATTTAACCTGTATAATCCATTAACCATATATCCATTCCCAAACACAGAAGTGTTATAGATCAAATCAAAACCACTGCTAATGAAATTAAAACAGTAACCAAAACAAGAAAGTCTTGATACAGAAATCAAATTCCTTCTCATGGAAGGGACATAAACAATGTCACGCTCTGTACTGTGTAAGATACCCAAAGAACTCCAGGGGGTATCTTTCCTATTACGCAGAGAAACAAAAGGTTTTTGTTCCTCGTCATGCCCACTTTTTAGAAAATCAATTTTTTGTAAAAGGAAATAGTGAGAGAGCAATAGAACTGGAAGAAATTCCAGAACCACAAACTATTACTGAAAATATGGTAGAACCAGAGGTTTCAAAAGAACCGGACATCCCTACGCCAATCCGCAGGACTAGTAGGCAGTCTCATCCGCCCGAGAGATACTGCGGTTTTCTCGTTGACGGGGATCGAGAGGATTGCATCATTGACAATGATGAGCCAACTAGCTTCCAGTAAGCCATTCAGGACGGCGACTCGGTAAAATGGCTGGATGCAATACGGACCGAAATGGAGTCGATGTACACCAACAAAGTATACACTTTGAACATTGATCCAGAAAGGGTAAAACCCATAGGATGCAAATGGATCTTCAGAAAGAAGATTGGTATAGATGGATAGGTTGAAACCTATAAGGCTAGACTTGTTGCAAAAGGTTTTTTGTCAAAGACCTGGTTTGGAATATGATGAAACTTTTTCTCCAGTGACTATGCTCAAATCCATTCAGATCCTTCTTGCCATTGCTGCCTTTCAAGATTTTGAGATCCGGCAGATGGAAGTAGAGATGGCTTTTCTAAATGGTAATTTGGAAGAGTGCGTCTATATAGACCATCCAGAGGGTTTCAATCAGAATGGGAGCAGCGGGACAGTGTGCAACTTGCTTAAGTCCATTTATGGACTAAAGCAGGCATCGCGGAGTTGGAACATCTGTTTTTATTGAGACAGTCAAAGAATTCGATTTTATCAAAAATCCAGATGAACCATGCATTTGTAGTAAGATTGTAGCAAGAACTGTGGAATTCCTCGTTGAGTACGTGGATGACATTCTCTTGATAGGAAATGAAATTCCTATGCTACAATCAGTCAAAAGATTCTTAACACAGAGGTTCTCCATGAAAGACCTGGGTGATACCAACTACATTCTGGGGATCCAGATCTATCGTGATAGATCAAAGAGGATGGTGGGACTTTCATAGTCAAGGTACAAAAACACCATACTGAAAATATTTAGTATGAACGATTCTAAGCGCGGTAGTCTACCGGCTTATCACGGAATCACCCTCTCCAAAGAGATGTCTTCCAAGACTGATTTGGAAAGGGCTCGCACGTCGATTATACCCTACGCTTCTGCGGTAGGCTCTATAATGTATGCGATGTTATGTACCAAACTAGATGTAGCTTACACACTGAGCATGGTAAGCCGGTATCAGTCAAATCCAGGAGAGAAGCACTGGGAAGCAGTAAAGAACATTCTCAAGTACCTGAGAAGGACTAAGGAGATGTTCTTAGTCTATGGCGGAAAAGGACCTCCAGATTGAGGTCTTTTGCTAACTCCAGCTTCCAGAATGATAAGAATGACTCCAAGTCCATATTGGGTTATGGCTTTACCCTCAGTGGAGAGGCGGTCTATTGGAAGAGCTCCAATTAGGACACCGCTGCAAACTCAACAATGGAAACGGAGTAGTTCGCTTCATGAGACGCTGCAAAAGAGGCAGTCTGGATATGGAAGTTCTTAACTGAACTTCAGGCGGTTCCTTCCATTTGTTGGTCCAATACTTTAGTATTGTGACAACATACGGCGCTATAACTTTAGGGAACGAACCCAGGTCCCATCAGAGATCCAGACATATCTTGAGGCGGTACCACCTGGTCAGGGAGATCGTTGATCCCCAGGAAATCGAGGTGAGGAGAGTAGATACGGAGAACAACACTGCAAATCCACTCACAAAGGCTATCCCCCAGATAGTGTTCGAGAGGCTATTCGAGATCTTCGGTCTATGCCAGTATATGACCTTAGTGCAAGTAGGAGATTGTTAGTGATATATGCCCTATAGGCCATTATTGTATCATATTGGATTATATATTTCTTAATGGGAGCTTGGGATATACACGGATATAGTAACAGCCTTGCTCGAAATGGTAGTATGCTACCCGGTTTGTTTCCACCTCAATATGTGCATGTATTTTCTTAGTATATCGTTTATACATATTGGTAAAGCCCTTAGGATCTTTGCTTGATTACCAGCATTGTGATGGCAGTCGCATTAGTGGGGGCTGGGTAGTCTATAAGCACATCCTATACAGGTCCTTAGTCGTAGGATTATCGAGACGGGGCATCGATACTCCACAGTAGACTAGTGTATACGCTTCTCATCCCAGCAGGGGAGATGGTTTGTCCCATAGCCATCAGTACGTCGTGCTGGAGATAGTATGCAGGTGCTCATTAGGTTATGAATACACTGGACAGGACTCGTCGGGAACTGTTGGTGGGTATTATACCTATCGTCGGGTAGCAGTTCCCAGGTGACATGAGTACAGCTTAGTCCGTCGACTTGACACTGCTACTTCGCCTCGAGTGTGTTCCCACTGTACTTTGATTACTACCCTACCACAGCTCAAAGGAGTCGTGCAAATAGGTAGTAGTTGGGTGCAGTCCCGAAGTACTTGGAGGCAATGGCGTTTAGATAGGATTCGTCTCTCCCGGTATTGGGGGTTGATATCGCGCTGTGTTCGGAAGGCCATTACACAAAGTTCTTGGCCAAGGCAAGCGAGATTAACTGGTAGGTACTCCAGTAGTTTCTCAGGGTGTTTTGGGCTACTCTCCGACACGACTTATTGCGCTATTAGGGGTCTGATAATTACCTCCCCTATAGGCTCGATATGCGATACTCTTAGTGTAAGTCCATGCTACCTCTCCCGGTACTTTCGGGCATGCGGAATTTGGTGAAAAACAATTTTCTAGAGGCGGTAACATGGACTCAAAACCGGATCTTTGTTAAACATCTAACTAACAACCTAACTAGGAGTTATTAACTACTCGGTTAGGGGTTATACCTTTCTTTCTTGAACTCCTTCGTCTTCATCTCTTGATGGTGTACGGATTGGCTTCACCCCGTCGTCTCCTTGCGCCGAAGATCGATCCATCCGAAAGCTTAAACCTTTGGCTTCTTCTTCGAACTTTGAAGAAACTAGTTCACTTGGTTTGCTAAACCTTGTGAACTAGAGTGAGTAGAGGAGAGTTTGATGGGATTTTCTCTATGGTTCTTGCTTCTCAACACATGAGACAAGTGAACCATAGACAAGAGAGAGAGCAAGAGGAAGAGGGTGAGAGCAAGAGAATGAGAGAGCTCAAAACCAAGAGAGAGAAAGACAATGAATGAATGAGCCTCTATTTTCTCTTTCTCCCTCTCATAATCCAAAAGCATCATTAGCCATAATGTCAATCAAGTATTATGTGATGGTTCATATCATGTCAAAGGCAATATCATTTTCATGCACTCATTATGCAAACCACAACAAGCAAGCAAAAGTCTTTGCATGAAAATGACAACCATTGTGATGATGATGGTCAACCAGTCCAACCTAGTCAACCGGTCAACAAAGTCAACAAGTCAACAAAGTCAACCCCTCAACAACCATGTCACTATAATACTTAATTAATATTATTGCTAAATATATATCATATTCTTATTAGGGTTGAGCAAAAAGTCAACAGTCAACAGTCAACAATCAACAACCCTAATGAGAATCCTCTGCCTCTGTCTCTCTGTCAACTGTGCATACACACCCGCATCCGCGTTCCGAGGAACACGAATACATACTGGATAAAACCAATCCCAAAACGTACACTAGGATCTGGCTTAAACCAAAGCCCGCTAGTGTTAACTGTCCGGACACTGTACGTGCACAAGTGCACGGATGTGACCGAACCCTGTCGCAAAACAATGCGACCTGTCGCAAAACCATGCGACCTCTACTCTTTTGCCTAAAGGCGAATAGATTTCTGTGTGGGACTCTAAAGACTCGACACTACGCTGGCAGTGGGTTTAACCACAGACCGCAAGCGACACTAGCTGTGCGTAACGGTCCCCAGGTAGATGCCGACAAGAAGACTGACGAGGTGAAACCCATCTGAACTCCTACTGAGTCTGACTGTGACAATCTCCGTACAGTCCGGTCTGTTCGTCTGATACATCGCATGGCGGGCCTAGGGGGGCGGTAAACGTCAGTCCCCTAAAAGCGGTACAAGTCGTGTCGGAGTGAAGCCCAAAACACCCTGAGATAACACTGGATGCGTACCAGTATATCTCGCTTGCCTTGGCCAGGGACTACTCGTGTAATGGCTCTCCTAGACACAGCGCGATGTCAACCCCCAATACCGGGAGAGAAGAATCATGTCTAACCGTCACTGCCTCCAAGTGCTTCGGGACTGCACCCAACTACTACCTGTTTGCACGACTCCTTTGAGCCGTGGTAGGGTAGTAATCAAAGTACAGTGGGAACACACTCGAGGCGAAGTGACAGTGTCAAGTCGGCGGACTAAGCTGTACTCATGTCACCTGGGAACTGATAACTGACGATAGGTATAATACCAACCAGTCAGTTCCCGACGAGTCCTGTCCAGTGTACTCGTAACCTAACGAGCACCGGCAAACTATCTCAAGTACGACGTACTGACGGCTGTGGGACAGACCGTCTCCCTCTCTGGGATGAGAAGCGCATACGCTAGTCTACTCCGGAGTATCGATGCCCTGTCTCGATAGTCCTGCGACTAGAGACCTGCATAAGGATGTGCTTATAGATTACCCAGCCCACACTAATGTGACTGCCATCACAACGCTGGTAATCAAGCAAAGATCCTAAGGGCTCCACTAATGTGTATAGGTGATATACTAAAATAAACACATGTACACATTGAAGTAGAAACAAACCAAGTAGCATACTACTATTTTGAGCAAGATTGTTTACACAACTGTGAATAACCCAAGCTTCCATTAAGTAATATACAAACTAGTATGATACAGTAATGGCCTCTAGGGCATATACACTAACAATCTCCCACTTGCACTAAGGCCATGTACTGGCGTATCGAAGACCTATCATCTCGATCAGCCGCTCGAACTGAGTCTGGGGTAGGGCCTTCGTGAGTGGATCTGCAGTGTTATCTTCTGAATTTACTCTCTTTACCTCAATCGCCAAGTGATCAATGATCTCCCTGATCAGGTGGAACCGCCTCAAAATGTGCCTGGACTTCTGATGGGACCTGGGTTCCTTCGCGAAAGCTATAGCGCCGTTGTTGTCACAATACAGCGGTATTGGATCAACACTGGTAGGAACCACCTGAAGTTCCGTGAGGAACTTCTTCATCTAGACAGCTTCCTTTGCGGCATCGCAAGCAGCTATGTACTCCGCTTCCATGGTTGAGTCAGCAACGGTTTCCTGCTTGGAACTCTTCCAGCAAACCGCCCCTCCATTTAGGGTAAAGACATAACCCGACATGGACTTGGAGTCATCCTTGTCACTCTGGAAGCTGGAGTCAGTAAAGGCCTCAATCTGGAGGTCTTTTCCGCCATACACCAAGAACATCTCCTTAGTCCTTCTCAGGTACTTGAGAATGTTCTTTACTGCTATCCAGTGTTTCTCCCCTGGGTTCGACTGATACCGACTTACAACGCTCAATGCGTATGCTACATCTGGTCTGGTACATAACATCGCATACATAATAGAGCCTACCGCAGATGCGTAGGGTATTGATGACATGCGAGCCCTTTCCAAATCAGTCTTGGGAGACATCTCTTTGGAGAGGGTGATTCCGTGACAAGCCGGTAGATTACCGCGCTTGGAATCTTCCATACTGAATCGTTTCAGTATGGTGTCGATGTACCTTGACTGTGAAAGTCCCAACATCCTCTTAGATCTATCACGATAGATCTGGATCCCCAGAATGTAGTTGGCATCGCCCAGGTCCTTCATGGAGAACCTCTGCGACAAGAATCCTTTGACTGACTGTAGCATAGGAATATCATTTCCTATTAGGAGAATGTCATCGACGTACAAGACGAGGAATACCACATTTCTCCCTACAATCTTACTGTAAATGCATGGTTCATCTGGGTTTTTGACAAAGTCGAATTCTTTGACAGTATCATCAAAGCAGATGTTCCAACTCCGTGAAGCCTGCTTAAGTCCATAGATGGACTTGAGCAACTTGCACACTTTACCGCTGCTCCCACTCTGAATGAATCCCTCTGGCTGATCCATATAGACGCACTCTTCCAAATTTCCATTTAGGAAAGCCGTCTTTACGTCCATCTGCCAGATCTCATAATCGTGGAAGGCAGCAATGGCAAGAAGGATCCGAATGGATTTAAGCATGGCTACCGGAGAAAATGTCTCGTCATAGTCCAAACCAAGTCTTTGACAAAAACCCTTTGCAACGAGCCTAGCTTTATAGGTTTCAACCTGCCCATCTATACCAATCTTCTTTCTGAAGATCCATTTGCAGCCTACGGGTTTTACCCCTTCTGGAGCAAAGTCCAAAGTCCAAACTTTGTTGGTGTACATGGACTCCATCTCGGTCCGCATTGCATCCAGCCATTTTACCGAGTCACCGCTCTGAATGGCTTGCTGGAAGCTAGTAGGCTCATCATAATTAACTGTGCAATCCTCTCTATCCCCGTCTATGAGAAAACAGAAGTATCTCTCGGTCGGATGAGACTGCCTACTACTTCTGCGGAGCGGCGTAGGAATGTCCGGTTCTCCTGAAACGTCTGGTTCATCCAAGCTTTCAGTAACAGCCTGTGGTTCTGGAATTTCTTCCAGTTCTATTGCGCCCCCACTTATCTGATTTTCCAAAAATTCAGTTTCCAAGAAGTGGGCATGCGGAGAAACAAAAACATTTTGTTCTTCTGCGGAATAGAAAAGATACCCCCTGGAGTTCTTTGGGTATCCCACAAACTTACACAGTACTGTGCGTGCCTCGAGCTTGTCCGCATGCTGCTTTTTTACAAAAGATGGACATCCCCATACCTTAAGATACTTAAGACAGGGTTTCTTCCCACTCCACATCTGATATGGGGTGGTAGGCACAGTCTTGGTTGGAGCCTTGTTCAAGAGATATGCAGCTGCTTCTAGTGCATAACCCCAGAAAGATCGCGGTAACTCAGCCTTACTCATCATGGAACGAACCATATCCAATAGGGTCCGATTCCGCCTTTCCGATACATCGTTGTGTTGTGGTGTGTATGGAGGAGTAAGTTGAGAGAGAATTCCATTCTCTTTTAAGTAGCCCAGAAACTCGGCACTCAAGTATTCTCCACCTCGATCCGATCTTAGAATCTTGATACTTTTGCCGGTTTGTTTTTCAACTTCATTCTTGTATTCTCGAAATTTCCCGAAGGCCTCAGATTCATGCTTCATTAAGAAGACATGTCCATACCTAGAGAAATCATCTGTGAAAGTAATGAAGTATGAATAACCACTTCGCGCATGTGTAGACATTAGACCACACACATCACTGTGTATAAGTCACAAGAGCTCGCTCGCTCTTTCTCCGCGTCCAGTGAACGGGGTCTTTGTCATCTTACCCATGAGACAAGATTCACAAGTGGAATAAGACTGATACTCGAACGGATTCAAGTACCCTTCTTTATGTAACTTAGTTAATCGTGTCTCATTAATGTGACCCAGTCTACAATGCCATAAGAAAGCCTGATTTGTTTCCGGAGACTTTCTTTTAAGTGTGTTCTGGACACTGAAAATCTGAGCTTGATTTAACACGTATATTCCGTTCTGTAATGTACCTGACCCAATCAGAACTTGATTTAGGTGGATGTGTACTACATCGCTTACAAAAGTAAATTCATATCCTTCCTTAGAAAGTAAGGATACAGATATGATATTACAAGTCGCATCTGGTATATACAAACAGTTACGCAAAATCAATATCTGCCCAGTTGTCAGTCCAAGATGATATTCCCCTACGGATTCCGCATCCATGCTCATTCCATTAGCAACCCTGAGAGTCATATCACCTTTCCTGATAACCCTACGGTTTCTCAGAGCCTGTAATGAATTACAGATATGAGATCCTGATCCGGTATCCAATACCCAGGAAGTAGGGTTAACTGACATACAGTTCTCAATTACAAACACACTCGAAGCCGAAGCCACAACATGCTTCGAATTCTGGCTACTGGCTTTGCAAGCCCTGTAATCCTTCTGCCAATGTTCATTCCCGTTACAATAGGAACGTCCCTCTTTAACCATATCCAGTCCCGAAACTTTTGCCCTTCCTTTTCCTTCTTCTTCCCTGGTTTCCTTCAGGGTATAAGCAGAGGGCAGGGACTGTAGAATTAAGTCAGTACTTGACCCATTCTCCAACGTGGTCTCCAGGTCCGTGAGCTCAAAATAGCTGGTCTCTGTAAGGACGTTGCCCCCTACAGATGACCCGACAGCCAACCTCGCTTGAAGCAATTCGTTCGAGGTCTCATATCTTGCGATACGAGATTGCTCTCCATATAAAACTTTGTTATGGAGGATGATAGAAACTGAGTCCATCTTCTCGTGCTGCCTCTGGTTTGCACCATCAACTGAGGCTAACACGAAGCACTTGGCTTTCGCACAATCCTTTTCCGATGTCCTGCGGATGTAAACATCCGTGACAGGGGAAACTGGACCTGAGATGGCAGGGGTTTGATTAGTTAAGAGGTGTCCCAGCTTGTCATGGGTAATGGACATCTGGACAGACCTTTGCCAGTCATAACAGTCAGGTTCAGTCATCTTATTATCTAGATGTAACCTAGGTGTGGTCACAGGGTCGCTGCAATTAAGAGAGAGAGAAGAATACACTCAGCATGATGCTCTTGCAAGTTTAGATTGGTTTTTAATTTGTCTAAACAGGATGGCTCCCACTGTCTCTCGAATCCCTCCTCAAACCAAAAAGGAAGAATTAGTCAGGATCAATCTCACCGTACAATTCTTGCTTAACCGTTCAGCCAGGCTGGTGTTGGTACTTCGAGGGAGGTTTTCCAACGCTTTCGCGAAGTTCCTTAATTTAAGAACCTCTTTTCCCTGGGGGCGTAGCCCTGCTAACACCTTTCTAGACACCTACTTGGTTTATAGCATTGATCGTTAAGTGAGAAATTTCCCGAGGAGTAGCATATACTCACAGTAGGATCGGGATCCAAATATCATCGCGTGACGAAACTGAAGGAATCCTACCAGAATCATCACACTCCAAATGGTATGCAGTGCTAGCAAGTTTCAGTTCTTTTGAAACTCCCGATGTGGAATTTTGCCCCCATGCTCTTATGACCTTGACGAAGGTCAACAAATCATAAGTCATATATCAAGTTCTACCCGTCATTATCCAGGTTAATTTGAACCCACCCGTATATACCCTTGACGAAGGTCAACATGGTAATACGACTGTCCCAAACCAACGCATCTATCTATGCTACATATGAACACCCAACAGCTACCAATCACTATGCCTTGACGAAGGTCAACAAACATAGCTTGAATACTATTGAATATTCATACGAAACGATGGAGGGCTACGAATGGTTTTGGCGAAACCCTGAACGTAGTGAACTTGATATAATCGAAGGAACGAAATAGCTTTTAAAAGGAGTGGCTCAAGCTCCGCATTTAAAAGTTAGTTTTGAAAAGAACCGAGTGGTTTTTCGAAAGTGTTCCAACGACTTTTACTTGGTTTATTTTCTTGCATTAGTTCTTTTAATGCGTGTTATTCTTGCATTAGTTCTTTTAATGCGTCCCATCATTTAATCCTACCATTGCAGAAAACAACCAAAATATGACGTACGCTTATGCCATTCGCATTCGCCACGGGGCCCCGTCATTACCCGTTAGGTTACTTAACTAACGACAGAGCGGGGGCTGGGCTAGCGCGGCTGTAAAACATAAGCAACGCCTAAATAATATCATATTGCAATGATAGCCATTTCAGATCACAGATGAACACATTGGATATACTAGGAACCCGCAATTCGTACGAGCCTGTAACGAAGAGCAGATTACACAGTCGCGGTGAATAGCCAATACCCCACCCAAGACCCCTACGGATGCGGCAAACTACCCGCCAAGTACCCGAAGCGAAGCAACCTCCCTCAACCCCGTGAGTAGGCCACTCGGTACTTCGGGATACCCGGTAGTTTGTGCACCCCCTCCATGGGTCTATCCTAGGAGCAAAAACAGTAAAAAGAAATTATACAATGACGGCTACAACCCCGACCCGGTTGTGCGGCCATACAAATAATTATTACATCAATTTACAAATTTACATGAATTGAAAGAAAAGAAAACTCTCGTCTCACAAGCCCCGGCTATTCACCCGCGACAATCCAATGAATTCATATACACATTCCAATAACATTACAGATCACAGATTTGTATAACTCCCACTAATCGACATATAGCGATTAGCAGACGTTCAATACAAATATCACATCACAGAAATAAACCCGTCAGCTTAAGTCATAAGAAACTCGATCAAAATACGGGGTTTAAAGCCCCAAGAACAAAATTTTCTTTCTGGAAAATCTGGGCTGAAAAAACATATACCAAAATTCCCAAAATACCCCACATAACAAACTGCAACCAAAATTTCCCACGACCGAGTCAACTCGGCCGCGGAACCGCGGCGCTTTGATCGGATCAGTGGATGAAATTTTTGCAGTTTGCTATAAAAACCCTGAGCCGAATTTTAAACGATGATTTATCATTTTTGGAACAGAGGAAAAATTCGACAGCAAGCATGAATTCCGGGTTCATTTAGGTACTTTTTCTCCGATCGAATTTCTAGTTACTATGCTAACATGTTAGGTAGTGTTTAACTAGGCTCTGATACAACTGTAAGTCCATGCTACCTCTCCCGGTACTTTCGGGCATGCGGAATTTGGTGAAAAACAATTTTCTAGAAGCGGTAACATGGACTCAAAACCGGATCTTTGTTAAACATCTAACTAACAACCTAACTAGGAGTTGTTAACTACTCGGTTAGGGGGTTATACCTTTCTTTCTTGAACTCCTTCGTCTTCATCTCTTGATGGTGTACGGATTGGCTTCACCCCGTCTTCTCCTTGCGCCGAAGATCGATCCACCCGAAAGCTTGTACCTTTGGCTTCTTCTTCGAACTTTGAAGAAACTAGTTCACTTGGTTTGCTAAACCTTGTGAACTAGAGTGAGTAGAGGAGAGTGTGATGGGATTTTCTCTATGGTTCTTGCTTCTCAACACATGAGACAAGTGAACCATAGACAAGAGAGAGAGCAAGAGGAAGAGGGTGAGAGCAAGAGAATGAGAGAGCTCAAAACCAAGAGAGAGAAAGACAATGAAAGAATGAGCCTCTATTTTCTCTTTCTCCCTCTCATAATCCAAAAGCATCATTAGCCATAATGTTAATCAAGTATTATGTGATGGTTCATATCATGTCAAAGGCAATATCATTTTCATGCACTCATTATGCAAACCACAACAAGCAAGCAAAAGTCTTTGCATGAAAATGACAACCATTGTGATGATGATGGTCAACTAGTCCAACCTAGTCAACCGGTCAACAAAGTCAACAAGTCAACAAAGTCAACCCCTCAACAACCATGTCACTATAATACTTAATTAATATTATTGCTAAATATATATCATATTCTCATTAGGGTTGAGCAAAAAGTCAATGGTCAACAGTCAACAATCAACAACCCTAATGAGAATCCTCTGCCTCTGTCTCTCTGTCAACTGTGCATACACACCCGCATCCACGTTCCGAGGAACATGAATACATACTGGATAAAACTAATCCCAAAACGTACACTAGGATCAGGCTTAAACCAAAGCCCGCTAGTGTTAACTGTCCGGACACTGTACGTGCACAAGTGCACGGATGTGACCGAACCCTGTCGCAAAACCATGCGACCTGTCGCAAAACCATGCGACCTCTACTCTTTTGCCTAAAGGCGAATAGCTTTCTGTGTGGGACTCTAAAGACTCAACACTACGCTGGCAGTGGGTTTAACCACAGACCGCAAGCGACACTAGCTGTGGGTAACGGTCCCCAGGTAGATGCCGACAAGAAGACTGACGAGGTGAAACCCATCTGAACTCCTACTGAGTCTGACTGTGACAATCTCCGTACAGTCCGGTCTGTTCGTCTGATACATCGCATGGCGGGCCTAGGGGGCGGTAAACGTCAGTCCCCTAATAGCGGTACAAGTCGTGTCGGAGTGAAGCCCAAAACACCCTGAGATAACACTGGATGCGTACCAGTATATCTCGCTTGCCCTGGCCAGGGACTACTCGTGTAATGGCTCTCTCAGACACAGCGCAATGTCAACCCCCAATACCGGGAGAGACGAATCCTGTCTAACCGTCACTGCATCCAAGTGCTTCGGGACTGCACCCAACTACTACCTGTTTGCACGACTCCTTTGAGCCGTGGTAGGGTAGTAATCAAAGTACAGTGGGAACACACTCGAGGCGAAGTGACAGTGTCAAGTCGGTGGACTAAGCTGTACTCATGTTACCTGGGAACTGATAACTGACGATAGGTATAATACCAACCAGTCAGTTCCCGACGAGTCCTGTCCAGTGTACTCGTAACCTAACGAGCACCCACATACTATCTCAAGTACGACGTACTGACGACTGTGGGACAGACCGTCTCCCTCTCCGGGATGAGAAGCACATACGCTAGTCTACTCCGGAGTATCGATGCCCTGTCTCGATAGTCCTGCGACTAGGGACCTGCATAAGGATGTGCTTATAGATTACCCAGCCCCCACTAGTGCGACTGCCATCACAACGCTGGTAATCAAGCAAAGATCCTAAGGGCTCCACTAATGTGTATAGGTGATATACTAAAATAAACACATGTACACATTGAAGTAGAAACAAACCAAGTAGCATACTACTATTTTGAGCAAGATTGTTTACACAACTGTTAATATCCCAAGCTTCCATTAAGTAATATACAAACTAGTATGATACAGTAATGGCCTCTAGGGCATATACACTAACAATCTCCCACTTGCACTAAGGCCATGTACTGGCGTATCGAAGACCAATCATCTCGATCAGCCGCTCGAACTGAGTCTGGGGTAGGGCCTTCGTGAGTGGATCTGCAGTGTTATCTTCTGAATTTACTCTCTTTACATCAATCTCCCGGCGATTAATGATCTCCCTGATCAGGTGGAACCGCCTCAAAATGTGCCTGGACTTCTGATGGGACCTGGGTTCCTTCGCTAAAGCTATAGCGCCGTTGTTGTCACAATACAGCGGTATTGGATCAACACTGGTAGGAACGACCTGAAGTTCCGTGAGGAACTTCTTCATCCAGACAGCTTCCTTTACGGCATCGCATGCAGCTATGTACTCCGCTTCCATGGTTGAGTCAGCAACGGTTTCCTGCTTGGAACTCTTCCAGCAAACCGCCCCTCTATTGAGGGTAAAGACATAACCCGACATGGACTTGGAGTCATCCTTGTCACTCTGGAAGCTGGAGTCAGTAAAGGCCTCAATCTGGAGGTCTTTTCCGCCATACACCAAGAACATCTCCTTAGTCCTTCTCAGGTACTTGAGAATGTTCTTTACTGCTATCCAGTGTTTCTCCCCTGGGTTCGACTGATACCGGCTTACAACGCTCAATGCGTATGCTACATCTGGTTTGGTACATAACATCGCATACATAATAGAGCCTACCGCAGATGCGTAGGGTATTGATGACATGCGAGCCCTTTCCAAATCAGTCTTGGGAGACATCTTTTTGGAGAGGGTGATTCCGTGACAAGCCGGTAGATTACCGCGCTTGGAATCTTCCATACTGAATCGTTTCAGTATGGTGTCGATGTACCTTGACTGTGAAAGTCCCGACATCCTCTTAGATCTATCACGTTAGATCTGGATCCCCAGAATGTAGTTGGCATCGCCCAGGTCATTCATGGAGAACCTCTGCGAAAAGAATCCTTTGACTGACTGTAGCATAGGAATATCATTTCCTATTAGGAGAATGCCATCGACGTACAAGACGAGGAATACCACATTTCTCCCTACAATCTTACTGTAAATGCATGGTTCATCTGGGTTTTTGACAAAGTCGAATTCTTTGACAGTATCATCAAAGCAGATGTTCCAACTCCGCGATGCCTGCTTAAGTCCATTGATGGACTTGAGCAACTTGCACACTTTACCGCTGGTCCCACTCTGAATGAATCCCTCTAGCTGATCCATATAGACGCACTCTTCCAAATTTCCATTTAGGAAAGCCGTCTTTACGTCCATCTGCCAGATCTCATAATCGTGGAAGGCAGCAATGGCAAGAAGGATCCGAATGGATTTAAGCATGGCTACCGGAGAAAAGGTCTCGTCATAGTCCAAACCAGGTCTTTGACGAAAACCCTTTGCAACGAGCCTAGCTTTATAGGTTTCAACCTGCCCATCTACACCAATCTTCTTTCTGAAGATCCATTTGCAGCCTACAGGTTTTACCCCTTCTGGAGCAAAGTCCAAAGTCCAAACTTTGTTGGTGTACATGGACTCCATCTCGGTCCGCATTGCATCCAGCCATTTTACCGCTAGTACTGCTTGCGTCTTGTGGTTGAACCCACTGCCAGTATAGTGTCGAGTCTTTAGAGTCCCACATAAAGAGTTTCTTTACACCGGGCAAAAGGTGTAGAGGTCGTATGGTTTTACGGCAGGGCTTTGATCACTTACATGTACTTGTGCACGTATGATGATCAGGAGGATAATACAGTGGGCTTTGGTTTAAGCCGGATCCTAGTATTATATTGATAGGTTTATTTCGTCTCTTTGTATTCGTGTTCTTCGGAATGCGGATGCGGGTATGTATATACGGATGATGGGCGTTCTTGTAATTTTGCGGGAAAGCTTCTAGAAGGGACACCGCATTAGGGTTTCTTTTTTCTTTTATGGATTAAAGAATAATGAGGTGGAGATATTTTCTATGTATGGCTATGAGTCATCACTTGACAAAATAGATATTTTTGAACCATGGTTAATTGTTGTGAGATATTTAGCTCAACAATAATTCATTTGGTTCAACTATTCATCACAAATGAAAACTCAAGCTTCATCCAAGCTCTCTTTTTCCCTTTCATTTTCTTCAAGTGACCTTTTTCTTCCTCCAAACTCTAGACCTCTCATGTGTTGAGAATCCTAGGGTTCTAAGAGACAAAGCATTCTATCTTCACACTCTACACCCTCTAGGACTTCTAGTTTAGTGAACTAGAAGCCGTAGTTACCTCGGATTTGAGGTAGAAGCTCGGACTATAGACTCTCGGGTGGATCGTCATTGACTCGAGGAGGCCGTCGAGGTTGCTACGATCCATTATGATCCTTGGAGCCGACGACGAGTGGAGGAAAACGATGAAGACCCGAAGGACTTATATCATGAGGTATAACTTTGTATCCGAGTAGTTAAACCTCAAGAAGTTTGCTAGCTATGATTTATGTTCAATCCTTGGTTATAGTCGGTGTTGCGAAGCCCATAAAAATCATTTTTTGCAATTTCCGCCTCCCCGTGAATATGTGGGGTGCGCGACATCGACTTACACTGCCGACAAACTGGCGAAGAAACAGTTTGTCATCACCTCCAGTGTTGCTGCACAGAGCACTGAATTGCGTGAAGTCTTGGTGAGGGTTGCATGTTCCTTTGTAGACATGGAACTTAGGGATCGTATATCCCGGCGGATATTTAAATTGGTCATACCAGCCTGGATATGGTCGCCCAGTTCTGACAATTTGGCCGGTGGCTTCATTAGCTTAGTGAGCTCTTATTTGCTGAGCAATGTAATCATCCAGGGCCGCCTTGAAGATCGTTTCCTCCTTTGCCACTGATAAGGACGAAGAAAGGTTTGATGCTTCCCCTCTGCCATCCTCGATGATTATCGGAGGATCTTCGGCCGGGGGTTCTGGTTGGATCATAATTCCAACCATGTCTTGGAACAAGAGAGCCATCTGCTTTATGTTAGCAGCTTGCTCAGCAGCTTCTTTCTCCTTTCTCTCTAGCACCCTTCACAGAAACTCTGTATCAGTTTCTTGCTCTTAGCGCTGTTCGGCCTCTTTGTCCGGACTTTCTTTCTGTCTTGTAAGTGCTTCCATTTTGGTCAGCATTTCCTAGAGCTTTTGTTGTTGCTCCTGAGCCTTAGTCAGCGACCGGATTTGCGGTGACTCACCGAGGCATGGCTCTCTTCCTTCTCGTTGGTCATATAGACCATCTGTACTGTAATACCCCCAGACTTGGGGCATTTAGATCCATCGCCTTTGGAATTTGCCGCGGGCGGTGGGATTTTCTCCGGCCTCATTCTTTTATGTGAAGTTGGAGCTGAAGGAGCCATTATGACAGGCACCTATTTAGGAACGGCTCCCCATGGTATGGTAAAGGAGCGGCCTTTTTCTTGTTGACCGTTAAATTTCGTAGATCGACGAGAGTGATTTTCATCAAGCACAGAGTCTTGGACTTTTCGCCAGACCCTATATATTTGTGAAGAGAGCCTTTGGTGAGGTTACTCTGGTTGTTGCAGCACAGGGACCTCTACTGGCAGAGTTGTGTTGCGCCACGGCAGCGCCCCGGCCGTCTATCCGAGGCCAAAATGCGGAATCAAAAATTTTCTTAACTTTAAACCGGCGCTACCGCGGACAATAAAATCCGGATCGTGACCATTAACCTAATGCTAGCTAATAAGAGAAGGGAAGAGAGATATACCAAGCGATCCGTGTCCTTCGGTCTTCGTCTCCACTCCGATCTCCCGCGGAATCTCCGTCCGTCACCTCCTCATCGGAAAGGGCACCACGTAGCCGATTTCTTTTACGGGCTCCCACCTCTGGACCGAGGCAACTCGGGCGCGAAGTTGGCAAGCCGACGCGTCCAAGGGTACTGTAGGTGTAGTGTAGAATGCTTGTCTCTTGGGGTTTATGAAGTTGCCTTTGATGTTGGAGAAGAGAATGAACTTTGGAGAGATGAGAAATGCAATTTTCTAGCAAGCCAAAAATGAGAACAACACCAAATAAATTGCCTCCCTCCTCCACCAGAAATGTGGCCGGCCATAATGTGTAGGGAATTTCCAAAGGGGGTGAGCACAAGAGAGTATATTGGTAACCATAAGAGATGTGAGGATAATGAGGAGAAAAGGTCACCCCCAAATCAAATCAATTCCAATCTCATTAATGCAAAACAATAATGAGAATAAGAAAAGCATCTAAAGATGCTAGAAATATTATGAACCATCATAATGTCAAAAGCCACAAAGAACCCTCCACAATAGCTAATTTGCAAACTTGCAAATTAGCCCTTCCAACAGAAAAGTCCGGCCGGAAAGGAACAAAGGAAAACTGGCCGGAACGAAATGCAAACTGGCAACTTCAGAAAACTGATCCCGTAATAAATTACAGGAAAACCCGCTACTGCATATACATGCCCGCATTTGTATTCCCACTGAATACAAATGCAAAGAGACAAAATCTACACTGTCTAATACTAGGATCCGGTTTAAGCCAAAGCCGGCTAGTAAAAGTCGTCCGATCACGATCCGTGCAATACCGCACGTATCTGATCGAACCCTGCCATATTTCCATACGGCCTCTACAGCGTTTCGCCCGAAACATGAGTAACTGTGTGTGTGGTGGACTCTAAAGACTCGTCAATACTATGGCTGTGGATTTAACCACTAGCACGACAGAGGTATTAGCCATACGTGACGGGCCACCAGCTATTGACTAAAAGGGACGTCGATGAGCGAACTCATCCTGACACCCTACTGAGCCTGTCAGTGAAAATATCCATACAGTCCGGTCCGTTCGTCTATGAGTATCGCATGGCGGGCCTAGGGGGGTGGTGAAAGTCAGACCCCCAAAAGCGGTACAAGTCGTGTCGGAGTGTAGCCCAGAACACCCTGAGATACTACTGGAATACCTACCAGTAAATTTCCTGCCTCGGCTGAGGGCTTTGTGTAATGGCTCTCCTAGACACAGCGCGACCTCACCCCCAATACCGGGGGAGACGAACCCCTGCAGATCCGCTCACTGCCTCCATATGGCTCGGGACTGTACCCAACTAAAACCTGTTTGCACGACTCCTTTGAGCCGTGGTAGGGTAGTAATCAAAGCACAGTGGGAACTCACACGAGACAAATGATGATCTCAGGTCGATGAACTAACCTGTACACATGTCACCAGGGAACTGCTATCTGACGTCTAGTATAACCCCAACTAGCATGTTCCCGGCGAGTCCTGTCCGGTGTACTCATAACCCAATGAGCACCTGTATACATATTAGGTGAACCAACTGACACCAGTGGCTTGTGAGACCGGCCACCGCCCCTCGTCGGGGTCTCGACTGTATACACTAGTCTACTAATGGAGTATCGATGCCCAGTCTCGAAACTCCCACGACTAGGGACCTTTTAAGGATGTGCTTATAGACCCCAGCTCCCATGTATATGATCGCCATCATACTACTGGCCGTCAAGAAAGAATCCTAAGGGCTCTGTCAACGTGTAATAGCGACTCGTAAGGTCACCTAAAGTAGTACACGATGATAAAGATAAACCAGATAGCATACTATCATCTTGAGTAAGACTGTCCTACTGGGACTGGTCCTCCCCTCAATCATTGCAATCACGTGCCTGTGATCCAATAATTGACTCTGAGGGCACTACCTCCAACAATCTCCTACTTGCACTCAAGGCTAATTATTGCGATGTCGTATACTCACAGCCCGTGTGATACCGAACACCCAACTCCTCTACTAGTCAGTCTCACAAAGCTCGTTTGCGAAACTATTGCATTCGAGGAATAGCCTCAGTGAGTGGATCCGCTGTGATGTTTCTTTCTATGTCTCTCTATATCTCAAGTTCGCGGAGAAATCCATCTCCCAAAATGAGCAATACCTATCTTAGAATATGTCTGGATATCTGATGGGACTTAGCTCATAAATGAACTCCAAATCCAAACTTCTTAGACTGTATCGTCAACTGAACTTAATCAGTATCCTGCGCCATGCCTACCCTCAGTATCCACCTGGACCACCTGTCCAAAATACTTCCCCTCGTCAGAGGGAAAACTATAACTCTGATAGCCACTCTGTCATCCAGGTCACCTTGGAAGCCTGGAATGATAACTGTCTCCCGAAGGAGAATGCTGTTATCATATCCATAGAACATCAACTTATGTTCTAAAACTGCTTCCGACTGTTTCTCCAGGATTGGATTAATATTAACTTATTGCACTTACTGCAAAAACAACATCTGGTGTGGTACTTGACATCTCATGATTGACTCAATCGCCTAAGCAAGTGATCTGCCAATCATGCGCATCCCTCTCCCCTTTAGTCTGTAAGACACCTTTAGAGAGGGTGACTCCATTACCTGCAGGTACACCACCATGCCAGGAGTCGTCCATTCTAAATACTCTTAGAATGCTGTCTAAGTACCCAGATTGGGAAACCACCCAAATCTAGATCTAAAACCATAGATCTAGTAACCAGAATTTCTGATATAATATCCAAGTCCTGTGTGGAGAAACCACCGTATGACAACCAAAGTATAACCGATCGTAGTATAGGAATATCACTTCCTACTCTGTGTATGTCATCCAAATACCAGGACATCACACCCTACTACCTTCTTAACAGATCCATCCCCTATTCTGATGAAGTCAAACCTATGACTGTCACATCAGAAATAGATGATCTATCTCCGCTATATCTGCTTTAGTCTATGAATAGACTTAAGCCTAATGTCCACCAATGCTTCCGCTGCTCCCACTGACTACGATAACCCTCTGCCGTATAAAGGTACACTTCTGAAGCCAGTCCAGAACGACGCTATACTCATCCTCCTGCCGGGTCTCATAGTCTGGAACAACAGTAGTGTCAAGTCTGGGTAAACAAGAACCTCCCTGCCACCGTCCTTGAGCATACCGAAGTACCTCTCGGGTGCCTGAGGTTACCCTCTTTATCTGTGGAGTGGCCAATGGAATGTCAAACCAGGTTGAATCTTTAGGTTCCTATCAAATTTTCAGTAATCGTTTGCGGTTCTGGAATCAATTCCAGTTCTACCATACTCCCACTGCTGTTTTCTGAAAAAATCCATTTTTATTAAAACTGTGGCGAGTCTAGAACAATATCACTATTGATCTTCCAGATGGTAGAAAATCAACCCTCGTCATAGCCTGGGTCAACCCACAAACAGCCATTACAGAAACGTGCCTTGAGTTATCTGGAGTCTGGTTTTAAGCATAAGCCAGACAACTCCCCGTATCCTAACAATGTCAAGATATGAACTGTTTTATATCCAATACAGAAACAGAGGCACTGATTTAATTGAACCAGATTCAAATCATGCAGCTGTTTCCAGTGCATGTCAAGTAAATGGAAAGAGGCCGATCAGCGTTACTCAACTTAGGAGTACTTCCAATTATGAGTAACCTGAAAGAGAAACAAGTTCTCTCAATCATTACTATCAACTGAATACCATATACAAGTATCTACATCTTCAATCACCTTGAAGAATCCCGATACTTGCAATACCTGGTTCTCTACTTTATTCATATACCTATAACTTCTCAAAATTCGGACCATGTGTTTCTACGAAACACTTGTCTAAAAACTAGAGAAGTCATAAGTAAACCGAATATAGTAAGAGAACCAACTCCTCTGTCCTCATGGACGCTGGACAACATACAATACTCTGTATAAGTCCCTTGAGTCTAATACCTCATTCACTGTGTGTCGTAGGTTGAAAACTGTACTATGGTTATGAAGAATTACACCGCAGTTTAATGCTCCTTACCTAACCATCCACTGATATAGGTAAATGTCATAGACATAATTTCAAAAAGGTATATCTCACTCTATAAAAATAGACGTACATATATATCAATTTGAAATTGGTGCATAACAACGGATATTCAGAACCAAATATTTGCCGACCGGCAAACAACCCAGGTGATTTCCTCAAATATCACCGATTACAACGAATCCCGATATAATGAGGATGATCACCTAATTCCCAATAACTTACTCCCACTCATCATCTGTAAAACCATACAGATGTGAGAATCATACCTGGTAAATACATACCCTGGAGCAAGTGTCTAATTGGGAAATCAGTTTTCTTTTAACAATACACAGTGAAACTGAAACAATGAAATGTTTCAATGGGGTATCCCGGTATTCCTAGTAATGCCTCTTCCATTATCCAGATTCACAACTGTAACCGTATAATTCTTTGCCACTTCTCCAGATCCCTTTATATGTCTTTAGTCATTACCTTCTGTACACCCCTTTAGGCCAAAAGGTTTTCTTCCTTCCCTACCGTTCGGCACCAGCCTATGGTTTGGAAGAAGACTATCCAATAAGCATAATGGGTGTACTGTCCTAATCCTAGGAGCACTCGCAATGAGAGAGAAGGTGAAGATAAAAGACAACCGAATGAACCTTATTCCTATTTCTTCTGAACCAGGATCCATCCCCGAACTGGAACAAGTTCCTTTCGAGTTCGTATATAACCATACGATGGATAATCCAATAAACTTGGGATCTTCGTAGTGATACGGAGTGTCTTGGAGAAATACAAAGGTGATTTAGGATTGGCGAAGAAATACTTGGTTTGGTCGTGAATAGCAGTCGCAATTTACTTTGCCCTCTTACTAATCCCTTTCTTTGTCTTAACTTAATACCTTCTGCACACCATCGTTATGCTAATTGGTTTTCTTTATTCCCCACCGTTTGGCACCAGCCTAAGGTTTGGAAGAAGACTATCCAATTTGCGTAATAGGTGTACTACTCCTAAACCAAGGAGTACTCGCAACCTAAGAGAAGGTAAAAAGAAAAGACAACGGAATAGTCCTATTCGTTTTCTCCAGAACCGGAAACCATCCTCGAATTCCTTCGAGTTCGTATATAACCATACGATGGTTTTGTCCAATGGAAGTGGACGTTCGTAGTAATACGGGGTGTCCTGGAGAAAAGGGTAAAAAGTAGGAGTGGCAATGAGGTATGCAACTCTGACAATCCAAAAGCCAGTGTTTTAGAAGGTTCAGTTAACTTGGTCACTGAGTCATAGTCTAGGGTCGGGTCAATGGTCGCTGCCAAAGAGAGAGAGAAAAGAAACACTCAGCGTGCACTCTAACCTAGATCAGAATGGTTATCACTTTATCTAATCAGGAAACCTCCCACTGTAACCTCAAATTCTTCTCCAAACCTGAAAGAAGGATTAATCGGGATCACTCGAGGATTAAACCAACTCATCAGTGGGAATCGGGATCCAACTATCATCGCATGATAACTTGACGGAATCCACTCAAGTCACCACACTCCAGAAGGTATACGCATGCCTGGCAAGTTTCAGTTTCTTTAGAAACTCCCGATGTGATTTTTACCCCTAGGACCCAAGTGACCTTGACGAATAATCAACAAATCAAAAGGTCCTAGTCAAGTTCAACCCGTCATTATCTTGATTGCGCTAAACGCACCCGCATGACCCTTGACGAATAATCAACAAAGTCGTACGACTGTCCTAACCAATCCACATATCCATGCAACAGAAAGCATTACAGAGCTACCGCACACTACGCCTCGGCGAATAGCAACGACAAACGTAGCGCGAATACTAAGCAATACTAATCTGAAATGACGGAGGGCTACAAATGGTTTTTGGTGAAAAACCTTTAACGTAATGAACTTGATATCGTTGAAGGAACCGGATAACTTTTTATAAAAATATAGTGACGAAAACCTTTGCTAAAGAGGTCACTCCCGGTGAAGGGATCTCGGCTCTTTCCCCGTAGAATGAGGTGCAGGATATTCCAATTGAATACCACGATGCAAAGCAAAAGTGATCGGCTATAGTGAAGTTATTGCCCTGATGCAAACTTTTTTCCAAGGGGTCACTCCCGGTGAAGGGATCTCGGCCCTTGCCTCGTCGACTGAGGAGCAGGATATTCCAACTGAATACCACGATGCAAAACAAAAGAGAATGCCCTTGCAATAACAGCTTTTTGAAAAAATTGTTCCAACAACATCAGAATAGGTTTGTTTAGCTTGCATTGATCCGAATCAATGCAGTCCCATCAATTGATCACACCAATAAAGAACGAAAATAATGATGTACGTATATGCCATCCGCATTCGCCACTGGGTCCCGTCATCACCCGTTAGGTTACTTAACTAACGACAGAGCGGGGACTGGACTAGCGCGGATGCAAAACATATACAACATCTACTAGTATATATATCAATATATAATATTCGCTCAAGGCGTGATAAAATGCAACATCACAGAAATGTAGAGCATCACAGAACAATACAGATATCTTGGATCCCCGGGTTTCATAGAGCCGCTACTGAAACCCGACGTTCCCCTGGTCGTGTGGATAGCCTGTGCAATGAAATCCTAGACCCCTACGGGCGCGGCAAGTTACCCGCCAAAACCTGAAGCGAGGCAGCCCCCTTCAGCAACGTGAATGGACCACCCAGCACTTCACGGAATCCGGTAACTTGGGCACCCCTCCTGGGTCAACCTATACCCCCTACGAGTGCGGCGAATAGCCCGCCAATTCTAGAGTAAAGCCCCCTCCGTCTCAACGCCATGAGATGTGGGCTTGTTGCCCTCTAGAACCCGGCTATCCGTGCACCCCTCCGCGGGGTAATCCTAGTACAGAAAATAAAATATACATACAACGGGTACATCGACCTCGACCTGGTCGTGCCCCAAAAGAATAATACAAACAGGCAGTGACGGCAGTCCAATTGTCGGATGCTCGCCCCGCAATATCAAATGTACATATAAAACAGAACTGTACTAACATTGCAACCAGGCTATCCCCCACGACCGATCCGCAACAACACAGCATAAACACAGAACATCAACGTGAATGTCACGTTCGCAAATCCGTCTAACCGGGCTATAGCAGTTAGACAGGATTTACCGATCAAGTGACATTCACGGTCGCAGGTATAATGTAAATACTGTGAACTAATGTGTTTGAAACATTCGATCGATCAAATATTACCAAGTGGGCCCCAAAGCATTACTGTAGTACATAAATAAATTCTGGGCCCAAACAAAGTATACCAAAACCCAAATTTTCAGCCCAGAAGCCCACTGCAAAAAATTGGTGAAGTGAATCCAACATACTGCGGCGGAACCGCGGCCAAATAGGGGTCATGGCCGCGGTTCCGCGGTCTTATGGAGGGATCACGTTACCAAAATTTTACAGTGTTCTCATAATTCCATGTACATCATTCTGCAACAACCTGAAAAAATTTTGGAGCTAAAAAATTTTCGACAGAAACTGATGCACGTGAAAACGCGGTTTTTGGAATTTTGTTCGATCGAACTTGTAAACACGTTAGAGCAAAGCTAGACTAGGTTAATGGCGTGGCTCTGATACCATGTTGCGCCACGGCAGCGCCCCGGCCGTCTATCCGAGGCCAAAATGCGGAATCAAAAATTTTCTTAACTTTAAACCGGCGCTACCGCGGACAATAAAATCCGGATCATGACCATTAACCTAATGCTAGCTAATAAGAGAAGGGAAGAGAGATATACCAAGCGATCCGTGTCCTTCGGTCTTCGTCTCCACTCTGATCTCCCGCGGAATCTCCGTCCGTCACCTCCTCATCGGAAAGGGCACCACGTAGCCGATTTTTTTTACGGGCTCCCACCTCTGGACCGAGGCAACTCGGGCGCGAAGTTGGCAAGCCGACGCGTCCAAGGGTACTGTAGGTGTAGTGTAGAATGCTTGTCTCTTGGGGTTTATGAAGTTGCCTTTGATGTTGGAGAAGAGAATGAACTTTGGAGAGATGAGAAATGCAATTTTCTAGCAAGCCAAAAATGAGAACAACACCAAATAAATTGCCTCCCTCCTCCACCAGGAATGTGGCCGGCCATAATGTGTAGGGAATTTCCAAAGGGGGTGAGCATAAGAGAGTATATTGGTAACCATAGGAGATGTGAGGATAATGAGGAGAAAAGGTCACCCCCAAATCAAATCAATTCCAATCTCATTAATGCAAAACAATAATGAGAATAAGAAAAGCATCTAAAGATGCTAGAAATATTATGAACCATCATAATGTCAAAAGCCACAAAGAACCCTCCACAATAGCTAATTTGCAAACTTGCAAATTAGCCCTTCCAACAGAAAAGTCCGGCCGGAAAGGAACAAAGGAAAACTGGCCGGAACGAAATGCAAACTGGCAACTTCAGAAAACTGATCCCGTAATAAATTACAGGAAAACCCCGCTACTGCATATACATGCCCGCATTTGTATTCCCACTGAATACAAATGCAAAGAGACAATCTACACTGTCTAATACTAGAATCCGGCTTAAGCCTGTAAGTCCATGCTACCCTTCCCCGGTACTTACGAGGTGGCGGAATTGGTGAAAAACGATTTTCAAGAGGGTGGTAACATGGACTACCAATACGGATCTTTGTTAAACTACTATCTAACAACCTAACAAGAGTTTACCTACTCGGTTAGGGGGCTATACCTTTCTTGAACTCCTTCATCTTCGACTCCTCCCAGAGTACGGATCGGCCTCACCTCGTCGTCTCCTTGCGCCGAAGATGGATCCACCCGAAAGTTTCTACCTTTGGCTTCTTCTTCGAACTTTGAAGAAACTAGATCACTTGGCTTGCTAGGCCTTGTGAACTAGAATGAGTAGAGAAATGTTTTGGTGTCTTTTTATCTCTCAGGTAATGAGTCTCAACACATGAGAATGGTTTGCCTTGAGGTAGAGAGAGCAAGAGGAAGAGGGAGAGCTTGAGAATGAGAGAGCTCAAGAGAGAGAAAGCAAATGATAGAATGAACCATACTCATCTCATTCTCACCTCTCATAATCCAAAAGCCATCATCACAAAAATAGTAATCAAGTATTGTGTAAATGGTTTAAGTCAAAATGGCTATATCATTTCATGCACTCATTTTGCATAAATAAACAAGCAAGAAAAAGTCTTTGCCATGGAATGATAGCCATTGTCATGATGATGGTCAACCGGTCAACCTAGTCAACCGGTCAACAAAGTCAACAAGTCAATAATGTCAACCCCTCAACAACCATGTCACTATAATACTTAATTAATATTAATGTTAATCATATATCTTATTCTCATTAGGGTTAAGCAAAAGTCAATGGTCAACAGTCAACTGTCAACAGTCAACAACCCCAATGAGAATACTCTCCCTCCGTCTCTCTGTCAACTGTGCATACACACCCGCATCCGCGTTCCGAGGAACACGAGTACATACGAGATAAAACCAACCCCAAAACGTACACTAGGATCTGGCTTAAACCAAAGCCCGCTAGTGTTAACTGTCCGGACACTGTACGTGCACAAGTGCACGGATATGACCGAACCCTGTCGCAAAACCATGCGACCTGTCGCAAAACCATGCGACCTCTACTCTTTTGCCTAAAGGCGAATAGCTTTCTGTGTGGGACTCTAAAGACACGACACTACGCTGGCAGTGGGTTTAACCACAGACCGCAAGCGGCACTAGCTGTGCGTAACGGTCCCCAGGTAGATGCCGACAAGAAGACTGACGAGGTGAAACCCATCTGAACTCCTACTGAGTCTGACTGTGACAATCTCCATACAGTCCGGTCTGTTCGTCTGATACATCGCATGGCGGGCCTAGGGGGTGGTAAACGTCAGTCCCCCAATAGCGGTACAAGTCGTGTCAGAGTGAAGCCCAGAACACCCTGAGATAACACTGGAAACCTACCAGAATATCTCGCTTGCCCTGGCCAGGGACTACTCGTGTAATGGCTCTCCTAGACACAGCGCGATGTCAACCCCCAATACCGGGAGAGACGAATCCTGTCTAACCATCACTGCCTCCAAGTGCTTCGGGGATGCACCCAAAAACTACCTGTTTGCACGACTCCTTTGAGCCGTGGTAGGGTAGTAATCAAAGTGCAGTGGGAACACACTCGAGGCGAAGTGACAGTGTCAAGTCAGCGGACTAAGATGTACTCATGTCACCTGGGAACTGATAACTGACGATAGGTATAGTACCAACCAACAGTTCCCGACGAGTCCTGTCCAGTATACTCGTAACTCAATGAGCACCCGCATACTATCTCCAGTACGACGTACTGATGGCTGTGGGACAGACCATCTCCCACACTGGGATAAGAAGCGTATACGCTAGTCTACTCCGGAGTATCGATGCCCTGTCTCGATAGTCCTGTGACTAGGGACCTGCATAAGGATGTGCTTATAGATTACCCAGCCCCCACTAGTGTGACTGCCATGACAACGCTGGTAATCAAGCAAAGATCCTAAGGGCTCCACTAATGTGTATAGGTGATATGCTAAAATAAACACATGTACACATTGAAGTAGAAACAAACCAAGTAGCATACTACTATATTGAGCAAGATTGTTTATACAACTGTGAATATCCCAAACTTTCATTAAGTAATATACAAACTACTATGATACAGTAATGGCCTCTAGGGCATATACACTAACAATCTCCCACTTGCACTAAGGCCATATACTGGCGTATCGAAGACCTATCATCTCGATCAGCTGCTCGAACCGAGTCTGGGGCAAGGCCTTTGTGAGTGGATCAACAGTGTTGTCTTCTGTAGAAACTCTCCGAACCTCGATCTCCTGGCAACCCACGATATCCCTGATCAGGTGATACCGCCTTGAGATGTGTCTAGACTTCTGATGGGACCTTGGTTCCTTTGCTAAAGCTATAGCCCCGTTGTTGTCGCAATACAGAGGTATTGGATCAACAATGGACGGAACCACCTGAAGTTCAGTTAAGAACTTCCTTACCCAGACAGCTTCTTTTGCGGCATCTGCAGCAGCGATATATTCCGCTTCCATCGTCGAGTCAACAACGGTTTCCTGTTTATAACTCTTCCAACACACCGCCCCTCCATTGAGGGTAAAGACATAACCCGACATGGACTTAGAATCATTCTTGTCACTCTGGAAGCTGGAGTCAGCAAAGGCCTCGATCTGGAGGTCTTTTCCGCCATACACCAAGAACATCTTCTTAGTCCTTCTCAGATACTTAAGAATGTTCTTTACTGCTATCCAATGTTTCTCCCCAGGGTTTGACTGATACCGGCTTACCACACTCAGTGCATAAGCTACATCTGGTCTGGTACACAACATCGTATACATTATAGAGCCTACCGCAGAAGCGTAGGGTATAATAGACATGCGATCCCTTTCCAAATCAGTCTTGGGAGACATCTCTTTGGAGAGGGTGATCCCGTGACAAGCTGGCAGATTACCGCGCTTGGAATCTTCCATACTGAATCTTTTCAGTATGGTGTCGATGTACCTGGACTGTGAAAGTCCTAATATCCTCTTGGATCTGTCACGATAGATCCGGATCCCCAGAATGTATGAGGCATCACCCAGGTCTTTCATGGAGAACCTGTGTGACAAGAACCCCTTGACAGATTGTAGCATAGGAATGTCATTTCCTATTAAGAGAATGTCATCCACGTATAAAACGAGGAATACTACAGCTCTCGCTATAAATCTACTATAGATACATGGCTCATCTGGATTTTTGATAAAGCCAAATTCCTTGACCGTCTCATCAAAACAGATGTTCCAACTCCACGATGCCTGCTTTAGTCCATAGATGGACTTAAGCAACTTGCACACCTTTCCGCTGCTCCCACTCTGAATGAAACCCTCTGGCTGGTCCATATAAACACACTCCTCTAAATTTCCATTTAGAAAAGCGGTCTTTACGTCCATCTGCCAAATCTCATAATCGTGGAAGGCAGCAATGGTAAGAAGGATCCGAATGGATTTCAGCATAGCTACTGGAGAAAAGGTCTCGTCATAGTCCAAACCAGGTCTTTGAAGAAAACCCTTTGCAACCAGTCTAGCTTTATAGGTCTCAACCTGTCCATCTACACCAATCTTCCTTTTGAAGATCCACTTGCATCCTACGGGTTTTACCCCATCTGGAGCAACGTCCAACGTCCATACTTTGTTGGTGTACATGGACTCCATTTCGGTCCGCATTGCATCCAGCCATTTTACCGAGTCAATGCTCTGAATGGCCTGCTGGAAGCTAGTCGGCTCATCATAATTTATGATGCAATCCTCTCTATCCCCGTCTATGAGAAAACCGTAGTATCTCTCGGGCGGATGAGACTGCCTACTACTCCTGCGGAGCGGCGTAGGAATGTTATTTTCTTTTGAACCCTCTGGTTCCACTAAGCTTTCAGTAATAGTCTGTGGTTCTGGAATTTCTTCCAGTTCTATTTCGCTCCCACTTGTTTCCTTTTCTAAGAACTGGTGTTCTAGAAAATGGGCATTACGAGAAACAATGATCTTCTGTTCCTCTGCGTAATAAAAAAGATATCCCTTGGAGTTCTTTGGATATCCCACAAACTTGCACTCTACTGAGCGTGCCTCGAGCTTGTCCGCATGCAGCTTTTTGACAAAAGCTGGACTTCCCTATGTCTTAATGTGATTAAGATAGGGTCTCTTCCCACACCACATCTCATATGGTGTAGTAGGCACAGTCTTAGTTGGAACTCGGTTCAAAAGGTATGCAGCTGATTCTAATGCATATCCCTAGAATGATCACGGTAACTCAGCGTTACTTATCATGGACCGTACCATATCCAATAGGGTTCGGTTCCGTCTCTCCAATACTCCGTTATGTTGCGGAGTGTATGGAGGAGTAAGCTGAGAGAGAATTCCGTTCTCTTTTAAATAGTCCAGGAACTCGGCACTTAATTATTCACCACCTCGATCCGATCTTAGAATCTTGATACTTTTGCCGGTTTGTTTTTCTACTTCATTATTATATTCCTGGAATTTTCCAAAGGCTTCGGACTTATTTTTCATTAAGAAGATATAACCGTACCTTGAAAAGTCATCCGTAAAAGTAATGAAGTAAGAATAACCGCTTCGCGCATGTGTAGACATTGGACCGCACACGTCGCTGTGTACGAGTCCCAAGAGCGAGCTCGCTCTTACTCCGTGTCCAGTGAACGGAGTCTTTTTCATCTTTCCTTTGAGACAGGATTGACAAGTGGCATACGATTGATATTCGAACGGATTCAAATATCCTTCTGTATGTAACTTTGTCAACCTTCTCTCATTGATGTGACCCAGTCTACAATGCCATAAGAAAGTCTGATTTATTTCCGGAGACTTTCTTTTGTGTGTATTCTGGACATTGAAAATCTGTGGTTGGTTTAATACGTATATACCATTGCTTAATGTACCTGACCCAATCAAAACTTGATTAAGGTGAATGTTTACAACATTACTTACAAACGCAAATTCATAACCTTCTTTAGAAACCAAAGATACAGAAATGATATTACAAGTTGCGTTGGGTACAAAAAAGCAATTACGCAAAACCAAAACGTGTCCATCTGACATCCCCAGGTGATAGTCCCCCACGGCCTTAGCATCCATGCTAGCTCCGTTTGCAACTTTGAGGGTCATGTCACCTGCCTTCAAAACCCTACGGTTTCTCAACGCCTGCAAAGAATTACATATATGAGATCCTGATCCGGTATCCAATACCCAGGAAGTAGAGTTTATTGATAAACAGTTTTCAATAACATACACACCTGAAGCTGAAGCCGCAACTTGCTTCAGTTCCTGTGTCCTGGCTTTCCAAGCCCTGCAATCTTTCTTCCAGTGACCACTCTTATGACAGAAAAAGCACTCTTCCTTCCCTATAAGCTTCCCCGCTATTTTTGTCGCTTTTTCTTTTCCCTTCGTATCCACTTTACTAACACCGCCCCTTGGTTTGGCGGAGGCTTTCTTCTTCTTTCCCTTGGCTTTCGCCTTGGACCTAGAAGATGAAGATCCTCCTACAAACAAAGTGGATGTTTCCTTACCTTTCTGTAGGGTGCCCTCTGCACTCCTCAGCATGTTGAGGAGTTCTGAAAGTTCAACTTCTTTTTCTTGTAAGTTGAAGTTCAGGATAAACTGGACGTAAGTGGAAGGAAGGGACTGGAAAATCAAGTCCGTATAGAGCTCGTTCTCTAACGTGGTCCCAAGTTCCGCGAGCTCCTCAATGAAGCCAATCATCTTAAGCACGTGTTCCGCTACCGATGATCCGATGGCCAACCTTGCCGAAAATAACTTCTTCGACACTTCGTATCTTGTGATACGAGATTGCTCTCCATACAGTTCTTTTGTATGGAGAAATATGGATTCGAGGTCCATATTCTCGTGCCTCCTCTGATGTTCGTTGTCCATAGAGGCAAGTACGAGGAACTTGGCCTTCGCGCTATCAATCTCCCAAGTCTTACGGATTTCCTTATCCGCGACGCTGGAGGTGGGACTTGGGACAGGGGGAGCTTTGGTGGTAAGGAGATACCCCAACTTGTCATAAGTGATTGCCATTTTGACATTCCTGAGCCAATCTTTGTAGTTTGGCCCTGTCAGTATGTTTTTATCTAGAAGTAACTTAAGTCCAGTCATGTTGATTGGTCGCTGCAATTAGGAGAGAGAGAAGAAACACTCAGCATGATGCTCTTGCAAGTTTAGAGTGGTTTTTAGTTTGTCTAAACAGGATGGCTCCCACTGTCTCTCGAATCCCTCCTCAAACCAAAAAGGAAGAATTAGTCAGGATCAATCTCACGGTACAATACTTGCTTAACCGTTCGGCCAGGCCGGTGTTGGTACTTCGAGGGAGGTTTTCCAACGCTTTTGCGAAGTTCCTTAATTTAAGAACCTCTTTTCCCTGGGGGCGTAGCCCCGCTAACACCTTTCTAGACACCTACTTGGTTTATAGCATTGATCGTTAAGTGAGAAATTTCCCGAGGAGTAGCATATACTCACAGTAGGATCAGGATCCAAATATCATCGCGTGACGAAACTGAAGGAATCCTACCAGAATCATCACACTCCAAATGGTATGCAACACTAGCAAGTTTCAGTTCTTTTGAAACTCCCGATGTGGATTTTTGCCCCATGCTCTTATGACCTTGACTTTGGCCAAAATATCATAAGTCACATGTCAAGTTCTACCCATCATTCTCCAGGTTAATTTGAGCCCATCCGCACATACCCTTGACTTTGGCCAAAATGGTAGTACGACTGCCCCAAACCAACACATCTATCTATGTTGCACATGAATACCCAATAGCTACCAATCACTATGCCTTGACTTTGGCCAACATACATAGCTTGAATACTATTGACCATCCATGTGAAACGACGGAGGGCTACGAATGGTTTTGGCGAAACCGTGAACGTAGTGAACTTGATATAATCGATGGAACGAGATAGCTTTTAAAAGGAATGGCTTAAGCTCCGCGTTTAAAAGTTATTTTGAAAAGAAACCGAGTGGTTTTTGAAAGTGTTCCAACGACTTTTACTTGGTTTATTTTTCTTTGCATTAGTTCTTTTAATGCGTATTTTTCTTGCATTAGTTCTTTTAATGCGTCCCATCATTTAATCCTACCATTGCAGAAAACAACCAAAATATGACGTACGCTTATGCTATTCGCATTCGCCACGGGGCCCCGTCATTACCCTTTAGGTTACTTAACTAACGACAGAGCGGGGGCTCGGCTAGCGCGGCTGCAAAATATAAGCAACGCCTAAATAATATCATATATAGATATATTGCAATGATAGCCATTTCAGATCACAGATGAAAACATTGGATATACTAGGAACCCGCAATTCGTACGAGCCTGTAACGAAAAGCAGATTACACGGTCGCGGTGAATAGCCAATACCCCACTCAAGACCCCTACGGGTGCGGCAAACTACCCGCCAAGTACCCGAAGCGAAGCAACCTCCCTAAACTCCATGAGTAGGCCACTCGGCACTTCGGGATACCCGGTAGTTTGTGCACCCCCTCCATGGGTCTATCCTAGGAGCAAAAACAGTAAAAAGAAATTATACAATGATGGCTACAACCCCGACCCGGTTGTGCGGCCATACAAATAATTATTACATCAATTTACAAATTTACATGAATTGAAAGAAAAGAAAACTCTCGTCTCACAACCCCCGGCTATTCACCCGCGACAATCCAATGAATTCATATACACATTCCATTGCCATTACAGATCACAGATTTGTATAACCCCCACTAATCGACATATAGTGATTAGCAGACGTTCAATACAAATATCACATCACAGAAATGAACCCGTCAGCTTAAGTCTTAAGAAACTCGATCAAAATACGGTTTTTAAAGCCCCAAAAATAAAATTTTCTTTCTGGAAAATCTGGGCTGAAAACACATATACCAAAATTCCCAAAATACCCCACTGAATATACTGTAGCAAAGAGGATCCAGAGAAGAGCCAATACGGCCGCGGAACCGCGGCAATAGCAAGCTATTGCCGCGTTTCCGCGCCGCTTTGATGAGATCACATGACCGTCTTTCTACAGTATACTCTAAAAACCCTGAGTCGATTTTTAAAGCATGATTTATTACTTTTACAGCACTTTGAAAATCGACAGCAAGTTTGAAAACCGGGTGTATTTCGTGACTTTTTCTCCGATCGAATTTCTAGTTACTATGCTAACATGTTAGGTAGTGTTTAACTAAGCTCTGATACCACTGTAAGTCCATGCTACCCTTCCCCGGTACTTACGGGGTGGCGGAATTGGTGAAAAACGATTTTCAAGAGGGTGGTAACATGGACTACCAATACGGATCTTTGTTAAACTACTAGCTAACAACCTAACAAGAGTTTACCTACTCGGTTAGGTGGCTATACCTTTCTTGAACTCCTTCGTCTTCGACTCCTCCCGGTGTACGGACCGGCCTCACCTCGTCGTCTCCTTGCGCCGAAGATGGATCCACCCGAAAGCTTCTACCTTTGGCATCTTCTTCGAACTTTGAAGAAACTAGATCACTTGGCTTGCTAGGCCTTGTAAACTAGAATGAGTAGAGGAATGTTTTGGTGTCTTTTTATCTCTAAGGCAATGAGTCTCAACACATGAGAATGGTTTGCCTTGAGGTAGAGAGAGCAAGAGGAAGAGGGAGAGCTTGAGAATGAGAGAGCTCAAGAGAGAGAAAGCAAATGATAGAATGAACCATACTCATCTCATTCTCACCTCTCATAATCCAAAAGCCATCATCACAAAAATAGTAATCAAGTATTGTGTAAATGGTTTAATTCAAAATGGCTATATCATTTCATGCACTCATTTTGCATAAATAAACAAGCAAGCAAAAGTCTTTGCCATGGAATGATAGCCATTGTCATGATGATGGTCAACTAGTCCAACCTAGTCAACCGGTCAACAAAGTCAACAAGTCAACAATGTCAACCCCTCAACAACAATGTCACTATAATACTTAATTAATATTAATGTTAATCATATATCTTATTCTCATTAGGGTTAAGCAAAAGTCAATGGTCAACAGTCAACTGTCAACAGTCAACAACCCCAATGAGAATACTCTGCCTCTGTCTCTCTGTCAACTGTGCATACACACCCGCATTCGCGTTCCGAGGAACACGAATACATACGAGATAAAACCAACCCCGAAACGTACACTAGGATCTGGCTTAAACCAAAGCCCGCTAGTGTTAACTGTCCGGACACTGTACGTGCACAAGTGCACGGATGTGACCGAACCCTGTCGCAAAACCATGCGACCTGTCGCAAAACCATGCGACCTCTACTCTTTTGCCTAAAGGCGAATAGCTTTCTGTATGGGACTCTAAAGACTCGACACTACGCTGGAAGTGGGTTTAACCACAGACCGCAAGCGGCACTAGCTGTGCGTAACGGGTAGATGCCGACAAGAAGACTGACGACGTGAAACCCATCTGAACTCCTACTGAGTCTGACTGTGACAATCTACATACAGTCTGGTATGTTCGTCTGATACATCGCATGGCGGGCCTAGGGGGCGGTAAACGTCAGTCCCCCAATAGCGGTACAAGTCGTGTCGGAGTGAAGCCCAGAACACCCTGAGATAACACTGGAAACCTACCATTATATCTCGCTTGCCCTGGCCAGGGACTACTCGTGTAATGGCTCTCCTAGACACAGCGCGATGTCAACCCCCAATACCAGGAGAGACGAATCATGTCTAACCGTCACTGCCTCCAAGTGCTTTGGGACTGCACCCAAAAACTATCTGTTTGCACGACTCCTTTGAGCCGTGGTAGGGTAGTAATCAAAGTGCAGTGGGAACACACTCGAGGCGAAGTGACAGTGTCAAGTCAGCGGACTAAGCTGTACTCATGTCACCTGGGAACTGATAACTGACGATAGGTATAGTACCAACCAACAGTTCCCGACGAGTCCTGTCCAGTGTACTCGTAACCCAACGAGCACCCGCATACTATCTCCAGTACGACGTACTGATGGCTGTGGGACAGACCATCTCCCACACTGGGATGAGAAGCGCATACGCTAGTCTACTCCGGAGTATCGATTCCCTGTCTCGATAGTCCTGCGAATAGGGACCTGCATAAGGATGTGCTTATAGATTACCCAGCCCCCACTAGTGTGACTGCCATCACAACGCTGGTAATCAAGAAAAGATCCTAAGGGCTCCACTAATGTGTATAGGTGATATGCTAAAATAAACACATGTACACATTGAAGTAGAAACAAACCAAGTAGCATACTACTATATTGAGCAAGATTATTTATACAACTGTGAATATCCCAAGCTTCCATTAAGTAATATACAAACTAGTATGATACAGTAATGGCCTCTAGGGCATATACACTAGCTCCCACGTATATGACCGCCATCATACTGCTGGCCGTCAAGCAAGAATCCTAAGGGCTCTATCAACGTGTAATAGCGACTCGTAAGGTCACCTAAAGCAGTACACGATGATAAAGTTAAACCAGATAGCATACTATCATCTTGAGTAAGACTGTCCTACTGGGACAGGTCCTCCCCTCAATCATTGCAATCACGTGCCTGTGATCCAATAATTGACTCTGAGGGCACTACCTCCAACAAGTTGATTTCTTCAGCACCTCCGCTGGAGAGTTCTTGCATACTCTCCTCAGCGGATCAAAGCTGTTTCTGGTTGGAACTGTTGGCTATAGTACCCTCAAGGCAATTATCGTAGTCGCAGGCAGGTGATTATGATGATTGAGGGAGGACCTATACCGGTAGAACAGTCTTACTCGAGATGATAGTATGCTGTCTGGTTTGTCTTTATCATCACTATTACATGTTGATAGAGCCCATAGGATTCTTTCTTGACTACCAGCATTATGATGGCGATCATATACGTGGGAGCTGGTGGTCTATAAGCACATCACTAAATGTCCCTAGTCATGGGAGTTTCGAGACTGGGCATCGATACTCCAGAGTAGACTAGTGTATACTGATCGAGACCCCGACGAAGGGCGGTGGCCAGGTCTCACAAGCCATTGGTGTTAGTTCGGTCACCTAAGATAGTATATAGGTGGTAATTGAGTTATGAGTACACCGGACGGACTCGTCGGAAACATGCTAGTTGGTATTATACCTATTGTCAGATAGCAGTTCCCAGGTGACATGTGTACAGGTTAGTCTGTCGACTTGAGATCGTCATTTTTCTTGTGTGAGTTCCCATTGTGCTTTGATTACTACCCTACCACGGCTCAAAGGAGTCATACAAACAGGTTTTAGTTGGGTACAGTCCCGAGCCACATGGAAGCAATGAGCGGATCGTCGGGGATTCGTTTATCCCGGTATGGGGGGTTGATGTCGCGCAGTGCACGGGTGGCCATCACCAGAAATACTTGGCCAAGGTAGTCGAGAATTACTGACCTAGGATCAGTAGTTTCTCATGTGGTGATGGGTTTCATACCGACACGAATTATCGCGTTATTAGGGGTCTGACTTTATCCACCCCCTAGACTCGATATGCGATACTCTTAGACGAACAGACCGGAATGTACGGATATTGTCACTGTCAGGCTCAGTAGGGGTTTGGATGAGTTTGCTCGTCGGCCTTCCTTTCGCTCAATATCTGGGTAGCCGTTACGTACAGCTAGTGCCGCTGACGTGCTTGTGGTTAACCCACTGCCAGCGTATTGACGAGTCTTTAGAGTCCCACTCAGAGGGTTTTCAAGGTTCAGGCGATATGGTGTAGATGACGTATGTTGGTACATACAGGTTTCCGATTAAAAATGTGTACAGGTTGCACAGACTTTAATCGGACGGTTGATAATACTAGCGGCTTAGGATTAAGCCGGATTATAAAATCAGGTTTTGATTTAATAATTTATATATATGTATTTATATATATGTATTCTAGTATTATTATTCACTATTCATTTTCTCTCTAGGCTATTCGTATTTTGGTACGAATACGCGTATATGTATTTCGATACGTATACCAGGTTGTATTCCGTATTTATACAGAATTGTTTCTAGAAGATGGCCACCTCATTAATTGATTTTCATTTTAGAAAATCAATTGGTAAATGAGGTGGAGGGTGAGTTGGCATGAGCATGGGTCATGGCATGTAGAGAGGTATGACATGCAATTGTTTATTGGAAAATGATGGAGATATTTTTCATTTGCATGATTGAAAAAAGGGGGCTGCCACATTCTTTTTTGGGGCTTGCTCATTTTCTTTTCTCCACTTGATTTCTTTACTTTCTCTCTTCACTCATTCATTCTCACTTGGAGAAAATACTTAGCACATTTCTTTAGTTGTTCATGCCACATGTTTCCTCACCTCCTCTTCATCTTCTATGGTTGCTCCTTTGAGCATTTGTGATGATAGAAAAATTATAGCGACACATTCCTACACCTCCACTTTCCATTGCTAGCAACCTTGGAGCGTCGGTTGCCTCGCTTGGCGAGGCTGGAGCTTGCGCCGTTTCCTTCAGGTGGATCATCGTAGATGGAGGAAGACCGGCAACCAAACTCGATCCGCAACTACTAGGAGCTTGGGATGAAGGTTGAAGACCGAAGGACTCGGATCAACTCGGTATAACCATCTAACTCCTCTTTATATGTTTGCTAGCATAGGGTTTATTGTAGATTTGGGCATCGGGTTGTGGTAGCGCCAGCTTAGAAAATTTTTGTTCCGCATTTGGCCACGGTTTGATGGCCGGGACGCTGCCGTAATCCAACAGGAACAGCAGCATTGACATCCACCATAGGAGCTGGTGGGGTGAGCCTATTGGGGGAGTTCCCCCTAGCCTGTCTTATTCGGCGCCAGTGGTGATGTCGAGCATGACTTGCTGAAGCGACCGCCTTAGTTTTGGAAACGTCTTCATCATGCCCCCGATATTGCTGAGGGGTTTCAATCAGCGTCAGCCTGTTGAAGACCGACGTTTTTGATAGAGTTTGAGGAGAGCCGGCCAATCTTTCGAAGTCTGGTCGTTTTAGGGGGGAAGCACCTTTGCCGGCTTCACCTGTAGCAGGAGTAGGAATTGCTAACCATTTTAGGGTAGCCTCTTCAGGTATCACGCTTCTTTACGGGCCCACTCGAGCTTTTGCTCAGCCTGTTAAAGACCGAGGCTTCAGATTTGGACGGCCTGTTGAGAGGGGCCGTTATGGTTGACATCCGATTGAAGACTAACTTTCTGGGAGCTTCTCATTGTGGTGTTGAGGTGCCAATGTTCATAAGCAGGAACATGGTCCTGAAGAAGAATCCGGTAGTGGCTTGTGTGACTTTCCCCACCGGCATGGCGGCCGTGTTAGGCCCATACATCACTCCTCCAGTTGGTATAGAGTGGGCATCACTATTGTATGAGGTGCGGTTGAGAGCCATTGATTTTCTGCACAAGAGCAAGACACCAAATTTCAGTACCTCGAATCTAAGGGCAACCATAGCGAACCGCGATTTTGTTCGCAAAACACGACATGCGAAGTGTTGATTGGAAAGAGGAAAAGGTCTCACCGGGTGTACCGGAATATGTTTAACGCCGAAGACCGGGCTGAGACGTTGGAGGACGTCTAGCCTAAATTTGGAGGCATATGCTATTTGGACATATCCACCCACCTCTCCAAAGATACCAAGTTGATTTTGGCACCGTATATCGGAGGTTTGGATAGAAGCGACTGATGTAGCAGACTTTATCAGATTCCCACTCATTTGTAAGGGTTTTTTGATTGTGGGGACACTCTTTCCTACAGGTGCAAGTCCCTGAAGTTAATTACGTTATTACTTTACGATAACAACTTTCTCCTACTCTAGTAGTTCACTTCGTGTCGTGCTGTATTTGGTTTATTTTAGGTTGCCCGTGGATTGTATACGGAGACTAATTTATATCGTCGTCCGTAGGACGCGGATTAGTCCAAATTCGTATATATTTTGGGTTTGAACTTAAGCTATATGTAATCCATCAGTTCAAAAGATACTTTATTTTTATTTAAGGACCGTTAATCTAGTCTGAGATTAAGATTGACTTAAATATAAGAGCATTTGGGCTCAGTTTATTTTTAACTAAGAATACGTTAGCCTTATTTGAGGCTAAGATCAACTTAGTAATGTTTTAAGAATCATTTTATTTAGTTCAAATCCAACAACAAAGTATTTGGGCTCAGCTGCAAAGAACTTCATAAACTTAGCTAATTTGGGCTTGGTCTACTCGGATTTAGGCTTTCCTTTTTGTTTTATTCAGAAGTGCTAAGCACTTATCTGTGGCTCTAGTGCTCACGTGGAAAACATGTGAGGCGCTCAGATATGGGCACTGTCTAATCAGTGCTAAGGACTTAGTCATTTTGACTGAATATAGAGTGCTAAGCACTTGGTATGGCACTAACGTGGGAAGCACGTGAGGCGTTGAGACATGGACGCTGCCCCATCAGTGCTAAGCACTTAGTCATTTTGACTGAATTTTATAATGCTCAGCACTTTTATACAGCGCTCACCTGGGAAGCACGTGAAGCAATGAGCGTTCTATTTTTTTAGGCGCTTACGTGGGAAGCAAATGAGCCAGTCAGCCTTTGTTTTGGTGGCTCACGTGTGTTTCATATGATTGCTTTGTTTTTGGAGTGTTGAATTGCTTTGTTTTTGGGGTGCTCACATCGGAAGTACGTAAGGCATCCAGACTTTGTTTTGGTGGCTCACGTGTGTTTCACGTGAGGCGCTGAGTTTCTTTGTTTTTGGGCGCTTACGTGGGAGGCACGTGAGGCGCCAAGTTCTTTTCTTTCGGATTTAATCTCTGTTAATGGAATTTTGGTCATTAATGATCATCCAGATCTCTGCTTTGAAGATCTGAGATCAATTTTATTTAAGAAACTAAGTTCTTCTTTTTGTTATAAGAACTAAGTTCTTTAGGTAGGGTTAAACCCTATTTTTCTAGAGGAATTAAATTCTTAGAACATATGTTCTTTTTCTTTCTTTTTAACCTAGTTCTTTTCCCCTAGATTTTTAGTTTGAAGAACCAAATCTTCCCGATGAAAATTAAATTCTCAATTTGTGGGAAGATTTGCTTTGAAAATCTCAAATCAGAGGAAAAACTAAGTTCTTTTTTTATGAAGGGTTAAACCTTTGTGTTCATTTATACTAAGCAAAGGAGATATTTTGATCTCTTCTTTTTCTTTACCTAGTGTTTGAAAGGAAGGAATCTTCGAAGAAATTAAATTCTCTGTTTTTATGACTTCTGTCTTTTTGTTGCAGAAGCTTGAGGGGTCGATCCTCTTTGTGTGCGTCCCTGAGACTTGAAGTCTCGAGTCCTTTATATAGGAGAGACAAATTTGTTGATTAGTTCTAGAAAATCTCTCATTTGAGAGATACCAATCGATTTTTTTGGTCTCAAAGATTATTCGAGGGATTCTATCCACCATTGAATCTTTGATCCAGAGTGTTTCTGTTTAACAGAATATATTTTCTTGTTTTTAACAAGATTAGGGAAATATTTTCACAAATACCGAATTTAATTCCGTCAGACGGTGACTTTTAACCACCATCGGATTTTAAATTCAAGAGCTCTCTATTTAACAGAGCACATATTTCTTTGTTTAGAAAGATATAGGGAAATATTCTCCCATCTCATTGGAACTTTGATCCAACAACTTTCTGTTTAACAAAAAACATCTTTCTCATTTAGAATGATTAGGGAGATATTTTCCCCCAATAGAATTTAAGTCTATATTTAATAATTTTAAATCACCATTGGATCTTTGATCCCACAATTCTCTGTTAACAGAGAATATCTTTCCCTTTTAGAAAGATCAAGGGAGGTATTTTCCCATGAATACATTTTAATTCTATATAGGGAGGTGCTCTCACGTGTTTAACATGTGACACTGGTGTGGGTTTCAGCCTGTTTTATTTTGCGCTCATATGCTTTGCATATGAACGCTCACGTGTTTAACACGTGAGGCTAGTTTTGCCTTTAGTTACTTTTATTCTCAGTGCTTATATGCTTGCATATAAGCGCTCACGTGTTTAACACGTGTGACCAGTTTAGCCTTTAGTTACTTACTTTCAGTGTTTATATGTTTTGCATACAAAAAATTGAATTTAATTCTATATATAGAGTTTGATTCTATCTGAAACTAATGCTTCAAAAAGGTGTTCCCGCGTGTTTAACACTTAACCCTAATGTGGGTTTTAATCTGTTTATTAGCGCTTATATGCTTTGCATACATGTGAGGCCTGTTTAGCCTTTAGTCGTTTGCTTTCATCACTTATATGCTCTGCATATAAGCGCTCACATGTTTAACACGTGAGGCCCTAAACATAGGAATTCATCTCTTTTTTCTTCTCTCCCTTTTTTTTTATAAGGGAACAATATAAAATAATACAATGAATATAATACTAGAATATACATATCAAAATATATATATATGTAAATTATTAAATCAATACTTGATTTAGTAATCCGGTTTAATCCTAAGCCGACTAGTATTATCATCCGCCCGATTAAAGTTCGTATAGATAATACACATATTTAATCGGAACCTTGCACGTATCAAAATATGGTCATTACATCATTTCGGCAGAACCAGGGAAACCCTCTGTGCGGGACTTTAAAAACTCGACAGTATGCCGGCGGTGAGTTACTGGATAAATCCATAACCACAAGCACGTCGGCGGCACTAGCTGTACGTAACGGCTACCCGGATATCTGTCGGAAGGAAGGCCGACGAGCAAGCTCATCCGAACCCCTACTGAGCCTATTTGTGACAATCTCCGTACAGTCCGGTCTCTTCGTCTAAGAGTATCGTATACTGGGTTTAGGGGGTGGTAAACGTCAGACCCTAATAACCTGATAATTCGTGCCAATGTGGCTCAAGACCAACCGAGAAACTATTGACCAACCTGTCAGTAAATCTCACATGCCTTGGCCAAGAACTTATGGTGTTGGCCAATTGAACACAGCGCGACATCAACTCCTTATGCCGGGAGAGACGAATCCCTAAAAATCGCTCAATGTCTCCATGTGGCTCGGAACTGCACCCAACTAAAACCTGTTTATACGACTTAGTAGAGCCGTGATAGGGTAGTAATCTAAGTAAAGTGGGAACTCAACCGAGACAAATGACGATCTCAGGTATAAGGACTAAGCTGTACTCATGTCGCCTGAGAACTGCTATCTAACGATAGATATAATACCATCTAGAAGTTCTCTGCGTGTCCTTCCAATGTACTCACCCCCAGTGAGAACATATATACGATCTTATGTGCCAAACACCAATAGTTGTGGGACCAACCATCGCCCCTAATCGGGGTCTAGAAACGTATACACCAGTCAACCCCGGAATATCGATACCCAGTCTCAATACTCCCATGAATAGGAACATTTAAGGATGTGCTTATGGACTACCCAGCCCCCACATATATGATCGCCATCATAATGCTGGTAGTCAAGCAAAAATCCTACGGGCTTTATCAACATGTATTAACGATACATAATAACATGTAAAACATATACACATGTTAAGATAAAGACAAACTAAATAGCATACTATCATATCGAGCAAGATTGTCCTATGCATACATATGTCCAAGCATCCACTATATATATATATAGAGAGAGAGAGAGAGAGACTCACACACACACACAATAATGGTCTCTAGGGTATACATATCCAACAGATAAATCGATCCATCCATGCTAAACATAATTCCTGACTAGTTACCCTACACGTAATATGATCCGAATTCTGATATCATTCTTTTTTATATATGCTTCTCATCTTGCTATATTTATATGACTTGCTTGATTAAATCTATTGCATGCTTGACTTGACTTGACTTAACTCGAGCCATGAATACGTAATGACTTGACATGAATACTTGAACACTCAGCATGAATACTTGAACTCGATATGAATACTTGAACTTGTACTCTTCTTATGTATTCATGGATTCGAGCAAGACTTGTAATTTTAACTATAAATTAAAAATACGCAGGGATAAAGGGTAGTTTGGTAAAGAATGTATGTCGTGGCACTAGCATCCACTAAAAATCACCTAACATGAATTTCATGTGTCGTTGTCCCATGGGATTTGACGTGGCTTTGAACGAAACGTGTCGTTGGTCCATGGGGTTTGACGGACTGCTCTCGTATACATACATACCTTCATTATCGAACTACAACAAACACTTTAGAATAGAATTGTCATGCTTATATATATTGCCATGCTTATGATATGTTGTTATGCTTATGATACATTACCATACTTAAGTAGTTTGCCATGTTTATATAGAACTGTCATGCTATCATAATTACCATGTTTAACTGCCATCTCTTATAAGTTCACTGCTTTATAATTTTCCTTTCTATTGATATTTCTTGTCATTATACACTTTACATTTGTAATCCCACCTTATTGAGGATTTACCGAGCGCAAGTTCACTGACGGGCATTCCGCCCTATTTCTTTCTTTTTTTAGAATGTTCGTCAGGCGACTTAGGGACAGAGAAGGTAGAACCAACGGAAGAGGAGTACAACCAGCAGTCGTCACAGGCCGACTATTAGCTTCTCATTCAGCTTTTCCTTTCAGTATTCCTCTTATTAAGGCTTCTTATGTTATTTCACTTTGTATTTCGGACATCTTGTCAACTGTTAAACTTTGTAGACTAGAATATAATAAATAGTTGTTGGAATTTTCGTTATCATGTTTATTCTTATTATATTTTATATTGCTTATAAACGCTTGGCGTATTTGTTTCGAGAAAAGACCTTCTCAGAATATATACATCGCGAGTCTCATCACGTGCCTGCTACCGTCTTTTGGAAAGTAGGGTGTGACGTCTGTAAACAACACAAATTTAAAACATTTTTATAAAAATATTTAATTTAGGCATATAAAAAAACATGTTCTAAATTTAAATACTAAGGTCCAGACCACATTGCATATACTCTTTCCTTTGGGCCAAAAGCATGAATGCATTGAACTCTCTAACTTAATTGTCATTCTAACTACTAATAATTCAACAATCATAGAGATCTCATCACCTTTCGGCAGAAGAGATTCTTTAGTTATTATCAACTACATGACACCATTTTATAAATCTGCTAAATAATAATTTCCTTTAGGTCAATTATAATTTGCATGAAATTAAAATGCCATTTTAATCCACAATTCTTAAAATCAATATTTGGGCTCCACTTATTTTCTTATGAGAATCACTTTGATGGTTCGCTGCATATCAAATAATTGACCCTAAAAATTGAAATAGGATTTTTAAGATCAGAATATGTCAATAGGTATGAAGGATTGATTTTTCTAAATAACACATTACCTATTAAACAAATTAAGGCTCAATAGTTTATGTGATCATCTTCACCATATGATTGCATATTTCTTTCATGCTAATTCAAACAGTAAGCAAAAACAACATATAATTTTAACTTAAAGATACTAGCAGTTGTATGGTTGGCTCTGATACCAACTGATAACATTAAAAAAGACATAAACCATACAACGAATTTAGAATACAACAAACTATATAATATGTTAATAGTATTACAATTGTAATCACTTACTTAAAGAGGTTATTGATCTCCCTTCACCTTACTCTGTACCTTGTCTCTCTTTATCCTTTAATGGTGCTAAACAGCAATTTTATGAGGAAATATTGTTTTGAGTAGTGATGGGGATAATGCATAACCTCATACTTATAGTGGTGTTGTGGATAACTAACCATCATGTTTCTCCACAACATAACCCCAAAATAGGGCCACCATCTCATAACAATCCACTAATTAAAAACCAACCACTATTCATGTAAATAAGATTATTTTGTTGGTAACTATCAGGTGATTTAATATTATCTTTAGTCAACATAATCTTTTAGCCCTACATATCAGTCCATATATTACCAATCACCTATTGCTTTATTTATGGGAATACAAAATCAATAATTAATTAAATATCTTTTCAACCGTCTAAAGCCTTTTATAGAATATATAAAATATTCTTACTAATATAATTGGTGCATCTTTTAATCAAAATGATTGGTTCCAAGTTTCTCAAGCTGCACATATCTTGGGTTTAATTGAAACTAAAGAAGTTGAGACTGGGATGGACCAGCAAGGGGACACCCCCAGATTGTTAGTTTGCAGCAAGCAGGAGACAGTCGTTGGGGTTCTCACTATGGCTCAATTATCAGCATTCACAAGTATAATTTAACTTATTTCATTTTAGAAAATAATATCAAAGACGGAACAACATATATTCAAAGAGGGTAACCTCAATTGTAAATAATTCAATAACCTCATTTGAGTTTGTGCTCATATTACATCTTATGAGAGAACGAATTGTGATCACTAACGATTAGTATGAGGCTCTTCAACATCAATCAAGATATTTAAAATGCAATGGATTTAATATCTGCAACAAATACACCCATTTAACTGTTGAATTTAATTTAAATTTGAATTAGTTAGGGACTAGCTAAGATTTAAATCTAATCTATTTAATTTAATTTATCTCCAACTTAAATATGGATTTATCTCCTATCATTTATGTACCCTATAAATATAAGACTTTCTCTAGGGATTTTTTTGCATCTATAATTCTCTGATAACTTAAAGTTTGATTAGAATAGGAGATAGCAGCCAACCGCGGTCACGGATAGAGAGAGGTTTTGTAGGAGAGGGTTTTTCTTTGTAAAGGAGGTGAGTGGTCGGTGTTGTTGGCGCGCAGCGGAGACAACACCAATCTTGATGGATCTAAATTAAGATCCCCTTTAACGGATAACAACTAGAACAATGCAAAATCAATATCAAATAACACATAAGAGATTTGGGGAAAAGGGGAGAATACTTTATTAGAACTTTAGAGAAAAAAGGAAAACCTTACAGAAGATTACAAAAACCATCTCCTTATAGATATCTAACGAGATCTCCTTCTTCTCTCTCGAAGTTCTCCTTAATGGTGCCTTGATCTCTTATGGGGCCGCTGTTTCGCCTCCCTTAAAGCTTATGATCAAGATTGCACGTTTTAAATTTTAATCCTAGCGTCCTATTTATAACCTATTACAAATCTGATATAAAATAGGAACACAATAATTACGAAACTGCCACCTAAACTGAGTATTCCAGAAAAACTCGAAACCTTGATCTGCACTACAAACCGTCTACAGACTTTTTGAGCCGGCTCAAGAAGATTCAATATCTTCTTGAGCCGGCTCAAAAACTTGTCGAGTTCTCTGTCTCTAAGAGACGGTTCAACAATTCGATGAGACAGCTCAACTCTTTGTTGAGATGGCTCGGCCCGTTGTTGAGACGACTCATAAAGTGCCTAGAAATCATATTTCTTCTCTGGATGTATGAAACGGCTCATGTCAAGCATAAGCCGGCTCAACGCCTGAAATATGATGGCGAACAGTCTCGATATATAAGACACCTTCACAATAATATCCACCTTGGCTTGTATATTCTTATTGCCACATTGAAAATTTGTTAACTTCATCTTGTATCTTTTAGAGTTGCCTTAGTTCTCTCCGTTTCCCCTGCTGGTATATCTCCAAATCTTGAAACTACGAACTGTCACAATTTTTGCTCAGAACTACAAAACTAATTCTGTCACAATTTTTCACCAAAACTGCGAAACTTGAACTTCTCCATAGGAATAACCTTCATTAGCATGTTTGCCGGATTCATCTTAGTATCGATTTTGATCAAGTCGATCTCCTTTTCGGCCCACTCCTTATCTTATGATACCGCACGTCGATATGCTTAGTTCGACTGTGGTATACCTGATTCTTCGCCAGGTGAATGGCGTTTTGACTATCACAAAACAAAGGAACTGATCCATTATCGAATCCGAACTCACCAACTAAATTCTTTAACCATAAGGCTTCCTTTGATGCTTCCACTGCTTCCATGTATTCTGCCTCTGTACTTAATAGCGTCATAGTATCCTGAAGTGTCTACTTTCAACTGATTGGAGATTCTGCAACTGTATATACATAACCCGTAGTTGTTCTTTTTTTTCCAAGTCACCAGTGTAATCCGTATCTATGTATCTTTACAACCGGCTCGATTAATCTTCTTAATTGTGAAAGAGTAAACCGAGATCTTTAGTTTCTTTAGATGTCGAAGTATCCACTTTACAGCTTCCCAATGGAGCTTTCCTAGATTTGACATGTACCGGCTAACCAGACCTACCATATAGGATATGTCTGGACATGTGCATACCATAGCGTACATCAGCAATCCCACCGCACTCGCATATAGTACTCGAGATATCTTTTCCTTCTCCTCCACTGATTTTGGACTCTTTAGAGGATAACTTGAAATGACCGGCGATAGGGATACTCACCGGTCTTGAGTCGTTTATGTTGAATCTCTCCAACACCTTCTCGATATACCTTCTTTGGGATAGCCAAAGCTTTCCAGCCTTCCTGTCTCGAAAAATCTCCATCCCAAGAATTTTCTTTGCTTCACTTAAATCCTTCATGTCAAATTCTACATTCAATGAAACTTTGAGCGCCTTTATTTCCGCCATACTCTTAGAAGCAATCAACATGTCATCGACATATAGGAATAGATATATCGATGAGTCATCCTTAAGCCGCTTTGAGTACACGCAAATGTCAAACTCACATCAAGAGTAATTGGTCTTCTTCATAAAAGAATCGAAGCGCTTGTACCACTGTTTGGGAGACTCCTTCAACCCAGATAAAGACCTCTTGAGTTCACATACGTAATCTTCCTTGTCGGGCTCCACAAATCCTTCAGATTGCCTTATGAAGTGTAAGTGCACGGCGGCGCCCCGGCCGTCAATCCGACGGCCAAATGCGGGAAACGGTGATAAACTTTAACTTTTGCGGACTTAGCAAACCGGCACCACCGCGCACTAAACATCCGGATCGTAACCATTAACAAGTCTAAGCTACAAACAAGAAAGGGAAGAGATGTACCGACTGATCCGAGTCCTCCGGTCTTCATCTCCACTCCGATCTCCTCGCGGGATCTCCGGTCGTCGCCTCCTCGCCGGAAGGGCACCACATCGTCTGCATCTTTTACGGGCTCCCGCCTCAATACCGAGGCAACTCGGGCGCGAAGCTGGCGAGTCGACGCGTCCAAGATTTGCTGTAGAATGTGTAGTGTAGAACCTATATCTCTTTTGGGGTTTGTTGCCATTTGTAGATGATGGAGGAATCAAGATAAGAAAAATGGTGATTGCATTTTCCTAGCATCAAAAATGAGATCAAGAATGCTACTCTCTCAAAGATGAAGCTCTCTCCTTCTTCTCTCTTTTCTAAAATGAAAAACCTTCTTGCTTAGAAAATGGTGGAGGAAAGATTATGAATCATGAAGGGAGGTGATGGTAGTAAAAGGAGGAGGGTGACCACATCCAAACATAATTATCACAAAACTCAAATCCAAATCAAATCCATTCACTTCACAATAAATGCATGAAAAGCAAAGATGCTTTCAAATTCAAACCTTATGCAATAAAACCCTCCATAATGTGTTATTTGCAAACTTGCAAATAACACCCTCCATCGGAAAAGTCCGGCCGCGAAAGAACAAAGGAAAACAGCCGGAACGGAAAGCAAACTGGCAACTCCAGAAAACTGGTCCCGTAATAAATTACAGGAAAACCCCGATACTGTGCATACACACCCGCATCTGTATTCCGTCCGGATACAAATGCAATGAGACAAAACTACACTGTACTAAACTAGGATCCGGCTTAAACCAAAGCCGGCTAGTAATCCGTCCGATCCTGATCCGTACAATACCGCACGTATCTGATCGGACCCTGCCATATCTCCATACGGCCTCTAGTACAAACCGTCCGATCCTGATCCGTGCAATACCGCACGTATCTGATCGGACCCTGCCATATCTCCATACGGCCTCTACAGCGTTTTGTTGGAGATAGTGCCCTCAGAGTCAATTATTGGATCACAGGCACGTGATTGCAATGATTGAGGGAGGACCTATCCCGGTAGGACAGTCTTACTCGAGATGATAGTTTGCTATCTGGTTTACCTTTATCATCGTGTACTGCTTTAGGTGACCTGAGAGGTCGCTATTGCACGTTGATAGAGCCCCTAGGATTCTTGCTTGACCACCAGCAGTATGAGGGCGATCATATAAGTGGGAGCTGGGGGTCTATAAGCTTTTCCTTAAAAGGTCCCTAGTCGTGGGAGTTTCGAGACTGGGCATCGATACTCCATTAGTAGACTAGTGTATACAGTCGAGACCCCGACGAGGGGCGGTGGCCGGTCTCACAAGCCACTGGTGTCAGTTGGATCACCTAAGATGTATACAGGTGCTCATTGGGTTATGAGTACACCGGACAGGACTCGCCGGGAACATGCTAGTTGGTCATATACCAGACGTCAGATGGCAGTTCCCTGGTGACATGTGTGCAGGTTAGTTCATCGACCTGGGGATCGTCATTTGTCTCGTATGAGTTCCCACTGTACTTTGATTACTACCCTACCACGGCTCAAAGGAGTCGTGCAAACAGGTTTTAGTTGGGTACAGTCCCGAGCCACATGGAGGCAGTGAGCGTATCTTCAGGGGTTCGTCTCTCCCGGTATTGGGGGTGAGGTCGTGCTGTGTCTAGGAGAGCCATTACACAAAGTCCTTGGCCAAGGCAAGGAGATTTACTGGTAGGTATTCCAGTAGTATCTCAGGGTGTTCTGGGCTACACTCCGACACGACTTGTACCGCTTTTGGGGGTCTGACTTTTACCAACCCCCTAGGCCCGCCATGCGATACTCATAGACGAACGGACCGGACTGCACGGATATTGTCACTGACAGGCTCAGTTGGGTGTCGGGGTGAGCTTCCTCATCGACGTCCCTTTTGGTCAATAGCTGGTGGCCCGTCACGTATTGGCTTATACCTCTGATGGGCTAGTGGTTAAATCCACAGCCATTGTATTGACGAGTCTTTAGAGTCCGCCACACTTTCAGTTACTCAAGTTTCGGGCGAAACGCTGTAGAGGCCGTATGGAGATATGGCAGGGTCCGATCAGATACGTGCGGTATTGCACGGATCAGGATCAGACGGTTTGTACTAGTTGCCGTATAGGTATATGGCAGGATTCGATCAGATACGTGCGGTATTGCACGGATCAGGATCGAACGGATTTTACTAGCCGGCTTTGGTTTAAGCCGGTCCTAGTTTAGTACAGTGTAGATTTTGTCTTTTTGCATTTGTATCCGGACGGAATACAGATGCGGGTGTGTATGCACAGTATCGGGGTTTTCCTGTAATTTATTACGGGACCAGTTTTCTGGAGTTGCCAGTTTGCATTCCGTTCCGGCCGGTTTTCCTTTGTTCTTTCCCGGCCGGACTTTTCCGATGGAGGGGGTAATTTGCAGTTTTGCAAATTACATTTGTGGAGGGGGTTTCTTTGCATATTGTTTGATATGATAGCTTTCATATCTTTTTCCACCATGCTTTTGCTTTTTGAGATTTGATTGAATAGGAAAGGGTATGGAGGAAAGGGTATGGTTGATGTTGTGGTCACCTCTTTTGTTTCTCCTACACTTACCTCCCTCTTGCAATTTGTATTTTTTCCACCATTCTCCAAAAGCAATGGCCGGCCACTAATTGGAGAGAAGAGAGAAAAATGAGAGGTTCATTTTGTATCATTTGTTCATCTCATTTCCTTGCAAAATTGGTAGCTTCATTTCCCTCCAAAGTTCAATCTTCATTCCTCCATCCAAAGGCAACAAAACCCCAAATGAGACACATAGATCTACACTACACTTCCTACAGCATATCTTGGGCACGTCGAGTAGCCGGCTTCATGCCCGAGTTGCCTCGGTATAGAGGCGGGAGCCCGTAAAAGATGCAGGCGACGTGGTGCCCTTCCGGCGAGGAGGTGACGACCGGAAATCCCGCGAGGAGATCGGAGTGGAGATGAAGACCGGAGGACTCGGATCGTCGGTACATCTCTAACCTTCTCTTTGTAGTTAGCTAGATTTAGTTTAATGGCCCGATCCGGTTTTAGTGCGCGGTGGTGCCGTTTTGCCAAGTCCGCAAAAATTAAAGTTTATCACCGTTTCCGCATTCGGCCGTCGGATTGACGGCCGGGGCGCCGCCGTGCACTTACAGTGGTATCAGAGCCTCCCCATTAACTTAGTCTAGCTTTGTGTAATGTGTTTGCATTTCCGATCGATCAAAAAGTTCCAAAAACCGTATTTTGATTACATCAGTTTTCTGTTGGAAATTTTTAGTCTCGAAAAATTTTTCAGGTTGTAAAATATTGATGTACTTGAAAATCTAAGAGTTCTGTAAAAATTCGATGAGGTGACTCCACAGTTGGAGCGCGGAACCGCCGCGAAAACCCCACTTGTGCGGCCCTTCCGCCGCGCACTATTCACATCACTTCACCAAATTTTTCCAGAGGCCTTATGGGCTTAAATTATGGGTTTTGGAATATTAAAATTGGGCCCAAGTTTTCTGTGGTTGCTACAGTTTTGTTTGGGGGCCCACTTGTTAAGTTTGATCAATCGGAAAATTTTAAACACATTTTTCACAGTATTTACATTATATCTGCGACCGTGAATGTCACTCGATCGGTAAATCCGGTCTAACTGCTATAGCCCGGTTAGACGGATTTGCGAACGTGACTTTCACGTTGGTGTTCTATGTTTATGCTGTGATGTTGCGGATCGGTCGGTGGGGATAGCCTGGATGCAATGCTAGTACTGTATTGTGGTATTATGTACATTTGGTATTGCGGGGCGAGCGTCCGACATGTGGACTGCCGTCACTGCCTGATTGTATTATTCTTTTGGGGCACGACCTGGTTGCGGTCGATGTACCCGGTGTATGTATATTTTACTTTCTGTACTAGGATTACCCCGCGGTGGGGTGCACGGATAACCGGGTTCTGGAGGGCAACAAGCCCGCATCTCATGGCATTGGGACGGAGGGGGCTTCACTCTGGGATTGGCGGGCTATTCGCCGCACTCGTAGGGGGTACAGGTTGACCCAGGAGGGGTGCCCAAGTCGCCGGATTCCCTGGAGTGCTGGGTGGTCCATTCACGGAGCTGAAGGGGGCTGCCTCGCTTCAGGTTTTGGCGGGTGACTTGCCGCGCCCGTAGGGGTCTAGGATTTCATTGCACAGGCTATCCACACGACCAGGGGAACGTCGGGTTTCAGTAGTGGCTCTGTGAAACCCGGGGATCCCAGATATCTGTATTGTTCTGTGATGCTGTACATTTCTGTGATGTTGCATTTCTTTTCACGCCTTGAGCGAAATATAATATATTGGTATATATATTAGTAGATGTTGTATATGTTTTACATCCGCGCTAGTCCAGTCCCCGCTCTGTCGTTAGTTAGCTAACCTAACGGGTAATGACGGGACCCAGTGGCGAATGCGGATGGCATATACGTACGTCAGTATATTTTCGTTCTTTGTGGTGTGATCTATTGATGGTACTTACTGCGTTGATTCGGATCAATGCAAGTTAAACAAACCTATTCTGATGTTGTTGGAACACTTTTCAAAAAGCTGTTACTGCAAGGACGTTCACTTTTGTTTTGCATTGTGGTATTCAGTTAGAATATCCTGCTCTCAGTCGACGAGGCAAGGGCCGAGATCCCTTCACCGGGAGTGACCCCTTGGACAGAAGTTTGCGTCAGGGCATTAACTTCACTATAGCCGATTACTTTGCTTTGCATCGTGGTATTCATTTGGAATATCTGCACCCCATTCCACGGGGAAAGAGCCGAGATCCCTTCACCGGAGTGACCTCTTTAGTAAAGGTTTTCGTCACTATATTTTCTAAAAAGCTATCCGTTCCTTCAACGATATCAAGTTCATTACGTTAAAGGTTTTCGCCAGAAACCATTCGTAGCCCTCCGTCATTTCAGTTAAATATTCGGTAGTATTCAAGCTATGTATTTTGACCTCACAGCAAGGCATAGTGATAGGTAGCTGCCGGGTATTTATCTGTTGCATAGATAGATGCGTTGGTTTGGGACAGTCGTACTACTATTTTGCCTACGTCAAGGGTATGTACGGGTGGATTCAAATAACCTGGATAATGACGGGTAGAACTTGACATGTGACTTATGATATTTTGACCTCACGCCAAGGTCATAAGAGCATGGGGCAGAAATCACATCGGGAGTTTCAAAGTACTGAAACTTGCCAGATATGCGCATTACCTTCTGGAGTGTGATACCGTGAGCGGATTCCGTCACGTTATCATGCGATGAGAGTTGGATCCCGATTCCCACTGATGAGTTGGTATACTCCTCGGGTGACCCCGACTAATTCTTCTTTCAGGTTTGGAGGAGAATTTGAGGAACAGTGGGAGGTTTCCAGATTAGATAAATTGGTAACCATTCTGATCTAGGTTAGAGTGCACGCTGAGTGTTTCTTTTCTCTCTCTCTCTGGTAGCGACCATTGACCCGACCCTAAGACTATGACTCAGTGACCAAGTTGACCGAACCTACTTAACACTGGCTTTTGGATTGTCAGAGTTGCAGACCTCATTGCCACTCCTACTTTTACCCTTTTCTCCAGGACACCGTATTGCTACGAACGTCCACTTCCATTGGACAAAACCATCGTATGGTTATATCGAACTCGAAGGAATTTATTCGAGGATGGTTTCCGGTTCTGGAGAAAACGGATAGGATTATTCAGTTGTCTTTTCTTTTCACCTTCTCTCAGGTTGCGAGTACTCCTGGGTTTAGGAGTAGTACACCTATTACGCAAATTGGATAGTCTTCTTCAAACCATAGGCTGGTGCCGACCGGTAGGGAATGAAGAAAACCAGTTAGCCTAAACGGTGTACAGAAGGTATTAAGTTCAGACAAAGCAAGGGATTAGTAAGAGGGCAAAGTAAATTGCGACTGATATTCATGACCAAACCAAATATTTCTTCGCCAATCCTAAATCACCTTTGTATTCTCCAGGACCACTCCGTATTACTAAGAAGATCCCACTTTATTGGATAATCCATCGTATGGTTATATACGAACTCGAAAGGAACTTGTTCCAGTTCGGGGATGGATCCTGGTTCAGGAGAAATAGGAATAAAGTACATTCAGGTGTCTTTTATCTCACCTTCTCTCGCGATGCGAGTGCTCCTAGGATTAGGACAGTACACCTTTATGCTTTTTGGATAGTCTTCTTCCAAACCATAGGCTGGTGCCGAACGGTAGGGAAGGAAGAAAACCAATTGGCCTAAAGGGGTGTGCAGAAGGTAAAGACTAAGACATATGAAGGGATTTGGAGAGGTGGCAAAGAACTATCGGTTATAGTCGTGAATCTGAAGAGGCATTACTAGGAATACCCCGGGATACCCCATCGAACATTTCAATGTTTCAGTCTCACTGTGTAATGTAAAAGAAAACTGATTTCCCGATTAGATACTTACTCCAGGGTATGTATTTACCAGGTTTGATTCTCACATCTGTATGGTTTTACAGATGATGAGTGGGAGTAGGTTATTGGGAATTGGATGATCATCCTCATTATATCGGGATTCGTTGTAATCGGTGATATTTGAGGAAATCACCTGGGCTGTTTGCCGGTCGGCAAACATTTGGTTTCGAATATCCGCTGTTGTGCACCAATTTCAAATTGATATATCTGTACGTCTATATATCTGTACGTCTATTTTTATAGAGTGAGATATACTTTTTGATATTATGTCGTTGACATTTACCTATATCAGTGGATGGTTAGGTGAGGAGCATTGAACAGCGGTGTAATTCTTCTTAACCATAAGTACAGTTTTCGACCTACGACGCACAGTGAAGGAGTTGTTAGACTCAGCGGACTCATACAGAGTATTGTATGTTGTCCAGTGTCCATTAGGACAGAGGGGTTGGTCCTCATACTATATTCTGTTTACTTTTAACTTCTCTAGTTCTTAGACATGTGTTTCGTAGAAACACAGGGTCTAAGTTTTGAGGAGTTATAGGTATTTGAATAGAGTAGAGAACCAGGTATAGCAAGTATCGGGATTCTTCAAAGTGATCGAAGATGTAGATACTTGTCTATGGTATTCAGTTGATAGTAATGATAAAGAGAAATTGCTTCTCTTTCAGGTTACTCAAAATTGGAAGTACTCCTAAGTTGAGTAACGCTGATCGGCCTCTCTCCATTTAGTTGACATGCACTGGAGATAGCTGCATGATTTGAATCTGGTTCAATTAAATCAGTGCCTCTGGTTCTATATTGGATATAGTACAGTTCATATCTTAACGTTGTTAAGGTACGGGGAGTTGTCCGGCTTATGATTAAAACCAGACGCTGGACAACTCAAGGCACGTTTCTGTAATGGCTGTTTGTGGGTTGACCCAGGCTATGACGAGGGTTGACTTTCTACCATCTAGACTCGCCACAGTTTTATTAAAAATGGATTTTTTCAGAAAACAGTAGTGGGAGTATGGTAGAACTGGAAGTGATTCCAGAACCACAAACGATTACTGAAGATTTGATAAGGAACCTAAAGATTCAATCTGGATTGACATTCCATTGGCCACTCCGCAGATAAGGTGGGTAACTTCAGGCACCCGAGAGGTACTCCGGTAGCCTCAAGGACGGTGACAGGGAAGTTCTTGTTTACCCACACTTGCCATTGTTGTTGTTCCAGGCTGCGAGACCCGGCAGGAGGATGAGTATAGCGTCGTTCTAAACTAGCTTTAGAAGTGCACGTCTGTATGACTCTGCCAGAGGGTTGTCGTAGTCAGTGGGAGCAGCGGAAGCATTGGTGGACATCAGGCTTATGTCTATTTATAGACTAAAGCAGATGTAGCGGAGATAGATCATCTATTTCTGATGTGACAGTCATAGGTTTGACGTCATCAGAATAGGGGATGGATCTGTTGAGAAGGTAGTAGGAAGTGATATTCCTATACTACGATCGGTTATACTTTGGTCGTCACACAGTGGTTTCTCCACAAAGGACTTGGACATTATATCAGACATTCTGGTTACTAGATCTACAGTTTTAGATCTAGATTTGGGTGGTTTCCTAATCTGGGTACCTTGACAGCATTCTATGAGTATTTAGAATGGACGACTCCTGGCACGGTAGTGTACCTGCAAGTAATGGAGTCGCTCTCTCTAAAGGTGTCTTTTAGACTAAAGTAGAGAGGGATGTGCATGATTGGCAGATCACTTGCTTAGGCAATTGAGTCAATCATGAGATGTCAAGTACCACACCAGATGTTGTTCTTGCACTAGATGCAATAAGTTGACATTAATTCAATCCTGGAGAAACAGTCGGAAGCAGTTTTAGAACATAAGTGGATGTTCTAGGGATATGATAACGGCTGCCTCCTTCAGGAGACAGTTATCATTCCAGGCTTCCAAGGTGACATGGACGACAAGGAGGTTGTCAGAGTTATATTTTTCCTCTGACGAGGGGCAGTATTTTGGACGGGTGGTCCAAGGCAATACTGAGGGTGGCATGGCGCAGGATACTGATTAAGTTCAGTTGGAGATACAGTCTAAGAAGTTTGGATTTGGAGTTCATTTATGAGCTACGTCCCATCAGACATCCAGACATTCTAAGGCAGGTATTGCTCATTTCGGGAGATGGCTTTCTCCGCGAACTTGAGATATAGAGAGACATAGAAAGAAACATCAAGGCGGATCCACTCACTGAGGCTATTCCTCGAACGCAATAGTTTCGCAAACGGATTTTGTGAAACTGACTAGTAGGGGAGTTGGGTGTTCGGTATCACACGGGCTGTGAGTATGCGACATCGCAATAATTAGCCTTGAGTGCAAGTGGGAGATTGTTGGAGATAGTGCCCTCAGAGTCAATTATTGGATCACAGGCACGTGATTGCAATGATTGAGGGAGGACCTATCCCGGTAGGACAGTCTTACTCGAGATGATAGTATGCTATCTGGTTTACCTTTATCATCGTGTACTGCTTTAGGTGACCTGAGAGGTCGCTATTGCACGTTGATAGAGCCCCTAGGATTCTTGCTTGACCACCAGCAGTATGAGGGCGATCATATAAGTGGGAGCTGGGGGTCTATAAGCTTTTCCTTAAAAGGTCCCTAGTCGTGGGAGTTTCGAGACTGGGCATCGATACTCCATTAGTAGACTAGTGTATACAGTCGAGACCCCGACGAGGGGCGGTGGCCGGTCTCACAAGCCACTGGTGTCAGTTGGATCACCTAAGATGTATACAGGTGCTCATTGGGTTATGAGTACACCGGACAGGACTCGCCGGGAACATGCTAGTTGGTCATATACCAGACGTCAGATGGCAGTTCCCTGGTGACATGTGTGCAGGTTAGTTCATCGACCTGGGGATCGTCATTTGTCTCGTATGAGTTCCCACTGTACTTTGATTACTACCCTACCACGGCTCAAAGGAGTCGTGCAAACAGGTTTTAGTTGGGTACAGTCCCGAGCCACATGGAGGCAGTGAGCGTATCTTCAGGGGTTCGTCTCTCCCGGTATTGGGGGTGAGGTCGTGCTGTGTCTAGGAGAGCCATTACACAAAGTCCTTGGCCAAGGCAAGGAGATTTACTGGTAGGTATTCCAGTAGTATCTCAGGGTGTTCTGGGCTACACTCCGACACGACTTGTACCGCTTTTGGGGGTCTGACTTTTACCAACCCCCTAGGCCCGCCATGCGATACTCATAGACGAACGGACCGGACTGCACGGATATTGTCACTGACAGGCTCAGTTGGGTGTCGGGGTGAGCTTCCTCATCGACGTCCCTTTTGGTCAATAGCTGGTGGCCCGTCACGTATTGGCTTATACCTCTGATGGGCTAGTGGTTAAATCCACAGCCATTGTATTGACGAGTCTTTAGAGTCCGCCACACTTTCAGTTACTCAAGTTTCGGGCGAAACGCTGTAGAGGCCGTATGGAGATATGGCAGGGTCCGATCAGATACGTGCGGTATTGCACGGATCAGGATCAGACGGTTTGTACTAGTTGCCGTATAGGTATATGGCAGGATTCGATCAGATACGTGCGGTATTGCACGGATCAGGATCGAACGGATTTTACTAGCCGGCTTTGGTTTAAGCCTGTCCTAGTTTAGTACAGTGTAGATTTTGTCTTTTTGCATTTGTATCCGGACGGAATACAGATGCGGGTGTGTATGCACAGTATCGGGGTTTTCCTGTAATTTATTACGGGACCAGTTTTCTGGAGTTGCCAGTTTGCATTCCGTTCCGGCCGGTTTTCCTTTGTTCTTTCCCGGCCGGACTTTTCCGATGGAGGGGGTAATTTGCAGTTTTGCAAATTACATTTGTGGAGGGGGTTTCTTTGCATATTGTTTGATATGATAGCTTTCATATCTTTTTCCACCATGCTTTTGCTTTTTGAGATTTGATTGAATAGGAAAGGGTATGGAGGAAAGGGTATGGTTGATGTTGTGGTCACCTCTTTTGTTTCTCCTACACTTACCTCCCTCTTGCAATTTGTATTTTTTCCACCATTCTCCAAAAGCAATGGCCGGCCACTAATTGGAGAGAAGAGAGAAAAATGAGAGGTTCATTTTGTATCATTTGTTCATCTCATTTCCTTGCAAAATTGGTAGCTTCATTTCCCTCCAAAGTTCAATCTTCATTCCTCCATCCAAAGGCAACAAAACCCCAAATGAGACACATAGATCTACACTACACTTCCTACAGCATATCTTGGGCACGTCGAGTAGCCGGCTTCATGCCCGAGTTGCCTCGGTATAGAGGCGGGAGCCCGTAAAAGATGCAGGCGACGTGGTGCCCTTCCGGCGAGGAGGTGACGACCGGAAATCCCGCGAGGAGATCGGAGTGGAGATGAAGACCGGAGGACTCGGATCGTCGGTACATCTCTAACCTTCTCTTTGTAGTTAGCTAGATTTAGTTTAATGGCCCGATCCGGTTTTAGTGCGCGGTGGTGCCGTTTTGCCAAGTCCGCAAAAATTAAAGTTTATCACCGTTTCCGCATTCGGCCGTCGGATTGACGGCCGGGGCGCCGCCGTGCACTTACACGTTTCGCCCGAAAGCTTGAGTAACTGAAAGTGTGGTGGACTCTAAAGACTCGTCAATACTATGGCTGTGGATTTAACCACAAGCACGTCAGAGGTATAAGCCAATACGTGACGGGCCACCAGCTATTGACCAAAAGGGACGTCGATGAGCGAACTCATCCTGACACCCTACTGAGCCTGTCAGTGACAATATCCGTACAGTCCGGTCCGTTCGTCTATGAGCATCGCATGTCGGGCCTAGGGGGTTGGTAAAAGTCAGACCCCTAAAAACGGTACAAGTCGTGTCGGAGTGTAGCCCAGAACACCCTGAGATACTACTGGAATACCTACCAGTAAATCTCCTGCCTTGGCCAAGGTCATCGTGTAATGGCTCTCCTAGACACAGCACGACCTCACCCCCAATACCGGGAGAGACGAACCCCCGAAGATCCGCTCACTGCCTCCATGTGGCTCGGGACTGTACCCAACTAAAACCTGTTTGCACGACTCCTTTTAGCCGTGGTAGGGTAGTAATCAAAGCACAGTGGAAACTCACACGAGACAAATGACGATCTCCAGGTCGATGAACTAACCTGTACACATGTCACCTGGGAACTGCTATCTGACGTCAGGTATAAGACCAACTAGCATGTTCCCGGCGAGTCCTGTCCGGTGTACTCATAACCCAATGAGCACCTGTATACATCTTAGGTGAACCAACAGACACCAGTGGCTTGTGAGACCGGTCACCGCCCCTCGTCGGGGTCTCGACTGTATACAATAGTCTACTCTGGAGAATCGATGCCCTGTCTCGAAACTCCCACGACTAGGGACCTTTTAAGGATGTGCTAATAGACTCCAGCTCTCACTTATATGATCGCCCTCATACTGCTGGCAGTCAAGCAAGAATCCCAGGGGCTCTATCAACGTGCAATAGCGACCTGTCAGGTCACCTAAAGCAGTACACGATGATAAAGGTAAACCAGATAGCATACTATCATCTTGAGTAAGACTGTCCTACCGGGATAGGTCCTCCTTCAATCATTGCAATCACGTGCCTGTGATCCAATAATTGACTCTGAGGGCACTCTCTCCAACAATCTCCCACTTGCACTCAAGGCTAATTATTGCGATGTCGCATACTCACAGCCCGTGTGATACCGAACACCCAACTCCTCTACTAGTCAGTCTCACAAAACTCGTTTGTGAAACTATTGCGTTCGAGGAATAGCCTCAGTGAGTGGATCCGCCTGTGGTGTTTCTTTCTATGTCTCTGTATATCTCATGTTCGCGGAGAAAGCCATCTCCCGAAATGAGCAATACCTGTCTTAGAATGTCTGGATGTCTGATGGGACCTAGCTCATAAATGAACTCCAAATCCAAACTTCTTAGACTGTATCGTCAACTGAACTTAATCAGTATCCTGCGCCATGCCTCCCTCAGTATTGCCTTGGACCACCTGTCCAAAATACTGCCCTTCGTCAGAAGGAAAACTATAACTCTGACGACATCCTTGTCGTCCAGGTCACCTTGGAAGCCTGAAATGATAACTGTTTCCCGAATGGGGCTTTCGTTATCATATCCCTAGAACAGCCACTTATGTTCTAAAACTGCTTCCGACTGTTCCTCCAGGATTGGATCAATATCAACTTATTGCATCTAGTGCAAGAACAACATCTGGTGTGGTACTTGACATCTCATGATTTACTCAATTGCCTGAGCAAGTGATCTGCCAATCATGCACATCCCTCTCCCCTTTAGTCTGTAAGACACCTTTAGAGAGGGTGACTCCATCACCTGCAGGTACACTACCGTGCCGGGAGTCGTCCATTCTAAATACTCTTAGAATGCTGTCAAGGTACCCTGATTGGGAAACCAACCAAATCTAGATCTAAAAACATAGATCTAGTAACCAGTATGTCTGATATAATGTCCAAGTCCCATGTGGAGAAACCACTTTGTGACGACCAAAGTATAACCGATCGTAGTATAGGAATATCACTTCCTACTACCTTCTCAACAGATCCATCCCCTATTCTGATGACGTCAAACCTATGACTGTCATATCAGAAATAGATGATCTATCTCCGCTACATCTGCTTTAGTCTATAAATAGACATAAGCCTGATGTCCACCAATGCTTCCGCTGCTCCCACTGACTACGACAACCCTCTGCCAGAGTCATATAGACGTGCACTTCTAAAACTAGTTTAGAACGACGCTATACTCATCCTCCTGCCGGGTCTCGCAGCCTGGAACAACAACAATGGCAAGTGTGGGTAAACAAGAACTTCCCTGTCACTGTCCTTGAGGCTACCGGAGTACCTCTCAGGTGCCTGAAGTTACCCACCTTATCTGCGGAGTGGCCAATGGAATGTCAAATCAGATTGAATCTTTAGGTTCCTTATCAAATCTTCAGTAATCGTTTGCGGTTCTGGAATCACTTCCAGTTCTACCATACTCCAACTACTGTTTTTGAAAAAATCCATTTTTAATAAAACTGTGGCGAGTCTTGAACAATATTTCTATTGATCTCCCAGATGGTAGAAAGTCAACCCTCGTCATAGCCTGGGTCTACCCACAAACAGCCATTACAGAAACGTGCCTTGAGTTATCCAGAGTCTGGTTTTAATCATAAGCCGGACAACTCCCCATACCTTAACAATGTTAAGATATGAACTGTACTATATCCAATATAGAACCAGAGGCATTGATTTAATTGAACCAGATTCAAATCATGCAGCTGTCTCCAGTGCATGTCAACTAAATGGAGAGAGGCCGATCAGCGTTACTCAACTTAGGAATACTTCCAATTATGAGTAACCCGAAAGAGAAGCAAGTTCTCTTAATCATTACTATCAACTGAATACCATACACAAGTATCTACATCTTCGATCACTTTGAAGAATCCCGATACTTGCAATACCTGGTTCTCTACTTTATTCAAATACCTATAACTTCTCAAAATTCAGACAGTGTGTTTCCACGAAACACCTGTCTAAGAACTAGAGAAGTTATAAGTAAACCGAATGTAGTACGAGGACCAACCCCTCTGTCCTTATGGACCCTGGACAACATACAATACTCTGTATAAGTCCGCTGAGTCTAACAACTCTTTCACTGTGTGTCGTAGGATGAAAACTGTACTTTTGGTTAAGAAGAATTACACCGCTGTTCAATGCTCCTTACCTAACCATCCACTGATATAGGTAAATGTCATCGACATAATATCAAAAGGTATATCTCACTCTATGAAAATAGACGTACAGATATATCAATTTGAAATTGGTGCACAACAGCGGATATTCAAAACCAAATATTTGCCGACCGGCAAACAGCCCAGGTGATTTCCTCAAATATCACCAATTACAACGAATCCCGATATAATGAGGATGATCACCCAATTCCCAATAACTTACTCCCACTCATCATCTGTAAAACCATATAGATGTGAGAATCCAACCTGGTAAATACATACCCTGGAGCAAGTGTCTAATTGGGAAATCGGTTTTCTTTTAACATTACACAGTTGAACTGAAACATTGAAATGTTTCGATGGGGTATCCTGGTATTCCTAGTAATGCCTTTACCATTATCCAGATTCACAACTATAACCGTATAATTCTTTGCCACCTCTCTAAATCCCTTTATATGTCTTTAGTCATTACCTTCTGCACACCCCTTAGGCCAAATGGTTTTCTTCCTTCCCTACCGTTCGGCACCAGCCTATGGTTTGGAAGAAGACTATCCAATAAGCATAATGGGTGTACTGTCCTAGTCCTAGGAGCACTCGCAATGCGAGAGAAGGTGAAGATAAAAGACAACCGAATAAACCTTATTCCTATTTCTCCTGGACCAGAATCCATCCCCGAACTGGAACAAGTTCCTTTCGAGTTCGTATATAACCATACGATGGAGTATCCAATAAACTGTGGATCTTCGTAGTGATACGGAGTGTCCTGGAGAAATACAAAGGTGATTTAGGATTGGCGAAGAAATACTTGGTTTGGTCGTGAATATCAGTTGCAATTTACTTTGCCCTCTTACTAATCCCTTGCTTTGTCTTAATCTTAATACCTTCTGCACACCATCGTTATGCTAATTGGTTTTCTTCATTCCCCACTATTCGGCACCAGCCTAAAGTTTGGAAGAAGACTATCCAATTTGCATAATAGGTGTACTATCTCCTAAACCAAGGAGTACTCACAACTTGAGAGAAGGTAAAAGGGAAAAGACAACTGAATAATTCTATCCGTTTTCTCCAGAACCGGAAACCATCCTCGAATTCCTTTGAGTTCGTATCTAACCATACGATGGTTTTGTCCAATGGAAGTGGACGTTCGCAGTAATACGGGGTGTCCTGGAGAAAAGGGTAAAAGTAGGAGTGGCAATGAGGTCTGCAACTCTGACAATCCAAAAGCCAGTGTTAAGAAGGTTCGGTCAACTTGGTCACTGAGTCATAGTCTTAGGGTCGGGTCAATGGTCGCTGTCAGAGAGAGAGAGAAAAGAAACACTCAGCGTGCACTCTATCCTAGATCAGAATGGTTACCAATTTATCTAATCTGGAAACCTCCCACTGTACCTCAAATTCTCCTCCAAACCTGAAAGAAGAATTAGTCGGGATCACCCGAGGAGTAAACCAACTCATCAGTGGGAATCGGGATCCAACTATCATCGCATGACAACGTGACGGAATCCGCTCACGGTATCACACTCCAGAAGGTATGCGCATATCTGGCAAGTTTCAGTTCTTTTGAAACTCCCGATGTGATTTCTGCCCCATGCTCTTATGACCTTGACTTTGGCCAACATATCATAAGTCACATGTCAAGTTCAACCCGTCATTCTCCAGGTTAATTTGAGCCCACCCGTACATACCCTTGACTTTGGCCAAAATGGAAGTACGGCTGTCCCAAACCAACGCATCTATCTATGCTGCATATGAATACCCCAATAGCTACCAATCACTGTGCCTTGACTTTGGCCAACATACACAGCTTGAATACTATTGACTACCCATATGAAACGACGGAGGGCTACGAATGGTTTCTGGCGAAAACCTTTAACGTAATGAACTTGATATCGTTGAAGGAACGGATAGCTTTTTAGAAAATATAGTGACGAAAACCTTTACTAAAGAGGTCACTCCCGGTGAAGGGATCTCGGCTCTTTCCCCGTAGAATGAGGTGCAGGATATTCCAACTGAATACCACGATGCAAAGCAAAAGTAATCGGCTATAGTGAAGTTAAAGCCCTGACGCAAACTTCTGTCCAAGGGGTCACTCCCGGTGAAGGGATCTCGGCCCTTGCCTCGTCGACTGAGGAGCAGGATATTCCAAATGAATACCACGATGCAAAACAAAAGTGAACGTCCTTGCAATAACAGCTTTTTGAAAAGTGTTCCAACAACATCAGAATAGGTTTGTTTTAACTTGCATTGATCCGAATCAACGCAGTCCCATCAATTAATCACACCACAAAGAATGAAAATATACTGACGTACGTATATGCCATTCGCATTCGCTACTGGGTCCCGTCATCACCCGTTAGGTTAGCTAACTAACGGCAGAGCGGGGACTGGACTAGCGCGGAAGTAAAACATATAAAACATCTACTAATATATATACCAATATATTATATTTCGCTCAAGGCGTGAAAAGAAATGCAACATCACAGAAATGTACAGCATCACAGAACAATACAGATATCTGGGATCCCCGGGTTTCACAGAGCCACTACTGAAACCCGACGTTCCCCTGGTCGTGTGGATAGCCTGTGCAATGAAAACTTAGACCCCTACGGGCGCGGCAAGTCACCCGCCAAAACCTGAAGCGAGGCAGCCCCCTTCAGCACCGTGAATGGACCACCCAGCACTTCACGGAATCCGGTAACTTGGGCACCCCTCCTGGGTCAACCTGTACCCCCTACGAGTGCGGCGAATAGCCCGCCAATTCCAGACTGAAGCCCCCTCCGTCCCAATGCCATGAGATGCGGGCTTGTTGCCCTCCAGAACCCGGCTATCCGTGCACCCCTCCGCGGGGTAATCCTAGTACTGAAAGTAAAATATGCATACACCGGGTACATCGACCGCAACCAGGTCGTGCCCCAAAAGAATAATACAAACAGGCAGTGACGGCAGTCCACATGTCGGACGCTCGCCCCGCAATATCAAATGTACATAATACAACAGCACTGTACTAGCATTGCATCCAGGCTATCCCCCACGACCGATCCGCAACATCACAGCATAAACACAGAACATCAACGTGAAAGTCACGTTCGCAAATCCGTCTAACCGGGCTATAGCAGTTAGACGGGATTTACCGATCGAGTGACATTCACGGTCGCAGATATAATGTAAATACTGTGAAATAATGTGTTTAAAATATCCGACCGATCAAATAAGCAACAAGTGGGCCCCCAAGCAATACTATAGCACTCACAGAAATAATTGGCCCAATTTTAATATTCCAAAACCCCTAATTACTCCCCTGAAGCCCACTGGAAAATTACGAAGCAATGATCCCATCAACCTGCGGCGGAACCGTGGCAACAAGGGGGGTTTTGCCGCGGTTCCGCGCTCGAGATGAGGGTTCATTGTCTCGTATTTTCCCAGAGTTCTTAGAACTCCCTGCACATCATTCTGAGACCACCTGAAAAATTTTTAGACTTCAAAAAATTTCAACAGAAACTGATGTTAAGGAAAAATACAGTTTTTGGAAATTTTGGTCGATCGGAAATGCAAACACATTAAACGAAGCTAGACGAAGTTAATGGCGAGGCTCTGATACCAATGTAAGTGCACGGCGGTGCCCCGGCCGTCAATCCGACGGCCAAATGCGGAAACGGTGATAAACTTTAATTTTTGCGGACTTAGCAAACCGGCACCACCGCGCACTAAACATCCGGATCGTAACCATTAACAAGTCTAAGCTACAAACAAGAAAGGGAAGAGATGTACCGACTGATCCGAGTCCTCCGGTCTTCATCTCCACTCCGATCTCCTCGCGGGATCTCCGGTCGTCGCCTCCTCGCCGGAAGGGCACCACATCGTCTGCATCTTTTACGGGCTCCCGCCTCAATACCGAGGCAACTCGGGCGCGAAGCTGGCGAGTCGACGCGTCCAAGATTTGCTGTAGAATGTGTAGTGTAGAACCTATGTCTCTTTTGGGGTTTGTTGCCATTTGTAGATGATGGAGGAATCAAGATAAGAAAAATGGTGCTTGCATTTTCCTAGCATCAAAAATGAGATCAAGAATGCTACTCTCTCAAAGATGAAGCTCTCTCCTTCTTCTCTCTTTTCTAAAATGAAAAACCTTCTTGCTTAGAAAATGGTGGAGGAAAGATTATGAATCATGAAGGGAGGTGATGGTAGTAAAAGGAGGAGGGTGACCACATCCAAACATAATTATCACAAAACTCAAATCCAAATCAAATCCATTCACTTCACAATAAATGCATGAAAAGCAAAGATGCTTTCATAATCAAACCTTATGCAATAAAACCCTCCATAATGTGTTATTTGCAAACTTGCAAATAACACCCTCCATCGGAAAAGTCCGGCCGCGAAAGAACAAAGGAAAACCGGCCGGAACGGAAAGCAAACTGGCAACTCCAGAAAACTGGTCCCGTAATAAATTACAGGAAAACCCCGATACTGTGCATACACACCCGCATCTGTATTCCGTCCGGATACAAATGCAATGAGACAAAACTATACTGTACTAAACTAGGATCCGGCTTAAACCAAAGCCGGCTAGTAATCCGTCCGATCCTGATCCGTACAATACCGCACGTATCTGATCGGACCCTGCCATATCTCCATACGTCCTCTAGTACAAACCGTCCGATCCTGATCCGTGCAATACCGCACGTATCTGATCGGACCCTGCCATATCTCCATACGGCCTCTACAGCGTTTCGCCCGAAAGCTTGAGTAACTGAAAGTGTGGTGGACTCTAAAGACTCGTCAATACTATGGCTGTGGATTTAACCACAAGCACATCAGAGGTATAAGCCAATACGTGACGGGCCACCAGCTATTGAACAAAAGGGACGTCGATGAGCGAACTCATCCTGACACCCTACTGAGCCTGTCAGTGACAATATCCGTACAGTCCGGTCCGTTCGTCTATGAGCATCGCATGTCGGGCCTAGGGGGTTGGTAAAAGTCAGACCCCCAAAAGCGGTACAAGTCTTGTCGGAGTGTAGCCCAGAACACCCTGAGATACTACTGGAATACCTACCAGTAAATCTCCTGCCTTGGCCAAGGTCTTCGTGTAATGGCTCTCCTAGACACAGCACGACCTCACCCCCAATACCGGGAGAGACGAACCCCTGAAGATCCGCTCACTGCCTCCATGTGGCTCGGGACTGTACCCAACTAAAACCTGTTTGCACGACTCCTTTTAGCCGTGGTAGGGTAGTAATCAAAGCACAGTGGGAACTCACACGAGACAAATGACGATCCCCAGGTCGATGAACTAACCTGTACATATGTCACCTGGGAACTGCTATCTGACGTCAGGTATAAGACCAACTAGCATGTTCCCGGCGAGTCCTGTCCGGTGTACTCATAACCCAATGAGCACCTGTATACATCTTAGGTGAACCAACAGACACCAGTGGCTTGTGAGACCGGCCACCGCCCCTCGTCGGGGTCTCGACTGTATACACTAGTCTACTCTGGAGAATCGATGCCCTGTCTCGAAACTCCCACGACTAGGGACCTTTTAAGGATGTGCTAATAGACTCCAGCTCTCACTTATATGATCGCCCTCATACTGCTGGCAGTCAAGCAAGAATCCCAGGGGCTCTATCAACGTGCAATAGTGACCTGTCAGGTCACCTAAAGCAGTACCGATGATAAAGGTAAACCAGATAGCATACTATCATCTTGAGTAAGACTGTCCTACCGGGATAGGTCCTCCTTCAATCATTGCAATCACGTGCCTGTGATCCAATAATTGACTCTGTGGGCACTCTCTCCAACATGAAGATCGTCTCTTCCAACTCACCATGTAGAAAGGCCGTTTTTACGCCCATTTGCTCCAGTTCTAAATTCTGAAGTACTATCTTTGCCAACAAAACTCGAATAAATGTATGCTTGGCTACAGGCGAGAAAATATCATTGTAATCAACCATCTCGTTTTAAGCAAAACTCTTCGCAGCTAACCGTGCCTTGTATTGCTCAAAATCCTTTTTCCTGAATTCCCACTTGCGGCCAATAGCCCTTTTTCCTTTCGGTAACCCAATCAGCTTCTACATTCTGTTCATTTGAAGTGACTCCATCTCCTCTGTCATCGCAACAATCCATCGATCCCTATCCTCTTGCCTAATGACCTCCTGATAAGAGTTGGGATCTCCACTTTTGGTGATTAGAGCAAATGCGACTATATCTTCAAAACAGTGCATGACCGGTGCCTTATGTGTATGTGCCAATCTCCTTAACGCCATTTTCTGTGGGTCCTGTTGGGGTCAGTTCTCACCGTATGTCTCTGTATTCCGCCCATCCACCTCTGCATCAATAGGCTGAAATTATGCTTCAGTGTCTGTATTCTTATGAGTGCCAGAAAACTTCACCTCCATTAGATCATTGTCACATGATACTTCACCTGCCGCCTTATTGTCTTCAGCCACATTTTTCAACATGGATTCCTCATTGAATATCACATTTTGGCTAGTGAACGCCCTTCTGTTTTACGGATCCCATAACTTGTAAACTTTAACTCCAAGTTTGAATCCTAAAAAACACGCCCTTTTGACTTTGAATCCAGTTTGGTCATATCCTTCTGATTCATGAGTGACTAAGCAGGACACCCAAACACTCGAAACGAACCATAACCGACTAATTCTCCTGTCCATACTTTTTCTGAGATCTGAAGATTTATGATTGTATATGGAGACCAATTAACCAAATAACATGCATGACTCACCGCCTATGCCCAGAAGACATCCGAAAGACTGGATTGCAACCGCATACTTCTGGCTCTCTAGCAGTGTCCTATTCATCCACTTCGCTCCCCCATTTTGCTCTGGACGTCCAGGAACCGTCCATTGCCTCTGTATGTCCTATTCTTTATAGTAGTCTGTAAACTCTTTCGAGGTGTATTCACCTCCATTATCTGTTCTCAAATACTTCACTGATCGTCCATTTTGCTTCTCCACGGAAGCTTTCTATTCCTTAAATTTGACAAATACCTCTGACTTGTGTTTGAGGAAATAAACACATACCTTCCGTGAGAAGTCGTCAATGAAAGTGACATAGTATATGGCACCTCCCTTTAATAGAACCGGTGATGGCCTCCATACATCTGAGTGTATGTAGTCAAGAAGTCTTTAGGTTTTGCACGGCTTACTTGAAGCCGACTTTATGTTGCTTCCCCAGCGTGCAATATTTGCAGAAGTCCAGTTTGCACGTGGTAATTCCTTTAAGCAACTCCTTTCTGTGCAACTCAGGAAACCCCCTCTCACTCATGCAGCAAAGATGCATATGCCACAACTTTGCGGTATCCTCCACCTGTTTCTCTATAGCCACTGCTGCACCACCAGTCACTGTGATAACGTCTAAACAAATAAATTCTTCTTTCGTTGTCCCTTCATGACCACTAAGGCACCCTTGACAATCTTTAGCACTTTATCTTAACCAATGAACTTCCATCGCGTCGCATCCAATACTCCTAGAGAAATCAGATTCTTCTTTAATTCCGGAACATGTTGTACGTTCACAAGTGTTCGCACCACACCATCAAACATGCGGACTTTGATGTTCCCTATGCCAATGGCCTTGCATGCCGTATTGTTTTCTATGAGAACACTGCTGCCATTAAAATCATTATAGGTGTCAAACAACTCCTTTTCGGGACATGTATGATAAGAACATCCGGAGTCAAGTATCCAAACATCAGAATTTTCTTCCTTCCCGGTATGTACTGTGAGTACATCACACGGATCTTCTTCTTTTTCTATGATCACAACTCTAGTTTGATCCGAACTCTTTGTACTGGCATCTTTACCCATCTTCTCCAACCATTGTCTGTACTTTTGGCATTTCTTCTTCATATTCCCTGGCTATTTGCAAAAGAAGTATGGCTCGTCCTCTCGCCTAGATGATTTGATCCTTATGCTCTTGCCTCCATCTCTAGTCTTCTACCTTTTCCTTTCACCGGAAAACAACCCTGATAAATCTTCCGATGGATTTGATTTCTTCATGATCTCATTGTTGGGAGCATAGCTGTAAGCTCCTCCATCTCGAGAGTCTCCTTCCCATAATGAATTGTTGTCACTAAGTGTTCATACGAATTTGGAAGCGAAGAAAGGAGCAAAAGCACTTGGTCCTCTTCCTCTAATTTTACTTCAAGACATAGAATATCGCTGACCATCTTGTTGAAGCTATTTGAGTGGTCGTAAATTGGAGTATCTTCCTTCATGCGTAGACCGTAAAGTTTTTTCTTTAAATACAGCTTATTAGACAAAGAATTTGTCATATACAAGCCCTCTAGCTTCAACCATAAACTTGTCGCAAAAGTTTCTTTCATGACGTTGTACATCACATTATCCGCCAGACAAAACTATATCGTGCACTATGCCTTCTGATTTATATCTTGACATGTATCATTTGTCATGTCGGTACGTTTCTTACCGCCAAGAGCTTTAAACAGCACTTCTTTTACAAGAAGTGGCTTAACCCTTCTCTGCCATATCTAGAAGTTCGGTTTCTCATTAAATTTCTCTATCTCGAACTTGATGCTATTGACCTTGTTATCCATCATCCTTAATTCCGAAATAAAACATTTCCCTCCGATCGCTATGAACCAATTCACACTACTACAAATAAGGGTTGCCCCTACGGATTTATCCGTAGGGGCAACCCACTGTCCCTACGGAGATGTGCGTAGGGGTGAAAAAAGACCCCGTAGGTGCAAAGGCCGCAGGTGCAAGTTGAAGCTCTGAACTTGCCCCTACGGGCAAAATCTTGCCCCTACGGATTTCTGTGTAGGTCCTGTTTCACCTTCGGAGTAGGCCGTAGGGTAAAAAAAGTTATATTATTTACGGGTTTTTTAAATATATTAACTGTACCTGCGGACATAGCCGTAGGGCCACGTACTGCCCCCTACGGATACCTGCGTAGGTACTTATCCATAGGTGCAAAATATCAGAAATCCTGATATTTTGCCCCTATGGATAACTCCGTACGGGCGAAGCAATGGCCCCTACGGATATGTCCGTAGGGGCACTCCCAACCCCCTGATACTGAGATCATGGGGGAAATATCAGTTACTGCTGATATTTTGCCCCTACGGATATAGCCGTAGGGGCAACATGTGTACCTACGGATTAATTCGTAGGTGCAAATTATCTGTATTTTTTTATAAATGAGGCTGCCTGATTTTTTCCCGCCCTGTGCACAATAATATATATAACAATAAAATATAAAATTAATCATCACACAACATATATCGCGATATTCATAATCACATCTCACGCATATAATATACAAAAGAAACCCAAAAACTGAATATGATATAAATATAAACCAATATCAATATCGTTTCAAAATGTAGTACAATGTGTATGATATAAATAAATACATGTTTCAAAAAATAAGAACCAAAAAACTACCCTAGCTCGGTCCAGCTCCACCTCTGAATAACGATAGAATAACGCGCGCCTGCTCTTCGGTCAATAAACTCTGCAATTCGGCACGAGCGGGAGTCTGAGCGGCCTGTGGAGCTGGAGATGTGGTCTGCGCAGCCGCCGTCGAGGTAGTCGCTTGCGGAGCCGCGGTGCGGGAGTCTGAGCGGGCGGTGGAGCTATAGGAGCTGTCTGCGGAACCGCAACCGATGTAGTAGCTTGCGGAGCCAGAGCCGAAGGAGATGCATGTGGAGGCTCGGTCGATGTACCATGTCGCGTCTGGACCTAACGTGTGTAAGAAGCGTGTAAGAACTGTGTATTATTCGAATTCGTATCATTATTAAGTTATTTCGAAACCCCGTTTGGATATCTAGTTTGGAAAACCGTTGTTTATTTTAATTACATATGTATGTATGATTAATCAAACTTAAGTCTAAAACCAAATAAGCTCAAGCTACGTACTAATTATGGATATGTTGATATCTATATAATATGACATGATATTTTACTATAAAGTAGTATACATACCAGCATCTCCTTCAACTCCTGAACGGTGGCCCTCAAGCTCTCCAGTTCCTGATGGACACGTCGGTCACTGGAGACGGAGGAAGTAACCGCCGGGGTGGAGTCCAACCTCATATGGGCCCTGCTAGGGCCCAGTCCCCGGCCTCTCTCCCAACCTCCGTGGTGCCCTCCGTGTGCGGCGTCCAGAACTGGGGTCAGCAGCCTCGGATCGCTCTGTCCGGTAAAATCGATCCCCGAGGCCTCGACCTGCTCAACCACCCGCTCCTACACCCACATTAAGCAGTAAAGTATAGGTATAAAATTTAAACTTGAACCTTCCAAAACTAAAATTTCAAATTTAGGTAGAAAAAATATTAACACTTACGCAATACTCCTGGGTAGAGACGTCGGGATATCGAAGCTCACCCGTGGCGGGATCTGTCGAGGTGCCGTGGACGGCAAGATATGCGGACAGCACGCTCGGTGTACCACCTGACGCCACGGTCCGAGATGTCTGCAATATTAGAAAGTAACTCTTAATATTAGAAATATTAGAAAATAACTCTTAATATTGCAGAATATCACAAAGGTCGGTCTATTGTAATTTACCGATAACTCCATGGCTCGAGTAATGTTCCTCGAGCCACCTGTGTAAGTAGGGCGACTCCTCTTCGCCGACTTCCTGTTCTCTGTATTCTAAGCGGACTGTTTCTGCACAACGCATTAACATTTAGTTTTCTAATTAAGGAACAGAAAAAATAAATTATATCCTAAACAATGAATTACATTTAAAATACATACCTGTTTGCGCTGGGAGTCGAAATATTCGCACAATAGAGGCCATGTCTCTACGTCGACTCTCGCAAACGCCGGAGTAGATAGGAGGGTTGCTCTCTCTGCCTCGGGGGTCGCCATCCACAGGGAGTAGCAGTCGGCCTTCAGCTCATTCCTGTTGTATCGGACATTGGCCTGCATGTTCTTCATCAGGCCATTGTACAGAGCATGAAGGTCGAGCAACCTTCCCGGATGATCAGGGTCGGCTACAGGCTGAAAATCGTAATCCAACTGAAAATACAAAAAAAAAACATTGTTATTAGATTGCAAGTGTTAATAATAAATATGATAAGCGGATATATCAACTGAAAATATATATTAATACGTACCCGAGCCTAATCAAAGAAGAGGGCGAATGAGCGCTGGTGCGGCTCGCCCCACTCAACGTGAAGTGGATAGTTCTTCATGAGCCGGCTCTCGTCCCCCATATACCGGCCGAACCTCTCGGCATGAGGACCGGTATAGCGATAGTCAAGAGTAAAAAAAAGGGGGAATGCTGCCTCCCCCCTAACTCTGTCAGGCCTCAGCCTATGGGACTGATTCGGGCCTCGAGTCCCCCTCTGGGGATGGGGAGGCCCTGCGTCTGCACGAAATATCAAGACAATCAATATTAAGACAAAGTTGTATTAAGAAATCAAGGTTAAACGAAAATTCAAGTGTGATATATACCTCTGGTGACTATCGCACGAGCCTAGGCCCGGGCAGCAGCACGAGCAGGACGATAGTTCCTCCGGTGAGGAACAACCGGGGTCCCGGATGCGGACGCATCCCCTCCAACTAGAAAATAAACATCAACGCTAAATTTCCATGAAGTACATATTTATTCTATAGAGCATATGTAAAATGAATAAATATTTTAAATTTATTCATACTAACCTGCAGAAGATGCGGGGGATATGGAAGCGGCAGGAGTGGCCCCTGCGGAAGATGTGGACGCACCACCTATAATTAGACAATTAAAAATAGATTATATAAGTAATTGCAAAAGGAATGTGTGTATTTATGATATAGCATTCTAAATCAATATACATGCACTATATGATATATAAACATACCTGGAGGAGCGGGAGTGGCCTCTGTCCCAGATGTGGACGCATCACCAACAACTAGACAATCAAACATTGACAATATAAGTAATTTTGACATAAACAGGCATGAATATCTGTAATATTACATTCAAAATGGATATGCGTGCAGTATACCTGGAGGTGTGGCAAAATCCACACGGAAGGAGGCATCCGAAGGGGTCTCCGATCTGGGTGCAAGACCGGCCCTCTGAAGCTCCCTACGGAGCTCTCCGGGCAGCAGAACCGCTCTGCCTCTGCCTCTTCCGCGGCTGGAGCTCTTGCCGCCCCTCAATGCTCCTGACATCGTCATCAAATCTAGATAAACGGTTCGTGGACGCATTAGACAATCATTAAAAGTATTGACTATATATGTATAGAGCGTAAAATGTGAAGTAATAATATAACATTACTGATAACCTTTTTCGTTTCGTGGGCGCATTATACATATCTACTTGGATTTCATCGTCGATGTCATTTCTAACCCACGTAACTTCATGATCGGTCGAAGACAACCCGTCCTTCGAAACAGACGGTCGGAGCACTTTAAGCCTTCTTTCTTCTTCGTCCTCATCGCTGTCCTCGAATTCTGGGACATCGTAGACATCTCTGGGTTTCCATCGGCATACAACACTCCATCCCGGATGCTTCAAACACTGTGAGTAGTATACTTGGAACGCTTGGTTCGGAAAGATAAACGGATCGTCCTGACCGTAAAATCGAAGTGTGTTCACACTGATCAATCCATATTCATCTTTCCAAGTCCCAAGATTGCTTCTCCACCTGTCCGTATCGGTTCGCGGATCGTACCAAGTACACTGGAATATATAAAAGGGTTCTGATCGTCCGGGATAGTGGATGCCGAGTATACAATTTAAATACCCATAGTAAATCACACCGTCCGATCCTACCGTCGCAATCCCACTATTCTGAGTGGTTCTAGATGTTTCTATGTCCTTAACTTCGAATTTGTATCCAAGGACACCAAATCCTTTGTAATATGCAACCTCCATACTAGGAAATTGAGCTAAACATCTTGAATCACTCTCAAATGATACAGATAAGTTCGGATCGTGGATCTAACAAAACAAATTTTATGACAAATACATAACGATACAAGTTTAGATTAAAACTGATAGCAATAAAATGTTATTCGAATAACTTACATGATCTGTGACCCAATCACAAAAATTATCCTGATGGTATTTTTCCAAACGTTCTTCGTTCCAATCAGGATGCCCCTTACGTACCTCGTTAAAATGAATTCTGTTTTCGACAAATAATTGTGACATTAATATTATATCATTTCATACACACACAAACACAGATATAACAATTAATCCAAAAAAACTTACTCTCTAATTTATTCAAGACATGCGCAATTAAGCAAGATAAACCGGTATATCTTATTGATAAACATAGTGTCTACCCTCTTATACTCGACTTTACCATATGGCCCGTCTTGAATTCTTCGTGGTCGGTTAAGCCTTGTCTCAATGTTCTCGTCCAGATAGCGGGAACAAAATGTGGTTGCTTCATCAAGAAGATAACCTTGCATGATAGAACCCTCTGGTCGATTTTTATTGCGTATATACTTCTTAAGAGTGTAGAGGTACCTAATGAGAATATGTTGAATAAATAAATACGGGCATACAGGACATCAATAAATTTATAAATTGCACGAAACGAAAAATTACACGTACCTCTCGACGGGATACATCCATCGATATTGTACCGGTCCGGCTAACTTCGCCTCAGTTGCAAGATGAACCGTCAAGTGTATTATGATATCGAAGAATGACGGTGGGAAAATACGCTCAAACTTGCAAAGTATCAACGCAATAGAATTTTCTAGTTTATCCAGCGTCGCAACCTCCAGTGTTTTAGCACACAACTCCCTGAAAAAACAACATAGGTCGTTGATTACTAGACCAACCGAGTCGGGGAGAGAAGTCCTGAGGGCTAATGGAAGAAGGTGCTCCACGATAATATGGTGATCATGACTTTTCAGCCCATCGATCTTGCCCTTCACAATTTTTATTTTCTTGCTGAATGATCCTAAGAAACCTGTGGGGACTTTCAAATCATGCAACACCTGCAGGAATCTTTTCTTCTCCGGTTGTGACATATGATAAGCGGCATTGGTAAGTACAAACTTGTCCGGTTTACCCGCTACCGGTCTAGGGTGCAATTCACTTCTTATTCCCCACTCTTGTAGATCCATCTGAGCATTCATGTTGTCTTTCGATTTTCCGTCATTACAAAGAAGCAAGTTAAGTGTGTGCTCTTATACTCCCTTCTCTATATGCATGACGTCCAGACAATGACGCACTGAATTTGTAGACCAGTACGGAAGCTCGAAGAAAATGCTTAACTTGTTCCAATATTGTGGTTTGACCTGTTTCGTCGGATCCATCCCGAAGGTCACGTTATTGTAACCATCCTATTTAGCAGTCACGTCCTCTCCGGACAATGGGGATGGAGGTCCAAAAAGCTCCTGATGACCATCAAAGTGAACCGTGTCTAACCTATAGGGGTGGTCTGGAGGCAGGAAACGTCGATGGCCGCAATAACAAACCTTCCTGCTAAAATTCAAGAATTTTGATGTTGTGTGTTCATGGCAATGAGGACATGCTTTGTGACCATGTACAGACCAACCTGATAGCATTCCATACGCAGGAAAGTCATTAATTGTCCACATTAAAGCCGCACGCAGTATGAAGGTTGTATTTGTGTTTGAATCATATGTCTCTACACCATCAGTGAACAAACATTTCAACTCCTCGATCAGAGGTCAGAGATAGACGTCGATATTGTTCCCCGGTGAGTTTGGTCCGTCGATAAGAAGAGGCATCATAAAGTATGATTGGTCCATAGCCAACCAAGGCAACAGATTATAAATTATCATTACAACGGGCCATGTGCTGTGACTTCCATCCATATAGTTGAATGGGCAGAAGCCATCAGTAGGCAGTCCGAGCCGGACATTGCGAGGATCGCTACTGAATATTGTGTGCCTCCTATCGAAATCCTTCAATGCCGGTGAATCTCTTGGATGGCTCATTTTTCCAACTTCGCTTGGAGGAGCACGGTGATGCCAAATCATTGCCTCGGCTGTTTTCTTGCACCTGAATAGCCTCTGTAGCCTCTGTGTTATGGGAAAGTATCGTGCTATCTTCACAGGTATATCAGGCTTCTTATCAGAATCTTTCGGCTTATACCTGGGCTCTCCGCATGTTGGACACTCTTTCAAATCTGAATTCTCTTTCCGGTACAACACGCAATTTTTAGGACATGCTTGAATCTTCTCGCACTTTAGACCCAAATCAGACATCATCTTCTGGGCTTCGTACCAGCTGTCGGGCACATTATTTCCCGGAGGCATAGAATCTTTCATGAACGAAAGAAGCATTGTGAATGACTTGTTGCTCCATCCATTTAGGTACTTAATCTGGAAAAGTTGGAAGAACCATGAGAGGGTGGAATACTGCATTCTCATAAATTGGTTTCCTAGCACCATTCATGAAATTTTCATATTTATCCGCACGCGGTCCTTGACCGGAAGGAATGTCATCTTCGGTACGAATAGATTCACCTAGGGCAGCCTCTACCATATCCTCCATTTCTTCTGATGGAAATAAATTTCCGTCTCCTGCCGCATTACCGAATTCTTCTTCTTCTCCTGCCGCATTATCGTGTTCTCCTTTTTCTTCTGCCGCAGTACAGCATTCTTCTCCTTCCCCGTGATATTTCCAAGTTGTATAAAGTCTAGTAAACCCATGTTTTACAATATGAAGCTCTGCCAATTCTACCTTCTGCCAGTACTTATTGCCACATCTATCGCACGGACAAAGAATCTTCTCTATTATGATCTTATTATGTGCGCGTGCAAATTCAAGAAAAGCAGCAACTCCTGCGACAAACTTAGGTTGCATACGTTATTTCCAATCCACATACATCCAGTTCTTAACTCTGACGTACTCATGGGCCATGTTAGACTGTATAACATATAAATTGTAGGTTATGCTGACTATATTGAGAAATATAAGAACGGGATAGTTACTGACAAAGGAGAAAATCCGTGTATATGCTTTGTGTGTGTGTTTGTCGTTAAAAAGAATAAATTATCGCACGTATGTTAACCGATAGACGGGGACTAAGTGGCGCTTTTAGTTTCATATATGAGTATCGATGAGAATATGAAGGTTTCATATTATCATATATTGGTTTTAACCCGAACATCTCGAATCGCTCTCTAATTATGCGTTTGTTGTGTATTCTTGTTGTATGTGTGTGTTCCGGCTATCGGGGGTAGGCTTCTATCCCATTAAGAATGTATAGAGCGAACACCCATCACTTGTGCTTTCAACTGTTTCGAGTAAATTTCGGCAGCACATCCCCGCTGTTCTCCGAGTACACTGTAATATAATAGATAATCATTTCAAAGCTGTGAAACAACGTTGAAATGAACATCTAATCTATCTTTGTACACGGAGAACCAGCGGAAAGGTATCGACGAAATATCTCGAAACGGATGAAAACACAAGTGAATGAAGGCGTTTGCTTTATACATTCTTAACTTGTCCACATGGGACAAATCTATGGGTTACCATACGATTGAATTTTCTCATCGCGTAGACTATATGACGGTTGTTAGTATCGAGCTATACTGTCCGATATTTAACAACCTTCATATAGTTCTAGGTCACGACGAGTATCGCACGTATGTTAACCGATAGACGGGGACTAAGTGGCGCTTTTAGTTTCATATATGAGTATCGATGGGAATATGAAGGTTTCATATTATCATATATTGGTTTTAACCCGAACATCTCGAATCGCTCTCTAATTATGCGTTTGTTGTGTATTCTTGTTGTATGCGTGTATTCCGGCTGTCGGGGGTAGGCTTCTATCCCATTAAGAATATATAGAGCGAACACCCATCACTTGTGCTTTCAACCGTTTCGAGTAAATTTCGACAGCACCTCCCCGCTGTTCTCCGAGTACACTGTAATATAATAGATAATCATTTCAAAGCTGTGAAACAACGTTGAAATGAACATCTAATCTATCTTTGTACATGGAGAACCAGCGGAAAGGTACCGACGAAATATCTCGAAACGGATGAAAACACAAGTGAATGAAGGCGTTTGCTTTATACATTCTTAACTTGTCCACACGGGACAAATCTATGGGTTACCATACGATTGAATTTTCTCGTCGCGTAGACTATACGGCGGTTGTTAGTATCGAGCTATACTGTCCGATATTTAACAACCTTCATATAGTTCTAGGTCACGACGAGCATCACACGTATGTTAACCGATAGACGGGGACTAAGTGGCGCTTTTAGTTTCATATATGAGTATCGATGGGAATATGAAGGTTTCATATTATCATTTAGTGGTTTTAACCCGAACATCTCGAATCGCTCTCTAATTATCCGTTTGTTGTGTATTCTTGTTGTATGTGTGTGTTCCGGCTGTCGGGGGTAGGCTTCTATCCCATTAAGAATGTATAGAGCGAACATCCATCACTTGTGCTTTCAACCGTTTCTAATAAATTTCGGCAGCACCTCCCTGCTGTTCTCCGAGTACACTGTAATAGAATAGATAATCATTTCAAAGCTGTGAAACAACGTTGAAATGAACATCTAATCTATCTTTGTACACTGAGAACCAGCGGAAAGGTACCGACGAAATATCTCGAAACGGATGAAAACACAAGTGAATGAAGGCGTTTGCTTTATAAATTCTTAACTTGTCCACACGGGACAAATCTATGGGTTACCATACGATTGAATTTTCTCGTCGCGTAGACTATACGACGGTTGTTAGTATCGAGCTATACTGTCCGATATTTAACAACCCTCGTATAGTTCTAGGTCACGACGAGCATCGCACGTATGTTAACCGATAGACGGGGACTAAGTGGCGCTTTTAGTTTCATAAATGAGTATCGATGGGAATATGAAGGTTTCATATTATCATATAGTGGTTTTAACCCGAACATCTCAAATCGCACTCTAATTATGCGTTTGTTGTGTATTCTTGTTGTATGTGTGTGTTCCGGCTGTCGGGGGTAGGCTTCTATCCCATTAAGAATGTATAGAGCGAACACCCATCACTTGTGCTTTCAACCGTTTCGAATAAATTTCGGCAGCACCTCCCCGCTGTTCTCCGAGTACACTGTAATAGAATAGATAATCATTTCAAAGCTGTGAAACAACGTTGAAATGAACATCTAATCTATCTTTGTACACGGAGAACCAGCGGAAAGGTACCGACGAAATATCTCGAAACGGATGAAAACACAAGTGAATGAAGGCGTTTGCTTTATACATTCTTAACTTGTCCACACGGGAAAAATCTATGGGTTACCATACTATTGAATTTTCTCGTCGCGTAGACTATACGACGGTTGTTAGTATCGAGCTATACTGTCCGATATTTAACAACCTTCGTATAGTTCTAGGTCACGACGAGCATCGCACGTATGTTAACCGATAGATGGGGACTAAGTGGCGCTTTTAGTTTCATATATGAGTATCGATGGAAATATGAAGGTTCATATTATCATCGAGTATCATATATTGGTTTTAACCTGAACATCTCGAATCACTCTCTAATTATGCATTTGTTGTGCATTCGTGTTGTATGTGTAACATGATTTTAAACCATTGAGATCAAGATTGATAGAACTGATCATCCTACATTGCAATAGCATTCATCAACCAAAAACTATTATTGCAATGGCATTCATCTATAACAATCAACAATTAAAACTACAAATGTAGGATACTGATATCATAAAGCGTTATACGCAACATATGAATTCACATGACTGAAACATGCATCAAAAAAACATGTCCGTCCAAAAGAAAGGCCACTGTCAACAAATATAGACAAATACGTTATAAAAACAGTAACTAATTAACAAGTTAATTAGCATCTGGATCAAGAAAATGATAGGAAAAACAATTGACTATGATTTATAATGACAAGTCTATTACCATGACTCTCGACTAACAAAGGTGGCTTTTCGTCCTCGGTAGCTTGATAATTGGGATTTCATGGCGAATAAAAATATGCATATGCCGTTTGACCGGGAACTGCAATAGGAAACTCAATAAGGTCGGGTGTACTGAAGTACACTTTGTATTTCGCTATATCAGGTGATGAAGCCCAAGCCCTAGCTAGCCCAGCCCCACCCCAACCAAACCCTATCGAAGGTAAAGAACGTCCTTACACTTTCATATTTCTATTAATGATGCAAGTCTCCACCAAGTCAAATTCTTGCAACACGGTGGCGGTGGCTGGGATAGCGGAGGAGGAATAATTTTTAAAAGTGAAGTAGGAGAGTTGCAAGAGTAAGTTATAAGTATAGGGGGTTACAGGTAAATACTAATTATGAGAGATGAGAGAAAAATATTGAAGGAGGGGGGAAGAAAAAAACCCAATTTGATTATCAAATGCATAGGTTTGTATGATTTATATGTATGTATTTGAGTTCTGCAATTCCGAAATTTGCTTTAACTTGTACGTTGCTTTATGTTGTTAATTTGATCATTTTTAAAATTGTAATTGGTTCTACACATAATTATTTCGTTATTGTAACAGAAAATTTTGTTTCTTTCGATATGAAACAGATACGATACACGATATGATAAATAAAAAAACGAAACACAAACCGTATCAAGATTTAACGACTTTGATTATGTCATATACGCGGGCCGATATTTTCATATTAGCCAATAGGCAAAAATAGATTGCAGTCTGGATATGGCATATTGGCAGATGTTACCTATATGCATACATGCATGTTGTCTCCCTATTTTTTCATAAATTAAACCAACTTTTCTATACATGCTAGTAATTACTGGATACATTCAGGTTAAATGCATAGAGCTAGCCGTAATTTCCTCTACGGTAAACTTTCATCAATGTAACACTTTGGTTCGCCTAACTAGATCGCCATTCACGAACACAATCTATTTATATGGCATGATTTTATACACTTAATTTTACCACATTTAATGAAAATGAATCATTCATGATATGATACATGTATATACATCGATACCCAACCCCAACCTAACCCTAGCCCCAGCCCCAGCCCAGCCCCGCCCCAACTTAACCCTAACCCCAGCCCCAGCTAAACCCCAGCCCCAGCCTTAAGCCAAACCCTAACCCCAGCCCCAGCCCCAGCCGAACCCCAACCCTAACCCTAACCCCAACCCCAACCCCGACCCCGACCGCAACCCCTGCCAAACCCCAACTCCAACCGCAACCCCAGACCCAGCCATGAACCCTAGCCCTAAATAATCAAAAATTTCTTTAATTTAGTTGAAGATTTACTAACGAGAATGGCGGTGGCGACGACGAGAACGGCGGTGGCGATTTGGAGATTTTGTTTAGCGCGCGATCGAGAGAGGAAGAAAGAGATAACGGGCGTAGGCGATCGATCTGTGCCTTTATTAAATCGCTATTTAGTTGCCCCTACGGATTTGTCCGTAGCTCCTTGGTTTGCGGCTTTTTAGGGGCAAACACCAAATTAAGAATTAATATTTTTATTCTTGAACGTCTTGGCCCGTAGGGGCAACCTTATAGCCCTACTGATTAATCCGTAGGGCCAACATAAATCTGCCCCTACGGATTTCAATATCCGTAGGGGCAACCCCCTATTTTAGTAATGTCAATAAAATCAAAATCTAAGAAGATGGAAAGCGGACACAAATATCGCCACCCACCGTAAATTTAGATCGAAAACTAAAAAACGTGGATCTGATACTAGTTATTGGCATGCAGCGGAGACAATACCAATCTTGATGAATCTAAACTAAGATTCACTTTAATGGATAACAACCAGAATAATGCAAAATCAAATAACACACAAGAGATTCGGAGAAAGGGGGGCGAATACTTTATTAGAACTTTAGAAAAAAAAGAAAAACTTTATAGAAGATTACAAAAACCCTCTTCTTATAGATCCCCAACGAGATCTCCTTTTTTCTCTCGAAGTTCTTCTTAATGACGTCTTGATCCCTTATGGAGCCGCCGTTTCGCCTCCTTTAAACCTTACGGTCAAGATTGCACGCTTTAAATTTTAACCCTAAGATTCTATTTATACCTTATTACAAATCTAATATAAAATAGGAATATAAAATTTACGAAACTGACATCCAAAACTGAATATTCGAGATAAACTCGAAATCTTGATCTGCGCAACGAACCGTCAACAGACTTCTTCATGAGCCGGCTGAATATCATCTTGAGCCGGCTCAAAAACATGCCAAGTTCTCTGTCTCTTAAAGACAGCCCAACATTTCAATGAGACGGCTCAACCCATTGTTGAGATGGCTCATAAAGTGTCTGGAAATCATATTTCTTCTATGAATGTATAAGACGGCTCACGTCAAGCATGAGTCGGCTCAACGTCTGAAACTTAATGATATGCAGTCTCGATGTACAAGACACCTTCACAACATGTGTATTCTCTTATAATTCTTTCACATATTAGAAGTTTTCGCCGCGGTTTGCAGGATTAGGTGCTAGTTGCACCGAACCTGGGTAAATCTTATGTGTTGTTTGGTGTGTCTTTTCGTGTGATTTGATATCCGTCGAATTGTTTTTTTCAGTCTGTCCTAAAACAAAGGTTTTGGATTTCCGCTGCGCATAGATGCATAATCCTTGCACAACATCAAGAGCTTAGAGAAGATGGATGGAGCTTATTACTTAAGAATGTACTATATTTTGCAAGGATCGTGACATAGAAGTTCTAGATATGAAATTATATCGCAAGTTGAGATTGAGTGCACAATCGAGAATCGATTGGCAACGAGCATCATTATCGAGTGGTTATATTTACAACTACACTAGATTCTCAATTAGAAGAGTTGAATTGTAAATTCAATGACATAGAGAACTTCTAAAACTCACTTTGGCATGGTATCCCACTAATGATTTCAAAACATTTAACATTAGTGTTATACATGATCTGGCATACAAATTTTATCCTAATGATGTCACCGAGCAAGAAAAATATCATTTAATAGACCATTATTATCTTGATGTGTCTCAGGACATTGATCAGTTTCAAGGCTTGAAATCAATAGCATAACTTTGCCGAGTTCAGAAAAGGATGAGATCGAAAATATTTTTTATCTTTTTTATGGTTGTTTCGACTAGTTTTGACTCTTCTGGTATCAACTGCAACAAATAAACGTGCATTCTCAGCCATGAACATTGTTAAAACACAACTGCGTCATAAAATGAAGGATGAGTTTTTAAGAGATTATTAATTTGATTAGTGTAGGTTGAAAATGATACTTCAAAAGAGTAATCAACAGAGTCAATTATTGATGAATTTTGTAGCATGAAGACTTGTCAAGCGGCACTCAAATGAGTGTGATTTTCTTTTTTCGAGCTTTTAAAGTTTATCAACTTCTTTTAATATAAATTTCTACCGAATGAAGCTTGTCAAGCCTTGCATCCAAAGCTAGCTTGTTCCCGCTAAAATATAAAGATCCACTTTACGTGATTTATCTAATATTTTTTTCCTTTATCGAATATATCTATAAAAAGATTTTTAACTTGTGTTTTTCTAAAAGGAGAAGTACTCGGATTTAGTTTAGTTACTCTAATCATAATATATATGTATTGTTCGATCTTGTTATCGATAAAGAAAAATTCTCACCATGACAATTGTTTGGCCCTTTTTATTGATAATGAAATCAAATAATACAAAACATGACTAGAGTAAACTAAATCATTAGTGGGATCTAACTTTTTGGAAAAAAATGGTTACCCCAGGTTACGAAAGAGAGTTTGAGAAGCTTTACAGTAATTTCATTAAATCTACTATTTATGTCTTAGAATTGAGAATCCAATGTAGTAATTATAAATATATCCACTCGATAATGATGCTTGTTGCTAATCTGTTCTCGATTGTATGCTTGACCTCGAACTACGATATAACTGACATTAATATCTGGAACTTCTCTGTCATGATCCTTGCCAATTGTAGTTACATTCTTAAGTAAAACTCCATCCATCTTCCCTAAACTCCCTGAATATTCTGTCTTTGTAACAGTAACTAAATCCATTTCATTTAAAATTATGTGGTTGACGATTGAAGCCAGGTTTTAAAAATTAGATATCGGAATAGTATATGATTGGTATTTTATATAGCGGATAGCGGTATCGGACGATAGATCGCCGATACGAGTTACGTATCGGATTTTACTATCGGGTATCGGTATCGGGCATTTCGGATGTCAATTTCGGAAATTTCACCATACATATTGGACTGCTTTATAACCTAACATTATACATATTTATTTGAATAAATTTTATAAATATAAAATTTATGAAAAAAATCTCAAGATGGGAATATATATGGGATCGGTTTTAAATATTTTCTTTTGTGTTTTTTGGATTCTAAGTGGGTTTGGGGTACGGATTTGTTTCTTAAAATAAACACAATATCGATGATATTTAAACCGATGCAATATGCCCATACATCGGCCGATATTTGTAATATCAAGGCCCGGTATTAGGTTAAAACGATAAAACTCCTTCTCCATATAAAATTTATTGGTGCATATCTGATACCGATATATCAGCCGATATTTGTTTCACTGCGTTGAAGAGCTTGACACAAATTGTTAGTGATGAGGCTCGATATCGGTGACTCTCCAGATACTGACATGTTGCAAATGACGTATCCCAGAACTTACAAGAAAGGATCAAGAACTTCAGTTGCGATCGCATCTCGGGCCTCCGGCCCGAGGAGTCTCCCAACCTCCGGTGGCCTTCCAGACCATCTCCCAGCTCGCCTCTGAGCTATCACAGAACCAAGATGTCTCGGCCTCCCGCTCGTGCCCGAGCCTCCCGCCGAGCTCATCTTCCTCGGTCTCACCCAGACCGACCCACAGCACTGATCACAGGCGCCTCCGCCACGGCTTCGCGAATCTCGCCATACGCGAGATATCCGCCGCCCACGATCCCGCGTTCCACGCCATCACGATCCCCCATTAACGAGCCTATCTCGTCATTAATGTGGGATCCCGCCTATCACGCGAGCGTGACGCCAGGGGCGTAACGGCCGGCGTGATTCTCGCGCCCGCCTGCCTATTGCTTCCACTATATAAACCCCACTCTCAGACGATCGAGGTAAGTCATTTTTACTCCACTAGGCCGTTACTCTGCCAAAATACCCCATCTAACTTGATCGTCGGAGGGTCCTCGGTGGCACAACCATCCCGGGACTTTTTTGCAGGTAGCTCGGCCTCAACCACACAAGACCCATTGAGATCCACACGCTCCAGGAGTCAACCCTCCAACTCAATCTCAGCCGTCCATCAGCGCTAGCAGCAGATCAACGGAAGAGAATATCTGAAGGAGATCCACACCTCCATTAGTTGGCGCCGTCTGTGGGAACAAAATTCCACTCAACCAAAAGTTCAACTTCCGATCTCGACTACATAGCAAGCGGTCACCGCGACGATCCAAGCACCAGCCGTCGGCTTCCCCACGGTGGAGACGAGGGAGAATCCCCTCCTTCGAAGAACGCCATTCACGTTCTATCCGCTCAGATAGATCGACTCACGTCCGTCATGGACGCACTCATCCGTGTCCAAACGGTCGGGCAAGCTCCCCAGGTCGCCGCTCCCCCACCTCGGTACCGGGACCCCTACAGAGGGAGAGAAGACTCTGCCCGCGTTGGCACGACCGATCACCGCCTCGCTGTCTCCGACAGCCGCAGGTCCCCCAGGCCGACATATTCAATGACCCGGTAGGCGTCGCACAGCTTAACTCCGAGGTCTTAGGCCAGAGCGCCTCGCCCCGAGCCCCATCGCTCCCCTGTCCCTCTTGAGGAGGTGTCAGTCAGCTCGCCCGTGCCCAGGCGTGACCGGAACCCCCTCCCTTGACAGGGTCGCACGCACGAGACTCGCTACGGCAGCTCGAAGACGACCTCGCCAGGGGACCTGAGGAACCACATCGAATGGAACCGTGGCCGTGGCCAGGCAGAGGTCTCCGGCAGCCGAGGCCAAAAATCAGAATGTGCCGAATCATCGGGATACCACGGCCGACTCGACGCCCTCAAAAAGAAGATCGAAGGCATGCATCGGGAAAGTCGTCATTCAAGCGACGGGGCTAAATATGCCGCCGACTCGCTCACAAAGCCCTTACCAAGAGGCAACCGGACAGCAACCCTGCTCGGTCCATCCTCAGCAGACCTCTTCATGCCCTCCCGCGCTAAGGATCAAAGCCCTCACTAAGAGGCAACCGGGGAGCAACCCTGCTCGGTCATCCATGGCTGGTAGTTCACTACCCACCGACGCCAAAGGATTAAAGCCCTCACCAAGAGGCGACCGAGCAGCTACCCTGTTCGGTCATCCATGGCTGGTAGTTCACTACCCACCGACGCCAAGGATCAAAGCCCTCGCCGAGAGGCACCGGGCAGCAACTTTGCTCGACCCGTCCTTAGCAGGCCTCTTACGGCCCCTCCCGCGCTATGGATCAAATCCCTCGCCGAGAGGCACCGGGCAGCAACCTTGCTCGACCCGTCCTTAGCAGGCCTCTTACGGCCCTTCCCGCGCTAAGGATCAAAGCCCTCACCAAGAGGCACCGAGCAGCAACCCTGCTCGGCCCGTCCTTAGCGGGTCTCTTGCGACCCTATTGCGCTAAGGATCAAAGCCTTCACCAAGAGGCGACCGAGAAGCTACCCTGCTCGGTCATCTATGGCAGGTAGTTCACTACCTACCGACGCCAAGGATCAAAGCCCTCGCCAAGAGGCACCGAGCAGCAACCCTGCTCGGCCCGTCCTTAGCAGGCCTCTTGCGGCCCCTCCCGCGCTAAGAATCAAATACCTCACCAAGAGGCGACCGAGCATCTACCCTGCTCGGTCATCCATGGATGGTAGTTCACTACCCACCGACGCCAAAGATCAAAGCCCTCGCCAAGAGGCACCGGACAGCAACCCTGCTCTGCCCGTCCTTAGCAGGCCTCTTGCGGCCCTCCCGCGCTAAGGATTAAAGCCCTCACCAAGAGGGGACCGAGCAGCTACCTTGCTCGGTCATCCATGGCTGGTAGTTCACTACCCACCGACGCCAAGGATCAAAGCCCTCGCCAAGAGGCACCGGACAGCAACCCTGCTTGGCCCGTCCTTAGCAGGCCTCTTACGCCCCCCTCCCGCACTAAGGATCAAAACCCTGACCAAGAGGCGACCGCACAGCTACCCTGCTGGGTCATCCATGGCTGGTAGTTCACTATCCATCGACGCTAAGGATCAAAGCCCTCGCCAAGAGGCACCGGGCAGCAACCCTGCTCGGCCCATCCTTAGTAGGCCTCTTACGGCCCCTCCCGCGTTAAGGATCAAAGCCCTCACCAAGAGGCGACCGAGCAGCTACCCTGCTCGGTCATCCGTGGCTGGTAGTTAACTACCCACCGACGCCAAGGATCAAAGCCCTCGCCAAGCGGCACCGGGCAGCAACCCTGCTCGGCCCGTCCTTAGCAGGCCTCTTACAGCCCCTCCCGCGCTAATGATCAAAGCCCTCGCCAAGAGGCACCGGGCAGCAACCCTGCTCGGGCCGTCCTTAGCAGGCCTCTTACGGACCCTTCCGAGCTAAGGATCAAAGCCCTCGTCAAGAGGCACCGGGCAGCAACCCTGCTCGGCCCGTCCTTAGCAGGCGTCTTGCGGCCCCTCCCGTGCTAAGAATCAAAGCCTCATCAAGAGGCCATCGAGCAGCTACACTGCTTCTTCAATCCTTAGCGGGTAACTCCTTACCCATCTATGCTAAGGATCAAAGCCCTCGCCAAGGAGCACCGAGCAGCTTCAACGCTCGTCCAATTCTTTGGAGAGCACCAACCTTCTTACAATAAAGGTTCCTCCACATTATTCAAGTAAACGATCACCACCTCGACTCCGGGGGCTGGAAGACACCGACCTTCTTACACAGCGGTAAATTGACAAGCACTCGAAGGGCGATCGTTATCTAAAACACCGGCCATCGATCTGCAGCCTAACGCTTGATCGAGGGCATAACTGACAAGCTCAAGTACTCACGCAGGAAAATCATTGTCACGCAGAAGAAAAAAGACTAAGTTTCATTCAAACTTCAAAACTCTTTTACAAGGTATTCTGGGCTCCCCAGCCTTACAAAAATGCTCGGAGGCTTACAAAATTTTAGCACAAAAGAAAAGGAGACGAAGAAGTTCAGGCCTCAGGGCCAGGGAGAACCCCGATGAGCTGCGCGTCCACTACGACAACCGGGACGGCGTCTTCAGGGTCTGTTCACACCATAATATTGCATTATTATATTCCCCATTCTTATTCGTTTTATAAATAAACAGGTGCTTTTGATGCATGTCTGCTACATATTACAGGTTACAGGTTCTTGGATATAAAACAGTGAAAAAGATGAAAGACGACGCAAAAGTGGAACTACAACCAGCAAATAGAAGGATCTTGATCAAGCCTACATAAAAGATAAAATTCACAAAGTACAAGGCAATGCAAGGTCCAAGATTACAAAGAGAATGGTTAAAAGTCCACCGCAATTATTCACTAGAGATCTGGAAGAAACATAGAAGCTATTTTAATAAAAGAACCAAATAATAAGGAAGCCAAAAGGCAGAAGAGCCAACAAAGGAAATTTCAAGGCCCAATACTTCCTTTTAAAGAGAGATAAAAATTTTACCAAAGCTTGGAGTCTACTTTGACTCGGTCTTCCTAAGGATATTTTGGTAAATGTAGATGTGCGAATCAATTGTAACCTAGGGTTTCCTATCCTCTATAAATAGGAACTCTAAATCATTGTAAAGGCTATGCCTCTCCTATGCCTCTTTTTGATAAATAAAAATTCAGATTCATTTGAAGTTGGGAAGAGCATCATTCTGTAAGTTTGTCTTTTATTTTCTGCCCTGGTTTTCTAATTAAGTTCTTGCCCTAGATAAATCATTCATTTGCCCTAGTTTAATCTAGTGTAGTATCTCTTAACCTGCAGTAGGTAACCAATCTATTAGATCTAAAAAAATACATAAAATAAAAATGATGTTTTTAACAGATCCCTTAATGAGCGAGTAATTTCCTCGCTTGTTAGGGTTAGGAATAGGGAGGAGTTGAGAGATGAAGATCTCTCATCTCTTTCGTGCCCAATCATTTGTAAAAATTAGAACTTCATGCATGCATGCATGATCAGCTCCCTACGGCATCTTACCCACGAGATAACGGTGAAACCGTAGTATAAAGGACCGGACATGCATGACTTCCATGAAGGTTAGAGTAATTATTAGGAAAGGACGGACAAGGATCTAGAGGAAGAAACTTTGTTTCTTCCCAATCATCCTAATCCCCTTTACTAATAATTGCTATAACTCCTAAAAAGACTTAATTTAGGGCATTGAAAGAGATGTGGAATTTAATCTTATCAAACTTCCCCTATACTTAATCTTAGCAAGTTTCTTAATTCTCGAACAACTTAGTTTTTTGATTTAATTAAAAGATCCAACACCCATTGGAATTAGCTCGTCAGAACACTTAGGAAATTAACACATCCCTGTGGACCGACCCGTACTCACCGGCTAGCTGCAAAGCGACGCCGTTCTTGATTGCGGTAAAATTATTTTTGATCGTTAAAATCCCTACAAATCAAATGGCGCTGTTGCCGGAGATGGCGTAAAATTTCCATTTTGTAATTTCGGGTTGATATAAATCTTATAAATCATAAAAATCTGAAAATAGAAAAAGTACAAAAATATTTTATCAATTTTTATCTGTTTGAAGGGTTTATCGTTTGAATCTTGCAGGAACAGCGAAGAATCTTGGATCTAAAAATTTACAGAGGGCAAAACAGAAATTGGTACATCAGAACAGTGGAGGATTAGAACAAAGGAGCGACAGACTTTTTCTCAGAGAACGATCCCTCCACGAAATCGCGGAACCGCGGCCGTTGTGCACCACGAACCGCGGAAATGCGGTGCTCCTGCCACGTCAGCCCCTCAATTTTGCATGGTTTGTTCTTTCCTTCTCCCCTCTGCAACCTACAATATATCCTTTGTCAAATTTTCTGCAGGATTTCTTTGCGCTAAAAATCTTCTTCCCCCTTCTAAATAACAAATTTTCTGCAGATTTCTTTGCGCCGCGCTTAAAAATAATTAATTGCAAGTGAATTTACTGTTTTGCATAATTTAATCGGACTTTAAGGGGCTATTGACCAAACTCAGATTGCGTGGGGATTTCATCACCCTTCCCAGGACCCCAGAAAGCACTTAAAGCATTTGCATTGACCACTCTTAATTAAAAAATACTAAACTCAGCCCTAAGGACTTCGAGCTCAATAGGACAAAGGACTAGTCATAGGCATCGACCGTTTATCCTAACCTGAGTTTACGGTGTCTAGGCAAATGTGTCTAAAGCAAGTGGTTATTTAATTAGGACCGCTACTTGTACCGGGGAGCCTCCCACTTACCTGGCACTTACCTGGCCCCAATTGTCGGTGAAGAGGCGGTTTGAGGTCCTATTTCTAGCCCTTTGGAACAGTTAGGAGCTGTCTAGCTGACCTAGGTGACCCTAGATCTAGGCTTGATTGTGCATTTGTGGTTGATCGCATTTGTGTCAAAGTCTCTTTTAAAAAAAAATCTTTTTGCAAACTTTCCAAATATAGAGAAAAGAGAAAAAGGAAAAAGGAAAATTTTTTAACAACTTGCAAATTTTTGCCGCAAATAAATCCTTGCACCACCCAACTTTCTTTCTTTTCCCCTTTCTTCTATTATGGGTACCCCACATCATAAATCTCTTGCCGAACTTTGGTATTCCGAACCTAACTTTGCTTCGTACGTCAATTGTTTCGGTCGATTTAAAGAAAATCCCTCCATGCCAAAAATATCTTTGAAAGATCAAATAGAAACGTCTAGGAGAAACAGTTCGACTTTGCAACCCACTTTGTGTCAACCATGTCAACCTTTACCACCTTCGTACGTTGATACCACTTTTTCAAGTCCTGTTGTAACTCCTAAACCGATGTCCATTGCTGAGCATATTGTTCAATCTCGTAGCCGATCTTTCACCCCTCTCAACTCATCTAGTTCTAGGGATCAACAAGTCCATTCGCCTTTTTATCCACATGTTGACCCTACTCCTGTCCAACCACCTACTTCTTACCAGTCCTACCTGACTTTCCCATCTTCACTAGACCCTGTTTCTACACAGCCTTTTGGGAGTTTCACGTATCCAAACAATTTCGAATCTTTTACCGAAACCCCTTCACCACCCATGTCTAGTTTGGAACAGTCGTTGGAAGCTTATATTTCAGCCACAAACAAAATGGTGAGGAATGTGGATGCGTCTATTGTCGCCCTTATGCAACCTAGTGAACCGGCAGCTAGTTTCCAACTAGCTCCAACTTTTCTAATGTATGAGGAGGCGGTTGGACAGAGGGAAAATTTGAGAGGAGCGAGTGAGTTCTACACATTTCCAAATCAAACCTACCCATACCCAATTGAAACCCACAACTCCGTTTTTCCATCGATTGTCCCAAACGATTCACAAGTTGAAAATAAAAACGAGTTGTGTGACTTTGTAGTGCTTGATTTGCCAGATTGTGAAGAACCCCTTTCGAGTGAAACCACATTTAATCCTTTCGATCTTTACACCTCCAATCTAGAACCTGAATTGATAAATATCCATGCTGTTGATGAGGTGTCAAAAAATATTGATTTTCACTTGATTGAGGATATAGACGCCGGGAATATTTCGGATGATGAACCTGTCGATTTGATTGAAATTTTATGTCCAATTCATCATCCCGAGTCAGTAATTGTTTTTCCCGAACTTCATATGCGTCTTGATTTTGATGATAATGGCATGGATGGGTTAACTATTGAGGAGACTTATGAGGATAGTATTGAGGAGAGTCTTAAGGATAATATTAAGGTTGAACCATTTTTGTTTGATGTGTCAGATTTTCCAATTCAGCCTCTTGAACCTTTAACTGTTATATCACCCTCCCTCTTTTCCATCGTTCCGACCATGCAAAAGATCACGCTTGAAGACTGTGAGCTTGAAAATTTTGCCTTTCAATCTGATACGGTTCTCACAGCCGATAACACTTACGAGTGTTTCACTTTTTCGGACGATGTTGAAGACTCACCGTCCGAGTTTGAGTCCTTTGAATTTTCCGATGAGTTAGTTGAACCTTTAGACTCGGTTGCTTACAGTCGTTTCGAACTATTGATGGAATCTTTCAAGTTCGAGACAGTTTACTACGGTGAGAATGAGACTATCCCTAATTCACTCCCTTTCGTCATTCCTATCATTCCGACCTTACAAGAGACCGTTACTCTTTCATCTCCAATACCAAGTTCGGCGTACCCATGCTTTATTGCGAATCTTGAGGGATTTGACCCCATTTCTCGACGGGTTGATAGGTTAGCACAATTGCTTTTAACACATCGGTCATCACAGATTGCGCTAATTTATTCACTCGATTTACACCCTCAAGATCGTACTCCACTTCTTTCTCTTTTCCGCCATTCTTCTCCCCCATCGAGACCGTATCCCATTTCTACCTCCACACGGTCTCGTATGCTTCTCATTTCTTTTCTTTCCACCACATTCTTTCACCAACCCTACCATTACCACGATAAGATTTTTGAATGGTTGGTGTTAACTTTTGGCTTGTGTAAGGCCAAGCTTAAGTTTGGAGGGAACCTTGTTGTATATATATATTTTTTGTTTTTCTTTTAAGAATAAAAAAAAATTGTAAATAAATAAACAGAAGAGTGCCGACAATTTTGACCCTCTTGGTGCAGCATGACAGTGAGGACACTGTTAAGTTTAAGTTTGGGGGTATGCTCGGCACGTCTTCTTCCTTCGCATTCATTTGTACATATTTTTGCATTTGCATATTTATTTGAAAACCCATAAAAAATGAATAATTTCAAAAAAAATATAAAAATTAATGTATTCAATTTTGTCTATATTTGATTTGAGTTTGACAAATAGGTCAACTGGCTAGGAACAACTAGATCTTAGACTAAGTAAATTAAAAACCCTAAAGATAACCTTCCTTAAAGTTTAGCGGTAGAAAGTATATGTCTTTGTAGTTTATTTAGAAAAAGGCAAATTTTAAGTTCACTTCTTGGGCTAAGTCGAAACAAAGGAAAAGTATTGATAATTTTATTAGAGTATAAGTTTGAAAAATAATTCCTAGCTTAAGTCTAGATTCTGAAAATGTATACCCTACAAATTTGCACAATCACGCACCTTGAAACTTGGAATAGTAGAGGAGACCTTGAAATGCTCTTGTCTAAAGTCATTAGTACGATGGAAAAAAAATACAAGTGTGAATAAAGAATAAAAAAAAATGAACACTGGTTTTTGTGATTACTTAAGGCTGTAAAAATAGAAAAATATTTAGCGAGGGTGCTTCATCACCTAGTGCCTTAGACCAACTGGTTTGGGAATCACTGCTAAAAGCCTTAGGTGTCGCAAGACTAGGAATTACGCTTTAATGTGCAAACACATCTTGTAATCGGTCGTTGGTACCTCAAGAAGTATTAACGATCGCATGAAGGATGTGTAAGCAAAATGCATTCAAAAATTCACCAATTAAGAAGTGCTTTGGACAACGGACGAGAGTATGATTGCTTGATTTGAATTTCCAAGTGTAGGGGTAACTTATACACACACATGGGGATATGTGATTGGAGTTTAGATGAGAGAAATGGATGAAGAATAGAACTTGTATCTTTAGTAGAGCTGATAGAAATTCCTAAATGGAGATGGAACCTTAGAAGGAAAACTTAAGAGATGCTGAAAGCTAAATAAGTCTATAGAACATATATAATCTTAAGTTAGATGATAGGGAAGTGTGAAGAATATGGGTGAATAATTTGCAAGTCGACGGTAATAGAATTCCTTGTTAGAAAACATAATTGGAGAATTAAAGTCGAAAAGCCAAATTGATAGGATTTTGTGGGTAGTATCCGCTGAAAACCCTTAGGAGACAACACTCCTCCTACTAGGGACACCTAGAGGTTTAACGGTTTGTTGCACGAGCTCAGTGCAATCGCGTTTCCCTGCGAAAGTGTGGTTAGGTTTTATCGAGAATAAAAAAAAATAAGTTTGCTCGAGGATGAGCAAAAGATAATTTTAGGGGTATTTGTTCACACCATAATATTGCATTATTATATTCCCCATTTTTATTCGTTTTATAAATAAACAGGTGCTTTTGACGCATGTTTGCTACATATTACAGGTTACAGGTTCTTGGATATAAAACAGTGAAAAAGATGAAAGACGACGCAAAAGTGGAACTACAACCAGCAAATAGAAGGATCTTGATCAAGCCTACATAAAAGATAAATTTCAAAAAGTACAAGGCAATGCAAGGTCCAAGATTACAAAGCGAACGGTTAAAAGTCCACCGCAATTATTCGCTAGAGATCTGGAAGAAACATAGAAGCTATTTTAATAAAAGAACCAAATAATAAGGAAGCCCAAAGGCAGAAGAGCCAACAAAGGAAATTTCAAGGCCCAATACTTCCTTTTAAAGAGACATAAAAATTTTACCAAAGCTTGGAGTCTACTTTGACTAGGTCTTCCTAAGGATATTTTGGTAAATGTAGACGTGCGAATCAATTGTAACCTAGGGTTTCCTATCCTCTATAAATAGGAACTCTAAATCATTGTAAAGGCTATGCCTCCCCTATGCCTCTTTTTGATAAATAAAAATTCAGATTCATTTGAAGTTGGGAAGAGCATCATTCTGTAAGTTTGTCTTTTATTTTCTGCCCTGGTTTTCTAATTAAATTCTTGCCCTAGATAAATCATTCCTTTGCCCTAGTTTAATCTAGTGTAGTATCTCTTAACCTGCAGTAGGTAACTAATCTATTAGATCTAAAAAAATACATAAAATAAAAATGATGTTTTTAACAGATCCCTTAATGAGCGAGTAATTTCCTCGCTTGTTAGGGTTAGGAATAGGGAGGAGTTGAGAGATGAAGATCTCTCATCTCTTTCGTGCCCAATCATTTGTAAAAATTAGAACTTCATGCATGCATGCATGATCAGCTCCCTACGGCACCTTACCCACGAGATAACGGTGAAACCGTAGTATAAAGGACCGGACATGCATGACTTCCATGAAGGTTAGAGTAATTATTAGGAAAGGACGGACAAGGATCTAGAGGAAGAAACTTTGTTTCTTCCCAATCATCCTAATCCCCTTTACTAATAATTGCTATAACTCCTAAAAAGACTTAATTTAGGGCATTGAAAGAGATGTGGAATTTAATCTTATCAAACTTCCCCTATACTTAATCCAAGCAAGTTTCTTAATTCTCGAACAACTTAGTTTTTTGATTTAATTAAAAGATCCAACACCCATTGGAATTAGCTCGTCAGAACACTTAGGAAATTAACACATCCCTGTGGACCGACCCGTACTCACCGGCTAGCTGCAAAGCGACGCCGTTCTTGATTGTGGTAAAATTATTTTTGATCGTTAAAATCCCTACAAATCAGTCGGCACCCACCACAGGAACCTCGGCGCCGATAGCCGGGGGAACTAACTTCTCCCCAACGCTCCCACAGGGGGCCTCTTCCCCAGCATCGCTTTCAGGAACATTCCCCTGTGCATCATCCTCACGAGGGTACTCCTCCCGGAGCTTGCCGTCGGGGAACTCCGGCATCTGGGCCTTGACCACGTCGAGGGCGTCATGCAAAATAACACCGGCAGCTCCAGCAAGGTCGGCGTAGAACTGGTACGACTTCTTGTAGCTCTCCACCGCCTTCGACTCCAGGAGGTCAGCCTTCGACGCCCGAAGCTCGGCACGCTTCGTCCCTTCCTTCGCCGCCTCATTCTCCCTTTGGAGGGCGTTCGCCGTCTTCTTCAAGGTGGCGATGAGCACCTGGGAGTCTTCCAACTGGGCTTTGGCGGCTCGGGCGGCCTCTCGGCACCGGGAGACCTCCCGACTCCCGGTCGCCACCCGGTCTTCAAGGGCAGCGATCCTCTCCTTCCCCGCCTCCAGCTCCAGCCTTGAGCTCTCCTCGCGGACCGCGGCCCACATCGCCAGGGTTATCTCCTCGTCCTCCATGTTGACGATGAGGGCGACGTGCTGTAGGACCTGAAGAAAAGAAACAGGATTAAAAAGGAAAGGGAGGCACCCGATCATGCGAACAAAAATGCTGAATGAAGAACCAAGTAGGGTGCGAACACTAACCTGCACGGCCTCTTGAGCTAAGGCCGCCATTTGGGCCCGGAGGGTCCCCCGAAGGATTCTGCCCCCGGCCGACCTCTCCATCTCCGAGAGCAGGCTGTCGGCGATGGAAAGTCTCGAGGGCACCTCGAAGCGGAGCTCCCCATCGTCTACGAGGATCGGGGAAGCCGGGGAGCAGGGCGCCGTCCTATGAAACCTCTTAAGGAGCGACGCGGGAGAACCAGTCTCGGCTCCCACCTCGGGAGCACGGGGCTCCTGCTCCCGAGCACGCTTTCGGACCGGCGCACGGCTGGACTCGGGGGCCCGAGGCGCGCTTGGGCACCTGGATGGAGTGGCCTCTGGCGGGGCCGGAGCCGACGACGGGCGAGAAGGGCCGGCGCCTCCGGCCTTTTTCCCCTTCTTCACGTCAACCACTGCCACTCGGAACTTTCTTAGGTCCATGGGTCCTGCATAAGGCAAAATACAAGGAGTCAGCAATGCCAGGAAAAACGAAAGAAAGCACAAGTCTAAACAGGTCGCCTAAGAGCTCCTAACATACCTGCGTAGTAGGCGAGGCTGAGCCCGGCCCAACTGAGGGCCCTCTCAGACAGCAGCACATCATCCTGAGGGAGGGGCTCCGATTTCGCCACCGCCACCGCGTCGGGATCATTCGACCGACTCACCCGCGGACAGCTGGCCCCTTGCCACTGGGTAGGCACAGGCCAATTCTCACCCTCGGGCGGCGCAATAAGGAAAAAATTCTTCTTCCATTTGTGAATGGAAGAAGGCACTACGACGATCCCCGACCCGACAGCGTCCCCCGTTGTTTTATAATAGAGAGGTATACCTAGCTCGGCTCGCCCCTACGAGCGCCAGGGTGGTTTTTGTAGCAAAGAGAAGAAACGAGGAGGCTCAGGCTGAAAGGGATCTGACTCAATCTCAACCGGACCAGGAACCAGAGGAGGATCCTCCAAGAGTTCGACACTAACTGGCCCGGGGCTAACCCAAAACAATTCAACGCCGCACTTACCTCGGTGGAAAAGGGCAGACGCATCCTGGCCCAAAAGGCTTCCAGGTACAAGGCAATCTCCTTACCCCGTGCCTGGTCTGCCCTCTCCCCCTCCTCGGCCAGACGAAGCGAATAGCCGGGAGGAATAAGGAAACGAGTCCATATGTTGTCGAGCTCATCCGCACGCCTAAGCGTGGATCGCACGCCAAGAACACCCGCGACCTGTGCTCTGGGGACCGACCCCGTCGCACGCCGAGGGGCTCTAACTCAGAAGGGGAAGAGGAAGAAGTAGAAGAGGAAGTTTCAGAAGACCCCAAGACTCTACCCGCACTACATCTACAGACTCCTCGCAAGAAGACATCTAACCTGATCAAAGGGAGGTGTCCTCGAGAGACCAAACGCAAGGAATCCGAACTGAGGAGAAGAGCGCCGAGCTAACACGACTATGTACGAGGAAATTATGAAGAGGTATAGGCCCTGATGGAGATCCCACCTGATTGTTACTGGTTTTGCATGCGTTTTAAAATTTATAATTACCGCAATCAAGATGGTGTCGCTTGGTAGCTAGCCGGTTGAGTACGGGTCGATCCACAGGGAAATAGTGTCCTTTTCTTTGTGTTCTAACAAGTTAAGTCCTATCTTTGGTACGTTTTGTTTTAAGATCTAAAAATGAGAATAAATTGATATAAAGGATTGCTAGGGTTAGGATTAGGTTAGTTCGAAATATGGATTCTTCTCAATTTTTTTTCAATGCCCTAGTTAAGAATGTAGGTGTTAGGGTAATAGTCAACAATGGGGATTAGCATGACTGGGAAGAAACTAAGTTTCTTCCTTTTGGTCCTTGTCCGTCTGTTCTTGGCTCTTAAGCCCTAACCTCTGGTTAATTCAACCACAACTGGTCTAACTAGGGCATCACCGCTATCTTGCAGGATAGGGTGCCATAGTGAGCGGATTATGGTTGATATAAAGTGAGTCCTTAATTAAAATTATTTGGGCAAAGAAAGGAGTGACAGAGATTTTCTTCTCTCAAACCTTCCCTCTCCTATCCCTAACAAGTGAGGAATTACTCACTCATTAGGAAGATAATAATAAGATTCAATTTAGTTTTATTTTAATAGACAAACTAAATTGCAGATAAATAAAGAATAGATAAAAAAATGCAGGAATTAAAATTCAGATAAGAAAAATGCGAGATAAAATGAAAACTAACTTTACTGGTGTCCTCTCAACAACGCATTACAATTGAATTTAAATCTAGAAATTAAAAAGAGACTACAAAATAAAGAGAGCCATCCTCAAAAGAGGCACACCAAAAAGAGGCACACTAAGAAAGGCCTTAAGCCCTCCTATTTATAGATAAGAAACCCTAGATTTACATTCTGATCCAATCACTAATTTACAAAACTACCCCAAGAGAGCCGAGTCAAAGCACCAACACTGCAACCGACACGTGCATAACACGGCCGCGGTTCCACGGCAGAAGAGCCTGTTTGGCCGCAGTTCCGCGGCCATTTGGTGGGTTCATGGGCCCATTTCTTCAGGGTTTCTTCAAGTTGCTTTTATCTTCTGTTTTCTTCATTTGGTCTCTTAGAATCTCTTCAATCTCCTTCCAGATTTCCAACAGTGCAGAATGATGTGGACTTTTGCCTTGAGCTCCGTGTTGAAGTCTTGGATCTTGTGTTGCCCTTTTGCTTTGTGCATTAAAGTGTCTAAATAATTTTCCATTTGTTCCTTGAACTGGTAGGCGGCATCATACGGATTCATCTGTTGTTGGTCGTAATCTCACATTTGTAGCGACTTTTCATGAATTTCACTGTAACGAGCTGAGAAACTGTAACCTGCAAGTATTTAGCAGACATGGATCAAAAGTACCTACTTATATGCAATGTGATTAAGAATGGGCGATATAAAAATGCAAAAATCTGATATGAACAAAGACCTCCAAACTTATCTTTTGCTCGTCCCGAGCAAAACCAATTTATTCTCGAAAAATCCTAACCTCACTTCCGCAGGGAACGCGATTGCACTGAGCTCGTGCAACAAGCCGTTAAACCTCTAGGTGTCCCTAATAGGAGGAGTGTTGTCTCCTGAGGGTTTTCAGCGAATTACACCCACAAAATCCGATCAATTTGGCCGTTGACTCTAATTCTTCAATTCAGTATTCTAGCAAGAAAATCTATCATCTTCAACTTAGAAATCATCAACCTGTATTTTTCACACTTCCTTTTCATTTAACTTAAGATCATATAGGTTTTGCCAGTTTATAAAGCTTTCAGTATCTCTTAAGTTTTCCTTCTAAGGTGCAATCTTAACTCGGGAATTTTTATCATCTCTACTGAAGATATAAGCCCTATCTTTTATTCCTATCTCTCCTCCAAACTCCAATTATATACTCCTACGTGTGTGTAATTATCACCCCTACACTTGGAAATTCAATTCAAGCTATCATACTCTTGTCCATCTTCTAAAATACTTTTAGCTGGTGAATTTTAGATGAAATTACTCACACATCCTTCATGCGACCGTTAATATTTCTTGAGGTACTAAACGACCGATTATAAAATGTGCTTGCGCATTTAGACATAATTTCTCATCTTGCAATACCTGAGGCTTAGCAGTGACTCCCAAACCAGTTGGTCTAATGCACTAGGTGATAAAGCACTCTCGCTATATTTTTTATTTATGCTGCCTTAAGTAATTACAAAACAAGTGTTCATTTTTTTATCTCTTTATTCACCACTTACACTTTTATTTTATTTTCCTTCATACTAAGGATTTTAGACAAGAGAATTTCAAGGTATCCTCTACTATCCCAAGTTTCAAGATGTGTGTAAGTGCGTAAAGTAAGGTATATACTTTCAGAATTTGGACTTAAGGTTCAGAATTATTTTTCAGACTTATACTTCAAATAGAGCTTTCAATACTCTTCTCTTATTTCGATTTAGTCCAAGAACTGAACTCAAAATTTGCCTATTTCTAAATAAACTATAAGGACGTATATTTTCTACATTTAAACTTTAAGGAATGTTATTTTTAGGGTTTTTAATTTACTAAGCTTAGGATCTAGTTTTTCCTAATTAGTCAACCGTCATGCTGAACTTAAGTCAAATATGGCCAAAATTGAATTTTTCAATTTTTATAATTTTTAAATTTTTTGATTTTTATGGATTTTAAAATAAGTATGCAAATGCAAAAATATACACATGAATGCGAAGGAAGAAAGCTTACCGAGCACACCCCCAAACTTAAACTTGACAGTGCCCTCACTATCAGGCTATACCAAGAGGGTCAAAATTGTCGGCACTCCCCTTTTTTTTATTAACAGAAAAAGAAAACAAAATATATACACACAAAAAGATTCCCCCCAAACTTAAGTGAAACAGTGTTTCCACTGTTTAAGCGTTAAAGTTCGGAGTTAGGAAGGAGAAAAACACAGTATCAAGCTATACAAGGCCTTACACAGGCCAAAGGTTAGCACCAACCATTTAAAGAATTTATCAGTGAAGCGCACCGGTTGGTGGAAGAACATGTTGTATAGAGTCAGGAAGAAATGGGGTAAAGATAAGTGGTGTAATAGAAAAGGTTTACGTCTCGATTTGTAGAGACGAAACAATAATGGTGAACGGAAACAAGAATGTGGATGATTAGGAATGGGAAGAATGGTCACATTCTCATATGAGATAAGAAGAAATGGTGGTGGTTCGACTTCTTCAGGTGGAGATTGATTAATCACAAAAATCCGTGTCGTTTAGGAATGCGAGTTCGTCAGCGAAAATATTTTCGAAACTTTCATCGATGGTCCGATTGAACGTTTCAATGTCAATAAGTGTCGCGCCAGAATTCAACACACTTGATTTTTCAAAAATTATGGAGGTAGGAGACTCGTAAAGCTCATTTACCTTATTCTCAAAAGAGTCTAAATCAAGTTATTTTTCTAGAATTATCGAACTCAAAATATTGGATTGTGATTCATTAACACTTGCTATCATTAAAGGAAAATTAGAAGAAGAACCAGAGAAAGTGGGAGAAAGAAGTGGAATACGAACTTGAGGGTGGAAATGGAGTGTATAAATTAGCACAATTTGTAATGACCGATGTGTAAAAAACGATTGTGCTAATCTATCAACCCACTGAGAAATGAGGTCAAATCCCTCAAGATTCGTGAGAAAACATAGGTAGTCGAACTTTGTAAACCAGATATTGAAAATGAAAGTGTAACGATTTCTTGCAAGGTCGAAACGAGGATGGAGGGAAGTGATTGAGGAATGGTATCGGTTAAAGATTCAGGAGGGTGTGCGCAGTCAATGAAAGTGATAGAATGAATTGGAAAATCCGACTCCTCAAGTAAAACTGCTTCATCTTCAATAATTTTCTCAATACTCTCCTCAAAATTTAGCTTATCCATGCAATTCTCATCAAAATCAAGACGCATATGAAGTTCGGGAGAAACATTTAATGGCTCGGGATGATGAATTGGAGAGAAAAATTTAGTCAAATCTGCGGTTCATCATCCAAAATATTCCCAGCGTCAATATCCTCGATCAAGTGAAAATTAAATTTCTCAGACATCTTAAGAAAAGAATGGGTATCAATAAATTTAGGTTCTAGAGTGGAGGTGTAGAAGTCAAAAGGATTCGTGATGGTTTCACTCGAAAGGAACCCTTCATAATCAGGTAAATCAAACACTACAAAGTCGCACAACTAATTAAACGTTTTATCTTCAACTGGTGAATCATCTGGAACACTTGATAGACATTCAAAACCGGAATTGTGGGATTCAATTGGGGATGGGTAGGTTTGATTTGGAAGGGTGTACAGCTCACTCTCACCACTCAAATTCTCAACCTGTCCTACCGCCTCATCATACATTGGAAAATTTGGAGCTAGTTAGAAACAAGCTACCGGGTCACTAGGTTGTATGAGGGCGGCCATGGATGCATTCAGATCCATCATCTGTTGGCATGACGCTATCCTAAAGTCTTCCAATGCATGTTCCAAACTAGACATGGATTGTGAAGGAGTTTCAGTAAAAGATTCAAATTTGTTTGGATACTGAAAACTCCCAAATGGCTGTGTAGAAGCAATATCCAGGGAAGATGCAAAAGTTGGGTAGGATGGATAGGAATAGAATGGTTAAACATGGGTAAGATCAACATACGGATAAGAAGGTGAATGGAATTGTTGATCCAAAGAATTCGCAGTGGTGAAAGGAGTGAAAGATCGGTTATGAGATTGTTCAATATGTTCAGCAATAGACATGGGTTTCGGAGTTACAACAGGACTCGAAAAAGGAGTATCATCGTAAGAAGGTGGTGAAGGTTGAAATGGTTGATACAAAGTGGATTGCGGAGTCCAATTGGTTGTCCTAGATGCGTCTATTCGATCTTTCAAAAAAAAATTGGGTATGAAAGGGTCGTTCGAAATTCGACCAAAACAAGAACCGTAGGAAGTAATGTCTGGTTGTGGGTGTAGGGTGTTTTTCGTCACACCATTGAGATGGGAATACGCGCGCGCTTGTCAGGCGTACTACAGATTCCCCCTGCCTAGGGTAGGCCGGGGTTTAATGATTGTGGGGATCCGAATCTCCGGCAGCCGCAAACTAAGCTGCCGTTAATTACCCCCCGCCTTTGGGGCAAGGGAACCTCCGATTGACGGGTCAAACTGGTCATGCGAACTCAATGTGCAGTGTACGTGTGTTGTTGTTTTGGAGGAGGGTTTGAATATATCGGGAGCCACGCAGAGTTTTTACGAGGGTCCCGCTACCCGGATAGCGGGCTGGGGGTCAAAGGGGCTAGCAGCCCCCTTGCAGGGTGTGGGGTAGCGCCCCGTTAGAAATTTTTTCTAACAGGGACAGTGTCGTGGAGTATGGGTATGTGTACATTTGTATACATATGTATATATATAAAAAGGGGGGGAAAGACATCCAAAGGATGCGTGGGGCCAGCACCTGGGCGCTCGAGCGCAAGCGCGCCACGTGTCGGCACGTGGGCGCTTTGCGCTCGAGCGCAGAGTGCCACGTGTCGGCACGAGGGCGCTTTGCGCTCGAGTGCAGAGTGCTGGAGCGCAAGCTCGCCACGTGTCGGCACACGGGCGCTTTGCGCTCGAGCGCAGAGCGCTAGAGCGCAAGCGCGCCACGTGTCGGCACACGGGCGCTTTGCGCTCGAGCGCAGAGTGCTGGAGCGCAAGCGCGCCACGTGTCGGCACACGGGCGCTTTGCGCTCGAGCGTAGAGCGCTGGAGCGCAAGCGCGCCACGTGTAGGCACGTGGGCTCTTTTCGCTCGAGCGCGAGGCGCTGGAGCGCAAGCGCGCCACGTGTCGGCACGTGGGCGTTTTGCCCTAGAGCGCAGTGCGCTGGAGCGCAAGCGCGCCACGTGTCGGCACATGGGCGCTTTGCGCTCGAGCGCTAGCGCACCAGCGAGGAAAATGGGGGTTTTTAGCCCCGGAAATTCTCTAAAGAGAAAATAGGGTGGAGTTAAACTCCTAAGATGCTTTGGGTTAAAGAAATGGGTCCTTCTTCTTCCTTTGCTGGCCGGATCTTGGAGATAAAGAGATGTGAGATTTAAAAATCTTTTCTTTTTGAGATCTGATGGCAGATCTGAGTTCCCCTTAATGGTTTTGTGGTGGAAAATTATTTAGTTTTGAAAAAGGAAGAGTAAAACTCTTGATTTAATTCAAAAGAAAGAAGAAGGTTTTGGAACCTTGAAGAAGGAAGAAAGATCTCAGATCTGAAACTTTTTTTGGAGAGAGAAAAAGTTCTTTAGATATTTCTTTATCTTTGCCTTTATAGGCCATGCACTTTACACATAGCCCCTTGGGCTTCACAAAATGGCATTTTGCCTATCCCATGGCTCATGTGTCATTTCTTTTTTCACATAAGCCATGGGCTTTACAAAAATTTGGCTTTATGTCTATTTTTCTTACATTTATCCAAAAAAATAAAATAAAAGAAATACAACAAAATTATTTATTACAAAATTTTTATCTTGGCATGGGGGGAGGCCGGCCGCTTCATGTTCGGGCTCGACCCGGGCATGGGCCCACTGGATCTGGGCTTGGGCCCACTTGGCTTGGGATTGACTTTGATTTTGACTTGGTCAACCGGGGTGTAAATTTTTACCCCAACAAATTGCCCCCCATCAATAAATGCACACCAGATATGTGGGTCGTGTGCATGAAATTGATGGATCTTCTTTTGCTTGGAGGTGACCTGATTTGGTTCCTGCTTTTTGGAAAGCTGGCACTGCCCTTTTCACGACATGGACGGTCGTTGCTTATGTCTCCGAGACGGAGCGTCCGTGATAGATGTTTCCCTGGCCCGGAGTGATCTGGTTCCCGCTTTTTGGAAAGCTGGCACTGCCCTTTTTACGACATGGACGGTCGTTGCTTGACATGTGTCCGAGACGGAGTGTCCGTGATAGACGTTTCCCTGGCCCGGAGTGATCTGGTTCCCGCTTTGTAGGAATCCTGCGCTGCCCTTTTAGCGACGTGGAAGGTCGATGCTGCCATTTTAGCGACGTGGACGGTCGATGCTGCCCTTTTTGCGACTTGGACGGTCGGTGCTGCCCTTTTTGCGACGTGGACGGTCGATGCTGCCCTTTTTGCGACTTGGACGGTCGGTTCTGCCCTTTTTGCCACTTGGACGGTCGGTGCTGCCATTTTAGCGACGTGGACGGTCGGTGCTGCCATTTTAGCGACTTGGACGGTCGGTGCTGCCATTTTAGCGACTTGGACGGTCGATGCTGCCCTTTTAGCGACGTGGACGGTCGTTGCTGCCATTTTAGCGACGTGGACGGTCGGTGCTGCCCTTTTTGCGACGTGGACGGTCGATGCTGCCCTTTTTGCGACTTGGACGGTCGGTGCTGCCCTTTTTGCGACTTGGACGGTCGGTGCTGCCATTTTAGCGACGTGGACGGTCGGTGCTGCCATTTTAGCGACTTGGACTGTCGGTGCTGCCATTTTAGAGACTTGGACGGTCGGTGCTGCCATTTTAGCGACGTGGACGGTCGATTCTGGATTTGACTTGCCCCGCTTCTTGCGGCGTCAGGGATGAAGTTGACTTGTTTCCGAGGTGGAATTTGATTCTGCCAGGGAGGTCATTAGTTGTTTGTCTTGATGTGATTTGGGTTGTCATCAGCATCGCTACGCTGGAATATGGTACCAGGAGCGAATCATCATCTGTCTTTGAGATGATTTGGGGATTGTGTTTTTTTTGTTTGGCATCTGCATTGCTGCACTGGAATAATGCCAGGAGCAACTCATCATTTGCCCCGAGAGGATTTGGGAGAGATTGGGATTTTTTTACGCCCGTGGATTGTATACGGTTTTGCAGGATGTATGATCCAGACCGTAGGGCCGGAAAAATTTCGGGACTTTGTCGGCGTCTGCATCGCTGCACTGGAATATGGTAGCAGGAGCGACTCATCATTCGCCGTTGGGGTATAGAATTTGGAATTTGGTTGGCGTCTGCATCGCTGCACTGGAATATGGTACCAGGAGCGACTCATCATTCGCCATTTGGGGATTAGGGAGCGATGGCTTAGGAGACAGGTTTAGATCCCTATCGCCTAAGGCTTTTCAATTTTATGGGCCGTGAGGGTCCCAAGTATTTTCTCCCTACGAGTCGTAAGGATCCCGCAGGTGTATTTTCTCCTTAGGAGTCATGAGGACTCCTAAGTGTGTTTTTCCTTTATGAGTCGTAAGGATCCCACAAAGGTTTGTTCTCCTCACGTATCGTGAGGACACATGAGTGGGTCTTCTCAATGGAGTATAATTCCAAAGTCGGAGACCAGCCACGTAACTGGTAATTGTGGTGGGGCATGGGTATGACGAGAATTATTTGAGCCCGTGGATTGTATACGGTAGTCAATTTGGGGACTAACCGTAGGGCTGGGAGAATTTTGAGAAATTGGATTTTGGTTGGCGTCTGCATCGCTGCACTGGAATGTGGTAACAGGAGCGACTCATCATTCGCCGTTTGGGGCCTTGGAATTTGGATCTTGTTTGACTTCAGCATTGCTGCATTGGAATAATGCCAGGAGCAACTCATCATTTGCCTTGGGAGGACTTGGGATTTAGGTTTTTGGTCGGCATCAGCACCGCTAACACTGAAGCGAAATGCCAGGAGCGACTCATCATTTGCCGTTGCCCGTTGGGGAACGATGGCTTAGGAGACAGGTTTGGGTCCCTATCACCTAAGGCTTTTCAATTTTATTGGTCGTGAGGGTCCTATAAAAGCATTTTCTCCCTACGAGTCGTAAGGATCCCGCAGGTGTATTTTCTCCTTAGGAATCGTGAGGATTCCTAAGTGTGTTGCTCCTTTGTGAGTCGTAAGGATCTCACGCAGGGTTTTCTCCTCACAAGGTCGAGAGGACTTTGCGAGTGTATTTCATCTCTTTTCACGAGTTTGCGCCCTTCCGGGTTTTCACAGACTCGCCGGTAGTCCTGCTGTTTTTACTTACGGAGCCCTTTCGGGTTTTCATCCATGCCCGTTTTACTTGTGGACATACCGTTTATTATTATTATTTTTTTCTTTTTTTTCTTCTTTTTTTTTTCTTGCCGCTGGTGGGACTTTGAAAGTAGTCTCACCGGCAGGATTTGGGAGAGATAGGGGTCATTTACGCCCGTGGATTGTATACGGTTTTGCAGGATGTATGATCCAGACCGTAGGGCTGATGTGCTTAATTCTCCTGCGACTTGGAGCATTCACGTGTAGTATTTCTTGAGATATCAGCCATTGATGGGTGGCATGGGCCTTTCCCCCTCGGCACTTATTAGTTGGTAGGATCCTCCGTCAAACACTTTCTCAATGACGTATGGTCCTTCCCAGTTCGGCTCGAATTTTCCCTTGGCATGTCGATTGGGGATGATCGGCTTTTGAGGACCAACACCAATTCACCTTTCTTGAAAGCACGGAGACGGGTTATCTTATCATAGGCCCGTGACATTTGGGCTCGGTATAGCTCCAGACTTTGCTGCACCGTGAGCCTCTTTTCTTCGAGGGCATCGAGTTCTTCAAGTCGAAGGAGCACGATTTCCTCCTCCGTCAACTCATGCTGAACGACCATTCTTAAGCTTGGAACTTCGAATTCGAGGGGGAGGACCGCCTCCACTCCGAAGAGTAATGAGTATGGAGTGGACTGAGTTGGAGTACGGTGCGTGGTACGATATGTCCACAATGCCTCGTGAAGCTTGAGATTCCAGTCTCTCTTGTTAGCTGAAGCATTTTTCCTCAGGAGCTTGCATAGAGTCTTATTGAAGGCTTCGGCTAGCCCATTGGCTCTTGGATTATAGATGGAGGAATATCTCCAGTCTATCTTGTGCTGAGTAGCGAACCTTGAGACATTGAAGCTCTTGAAAGAAGGCCCGTTGTCAGAAATGATTCTTCTTGGTGTACCGAAACGGTATAGAATATTATGCTGGAAGAATGTCAGAATATCTTTTGTCTTGACTTCTTTTAGCGGGACAGCTTCAGCCCATCTGGAGAAGTAGTCTGTGGCGGCCGGTATAAACCGATGGCCTTTGGATGACGGAGGATCAATTGGGCCAACAATGTCGGTGCCCCAGACTTCGAAGGACCACGATGCCACCGTAGGATGCAATGGATTGGGATGCTTGTGAATAAAATCACCGTGAATTTGGCAGATATAACATTTATTTGCATGCTCTCCGCAATCCTGTATCATGGTGGGCCAGTAATACCCAAGCCGTTTGATTTGAAGTCGCATCTTGGGGCCAGATTGGTGAGCACCGCAAACGCCCGAGTGAACATCTTTCATGTCCTTTTGGGCTTCGGCCAATGACAGACACCTGAGCCAGAATTGGTCATATGACTTGCGGTATAACGTGTCATTTACAAACACGTATCGGAGAGCTCTTTTCTTCAGCTGAATCCTTGCAGATTTTTCTTCGGGCAGCTTGTCGTATCGGAGGTACTCTATGAACGGTTCTCTCCAATCGGGCTCGTCTTGGATGATCGAAGCTTCTTCGGCAGGACTGCTCTTCTGTTCTGCGCTTTCCTTTTCTCGTAGAGAGACTGGGGTAGAATTTGCCGGCTCCTGACTGTGATCAGAATTTCGTCCATGTCAGGATCAGCCAGCTCCTTGGCTAGGCGAGCGAGTATGTCGGCTTTTCCGTTCAACGCCCTAGGGACTCTCGTTAGTTCAATATGAGTGAACCGTTTCATGAGTTCGACCACTCGGCCTCTGTACCGAGCTAATTCGGGTTTGTATATCTTATAATCGCCGCTTACTTGGTTGACGACGAGCTGGGAGTCACCGTAAACTCGTAGCCGATGGATTTACATTTCTATGTCGAGCTCCAAACCAGCTATCAGAGCTTCATACTCAGTTTCATTGTTTGTCCGAGGCTCGGTGAGAGCAAAAGAACGCCGTAAGGTTCCCATTGATGGTATGATGAACACCAATCCTATCCCTGCTTTTATCTCCGGGACGCTTGATTTACTGGAGGTCCTTATTGACGAGGCTCCATCGAAGTAGAGCTCCCAACAAGGCTCATCTTCCTCGAGGTGCATCACTTGTTCATCGGGTAACTCACAATTTAGCGGCGACCCTTCTGGTATGGGATGAGCAGCGAGAAAGTCTGCAAGAGCTTTCCCTTTTACTGCTTTCTGAGGAGTATATACTATGTCAAACTCAAGTAGCATGATAGCCCATCTTGCCATTCTGTCGGCTAGGCTTGCTTTGGTCATCAAGTGTTTGAGTGGGTCGACCTTGGAGATCAGCATAACCCGATGAGCGAGCAGATAGTGCCTCAGCTTCTTCACAGCAAATATCAGAGCCAGGCATTGCTTTTCGATTGGGGAGTAGTTGTGTTCCACCCCGACTAGAGTTCGACTGAGGTAGTAGAGGGCATTTTCTTTTCCCTCCTCGTTATTCTGGGCAAGGAGCGCACCGAGTGACTCGTCCAGCGCGGCAGTGTAGAGAATCAGCGGTTTATTTGGAATGGGAGCGGCCAGCACTGGAGGGTGCAACAAGTATTGTTTGATTCTTTCGAACGCTGCTTGACATTCGGCATCCCAGATAAAAGGAGCTCCTTTCTTCATGAGCTTTGAGAAGGGCCTACATCTCCCCGATAAATTTGAGATAAACCTCCGTATATAAGCAAGCTTGCCTTGAAAAGATCTTAGATGCGTCAGACTTTTCGGAGGGGGCATCTCCATGACGGCCTTTATCTTTGATGGGTCAACTTCGATCCCTCGATGTCGGACTATGAAGCCCAGGAATCTTCCCGATGACACGCCAAAAGCGCACTTCAGAGGATTCATCTTCAGATCGTATTCCCTCAGTATGGTGAGAACGGTCCTGAGATCTTGGATATGATCGGCCTTGGCTTTAGTCTTGACGACCAGATCATCAACATAGCATTCGACGACTTTATGGATTAGGTCATCAAAGATATTAGTCATTGCCCTTTGATATGTAGCACCTGCGTTCTTCAGTCCGAATGGCATTACCTTGTAGCAATATATTCCGATCGGGGTTCGAAATGATGTGTGCTTCTCATCCTCAGGCGACATCTTGATCTGATTATATCCAGACGAGCCATCCATAAAGGTGAACAGTTCATAATTTGAGGTGTCATCGACCATCATTTCCATGACCGGTAGCGGGAAGTCGTCTTTAGGACATGCCTTGTTGAGGTCCCTGAAATCGACACAAACTCGGATCTGCCCATTTTTCTTCTTCACTGGGACTATGCATGCAATCCAGTCTGCATATTTCTCTTCCCTGATGAAGCCGGCATCGATGAGTTTCTTGGTTTCCTCGATGACCTTTTCTTCCAACTCCCTTCTCATTCTTCGAGGAGCTTGTTTGACTGGCTTAGCATCAGGAGATATAGCCAGCTTATGCACGGCTACCTCAGGGGAAAGGTCAGGCATTTCTTTGTATGTCCACGCGAAGCAGTCGACGAACTCACGCAGCAGGGCAATTATCTTCTCTTTCATTTCCTCCGACAAGAGTGAGCTGATGTAAGTCGGCCTTGGATTATCAGGCGTTCCTAAGTCGATCTCGGTTAGCTCATCAAAGGTTGCTTGTCCGCCATCTTCGAGCTTTTGAGGAGCTTCTTCTGGCTCGGCTATCTCGTCATCATTATTCGATCTTTCCCTGGCCTCACCAACATGGATCATGTAGCACGCTTTGGAATCAGGTTGAATGTAGCCTATGCCCCGTCTATCTGGAATTCGTCCATCGATGAGTGCTCGGACCTGGGGCGGATACCATAGCCCTTCGTAAAACTTTGCTTCGGACACCGTTTGATATAACTGGCATCCGCATTTCTTAAAGTATTCCCGCATCTCGGGAGCATAGTATCTGGGATTGAGGACAGCTCTTATGCCTCTCTCATAGGGAAGGCATGCGACAGAAAGGTCGTCTGGGTGCACAACGGGGTTTGACCTGTAAAACAGGATGCCCTTCTGTCCATTTTTCCTCTCGGGTACGTAGAAAGTTTTCAGCTGGTCCACGGTAGAGACTGACAATGCATCGAGCTCTTTGCACATCCGTTCCGGCACCCTTGTGATGGCCAGGGATCCTTCTGCGACTTCGAAGGTCTCTCGTAGTTTCGCTTGCTGCATGGGGGGCCGATCTGCACAGCTGTTGCACGGCAGGTCCTCTTCTTCTGACTCTTCAGTGTCACTGCCAAGATGAGGGCGGACTTTGCTGCTAGATGGGCCTTCAGTAACAGATTCGTTCGTATCGCTGCCAAAATGAGGGCGAGTTTTGCGGAAGGACGGGCTTCCAGCATCGGACTCATCAGTATCGCTGCCGAAATGCGGGCGCACTTGGGTATTTTTGCTTTTGAAAGTGACAGCCGGCGCAGATTTGATTTTGAGTCTTGGGGCCGGTCTATCCTCAGTCAGTTGTGGCTTAGCATTTTGGTGGTTCATAAAGTACCGAGAATCTTCATATCGGACTTCATGCACACCGAACGGCTGGATGTCTCCGTCAATGCGTCTTTCTTCGCCATTTTTAGTATACTTCATGCATTGATGGAGAGTTGACGGAATGATGCCGTAATCGTGGAGCCACGGCCGCCCTAAGAGAATCTTATAAGACGTGTCGGCGTCGATCACGTATATCTTAGCTTCAGTTTGCAGATCCCCGAATTTGATTGGCAGAGCTATGGACCCCAGAACTTGCTGGCAATTTTGGTTGAAGCCTTGAATGACAATACTTTCCCTTGACAGGTGTCGGACGTCCATTGACAAACTCTTCAGAGTTAGCAAGTTCATGATGTTCACTGAGGACCTCGGATCAATCAATATGCGATTAATTTGATCTCCGTCGCTGTACCCGGTCACGTAAAGCGGCCGATTATGCTCAGTCATTCCCAGTAGCAAGTCTTCATCCTTAAATGTGACTGCGGCGGCATGCAAAGCATGATGGGCTTCTTTCATATTAATTTCCGCAAAGTGAGCCTGATACCGCTCGGGGTTTTGTAGAGCGTGAATGAGAACATCTCTAAGCTCCTTAGATAGGACCAAGGCATCGTAGATGCTCAGGAGAGACGGAAGCTTCCGGAGATGTGCCAAGACATTATAGTCCACCGAGGAAGGACTTATGTTTTCATCAGCCGGTTCTCTGCCAACTTCTTCATTAGCGACTTGTTTTTCCTTCCCTTTTGGGGCGTTGCTCTGATTTTGCGGTAGAGCCCTGCCGCTTCTGAGCTGGATTTGATTGGCCTTTGTGGTGAGCTCCTCGTCCTCTTCGGGAAATCAGAGCTCATCCTCGGAGTCACTGCCAAGATGGATGGCGTAGCAGGTCACTACTGGGATCTCTTCATTGGAGTCTTCTTCTAACTCCTCCAGAATTTCAGCCGCTTGTACAGGGAAGAACTCCTTCAATTGAATCAATGTTCTTTCCTTTTGTTCATATTCTTCGAGGGAATCGATATATTTTTGAATGGTCGATCTCCCTGCAGACTCTTTTTCGCGCCGAACTGCACTTTTCTTCTTCTTGAGCTTCTTGGATTTTGAGCCTGATGGAGCCGCATTAGCAGCTGGACTGGTAGGCTTCTTCTGCCCTTCCCATTCCGTCCTGGGTTCTTTCCGAAGTAGCTTTATCATCTTCTTCGTCTTATTAGATATGTGCGTACTCCACGGAGGTCGCGATGAGTCAGTTTCGTTTGTCAGGGAAGCAGGTTCAGCTGTCTGCTCCCAGAAGGCTTCAACTTCTGTCTGTATAAAGTTGGCGGTTGCAACTTGATTGTTCACCAACACACTTTTGGACAGCTCGATATCTCCAGCCTTGTACTGCTTCTCGACCCAGTCTTTGAAGATATAGCAATCCTCGATCGCATGGCTCACTACTCGGTGGTATGGGCAATACATATGATTGTCGGTCATTTTTGCTTCTTGGGGTCTTTTCGACTCCGGCAATTGTAGGCCATTGTTCAAGGCATCTTTAAATATCTTGCGGACCTTGTCCCTTCTGAAAGAGTAAACCTTGTTCTTTTTCTCCTCTAGGGAAGGCCCATCTCCTTCCAGTAATGGCTTTCGAGACTGGTTGGTTTTGGATTCGCCCGCCCTTCGCTTTTCTTCATTGTCGGACGCATTGAAGACATTGGTACTGCTGGAACTCCCGCTTCTATGGTTTTCGTCCCGCTTGCTTTTGTAACATTTTCAAAAATATAAAATATTAATTTTGGGAATTTTTATAATTTAATATTATTTTATTGATTATTTTAATATTAAATCTATAATTAAATGCAAATAAATAGGAAAAATGTTAGAAAAATTATGAAAAATTATGGAAAATTCTAAAATAGGGTAAATTAGTGAATTATGACATTTTTAAGTTTTTGTGATTAGTTTGACACTAATTTAGTGCTAATCGCGATTAAAAATCGCTAATCGGACTTTTTGGCTTTTTGTGCAAAATTGTGCACATATCATTTTTTGGACTTGTGTTACATTTTCTAGCCATGGTTTTCTTTTGGGGCTACTATTGATGTGAGAAGGTTTGGATTAGGGATTTAAAAGAAAAGGAAAAGAAAAGAAAAAGAAAATGAAAATGGGGTTGATGAGAGAGAGGTATGGGTGCACATTGACTTAACCTTAGCCATTTTCCTCCTCATTTCTCTCCCTCATCCTTGTGCTGCTGCTGCTGCTCCCTTCTTCCTCTTCCTCCACCTTCAATCCCTCAAGTCACCATTAAATCTAGCTCAAAACCTCACACTCATTTCACAAAACATGCACACAAGCTCACAAGCTAGAGGATGGACCAAGAAAGATGGTGTTTTGGTGCTGTTGAGGATTCATGAGTCTCTTGTGAGGTAATTTCTTTGCAATTAGAGTGTTAAATCTTGTGCTTAGGCTTTAATTGAAGTTTCATATCGATATCGGGTGAATTGGTGCACTTTGAGCAAGATTAGGGAGAATTAGGGTAAAGTTGAGATGTGGCTTTGCAATTGAACCTAAAAAAGTGACCTTAGACCCTATATTGGCTAGAAACCCAGGCCAACCCCACTGGAAATCCAAAAATACGGAATTACGGGACTTTCATGTCAGTTTTTGTTAACCTGGAACTTGCAGAGAAATCTGGAACATACTGGAACATTTCTAGATAAAATAAGTGATACCAGGGACCCATATTAGACCCCAGGAGACCACCCTAGGAATACGAGCACCCAACTCCATCACTGGGTCGGCAAGGCCGGGTTTTTGGGGTGTGTCGCCGGCCACCCTAGTGAGTCCCATGCCCATGTTGCCTTCATACCTCATATACTCCCTGCATAGCACCCTGGACTTGTTTATTTGATCTAGTTTAGCCTGAGATAAAATCTGGGATCATTTTCTCATGTTGCTGCTTTGAAATGTGAACTGGGTTTATGTATTTCGATTTCCAGATTTTGATATTTGTGTGTTATCTCGAACGTGTGACGTTTGTACGTCTATATCGAGTGATTTCGAGTTGTTTTGCGAAGGCTAACCGTAGGTTCTAACCTATAAGCCTTTTGGCGTATCGTGTTAGTTTTAGCGTGTCGTATTGGATTTAGTGTGTGTCGTTTCAAGTGTTGAATTGGTTTTGATGCGATGCGATACGTGTGATATGTGTAGGTACACCGCGACGATCCGAGGCGGTGCGGAAGATGACGGTGACATCGACACCGACACGCAGGATTCAGGTGAGTAGATTATATCTACAGGGGGAAGTCGGGTGGATGGCGTATAGCACCCCCGCAGTCCGTAGATAGATTACTATGTAGTTTATTGTGATATTAGGTGTATTATGGATAGTGTAGGGTTAGAAGTGACTAGTGTAGTTCATAGTCGCGAACCCTAGGATAGAATTACACCTATACACACACCCTTGCTTATCACTTATACTTGCACTGTGATTGATGATATGTGATGACTTTGGAGATGAGTCGATGACGTGGGCTTGGTGCCGTGAGATCGGTGATTTGATACGATTCATATGTGGGATATGACTTGTGATTCTTGCGGGCTTGGGATATGTGTTTACCCCCGCATGCATACTTCATTGATGGTATCGATTGTACTAGACATAGAGTAGTACCCCGGACTTTTGATCTGATGATAGTGATACCTGTTATGTGACGAGATAGTGAGATGTTGACCCCTACCCAGCTTTTGGGGATGTCGTACGATGATTTACCGTACGAGCCAATATTGATGATAGATCCGCACTCATAACTCGAGGATATCTTACGATATGACATTGAGGCGAGATCACCGACTATATATCTATATATATACCGACTCAGATTTAGGTGGTTTCCACACCTACCCCTCCTGATCGACCTGATACTTAGATGTAGTTTGCATAGTAGATACTTCACTGTGGTGTTGACTACTTGATTTCTGCATTTTCATGCTATTCGCATTGCTAGCATATGTTCATTGCTATATTATTATCATGCTGTTAGGACACCAGCACCATTATCGATGATGCGTATGTTCCACGTACACTATTTGCCGGCTCACACACTTCATCATCGATAATTGCCATGCCACTACACTGTAGTACTGTTGCATTCATGATATGTTTCTTGCTTGGCATATTGTACACTTATACCTGTACACAAACATAGATGATTTATTCTAAAAGAGCGGTTTCTCTCGACATATGCACATTACTATTCCATGTTGCATGACTTTCGATATGATTACTTTTCTTTACATGTCGCATACATCATGGATTGATTGCATAGCACATCGCATTGGATTTACTTCTCGATGTGGATTTTCATGTGATTTCTGGTTTTGAGGACCGTGGGGTTATTTAAGAAAAGATTCTATTATGAAAAACCCGGTTCCTCGTGATATGATATTTCGGTGCGTCCACCACGCGTTTTCTCGGTGCTGAGACGTGTGCTTGAAACCCGATTCGAGGAGTGGATGATCCGTTTGCGGGTTCGTGATGGGCTCGGTATGGTTCCCCTCGGCAAGATGATCGATGAGTTTGCCGATTGAGCCTGGAGGCGGGCGAGCACCTACCGGTGATTGTATTTGAGCTCGGCGGATATCTGGGGGATACCGACCGGAGATGAGAGATGGGCGTACTGCTGGGGCCGAGGGCCGATTCCGCAGACATAGCCCGCGGGCCGATCCGGACTGACGGAGCCCGCTGGATGAGGATTTACGTGTCGATGCTAGGCACGGGTTTCATGATGTTTTTCCATGCTTTTGTTTATATCCTCACATTGCATACATGATGCTTGTCGTCAATGGGTGACGAGTGGACGGGTTCCACATATATACAGACATGGATTATATACAGACTTGGATCATATACAGACTGGATTTACACTTATCATACTTCTTTTGTATATATAACAGGGTATGAGGGCGCTGTTATATATACCCTTACACCAATATTAGTGGTATGGGACGCTAATATATGTGTATTGATATCATTGATATTTCATCATATTTACTTCATGCAGACATACCTTACACTGATGACATGTTATTACCTGAGTACCTGGCACCACATACATGATTAGATGTTACCTTGCCACCTTATCACACTCAGATGTACTCTTGTGGATTGTATTACTGATTGTTGACTTAGGATTATGTCTTGCATTCGGTTTCTGCTTGTAGATGTTTCTATTCACGAGTTGGCAACTCACCCCCGTTGTGCCACAGTTCTTACAGGTTCTGCCGTACAGGTTCTATTGCGGCATTTCTGGCACACTTCTTTCTTGCGGGTGATTTGCTTTTGGTAGGTGGATTCTTTCACATCAAGAACCACCATTGTATTTATTTATTTCATTGTATCTATAATTTCCATCAACCAAAACTTGTATATTGTTTCAGACCTAGACTTTAGTGTTGTATATTTCGACCTTAGAGTCGCGCTTAGTAGTATTGCGGTTTCTTGTTGCTTTTGAGCTTCCTTTTGGATTTGATCCTCGCCACTTGGCGTTGTATATTATTGTTGCATGTGTGGTTGTGACCGTCTTTTGACGAAGAGCTAGCTCCCGCTTGGGGATGCCTTTATCATTGCATATATATTGTTATTTTTGTTGTACCCCATTCAGGGCCAGTTTTACAAAAGAAACTCTGCCGAAATTTTTAGAAAAGACTTACTGTTTTTAAAACGCACCTTCGGCTTAGTTATTTAAAAACCTTGATTTCATACATGTTTTCTTCACTTCTTTAAACCAGTTTCCTTACTTATTCTTAAAAATGGTTTTAGATTTCTGGGCTTTTGGCTTACTTGGATCAGATGGAGTCCTATAGGCTTCATATGGTTCAAGGGCCAGTCACGTGCTCTTTCGGGTCGTGACAGCTTTTTCAGGTTTTGTCTCTCTGAGAGTCCGGCGGGGACTCTTGCTTCGAGCGTTCCAGCATTTGGACTTTCTTGTTTAGCTCCTGAAATGTCTTGAGGCCCGCTGTACACAAGAATGGGACCATCCAATTGCTGAGGTTCCCAATGAGAAGGCTGACGGACTGGTCCTGCTCCAGCGGCGGTTCGCACTTGACTGTAAGATTACGCCATCGGGCGATAAAGTCGGTGTTGCTTTCATTCTTCCCCGTCTTGGTCCTCACAAGGTCGGCAATGGAGATTTTATCACTGACATTCATGAACCTTTGCTGAAACAGGGACTCCATTTAGGCAAAGGTAATGACGGACCCGTCCGGTATACTCGCATACCAGTCGAAGGCGACGCCGGTCAGGCTGTTGACAAACTGACGAAGAAGGAGCGCGTCATTGCCCCCTGTATTTCCGCACGATGCTTTGAAGTGGGCGACGTGCTGATTTGCATTCCCCGTTCCATCAAATCTTCCGAACTTAGGAATGACGTAGCCGCTTGGGAACTCAATCAGATCGTACTGCGCGGGATATGGCCGCCCACTACTGCCGATTTCTTTCTGAGCTTCAGCTTCGGCCACCAATGTTTTAACCTTGCTGGTGACCAAATCCATTATCCGATCCTGTGTTAGCGGGATAGTGCTATCTGGGGCCAAGGCGTCCCCAGAAGCGGAATGTGGCCGGCTTTCATTCGGCTCGACCAGTCTTGGTCCCAAAGGAACAGGCATTGGCTGTCTCGGATTGTTATCACCTGGCTGATTAGTAGCGGCTTGTGCCTGATTGGGAGGCGCTTGAGCAATTTGAGCCGTAAGATGCATCACCACGTTCGTTAAGTCGTCAATCTTCGAATAGAGCTTGGCCATCTCTTTATCTTTGCTCCTGATCTGTTTTCGAAGCTCTTGAAGCAGCTCCTGCTCCGCAGTCCTGGCGCGGAAAGTCGGCTCTTCCTCGCTATCCGACCTTGACTCTATATGGACCGAGGGGTCTATCTGCCTATCATCCTCATCGAGAGGGTTTTCTTCATCCAACGGGGGCGGCTGTTCTTGGGCGGCGGCAACCACATTCAGGCTAGATTGGGCTTGGGATGTGGTGGCCCCGTCTTTGCTTTTGCTTCGAAGGTTGTCGCTGGGGCGCCCGCCCGCCATATAGACCGTATGGATGATATATCCGGCCGTCTTTCTATCATTGGCGGCTGATTTCACGGATCGCTGTCTTGACCCCCTTACTTCGGTAGCTGGTAGTCGATTGAGGGCGGCTGGCCTAACCAGGTTCTTGAATGGTGCTGGCGCTTCTTTTCTGGATTTGCCCCGCTGCTTTCGTGCGGCACAGAGCGCCTGGTAGACTCTTGAAGAGACAGTGTCATACTTTTTCTGTTGGGGCCGGGACACGTCTCTTTGTGGCACTGTTCGGACCGCTGTCTTCTTGATTCTGGCGGTCATGGCGTTTTTCTGAACCCACTTCAGAGGCTCGAAGGAATTGCTGATTCTTACGTCTGACTCAGCCGTCGTCGCGGGGCAACCCTGCACTTGGAACTTCACACGATTCCATTTGGCTGAAGCCTTGGCCCTCTTGTTGGCTCGATACCTGAGCCGCTTCTGCCTTAACTTTTCCGTTCTAAGCACCTGGCAGACTTCGGCTCTTTGGGAAGCCGCCGCAGACTGGTTGATGGAGGGCCTTGGAGATACGCCCGATTATGCATTTGTTGGAGTCATCGCCTGAGCTCGTCCGCAACATTTAATGTTTCCCTTCGCATCGGAAGTCTTGCCCCCAGCTAGAGCGCCAGGGAGTCGTTCAGACACCATCTTAAGTTTCGGTTGTGGTGCCTTGGCGATCATGACATTCGGCCTCTTACCCTTTGAGACCGGCTTGGCCACCTGTTCCGCCGGGATCTCCGCCAGATGAGCGCTTCCGGTAGGGTAGATGATGACGGAGCCAAACTGGCGGGGCGGTTCCTCCCACTGTCGACTGAGGCTTGCGGGGAGAACCACACGAGCGTTGATCTTGATCACGTACGGAATCGGGGTCACGTTGGAAGCTGAATTCGTCTGGGGAGACATTGTCGTTGAAAGTTGATTGCTGCACGAAAAGAAAACATCATTTCAGTATAGGCAATCGATATGTATATTGATTGAGTTCGCATGAACGCTTAACCCAAAATATGGGAGGAGAGATTTGTCCCACCGAGCGTGCCAGAATCTGTAGGGTGTTTTTCGTCACCCCATTGAGATGGGAATACGCGCGCGCTTGTCAGGCGTACTACAGATTCCCCCTGCCTAGGGTAAGCCGGAGTTTAATGATTGTGGGGATCCGAATCTCCGGCAGCCGCGAACTAAGCTGCCGTTAATTACCCCCCGCCCTTGGGGCGAGGGAACCTCCGATTGACGGGTCAAACTGGTCATGCGAACTCAATGTGCAGTGTACGTGTGTTGTTGTTTTGGAGGGGGGTTTGAATATATCGGGAGCCACGCAGAGTTTTTACGGGGGTCCCGCTACCCGGATAGTGGGCTGGGGGTCAAGGGGGCTAGCAGCCCCTTTGCGGGGTGCGGGGCAGCGCCCCGTTAGAAATTTTTTCTAACAGGGACAGTGTCGTGGAGTATGTGTATGTGTACATTTGTATACATATGTATATATAAAAAAAGGGGGAAAAAGACATCCAAAGGATGCATGGGGCTAGCGCGTGGGCGCTCGAGCGCAAGCGCGCTACGTGTCGGCACGTGGGCGCTTTGCGCTCGAGCGCTGGAGCGCAACGCGCCACGTGTCGGCACGAGGGCGCTTTGCGCTCGAGCGCAGAGCGCTGGAGCGCAAGCGCGCCACGTGTCGACACGTGGGCGCTTTGCGCTCGAGCGCAGAGCGCTGGAGCGCAAGCGCGCCACGTGGGCTCTTTGCGCTGGAGCGCGAGGCGCTGGAGCGCAAACGCGCCACGTGTCGGCACGTGGGCATTTTGCGCTGGAGCGCAGTGCGCTGGAGCGCAAGCGCGCCACGTGTCGGCACGTGGGCGCTTTGCGCTAGCGCACCGGCGCGGAAAAGGGGGGTTTTTAGCCCCGGAAATTCTCTAAAGAGAAAATAGGGTGGAGTTAAACTCCTAAGATGCTTTGGGTTAAGGAAATGAGTCCTTCTTCTTCCTTTTCTGGCCGGATCTTGGAGATAAAGAGATGTGAGATTTAAAAATCTTTTCTTTTTGAGATCTGATGGCAGATCTGAGTTCCCCTTAATGGGTTTTGTGGTGGAAAACTATTTAGTTTTGAAAAAGGAAGAGTAAAACTCTTGATTTAATTCAAAAGAAAGAAGAAGGTTTTGGAACCTTGAAGAAGGAAGAAAGATCTCAGATCTGAAACTTTTTTTGGAGAGAGAAAAAGTACTTTAGATATTTCATTATCTTTGCCTTTATAGGCCATGCACTTTACACATAGCCCCTTGGGCTTCACAAAATGGCATTTTGCCTATCCCATGGCTCATGTGCCATTTCTTTTTGCACATAAGCCATGGGCTTTACAAAAATTTGGCTTTATGCCTATTTTTCTTACATTTATCCAAAAAAGTAAAATAAAAGAAATACAACAAAATTATTTATTACAAAATTTTTATCTTGGCATGGGGGGAGGCCGGCCGCTTCATGTTCGGGCTCGACCCGGGCATGGGCCCACTTGGCTTGGGGTTGACTTTGACTTTGACTTGGTCAACCGGGGTGTAAATTTTTACCCCAACAGTGGGTACCAAAGTTCGGCAAGAGTTTTGCGAGGTGGGGTACCCATGATGTGATGAGAGAAAGGATAAGAAAAAGAATGTGATTTTTTTTAATTTTTTTAATTTTTTATGTTTTTAAAAATTGTTTGTTTTTGGAGTTTTGAAAGTTTTGAAAGTATTTTTTTTAGAAAGAGTTTTTTTGCAAGAATGTGTACGGACTTACGGAAAAATTTCAAACAATCACAATTAAAACATGCACAATCATATCTAGAGCTATGGTCTCCTAAGTCAACTAGACTGCTCCTAACTGTTCCAAAGTGACAAGTTGTGAGATATCCCTCAAATCGCCTCTTCACCGCCAATTGTGGCCAGATAAGTACAGATGAAGAAAGGAGAGTTTCGCTCACGAATCACCGTGAGACGGGCCTTTTAAAGTTACCGTTCTCACTTGTCTAGCCTAGGTACCATAAAATCAAGTTTAGATAAACGACTGAATGCCCACAACCTTCCTCTGTCCTAATGAGCGCGACAGTCCTTAGTTGGCCGAGTCTAGATAATTTTTAATTAAGCTCAAGAGTGATGCATATTCTTTTAGTGATTTTTGGGGTTTTAGGAAGGGTGATGAAATCCCCACCCAATCTGAATTGGTGTTATATCCTCTTAAAAGTCCGTATTAATTATGAAAAGCAGTAACAAACCAAAAATCTAAAACGCTTGCAAAAATTTTTTTGGTAGCGCAAAGAATCCTATACAAAAACAACTTATTGGATAGGGGGAAAGAGAATCTGTGTAAAGAAACCTGCAGGAAATTTTTTTCAGTGGAGTGCAGAGGAGAGGAGAGGAGAGGAGAAAAGAAATACTTACAGAGAAAATTGGGTGCTAACGTCACCAGTTGACCGCGGTTCCACGGTCAGACCCTTGCTTCTGCCGTGATTCCGCGGCGGATCAGTGAGTTTGGATCTTCTAACTTTTTTCCTGTGCTGAGTTGGTTCTCCTCTTTCTGTCTAGATCTCCTGAATATTGATTTGTTCATTGGATTTACTCCAAATCTGTAACAGAGTTTGCTCCAAGCCTGCACACTTGCACAAAAAACCTTTCAAAAATAACAAGATAATTTTTATTTTTATTTTTTTTTGTTTTAAAATTTTTCAATTTTTAAAATTTTTCAGTTTTTTTTTATTAACCCGAAATTACACAAAGAAAGAGACTACCGTCTCCCCGGCAACGGCGTCATTTGATTGTTACTGATTTTGCATACGTTTTAAAATTTATAATTACCGCAATCAAGACGGTGTCGCTTAGTAGCTGGCCGATTGAGTACGGGTCGATCCACAAGAAAACGGTGTCCTTTTCTTTGTGTTCTAATGAGTTAAGTCCTATTTTTGGTAGGTTTTGTTTTAAGATCTAAGAATGAGAATAAATTGATATAAAGGCTTGCTAGGGTTAGGATTAGGTTAGTTGGAAATATGGATTTTTCTCACTTTTTTTTCAATGTCCTAGTTAAGAATGTAGGTGTTAGGGTAATAGTCAACAACGGGGATTAGCACGACTAGGAAGAAACTAAGTTTCTTCCTTTTGATCCTTGTCCATCCGTTCTTGGCTCTTAGCCCTAAGCTCTGGTTAATTCAAGCACAACCGGTCTAACTAGGGCATCACCGCTATCTTGTAGGATAGGGTGCCGTAGTGAGCGGATTATGGTTGATTTAAAGAGAGTTCTTAATTAAAATTATTTGGGCAAAGAAAGGAGTGAGAGAGATTTTATTTTCTCAAACCTTCCCTCTCTTATCCTTAACAAGTGAGGAATTACTCACTCATTAGGAAGATAACAATAAAATTCATTTTAGTTTTATTTTAATAGACAAACTAAATTGCAGATAAATAAAGAACAGATAAAAAAATGCAGGAATTAAAATACAGATAAGAAGAATGCGAGATAAAATGAAAACTTACTTTACTGCTGTCCTCTCAACAACGCATTACAATTGAATTTAAATCTAGAAATTAAAAAGAGACTACAAAATAAAGAGAGGCATTCTCAAAAGAGGCACACCAAAAAGATGCATACTAAAAAAGGCCTTGAGCTCTCCTATTTATAGATAAGAAATCCTAAGTTTAAATTCTGATCCAATCACTAATTTACAAAACTATCCCAAGAGAGCCGAGTCAAAGCACCGACATTGCCACCGACACGTGCATAACACGGCTGCGGTTCCGCGGCAGAAGAGCCTGTTTGGCCGCGGTTCCGCGGCCATTTGGTGGGTTCATGGGCCCATTTCTTCAGGATTTCTTCAAGTTGCTTTTATCTTCTGTTTTCTTCATTTGGTCTCTCAGAATCTCTTCAATCTCCTTCCAGATTTCCAACAGTGCAGAATGATGTGGACTTTTGCCTTGAGCTCCGTGTTGAAGTCTTGGATGTTGTGTTGCCCTTTTACTTTGTGCATTAAAGTGTCTAAATGATTTTCGATTTGTTCCTTGAACTTGTAGGTGGCATCATATGGATTCATCTGTTGTTGGTCGTAGTCTCACATTTGTAGCGACTTTTTCATGAATTTCACTATATCGAGCTGAGAACCTGTAGCCTGCAACTATTTAGCAGACATGGATCAAAAGTACCTACTTATATGCAATGTGATTAAGAATGGGCGATATAAAAATGCATATGAACACCACCTCTATTTATAGCTGCCGGCGTACGCATCCTACGGCTCTGATCGCCTCCCGCCAAAATAACGTTTCGCAACCAACGGCCGACAACGTTCCACCTGTCGCACTCACATTGGATGCGTCCCTTCGAGCGCGGAAACGCCTGTGGCAGGTCTAGCCAACTAATCAGCGCCAGACACGTGGGTTGTCGTTTCGACGAACATACACACGATCCGGCGCTTCCCCTTTTATGCGAGATCTCTCCCTTGATCCACTAACGTCATCAAGAAAATACTACTCTTTGACCGGGAATGTACGACGACGATATCTTCAAGTGAGAGCTCACCCCGGGTGATCGGTCAGACCACTCTCGACCCGACCCAAGAACTGGTCGAGACGAGAGTAGGGGGCTAATGATGAGGCTCGATATCGGTGACTCTCCAGATGCTGACACATTGCAGATGACGTATCCCAGAACCTATAAGAAAAGATTAAGAACTTCAGTTGGGATCACACCTCGGCCTCCGGCCCGAGGAGTCTCCCGACCTCCGTTGGCCTTCTAAACCACCCCCCGGCTCGCCTCCGAGCTATCACAGAACCAAGATGCCTCGGCCTCCCGCTCGTGCCCGAGCCTCCCGCCAAGCTCATCTTCCTCAGTCTCACCTAGACCGACCCACGGCACTGATCACAGGCGCCCCCGCCACGGCTCCGCGAATCTCGCCATGCGTGAGATATCCGCTGCCCACGATCCCGCATTCCACGCCATCACGATCCCCCATTAACGAGTCTGTCTCGTCATTAATGCGGGATCCCGCCTATCACGCGGGTGTGACGCAAAGGGCGTAACCGCCGGTGTGATTCTCGCGCCCTCCTGCCCATTGCTGCCACTATATAAACCCCTTTCTCAGACAATTGAGGTAAGCCATTTTTACTCCACTAGGCCGTTACTCTGCCAAAATACCCCGTCTAACTTGATCGTCGGAGGGTCCTCGGTGACACAACCATCCCGGGACTATTTTGCAGATAGCTCGACTTCAACCATACAAGACCCATTGAGATCCACACGCTCCAGGAGTCAACCCTCCAACTCAATCTCAGCCGTCCATCAGCGCTCGCAGCAGATCAACGGAAGAGAACACCTGAAAGAGATCCAGACCTCTATCAGTTAGTGACCCCAATAAGTTGTCTCATAAGGTGTAACATGAGTACAAACTCAAATTAGGTTATTGGATTATAAGTGGCTGAAGCTGTCTCTCTTCGAACATACGTTGATCCGCATAAGATATTTTGTTTTCTAAAACGAAGCAAGTTGCATTACAATTTTTTAACGCTGACAATTGAACCATAGTGAGAACTTCAACGACCAGTCTCTTTTGCGCCGCAAACCATCAATTTGTCGAGTCCCCTTCCAGTCTCAAATTTCAAGCGTTTCTATAAATCAAATGATCTCCGCAACTTCATTTAGTTTAGAAAATGCACCGATTATGTTTACTGTAAAAGACAGTTATAAAAAAATTGATGGAAGGAATCACCTCTTAATGCTGCAATTAAGGTTGATTGCAAATGCATGTGCTATACAATCTTCTTTCTTTATAATGCAAATATCCCCTTGCAATTCCTGGCCTCCACCTCATCATATTCTCCTACAAATGAGAGAGAATCATGTCTTGCAACGTAAATTTACACATAAACCCTCAATATTTACAAATTTACACATCAACCCATTCTCACTTATATTAAATACACATTTACACATAAACCCTCATTATTTACAAATTTACATTTATAGTCATTCTCACAAATATAAAATATTACATTTGACGCGTGCAACGCACGTGCACAAGTTCTAGTATATAGAATATTCATAGGGAGCTTGCAATTCATTCCACTCATCTCGCACGTAACTAACTCCATCATATCTTACCAACTGCGCTTAGGTCACTTGGTACCAATTTCCTCTCCAATATTAAAGGTCACAAGTTCGATCCCAAAAGAGATTAATTCAAAATAATAAAAAAACTCTTTCATATCCGGGTCCTCTATCAGTAACCTTACAAGTTTAAGGAATCTATCTCGAATAAATCGTTCCTCGTTAACGAATCTGAGAACAAGAGTCATTTGCTCCTTTTTAGATTCATTTCTCGATTCATCAATAATTCTACAACATTCTACGTCATTGATTTCTTCACTAATTATTTTCTTACCTTCATTGGCTTTTCCCAATTATGAAAAATAGGAGTAATAAATGAACTTGATCACTTCCAGAAAAGATAACAAGTGGTTGAAAATCCTTCTCACCACTGTAAGTATGGGTTTCGAACCCAAAACCTCCCACCAATTATGGAAGTGTCTTTGTCGTTGAAGCAAGGCATATAGCACATAATTAAACTTGTTTTTTCGGTCTAAAGCAATTATTGAAATTAATTGTACAAAAAAGATATGGTTTTTATAAATCCAATACTTACCTTCTCCTTTTTCTTAGTCTTTTGCCCTCCTAAAGAAATTCGACTTTTGATTCTCTCTGTTTACCCATATAAAAGAAAAAAGAAGTAAATTAGGTTATAAACAAAATCAAGCATGGATTATAAGCTTAAATAAAGTTATAGCCAAGGGCTTTTAACTTTAAAAAAACCCTCATACTTTGCTAATTACTAAAAGCCTCTCCATATTTGATATTTACTTAAAAAACCTTACATACATTCAACTTGCACTATAACACCCCCCCCCCCAAACGGGTTTTCCATCAAAATGCAGTGTCTCATTCAGAAGATGGAGGTAGAATTTGTGTTTGAGCGGTTCTTTTATCTTCTAAGTATTTAAGTAAATCTTTCTCTCATAAAAATAAGTCACGTCCTTGCTTAGGTGAAGATTGAGATTTAGCGTAACTAAAGAATCGCTCTTCTTTCAAATAAGGTTGTCCACTAATTCGAAACATGCAATTGAAGAAACAACGGCGCTCGACAATCTCGTTACTGGAGAAAGTTGAGAAAGATGATCCGATTTCCAGGATCAATTTGAGAGATCTTTGATATTCGAAACCCCAATCCTAAAGCCAATTTTACGGTAAATTTAGAAATTTTGGAAAAAAAAGAGAGGTTGTGAAGGTTTTTAAACCCTAACCCGATACGCACAATTAGTCTCCTAATGGAGTAATGGAAGATAACAGAAAGATTCTCCTTTTGGCATTTAGTGGGATTTTTAGTGAAATTTAAATGTATGGAGCCGTTTTAAATAAATATGAAATATGAAGGGGCGCTTAGTAATTAACGAAGTATGAGGGGACTTTTTGGTAAAAAGCCCAATTAAAAGTACCATTGAGCTGTTGACAATGAAGATCTGAGGGTGGCTGTAGGAAATAAGAAAGAAAAGCAACTCATAATTTTCAATAGGATTCAAATAGTTTTTATTTGGCATTGGCATATTTTAATTGGAGAGATATTAATCTAATTAGTAACAAGTTCATTTGATTGATTTTCAATAGAGCAGTGGGAGATTAGGAACAGGGGAAACTGTTGAAAAGCCTCGGGCCCAAGAAAAAGGGGTCAAAAAGACCTCGGTATTTTCGAAATAAGGAGAAAAAGGCTACTGTTCAAAAACTTAGTCTAAACATCCCTGGCCAAATGCCTGAGTATTATATTTTGATGGGTAAACGAAAATACCCTCATTCATTCATGACCACTCAAAATTTCTTTCTTTCTCGCTCTCACTCCCATCGTCTCAAATCCCCAAGCCTTCTCTCTCCTCTCCGATTCTTCGACACACAAGGTTATGTTAAGCAGACTCAATTCGCCGTTCACTACGTCTCTTCTCATCATCGTCGCCGTCGTCATCCTCGTCGCCGTCTTGCCTCCCCAAGTCGACATCCCAATGTCTTTTTTAGAGCTCATGCTTTTCTTCTTTTCTTTTTAATTCTATTCATATTCTTTGCAAGCTTTTCCCATATGTTTCATTCTCCGTCTCTCTTTCTCTCACACACACATACACATGTCTCCTTAACATCAACAACTCAACAATTAAGAAATTTAATGGGATGTGTTGAAAAATATTGATGGATTTTATTGGAAAAGGATAATGATGAGGGGAGCAAAATATTGATGGGTTGTATTGGAATTGTAAGGAGAAAAGAAAAAAGAAAAGAAAGCAGAATAGATAATGAGAAATTAAAGAGAAGTTTTAAGCTGAAAGGAGGAAAAAGAAGAGAGAGAAGTTGCAGGCAACGGATTAGAATTTACAGACAACTTAGTAGAAATTACAGACAACTGGTTAGAAGTTACATACAAGTTATTAGAAATTACAGGCAACTTCTTAAAAGTTACATACAACTCCTTAGAAGTTAACTGGTTAGTGGAGAAAATGGAAGGTCTAATTTTGCAAGTTCTTAATGGGTTGTATTTGAAAATATTGATGGATTGTATTGGAAAAGGATGATGATAAGGGGAGCAAAATATTGATGCTTTGTGCTGGATTTGCAAGGAGAAAAGAAAAAGAGAACAAAACAAAACAGATTGTGACATCCCAATGTGTTTTTTAGAGCCTATGCTCTTCTTCTTCTCTTTTTAATTTCATTCGTCTTCTCTGCATCCTTTTCCCACATATTCATTCCATCTCTCTCTCTCTCTCACTCTCACATACACACGCATATCTCCTCAACACCAACTCCTCAACAATTAAGAATCCATGACCACAACAATTAAAGAAGAAGAAGAAAAAAACTAAACTAAAAATTGATCTCCTTTCTCTTCTCTCTCTTTTCTCTATTTTTTGTTACAAGCAGTATTGAACAAATGGGGTGTTGTTGGATACAGCCATTAAAGAAGCAAGATTGAATATGTAACATTTAGGCACTTGCCTATAACTTCTGATAAGTTGCCCTTATTGGCTATAGTGCTCTCAAGGCAATTATTGTAATTGCAAGCAGGCAATTATTGTAATTGCAAGCAGGCGATTATGATGCTGATTGAAGGAGAACTTATACGGGTAGAACAGTCTTACTCGAGATGATAGTATACTATCTGGTTCATCTCTATCATCATATTGTAGCGTTTTGAAAATCGTTTCGGTGATATTTCGAAAAATCGGTAAAATAAGGGGGTTTTCTGTAAAAAGTCAAAATGCAAATATCTTTTTATAAAAATTAAATATACATATTCTAGCTATGTAATTGCTAGTATTTGGTATTTATTGAGCCACTGGTGAAATTTCAAATTTTCTGAAAAAAAATTATTTTATTATTATTTTAAGCCGGATTCTAGTATTATATTATAGGAATATTTTTGTCTTATTGTATTTGTATACGGTCGGAATATAAATGCGGGTATGTATTTACAGTTGAGGGGTAATTCCGTAATTCGTTACGGGATTAATTTCGGAGTTGCCAGTTCTTTTTCCCGATTTAAACATCTTATTCTATGTTTAATTAATGTGAGTTATAGTTTTTTTTTGGAAATTTTTGGGCTAAAGAAAATTTCCAGATTTTTGGTGGCTGCTCTTTGTTTGGAGGGGTTTTATTTATTGTTTAATTATTCCTCACCACTCAAATAGTATTCCCACAGTGACCATTTCGAAAGTGTTTGGTGTGATGTTGGCAGCATGGGCAAGATGATGGGGTTTGATTATTGGTGTTGATTAATTTATTATATACACTCACCTCTTGGTTTCTTTGGCTCAACACCAATCAAAAATTCCCTATGAACACTCATAGAAATACACAGAGCACTAAAACCACTTCTGTTTTGCAAATCCCCAGAGAGCATTCTTGGGTGGCCGAGCCCCCCCCCCCCCCCCCAAACTGCTGCCGCCCCAAATCTCCATTCCAATTCCATCACTAAAATCCACAATTTCCATAAAAAGAATCCAAAGCAATAAAACCCCAACTCCTAATGAAACATGACTCATTATTCTTTAGCAAAACAAGCATGGATCTAGGAGCATGGAGGCCATTTTGGGAGGCTACATTTCAAGCTTGGTCTCTTGATTTTGTGAGGTATAAATCCCAAACCAAATTTAAATTGTTGGATAGTTTCTTTGATCAAAGTTAATTAAGTTTAAATGTGATTCTAATTGGGATTTAGTTTGTAATGGAAAGAGTTTGAGATCAAGTTAGGTTGTGATCATGTGTTCATGGTTGTGTGATGTTTTTTTTAGCATTTTAAGCTATGCAACTTAATTTTGTTACTTATTGCCAATTGTAACATGTAAAATGTCCAAATGAAAATATTTTGGAAACTAGGTTTTAAGATAGATGTAATTAGATGAAATAAAAATTTGGTTATGGTTAGTGTGGCTTAGTTAAGATATTTTATGAGCATTTTGGCCACTAGATTTGTTAAAATATCGTGTTTTGAAGTAAAACGGGTATTTGTCGCTTACTAGGTTTTTGGGTTAAATCGATTTTATTTTAGTTTGGGGTTTTTGTGAATTTTAACCTATTTTATATTATAATTAGTGTTTGTGAATGTGCAAATGAGTGTGCTTGGGGTTTTTCTCGATAGTTTGGCGTTTGTACGCCGACGTCGAGGGTTTTTGGGTTGATTTGTGAAAGCAACCATAGGTTTTGACCTATGCGGGATTCGTGAGTCGTTTTGGTTATGAGTTGGATTTTAAATGCGATACGGTGCGTTATGATATGTAGGTACCCCATGTGGACTTCGAGACGACAAGCAAGCGCGTGGCGACGTCGGCACCGGCGAGCGAGGACCAGGTGAGTAGATTTATATCTACGGGGAGAAGTCGGGTGGATGGCGTATAGCACCCCTGCAGTTCGTGGTGGTGTATACGGATGCGTATACACACCAACAATTATTATATGTTATTTGGGATTAATAACGATGTTTAGGATGGATATTGATGTGTTGGATTATTTTAGTGTTGCGAACCCTAGGGTAGTGTTGTACTACACATACACACATACATACTTGCATACATTCCTATTTATATGTGCTCATGGGATTATTTATAGTTATGTGATCACATGGGTATGGGACTGTGTGTTCACATACGGATTTGAGGATGATACTTGGGAATGAGCTGAGTCGATGAGATTTGTTTTGTGGTTGTGATATCGGTGATATGGCAGGATTCGTACCTGAGGTACGTCCTGGTGTTGTAGCGGATCTTGGGGCGGCGATACGGGTGATTAGTGTTATAAATAAAATGGTCGACATGTGATCGTGGTATGAGGCATGATATGCTAGGATATTGATATTAGGCCGTATCGGGCGAGGTATACCCTTGATGATGCTATGTGCTGACGGTATCAGTTTGTACGAGATTGTCAATCTGTAGTCAGATCATGAGTATATTGAGGATATTAGTATTGTACTAGACATAGGTCAGTACCCTAGACTATGATCATGAATAAAGAGGATACCAGAGGAATGGTGTGACGAATATGATATTGACCCGTACCCAGATTTGGGGATGCCGTACGACGGATTTACGTACGAGCTATATCTTGATGATTGATCCGCACTCTTGACTTGGGATGTCTGATTGTAGATATGGTATCCGATATGATATTATTGAGGCGGTATCACCGACTAATATATATACAGGTATGTATATGGATCGACTCAGATGATAGGCGGTTTCCTTACCTGTAGTCCAGCTTGTTAGCTTAGCCTTTTAGTTTAGTTTAGTTGTTAGATTAGATTCGATTCTTACATATTTCAAAAATAAATGAATCGTGGGTATTTTAAAAGACAGCCCAAGGGATCCTACGGATATTTCAAAAGACGTATCTTTTCATAAAACACCGTGGCCCCTATTTTCAAAACCCCATGATTCGTGTTATTTCAAAATGCACCATTTGTAGGACTTATATTAGATTAATGCAGATTAGTTATAGTTGCGTCTAGTATTCAGCTCCCGCTCATTATTGTGGTTCGCTTCGCATCGCATGCTTATATTATGTTTCATACTCCATTATTGATATCATGCTGTTAGGACACCAGCACCATTACCGATGATGCGTATGTACCACGTACACTTACTTGCCGGCTCACACACATCTTCATCGGTAATTGCCATGTCACGTACACCTTAGAAAATATTATTGCTTGACATAGCATGTTAGCTAATAGTTTAGACATGATATTAGCGTACTTGCCTTATATGTTAGTTTAGACATTGTAGTTATTACCTGCTACTTCATGCATACTGTTATTCATTGTTATGCCGCATTCATGGATTCTCACGCATATATTCACTATTTTTCATGTTATTGAGGTTTTGGATTTGGATTTCCATGAGATTTTCTGGATTTGGAGGAAAACCGCAAAAACATAAATAAACCTTTTCTCTCTTTTAAAATAAAAAGTGCGGTTTTCCCATGATGTATGAGTCGTCCACCATGAGTTTGCTGATGGATTTCGAGACCCGATTCGAGGAGACGGATGAACCGTTTCGGGTACATGGTGGACCCGGTATGGTATCCCGGGGCAAGAAGCGCGTGATGATGACGATGTGAGCCTGGCAGGGGAGCACTACTTACCGGTGATATTACCCGACGCGTCGGATATCCGGAGGATACCGTCGTGGTCTTGAGATGGATGGTAGGGGCCGGTCTGGACTGACGACGCCCTAGATATTGTGATTGAGACATTGAGATTTGAGACTTGAGGTACATAGATTGTGACACAGAGATATCGAGGTATTTGGACACTTGTTTTGTGTCGATGCCGGGCACTGATTTATGCTGATTTCATATATGGTACCTCATTTCTTTTTTTAAAATACAGAAATCTCACTGATTTATGAAACCAGTACATGCATTCTGTTTCATGCATTCATACATCATCCATATGATATATCGCTACTTGAAGCACTGACACGGGCACATAAGATTACACTCGGGTTAGATATTACCCTAGCCATTGTTATAGGCTGCATGTTATACATATATTTGAGGATATATTATGATCATTGACCTAGGTTGCGTTATTTATGCGATTCTGTTCGTAGATGTTTTTCTACTCACGAGTTGGCAACTCACCCCCGTTGTGCCACAGTTTCTTGCAGGTTTCGCCGTACAGATTCATTACGGCTTGCTGGCACTATTTCCATTTCCGGGCGACTTGCTAGTAGGTGGGTTTATTTGTATCGCACCCATCATTATATCTTGTATATTATTATTCTGTTGTATCTAGAAGTTCCATCAACCAAATATGTATTTATTTTGAGATAGAGACCAGTGATGTTATTCTTTCGACCGTAGAGTCGCGTATTATATTTCTGTGGATTTCTTGTGGTTTTGAGTTTCCTTTTGAATTTTGATCCTTGCCGTTGGCGTTGTATATTATTTTGCTTGTGTGGTTGTGACCGTCGATTGACGAAAAGCTAGCTCCCGCTTGGGGATGCCTTTTTATTGATTTCGTATACTATTCATGTTGTATCCCGTTTGGGGGTCAGTATTTGCAAAGGAGACTCTGCCGAAATTTTCGGGAAATATTTGATGTTTTTTTTAACCCGCATAATTCGGCTTATGCTATTAAAACTACTTGTTTTAAATTGGTTTTCCTTCACTTTACTACCTTTCTTGGTTTGGTTTTCTGGGTTTTCGGCTTACTTAGATTACGTACGCCTCGAGACGTTAGTAGTTTAAGTGCCGGTCATATTCTGTACTTTCGGGACGTGACAAAAGTTGGTATCAGAGCGTTAGGTTTTACCTTCGGAGCGTAGGATGACCCTTGGTTGATGGAATATGTGACTAAAGTAGAGTGACGTACCGTTGGTATGTTCCGCGGCATATTTACGACACGCCACTCCACTTAAGAAGCGTTAGAATGTACATTTCCTTGTTCAGTATTATATTCCTTCCTGATCTAGCCTCATCGGTACCAGTTTGGTTTTGCTGCCACGATTACGGGCAGGGAGAGCTACGGCTAGAGTTGCGGTCAGCACGAGCTCGTCACGAACGAGGACTGACCAGGGCATGATTCCGGCGACACCCGATTGTAGAGAGGTGTCTTTTGATTGTGTTTTGCGCCACGAGCGTTGGATGGATCACCGTATGAGATTGCTCGGACGTGTAGATTAGCACCAGAGGATTGAGCCACCGGTAGAGGCCAGCCATACTTAGATGACAATTGAAGTGATTGAGGCACGGTTCAGCGTGTAAATGAGCGAACCATTTTTTGCTGTGAACGACGAGATATCGCCCCAGATATTGGAGCTATTGCAGTACGAGGTTGTACTAAGAGATTATAGAAGGCCGCTAGTCAGCATGGAAGAATGACTAGGACGTGTGGATCGTTCGCTTACCGATGCGAGGTCATCAGATAAATTGATTCCAGCTAGAGACGACTTCACGCGGAGACGTTGGAATTCGACAGAGACGATCGAATATCAGAAACCTACTATTCCAAGTTTAAAGTACTCGGAAAGACATATAGGCAATTCTATGGTCCCTCTAGAAGAATGAAACCCTAACTCGATTTAATGACCGTGTGAAAGCCTTTGAACCTTAGTGTTTGCGGCAGTTCCGCGGCGCCATTAGTGAGGCTTGGGTTTGCCCTTCTATGGCTGGACCATCGATGCTGTGGTATGTACTCGATACTGTTAAACTGTACCCAAGATGTTGAGCTCTTGGGGGATTATGAGGTTTTGACGAATCGATCGGATGGTTCGACTTCATTCGGATGCTAGGTGGTGAGATGCATTTCTTGGGAGACTCCAGATACGAGGATAGCCGTTGGAGCTCAGTCCATGCAGCCACAATGAGACGAGTCCAAAACAGTCGACGTTAGAGAAAAATGGAGTAAGGGGTTCGTACGAGATCTTGATGAGACGACGTTCCACTCCGCCGACATCAGAGATGCGATACGCATGCCGAGGCATTGTGCTTGGATATACCTTCTAGAAGGAGTCGCGATGAGTATGAAGCCGTTCCGGAACAAGAAACAGATTTAATAAAGGACGATGACTTCCGGACAGTTCGGCAGAGACGTGATTTGGGAAGAGACCTCGACAAGACCTTTCTGGAATGAATTACGAGAAGACTTGGACCCAGGAGTGGTCATGTTACGCATGCCGGCAGGCCAGAGTTCAGGATCGTCGACGAGACATGCTATGAGTGACCACGACAGTTGTCCAGAGATTCTTGGAGGATGTGCTTGAGCGGGACTATTCCGCCATACTTGATTTTTGGTATTTTGGGCGATCTATTCGCATGATTGATTTTGATGATTGAGTTTCATGATATTTGTTTTCATGGACCATGGTTGCACCTACCGAGTATTTACGATTTTGCACAGTTGTTGCACTTGACATCGTTTTTGTGCCTTGGTTTCTCATGTTTATGATTTTATGGGTTTCATACAGTTGAGTTGATTTTGTGCATATGTACGCACACGATTTGGTTCTTGCACTCGGTATAGTTCACATATGCTTGCAGTGCAGTGATTCGCATTTTGTGCACTTAGATGCACTGGACTTCGATTTCGATTGTGATACTCGATATTGTTTTGTGCACTTTGTGCACATGATTGGATTTTGCGCATGTTCGGCACTTGATATTGGATTTCATGATTTCATGCATGATGGATGCACCAGATTTTGATTTTTAGCGCATGTTGGGCGCCTGTTATGAGATGCGATTTGGTGCACACCAGATGCACTGAATCAGGATTTTTCGTACATGTCAGATGCACCTGAGTTTGCTGTCAGGCACACATGTTTCCTATGACTGATGTTGTGTGCACACCCGTTGCACCTAGATGTTGTTTCTGTGCACATGTATGGCACATTTATAGATTTTGATTTCCGTGCGCACCTGACGCACGTGGTATTCATTTATATTTGTGATTGATTTCTTATGGAGCAGTACGTTTTTATGATATTGGCTATGTGTTCTCGTACTGAGCAGGACTAGTCAGAGGACAGTACCTGAATATATTTTGCATGCATTGATAGTTATTGAAGGGATTTCCAAAAAGCGAGCTATAGTCTCAGTATTTACCTACGTGTCCGAGATGACACGAAACATTTTATAAAGGAAACCCTTCTGAAATTGCTTCCAAAACGGCGGGACGTGCATATTAAACAAAGGATTTATATATATATATATATATCTGTGTGTGTGTGTGTGTAGTTATTTTTTTTTACAATAAACGTCCGCCACTGTGCAGTGCTGCAAGCATCGCACGACGATTTGAAGAAGATTTGGCATGCATTGCTTCCAGATGTTTTAATGATGTATATCATATTGATTTTCATTTTGGATTTGGACATTGTGTCTTCACCATGACTCCGATGATTGCGGGATGCTGGATGGAGTTTTGATTTGAGTTATATGCTTATTTTTCATACACATGCGCTGCGCTACGATTTGTTTTATGTATTTACAATTTCGGAGCCCCGACGACCTGATGGTTTTGGTTTAGATGTTTTAGTATTTGGGGGGAGTTTTACTTTAAATTCGGGGACCGAATTTTTTTAAGGAGGGAAGATTGTAGCGTTTTGAAAATCGTTTCGGTGATATTTCGGAAAATCGGTAAAATAAGGGGGTTTTCTGTAAAAAGTCAAAATGCAAATATCATTTTATAAAAATTAAATATACATATTCTAGCTATGTAATTGCTAGTATTTGGTGTTTATTGAGCCACTGGTGAAATTTCAAATTTTCTGAAAAAAAATTATTTTATTATTATTTTAAGCCAGATTCTAGTATTATATTGTAGGAATATTTTTGTCTCATTGCATTTGTATACGGTCGGAATACAAATGCGGGTATGTATTTACAGTTGAGGGGTAATTCCGTAATTCGTTACGGGATTACTTTCGGAGTTGCCAGTTCTTTTTCCCGATTTAAACATCTTATTCTATGTTTAATTAATGTGAGTTATAGTTTTTTTTTGGAAATTTTTGGGCTAAGGAAAATTTCCAGATTTTTTGTGGCTGCTCTTTGTTTGGAGGGGTTTTATTTATTGTTTAATTATTCCTTACCACTCAAATAGTATTCCCACAGTGACCATTTCGAAAGTCTTTGGTGTGATGTTGGCAGCATGGGCAAGATGATGGGGTTTGATTATTGGTGTTGATTAATTTATTATATACACTCACCTCTTGGTTTCTTTGGCTCAACACCAATCAAAAATTCCCTGTGAACACTCATAGAAATACACAGAGCACTAAAACCACTTCTGCTTTGCAAATCCCCAAAGAGCATTCTTGGGTGGCCGAGCCCCCCCCCCTCCCCAAACTACTGCTGCCCCAAATCTCCATTCCAATTCCATCACTAAAATCCAAAATTTCCATAAAAAGAATCCAAAGCAATAAAACCCCAACTCCTAATGAAACATGACTCATTATTCTTTAGCCAAACAAGCATGGATCTAGGAGCATGGAGGCCATTTTGGGAGGCTACATTTCAAGCTTGGTCTTTTGATTTTGTGAGGTATAAATCCCAAACCAAATTTAAATTGTTGGATAGTTTCTTTGATCAAAGTTAATTAAGTTTAAATGTGATTCTAATTGGGATTTAGTTTGTAATGGAAAGAGTTTGAGATCAAGTTAGGTTGTGATCATGTGTTCATGGTTGTGTGATGTTTTTTTTAGCATCTTAAGCTATGCAACTTAATTTTGTTACTTATTGCCAATTGTAACATGTAAAATGTCCAAATGAAAATATTTTGGAAACTAGGTTTTAAGATAGATGTAATTAGATGAAATAAAAATTTGGTTATGGTTAGTGTGGCTTAGTTAAGATATTTTATGAGCATTTTGGCCACTAGATTTGTTAAAATATCGTGTTTTGAAGTAAAACGGGTATTTGTCGCTTACTAGGTTTTTGGGTTAAATCGATTTTATTTTAGTTTGGGGTTTTTGTGAATTTTAACCTATTTTATATTATAATTAGTGTTTGTGAATGTGCAAATGAGTGTGCTTGGGGTTTTTCTCGATAGTTTGGCGTTTGTACGCCGACGTCGAGGGTTTTTGGATTGATTTGTGAAAGCAACCATAGGTTTTGACCTATGCGGGATTCGTGAGTCGTTTTGGTTATGAGTTGGATTTTAAATGCGATACGGTGCGTTATGATATGTAGGTACCCCATGTGGACTTCGAGACGACAAGCAAGCGCGTGGCGACGTCGGCACCGGCGAGCGAGGACCAGGTGAGTAGATTTATATCTACGGGGAGAAGTCGGGTGGATGGCGTATAGCACCCCCGCAGTTCGTGGTGGTGTATACGGATGCGTATACACACCAACAATTATTATATGTTATTTGGGATTAATAACGATGTTTAGGATGGATATTGATGTGTTGGATTATTTTAGTGTTGTGAACCCTAGGGTAGTGTTGCACTACACATACACACATACATACTTGCATACATTCCTATTTATATGTGCTCATGGGATTATTTATAGTTATGTGATCACATGGGTATGGGACTATGTGTTCACATACGGATTTGAGGATGATACTTGGGAATGAGCTGAGTTGATGAGATTTGTTTTGTGGTTGTGATATCGGTGATATGGCAGGATTCGTACCTGAGGTACGTCCTGGTGTTGTAGCGGATCTTGGGGTGGCGATACGGGTGATTAGTGTTATAAATAAAATGGTCGACATGTGATCGTGGTATGAGGCATGATATGCTAGGATATTGATATTAGGCCGTATCGGGCGAGGTATACCCTTGATGATGCTATGTGCTGACGGTATCAGTTTGTACGAGATTGTCAATCTGTAGTCAGATCATGAGTATATTGAGGATATTAGTATTGTACTAGACATAGATCAGTACCCTAGACTATGATCATGAATAAAGAGGATACCAGAGGAATGGTGTGACGAATATGATATTGACCCGTACCCAGATTTGGGGATGCCGTACGACGGATTTACGTACGAGCCATATCTTGATGATTGATCCGCACTCTTGACTTGGGATGTCTGATTGTAGATATGGTATCCGATATGATATTATTGAGGCGGTATCACCGACTAATATATATACAGGTATGTATATGGATCGACTCAGATGATAGGCGGTTTCCTTACCTGTAGTCCAGCTTGTTAGCTTAGCCTTTTAGTTTAGTTTAGTTGTTAGATTAGATTCGATTCTTACCTATTTCAAAAACTAATGAATCGTGGGTATTTTAAAAGACAGCCCAAGGGATCCTACGGATATTTCAAAAGACGTATCTTTTCATAAAACACCGTGGCCTCTATTTTCAAAACCCCATGATTCGTGTTATTTCAAAATGCACCATTTGTAGGACTTATATTAGATTAATGCAGATTAGTTATAGTTGCGTCTAGTATTCAGCTCCCGCTCATTATTGTGGTTCTCTTCGCATCGCATGCTTATATTATGTTTCATACTCCATTATTGATATCATGCTGTTAGGACACCAGCACCATTACCGATGATGCGTATGTACCACGTACACTTACTTGCCGGCTCATACACATCTTCATCGGTAATTGCCATGTCACGTACACCTTAGAAAATATTATTGCTTGACATAGAATGTTAGCTAATAGTTTAGACATGATATTAGCGTACTTGCCTTATATGTTAGTTTAGACATTGTAGTTATTACCTGCTACTTCATGCATACTGTTATTCATTGTTATGCCGCATTCATGGATTCTCACGCATATATTCACTATTTTTCATGTTATTGAGGTTTTGGATTTGGATTTCCATGAGATTTTCTGGATTTGGAGGAAAACCGCAAAAACATAAATAAACCTTTTCTCTCTTTTAAAATAAAAAGTGCGGTTTTCCCATGATGTATGAGTCGTCCACCATGAGTTTGCTGATGGATTTCGAGACCCGATTCGAGGAGACGGATGAACCGTTTCGGGTACATGGTGGACCCGGTAAGGTACCCCGGGGCAAGAAGCGTGTGATGATGACGATGTGAGCCTGGCAGGGGAGCACTACTTACCGGTGATATTACCCGACGCGTCGGATATCCGGAGGATACCGTCGTGGTCTTGAGATGGATGGTAGGGGCCGGTCTGGACTGACGACGCCCTAGATATTGTGATTGAGACATTGAGATTTGAGACTTGAGGTACATAGATTGTGACACAGAGATATCGAGGTATTTGGACACTTGTTTTGTGTCGATGCTGGGCACTGATTTATGCTGATTTCATATATGGTACCTCATTTCTTTTTTTAAAATACAGAAATCTCACTGATTTATGAAACCAGTACATGCATTCTGTTTCATGCATTCATACATCATCCATATGATATATCGCTACTTGAAGCACTGACACGGGCACATAAGATTACACTCGGGTTAGATATTACCCTAGCCATTGTTATAGGCTGCATGTTATACATATATTTGAGGATATATTATGATCATTGACCTAGGTTGCGTTATTTATGCGATTCTGTTCGTAGATGTTTTTCTACTCACGAGTTGGCAACTCACCCCCATTGTGCCACAGTTTCTTGCAGGTTTCGCCGTACAGATTCATTACGGCTTGCTGGCACTATTTCCATTTCCGGGCGACTTGCTAGTATGTGGGTTTATTTGTATCGCACCCATCATTATATCTTGTATATTATTATTCTGTTGTATCTAGAAGTTCCATCAACCAAATATGTATTTATTTTGAGATAGAGACCAGTGATGTTATTCTTTCGACCGTAGAGTCGCGCATTATATTTCTGTGGATTTCTTGTGGTTTTGAGTTTCCTTTTGAATTTTGATCCTTGCCGTTGGCGTTGTATATTATTTTGCTTGTGTGGTTGTGACCGTCGATTGACGAAGAGCTAGCTCCCGCTTGGGGATGCCTTTTTATTGATTTCGTATACTATTCATGTTGTATCCCGTTTGGGGGCCAGTATTTGCAAAGGAGACTCTGCCGAAATTTTCGGGAAATATTTGATTTTTTTTTAACCCGCATAATTCGGCTTATGCTATTAAAACTACTTGTTTTAAATTGGTTTTCCTTCACTTTACTACCTTTCTTGGTTTGGTTTTCTGGGTTTTCGGCTTACTTAGATTACGTACGCCTCGAGACGTTAGTAGTTTAAGTGCCGGTCATATTCCGTACTTTCGGGACGTGACACATATACATGTATTATGTAGTATTACGGATCACTATTACATATTGATAGAGCCCATAGGATTCTTTCTTGACTACCAGGGTTATTGTGGCGATCACACTAGTGAGAACTAAGTAGTTTATAAAAAACAATCCTTAAATGTCCTTAGTCACGGAAATATCGAGACTAGGCATCGATATTCCAGAGTAGACTAGTTGTATACATTTCTTGACCCCGACAAAGGGCGATAGCCGGTCTCATAGCCATTGGTGTCGGTTAGTCACCAACGTTAGTATATAGGTGCTCATCGGGTTATGAGTTACACTGGACGGACTCGCTGGGAATATGCTAGATGGTATTATACTTATTGTCGGATAGCAGTTCTCTAGTGACATGAGTACAGCTTAGTCTGTCGATATGAGATCGTCATTTGTCTCGTGTAAGTTCCCACTGTATTTTGATTACCACCCTACCACGGCTCTACTAAGTCATGCAAACAGATTTTAGTTTGGTACAGTCCCGAGCCACATGAAGGAAGTGAGTGGATCGTCAGGGATTCGTCTCTCCCGGTATTGGGGGTAGATGCCGCGTTGTGCATGGGTAGCCATCATTAGAAATCCTTGGCCAAGGTGAACGAGAATTACTGATTTGGATCAGTAGTTTCTCAGTGGGTGATGGACTTCACACCGACATGACTTATCGTGTTATTAGGGGTCTGACTTTATCCATCCCCTAGACCCGATATATGATACTCTTAGATGAACAGATCGGACTGTACGGTGACTGTCACTTTTAGGCTCAGTAGGGATACAAACAAGTTTGCTTGTCGGCCTTCCTTTCGTTCAATATCTGGACAGCCGTTACATACAGCTAGTGTTGCTGACGTGCTTATGGTTAAACCCACTGCCAGCGTATTATCGAGTCTTTAGAGTCCCACACAGAGGCTTTCCCAGCTCAGGAGAAACGATGTAGTGTACGTATTTTGATACGTACTCAGGTTCGATTAAAACATGTGTTTTTGTACACGTTCTTTTAATCGGATATTTTGTTAATACTAGCTGCTTTGAAAGATAGCCAGATTATCACATTTGGATAAATGTGAGCTAGTATTATATATATATATATATATCTCTTTTTAGTATCTTTCTTTTCGGTATTCGTATTTTGACAGAATACGGTATTTATACGAATACGAGTATTTGTATAAATACGTATATTTGTGTCTTGATACAAATATGGATATTCATATTTTATACAGATATGGGTGTATGTATTTGTAGTATATACTTGTATTAGTGTATTTGTGTGTGTGCATCTACAATGAGGTGGCATTCTCTACACTTCTTTATTTCTTCATGTTTCTTTTAGAAGATGGTGGACTTGTGACTCACCATGGTGAGTCACAAATCCATTAATATTCAGAAGAAAAAGAAAAGAAAAGAGATAAGGATAGATTTTTCTTGCCATGCTTGCTACCATTCACCCTTGAGCTTCTTCCCCCTCTCTTGATTTTTCTAAGATGAGAAAGAAGAAAATAAAAGAGAGAACATTTAGAGATTAGTCACTACTACATCCTAGTGATCAATTTCTAACAAGTTTTGATCACTAGTTGCTTCACTTTGTATTTAGTACGAAGCTAGAGCCTTAACTAGTGTTCTCTCGGGTGGATCATCTTCGATGAGGAAGACCGACTCCCAAACTCGTTCCTAACGACCTAAGAGTGTAAGAAGTGGCGCAGAAGATGAAGGACACGACTACAAAGGTCGTAATCACTAACCCAGTTGTTAGCTATAGTGCCTTCAAGTCAAATATTGTGATCGCAGGCACACGATTGTGATGATTGAGGGATGACCTATATGGATAGAACCGTCTTACTCGAGATGTTAGTATGCTATTTGGTTTGTCTTTATTATCATGTACATGCTTTATGTGGTATTACAGATCACTATTACATGTTGATAGGGCCTATAGGATTCTTTCTTGACTACCAGCATTATAATGACGACCATATACGTAGGAACTGGGTGGTCTATAAGCACGTATTAAATGTCCCTAGTCGATGGTGTATCGAGACTGGGCATCGATACTCCGGAGTAGACTAGTGTATACTTATCGAGACCCTAACGAGGGGCGGTGGCCGGTCTCACAAGCCATTGGTGTCAGTTAGTTACTTAAGATAGTATACAGGTGCTCATTGGGTTATGAGTACACTAGACGGACTCGCCGAGAACATGCTAATTGGTATTATAGGTAACATGTGTATAGGTTAGTCTCTCGACCTGAGATTGTCATTTGTCTCATGTGAGTTCCCACTGTGCTTTGATTACTACCCTACCACGGCTCAAAGGAATCGTGCAAACAAATTTTAGTTAGGTACAGTCCCGAGCTACATGGAGGCAATGAGCGGATCGTCGAGGATTCGTCTCTTTCGGTATTGGGGGTTGATGTCGCGCGGTGTACGGGTGGCCATCACCAGAAATCCTTGGCCATGGTAGTCGAGAATTACTGATTTGGATCAGTAGTTTCTCAGTGGGTGATGGATTTCATACCGACACGAAATATCGCGTTATTAGGGGTCTGAGTTTATCCACACTATAGACTCAATATACGATATTCTTAGACGAACAGACCGGACTGTACGGAGATTTTCACGGACAGGCTCAGTAGGGATTTGGACGAGTTTTCTCGTCGGCCTTCCTTTCGCTCAATACCTGGGTAGCCGTTACATACAGCCAGTGCCGCTGACGTGCTTGTGGTTAAACCCACTGCCAGCGTATTGATGAGTCTTTAGAGTCCCAAACAAAAGGTTTTCCTGGTTATGACGAAATGATGTAGTAGCCATATTGGATACGTGCAGGGTTCCGATTGAATGAGTGTACTAGTTATCCGGACTTTCGATCGAACGGTTGATAATACTAGCCGGCTCGGGTCTGAGCCGGATTATTAAATCAGGTATTGATTTAATAATTTACGTATATATATTTCGATATGTATATTCTAGTATTATGTTCTTTATGTTATTCTATCTCTTCGAGTATTCGTATTTCGTTACGAATACATGTATGTATATACAGTAGAATATAATCCGTATTTTTCTGGAAAATATTCTAGAAGGTGGACACTTCATTTTGGGTTTGACCATTTAGTTTAAATAGATAATGAGGTATGGTGAGAATCATGCTTGCATAGTGTGCACAAATGAATTATTAATTCATTTGTGCAAACTATTCAAGCATGGGCTTGATGTTATATTGAAAGATATGTTTTTACAAAACCTTGCATGATAAATTTCTTTCTCATTGTTAGCTCATTCATTCTCACTTGAGTTTTCTACTCTCACCATTTGCTTCACTCTCTCTAGGTTTTTCATGAGTTTCTCCACCTTCAAGCTTAACGTCCTCTCTACAATCTCATGAGTTGAGAATAAAGAGAGGATGTGAGATGGATAAACACTTAGAACATTCACTACATTCTAGGCATTCTAGATTAGCAATCTAGAATCCCTAGTTGCTTCACTTGCTTTTGATGTGGAGCTAGAGCCATGAACTACATCCCTCGGGTGTATCATCTTCGACGAAAGAAGACCGGCAGCCAAGTTCAATCGAGCACGCCTCAAGGAGCTAAGGAACATGATGGAAGACTGAAGGACTTGGTTTGTTCGGTATAATTTTCTAACCTTGTAGTTTAGCTCCTTTGTAGTTGCTAGTAAAGGTTTATGGTTCGATCTTGGGAGGATACGTTAGAGCCAAAATATTTAAACGCCGGTTTTTATTCCGCACTGGCCACGGTTAATAGCCAGGGCGCTGACGTAACCCAATATGGTAACAGAGCCAACCCATAAACCCTTAGCTAGGAGTTTTAGACGATGTTTAAATAACTAAATCGAAACAACTCCGAAACAATCCGTAAAGTATTTAAGTTTCTGTCGAATTTTCAGAGTCTTCTAAATTTTTTTAAAACAATTGCAGAAGGTTATTTATCTTGTAACTATAACACAGTCCAAAAATGAACCCCAAATTCATTAGTATGGCTGGCGAGATCGGGAATTTTCCCGGCGCTGCCGGTTCACTGTAGGAGTTGGAGATTGAATTTTTAGTTGTTTTCTGGGATCTTGAATATTGGGTTTTTGATATTGTTTGTTTTTTCCCAGATTGCATATTATGTTATCTTTGGTTTGGGGGCAATACGGAGTATTTCGAGCGTGAATGTCATTAGAGCGGTATAACTCGTCTAATTGCTATATGTCTTATTAGATGGGTTTGCGAACATGACATTCACGTTGATGTTCTGTGTTGTGCTGTGGTTGTGGTTGGATTGTCATAGTGGATAGCCAGTGGTGCAATGATAGTTGTACAGTTCAGATTTATTTGTACATTTGATATTGTGGGGCGAGCGTCCGACATGTGGACTGTCGTCTCTGCCGGTATGTATATTCTTTTATTGTGGCATGACCTGGTTGAGGTCAATGTCGCCATTGTATATATTCTTTTCTTTTCTGTACTAGGATTACCCCGTGGTGGAGTGCACGAATAGCCGGGTTCTAGAGGGAAACGGGTCCGCATCTCATGGCGTTGATATGGAGGGGGCCTTACTCTAGAAATGGCGGGCTATTCACCGCACTCGTAGGGGGTATAGGATGACCCACGGTGGAATGCTCAAGTTACCGGATTCCATGAAGTGTTAGGTGGTCTATTCACTTTGTTGATTGGGGTTGCCTCACTTCTGGGATTGGTGGGTAACTTGCCGCGCTCGTAAGGGTCCAGGTTTTCATTGCACGGGCTATCTACACGACCGGGAATGTCGGGTCTCATTTGCGGCTCAAATGAAACCCGAGGATCCAAGATTATCCACCATTCTATGTTGCTTGCTGAGATTCTGTGATGTTGCTTATATCATGCCTGGGATGAATATTATATATATATATATATATATATATATATATATATATATATACACTAGTATATATTGTATATGTTTTGCATCCGCGCTAGTCCAGCCCCCGCTCTGCCGTTAGTTGAAGAAACCTAACGGTGCATGACGGGGCCCGGTGGCGAATGCGGATGGCATATATGTACATTATATTTTCGTTCCTTTTTTTGGTGTGATATGGATTAATTGATGGGACTACGTTAATTTTGATTAATGCAAGGAAAAATAAACCCAAATGATGTTGTTGGAACCAAAATTTGAAAAACTGTTATTACAAGATGTTTCCTTTTGCTTTGCATAGCGGTATTCGGTTATGAATATCCATCACCTCATTCGACGAGGCAAGAGTCAAGATCCCTTTATCAGGAGTGACCTCTTGGGAAAAAGTTTACGTCATTGTAATAACTTCACTATAGTCGATTCTTTTGCTTTGCATTATGGTATTCAGTTAGGAATATCCTGCACCTCATTCGATGAGGAAAGAGCCGAGATCCCTTCACTATATATTTGTAAAACCGCTCGGTTCCTTCAGCGATATCAAGTTCATTACGTTAAAGGTTTTTCGCCAAAAACCAGCCGTAGCCCTCCGTCATTTCGAATAAATAGCACATAGTATTCGTGCGGTGTTTGTTGGCCAAAGTCAAGGCATCGTGAACGGTAGCCGTGTGTTGCTTATCCGTTGCATTGGTAAATGTATTAATTTAGGACAGTCGTACAACTTTGTTGGCCAAAATCAAGGGTGTGTGCGGGTGGGTCTAAATCAATCAGGATAATGACGGGTAGAACTTGACTTGCGTGTTATAATTTGTTGGCGAAAGTTAAGGTCATAAGCGCTTGGGGAAAAAACCACATCGGGGGTTTCAAATATAAAGGAAACTTGCCAGGCATGCGCATACCTTCTGGAGTGTGGTGACTTGAGTGGCTTCTATCAAGTTATCATGCGATGATAGTTGGATCCCGATTCCTACTGATGAGTAGGTGTTACTCCTCGGGTGATTTTAGATGATCCCGACTAATTCTCCTTTTAGGGTTAGAGGGAGAATTCGTGGAAACAGTGGGAGCCATCCTGATTAGAGAAAGTGATTAACCAATCTAATCTAGGTTAGAGTACACGCTGAGTGTTTCTTTTCTCTCTCTCTTTGGCAGTGACCATTATAGGGTTAATAATCATGACAGCAAGGTTTCGGGTGGCATCATCCATGCCAATTTTAAATTTTGTCATGTTTATACAACCCTAAAACGAGATCTTTAACTAGAGAATCAAACTAAAACTTATAGCAAGCATCTTTACTTCTAAGTGTTAGGGATTACAACCTTTGTAGTCCGTTCTTTCGCTTCATAAGCTCCGAGTTGAGATCCCTTCACTGCGATCATCATGCTTCCAGACTCTAGAGAGGCTCCATGAGGTGAATGAGGCATCCTTGCTAGAAGACTTCACAATCCAAGATGAAACACAAACCCAACCTTTCTCTTTCACTAATGAGAGATTAGTGAAACAAACACACTAATCTATATGGCCAGTATAGAAGAGGATGATGAAGTAGGAATTTTACTTTCTTTAGTTTTCTTTTTCTCTTAATCTTTCATCACTTGGAAAAATCAAGCAAGCTCCTTTTTGAGAAAGAAGAAGATGAGCAAGCGATGAATGAAAATGAATTAATGTGTGAGGTTAGAAATGCAATTATGGGTTAAGTATTGTTAGTTATATGTATGCCCTAGAGTCCATTACTGTACATTGGATGTATATTGTAGTGGATGCTGAGACATATATAGGTAGGACTTTCTTGCTCGACATGATAGTACGCTATCTGGTTGCTCTTTATCTTAACATGTATACTTTCTGTCTCTCTGTTACATGTTGATAAAGCCCTTAGGATGTGTACTCGACTTCCAGGACTATGATGTAGATCATACTAGTGGGGTCTGGGTAGTCCATGAGTACATCCTTCAATGTTCTTAGTCGTGGGAATATCGAGACGGGGCATCGATATTCCAGAGTAGACTAGCGTATATCTTCTCGACCCATGTGATGGGCGATGGATGATCCCATATCCATTAGTGTTTGACATCAGAGATGGTATGCGGGTACTCAGTGGTGACTGGGTACACTGAACGGACTCGCCGAGAACTCCCAGATGGTATTATACCTCACGTCAGATGGCAGTTCTCTGGTGACACTGGTACAGCTTAGTCTGTTGATCTGAGATCGTCATAGAGTCTTGTGTGTCTCCCACTGTGCTTTGATTTCCACCCTACCACGGCTCTACTGAGTCGTGCAAACAGGTGATTTTTGGGTACAGTCCCGATTCACATGGAGGCAATGAGCGATAGGAGGGGATTCGTCTCTCCCGGTATTGGGGGTTGATGTTGCGCTATGCACGACTGGCCATAACTGGAAATCCCTGGCCAGGGTTGCAGTGATATACTAGTAAGAGTTATCAGTAGTTTCACGCTTGTTATGGACCTTATATCGGCATGACTTATCAAGCTACTGGGGTCTGACGTTTACCATCCCTAGGCGAGATATGCGACATATCAGACGAACATACCGGACTGTACGGTAAGTGTTGCTGGTTGGATTCACAGGAGTGTGAGCGGGCTTGCTTGTTGATCTTCTGATCGCTCAATACCCGAGTGGCCGTTACGTTTAGCAGACCGCTTGCGGCTTGTGGGTGTTTAATATGATCATCACCTGCTGCCGGCGTATTGACGAGTCTTTAGAGTCCTACACAGAGGTTTTCTGGCTCAAGCGAAACGAAATAGGAGAGGATATGAGATATGTGCGGGACCGAGAATGATACCAGTATGTGATACTGTATTCTATTCTCGCGATTTGTATCATCGCCAGGTTATATGTGATATAGCCGGGTTACCGAATCAAGTGTTGATTCGATACATTGATACACTTGATATTAGTCGGTTATATGCAGTATGACCGGATCATTAAATCAAGTTTTGATTTAATGATTTAATGTATAATTATATATTTGATATATTACTTTACATTAACTAATATTAGTTCACTTAAGATGGATTTTCTTACTTGATATGCACATTGTATATATGATATAGTTTTGTGCACTAGTTTGTATCATGTATGATGATACATGCAAACTTGGGTGAGTGTATGCTATACACCATGTTTAGGTTAATGGTTAGGGTTTTAAATTATTCACTTATTCATTTTATTTATTTATATATATATTCATTTTGGCAAGAAATGAAATGGTGGCTTTCTTTGGATTTATTTTGAAGCTTCATGAAGCTTTGACCATTTTGTTTCTTTCCTAAACCTAACCATTCACCTAAACCCTAGTTTAGTCTCCACCCTAGTTACACTAACCCATGGTTGCTATATGATAAGATCACTTGATTTATTATATTTAATCAATTGATTTTATTATTCATATGATATTCTTTTTCTTCTTCTTCTTCTTCTTCAAGAAGAAGAAACCTTGCTACCTCCAATGGTGCAATGATCAAAAGAGTGAGAAATCCAAATCTAAAGTGAACCCACTTCCTATTTCTTCATCCTCTACCACTTGCCATATAGTATAGGGTGTTTTCTTCACAAGTTTCATGACTTGGTGAAGGTGGAGCTTGAGTTTGAGTTGCCTCGACGTAGATCATCTTCGGCATCGAAGTCGACGACCTAGCCCGATCATTTCTCTGACGAAACCATCGCCAGAGTCCGGGATCCGATGATCGCAGCGGAGGGACATCTTCACGGAGCTATGGAGGTGGAGGACCGGATCTACAAAGGTTGTATTTTCCGTTCACTTCTAGTTAAGTTGTTAATTTATATTGTTTCGCCTTACCTCTAGTTACGTTCTTGCTTAGGGTTCTTTGGCACATAGAAATTTTTTGATTTTGGCATGTTTGATCTGTTGTGGGACCTCATGTGTGTGCCTAGGAACCCTACAGTGGTATCAGAGCCTAGCTAGAGCCTTAGGCGATGAGTAGACGAAGTTAGAAACCCGATCGAACCCGAAACCCTAATCCAAAACCCTTCTCTATAAATTTTTTGAAATCTGGGTTTTTTCCAAATTAAAAATATGCAGAAAAATCAGCAGGCTATTCTAAGAAATACTATGCAAAATGAGAGCCTAACTCAATTAAACCGCAGCGGAACCGCGGCAGGAGCATGGCTCGTGCGGCGGTTCCACGGCCGTACGGTCGCTTCTTCCATTAAATTTTGCACAGTAATTCCTATCTGTTAGTGCTGTATTTTCTGGGAATTTTTAACTTCTACTCAAGAGTTGAGTTTTCTGGGTTGTATTGGGAGTTCGTAGATTCGATCGGATTTTCTAATTTTGTCTGTGTGTTTTTCCCGGTAATTTTAGAATATGTTAAAAAGTTCGACCGGATGTAAATACCCACTTTTTCCCCTGCCGGGAAATTTCCAATTGTTGGATTTTTCCGTAGTTTAATGACGTTCTAAGTAGTGCAAGTAACGCGATGGTCCCTCTAGAAGACAACAAACCTTAACTCGATTATGTGACCGTCTTGAACTGCCCTTTGAACCTTAGGGTTTGGGGCAGTACGGCGTGCCACATGTGAGGCGTTGAATTGACCCTTCTACGGCTAGACCGTTGGTACTGAGATATGAAGTGAATTTCTTTAAACCTATTTCATGTGTTGAGCTGTTTCGGGAAAACTTGGGTGTTTGATTGTTCGATCGGAAAGTTTAACATTTTCTATTTTATCTGGAATGTGATACAATATTTGGAATCCACCTGTAGTTATGAGATAACTGATTTGAATGTTATAAACATAGCACTTTAGTCTCACTTGATTGGTTGCCACGGGATTTTGATATGATCAAAAGTCCGTCGCAATCACGTAGGGTACGCGGATACTCGCCGGGTAAACTTAATAGACAGCTACACCCCATAACCCCGACCAAGTGACTTTAGGAGAACCCCGTCGCCGAAAGCATCCGTTCGGGTGCTCGCGGCAGCGCTGTTCCGCCTTGGTGCACTTCGTCGACGGTATCGGGGGTGCGGCCGTCTACTGAAGTTTGCGACGAGCATTCGATTAGGATGTCGGGAATCTTGTTGAATTACCCGACTTGATATTGAAAAGAGTTTTCGATAAAGAGACAAAAATACGGGGTTTATAATTGTTAGGCATGCGATGTCTAAGGAATTCATTTGGTTAGGCATGCGATGTCTAAGGAGGTTGCGGATTCCAACTGTTGTAGTTTTACACTTTCTTTTCTGTGACCGTAAGTGTAGTATGTAGTGGTATTGCCGATTGTCGTTGCTATACGTCGAGGACAATCGGTGTATGCATACTTACTTACGTTGATGACATGTGATGTTATGTGTTGCTGGATATGTTATATTGGATTGTCGTGTTTGAATAGCCGGGTTTTTTTTTATGTGAGATGAGTGTTTTTCATTTTCATTCATGTAAAAACTTGTATGTAATATTCTTTTATTGGGGCACTTCCAGGTTGCAGATGATGTCACCATTTGTATATTATTTACTTTTCCGCATTAGGATAGACCCAAGGAGGGGAGCACAAGTAACCGAGTTCTAGGGTCCAGTGGGAGACCATTTCGAGGAGTCGAGTCCGGGTCTCCTAACCCTAGAATTGGTAGGGTTTCTTGCCGCTCTTGTAGGGGTCTAGGGGTGTGGGATTGGCTATTCATCACGGCCATAGAATCCGTGTTTTATACTGGCTCGTATTAAAAACACGGACGTCCTAGTATATCCAATATTTCATATGATATTTTCTGCTACGTTATCTGTGATGTGATCATGTGATTTGTTCAGATAGATATAGTATATAGTATATTTGATATATTATATAGACGTTGCTTATGTTTTACACCCGCGCTAGCCCTGCCTCGCTCTGGCGTTAGTTACCTAACCTAACGGTGTAGACGGGACATCGAGGCGAATGCGGATGGCATAAGCATACGTTATATTTATCTGTGATGTTTAGGTGGACTTAAATGATGGGACATTCATTAATGAGATTAATGAAAGAAAATAAACCTAAAAGATGTTGTGGAATCGAATTTCAAAATAAAACAGGTAGCTACAGTTCTTGCTTTGCATCGCGGTGTTCCTTGTAGAACATCCTGCACCTTATTCGATGAGGAAAGGGCCGACGATCCCTTCATCGGGAGTGACCCCATTAGCAATAACTGGCATATGCTACAACTCTCGGTTTGTTTTTGATTGCTTCTATAGTTTTTTCTTTGCACAACGGTATATATGATATATCCTGCACCTTATTCGATGAGGAAAGGGCCGACGATCCCTTCACCAGGAGTGACCTCTTTAGCAAAACTAGAAAAGCCTCAAAAACACTCCATTTAAAAACCATTTGATTCCGCAACGAGATCAAGTTCAAAGCGTTAAAGGTTTTCATAAAAACCATTCGCAACCCTCCGTCATTTTAGGAAGTAGGGTACTTAGTATTCGTGCTGTGTTTGTTGACCATAGTCAAGGCACAGTGTACGGTAGCTAAGTGATGTCTTCCTACACCGCATATTATGCGATTAGTTAGGACAGTCATGTGGCTTTGTTGACCTTAGGCAAGGGTCATGTGGGTGGGTCTAATTAATCACGAAATGACGGGTAGAACTTGACTAGTGCTTATGATTTGTTGACCTTAGCCAAGGTCATAGGTGCTAGGGGTAAAAACCATTATCGGGAGTTTCAAGTGTTGAAATTTGCAATGAGATTGCATACCTTCTATATGATAGTTGGATCCCGATACCCACTGCGAGTAATTGTTACTCCTGGGAGAGTTTTGCACTTTGCAATTAGCCGATTAAGTAGGTGTCTAGAAAGGTGTCAACGGGGTTACGCCTCTGGGAAAACGAGGTTTACTGTAATTAGGTCCGTGCGAAAGCACGGGGAACCTCCCTCAAAGTACCGACACTGGCCTGGCTGAAATATTGGCGAACTTGTAGAGTGTAATTAATCCTAGCTAGTCTTTCCTTTTAAGGTTTGAAGGAAGATTTGATAAAAACAGTGGGAGACATCCTGATTAGATAAAATAAATAACCAATCTAATCTTGCAAGAGCGCACGCAGAGTGTTTTCTTTTCTCTCTCTCCAGGTAGCGACCATATCACGCCTTAATCAAGATAATAATATGGATGTATTGACCGAATCCGCTTGTTATACTGAGCTGGGGAACATTGGTCCCGCTCCAACTTATAATTGTTATAAGACAGAGCAGGAAATTAGGGAATACCAGGATTCCCATGCCGCCCAAACGAAGAAAGTGCATGAGATGCATCTCCTTCGGGTGTGTTCATTACAAAGAACTGTTTCTCAGTATCCTCTGCATCTTGGGTATTTGATACCGGATCAGGATCCCAGATATGTAATCTGTTACATAGGGCTAAAGAAAGGCAGAGAACTGAGAACGGGTGATAAGTTTCATGAGACAGAAAACGGGGCAAGTGTTGCAGCCAAGTCTGTTGGTCACTGTCACCCTGTATTACCAGTACATTGATTCTGAACGAATGTTATTAGATGCCGAACCTGATGTACAAAATCATATCAATCTCTTTATTAGTAAAGAAGAATATAATTTTGTATTGATGGATAATGTTTTGAACATTTCCTATTTCAAAAGTTGATCGGTTCAGGCACGTTATCTAAAAGCATTGACGTTCTAAATCAAACTACAGTTCCTAGTATATAGAACACACACAAGAGGAAGAGTTCAGAAATGAACAGATCCTTCTTGAGGTATTGTAGACTAGGTCATATCAATGCGACCCGACTGGATGAAGTTACATTTTAGATGCATATTTAAATCAGTTTGAATTTACATCTTGTGAAACTTGCCAGTCATGTCACAAAGATTAGATGACTATAGCTCTGTTTATTGGAAACAGAGAAAGAGTTAGTGAACTCTTGGGACTGATACATGATGATGTATGTAAGGTCTCATGTCTACACATACCAGGACCGGTTCTTTGTACTTTATTACATTCTCTGATAATCTCTCAAGATTCAGTCATATGTTCTTGTTGAAACATAAGTCCGAAGATTTTGAGATATTCACAGAATATAAGTTAGAAGTAGAGAACCAAAATACGGGTATAAGTATTATGTCCTATGATAAGATCAGGGAGGAGAATACTTGTGCATAGAATTCCTGGATTATTCTAAAGGAGAATGAGATTCTCTCTTAGTGTTACTCCTCTGAATATACCACAGCACATCGGTATATCGGGGCGGAGCAATCGCACCATATTAGATATGGTGTGCTCTATGATGAGTACTACTGAGTTACCTATTTCCTTTTGGGGTTGTGCACTTGAGAAGTTGCATATCTATTGAATTGGGTTTGAATCAAATCAGTGCCTACCACTCCATATAAGATATGGTATGGGAAGAGCCTATCTCTTAAGTAAGTTAAGATTTGGGGTTGTCCGGCCTATGTCAAAAGCAAAATCCGGACAAGATCGAGGCAAGGTCAGTTCTGTAGAACTGGAATGGTTCCAGCTATACAAAACTGCAGCTGATGATTTGACAGAACCAAAGGATTCAATAGTCCCCGACGAACTTCAGCCTCTCCGCCGATCTGGTAGGGTTCCTCATCTACTTGAGAGATACTTCGGTTTCTCAATGACAGTGGGAGCGAGGAATGCATCATGAGATGATGACCCAACTAGTTTCGAGCAGGCCATCGAGAGTAGGGACTCTGTAAGAATGGCTGGATGCTTAGTGATCTGAGATGGAATCCATGTACACCAACAAAGTATGGACTTTGTTTGCTATATCTGAAGGGTTAAATCCCCATCAGGAGCAAGTATATCTTGAGAAGATTACTTGATGTAGATGGAAAAGTTGAGACTTTCAAATCTAGACTTGTTAAAGGTTTTAGTCATCAACCAGGCGTGGATAATGATGAAACCTTTTCAAGGGACTATGCTTAAGTCCGTCCAGATCCTACTTGCCATTGCTACATATCATGACTACGATATCTGGTGGTTGGGTGCCATGACTGCTTTTCTAAAATGATGATTTAGAAGAGAACGTCTATAAGAACACAGCCAGAGGGCTTCGTAAAAAGTGGGAGCAGCGGAAATGTGTGCAAGTTGCTTTACAGAATAAAGCAGGCATCGCGGAGTTGGAACATCTGTTTTGATGTGATATTCAAAGAGTTTGACTTCATCAAAATGGTAGATGAACCTTGTATGTACAAAAGGGTAGTATGGAGTATGGTGATGATCCTCGTAGAGTACGTGGATGACATACTCTTGATAGGAAAGGAGTTTCCTATGCTACGATCGGTCGATCTCCTCTTATCACATGGATTCTCCAATAGGATCAAAGTAATACCTCCTAAATCCTGGGATTTGGATCTATGAGATAGATCTAAATGGATGTTAGGCTTCTCACTAGGTTTAGTGTGATGGTATCAATCTATCATGGGGAGAATCACTGGAAAGGTTCCAGGGTGATAAGGACGACTGAATATCAGTCGCAGGCATTGTCTTTACCCTCAGTAAAGGGACGGTATGTTGGAAGAGTTCCAAACTAGATACCGTGGCAAACTAGACGATAAAGACTGATAACATCACTATTAAAGATACTACCAAAGAGGCAGTTTGGGTGTATATTGGTTCATAAGATGAACTAGGTTCCCACCATTGTGTGACAATGGAAGTGTGGCTTTGGCCCAGGAACCATGGTCCCATCAGTGAACCAGACATATTCTGAGGCATCATCACCTGATCATGGAGATAGTTGATCTCCAGGGTGATCAAGGTTAGGAGAGTAGACTCAGAGGACAACACGGCGGATCCACTCACAAAGGCTTTTTCCCAGAGAGAGACTTTTATGGGATGGTTGAGTATTAGATACTGCAACCACTACTACAGATGGCCCTAGTGCAAGTGGGAGATTGTTTGTTATATGTATGCCCTAGAGGCCATTACTGTACATTGGATGTATATTGTAGTGTATGCTGGGACATATATAGGTAGGACTTTCTTGCTCGACATGATAGTACGCTATCTGGTAGCTCTTTATCTTAACATGTATACTTTCTGTCTCTCTGTTACATGTTGATAAAGCCCTTAGGATGTGTACTCGACTTCTAGGACTATAATGTAGATCATACTAGTGAGGCCTGGGTAGTCCATGAGTACATCCTTCAATGTTCCTAGTCGTGGGAATATCGAGACGGGGCATCGATATTCCAGAGTAGACTAGCATATATCTTCTCGACCCATGTGATGGGCGATGGATGATCCCATATCCATTGGTGTTTGACATCAGAGATGGTATGCGGGTGCTCAGTGGTGACTGGGTACACTGAACGGACTCGCCGAGAACTCCCAGATGGTATTATACCTCACGTCAGATGGCAGTTCTCTGGTGACAATGGTACAGCTTAGTCTGTTGACCCGAGATCGTCATAGAGTCTTGTGTGTCTCCAACTGTGCTTTGATTTCCACCCTACCACGGCTCTACTGAGTCGTGCAAACAGGTGGTTTTTGGGTACAGTCCCGATTCAAATGGAGGCAATGAGCGATAGGAGGGGATTCGTCTCTCCCGGTATTGGGGGTTGATGTTGCGCTATACACGACTGGCCATAACTGGAAATCCCTTGCCAGGGTTGCAGTGATATACTGGTAAGAGTTATCAGTAGTTTCATGCTTGTTATGGACCTTATATCGGTATGACTTATCAAGTTACTGAGGTCTGACGTTTACCACCCCTAGGCGAGATATGCGACATATCAGACGAACAGACCGGACTGTACGGTAAGTGTTGTTGGTTGGATTCATAGGAGTGTGAGCGGGCTTGCTCGTTGATCTTCTGATCGCTCAATACCCGGGTGGCCGTTACATTTAGAAGACCGCTTGCGGCTTGTGGGTGTTTGATATGATCATCACCTGCTGCCGGCGTATTGACGAGTCTTTAGAGTTCTACACAGAGGTTTCCTGGCTCAAGCGAAACGAAATAGGAGCGCATATGAGATATGTGCGGGACCGAGAATGATACCAGTATGTGATACTGTATTCTATTCTCGCGATTTGTATCATCGGCAGGTTATATGTGATATAGCCGGGTTACCGAATCAAGTGTTGATTCAATACATTGATACACTTGATATTAGTCGGTTATATGCAGTATGACCGGATCATTAAATCAAGTGTTGATTTAATGATTTAATGTATAATTATATATTTGATATATTACTTTACATTAACTAGTATTAGTTCACTTAAGATGGATTTTCTCACTTGATATGCACATTGTATATATGATATAGTTTTGTGCACTAGTTTGTATCATGTTTGATGATACATGCAAACTTGGGTGAGTGTATGCTTACACCATGTTTAGATTAATGGTTAGGGTTTTAAATTATTCACTTATTCATTTAATTTATTTATATATATATTCATTTTGGCAAGAAATGAAATGGTGGCTTTCTTTGGATTTATTTTGAAGCTTCATGAAGCTTTGACCATTTTGTTTCTTTCCTAAACCTAACCATTCACCTAAACCCTAGTTTAGTCTCCACCCTAGTTACACTAGCCCATGGTTGCTATATGATAAGATCACTTGATTTATTATATTTAATCAATTGATTTTATTATTCATATGATATTCTTTTTCTTCTTCTTCTTCTTCTTCAAGAAGAAGAAACTTTGCTACCTCCAATGGTGCAATGATCAAAAGAGTGAGAAATCCAAATCTAAAGTGAACCCACTTCCTATTTCTTCATCCTCTACCACTTGCCATATAGTATAGGGTGTTTTCTTCACAAGTTTCATGACTTGGTGAAGGTGGAGCTTGAGTTTGAGTTGCCTCGACGTAGATCATTTTCGGCATCGAAGTCGACGACCTAGCCCGATCATTTCTCTGACGAAACCATCGCCAGAGTCCGGGATCCGATGATCGCAGCGGAGGGACATCTTCACGGAGCTATGGAGGTGGAGGACCGGATCTACAAAGGTTGTATTTTCCGTTCACTTCTAGTTAAGTTGTTAACTTATATTGTTTCGCCTTACCTCTAATTACGATCTTGCTTAGGGTTCTTTGGCACATAGAAATTTTTTGATTTTGGCATGTTTGATCTGTTGTGGGACCTCATGTGTATGCCTAGGAACCCTACAAGTATGGCATGCTTAACCCTTGTAGAGAATAAACCATGGGCTAGGGTTAAAAGGTTAAGTTAACAAATATCTAGTAAATATCTAAAGAGTGGACTAAGTCAATTAAGCATAATATCTTAGCATAAACTCCACAATTTAGAATTAACTAAAATAAAATAAAAACCCTAATCTTAACCCTAACATGGTTTAATCTCATAAACCCTAGTCGCATTCATAACCTAACATCTTACAATTATACATATCACATATATATAATATTGTAACAAAAGAAAATAATACAATTAACATATATCACATATATATCAATATATAATCAAGTGAGAAAAAGAATCATTTAAGTGAGCTTATATTAGTTAATGTAATGTAATATATCACATATATAATTATACATTAAATTATTAAATCAACACTTGATTTAATAATCCGGCTATATTACAAATAACCGACTAATATAATATGTATAATTTCATCGAATCAACGCTTGATCCGATGACCCGGCTATATCTCATATACCCGGCCGATATCACATATCGCGAGAATCGAATATGGTATCACATAACGTATCAATCTCGGTCCCGCACATATCACATATGTGCTCCTACTCCGTTTCGCCTGAGCAGGAAAGCTCTGTGTAGGACTCTGAAGACTTGTCAATACGCCGACAGTTGGTGATGATCATATCAAACACCTGATTTGATCTCAAAAACTATCTATTACCGCAATCAAGAACGGCGTCGCATGAAGCTAGCCGGTGAGTACGGGTCAGTCCACAGGGATGTTGTGAATCTCCTAATCGCGCTAACGAGTTAATTCCGAAGGGTGTTCGGATTAATTATTAAATCTAAAAACCTAATTATTCTATACTACGATTATATAGATCTAGTCTTGCTAGGGTTAGGTTTAGGGATGGTTTGGAAATGCAAGTAAATCTCAACGCTTTCTATACCCGAATGAAGATCTATGAGGAGTTATGGTAATTATCTATAAAGGGGATTAGATCCATTCGAGAAGGTGTTCCTTCCTCTAGGTTCTTATCCTTCCTTTAGAGATCCTTACCCTAACCTTCATGGAAAATGCGCGCAACCGGGCCTTTACACTACGGTATCACCGCTACCTCGAGGGATAGGGTGCCGTAGGGCGAGGTGTATGCGTGTATGCATGGAGTCCTACTGAAAATATATTATGGGTAAGAAAGGGATGAGAGATCTCATCTCTCAAAATCCTTCCCCAAAGCTAACTCTAAACAATTTATCTACGGCAAGAAATTAAATCTACCTAGAGCAAAGAATTGAAATCTAAACTAGAGCAAGGAATTAAATCTACTGACGGATGCATCTCTCCAAACATCAAAGCAGGGTTGTCAGATCTGAATTCCTGAATTGAAAAGAGGCACCGATGCTCTCCATAAAGAATTCTGAATTTATTATTAAAATGAGGCATAAGGTTTACAATGATTTAGAGTTCTATTTATAGGAGATAGAAACCCTAGGTTACATTTTGATCCGCATGTCTACAATTACAAAAATAGCCCTATAAAGACCAGTCAACGCCCCCGTAAAAATATGGTAAAAATATTTTCCATCAAACGCTCAGGACCGCCGCGGAACAGCGGCTCGAGGCCTGGTTTGGCCGCAGTTCCGCGGTCAAAAGGTGGAATTGGGCTTTGAATTTTCTTGGGCTGATTTCTGGTGGCTTGGGCTTCTTATTTCTATATATCTTTTCTCAATTTAGCTTCTGGTTCTCTTCCAGATTTCCAGTGAACATTGTAGTGGACTTCTACCCATTCGCTTTGAGTCGATGTCTTGAATCTTACTTTGTGAATTGTTCCTTATGTAGACTTGATCAAGAGTCTTCTATTTGTTGGTCAAAGTCCACTTTTTCATCGACTTTACATCGTTTTCACTGTTTTCTGTCTAGGAACCTGTAACATGTAACATGTAGCAGACATGCGTCAAAAGCACCTGTTTATTTATAAAAAGAATAAGAATGGGGAATATAATAATGCAATAATATGGTGTGAACAAATACCCCCAAACTTATCTTTTGCTCGTCCTCGAGCAAACTTATTTTTATTCACTAAAATCCTAACCGCACTTTCGCAGGGAAACGCGATTGCACTGAGCTCGTGCAACAAGCTGTTAAACCTCTAGGTGTCCCTAGTAGGAGGAGTGTTGTCTCCTGAGGGTTTTCAGCGGATACTACCCACAAAATCCTATCAATTTGGCCCATTGACTTTTATTCTCCAATTAGGTGTTCTAACAAAGAATTCTATTATCGTCGACTCGTAAATTATCCACCCATATTCTTCACACTTCCTCATCATTTAACTTAAGATTATATATGTTCTGTAGACTTACTTAGTTTTCGGCATCTCTTAAGTTTTCCTTCTAGGGTTCCATCTCCACTTAGAAATTTTTATCAACTCTACTAAAGATACAAGTTCTATTCTTCATTCCTTTCTTTCATCTAAACTCCAATCATATATCCCCACGTGTGTCTATAAATCACCCCTACACTTGGAAATTCAAATCAAGCAATCATGCCCTTGTCCGTTGTCCAAAGTACTTATTAGTAGGTGAATTTTTAATTGAATTTTGCTTACACATCCTTCATGCGACCGTTAATACTTCTTGAAGTACCAACGACCGATTACAAGATGCGTTTGCACTTTAAAGCGTAATTCCTAGTCTTGCAACACCCAAGGCTTTTAGCAGTGACTCCCAAACCAGTTGGTCTAAGGCACTAGGTGATGAAGCACCCCCGCTAAATATTTTTCTATTTTTGCAGCCTTAAGTAATCACACAAACCAGTGTCCATTTTTTTTATTCTTTATTCACACTTATATATATTTTTTTCCATTGTACTAAGGACTTTAAACAAGAGCATTTCAAGGTCTCTTATACTATTCCAAGTTTCAAGGTGCGTGATTGTGCAAATTGTAGGGTATACATTTTCAGAATCTAGACTTAAGCTAGGAATTATTTTTTAAACTTATACTCTAATAAGAACATCAATACTTTTCCTTCGTTTCGACTCAGCCCAAGAAGTGAACCCAAAATTTGCCTATTTCTAAATAAACTACAAAGACATATACTCTCTACCGTTAAACTTTAAGGAAGGTTATTTTTAGGGTTTTAATTTACTAAGTCTAAGATCTAGTTGTTTCTAGCCAGTTAACCTATTTGTCAAACTCAAGTCAATTAGCCAAAATTGAATACATTAATTTTTATAATTTTTGAAAATTTTCAATTTTTATGGGTTTTCAAATAAGTATGCAAATGCAAAAATATGTACAAATGAATGCGAAGGAAGAAGACATACCGAGCATACCCTCAAACTTGAACTTGACAGTGTCCTCACTGTCATGCTAAACCAAGAGGGTCAAAATGCCGGTACTCCCCTGTTTATTTATTTATAATTTTTTTTTTATATTTTTAATGTTTTGAAATTTTTTTTTATTGTTTATAGAAAAAGAAAACAAAAAAAAATATGTACATATATACAACAAGGTTCCCTCCAAACTTAAGCTTGGCCTTATACAAGCCAAAGGTTAGCACCAACCATTCAAAAATCTTATCGTGGTAATGACCGAGTTGGTGAAATAATGGGGTGTAGAGGAAAGAAATGAGAAACACACGAGACCGAATGGGAAGAAGAGTGGAATATGGTCTCGGTGGAGGAGAAGAATGGCGGGAAGGAGAAAGAAGGGTAGCACGATCTTGAGGGTGTAAATCAAGTGAATATATTAACGCAATTTGTGATGACCAATGTGTTAAAAGCGATTGCGCTAGCCTATCAACTCGTCGAGAAATGGGGTCAAATCCCTCAAGATTCGCAAGAAAACATGGGTACGCCGAACTTGGTATAGGAGATGAAAGCGTAACGGTCACTTGTACGGTCGGAACAATAGGAAGGACGAAAGGGAGTGAATTTGGAATAGTCTCATTCTCACCGTAGTAAACTGTCTCGAACTGAAAAGATTCCATTAATGGTTCGAAACTACTGTAAGCAACCGAGTCTGATGGTTCAACTAATTCATCTGAAAATGTAAAGGACTCAAACTCGGGCGGTGAGTCATCAACATCGTCCGAAAAAGTGAAACACTCGTACGTGTTATCGGCTGTGAGAACTGTGTCAGATTCAAAAGAAATTTTTTCAAGCTCACAGTGTTCAAGCGTGGTCGGAACGATGGAAAGGAGGGAGGGTGATATAACAGTTAAAGGTTCAGGAGGCTGAATTGGAAAATCCGACACATCACAGAAGAATGGTTCAACCTCAATATGATCCTCAATACTATCCTTATAATTCTCCTCAAAATTCAACTCATCCATGCCATTATCATCAAAATCAAGACGCATATGAGATTCGGAAGAAACATTTAATAACTCGGGATGATGATTTGGACATAAAATATCAATCAAATCTACGGGTTCATCATCCAAAATATTCCCGGCGTCTAAATCCTCAATCAAGTGAAAATCAATATTTTCTAACACCTCATCAAAAGCATGGATATTTATCGATTTAGGTTCTAGAGTGGAGGTGTAAAGATCAAAAGGTTTAAGTGTGGTTTCACTTGAAAGGGGTTCTTCACAATTTGGCAAATCAAACACTACAAAGTCGAACAACTCATCATTTTGGACACATGTTTGAAAATTGGAGTTGTTGGATTCAATTGGGTATGGGTAGGTTTGATTTGGAAATCCTCTCTCAATCTCACTCTGTCCAACCGGCGCCTTATACATTGAAAAATTTGAAGCTAGTGGGAAACTAGCTACCGGTTCACTAGGTTGCATAAGGGCGGCCACGGACGCTTCCACATTCCTAGTCATTTTGTTTTTTGCTAAGATATAAGCCCCCAACGACTCTTCCAAACTAGACTTTGGTGGTAAAGGGGTTTCGGTAAAAGATTTGAAATTGTTTGGAGACGTGAAACTCCCAAAAGACTGTGTAGAAACAGTGTCTAATGAAGGTGGGAAAGTCGGGTATGACTGGTAGGAAGTGGGTGATTGGACAGGGGTAGGGTCAATATATGGATAAAAAGGTGAATAGTCGTGTGGATCCCTAGAACTAGATGAGTGGAGAGGGGTGAAAGATCGGCTGCGAGATTGAGCAATATGCTCAGCAATGGACATCGGCTTAGGAGTGACAGAAGGACTTGAAAAAGTGGTATCAACATATGGAGGTGGTAAAGGTTGACTTGGCTGACACAAAGTGGGTTGAAAAGTCGAACTGTTTCTCCTAGACGCTTCTATTTGATCTTTCAAAGATTTTTTAGGCATGGAAGGATTGTCTTTAAATTGACCGAACAAATTGACGTACGAGGCAAAGTTAGGTGCGGGATACCAAAGTTCGGCAAGTGATTTATTATGTGGGGTACCCATGTTAGAAGAAAGGTGAAAAGAAAGAATGTTTGTTGTGGTGCAAGGATTTATTTGCGGCAAAAGTTGGAAAGTTTTCTAATAAAAATTTGTCCTTTTTCCTTTTTCTTTATTTGGAAATTGTTGCAAAAAGATTGTTGATAAAAGATATGCAACAGAAAAATATTACTTGCAATCAATTTTTATTTTAAGCGGGGCCTAAAAATCCTGCACAAGATCGTTATTTGGAAGGGAGAATATTTTTAAGGCGCACAAAATTCTGCAGGAATATTTCAGAAAAGATATATCTAGATCTACAGAGAAGAAACAGAGGAACTTACAGAGGAAATTCCATGAGATGATGTCACTGTACCGCCGAGTTTCCGCGGTCTAAGCGCCCTAATGCCGCGTTTTCGCGGTCAAAAAGCAGGCATGATTCCTAAGATTTTTTCTGACGTTCTGAAACTCCAAGACCGCGGCGGATCCGCGGTCTAAAGTGGGTTAGCGCGGCGGAAGGGCGGCGAAATGGAGGGCTCGGATCTTGGGAAAAATTCTGCTGCTCTGATTTTTAATTTCCCTTCTGTTTTGATATTTGGTTTTCTGTTTCTCTTTCTGTAAATTTCCAGATCCGAGTTTGTATATAGATCCTGCAAAATTTAAACAAAATACCCTTTCCAAGAATAACAGAGGATATAATTTTATATTTTTTGTGATTTTTCAGATTTTTATGATTTTTTAATTTTAAGATTAACCCGAAATCGCAAAAAGGAAAGTTCTACGCCATCCCCGGCAACGGCGCCATTTGATTTGATCTCAAAAACTATCTATTACCGCAATCAAGAACGGCGTCGCATGAAGCTAGCCGGTGAGTACGGGTCGGTCCACAGGGATGTTGTGAATCTCCTAATCGCGCTAACGAGTTAATTCCGAAGGGTGTTCGGATTAATTATTAAATCTAAAAACCTAATTATTCTATACTACGATTATCTAGATCTAGTCTTGCTAGGGTTAGGTTTAGGGATGGTTTGGAAATGCAAGTAAATCTCAACGCTTTCTATACCCGAATGAAGATCTATGAGGAGTTATGGTAATTATCAATAAAGGGGATTAGATCCATTCGGGAAGGTGTTCCTTCCTCTAGGTTCTTGTCCTTCCTTTAGAGATCCTTACCCTAACCTCCATGGAAAACGCGCGCAACCGGGCCTTTACACTACGGTATCACCGCTACCTCGAGGGATAGGGTGCCGTAGGGTGCAGAGTGTGCGTGTATGCATGGAGTCCTATTGAAAATATATTATGGGTAAGAAAACGATGAGAGATCTCATCTCTCAAAATCCTTCCCCAAAGCTAACTCTAAACAATTTATCTACGGCAAGAAATTAAATCTACCTAGGGCAAAGAATTGAAATCTAAACTAGAGCAAGGAATTAAATCTACTTACAGATGCATCTCTCCAAACATCAATGCACGGTTGTCAGATCTGAATTCATGAATTAAAAAGAGGCACCGATGCTCTCCATAAAGAATTCTGAATTTATTATTAAAAGGAGGCATAAGGTTTACAATGATTTAGAGTTCTATTTATAGGAGATAGAAACCCTAGGTTACATTTTGATCCGCATGTCTACAATTACAAAAATAGCCCTATAAAGACCAGTCAACGCCCCCGTAAAAATATGGTAAAAATATTTTCCATCAAACGCTCAGGACCGCTGCGGAACCGCGGCCCGAGGCCTTGTTTGGCCGCGGTTCCGCGGTCAAAAGGTGGAATTGGGCTTTGAATTTTCTTGGGCTGATTTTTGGTGGCTTGGGCTTCTTATTTCTATATATCTTTTCTCAATTTAGCTTCTGGTTCTCTTCTAGATTTCCAGTGAACATTGTAGTGGACTTCTACCCGTTCGCTTTTAGTCGATGTCTTGAATCTTGCTTTGTGAATTGTTCCTTATGCAGGCTTGATCAAGAGTCTTCTATTTGTTGGTCAAAGTCCACTTTTTCATCGTCTTTACATCGTTTTCACTGTTTTCTGTCTAGGAACCTGTAACCTGTAACATGTAGCAGACATGCGTCAAAAGCACCTGTTTATTTATAAAAGGAATAAGAATGGGGAATATAATAATGCAATAATATGGTGTGAACAACACCCATAGGCTGCAAGCGGTCAGCTAAACATAACAGCCACCCGGGTATTGAGCGATCAGAAGATCAACAAGCAAGCCTGCACACACTCCTGTGAATCCAATTAGTAACACTACCGTACAGTCTGGTCTCTTTGTCTGATATGTCGCACATCTAGTTTAGGGGTGGTAAACGTCAGACCCCATTAACCGATAATTCGTGTTGATGTGAGGCTCATAACGGGTCGAGAAACTACTGATAACACTTACCAGTAGATCTCCATATCAGCCCTGGCCACAGACTTCTAGTTATAGCCAATCGAACACAGCGCAACATCAACCCCTAATACCGGGAGAGACGAAACCCCTCCTATCGCTCACTGCCTCCATGTGATTCGGGACTGTACCCAAAAGCCACCATTTTGCACGTTCTCATGAACGTGGTAAGGTGGAAATCAAAGCATAATGGGAATCACACAAGACTCTATGACGATCTCGGGTCTACAGACTAACATGTACCAGTGTCACCAGAGAACTGCTATCTGATGATAGGTATAATACTATCTAGGAGTTCTCGGTGAGTCCGTTCAGTGTACCAAGTCACCACTGAGCACCCGTACACCATCTTTGATGTCAAACACCAATGGATATGGGATCATCCATCGCCCATCATATGGGTCAAGATGCGTATACGCTAGTCTACTCTGAAGTATCGGTGCCCTGTCTCGATACACCCTCGACTAGGAACAGTTATAGGATGTACTCTTGGACTACCTTGGCCCCACTAGTATGATCTGCATCATAGTCCTAGTAGTTTACATATCCTAAGGGCTTTATCAACATGTGAGAGCAAGACAGTAAACCAATACAAGTCAACATGTTAAAACAAAGTGAAACCAGATAGCATGCTATCATGTCGAGCAAGAAAGTCCTCTATATATATATATCCAAGCATCTACTATAATATACATCATATGTACAACAATGGCCTCTATGGCATATACATAACTAACAACCATGACCCGACCATAAACTAAAACTCATGAACCAAGTTAACCGAACCTTCTTAAAACACTTTGGCTTTTGGATTGTCATTTAGTCCCATATATCATTGCCACTCCTATTTTCCCTTTGCATTTTTCCAGAACATTCTGTATCACTACGAAGATCCACATTTCTTGGATATTCCATCGTATAGTTACATACGAACTCGAAGGAACTTGTTCCAGTTCGAGGATGGATTCCAGTTCTGGAGAAACTGAATAGGATTATTCGGTTGTCTTTTCTCTTTACCTTCTCTCAGATTGCGAGAGCTCCTGGTATTTGGAGAGTACACCAATTGCGCTTATTGGATAGTTTTCTTCCAAACCATAGGCAGGTGTCGAAAGGTAGGGAAGGAAGAAAACCAATTAGCCTAAGTGTGGTGTACAGAAGGTAATAAGTAAAGACATATAAAAGGATTAGATTAAAGGCAAAGGAAATTGCGACTGCTATCATTCACGACGAAATAGCGTATACCCCTGCCACCCCTATACCACCTTTGCATTTTCTCCGGAACACTCCGTATCACTACGAAGATCCATATTGCTTGGGTATGCCATCGTATAGTTACATACAAACTCGAAGGAACTTGTTCAAGTTCGAGGATGGTTTCCGGTTCGGGAGAAATTGAATAGGTTTATCTGGTTGTCTTTTCCCTTTACCTTCTCTCAGATTACGAGAGCTCTTAGTATTAGGAGAGTACACCTATTGCGCTTATTGGATAGTCGTCTTCCAAACCTTAGGCTGGCGCTGAAGGAAGGGAAGGAAGAAAACCAATTAGCCTATGTGTGGTGTACAGAAGGTAATAAGTAAAGACATATAATGGGATTGCAGTGAGGGCAACGAAGTATATGGTTACCGTCATGAATCTGGATGGCGGAAGAAGCATTACTAGGAATACCCGGCCACCCCTTCGAAACATTTTCATGTTTCAGTTTTTCTGTGCGGTGTTAAGTGAAAACTGTTTTCCCAATTAGATTCCAACTCCAGGGTATGTATTTACCAGATTTGATTCTCACATCTGTATGGCGTTACAGATACTGAGTGGGAGTAAAATATTGGGAATTAGATGATTAGATCCTCATCATGTCGGAATTCTTTGTAATTGGTGATTTTTGAGGAAATCACCTAGGTTTTGCCTGACGACAAATATTTGGTTTTGAATATCCGTTGTTATGTACCAATTTCAAACTGATATATCTATACGTTTATTTTATAAAGTGAGATATAACTTTTTGAAATTATTTCTATGACATTTATCTGTATCAGTTGATGGTTAGGTAAGGTGCATTCAACAGCGGTGTAATTCTTCTTAACTATAGCACAGTTTTCAACCTACGACGCACAGGGTTTGAGTTATTAAACTCAGTGGACTTATATAGAGTATTGTATGTTGTCCGGTGTCCGTTAGGACAAAAGGGTTGGCACTCGTACTATATTCTGTTTACTCATGACTTCTCTAGTTTTGGATAAGTATTTCGTTGAAATATAAGGTCCAGATTTTGAGAAGATATAGGTATAAGAATAAAGTAGAGAACCATATGTTGCAAGTATCAGGATTCTTCAAGGTGATCGAAGATGTAGATACTTGTGTTTGGTATTCCGTTGTAAGTAATAGTTTTGAGAACTTGCTTTTCTTTTAGGTTACTCATGCGTAGGTGCACTCCTTGATGTGTAATGTTGTTTGGCCTCCTTCCATCTAGTTGATATGCACTGGATTGGCTGCATGTATTTTGAATCTGGTTCAAATTAAATTAGTGCCTTTGTTTCTATATTGGATATATAGAATGGATTCATATCTTAACGATGTTAAGGTATATGGAGTTGTTCGGCTTATGCTTAAAACCAGAATCCGGATAAACTCTAGGCACATTTCAGTAATGGCAATTTGTAGGTTATCCCGGCATTTGACGAGGGTTAACATTCTACTATCTGGAAGATCAATAGTTATATTGTTCTTGACTCGCCGCAGCTTTAGTAAAATGAATTCTTTTCAGAAAACATTAGTGTGAGTATGGTAGAACTGGAATTGATTCCAAAACCACAAACGATTACTGAAAATTTAGTAGAACCTAAAGATTCAATTGGATTCGACATTCCATTAGCCGCTCCGCAGATATGGTAGGTAACCTCAGGCACCCGAGAAGCACTCCGGTCTCCTCAAAGACGGTGACAGGGAGGTTTTTGATGACCCAAATTTGCCACTGCTGATGTTCTAGATTATGAGATCTGGCAGGAGGATGAGTATAACGTCGTTCTAAATTAGTTTTAGAAGTGCACCTGTACATGACTCTGCCATAGGGTTGTTGTAGTCAGTGGGAGTAGTGGAAGCATAGTGGGCAAGTAGCTTATGTCTATGTATAGACAAAAGCATATATAGCGGAGATAGGCCGTCTAGTTTTGATGTGACGGTCATAGAGTTTGACTTCATCAGAACAACAGATGGACCTGGTAATAAGGTTGTAGGGAGTGATGTCCTGGTTTTTGGATGACATGCTCTTTATAGGAAGTGATATTTCTATACTACGATCGGTTATACTGTGGTTGTCATATGTAAGTCTACGCTAGCGCCTCGGCCGTCTACAGACGCCAAATGCGGAACAAAAACTTTTTAACTGGCGCTATCGTATACTTTCACCCGGATCTTCCATTATTGCTAAACTAACAAACTGTAAAGAGTGTAGAAAGGTTATACCGAACGATCCGAGTCCTTCGTTCTTTAACCATCATCCCATGATCCGTTGCGGCTGCTCCGATCGCGTCGATCTCCGATATCCTCGTCGAGGTGGCACCACATCGTCGATTCTTTAAACAGGCTCCCGCCTCCGACTTGAGGCAACTCGGTCGTCAAGTTTGCTAAAAGAGACGACCAAGAATGATGTAGAGAATGAGTAGATGACTTTGTCTCACTTCGTCCAAGTCCGTGGACGATCGGTTAATGAAGTTGCCATTTTAATCGGGTGATGGAACAAAACGAGATATAAAATTTCCATACACCTAAAACCATAGTCTTTTCTCTCTAAAATGAAATCAATCTCTCTCACTCTCACAAAGAATGGCCGGCCACTATATATGCAAGAGGAAGGTGATGGTAGGAGCAAGTGGTGACCATAACATGAAGCATATCATGAAGAAAAGATCTTAACCAAAACAAAATGCTTTAATGTTAAAGCATGAGTCATAAACCTAGTCATCATGCATTAATGAACCATTAAATGCATCCAATGAAAACTCAACACCAATTAATCCTAGTCACCTCATCTAGATGCTTCTAGAACACTGACTCACCTCAACTGAAGAAAAGATAAATCCGTCTTTAACCGAATGTTAAAAGACGGCTGATAGAAAACTGGAAACTGGCAACTTCCAAAAGTGATCCTGAAACGACTTTCAGGATAACCCCGAAACTGTATAAATATACCCGCATTTGTATTACGACCGAATACAAATGCTACTGAGACAAAGATATTATACCTACTCAATATAATACTCGGATCCGGCTTAAACCAAAGCCGACCAGTACCCGAAAAATAACACGTGCGTAAACGCACGTGCATTTTCCGAACCCTGCCATAAAACAATACGGCCTCTACAACATTTCGCCCGAACTTAGGAAACTGTCTGTGGGGGACTCTAATGACTCGTCAGTACCCTGGCAGTGGGTTTAACCACAAACCGTCAGCGGCACTAGCTATGCGTAACGGCTGCCCATGGACTGATCTCAAGGGAGCTGATGAGCGAACTCATCCAGAAACCCTACTGAGCCTAACAGTGACAATGTATATACAGTCCGGTCCGTTCGTCTATGAGTATCGCATATCTGCCTAAGGGGCTAGTAACGTCAGACCCCCAATAGCAGTATAAGTCGTGTCGGAGTGTAGCCCAATAACACCCTGAGATACTACTGGAGTACCTACCAGTAAATCTCCTGCCATGGCCATGGACTTTGTGTAATGGCTCTCCTAGACACAGTACGACCTCGCCCCCAATACTGGAAGAGACGAATCCCCTGCCGATCTGCTCACGTGCCTCCATATGGCTCGGGACTGTACCCAAAAACTACCTGTTTGCACGACTCCTTTGAGCCATGGTAGGGTAGAAATCAAAGCACAGTGGGAACTCACACGAGACAAATGACGACCTCAGGTCGATGAACTAACCTGTACACATGTCACCAGGGAACTACTATCTGACGATATGTATAATACCAACTAGCAGGTTCCCGGCGAGTCCTGTCCGGTGTACTCATAACCCAATGAGCACCTGTATACATCTTAGGTGATCCAACTGACACCAGTGGCTTGTGAGACCGGCCACCGCCCCTTGTCGGGGTCTCGACTGTACACACTAGTCTACTCCGGAGTATCGATGCCCTGTCTCGAAACTCCCACGATTAGGGACCACAATTAAGGATATGCATATAAACTACCCAACTCTCACGTATATGATCGCCATCATACTGTTGGTAGTAAAGCAAGATCTTAAGGGCTCTATCAAAGTGTAACATGTAATCAGTCACCTGAACATGTACACGACTGATAAAGGCAAACCAGATAGCATACTATCATCTTGAGTAAGACTGTCCTACCGGTATAGGTCCTCCGCAATCATTGCAATCACGTACCTGCGATCCAATAATTGAATATGAGGGCACTATCTCCAACAATCTCCCACTTGCACTCAAGGCTAATTATTGCAATGTCGACTACTCACAGCCCGTGTGAAACCGAACATCCAACTCCTCTACTAATCAGTATCACAAAGCCCGTTTGTAAAACTATTGTGTTCGAGAAATAGCCTTTGTGAGTGGATCCGCCTAGATGTTTCTTTCTATATCTCTCTTAATCTCAAGTTCGCGGAGAAAGCCATCTCCCGAATTGAGTAATACCTGTCTTAGAATATGTCTGGATATCTGATGGGACCTAGTTCATAAATGAACTCCAAATCCAAACTTCTTAGACTGTATCAATCACTGAACCTAATCAGTATCCGGCACCATGCCACCCACAGTATCCTCTTGGACCACCTGTCCATAATACTGTCCCTCGTCAGAGGGAACACTATAACTCTGACAATCACTCTGTCAACCATGTCACCTTTGAAGCCTGGAATGATAACCGTCTCCCGAAGGAGGCTGCCGTCATCAAATCCGTAGAACATGTACTTATGTTCTAAAACTGCTTCCTTATGTTTCTCCAGGATTGGATTAATACAAACTTATTGCATCTAGTGCAAAAACAACATCTGGTGTGGTACTTGACATCTCACGATTGACTCAATTGCCTAAGCAAGTGATCTGTCAATCCTGCACATCCCTCTCCCCTTTAGTCTATACGACACCTTTAGAGAGGGTGACTCCATCACCTGCAGGTACACCACCATGCTAAGAGTCAACTATTCTAAAAACCATTAGAATATCTGTCAAAGTACCTACATTGGGAAACTACCCAATTCCAGATCTAAAACCATAGATCTAGAACCAGAATGTCAAATATTATATCCATATCCTGTCTGGAGAAACAACTGTGTGACGACCACAGTACAACCGATCGTAGTATAGGAATTTTACTTCCTACTCTGTGTATGTCATCCAGATACCATGACATCACACCCTACTACCTTCTTAACAGATCCATCCCCTATCCTGATTGAAGTCAAACCCATGACTGTCACATCAAAATTAGATGATCTATCTCCGCTATAACTGCTCAAGTCTATAAATAGATATAAGCATCTTGCCCACTATGCTTCCGCTGCTCCCACTGACTACGACAACCCTCCTACCGGGTCTCATATCCTGGAACAACAGTAGTGTCAAGTCTGGGTAAACAAGATCCTCCCTGTCACCGTCCTTGAGGCTACCGGAGTACCTCTCGGGTGTCTTAGGTTACCCATCATATCTGCGGAGTGGCTATTGGAATGTCAAACCTGATTGAATATATAGGTCCTATTAAATTTTCTGTAATCGTTCGTGGTTCTGGAATCACTTCCAGTTCTACCATACTCCCACTACTGTTTTCTGAAAAAGATCCATTTTACTAAAACTGTGGCGAGTCAAGAACAATATCACTATTGATCTTCTAAATGGTAGAATATCAACCCTCGTCATAGCCAGGGTCAACCCACAAACAGCCATTACAGAAACGTGCCCTGAGTTATCCAGAGTCTGGTTTTAAGCATAAGCTGGACAACTCCCCGTACCTTAATATCTTTTAAGGTATGAACTATTCTATATCCAATATAGAAATTTTGGCACTTATTTAATTGGAACTAGATTCAAATCATGCAGCTGTCTCCAGTGCATATCAACTTAATAGAAAGAGGCTAATCAGCATTACTCAACTTAGGAATCCATCCAATTATGAGCAACCTGAAAGAGAAACACGTTTCTCAAAATCATCACTATCATCTGAATACCAATCATAAGAATCTACATCTTCGATCTCTTTGAAGAATCCCGATACTTGTGATACCTGGTTCTCTACTTTATTCTTATACCCACAACTTCTCAAAACTTAGACCTTGTATTTCTACGAAACACTCGTCTAAATACTAGAGAAGTTATAAGTAAACAGAACATAGTACGAGGACCTACCCCTTTGTCCTGATGGACACTTGGACAACATACAATACTCTGTATAAGTCCGCTGAGTTAAACAACTCAAAACCTGTGCGTCGTAGGTTGAAAACTGTACTCTGGCGATTTCCTCAAATATCACCAATTACAACGAATTCCGCTATAATGAGGATAATCACCTAATTCCCAATAACTTACTCCCACTCATCATCTGTAAAACCATACAGATATGAGAATGAAACCTGGTAAATACATACCCTTGGAGTAAGTGTCTAATCGGGAAAACAGTTTTTCTTTAACAATGCACTGAAACATGAAAATGTTTCGTAGGGGTATACTGGTATTCATAGTAATGCCTCTTCCATAATCCAATTCATGACTTCAACCGTATATTTTATTGCCATCTCTCCAAATCCCTTTATTTGTCTTTAGTCGTTACCTTCTGTACACCATCGTTAGGCTAAATGGTTTTCTTCCTTTCCTACCGTTCAGCACCAGCCTATGGTTCCAGTAAGCATAATAGGTGTACCCTCCTAAACCAAGGAGTACTCGCAACTGAGAGAAGGTGATGATAAAAGACAACTGAATAATACCTTATTCTTTTTAAAGGTGAAATAGGAGTGGCGATGAAGTACGCGGTTTTGGTCGTGAATGATATCAGGCGTAATTTACTTTGCCCTCTTTCTAATCCCTTTATTTTTTTGTCTTTACATATTACCTTCTGCACACCCTACTTAGGCTAATTGGTTTTCTTCATTCCCTACCTTTCGGCACCAGTCTATGGTTTGGAATAAGACTATCCAATAGGCGTAATAGGTGTACTCTCCTAAACCAAGGAGCTCTCACAACCTGAGAGAAGGTGATAATAAAAGACAACTGAATAAACCAATTCTATTTCTCCTGAACCTGGATCCATCCTCGAAGAAGTCCCTTCGAGTTCGTATATAACCATACGATGGATCTATCCAATGGAAATGGATATCCATAGTAATACGGGTGTTCTAAGAAATTCAAAGGGTAAAAGAAGGAGTGGCAATGACTTATGCAACCCAGACAATCCAAAAGCCAGTATTTTAAGAAGGTTCGGTCAATCTGGTCACTGAGTCATAGTCTAGGGTCGGTCAAAGGTCGCTGCCAAAGAGAGAGAGAAAAGAAACACTCTGCGTGCACTCTAACCTAGATCAGAATGGTCATCACTTTATCTAATCCGAAAACCTCCCACAGTCCTGTCAAATTCTCCTCCAAACATAAAGAAGAATCAATCGGGATCACCCGAAGAGTAAACCAACTCATCAGTGGGAATCGGGATCCAACTCTCATCGCATGATAACGTGATGGAATGCATCCACGTTACTCATACTCCAGAAGGTATGCGCATACTTGGCAAGTTTCAGTTTCTTTAGAAACTCCCGATATGATTTTTGCCCCATGCTCTTATAACCTTGGCGTTGGTCAAAATGTCATAAGTCACATGCCAAGTTCTACCCGTCACTATCTTGTCAATTTGAACCCACCCGCACATGCCCTTGATGTTGGCCAAAATGGCAGAACGACTGTCCCAAACTAACTCATCTATCTATGCAACAATTGAATACCCAGCAGCTACCAAACACTATGCCTTGGCGTTGGTCAAAATACATAGCTTGAATACTACTGAATACCCAAAAGAAGTGACGGAGGGCTACGGCTGGTTTTTGGCGAAAAACCTTTATCGTAGTGAACTTGATATCGCTGAAGGAACCTGATAGCTTTTTAAAATATAGTGGCGAAAACCTTTTGCTAAAGAGGTCACTCCCGGTAAAGGGATCTCGGCTCTTTCCTCGTGGAATGAGGTGCAGGATATTCCACTGAATACCTCTATGCAAAGCAACTTGTAATCGACTATAGTAAAGTTATTACCCTGATGCAAACTTCTGTCCAAGGGGTCGGTCCCGGTGAAGGGATATCGGCCCTTGCCCCGTCGAATGAGGTGCAGGATATTCCACTGAATACCGCTATGCATAACAAAAGAAAACGTCTTTTCAATAACACTTTTTAAATTTGTTCCAACAACTGTAAACAGGTTTGTTATACTTTGCATCGATCAGAATCAACACAGTCCCATCATTTAATCACACCAGAAAAGAACGAAAATAAAATGTACGTATATGCCATCCGCATTCGTCACTGGGTCCCGTCATCACCCGTTAGGTTACTTAACTAACGACAGAGCGGGGACTGGACAAGCGCGGGTGTAAAACATATACAACATCTAATAGTATATAAACCAATATACAATAATCGCTCCAGGCGTGATAATATGCAACATTACAGAAAAGTAATAAGCATCACAGAACAATACAGATAATCTGGGATCCCCGGGTTTCACAGAGCCGCTGCTGAAACCCGACGTTCCCCTGTCGTGTGGATAGCCTGTGCAATGAAACCTAGACCCCTACGGGTGCGGCAAGTTACCCGCCAAAAACCTGAAGCGAGGCAGCCCCCTACAGCATAGTGAATGGACCATCCTGCACTTCACGGAATCCGGTAAGCTTGGGCACCCCTCCTTGGGTCAACCTGTACCCCCTACGAGTGCGGCGAATAGTCTGCCAATTCTAGAGTGGGGCCCCCTTTGCCTCTCAAAGCCATGAGATGCGGACCCGTTGCTTCTCAGAACCTAGCTATCCGTGCACTCCGTCTCGAGGCAAAACCTAGTACAGTAATGAAAAATAGTACAATAGGTACATCGACCGCAACCTGGTCGTGCCCCAAAAGAATATTATACAACAGGCAGTGACGGCAGTCCACAAGTTGGACGCTCGCCCCGCAATATCAAATGTACAAATAAACTTAAACTGCACTACCATTGCACACTGCTATCCACCACGACAAATCCGCAACATCACAGCACAACACAGAACATCAACGCGAATGTCACGTTCGCAAACCCGTCTAAAAGAACTATAGCAATCAGACGCAGTTTACCGATCAAATGACATTCCCGGTCGGAGATATAATGTAAGCACTGTATACTAACGTGTTTAAATTTCGATCGACCAAATATCAAAAAGTGGGCCCCATGACTTACTGGTGAACAGTAACAAAATCTGGGCCAAAACGATATTTACCAAAAACCACAAAATCCAACAGAGAACTCACTGTACAAATTTGGGAGCATGAGCTCACCAAGTGGCCGCGGATGCGCGGCCAAACCATGGGTTTGGCCGCGTTTCCGCGGCTATTTGGTGGAGTCATGTCCCCAAATTTTGTCGTGGTTCTTAGAAAAGCCTGCACAGTGTTCTGAGACATGTAGAAAAATTTTAGGAGATCATTTAAAAACAACAGAAACTGTGAAGTTAGAAATTGCAGTTTTTAGTTTTCCGGTTCGATCGATGTTTTAAACGCATTAGCACAAGTTAGCATAGCAAAATGGTTAGGCTCTGATACCACTGTAAGTCTACGCTAGCGCCCCGGCCGTCTACAGACGCCAAATGCGGAACAAAAACTTTTTAACTGGCGCTATCGTATACTTTCACCCGGATCTTCCATTATTGCTAAACTAACAAACTGTAAAGAGTGTAGAAAGGTTATACCGAACGATCCGAGTCCTTCGTTTTTTAACCATCATCCCACGCTCCGTTGCGGCTGCTCCGATCGCGTCGATCTCCGATATCCTCGTCGAGGTGGCACCACATCGTCGATTCTTTAAACGGGCTCCCGCCTCCGACTTGAGGCAACTCGGTCGTCAAGTTTGCTAAAAGAGACGACCAAGAATGATGTAGAGAATGAGTAGATGACTTTGTCTCACTTCGTCCAAGTCCGTGGACGACGGTTAATGAAGTTGCCATTTTAATCGGGTGATGGAACAAAACGAGATATGAAATTTCCATACACCTAAAACCATAGTCTTTTCTCTCTAAAATGAAATCAATCTCTCTCACTCTCACAAAGAATGGCCGGCCACTATATATGCAAGAGGGAGGTGATGGTAGGAGCAAGTGGTGACCATAACATGAAGCATATCATGAAGAAAAGATCTTAACCAAAACAAAATGCTTTAATGTTAAAGCATGAGTCATAAACCTAGTCATCATGCATTAATGAACCATTAAATGCATCCAATGAAAACTCAACACCAATTAATCCTAGTCACCTCATCTAGATGCTTCTAGAACACTGACTCACCTCAACTGAAGAAAAGATAAATCCGTCTTTAACCGAATGTTAAAAGACGGCTGATAGAAAACTGGAAACTGGCAACTTCCAAAAGTGATCCTGAAACGACTTTCAGGATAACCCCGAAACTGTATAAATATACCCGCATTTGTATTACGACCGAATACAAATGCTACCGAGACAAAGATATTATACCTACTCAATATAATACTCGGATCCGGCTTAAACTAAAGCCGACCAGTATCAACTGCCCGAAAAATAACACGTGCGTAAACTCACGTGCATTTTCTGAACCCTGCCATAAAACAATACGGCCTCTACAACGTTTCGCCCGAACTTGGGAAACTGTCTGTGGGGGACTCTAATGACTCGTCAGTACCCTGGCAGTGGGTTTAACCACAAACCGTCAGCGGCACTAGCTATGCGTAACGGCTGCCCATGGACTGACCTCAAGGGAGCTGATGAGCGAACTCATCCAGAAACCCTACTGAGCCTAACAGTGACAATGTATATACAGTCCGGTCCGTTCGTCTATGAGTATCGCATATCTGCCTAGGGGGCTAGTAACGTCAGACCCCCAATAGCAGTATAAGTCGTGTCGGAGTGTAGCCCAATAACACCCTGAGATACTACTGGAGTACCTACCAGTAAATCTCTTGCCATGGCCATGGACTTTGTGTAATGGCTCTCCTAGACACAGTACGACCTCGCCCCCAATACCGGGAGAGACGAATTCCCTGCCGATCCGCTCACGTGCCTCCATATGGCTCGGGACTGTACCGAAAAACTACCTGTTTGCACGACTCCTTTGAGCCGTGGTAGGGTAGAAATCAAAGCACAGTGGGAACTCACACGAGGCAAATGACGACCTCAGGTCGATGAACTAACCCAATGAGCACCTGTATACATCTTAGGTGATCCAACTGACACCAGTGGCTTGTGAGACCGGCTACCGCCCCTTGTCGGGGTCTCGACTGTACACACTAGTCTACTCCGGAGTATCGATGCCCTGTCTCGAAACTCCCACGACTAGGGACCACAATTAAGGATATGCATATAAACTACCCAACTCTCACGTATATGATCGCCATCATACTGTTGGTAGTAAAGCAAGATCCTAAGGGCTCTATCAAAGTGTAACATGTAATCAGTCACCTGAACATGTACACGACTGATAAAGGCAAACCAGATAGCATACTATCATCTTGAGTAAGACTGTCTTACCGGTATAGGTCCTCCGCAATCATTGCAATCACGTACCTGCAATCCAATAATTGACTATGAGGGCACTATCTCCAACATCATAATGTGTTTTCTCCATATAGGATCTGGATAAAATATTTAGAATTCTGGTAACTAGATCTATGATTTTAGATCTAGATTTGGGAAGTGTCCAAATTTGGGTACATGACACAATTCAAAAGGGTTTATAGAATGGACGACTCCTGGCGTGGTGGTGTACCCACAGGGGAAGGAGTCACCATCTCTAAAGAGATTTCTTCTAGACTGATGAGGGAAGGGATTTGCATGATTGGCATATCACTTGTTTAGGCAATTGAGTCAATCATGAGATGTCAAGTACAACACCAAATATTATTTTTGCACTGGCTGCAATAAACATATATTAATCCAATCCTGGAGAAACGTTGGGAAGGAGTTATGGACATAAGTGGATGTTCTTGGTAAATGGTAACGGCAGCCTCCTTCGAGAGGCGGTTATCATTTAAGACTTCCAAGGTGACCTGGATGACAGAGTGGCTGTCAGAGTTATACTTTTCCCTATTTTGAAGGGCAGTATGTTGGACAGGTGGTCCAAACGGATACCGAAGAAGGCATGGCGCAGGATACTGATTAAATTCTAAGACAGATATTGTCGAGAAATAGCCTCAGTGAGTGGATCCGCTCCAGTGTTTCTATCTTTATCTCTCTATATCTCAACTTCGCAAAGAAAGACTATCTCCCGAAATGAGCAATACCTGTCATAGAATTTGTTTGGATGTCTGATGGGACCCAGTTCACAGTCTAAGAAGTTTGTTGGATTTGGAGTTCATTTGTGAACAGGGTCCCATCAGACATCCAAACAAATTCTAAGACAGGTATTGCTCATTTCGGGAGATGTCTTTCTCCGCGAAGTTGAGATATAGAAAGATAAAGATAGAAACACTGGAGTGAATCCACCAACTGAGGCTATTTCTCAAACGCAATGGTTTCACAAACGGGCTTTGTTAGACTGATTAGTAGAGAAGTTGGGTGTTCGGTATCAAACGAGCTGTGAGTATGCGACACCGCAATATTTAGCCTTAAGTGCAAGTGGGAGATTGTTAGCTATAGTGCCCTCAAGTCAATTATTGCGATCGTAGGCACGCGATTGTGATGATTGAGGGATGACCTATACGGGTAGAACGGTCTTACTCGAGATGATAGTATGCTATCTTGTTTGTCTTTATCATCATGTACATACTTTATGTGGTATTACAGATCACTATTACATGTTGATAGAGCCCATAGGATTCTTTCTTAACTACCAGCATTATGATGGTGACCATATACATGGGAGCTGGGTTGTTTATAAGCACATCCTTAAATGGCTCTAGTCGAATGAGAATTAAGACGTGTCATCAATACTCCGGAGTAGACTAGAGTATACTTATCGAGACCCTGACGAGGGGCGGTGGCAGGTTGTAGGGTTACCTAGCACGACAACAAGGTTTCGGGAGGTATAATTCATGCCAATTTAAAATTTTTGCCTTGCTAGCTAACCCTAACCCTAGAATCGTAACTAGAAAATCATACGATAAGCAATGTAAACACTTTACATCTAAGTGAATGAGGGAATACAACCTTTGTAGATCGGTCCTTCACTTCTGAAGCTCCATGTTGTAGTCCCTTCGCTGCGAATGGTAAACTCCCGGACTCTAGAGAGGGTTCACTTGAAGAAAAGAACAACCTTGCTCAATGTCTTCGAGGCCGAAGATGATCTACGTCGAGGAGACTCGAGCTCATGTTACCTCTTCACTAATGGTGAAATTAGTGAAGAAAACGCCCTAAACTAAATGGCTAATGGTAGAGGATGATGAAGTAGAAAGTGGGCTCACTTTAGTTTTTATTTTCTCACAAGGTTTCACCACTTAGAAAAAACTAGCAAGCTTTTTCTTAAGTGAGGAAGAAGATGATGAATCAAAACTCATGAGGTTAGAAATGCAACCATGGTGAGTATATGGCATACACTAACCCTTGTAGAGACTAAACCATAGCTAAGAGTTAATGGGTTAGGTTAAAAAATATCTTAAGCAAAAAAAAACAAGTGGACTAAGTCAATGTTCTACTAGCTTCCAACCAAGCTCAACCATGACTAATTATCCAAGTTGTTTGAATTACTTAAAACAAATAAAACCCTAACATTAACCTAGCATAGTGAGAGTCTCATACATACATGTTGCATGTGTAACCTAGCATGACACAACAATATATATCACATATATATTTTGTGCAAAAAGAAAACAATACATTTAACATATATCATATATATATATATCAATGTATCATAAGTGAGAAAAATGAATACTTAAGTGAGCTAATATTAGTTAATGTAATGTAATATATCAAATATATAATTATCATTAAATTATTAAATCAACACATGATTTAATATCCGGCTATATGTTGTATAACCGATTGATATCAAATGCAACAACTTATCGAATCAACACTTGATTCGATAGTTCGGCTATATCTCATATAACCGACCAATGTCACAAGTCGCAAGAATAGAATGCGGTATCACATACGCGCATTAATCTCGGTCCCGCACATATCACATATGTGCTCCTACTCCGTTTTGCATGAACCGGGAAACCTCTGTGTAGGACTCTAAAGACTCGTCAATACGCCCGCAGTATGTGATGATCATATCAAACACTCACAAGCCGCAAGCGGTTTGCTAAACGTAATGTCCATCCGGGTATTGAGCGATCAGAAGATCAACAAGCAAGTCTGCTCATACTCTTACGAATCCACTCAGTAACACTACCGTACAGTCCGGTCTCTTCGTCAAATATGTCCCATATCACAGCCTGGGGTGGTATAACATCAGACCCCAATAGCCTGATAAGTCATGCCGATGCAAGGTCCATAACGGTTTGAGAAACTACTGATAACACTTGCTAGTAGATCTAAGCAACCCTGGCCAGGGGTTTCCTGTTATGGCCAAGCGAGCATAGCGCAACATCAACTCCCAATACCGGAAGAGATGAAACCCCTCCTATCGCTCATTGCCTCCATGTGACTCGGGACTGTACCCAAAAACCACCTTTTTACATGATCTCTTGACCGTGGTATGATGGAAATCAAAGCACAGTGGGAATCACACAAGACTCTATGATGATCTCGGGACTACAGACTAACCTGTACCAGTGTCACCAGAGAACTGCTATCCGACGATAGATATAATACAATCTAGGAGTTCTCGGCGAGTCCGTTCAGTGCACCCAGTCTCCACTGAGCACCCATATACCTTCTCTGATGTCAAACACCAATGGATGTGGGATCATCCATCGCCCATCATATGGGTCGAGAAGCGTATACGCTAGTCTGATCTGGAGTATCGATACCCTGTCTCGATACTCCAATGACTAGGAACATTTGAAGGATGTACTTGCCGACTACCTATGTCCACACTAGTATGATCTGCATCATAGTCCTGGTAGTCAAGTACTCATCCTAAGGGCTTTATCAACATGTAATAGAGAGACAATAAGCGTACATGTTAAGATAAAGAGCAACCGGATAGCATACTATCATATCGAGCAAGAAAGTCCTCTCTATATATGTCTAAGCATCCACTACAATATACATCGCATGTACAGTAATGGCCTCTAGGGCATACATATAGCTAACAATCTCCCACTTGCACTAAAGCCAACTTTTGTAGTATCCAATACCCAACAATATAGCAGTGGTTTTAGTATCCCATACTCAACCATCCCATAGAAGTCTCTTTAGGGGTAAGGCCTTTGTAAGTGGATCCGCTGTGTTATCCTTCGTGTCTACTCTCCTATCTTCGATCCCTTGGTGTAACATTTTGAAAATTTGGAAATAAATAAAATTATTTAATTAAATAATAAAGTGTTAAATTAAAAAGTTATTAAAACCAAATAAGACAATATCATAAGTTTTATGTAAAACAAATTAAACTTTAGTTTTAGTATGGAACATAAATGAATTATAAGGGTTTTAGTGATAAATTTAGCTTTATTTTAATAAAATGGTGATTATATAATAACATTAGTTGTGAGGGGTTGTTATGTAAAGCTCAGGACTTTGTACAAATTGAAAGTTGTTAAGGGTATAAATGAAAGGAGATGGGATAAGATTAGTTCAGAATTTTATCATAAAGTAAATCAAATTGGAAAAGAAATTCATTGCCACCACCTCCTCTCATGCACAACACACTCCCCACACCTCCTCCTTGCATGAAACCACCACATCTTGCATGGTGACACCTCCTCCTACACCTGACCCTTCCCTTCATACTTTTATCTAGTGTGTTCAGATCAGTTTAACTAGTTAAACATTCAGAATTTTTTTTTTCAAAAGTTAAAGAAAATGAAGAACAAGAAAAGAAAAATAAAAGAAAAGAGAAGTGAGAAAGAGAAAATGGCTAAAGAGTTCCAACATCAAGCTAGGAGGTAAGGAATTTGGTGTCTTGAAGGAAGCCTTTCAACTATCCTCAGTAGGTATAATGTTTAACTCAGTAGACTTTAGCTCTGTAGTTGTAAGAAAAGTTGGAATCGAATGTCCATAATATCGTATTTTAGCAAAACGGAACTTTGTTAAAATCTGCTTTAGTTTAGATAAAAATCAAATTAACAAAACAGTGCCAAATGATGTAGGTGGGGCCAAGAATAACCCATAGAAACACGAACCAAGGGGATTGGTTTTGGGCCGGCGACATAAGGGCTGATTCCGGCGTTGCCGGATTTGTAGGAGGCTTGAGTGTTTTGGCTTTTTGGGTAGGTCTCTGTGTAGAATTATGGTTAATCTGGGTATTGTTTAATCAATTTAGTTTAACTGTATATAAAATCTGGGAGCAAATATCGGAAATAGGTATCTAAAACCCATAATACGACACGGGAAATTCGCAACGCGTTCTGCTTCTGTTACGAAACAGCGTTAGGTTAATTTCCAGTAAAAATTGAGTGTTAGATCATATGCAATTCTCGGATGTGTTATAACTAGAACGTACAACTTGTGTTTTCATGATTTTGTCGTGTCGGAATAGCCGTTTCCTTATATAAGTTATTGCTATGTTAGATTCAAATACGGAGACTTTGGAGGCTGCGAGGAAAGGAAAAAGGATTGGCGATTCCTGAGAAGATACGACGTATTTCCGGTGAGTAGATTTACATCTACGGGGGAAGTCGGGTGGATGGCGTATAGCACCCCCGCAACCTATAATTATTATTATGATATCTACTTTGGTTTAGCTTTTCGTCAAAGCATTTATATGATATTGCATCTTGTATACCCTCCATGTGGATAAGTTTCATATGTAGTTTTAAATGAGATATACGTGATATTTGATCCATGCGATGTGGGTGTGAATTGATAAGTTTGTACGAGGGATCATGCCGTACTTAAGATGATATGGATATAGCGATATGATGAGCTATATTATAAAGAATTATACGTATCGGAAATGATGAACTTGGTATGCCGAATAACGGCCAATTTATTCTTTGACTGGTATAGATAGATTATGTTCTGTTTTAGGATGTAATACTGGTATGAGCGATATTATTTTAAAAACCACGGTTCGTTGTCTTTTAAATAAATTACCAGGATGCACGCCGGTTTCTAAAGCAAACATCTATTTTAAATCTAAGGCAGCCTCCTTATTTCAAACTTAACATTCCGACCATTTCTAAAGAAAATGGTATAGCTCATAACAAGTAATTACAGTAAGTACGTTTAGATTACATATAGGATTGCATTCTGTATTCTATATTATATGTTTCCGCGTTACGCACACTTTGGTAGAACACTGCACAAATACCAATGAGTACTATGCTGCACAAGCACTTAAATATATGTTACACTACACCTCATTGGTACTGCCATGTCACTGTAGAATCGTTCTGATATATATGTGTTAATATGTAGATTGTTACACCGTAGAACACATGCACAAATACTAATGATTTCCATGTTGCACGAGCACAGACGCGTATGCTACACTACACATCATTAGTAGTGCCATGACACATTAGAATTGAAATCATTATGTTATGTGATAGGATTTCGCAGTCTTTTCCTATTTATGTTGTAGTACTATAGATGCTGTATTTGATTTCTTGGGATTTCTGAGTATTTTACTCCTGATGATATATATATATATATATATCGGTGGTATAGGACACTGTTATATATATATACATATATAGTATATCATCAATACAAACTATGCAATTATTCTTATTCCTTACTTGATATTTGATATGATGAGTAAAACGTCCACCATGAATTTTGTGTTTTCAGGTTTTTTTCCGGACCGAGTGGGGGAGATATACGGTCACGGATTTTTACGCTATCCAGACTGAGTGGGGGAGATATATAGTTGGATACATGGTGGACCCGGTCGAGACTGGGGGGCAGGATAGCCGCATTGAGGCGGGGGAGCCTAGCGAGGATACTCAATACCGGAGATAGAATTGAGCACGGTAGATATCTAGGGGATACTGACCGGAGATTGAGATGAGCACGGCAGCTATCCAGGGGATACTGACCGGGGTTCGATTAAGTACGGTAGATATCCAGGGGATTCTGATCGTAGCCAGGATATCGGGTGACGATCTTCTGTTGAGATGGTGTCGACGGTATCTGTATTTACGTGTCGATGCTGGACACGAGAGATTTCGGATTTCGCTGTCGATGCTGGGCATCTATTTGTATATTTATATGATCATTATCATGACGTACACAGTTAGATATTTATTTATTGGATTTCACCAGGACTGATCCGGGGGACAGTACCTGTACATATTTGTACTGACATTCACAGACAAAAAGGGAATTCCAATACGGATAATAGATTCATGGTTTTGACTCATATGACATTGAGATAGTATACTTGGGATAGCATAATAGTTAGTATTGCAGTTTTGCATATCATATAGTATATCGATACAGATTATGATAGTACTATACTTATGACCTAGGTAATCGTCATGCATTTCGATTTCTACCTTTAGATGCACTTTTATTCACTGAATTGGAAACTCATCCCCGTTGTGCCACAGTTTCTTGCAGGTTTTACCGCTTGGATTATCAGCAGTTTGGGCACACATTCTTTTAGGAATTGATGGGTAAGTGAGTTTTTGTTGTATTCTACTCACTCTTGATTATTTATATATTCTTGTATCTAGTGGAAACTCCATCAACTTCGAATTGGCATATTATGGACTTAGAATCGAGGATTAGAGTTGTGTTTTGATTGTCGCACTTATTAGAGTCGACTACTGCTTTAGATTAATTGGTTGCTCCATTGTTTGGACTTGGGGACTAGCTTCCGTTAGGATCCTATTTTATTATGTTATATCGGGTTTTTATAAAAATGCAAAGGAGGTGATGACAAGTTTCAAAAACGTCATAAATACTTTTCAACATACTTAGTTAAATTTAGATGTTATTTTATCTTGAGTTATCGGATGAATATTTAAACCTCACCTCCAATATCTTCAAAAAAGGTTTAGATTCCAGGTTTTGGCTTACTTAGATTACGTCGATGTCTTTAGATGTCACGTGTTTTAAGTGTCGGTCACGTGCTATTTTTGGGTCGAGACAAAGTTGGTATCAGAGCGTTTGGTTTTACCTTTGTTCGAGTCTAGGTTGACTATATAGAGTCTGGGAATACATTTTTACCTAGGCTTGATCCTATAGGACTTAGACTTGACTTTGGGGGTCTTATACCCGAAATTTCGTTATATAGGATGACCTTTGTTGATGGCGTAGGTACTAAGTAGAGTGACGTACCGTACATATGTTCCGCGACATATTTACGATATGATACTCCCCCTAAGATACCTTAGGATTTATATCTTGAGATTTTCCTTCTATTCCTTCTGTTGATCTATCTTCGTCAGTGCATGATTGATTGTTTTGATCACCATGTTATGAGGGCCGAGAGGGCTACAGTTAGAAATACGGTCATAGCAGATTTGTCTGGGACAAGGACTGACTGGGGTGACTTTTCGATGATATAGAGATGTCGTTTATTCATATATGATCGAGTTCAAATGGTGGGGCAAGTTCTTCGGGATCCGCACCAGATGGTAGAGTCATTGTTAGAGCTCAGGCAGACTTGAGACGCGATGTTTTCCCCTCTCCGAAGATCATGGTATTGGGTACTGTTCAGACAACAGTATCAATTTTTGCTAAGATTATCGAGATGTTAATTCCGGAGTTCATGAAGTTAAAGATTGACGAGGTTATAAGTGTAGATGGACCAACAGGATTCATAGACGTTCGGACGTGAGATGGTTAGGATTTTAAATTCGTTGTGGCGTTTCGATACAAGATCGGTGAAATTGATGTATTTCTTCCGATGGAGTTTGTTCAGACCAGATGCAAGTAGTTCAAGAAGGAGATCGTGTAGTAAGCTTTTCTCCGATAAATTGGGACGAGTCTTCGAAGGTGAGATTAGCCAGACTTCTCTACAGGGTATCAGAAGTAACGGATTCGCTAAATTCTCCAAGTGTGCTTTCTGGCTGGATATTGTAGAATTCTAGGGTCACGTAGTTGCAAGAGATGAGATACGTAGGGACCCCAAAGAAGAAAAAAGCGGTACAGCACTGGCCCAGACCTGTTTCAGTTATTGAGGATAGAAGTTTCTTGGGTCTGGCCGGTTATTACAGACGTTTTGTGCAGGATTTTATCGGATTGCTGCACCGTTGACCTGACTGACTAGGAAGGAAGTGTAAGTCCATGGCAGCGCCCCGGCCGTCTAACAGACGCCAAATGCGGAACAAAAACTTTTACAACTGGCGCTATCGTGTACTATAACCCGGATCTGCCATTAAAGCTAAACTAACAAACTACAAAGTGGGTAGAAATGTTATACCAAACGATTCAAGTCCTTCGGTCTTCAACCATCATCCCACGCTTTGCTGCGGCTGCTCCGATCTCCTGGATCTCCAGTCTTCTCGTCCAGGTGGCACCACGTCGACGGATCTTTAAACGGGCTCCCGCCTCTGAACCAAGGCAACTCGATCATCAAGTTTGCTAAAAGAGATGACCAAGATTGATGTAGAGAATGAGTAGAACACTTTGTCTCGTTACGCCCAAAGTCACGGACGAATGGTTAATGAAGTTGCCTTTTGGATCGGGTGAAAATGAGATATGAGTATCTATCAAATTTCCATGAGTCTAAAACTATCATAATCTTTTTACAAGCAACTCTCTTCCTACCAAATGAATGGCCGGCCACTTAAGGAAGGTGGGGAGGTGAGTGTACTAACTAGGAGGTGACCACAACCATAAATGAATGAATGATTCATCTAAACACCTTGCAATCTCATTTAATGCATACATTGAACTAAAAACCTTAGTCATCAAAACACATTTAATGCAAATGAATGAGTCACAATCCTAGTCACCAAAACAAGAAGCTTCCACTCATGACTCACCTCATGACCCACCCTCAAGAAGAAAAGATAAATCCGCATTTAATCGAATGTTAAATACGAGTGATAGAAAATTGGAAACTGGCAACTTCCAAAAGCGATCCCGAAACTAATTTCAGGATAACCCCGTATCAGTATAAACATACCCGCATTTGTATTACGACCGAATACAAATGCAACTGAGACAAAAATATTATATCTACACAGTATAATACTCAGATCCGGCTTAAACCAAAGCCTACCAGTATTATCTGCCCGAAATATGACACGTGCGAAAACGCACGTGCATTTTCCGAACCCTGCCATAAAACCATATGGCCTCTACAACGTTTCGCCCGAACTTGGGAAACTGTCTGTGGGGGACACTAATGACTCATTAACACACTGGTACTGGGTATAACCACTTGCACGTCAGAGGTACGAGCTGTACGTAACGGTTGCCTATGTATTGATTGGAAGGGAAGCTGACGAGCGAACTCATCCATAAACCCTACAGAGCCTAACAGTGATAATATACATACAGTCCGGTCCGTTCGTCTAAAGAGTATAGCATATCGAGTCTAGGGGGGTGGATAAAGTCAGACCCCTAATAACGCGATAATTCGTGTCGGTATAAAGCCCATCACCACCTGAGAAACTACTGATCCAAATCAGTAATTCTCCACTAGCTCGGCCGAGGATTTCTAGTGATGGTCACCCGTGCACTGTGCGACATCAACCCCCAATACCGGGAGAGACGAATCCCCGACGATCCGCTCACTGCCTCCATATGGCTCGGGACTGTATCCAAAAAATACCTGTTTGCACGTCTCCTTTGAGCGTGGTAGGGTAGAAATCAAAGCACAGTGGGAACTCACATGAGACAAATGACGATCAAAGGTCGACAAACTAACCTGTACACATGTCACCTGGGAACTGCTATATGACGATATGTATAATACCAACTAGCATGTTCCCGGCGAGTCCTGTCCGGTGTACTCATAACCCAATGAGCACCTGTATACATCTTAGGTGAACCAACTGACACCAATGGCTTGTGAGACCGGCCACCGCCTCTCGTCGGGTTCTCGACTGTATACACTAGTCTACTCTGGAGTATCGATGCCCTGTCTCGAAACTCCTACGACTAGAGACGCTTTAAGGATGTGCTTACGGACCCCAGCTCCCACGTATATGATCGCCATCATACTGCTGGTAGTCAAGCAAGAATCTTATGGGCTTTATCATCATGCAATAGTAAACTAAAGCATGTATACGATGATAAAGACAAACCAGATAGCATATTATCATCTCGAGCAAGACTGTCATATCGGTATAGGTCCTGCCTCAATCATTGCAATCACGTACCTGCGATCCAATAATTGACTTTAAGGGCACTATATCCAACAATCTCCCACTTGCACTTAAGGCTAATTATTACGATGTCGCATACTCACAGCCCGTGTGATATCGAACACCCAACTCCTCTACTAATCAGTTTCACAAAGCTAGTTTGTAAAACTCTTGTGTTCGAGAAATAGCGTCAGTGAGTGGATCCGCCCTGATGTTCCTTTCTATGTCTCTCTTAATCTCATGTTCGCGGAGAAATCCATCTCTCGAATCGAGTAATACCTATCTTAGAATATGTCTGGATATCTGATGGGACCTAGTTCATAAATGAACTCCAAATCCAAACTTCTTAGACTTTATTGATAACTGAACCTAATCAGTATCCAGCACCATGCCTCCCACAGTATCCTCTTGGACCACCTGTCCATAATACTGTCCCTCGTCAGAGGGAAAACTATAACTCTGACAATCACCCTGTCATCTATGTCACCTTTGAAGCCTGGAATGATAACCGTCTCCCGAAGGAGGCTGCCGTCATCAAATCCGTAGAACATACACTTATGTTCTAAAACTGCTTCCTTATGTTTCTTCAGGATTGAATTAATATAAACTTATCGCATCTAGTACAAAAACAACATCTGGTATGGTACTTGACATCTCATGATTGACTCAATTGCCTAAGCATGTGATCCGCCAATCATGCATATCCCTATCTCCTTTAGTCTGTAAGACACCTTTAGAGAGGGTGACTCCTTCATCTGCAGGTACACCACCATGCCAGGAGTCAACTATTCTAAAATATTATTAGAATACTGTCAAAGTACCCACATTGGGAAACTACCCAAATCTAGATCTAAAACCATAGATCTAGTAACCAGAATGTCTGATATTATATCCATGTCCTTTGTGGAGAAACAACTGTGTGACGACCAAAGTACAACTGATCGTAGTATAGGAATTTTACTTCCTACTCTGTGTATATCATCCAAATGCCAGGACATCACACCCTACTACCTTCTTAACAGATCCATCCCCTATTCTGATGAAGTCAAAGCCATGACTGTTACATAAAAATTAGATGATCTTATCTCCTATATATTTGCTCAAGCCTATAAATAGACATAAGCTACTTGTCCACTATGCTTCCGCTGCTCCCACTGACTACGACAACCCTCTGGAAGAATAATATATACGTGTACTTCTAAAACTAGTTTAGAACGACGCTATACTAATCCCCTGTCGGGTCTCATAGTCTGGAACAACAATAGTGTCAAGTCTGGGTAAACAAAAACCTCCCTGTCACCGTCCTTGAGGCTACCGGAGTACCTCTCGGGTGTCTGAGGTTACCCACCATATCTGCGGAGTGGCTATTGGAATGTCAAAACTGATTGAATATATATGTCCTATTAAATTTTCCATAATCGTTTGCGGTTCTGGAATCACTTCCAGTTCTACCATACTCCCACTACTGTTTTCTGGAAAAATCCATTTTACTAAAACTGTGGCGAGTCAAGAACAATATCACTATTGATCTTTCAGATGGTAGAAATGTCAACCCTCGTCAAAGCCAGGGTCAACCCACAAACTGCCATTGCAGAAACGTGCCTTGAGTTATCCAGTGTCTGGTTTTAAGTATAAGCTGGACAACTCCCCTTACCTTAACATCGTTAAGATATGAAGAATTCTATATCCAATATAGAAACTTTGGCACTTATTTAATTGGAACCAGATTCAAATCATGCAGCTGTCTCCAGTGCATATCAACTTAATGAAGAGAGGCTAATCAGCATTACTCAACTTAGGAATCCATCCAATTATGAGTAACCTGAAAGAGAAACAAGTTTCTCAAAACCGTTACTATCAACTGAATACCAATCACAAGAATCTACATCTTCGATTTCTTTTAAGAATCCTCATACTTGCGACACTTGGTTCTCTACTTTATTCGTATACCTATAACTTCTCAAAACTTAGACATTGTATTTTTACGAAACACTTGTCTAAAAACTAGAGAAGTCATAGTATGAGGACCTACCCCTTTGTCCTGACGGACACTGGACAACATACAATACTCTGTATAAGTCCGCTGAGTTGAATAACTCAAAACCTGTGCATCGCAGGTTGAAAACTGTACCCAGGCGATTTCCTCAAATATCACCAATTACAACGAATTCCGATATAATGAGGATGATCACCTAATTCCCAATAACTTACTCCCACTCATCATCTGTAAAACTATACAGATGTGAGAATCATACCTGGTAAATACATACCCTTGAGTAAGTATCTAATCGGGAAATCAGTTTTCCTTTAACAAATGCACTGAAACATGAAAATGTTTCGTAGGGGTATCCTGGTATTCCTAGTAATGCCTCTTCCATAATCCAATTCATGACTTTAACCGTATATCTCTTTGCCATCTTCCAAATCCCTTTATTTGTCTTTAGTCGTTACCTTCTATACACCATCGTTAGGCTAAATGGTTTTCTTCCTTCCCCACCGTTCGGCACCAGCCTATGGTTTAGAAAAAGACTATCTAGTAAGCATAATAGGTGTACCCTCCTAAACCTAGGAGTACTCACAACTTGAGAGAAGGTGATGATAAAAGACAACTGAATAATACCTTATTCTATTAAAGGTGAAATAGGAGTGGCGATGAAGTACGCGGTTTGGTCGTGAATGATAACAGTCGCAATTTACTTTGCCCTCTTTCTAATCCCTTTATTTTTGTCTTTACATATTACCTTCTGCACAACCTACTTAGGCTAATTGGTTTTCTTCATTCCCTACCTTTCGGCACCTGCCTATGGTTTGGAATAAGACTTTCCAATAAGCGTAATAGGTGTACTCTCCTAGACTAAGGAGCCCTCGCAACCTGAAAGAAGGTGATAATAAAAGACAACTGAATAAACCAATTCTATTTCTCCTGAACCAGGATCCATCCTCGAAGAAGTCCCTTCGAGTTCCTATATAACCATACGATGGATCTATCCAATGGAAGTGGATGACCGTTGTAATACGGGGTGTTCTGAGAAATGCAAAGGGTTAAAGAAGGAGCGGCAATGATTTATGCAACTAAGACAATTCAAAAGCCAGTATTTTAAGAAGGTTCGGTCAATTTGGTCACTGAGTCATAGTCTAGGGCCGGTCAAAGGTCGCTGCCAAAGAGAGAGAGAGAGAAAAGAAACACTCTGCGTGCACTCTAACCTAGATCAGAATGGTTATCACTTTATCTAATCAGGAAACCTCCCACTGTAATCTCAAATTCTCCTCCAAACCTAAAAGAAGAATTAGTCGGGATTACCCGAAGAGTAAACCAACTCATCAGTGAGTATCGGGATCCAACTATCATCGCATGATAACTTGATGGAAGCCACTCAAGTTATCACACTCCAGAAAGTATGCGCATACTTGGCAAGTTTCATTTTCTTTATAAACCCCCGATATAATTTTTTCCCCATGCTCTTATGACCTTGGCGATGGTCAAAATGTCATAAGTCACATGCCAAGTTCTACCCGTCACTATCCAGGTCAATTTGAACCCACCCGCACATGCCCTTGACGATGGCCAAAATAGCAGAACGACTGTCCCAAACAAACTCATCTATCTATGCAACAAATGAATACCCAGCAGCTACCAAACACTATGCCTTGGCGAAGGTCAAAATACATAGCTTGAATACTACTGAATACCCAAAAGAAATGACGGAGGGCTACGGCTGGTTTTTGGCGAAAAAACCTTTAACGTAATGAACTTGATCTCGTTGAAGGAACCTGATAGCTTTTTATAAAGATATAGTGGCGAAAAACTTTTGCTAAAGAGGTTACTCCCGGTGAAGGGATCTCGGCTCTTTCCTCGTGGAATGAGGTGCAGGATATTCCAACTGAATACCGCGATGCAAAACAACTTGTAATCGACTATATTGAAGTTATTACCCTGACGCAAACTTCTGCCAAAGGGGTCTCTCCCGGTGAAGGGATATCAACCCTTGCCTCGTCGAATGATGTGCAGGATATTCCAACTGAATATCACTATGAAAAACAAAAGGAAACGTCTTTGTAATAACACCTTTTTAAAACTATTCCAACAACATCAAATATAGGTTTGTTTTATCCTTGCATTGATAAGAATCAATGCTGTCCCATCAATTAATCACACCAGAAAAGAACAAAAATATAATGTACGTATATGCCATCCGCATTCGCCACTGGGTCCCGTCATCACTCGTTAGGTTACTTAACTAACGACAGAGCGGGGACTGGACTACGGCGGGTGTAAAACATATACAACATTTAATAGTATATATACCAATATACAGTAATCGCTCCAGGCGTGATAATATGCAACATTACAGAAAAGTAATAAGCATCACAGAACAAACAGATAATCTGGGATCCCCGGGTTTCACAGAGCCTCTACTGAAACCCGACGTTCCCCTGGTCGTGTGGATAGCCTGTGCAATGAAACCTAGAACCCTACGGGTGCGGCAAGTTACCCGCCAAAACCTGAAGCGAGGCAGCCCCTACAGCATAGTGAATGGACCACCCGGCACTTCACGGAATCCGGTAACTTGAGCACCCCTCCTTGGGTCAACCTGTACCCCCTACGAGTGCGGCGAATAGTCTGCCAATTCTAGAGTGAGGCCCCTCTGCCTCTCAAAGCCATGAGATGCGGACCCGTTGCCCTCCAGAACCCGGCTACTCGTGCACTCCACCGCGGGGTAATCCTAGTACAGAAAAGAAAATATATACAACGGGTACATCGACCTCAGCCCGGTCGTGCCCCAAAAGAATATTATACAAACAGGAAGTGAAGGTAGTCCACATGTTGGACGCTCGCCCCGCAATATCAAATGTACAAATAAATCCAAACAACACTACCATTGCACACCGCTATCCATCACGACAAATCCGCAACATCACAGCACAACACAGAATATCAACGCGAATGTCACGTTCGCAAATCCGTCTAAAAGGACTATAGCAATTAGACGCAATTTACCGCTCGAATGACATTCACGGTCGGAGATATAATGTAAATACTGCATACTAACAAGTTTAAAATTTCGATCGATAAAACTTCCTGAAGTGGGCCCCACGAACATCTGCTGTACAGTAACAAAATATAGGCCCAAAAGAAATATTCCAAAAACCACAATTTGCTATGTAGAACATACTGTAGAAATTTGGCTCACTGTTCCCACAAAAGCGCGGCGGATTCGCGGCTAAACCCTGGTTAGGGCCGCGGATCCGCGGCCGTTCTGTGGGATCACGTGACCAAATTTCACCAGTTTGCTTAGAATTGCCTGGACAATTTCCTGTGATATGAAAAATGATTTTTAGACCAGATTAAAAATCGACAGAAACATTGAAAAGAAAAATTATAGTTTTTGAAATTCGGCTCGATCGATATTTTAAACGCGTTAGCACAAGTTAGTAAAGCTTAATGGCGAGGCTCTGATACCACTGTAACTCCACGGTAGCGCCCCGGCCGTCTAACAGACGCTAAATGCGGAACAAAAACTTTTACAACTGGCGCTATCGTGTACTATAACCCGGATCTGCCATTAAAACTAAACTAACAAACTACAAAGTGGGTAGAAATGTTATACCGAACGATCCGAGTCCTTCGGTCTTCAACTATCATCCCACGCTTTGTTGCGGCTGCTCCGATCTCCTGAATCTCCAGTATTCTCGTCCAGGTGGCACCACATCGACGGATCTTTAAATGGGCTCCCGCTTCTGAACCGAGGCAACTCGATCATCAAGTTTGCTAAAAGAGATGACCAAGATTGATGTAGAGAATGAGTAGAACACTTTTTCTCTTTACGTCCAAAGTCACGGACGAACGGTTAATGAAGTTGCCTTTTGGATCGGGTGAAAATGAGATATGAGTATCTATCAAATTTCCATGAGTCTAAAACTATCATAATCTTTTTACAAGCAACTCTCTTCCTACCAAATGAATGGCCGACCACTTAAGGAAGGTGGGGAGGTGAGTGTAGGAACTAGGAGGTGACCACAACCATAAATGAATGAATGATTCATCTAAACACCTTGCAATCTCATTTAATGCATACATTGAACTAAAAACCTTAGTCATCAAAACACATTTAATGCAAATGAATGAGTCACAATCCTAGTCACCAAAATAAGAAGCTTCCACTCATGACTCACCTCATGACCCACCCTCAAGAAGAAAAGATAAATCCGCATTTAACCGAATGTTAAATACAGGTGATAGAAAACTGGAAACTGGCAACTTCCAAAAGCGATCCCGAAACTAATTTCAGGATAACCCCGTATCAGTATAAACATACCCGCATTTATATTACGACCGAATACAAATGCATCCGACACAAAGATATTATATCTACACAGTATAATACTCGGATCCGGCTTAAACCAAAGCCTACCAGTATTATCTGCCCGAAATATGACACGTGCGAAAATGCATGTGCATTTTCCGAACCCTGCCATAAAACCATATGGCCTCTACAACATTTCGCCCGAACTTGGGAAACTGTCTGTGAGGGACTCTAATGACTCATCAACACACTGGCACTGGGTATAACCACTTGCACGTCAGAGGTACGAGCTGTACGTAACGGTTGCCTATGTATTGATTGGAAGGGAAGCTGACGAGCGAACTCATCCATAAACCCTACAGAGCCAACAGTGACAATATACATACAGTCCGGTCCGTTCGTCTAAAGAGTATAGCATATCGAGTCTAGGGGGTGGATAAAGTCAGACCCTTAATAACGCGATAATTCGTGTCGGTATGAAGCCCATCACCACCTGAGAAACTACTGATCCAAATCAGTAATTCTCCACTAGCTCGGCCGAGAATTTCTAGTGATGGTCACCCGTGCACTGTGCGACATCAACCCCCAATACCGGGAGAGACGAATCCCCGACGATCCGCTCACTGCCTCCATGTGGCTCGGGACTGTATCCAAAAAATACCTGTTTGCACGTCTCCTTTGAGCATGGTAGGGTAGAAATCAAAGCACAGTGGGAACTCACACGAGACAAATGACGATCTCAGGTCGACAAACTAACCTGTACACATGTCACCTAGGAACTGCTATCTGACGATATGTATAATACCAACTAGCATATTCCCGGCGAGTCCTGTCCGGTGTACTCATAACCCAACGAGCACCTGTATACATCTTAGGTGAACCAACTGACACCAATGGCTTATGAGACCGGCCACCGCCCCTCGTCTGGGTCTCGACTGTATACACTAGTCTACTCTGGAGTATCGATGCCCTGTTTCGAAACTCCTACGACTAGGGACGCTTTAAGGATGTGCTTACAGACCCCAGCTCCCACGTATATGATCGCCATCATACTGCTGGTAGTCAAGCAAGAATCCTATGGGCTCTATCATCCTGCAATAGTAAACTAAAGCATGTATACGATGATAAAGACAAACCAGATAGCATACTATCATCTCGAGCAAGACTGTCATTTCGGTATAGGTCCTGCCTCAATCATTGCAATCACGTACCTGCGATTCAATAATTGACTTTAAGGATACTATATCCAACAGGAAGTTCCATTTCTTGGGACAGATGCATAGAGTTTTCAGCAGTTAAAGACTCGATTGACGACTGCACCTGTCTTATCGTTACCTTCCGGGTCAGGTGGTTTTGTTGTGTATTGTGATGCATCTCGAGTAGGTATAGGCTGTGCATTGATGCAGCACAGCAGGGTTGTAGCTTATGCTTTTCGACAGTTGAAGAGGCACGAGCAGAACTACCCAACTCATGATGTGGAGATGGCTGCTGTAGTATTCGCTCTGAAAATTTGGAGACATTACTTGTGTGGAAAGTCGTGCCATATTCTCACAGATCATATGAGCTTAAACTATATTTTTCAGCAGAGGGATATGAATCTAAGGCAGCGTAGATGGAGGGAACTCATGAAGAATTTCGATTGTGAGATCTTGTATCATCCAGGCAAAGCGAATGTTGTGGCAGATGCCTTGAGTCGGAAGCCTGGAGGTAACTTATCTCGTTTGCACACCTTACAGAGGCAGTCTTCTACAGACTGGCAGATTTTTATGTGATAGTCGTGTACAGTTGAGTTCACTTTGACAGGAGGACAATTGGCACATTTTCGCACCCGACCTCAGCTATTGGATAGTATTCGAGAGACACAGCCCGCATATGCTCGTATGACAGAGATTATGGATCGGAATAGGCAAGGCAGAGAGTCGGAGTTTATGATAGATGACCGTGGAATATTACGTTTTGGGACTCGTCTTTGTGTGCCAGATTCAGATGGATTGAGACGTGAGATCTTAGAGGAGGCCCATAGGTCAGCATACAGTATTCATCCTGGTTCCACCAAGATGTATCATGATTTGAGGGATGTTACTGGTGGAGAGGTATGAAGAGGGACATTGTGGAGTTTGTTACAAGATGCTTGACTTGTCAGCAAGTCAAGGCAGAGCACCAGAGGCCGGCTGGAGAATTGCAGCCCTTAACCATTCCGGAGTGGAAATGGGAACAGATTTCCATGGATTTCCTTGTGGGTCTACCCAGGACTAGCAGAGGGTATGATTCCATTTGGGTGATTGTAGAAAGATTGATAAAGGAAGCTCACTTTCTTCCGGTGAAGAGGACGTATGGGTTGCACAGTATGCTCAGATTTATATCGACGAGATGATACGATTGCATGGAGTTCCAATGAGCATAGTGTCAGATAGGGGTACCCAGTTTACTAACAGGCTATGGCAGAAACTTCAAGAAGTTCTTGGTACACGATTGAGTTTTAACACAGCTTTTCACCCACAGACGGATGGTCAGTCAGAGCGGACCATTCAGACTTTAGAGGATATGCTTCGAGCTTGCAGCCTCGATTTCGGTGGTAGTTGGGATCGTCACCTACCTTTGATAGAATTCTCGTACAACAATCATTTTCATGTGACGATCCAGATGCCAATCTTTGAAGCTTTGTATGGATGGAAATGTCGATCGCATGTTTGCTGGATGACACTGAGCGAGAGTAACGTTTTGGGACGCAGGTAATATAAGAGACTACGGAAAAGATTCAACTGATATGAGACAGAATGAGAGCGGCCCAGTGCAGACAGAAATCATATTCAGACCAACGACGTCGTAAACTCAAGTTTGATGTGGAAGACCATGTGTTCCTTTATGTATCTCCGATAAAAGGTGTGATGCGTTTCAGGAAGAAGGGGGAAGCTCAGCCCCAAATGTGTCGGACCCTACGAGATTCTAAAGAGAGTGGGTGCTGTAGCTTATCGTTTAGCACTTCCACCAAGTTTTCCCGATATGCATCCGGTGTTTCACGTTTCGATGCTTCCCAAGTATCTTCACGATCTTTCTCACGCAATCTAGCATCAGACCTTACAGCTTGAGCCGGATTTATCTTACGCAGTGCAGCCTGTAGCTATTCTAGACAGGCAGGCAAAGAAATTAAAATCAAGGGTACTTCCATCTGTAAGGGTTCTTTGGCAAGGAAGGAATCGCGAGGAGATTACTTAGGAAACCGAGGATGCGATGCGAAATGAGATCTCCACGTATTTAGAGGGTATGTCTAGTTAATTTTAAATTCGGGGACCGAATTTTCTAAAGGGGGAATATTGTAACATTTTGAAAATTTGGAAATAAATAAAATTATTTAATTAAATAATAAAGTGTTAAATTAAAAAGTTATTAAAACCAAATAAGACAATATCATAAGTTTTAGGTAAAACAAATTAAATTTTAGTTTTAGTATGGAACATAAATGAATTATAAGGGTTTTAGTGATAAATTTAGCTTCATTTTAATAAAATGGTGATTATATAATAACATAAGTTGTGAAGGGTTGTTATGTAAAGCTTAGGATTTTGTACAAATTGAAAGTTGTTAATGGTGTAAATGAAAGGAGATAGGATAAGATTAGTTCAGATATTAAAAAAAAGTAAATCAAATTGGAAAAGAAATTCATTGCCACCACCTCCTCTCATGCACAACACACTCCCCACACCTCCTCCTTGCATGAAACCACCACATCTTGCATGGTGACACCTCCTCCTACACCTGACCCTTCCCTTCATCCTTTTATCTAGTGTGTTCAGATCAGTTTAACTAGCCAAACATTCAGAATTTTTTTTCTCCAAAAGTTAAAGAAAATGAAGAACAAGAAAAGAAAAATAAAAGAAAAGAGAAGTGAGAAAGAGAAAATGGCTAAAGAGTTCCAACATCAAGCTAGGAGGTAAGGAATTTGGTGTCTTGAAGGAAGCCTTTCAACTATCCTCAGTAGGTATAATGTTTAACTCAGTAGACTTTAGCTGTGTAGTTGTAAGAAAAGTTGGAATCGAATGTCCATAATATCGTATTTTAGCAAAACGGAACTCTGTTAAAATCTGCTTTAGTTTAGATAAAAATCAAATTAACAAAACAGTGCCAAAATGATGTAGGTGGGGCCTAGAACAACCTATAGAAACACGAACCAAGGGGATCGGTTTTGGGCCGGCGACATAAGGGCAGATTCCGGCGTCGCCGGATTTGTAGGAGGCTTGAGTGTTTTGGCTTTTTGGGTAGGTCTCTGTGTAGAATTATGGTTAATCTGGTATTGTTTAATCAATTTAGTTTAACTGTATATAAAATCTGGGAGCAAATATCGGAAATAGGTATCTAAAACCCATAATACGACACGGGAAATTCGGAACGCGTTCTGTTTCTATTACGAAACAGCGTTAGGTTAATTTCCAGTAAAAATTGAGTGTTAGATCATATGCAATTATCGGATGTGGTATAACTAGAACGTACAACTTGTGTTTTCATGATTTTATCGTGTCGGAATAGCCGTTTCCTTATACAAGTTATTGCTATGTTAGATTCAAATACGGAGACTTTGGAGGCTGCGAGGAAAGGAAAAAGGATTGGCGATTCCTGAGAAGATACGACGTATTTCCGGTGAATAGATTTACATCTACGGGGGAAGTCGGATGGATGGCGTATAGCACCCCCGCAACCTTATAATTATTATTATGATATCTACTTAGGTTTAGCTTTTCGTCAAAGCATTTATATGATATTGCATCTTGTATACCCTCCATGTGCATAAGTTTCATATGTAGTTTTAAATGAGATATACGTGATATTTGATCCATGCGATGTGGGTGTGAATTGATAAGTTTGTACGAGGGATCATGTCGTACTTAAGATGATATGGATATAGCGATATGATGAGCTATATTATAAGGAATTATACGTATCGGAAATGATGAACTTGGTATGCCGAATAACGGCCAATTTATTCTTTGACTGGTATAGATAGATTATGTTCTGTTTTAAGATGTAATACTGGTATGAGCGATATTATTTTAAAAACCACGGTTCGTTGTCTTTTAAATAAATTACCAGGATGCGCGCCGGTTTCTAAAGCAAACATCTATTTTAAATCTAAAGCAGCCTCCTTATTTCAAACTTAACGTTCCGACTATTTCTAAAGATAGTGGTATAGCTCATAACAAGTAATTACAGTAAGTACGTTTAGATTACATATAGGATTGCATTCTGTATTCTATATTATATGTTTCCGCGTTACGCACACTCTGGTAGAACACTGCACAAATACCAATGAGTACTATGCTGCAAAAGCACTTAAATATATGTTATACTACACCTCACTGTAGAATCGTTCTGATATATATGTGTTAATATGTAGATTGTTACACCATAGAACACATGCACAAATACTAATGATTTCCATGTTGCACGAGCACAGACGCGTATGCTACACTACACATCATTAGTAGTGCCATGACACATTAGAATTGAAATTATTATGTTATGTGGTAGGATTTCGTAGTCTTTTCCTATTTATGTTGTAGTACTATAGATGTTGTATTTGATTTCTTGGGATTTCTGAGTATTTTACTCTTGATGATATATATATATATATATATATATATATATATATATATATATATATCGGTGGTATATGACACGGTTATATATATACATATATAGTATATCATCAATACAAACTATGCAATTATTCTTATTCCTTACTTGATATTTGATATGATGAGTAAAACATCCACCATGAGTTTTGTGTTTTCTGGTTTTGTTCCGGACAGAGTGTGGGAGATATACGGTCGCGGATTTTTAGGCTATCCAGACTGAGTGGGGGAGATATACAGCTGGATACATGGTGGACCCGGTCGAGACCGAGGGGCAGGATAGCCGCATTGAGGCGGGGAGCATAGCGAGGATACTCGATACCGGAGATAGAATTGAGCACGGCAGATATCCAGGGGATACTGACCAGAGATTGAGATGAGCACGACATCTATCCAGGGGATACTGACCGGGGTTCGATTAGGTACGACAGATATCCACGGGTTACTGATCGTAGCCAGGATATCGGGTGACGATCATCTGTTGAGATGGTGTCGACGGTATCTGTATTTCCGTGTCGATGCTGGACACGAGAGATTTCGGATTTCGATGTCGATGCTAGGCATCTATTTGTATATTTATGTGATCATTATCATGAGGTACACAGTTAGATATTTATTTATTGGATTTCACCAGGACTGATCCGGGGTACAGTACTTGTACATATTTGTACTGACATTCACAGACAAAAAAGGAATTCCAATACGGATAATAGATTCATGGTTTTGACTCATATGACATTGAGATAGTATACTTGGGATAGCATGATAGTTAGTATTGCACTTTTGCATATCATATAGTATATCGATACAGATTATGATAGTACTATACTTATGACCCAGGTAATCGTCAAGCATTTCGATTTCTACCTTTAGATGCACTTTTATTCACTGAGTTGGCAACTCATCCCCGTTGTGCCACAGTTTCTTGCAGGTTTTACCACTTGGATTATCAGCGGTTTGGGCACACATTCTTTTGGGAATTGATGGGTAAGTGAGTTTTTGTTGTATCCTACTCACTCTTGATTATTTATATATTCTTGTATCTAGTAGAAACTCCATCAACTTAGAAATGGCATAATATGGACTTAGAATCGAGGATTAGAGTTATGTTTTGATTGTCGCACTCGTTAGAGTCGACTACTTCTTTAGATTAATTGGTTGCTCCATTGTTTGGACGTGGGGACTAGCTTCCGTTAGGATGCTGTTTTATTATGTTGTATCGGGTTTTTATAAAAATGCAAAGGAGGTGATGACAAGTTTCAAAAACGTCATAAATACTTTTCAACATACTTAGTTAAATTTAGATGTTATTTTAACTTGAGTTATCGGATGAATATTTAAACCCCACCTCCAATATCTTCAAAAAGGGTTTAGATTCTGGGTTTCGGCTTACTTAGATTACGTCGATGTCTTTAGATGTCATGTGTTTTAAGTGTCGGTCACGTGCTACTTTTGGGTCGTGACACTTGGAGATCATCCATCTCCCTGATCAGGTGATACTTGCTTCAGAATATATCTGGAATGCTGATGGGACTGGTGTTCCTAGGCTAAAGCCACAACACCATTGTTGTCTCAATAACACTTATTGGACACTCAATGGTAGAAACCATGTTCATCTCATGTGTTGGAGATAGTGCCCTCATAGTCAATTATTGGATCGCAGGTACGTGATTGCAATGATTGCGGAGGACCTATCCCGGTAGGACAGTCTTACTCGAGATGATAGTATGCTATCTGGTTTGCCTTTATCAGTCGTGTACATGTTCAGGTGACTGATTGCATGTTACACTTTGATAGAGCCCTTAGGATCTTGCTTTACTACCAACAGTATGATGGCGATCATATACGTGAGAGTTGGGTAGTTTATATGCATATCCTTAATTGTGGTCCCTAGTCGTGGGAGTTTCGAGACAGGGCATCGATACTCCGGAGTAGACTAGTGTGTATAGTCGAGACCCCGACGAGGGGCGGTGGCCGGTCTCACAAGCCACTGGTGTCAGTTGGATCACCTAAGATGTATACAGGTGCTCATTGGGTTATGAGTACACCGGACAGGACTCGCCGGGAATCTGCTAGTTAGTATTATATCTATCGTCAGATAGCAGTTCCCTGGTGACATGTGTACAGGTTAGTTCATCGACCTGAGGTCGTCATTTGTCTCGTGTGAGTTCCCACTGTGCTTTGATTTCTACCCTACCACGGCTCAAAGGAGTCGTGCAAACAGGTAGTTTTTGGGTACAGTCCCGAGCCATATGGAGGCACGTGAGCGGATCGGCAGGGGATTCGTCTCTCCCGGTATTGGGGGCGAGGTCGTGCTGTGTCTAGGAGAGCCATTACACAAATCCATGGCCATGGTAGGAGATTTACTGGTAGGTACTCCAGTAGTATCTCAGGGTGTATTGAGGCTTCACTCCGACATGACTTATACTGCTATTAGGGGTCTGACGTTACTAGCCCCCTAGGCAGATATGCGATACTCATTGACGAACGGACCGGACTGTATATACATTGTCACTGTTAGGCTCAGTAGGGTTTCTGGATAAGTTCACTCTTCGGCCTCCCTTGAGTTCGCTCATCAGCTTCCCTTGAGGTCAGTCCATGGGCAGCCGTTACGCATTGCTAGTGCCGCTGACGGTTTGTGGTTAAACCCACTGCCATGGTGCTGACGAGTCATTAGAGTCCCCCACAGACAGTTTCCCAAGTTCGGGCGAAACGTTGTAGAGGCCGTATGGTTTTATGGCAGGGTTCGAAAAATGCACGTGCGTTTACGCACGTGTCAGTTTTTGGGCAGATGATACTGGTCGGCTTTGGTTTAAGCCGGATCCGAGTATTATATTGAGTAGGTATATTATCTTTGTCTCAGTTGCATTTGTATTCGGTCATAATACAAATGCGGGTATATTTATACAGTTTCGGGGTTGTCCTGAAAGTCGTTTCAGGATCACTTTTGGAAGTTGCCAGTTTCCAGTTTTCTATCAGCCGTCTTTTAACATTTGGTTAAAGGCCGATTTATCTTTTCTTGGATGGGAGTGAGTCATGCTTCTAGAAGGTTCTAGAAGGTTCTAGAATATGTGACAAGGCTAAGTGACTCATGCTTTGATTTCATTACATTCTTGTTTTGCTTAAGATCTTTATGCAAGATATTTAGTTTGTGTTCACATATGATATTTTCTTAAGGTCACCCTCTTTGCTCCTACGGTCACCCCCCTCTCTTTATAAGAGGCCGGCCCCCTCCTCTCTCTCTCATGGTTGTTGATTTCATTTGTAGAAAAGATATGATAGTATTTGGGGGCATGGAATTTTACAGTTCATTCCATCACCCGATTCCCTCGGCAACTTCATTAACCGATCGTCCACGGATTTGGACGAAGTGAGACAAAGTCATCTACTCATTCTCTACATCATTCTTGGTCGTCTCTTTTAGCAAACTTGGCGATCGAGTTGCCTCAAGTCAGAGGCGGGAGCCCGTTTAAAGAACCGATCATGTGGTGCCACCTCGACGGAGGAGATCGGAGATCGACGAGATCGGAGCAGCCGCAACGGAGCGTGGGATGATGGTTGAAGAACGAAGGACTCGGATCGTTCGGTATAACCTTTCTACACTCTTTACAGATTGTTAGTTTAGCAATAATGGTAGATCCGGGTTAAAGTATACGATAGCGCCAGTTAAAAGTTTTTTGTTCCGCATTTGGCATCTGTAGACTGCCGGGACGCTAGCGTAGACTTACATCATGAACAAGAAATGTCCAGACAACCACTTTGGTAGTATCATTGGTAGCAATGTTTTCAGCCTTTATCGTCTAGTATGCCACGGTATCTAGCTTGGAACTCTTCCAACATACCGTCCCTCCACTGAGGGTAAAGACAATGCCTGTTACTGACTTTCATTCGTCCTTATCACTCTGGAAGCTCGAACCAAGAACTTTCTTTTAGTGCTTCTCAAGTACTTAAGAATGTCCTCTACAGTTGTCCAGTGATTCTCCCAAGATCTGATTGATTCCTTATCACTACACCTAGTGAGTCATTTACATCTAGTCTAGTACATAACATCGCATACTCTGATAGAGCCTACTTGTCACGACCCGAAAGAGCACGTGACTGGCCCTTGAACCATATGAAGTCTATAGGACCCCATCTGATCCAAGTAAGCCAAAAGCCCAGAAATCTAAAACCATTTAAAGAGTAAATAAGGAAAACTGGTTTTGAAAAGTAAAGAAATTATGTTTCGAAAATCAAGGTTTTTAAATAACTAAGCCGAATGTGTATTTTTAAAATGTGTAACCTTTCCTGAAAATTTCGGCAGAGTTTCTTTTGTAAAAACAGGCCCCGAACGGGGTACAACAAGAATAATATATAAGAAATGATAAAAGGTATCCCCAAGCGGGAGCTAGCTCTTCGTCAATCGACGGTCACAACCACGCAAGCAATAATAATATACAACGCCAAAGGGCGAGAATCAAAATCCAAAAAGAAACTCAAACAGCCAGAAAACCGTAATACTACAAGCGCGACTCTAAGGTCGAAATAATACAACACTGTTTTCTAAGTCTGAAACAATATACAAGTTTTGGTTGATGGGATTACTAGATACAATGAATAATACAGGAGCAATGGCGGTTCTGATACAAAAGAACCCACCTACCAACGCAAGTCACCCATATGGAAGCAGTGTGCCAGAAATGCCGCTATGAAATCTGTACGGCAAAAACCTGCAAGGACTGTGGCACAACGGGGGTGAGTTGCCAACTCGTGAATAGAAAATATCTACAAGCAGAGATCGAATGCATGACCCATCCTAGGTCAATACGATCAGATATACATATAAACCTCAATATGAATAAGTCTAAAACATGCTAAACTGGCAATGTAATCTCTATACATGAGTGTAATGCCAAGTGCTCATGCCAGTGCCTCAGGTAATAACATATCATAAATGTGAGGTACAAACAATGAAATCAATCTGCATGTACGTGGATCCCGTCCACTCGTCACCCAATGACAAAACCATCATGCATGTAAATATCATCAGCATATGCATGGAAATATGAGGATATAAACCACCTGTGTCCCTCGCGACACATCAAAATCATGGAACCGGAGTGCCCAGCATCGGCACTCGAAAACATCATGAAAACTGTGCCCAGCATCGGCACGTAAATCCTCATATATCGGGCTCCGTCAGTCCGGATCGGCCCACAGGCTCTGTCTGCGGTATCGGCCCTCGGCCCCGGCAGTACACCATATCCATCTATCGACTCTGGTCGGTATCCTCCGGATAACCGCCAGGTCCAACAAAATCACCGGTAGGTACTCGCCACCCAGCCAGGCTCATCGTCTACTCCACGAAAAACATTTCTTGCCCCGGGGAACCATACCGGGTCCACCATGTACCCGCAATCGGCCTCATCCGCCTCCTCGAATCGGGTTTCACATGTCGCTCTCAGCACCGAGAAAACACATGGTGGACGCACTGAAATATCATATCACGGGTAACCGGATTTTTAAAACAATTACATATCCTCTTTGAAACACCCACGGTTCCCAAAACCAGAAATATCATGGAAACAACATATCTCAATGCGTATAATCAGAAAGCAGTATGTATGCGACATATAGCAGAAAGGTAAGCATATCAATATGTCATGCAAGGGTCATATCCTGAATGCAACAGTACTACAGTGTAGTGACATGGCAATTATCGATGATGAAGTGTGTGAGCCGGCAAACAAGTGTACGCGGAACATACGCATCATCGATAATTGTGCTGGTGTCCTAGCAGCATGACTGAAATATATCAACAATATAAGCGATGCAATGCAAATAGCATGAATATGCGGAATCGAATAATCAACGCAACAGTAGAGAACCTGCCTGAAAAGCTATATCATGCAACCTTGCCTTTTGAAATAAGACGAATCAGGGCTTTTGGTAAAATAAGGGCTACGATGTTTTAAGAAAAGATGCACCTTTTGAAAATATCCGTATAAACCCTTTTGCCTATCTTTAAAACATCCCTGATTCGTTAGTTTTGAAATAGGTATGACTCGGGTCTAGTCTAACGCCTACTATGCGAACTACGAACCCATAATCAAGTCAATAGAGAGGGGTATGGAAACCACCTAAATCTGAGTCGATATCACACTATCTCATCACATGACAGGTATCACTACCATCATATCACATCTCCAATACGAACTCTGTCATGTCGCCAAATCTCACGGCCTCAATCGAATCTTATCGACTCATCTTAATCCCACGTATCATCCTCAAATCTCGTATATGAACACATAGTCCCATACCCATGTGTAGATATACACACCATCATATGCGCACAGATATATGAAAGAATGTATGCAAGTATGTGTGTATGTGTGAGTGTGGGTGCAACCACTACTCTAGGGTTTCGCACTATACTCAACCAATACATCCTTATCACCAATAATCCAGTATTACCATCAATAATCCTAAACAACACATAATAAATATATGTGTGTATACGTATTCGTATACATCACCATGGACTGCGGGGGTGCTATACGCCATCCACCCGACTTCTCCCCGTAGATATAATCTACTCACCTTGCTTCTCATGTATCGGTGCCGATGTCGCCATCTTTATCTTCTTTGCCTCAACATCTTGTAGGGTACCTACAAGTATATCACAACGCTAAAGCACATGAAAACCTCATCGGAAACCAAAATAGCACACGCTACCCGCATAGGTAAAAACCTATCGACTCGCATGTAAACACGTTCAATATCCACTTGTCGTTGACGTCCAAACGCCACCCAACAGGAATGAATCACCAAATACCAAAATCCATGCTAAATTAAGTCATAAACCATACACCAACATAGGAAAATCAACCCAGATTTTACCCTAGATGGAATCAGTCAAAACTAGACATACCCAGGGTCAAGAATAGAGGAAATGGGGCCATGCACAAAAATCGAGGCAATTCCCTCCTGCTCTGGCCGCAATTTGCGGCCAGAAGGGAATAATTGGCGGCCTCACTATTGAGTTGGGGGCTAGGGTTTGGTATGGTGGTTATATGGTGCCTGCATATCTCACTGTCAACTCAGTTTTATTTTTGGGGTCTCGGGGTGATAGCAGATTCCACAAAACACTTCCAGATTTACAGTTTTTCTCCGACATTGATTCCGTAATTCCGTATTCTGGTTTCAAGTTCAGGTTTGGGTCCAAATTAGCATCACACAAGGGATTCTAAGGTCACCACAATCCTCAATTCCATCTTTGATTTCAGTTTTACCCTAAACCCTAACTTGAATTCTCTAAAGTCCACAAACAACACATTATCGATATGAAACTAGAATAGATGCACAAGGAAATAAAATACTACTCTAATAGGTGCAGAAATTACCTCCTTTGGCAACTCAAGAAAATTCTTGAGTTGCTCAAGGTCCTCCAAATCCAATCTTGCTAGGTTCAATGTGTAGCTAGTGAGCTTGGGAGTAAGTTTTGTGAAGTGGGAATGGGGTTTTGGCTTGGATTTCATGGTGGATCTAAGGTTTCATGAAGAGGGAGAGAGAGGGGGAGAGGGAGCAGCAGCAGCTCAGCTCAATGGGAGAGGGAGAGGAGAGAGAATGAGAAGGGGAAAATGATGGGGTATGGTTCAAAAAGGTGAAGGTTGACTTGGTCCCTTTCTCTCTCTCATCGTACTACTTTTTTTTTTCCTTTTCTTTTCTTTTCCTTCTCACTCCAATAGTGAACCCAAAAGAACCATGGCAAAAGAAATGTAACACAAGTGTAACAAGTGTGGAAAATGATATGTGCACATTTTTGCACAAAAATGCTAAAAATCCAATTAGCGATTCTAAATCGTGATTAGCTCTAAATTAGCATATAACTAATCTTAAAAACTTTAAAATGGCATAATTCCATAAAATACCTTATTTTAGAATTTTCCATAATTTTCCCCCATTTATTTGTATTTAATTATACCAGAATATTAAAATATTCATTAAAATAATATTAAATTATAAAATTTCCCAAAAATCATATTTTATTATTTTGAAAACGTTACACTACTATCGAAGCATAGGATATCCCTTGCACGCGAGCTCTCTTCAAATCAGTCTCGGGAGACATCTTTTTGGAGAGAGTGATCGATGAGTAAGTGGGCGAACCACCATACATAGAATCTTCCATACTAAACCCCTTTAGTATGGTGTTAATGTACATGGATTTGGGACACTCCCAACATCCACATAGATGTATCACCATAGATAATTATCCATAAGATGCAGTAGGTATTATCCAGATCTTCTATTGAGAATCCTCGTGATATTGAGAATCCTCGTGATATTGAGAATCCTCGTGATAAGAGAAGCTTGACCAAGTGTAGCATAGGAAACCATTTCCTATCAAGAGTATGTCATCTACGTACAATACGTGGAAGATAACCTTACTCTCTACAACCTTCTTATATATACAAGGTTCATCTACCATTTTGATGAAGTCAAACTCTTTGACTACCACATCAAAACAGATGTTCCAACTCCGCGATGCTTGCATTGATCCTGATAGACTTAAGCATAGCTTTGAAAGTCTTAACTTTTCCATTTACACCAAGAATCTTCCCAAGATCCGTTTGCTCCCAATGGGTTTTACCCCTTTAGGTGCAACATGCAAAGTCATACTTTGTTGGTGTACATGAATTCCATCTTTGATCGCATAGCATCCAGCCATTTCACAAAGTCTCCACTTGTGATGGCCTACCTGAACCTAGTTGGGCCATCATCAATCATGATGCAATCCTCACTCCCACTGTCACCGAGAAGACCGTAGTATCTCTCAAGTGGATGAGGAACCCTACCAGATTTGTGGAGAGGCTGAGGTTCGTTGGAGACTATTGAATCCTTTGGTTTCACCAAATCATCAGCTGTTAGTTTGTCTAGCTGGAACTCTTCCAGTTCTACCTCATGACCACAAATTTCTTCACAAGAAATTCCTTTTCTAAAAAGGTGGCATGCTGAGAAACAAAACACCTTTTGCTCCTCAGAGTGGTAGAAGATATTCCCTCAAAAATTTTTTGGATATCCTAACAAACTTATTCAGTCGTGACCTTGCCTTGAGCTTGTCCGAATTTTGCTTTTCAGCATAGGCCGGACAACCCCATATCTTAACTTGTTTAAGACATGGTCTCTTCCCATTCCATATCTCATATGTAGTGGTAGGCCCTGATTTGGATGGAACCCCATTCAATAGGTATGAAACTTCTCAAGTGCATAACACCAAAAGGAAATAGGTAACTCAGCAATACTCATCATAGAGCGCGCCTTATCTCATAGGGTGCGATACCTCCGCCCTGATACACCGTTGTGCCGTGGTGTACTCGAAGGAGTAAGCTGAGAGAGAATCATATTCTCCTTTTAGAAACTCCAGGAACTCTATGCGCAAGTATTCTCCCCCTCGATCACATCGTAGGACTTAATACGTCTACCCGTTAGGTTCTCAACTTCAAGATTATATTCCTTGTATTTCTCAAAAGTTTCAGACTCATGTTTCAACAGGAACATATGTCCGAATCTTGAGAGATAGTCGATGAATGTAATGAAGTATCAAGAACCAACCTTGGCATTTATAGACATAGGACTGTATACATCATCATGTATGCGTCCCAAGAGCTTACTAACTCTTTCTCTGTTTCCAGTAAACGGAGTATCGGTCATTTTACCTTTGAGACAAGACTGGCAAGTATCATAAGATGAAAATTCGAACAGATTCTCATATTCATTCTTATGTAACTTAGCTAGTTGTGTCGCATTGATATGACCTAGTCTACAATTCCACAAGAAGGATTTGTTCATTTCTGAACTACTCCTCTTGTGTGTGTTCTACATATTTTGAACTGTGGTTTGATTTAGAACGTATATGTTATTATCTAACGTGCCTGATCGAATCAACTCTTGATTCAGGAAAATGTTCACAACATTATCCTACAATACAGAATTATATCCTCCTTTAACTCATTAAAAAAACCGATGTAATGTTGTATATCAGGTTCGGTATGTAATAACATTCGTTCAGAATCAATGTATTAATATAAGGTGATAACTGCCAACTGACTTGGCTGCAACAATTGCACTATTCTCTAACACTTAGAGATATATCACCCATTCTCAGCTCTCTACCTTTCTGTAGACCATGTAACTCTTACATACGTGGGATCCTGATCCGGTATCTCATACCTAGGACGTAGAGGATACTGAGAAACAATTCTCGGTAATAAGGACACCCGAAGAATATTCATCAACATGCACTTTCTTCGATTGGGTGGCATGGGAATCCGGATATTCTTCTATTTCCTGCTCGGACTTATAACAATTATAAGATAGAGCGGAACCAACGTTCCCTACCTCAGTATAATAAGCAGATTCGGTCAATGCATCAATATTATTATCTTGATTAAGGCGTGGTATGGTCGCTACCAGGAGAGAGAGAAGAAAACACTCCGCGTGCGCACTTGCAGGATTAGATTGGTTATTAGTTTATCTAATCAGGATGGCTCCCACTGTTTTAGTCAAATCTTTCTTCAAACCCTAAAAGGTAAGACTAGCCGGGATTAATTACACTTTACAAGTTCGCCAATCTTTTAGCCAGGACAGTGTTGGTACTTTGAGGGAGATTCCCCGTACTTTCGCACGGACCTAATTAAAATAAACCTCATTTTCCCAGAGATATAACTCTGTTAACACCTTTCTAGACCCTACTTGATCGGCTAATTGTAATGTGTAAAACTCTCTCAGGAGTAACTCTTACTCGCAGTGGGTATCGGGATCCAACTATCTCATAGAAGATAGGCAATCTCATTGCAAATTTCAACACTTGAAATTCCCGATAATAATTTGCCCTTAACGTCCTATGACCTTGAAGGAGGTCAACAAACCATAGGCTGCTAGTCAAGTTCTACCCGTACATCTCATGATTGAATTAAACCCATCCGCACGACCCTTGACGGAGGTCAACAAAGCTGCACGACTACCCTAATCCAATCGCATTGTATGCAGCAGATAAGCACTAGTCAGCTACCGCACACTACGCCTTGACGGAGGTCAACAAACATAGCACGAATACTAAGTAGTACTTATCTGAAATGACGGAGGGCTGCGACATGTTTTTAAGAAAACCCTTTGCGTAATGAACTTGATATCGTTGTAGAATCGAGTGATTTTGAAAAGGAGTGTTTTTAGGCTTTTAGTAGTTTTGCTAAAGAGGTCACTCTCGGCAAAGGGATCTCGACTCTTTCCTTATCGAATAAGGTGCAGGAAATTTCACAAATACCACTATACAAAGCAAAAACTATAGAAGCAATCAAAAGACAAACCAAGTGGTTGTAGCATCTGCTAGTTTCGCTAAAGAGGTCACTCCCGGTGAAGGGATCTCGGCTCTTTCCTTATCGAATAAGGTACTGGATATTCTACAAGGAATACAGCTATGCAAAACAAGAACTAGAGCTACCAGTTTTTAAACAAGTTTCTACAACATCTTTAGGTTTCTTTTATTTCATTAATCTCATTAATGAAGTCCTATCAATTATGCTTCTTAAGCATCACATAAGAAACGAAAGCATCAATATTTATTATATCTCATATATATAATATAGGCATTCATCTCAGAACATATCAAGTGATCACATCACAGAATATCAGCAGCAGAAGAATCACATATGAAATATTGGATTTACTAGGAATTCCGTGTTTTAATTAAGCCAATAAAAAAAGGCGGATTCCACGGTCGCGATGAATAGCCAAACCCACATCCCTAGACCCTTACGAGAGCGGCAAGCAACCCTTCCAATTCTAGAGTTAGGAGACCCGGTCTCGACTCCTCGAGATGGTTTCCCACTGGACTCCAGAACCGGGTTACTTGTGCTCCCCGCCTTGGGTCTATCCTAATGCGGAAAAGTAAATAATATACATCAATGGTGACATCATCCTCAACCCGGAAGTGCCCCAATAAAAGAATATTACATACAAGCTTTTACATGAATGAAAATGAAAAACTCTCATCTCACATAAAAACCCCCGGCTATTCAGAACACGACGATCCAATATAACATATCACAGCAACACATAACATCACATGTCATCAACGTAAGTAAATATGCGTATCCCAATTGTCGTTGACATATAGCAATGAAACCGGCGATACACCACATATTATATTTACGGTCGCAGAAAAGAAAGTGAAAGCTAAAACAATTGGAATCCACAACCACCTTAGACATCATAAACCCAATGTATCTCATACTTTGGATTTCATGCCTAACAAAATGAATTCCTTAGACATCACATGCCTAACAATTATAAAACCCGCATTTTAGTCTCGATATTGAAAACACTTTCTAATAACCTGTCATGTAATTCAACAAGATTCCTGATAACCTGATCGAATGCTCGTCGGAAACTTTAGCAAACGGCTGCACCCCCCGATGCCGTCGACAAAGTGCACTAAGGCGGAACACCGCAGCCGCGAGCACCCGAACGGATGCTTTTGGCGACGGGGTTCTCCTACAGTCACTTGGTCGGGGCTATGGGGTATGGCTATCTAGTAAGGTTACCCGGCGAGTATCCGAGTACACTACATAATTGCGACGGACTTTTGATCCACATCAAAATTCCATGGTAACCGATCAAATGAGACTAAATTGCTAGATTTATAAAATTCAAACTAGTTATCTCATAACTAATTTTGTGGATTCCAATTATTGTATCACAATCACAGATAGCTAGACGAAGTTAAACTTTTTGATCGAATAAGCAAGCACCCAAAATTTCCCAACAAGCTCAACACTTGAGCGGAGTTTAAAAAAGATACCCAGAACATGCCACAACACCTATGAACCTGTTAGTGTATATGCCCTAGAGGCCAAGACTGTATCATACTAGTTTGTATATTACTTAATGGAAGCTTGGGATATTCACCTTGTATAAACAATCTTACTCAATATAGTAGTATGCTACTTGGTTTGTTTCTACTTCAATGTGTACATGTGTTTATTTTAGTATATCACCTATACACATTAGTGGAGCCCTTAGGATCTTTGCTTGATTACCAGCGTTGTGATGGCAGTCACACTAGTGGGGGCTGGGTAGTCTATAAGTACATCCTTATACAGGTCCCTAGTCGCAGGACTGTCGAGACAGGGCATCGATACTCCGGAGTAGACTAGCGTATGCTCTTCTCATCCGAGTGTGGGAGATGGTCTGTCCCACAGCCATGAGTACGTCGTACTGAAGATAGTATACGGGTGCTCGTTAGGTTACGAGTACACTGGACAGGACTCGCGGGAACTGACCGGTTGGTATTATACCTATCGTCAGTTATCAGTTCCCAGGTGACATGAGTACAACTTAGTCCGCTGACTTGACACTGTCACTTCGCCTCAAGTGTGTTCCCACTGAACTTTGATTACTACCCTACCACGGCTCAAAGGAGTCGTGCAAACAGGTAGTAGTTGGGTGCAGTCCCGAAGCACTTGGAGGCAGTGACGGTTAGACAGGATCCGTCTCTCCCGGTATTGGGGGTTGACATCGCGCTGTGTCTAGGAGAGCCATTACACGAGTAGTCCCTGGCCAGGGCAATCGAGATATACTGGTAGGCTTCCAGTGTTATCTCAGGGTGTTTTGGGCTTCACTCCGACACGACTTGTACCGCTATTAGGGGACTGACGTTTACCGTCCCCCTAGGCCCGCCATGCGATGTATCAGACGAACAGACCGGACTGTACGGAGATTGTCACATTCAGGCTCAGTAGGAGTTCAGATGGGTTTCACCTCGTCAGTCTTCTTGTCGGCATCTACCTGGGGACCGTTACGCACAGCTAGTGCCGCTTGCGGTCTGTGGTTAAACCCAGTGCCAGCGTAGTGTCGAGTCTTTAAAGTCCCACACAAAAAGCTATTCTCCTTTAGGCAAAAGAGTAAAGGTCGCATGTTTTTGCGACAGGTCGCATGGTTTTGCGACAGGGTTCGGTCACATCCATGCACTTGTGCACGTACAGTGTCCGGACAGTTAACACTAGCGGGTTTTGGTTTAAGCCAGATCCTAGTGTACGTTTTGGGATTGGTTTTATCCAGTATGTATTCGTGTTCCTCGGAACACGGATGAGGGTGTGTATGCACAGTTGACGGAGAGACAGAGGCTGAGGATTCTCATTAAGGTTGTTGACTGTTGACTGTTGACCATTGACTTTTTGCTCAACCCTAATGAGAATATGATATGTAATTAACAATAATATTAATTAAGTATTATAGTAACATGGTTGTTGAGGGGTTGACTTTGTTGACTTGTTGACTTTGTTGACCGGTTGACTAGGTTGGACTAGTTGACCATCATGATGACAATGGCTATCATTTCATGGCAAAGACTTTTGCTTGCTTGTTCTCTTGTGCAAAATGAGTGCATGAAATGATATGGCTATTGTAGCTTAAACCATCACTAATACTTGATTGCTATTATTGGTTATGATGGCTTTGGATTATGAGAGCCAAGAGAGAAAAGTTTTTCTCATTCTATTATTTTCATTCTCTCTCTTGTGTTCTTGAGCTCTCATCTTCTTCCTCTTGCTCTCCCTCTCTTTAGTCTATGGTTCACTTGTCTCATATGTTGAGAACCAAGAACCATAGAGAAAATCCCAACACACTCTTCTCTACTCACTCTAGTTCATAAGGTTTAGCAAACCAAGTGAACTAGTTTCTTCAAAGATCGAAGAAGAAGCCAAAGGTAGAAGCTTTCGAGGTGGATCGATCTTCGGCGCAAGGAGACGACGGGGTGAAGCCAATCCAGACAACCATCGAGGCTTGAAGACGAAGGAGTTCAAGAAAGAAAGGTATAACCCCCTAACCGAGTAGTTAACAACTCCTAGTTAGGTTGTTAGTTAGATGTTTAACAAAGATCCGGTTTTGAGTCCATGTTACCACCTCTAGAAAATTGTTTTTCACCAAATTCCGCATGCCCGAAAGTACCAGGAGAGGTAGCATGGACTTACAGTGGTATCAGAGCCTAGTTAAACTCTATCTAACATGTTAGCAAAGTAACTAGAAGATCGATCAAAGAAAAAGTCACGAAACGAACCCGATATGACAAGTTTCTGCCGATTTTTATTCTGTTCAAAAATTGATAAATTTCATCTTAAAAATCGGCTCAGGCTTTTTATTGAATAACCACAAAATTTGGTCCCACGAACCGTTCAAAGCGCCGCGGTTCCGCGGCCGAGTTGACTCGGCCAAGGTCCAAATTTAGTGCAGTGTATTTCTGGGGTTGTTTTGGGATTTTTGGAATATGTCTTTTCAGCCCAGATTTTCCAGAACGAAAATTTTGTGTTTGGGGCCTATAAATCCGTATTTTTGATCGAACTTCTAAAAGACTTAAGCTGACGGGTTTTTCTGTGATGTGATATTTGTATTGAACGTCTGCTAATCGCTATATGTCGATTAGTGGGGGTTATACAAATCTGTGATCTGTAATGTTATTGGTTTGTGTATATGAATTCATTGGATTGTCGCGGGTGAATAGCCGGGGGTTATGAGACGAGAGTTTTCTTTTCTTTCAATTCATGTAAATTTGTAAATTGATGTAATAATTATTTGTATGGCCGCACAACCGGGTCGGGGTTGTAGCCGTCATTGTATAATTTCTTTTTACTGTTTTTGCTCCTAGGATAGACTCATGGAGGGGGTGCACAAACTACCGGGTATGCCGAAGTGCCGAGTGGCCTACTCACGGGGTTGAGGGAGGTTGCTTCGCTTCGGGTACTTGGCGGGTAGTTTGCCGCACCCGTAGGGGTCTTGGGTGGGGTATTGGCTATTCACCGCGACCGTGTAATCTGCTTTTCATTACAGGCTCGTACGAATTGCGGGTTCCTAGTATATCCAAAGTGTTCATCTGTGATCTGAAATGTCTATCATTGCAATATATCTATATATGATATTATTTAGGCGTTGCTAATGTTTTATAGCCGCGCTAGCCCAGCCCCCGCTCTGTCGTTAGTTAAGTAACCTAACGGGTAATGACGGGGCCCCGTGGCGAATGCGAATGGCATAAGCGTACGTCATATTTTGGTTGTTTTCTGCAATGGTAGGATTAAATGATGGGACGCATTAAAAGAACTGATGCAAGAATATCACGCATTAAAAGAACTAATGCAAGAAAATAAACCAAGTAAAAGTCGTTGGAACACTTTCGAAAAACCACTCGGTTCTTTTCAAAACTAACTTTTAAAATGCGGAGTTTAAGCCACTCCTTTTAAAAGCTATCTCGTTTCATCGACTAAATCAAGTTCACTACGTTCACGGTTTCGCCAAAACCATTCGTAGCCCTCCATCGTTTCACATAAATAGTCAATAGTATTCAAGCTATGTATTTTGGCCAAAGTCAAGGCATAGTGATTGGTAGCTATTGGGTATTCATGTGTAGCATAGATAGATGCGTTGGTTTGGGATAGTCGTACTGCCATTTTGGCCAAAGTCAAGGGTAGGTACGGATGGATCCAAATTAACCTGGATAATGACGGGCAGAACTTGACATGTGACTTATGATATTTTGGCCAAAGTCAAGGTCATAAGAGCATGGGGCAAAAAATCCACATCGGGAGTTTCAAAAGAATTGAAACTTGCTAGTGTTGCATACCATTTGGAGTGTGATGATTCTGGTAGGATTCCTTCAGTTTCGTCACGCGATGATATTTGGATCCCGATCCTACTGTGAGTATATGCTACTCCTCAGGAAATTTCTCACTTAACGATCAATGCTATAAACCTAGTAGGTGTCTAGAAAGGTGTTAGCGGGGCTACGCTCCCAGGGAAAAGAGGTTCTTAAATTAAGGAACTTCGCGAAAGCGTTGGAAAACCTCCCTCGAAGTACCGATACCAGCCTGGCCGAACGGTTAAGCAAGTATTGAACGGTGAGGTTGATCCTGACTAATTCTTCCTTTTTGGTTTGAGGAGGGATTCGAGAAACAGTGGGAGCCATCCTGTTTAGACAAACTAAAAACCACTCTAAACTTGCAAGAGCATCATGCTGAGTGTTTCTTCTTCTCTCTTCTAATTGCAGCGACCAATCGACATGACTGGACTTAAGTTACTTCTAGATAAAAACATACTGACAGGGCCAAACTACAAAGATTGGCTCAGGAATGTCAAAATGACAATCACTTACGACAAGCTGGGGTATCTTCTTACCACCAAAGCTCCCCCCGTCCCAGGTCCCACCTCCAGCGTCGCGGATAAGGAAATCTGTAAGACTTGGGAGATTGATAGCGCGAAGGCCAAGTGCCTCGTACTTGTCTCTATGGACAACGAACATCAGAGGAGGCACGAGAATATGGACCTCGAGTCCATATTTCTCCATACAAAAGAACTGTATGGAGAGCAGTCTCGTATCGCAAGATACGAAGTGTCGAAGAAGTTATTTTCGGCAAGGTTGGCCATCGGATCATCGGTAGTGGAACACGTGCTTAAGATGATTGGCTTCATTGAGGAGCTCGCGGAACTTGGGACCACGTTAGAGAACGAGCTCTATACGGACTTGATTCTCCAGTCCCTTCCTTCCACTTACGCCCAGTTTATCCTGAACTTCAACTTACAAGAAAAAGAAGTTGAACTTTCAGAACTCCTCAACATGCTGAGGAGTGCAGAGGGCACCCTACAGAAAGGCAGGGAAACATCCACTTTGTTTGTAGGAGGATCTTCCTCTTCTAGGTCCAAGGCGAAAGCCAAGGGAAAGAAGAAGAAAGCCCCCGCCAAACCAAGGGGCGGTGTTAGTAAAGTGGATACGAAGGGAAAAGCAAAAGCAACAAAGAAAGCGGGGCAGCTTGTGGATAAAGAAGAATGCTTCTATTGTCATAAGAAAGGACACTGGAAGAATGATTGCAGGGCTTGGAAAGCTAGGACACAGGAATTGAAGCAGGTTGTGGCTTCAGCTTCAGGTGTGTTTGTTATTGAAAACTGTCTTTCAATAAACTCTGCTTCCTGGGTATTGTATACCGGATCAGGATCTCATATCTGTAATTCTTTGCGGGCGTTGAGAAACCCTAGGGTTTTGAAGGCAGGTGACATGACCCTCAAAGTTGCAAACGGATCTAGCATGGATGTTAAGGCCGTGGGGGACTATCACCTGGGAATGTCAGATGGACATGTTTTGGTTTTACGTAATTGCTTTTTTGTACCCAACGCAACTTGTAATATCATTTCTGTATCTTTAGTTTCTAAAGAAGGTTATGAATTTGCGTTTGTAAGCAATGTTGTAAACATTCACCTTAATCAAGTTCTGATTGGGTCAGGTACATTGAGCAATGGTATATACGTAATAACCAACCACAGATTTTCAATGTCCAGAATACACACAAAAGAAAGTCTCCGGAAATAAATCAGACTTTCTTATGGCATTGTAGACTGGGTCACATCAATTAGAGAAGGTTGACGAAGTTACACACAGAAGGATATTTGAATCCGTTCGAATATCAATCGTATGCCACTTGTCAATCCTGTCTCAAAGGAAAGATGACAAAGACTCCGTTCACTGGACACGGAGTAAGAGCGAGCGAGCTCTTGGGACTCGTACACAGCGACGTGTGCGGTCCAATGTCTACACATGCGCGAAGCGGTTATTCTTACTTCATTACTTTTACGGATGACTTTTCAAGGTACGGTTATGTCTTCTTAATGAAACATAAATCCGAAGCCTTTGGAAAGTTCCAGGAATATAAGAATGAAGTAGAAAAACAAACCGGCAAAAGTATTAAGATTCTAAGATCGGATCGAGGTGGAGAATACTTGAGTGCCGAGTTCCTGGACTATTTAAAAGAGAACGAAATTCTCTCTCAGCTTACTTCTCCATACACTCCGCAACATAACGGTGTATCGGAGAGACGGAACCGAACCCTATTGGATATGGTACGGTCCATGATGAGTAATGCTGAGTTACCGCGATCATTTTGAGGGTATGCGCTAGAATCAGCTGCATACCTTTTGAACCGAGTTCCAACTAAGACTGTGCCTACTACACCATATGAGATGTGGTGTGGGAAGAGACCCTATCTTAATCACATTAAGACATGGGGAAGTCCAGCTTTTGTCAAAAAGCAGCATGCGGACAAGCTCGAGGCACGCTCAGTACAGTGCAAGTTCGTGGGATATCCAAAGAACTCCAAGGGATATTTCTTCTACTGCGAAGAGGAACAAAAGTTTTTTGTTTCTCGTCATGCCCACTTTCTAGAACACAAGTTCTTAGAAAAGGAAATTAGTGGGAGCGCAGTAGAACTGGAAGAAATTCCAGAACCACAAACTATTACTGAAAGCTTAGTGGAACTAGAGGGTTCAAAAGAACAGGACATTCCTACGCCGCTCCGCAAGAGTAGTAGGCAGTCTCATCCGCCCGAGAGATACTACGGTTTTCTCATAGACGGGGATAGAGAGGATTGCATCATAGATTATGATGAGCCTACTAGCTTCCAGCAGGCCGTTCAGAGCATTGACTCGGTAAAATGGCTGGATGCAATGCGGACCGAAATGGAGTCCATGTACACCAACAAAGTATGAACGTTGGACATTGCTCCAGACGGGGTAAAACCCGTAGGATGCAAGCGGATCTTCAAAAGGAAGATTGGTGTAGATGGACAGGTTGAGACCTATAAAGCTAGACTGGTTGCAAAGGGTTTTCGTCAAAGACCTGGTTTGGACTATGACGAGACCATTTCTCCAGTAGCTATGCTGAAATCCATTCGGATCCTTCTTGCCATTGCTGCCTTCCACGATTATGAGATTTGGCAGATGGACGTAAAGACCGCTTTTCTAAATGGAAATTTAGAGGAGTGTGTCTATATGGACCAGCCAGAGGGTTTCATTCAGAGTGGGAGCAGCGGAAAGGTGTGCAAGTTGCTTAAGTCCATCTACGGACTAAAGCAGGCATCGCGGAGTTGGAACATCTGTTTTGATGAGACGGTCAAGGAATTTGGCTTTATCAAAAATCCAGATGAACCATGCATCTATAGTAGATTTGTAGCGAGAACTGTAGTATTCCTCGTTTTATACATGGATGACATTCTCTTAATAGGAAATGACATTCCTATGCTACAATCTGTCAAGGGGTTCTTGTCACACAGGTTCTCCATGAAAGACCTGGGTGATGCCTCATACATCCTGGGGATCCGGATCCATCGTGATAGATCCAAGAGGATATTAGGACTTTCGCAGTCCAGGTACATCGACACCATACTAAAAAGATTCAGTATGGAAGATTCCAAGCGCGGTAATCTACCGGCTTGTCACGGGATCACCCTCTCCAAAGAGATGTCTCCCAAGACTGATTTGGAAAGGGATCGAATGTCTATTATACTCTACGCTTCTGCGGTAGGCTCTATAATGTATGCGATGTTGTGTACCAGACCGGATGTAGCTTATGCACTGAGTGTAGTAAGCCGGTATCAGTCAAACCCAGGGGAGAAACACTGGATAGCGGTAAAGAACATTCTCAAGTACCTGAGAAGGACTAAGGAGATGTTCTTGGTGTATGGTGGAAAAGACCTCCAGATCGAGGCCTTTGCTAACTCCAGCTTCTAGAGTGACAAGGATGATTCCAAGTCCATGTCGGGTTTTGTCTTTACCCTCAATGGAAGGGCGGTGTGTTGGAAGAGTTCCAAACAGGAAACTGTTGCAGACTCGACGATGGAAGCGGAATACATCACTGCATCTGATGCCGCAAAAGAAGCTGTCTGGATGAGGAAGTTCTTGAAAGAACTTCAGGTAGTTCCGTCCATTGTTGATCCAATACCTCTGTATTGCGACAACAACGGGGCTATAGCTTTAGCGAAGGAACCCAGGTCCCATCAGAGATCCAGACACATCTTGAGGCGGTATCACCTGATCAGGGAGATCGTGGATCACCAGGAGATCGAGGTTCGGAGGGTCGCTTCAGAAGATGACACTGCAGATCCATTCACCAAGGCCTTTCCCCAGACTCAGTTCGAGCGGCTGATCGAGATGATAGGTCTTCGATACGCCAGTACATGGCCTTAGTGCAAGTGGGAGATTGTTAGTGTATATGCCCTAGAGGCCATTACTGTATCATACTAGTTTGTATATTACTTAATGGAAGCTTGGGATATTCACCTTGTATAAACAATCTTGCTCAATATAGTAGTATGCTACTTGGTTTGTTTCTACTTCAATGTGTACATGTGTTTATTTTAGTATATCACCTATACACATTAGTGGAGCCCTTAGGATCTTTGCTTGATTACCAGCGTTGTGATGGCAGTCACTCTAGTGGGGGCTGGGTAGTCTATAAGCACATCCTTATACAGGTCCCTAGTCGCAGGACTATCGAGACAGGGCATCGATACTCCAGAGTAGACTAGCGTATGCGCTTCTCATCCCAGTGTGGGAGATGGTCTGTCCCACAGCCATGAGTATGTCGTACTGGAGATAGTATACGGGTGCTCGTTAGGTTACGAGTACACTGGACAGGACTCGTCGGGAACTGACCGGTTGGTATTATACCTATTGTCAGTTATCAGTTCCCAGGTGACATGAGTACAGCTTAGTCCGCTGACTTGACACTGTCACTTCGCCTCGAGTGTGTTCCCACTGCACTTTGATTACTACCCCACCACGGCTCAAAGGAGTCATGCAAACAGGTAGTAGTTGCGTATAGTCCCGATGCACTTGGAGGCAGTGACGGTTAGACAGGATTCGTCTCTCCCGGTATTGGGGGTTGACATCGCGCTGTGTCTAGGAGAGCCATTACACGAGTAGTCCCTGGCCAGGGCAATCGAGATATACTGGTAGGCTTCCAGTGTTATCTCAGGGTGTTTTGGGCTTCACTCCGACACGACTTGTACCGCTATTAGGGGACTGACGTTTACCGCCCCCCTAGGCCCGCCATGCGATGCATCAGACGAACAGACCGGACTGTACGGAGATTGTCACATTCAGGCTCAGTAGGAGTTCAGATGGGTTTCACCTCGTCAGTTTTCTTGTCGGCATCTACCTGGGGACCGTTACGCACAGCTAGTGCCGCTTGCGGTCTGTGGTTAAACCAACTGCCAGCGTAGTGTCGAGTCTTTAGAGTCCCACACAGAAAGCTATTCGCCTTTAGGCAAAAGAGTAGAGGTCGCATGGTTTTGCGACAGGTCGCATGGTTTTGCGACAGGGTTCGGTCACATCCGTGCACTTGTGCACGTACAGTGTCCGGACAGTTAACACTAGCGGGCTTTGGTTTAAGCCAGATCCTAGTGTACGTTTTGGGATTGGTTTTATCCAGTATGTATTCGTGTTCCTCGAAACACGGATGCGGGCGTGTATGCACAGTTGACGGAGAAACAGAGGCAGAGGATTCTCATTAGGGTTGTTGACTGTTGACTGTTGACGGTTGACTGTTGACCATTGACTTTTTACTCAACCCTAATGAGAATATGATGTAGGGTTACTAGGCACGCGCACAAGGGTCTACGAGGTATCAACCATGCCCGATTAAAAATTTAGCCGTGCCGAACAACCCGAATACGGATCTTTAAACTAGAGATTAGGTGAAAACTAACATGTTAACAACTTTAACACTAAGTGAGAGGGATTACAACCTTTGTAGATCCGGTCCTTCACTTCATATGCTCCGTGTTGTGGTCCCTTCGATGCGATCATCGGGTTCCGGACTCTCGAGAGGTTCCACGAAGAGAAAGATGCAACCTTTGCTTCCGATCTTCGATACAAAGATGATCTACCTTGAAGTTTCGTTAACACAAGCTAACACTCATGAAATGATGTGAACACCCTCATCTAAATGGCAAGGGAAGATGAGGATGATGAAGTAGGATTTTTGCTCTCTTTATTTATCTTTTTCTCATATTTATTCATCACTTGGAAAAAGCAAGAAAGCTTTGTAAACAAAGAAGAAGAAGGAAGAAGATGAACAAAATGATAGAATTCCTTTTGTGATGAATAATGCAAAAGAGATAATGATGAATTATGCAACCATGGTCAAGTAACCATTGTAGAGATTGAACTAGGGTTAAAGGGTGTGGTTGGGTTAAGAAATATCATGCTAAAATATCTTTTCCAAAACAAAAAGAAAACCTTCTAGAAACATCTAGAAAGGTTTAACCCTAATCAAACCCTAACCATGTTTAATCTATACTAAACATATTGCATTAGTAATCATATCATGTTACAATATTATATATCACATATATAATATTTATTGTAACCAAAATAAAATAATACATTTAACATATATCGCATATATATCAATGCATTACCCGAGTGAGAAAAAGAATCTTTTAGTGAGCTAATATTAGTTAATGTAATTTAATATATCATATATATTATTATACATTAAATTATCGAATCAACACTTGATTCGACAATCCGGCTATATCGCATATAACCGACTAATATTTATCCGTACCGATTCATCGAATCAACACTTGATCCGATGACCCGGCTGATATCAAATATCGCGAGAATACACTACGATATCACATACCGCATTATCCTCGGTCCCGCACATATCACATATGTGCCCCTACTCCGTTTTGCCTGAGCCAAGAAACCTCTGTGTAGGACTCTAAAGAATCGTCAATACGCCGGCAGTAGGTGATGATCATATCAAACACCCACAAGCTGCAAGCGGTCAGCTAAACGTAACAACTCCACAGGTATTGAGCGCTCAGAAGATCAACAAGCAAGCCTGTAACTTCTCCTGTGAATCCAAACAGTAACACTCCCGTACAGTCCGGTCTCGTCGTCTGATATGTCGCATATCTCGCCTAGGGGTGGTAAACGTTAGACCCCAGTAGCTCGATAAGTCGTGTCGATATGAAGTCTATAACAGTTCGAGAAACTACTGATAACACTTACCAGTAAATCTCAGCAACCCTGGCCAGGGATTTCTGGTTATAGCCAATCGAACACAGCACAACATCAACTCCCTATACCGGGAGAGACGAATCCCCTCCTATCGCTCATTGCCTCCATGTGATTCGGGACTGTACCCAAAAGCCACCTTTCTGCACGCCCTCTTGGACGTGGTATGATGGAAATCAAAGCACAGTGGGAATCACACAAGACTCTATGACGATCTCGGGTCAACAGACTACTCTGTACCAGTGTCACCGGAGAACTGCCATCTGACGTGAGGTATATTACCATCTGGGAGTTCTCGGCGAGTCCGTCCAGTGTACCCAGTCTCCACTGAGCACCCGTACACCATCCTTGATGTCAAACACCGATGGATATCGGATCATCCATCGCCCATCATATGGGTCAAGATGCGTATACGCTAGTCTACTCTGGTGCATCGATGCCTTGTCTCGATACACCCTCGACTAGGAACATTTATAGGATATGCTCGTCGACTACCGTGGCCCCACTAGTATGATCTCATCATAGTTCCGGTAGTCGAGTACATATCCTAAGGGCTTTATCATCATGTAATATAGAGACAATCAAAGTACATGTTAAGATAAAGTACAACCAGATAGCATACTATCATGTCAAGCAAGAAAGTCCTCCCTATATATATCCAAGCATCCATCACAATATACATCGTATGTACAGTAATGGCCTCTAGGGCATACATATAACTAACAATCTCCCACTTGCACTAGGGCCATCTGTTGTGGTATCGTATACCCAACAATTAGCTGCGGTTGAAGCATCTCATACTGAACCATCCCATAAAAAGTCTCTACTGGGAAAAAGGCCTTTGTGAGTGGATCAACGCTGTTGTCCTCTGCGTCTGCTCTCCTAACCTCGATCTCCCTAGAGATCAACCATCTCTATGATCAGGTGATACTGCCAAAGAATTATATCTGGATTTCTGATGGGACAGTAGTTCCTCGGCTAAAAGCCACAACTCCATTGTCACACAATGGTAGGAACGGAGTTCATCTCATGAACTTATATATATCCAGACTGCCTCTTTGGTAGCATCCTTGGTAACGATGTATCTTGCCTTTAATCGTCTAGTATGTCACGGTATCTAGCTTGGAACTCTTCCAACATACCGTCCCTCCACTGAGGGTAAGGACAATGCCTGCGACTGACATTCAGTCGTCCTTTCACCCTGGAACCTTTCCAGTGATTCTCCCCAGGATCGATTGATACCATCTCACTACAACTAGTGAGTATCCTAACATCCAATTAGATTTATCTCATAGATCCAAAAACCCAGGATTTAGGAGGTATCACTTTGATCCTATATGGAGAATCCTTGTGATAAGCGGAGATTGACCGAGCGTAGCATAGGAAACTCCTTCCCTATCAAGAGTATGTTATCCACGTACTCTACGAGGATCACCACCATACTCTCTACTACCTTTTTGTATATACAAGGTTCATCTACCATTTTGATGAAGTCAAACTCTTTGATTACCACATCAAAACAGATGTTCCAACTCCGCGATGCCTGTTTTATCATATAAAATATCTTGCACACGTTTCCGCTGCTCCCACTGTCTACGAAGCCCTCTGGCTGTGTACTTATAGACGCCCTTTTCTAAAACATTATTTAGAAAAGCAGTTATGACACCCAACCGCCAGATATCGTAGTCATGGAATGTAGCCGTGGCAAGTAGGATCTGGATGGACTTAAGCATAGATCCTTAGAAAAGGTTTCAACATAATCCATACCTGGTCAATGATGCAAACCTTTAACAAGTCTAGCTTTGAAAGTTTCAACTTTTCCATGTACACCAAGTAATCTTCTCAAGATATACTTGCTCCTGATGGGGATTTAACCCTTCAGATAAAGCAACCAAAGTCCATATTTTGTTGGTGTATAAGGATTCCATCTCAGATCGATAAGCATCCAGCCATTCTTACAGAGTCCCACTCCTGATGGCCAACCCGAAACTAGTTGGGTCATCATCTCATGATGCAATCCTCGCTCCCACTGTCATAAAGAAACCGAAGTATCTCTCAGGTGGGTGAGGAACCCTGCTAGATCGGCGGAGAGGCTGAGGTTCGTTGGAAACTATTGAATCCTTTGGTTCTACCAAATCATCAGCTGCAGTTTGTATAGCTGGAACATTTCCAGTTCTACATAACAGACTTTGCCTCGAGCTTGTCCGGATTTTGCTTTTAGACTTAGGCCGGACAACCCCAAATCTTAACTAACTTAAGATATGGGCTCTTCCCTTTCATATCACATATGAAGTGGTAGACAACTGATTTGATTTGAACCCTATTCAATAGGTATGCAGCTTCACAAGTGCATAACTCCCAAAAGGAAATAGGAAACTCAGTAGTACTCATCATAGAGCACACCATATCAAATAGGGTGCTATTGCTCCGCCCCGATATACCATCGTGCTATGGTGTATACGGAGGAGTAATGCTGAGAGAGAATCTCATTCTCCTTTAGAATAGTCCAGGAATTCCGTGCTCAAGTATTCTCCTCCTTGATCTCATCAAAGGACATAATACTTATACCCGTTGTTGGTTCTCTACTTCTAACCAATATTCTGTGAATATCTTAAAAGCTTCGGACTTGTGTTCCAACAGGAACATATGTCTGAATCTTGAGAGATCATCATAGAATGTAATGAAGTACAAAGAACCGGTCTTGGCATATGTAGACAGGGGACCTTCATACATCAGTATGTATCAATCCCAAAAGTTCACTAACTCTTTCTCTGTTTCCAATAAACAGAGCTGTGGTCATCTTATCTTTGTAACATGACCAGCAAGTTTCACAAGATGTAAATTCAAACAGATTTAAATATGCATCTAAATGTAACTTAGCTAGTCGGGTCACATTGATATGACTTAGTCTATAATGCCTCAAGAAGGATTCGTTCATTTCTGAACTCTTCCTCTTGTGTGTGTTCCGTATACTAAGAACTGTAGTTTGATTAAGAACGTCAATGCTTTTAGATAACGTGCTTGAACCGATCAACTCTTGATATAGGAAATGTTCAAAACATTATCCAATAATACAAAATTATATCTTTCTTTACTAATAAAGAGACCGATATGATTTTGTATATCAGGTTCGGTATCTAATAACATTCGTTCAGAATCAATGTATTCTGGTAATACAGGGTGATAGTAACCAACAGACTTGGCTGCAACACTTGCACCGTTTTCTGTCTCATGAAACTTATCACCCGTTCTCAGTTCTCTACCTTTCTGTAGCCCATGTAACAGATTACATATGCGGGATCCTGATCCTGTATCACATACCCAGGACGTAAAGGATACTGAGAAACAGTTCTGTGTAATGAACACACCCGAAGATGATGCATCAACATGCACTTTCTTCGTTTGGGCGGCACGGGAATTCTGGTAATCCCCAATTTCCTGCTCTATCTTATAACAATTATAAGTTGGAGCGGGACCAACGTTCCCCAGCTCAGTATAACAAGCGGGTTCGGTCAATACATCCGTTTTATTATCTTGATTAATGCGTGATATGGTCGCTACCTGGAGAGAGAGAGAAGAAAACACTCAGCGTATGCTCTTGCAAGATTAGATTGGTTATCTAATATATTTAATCAGGATGTCTCCCACTATTTTAATCAAATCTTCCTTCAAACCCTAAAAGGAAAGACTAGCCGGGATTAATTACACGCTACAAGTTTGCCAATCTTTCAGCCAGGCCAGTGTCGGTACTTTGAGGGAGGTCTCCCGTGCTTTCGCACGAACCTAATTAAAGTAAACCTCGTTTTCCCAGAGGCGTAACCCCGTTAACACCTTTCTAGACACCTACTTGATCGGCTAATTGTAATGTGTAAAACTCTCCCAGGAGTAACTCTTACTCGCAGCGGGTATCGGGATCCAACTATCTTATAGAAGGTATGCAATCTCATTGCAAATTTCAACACTTGAAATTCCCAATAATATTTTACCCCTAGCGTCCTATGACCTTGACGAAGGCCAAACTACCCATAGTCCGCTAGTCAAGTTCAACCCGTTCATTTCTTGATTGAATTAAACCCACCCGCACGACCCTTGACGAAGGCCAAACTACGCCGTACGAATACCCTAATCCAATCGCATCGTATGCTAGCAGATAAGCATTAGTTAGCTACCGTACACTACGCCTTGACGAAGGCCAAACTACCGCAGCACGAATACTAACTAGTACTTATCTGAAATGACGGAGGGCTACGACAGGTTTTTAAGAAAACCCTTTGCGTAATGAATTTGATATCGTTGTAGAATCGAGTGATTTTAAATGGAGTGTTTTTTAGGCTTTTCTAGTTTTGCTAAAGGGGTCACTCCCGGTGAAGGGATTGTCGGCCCTTTCCTCATCGAATAAGGTGCGGGATATTTCACAAATATCACTGTGCAAAGCAGAAACTATAGAAGCAATCAAAAGACAAACCGAGAGTTGTAGGATCTGCCAGTTATTGCTAAAGGAGTCACTCCCGGTGAATGGATCTCGGTCCTTTCCTTATCGAATAAGGTGCAGGATGTTCTACAAGGAACACCGCGATGCAAAGCAAGAACTGTAGCTACCTATTTTTGAAAATTCGATTCCACAACATCTTAGGTTTCTATTATTTCATTAATCTTATTAATGAAGTCCCATTTTATTATGCTTCACAAGCATCTCTTTTGAAACGAAATCTGCAATATAACATATATCTTATATATATAATATAAACATTCGTCTCAGGCAGTAATATGATCTCATTACAGAACATTGCAGCAGAAGAATATATATGAAATATTGGATATACTAGGACGTCCGTGTTTTCAATAAGAGCCTGTATAAAACACGGATTCCACGGTCGCGATGAATAGCCAAACCCACATCCCTAGACCCCTACGAGAGCGGCAAGTAACACTGCCAATTCTAGGGTTATGAGACCCGGTCTCGACTCCTCGAGATGGTCTCCCACTGGACCCTAGAACCCGGTTAGTTGTGCTTTCCGCCTTGGGTCTACCTAATGCGGAAAAGTAAATAATATACAACAACGGTGACATCTTCCGCAACCTGGAAGTGCCCCAATAAAAGAATATTACATACAAATGAATTTTACATGAATGAAAAAGAAAAAACTCTCATGTCACATAAAACCCTCGGCTATTCAAACGTGACGATCCAATACAACATATCACAGCAACACATAATATCTCATATCATCAACGTAAGCAAGTATGCGTATCCCGATTGTCGTTGATATATAGCAACGAAGCCGGCGATACACCACATACTACGCTTACGGTCACAGAAAAGAAAGTGTAAAACTACAACAGTTGGAATCCGCAACCTCCTTAGACATCACATGCCTAACCAAATGAATTCCTTAGACATCGCATACCTAACAATTATAAACCCCGCATTTTAGTCTCTTTATCGAAAACTCTTTTCAATATCAAGTCGGGCAATTCAACAAGATTCTCGACATCCTGATCGAATGCTCGTCGCAAACTTTAGTAGACGGCCGCACCCCCAGATGCCGTCGACGAAGTGCACTAAGGCGGAACACCGCTGCCGCGAGCATCCGAACGGATGCTTTCGGCGACGGGGTTCTCCTATAGTCACTTGGTCGGGGCTATGGGGCGTAGCTGTCTATTAAGTTTACTCGGCGAGTATCCGCGTACGCTACGTGATTGCGACGGACTTTTGATCACATCAAAATTCCGTGGCAACCGATCATCTGAGACTAAACTGCTATGTTTATAATATTCAAATCAGTTATCTCATAACTACCTGTGGATTCCAAATATTGTATCACAATCCAGATAAATAGACAAAGTTAAAATTTCCGATCGAATCATCAAACACCCAAGATTTCCCCAAAATATGTCAACTCTTGAAATCTGTTTAAAAACATCCATCACATGCCACAGTACCAATGGTCCAGCCGTAGAAGGGTCAAGCCAACGCCTCACATGTGGCACGCCGTACTGCCCCAAACCCTAAGGTTCAAAAGGCAGTTCAAGATGGTCACATAATCGAGTTAAGGTTTGTTGTCTTGTAGAGGGTCCACCGCGTTACTTGCACGACTTAGAACGTTCTTAAACACGAGAAAAAATCCAACTTTTGAAAAATTTTCCGACAGGGGAAAAAGTGAGTTATTGATATCCGTTCGAACTTTTTAACAGTTTCTAAAATTATCCGGACAAAACTAAACAAAGTTAAAATATCCGATCGAATCTTTAAGTCCCCAATACAACCCAGAAAACACAACACTTGAGTGGAATTAAAATATTCACAGAAAAAATTGCCAAGAAAGGACCTAAGAATAAATACAAGAAATTACAGGGACTAAGTCGAAATTTTGGCCGCGGAACCGCCGCAAAACCCATGGTTTGGCCGCGGTCCCGCTCTCAAATTTTTGAATTAGAGGTCCGTACTACACAGTAATTCTTAGTTTTTCCTGCTTGTTTTTCTGAGCATTTTTAATTCAGAAAAAATCAACTTTTTGAAAATTGTCCAGAGAGGGTTCCGTATCGGGGTTTCGGCGTTCGATCAGACTTTAAACTTCGTCTAGACTTCGCCTAAACCTCTAGCTTGGCTCTGATACCACTGTAGGGTTGCTAGGCACGCTCACAAGGGTCTACGAGGCATCAACCATGCCCGATTAAAAATTTAGCCGTGCCGAACAACCCGAATACGGATCTTTAAACTAGAGATTAGGTGAAAACTAACATGTTAACAACTTTAACACTAAGTGAGAGGGATTACAACCTTTGTAGATCTGGTCCTTCACTTCATATGCTCCATGTTGTGGTTCCTTCGCTGCGATCATCGGGTTCCGGACTCTCGAGAGGTTCCACGAAGAGAAAGATGCAACCTTTGCTTCCGATCTTCGATACAAAGATGATCTACCTTGAAGTTTCGTTAACACAAGCTAACACTCATGAAATGATGTGAACACCCTCATCTAAATGGCAAGGGAAGATGAGGATGATGAAGTAGGATTTTTGCTCTCTTTATTTATCTTTTTCTCATATTTATTCATCACTTGGAAAAAGCAAGAAAGCTTTGTAAGCAAAGAAGAAGAAGAAAGAAGATGAACAATATGGTAGAATTCCTTTTGTGATGAATAATGCAAAAGAGATAATGATGAATTATGCAACCATGGTCAAGTAACCATTGTAGAGATTGAACTAGGGTTAAAGGGTGTGGTTGGGTTAAGAAATATCATGCTAAAATATCTTTTCCAAAACAAAAAGAAAACCTTCTAGAAACATCTAGAAAGGTTTAACCCTAATCAAACCCTAACCATGTTTAATCTCTACTAAACATGTTGCATTAGTAATCATATCATGTTACGATATTATATATCACATATATAATATTTATTGTAACCAAAATAAAATAATACATTTAACATATATCGCATATATATCAATGCATTACCCGAGTGAGAAAAAGAATATTTTAGTGAGCTAATATTAGTTAATGCAATTTAATATATCATATATATTATTACACATTAAATTATCGAATCAACACTTGATCCGACAATCCGGCTATATCGCATATAACCGACTAATATTTATCCGTACCGATTCATCGAATCAACACTTGATCCGATGACCCGGCTGATATCAAATATCGCGAGAATACAATAAGATATCACATACCGCATTATCCTCGGTCCCGTACATATCACATATGTGCCCCTACTCCGTTTTGCCTGAGCCAAGAAATCTCTGTGTAGGACTCTAAAGAATCGTCAATACGCCGGCAGTAGGTGATGATCATATCAAACACCCACAAGCTGCAAGCGGTCAGCTAAACGTAACAGCTACCCGGGTATTAAGCGCTCAGAAGATCAACAAGCAAGCCTGTAACTTCTCCTGTGAATCCAAACAGTAACACTCCCGTACAGTCCGGTCTCGACGTCTGATATGTCGCATATCTCGTCTAGGGGTGGTAAACGTCAGACCCCAGTAGCTCGATAAGTCGTGTCGATATGAGGTCTATAACAGTTCGAGAAACTACTGATAACACTTACCAGTAAATCTCAGCAACCCTGGCCAGGGATTTCCGGTTATAGCCAATCGAACACAGCACAACATCAACTCCCTATACCGGGAGAGACGAATCCCCTCCTATTGCTCATTGCCTCCATGTGATTCGGGACTGTACCCAAAAGCCACCTTTTTGCACGCCCTCTTGGACGTGGTATGATGGAAATCAAAGCACAGTGGGAATCACACAAGACTCTATGACGATCTTGGGTCAACAGACTACTCTGTACCAGTGTCACCGGAGAACTGCCATCTGACGTGAGGTATATTACCATCTGGGAGTTCTCGGCGAGTCCGTCCAGTGTACCCAGTCTCCACTGAGCACCCGTACACCATCCTTGATGTCAAACACCGATGGATATGGGATCATCCATCGCCCATCATATGGGTCAAGATGCGTATACGCTAGTCTACTCTGGTGCATCGATGCCCTGTCTCGATACACCCTCGACTAGGAACATTTATAGGATATACTCGTCGACTACCGTGGCCCCACTAGTATGATCTCATCATAGTCCCAGTAGTCGAGTACATATCCTAAGGGCTTTATCAACATGTAATATAGAGACAATCAAAGTACATGTTAAGATAAAGTACAACCAGATAGCATACTATCATGTCAAGCAAGAAAGTCCTCCCTATATATATCCAAGCATCCATTGCAATATACATCGTATGTACAGTAATTGCCTCTAGGGCATACATATAACTAACATATGATATGTAATTAACAATAATATTAATTAAGTATTATAGTGACATGGTTGTTGAGGGGTTGACTTTGTTGACTTGTTGACTTTGTTGACCGGTTGACTAGGTTGGACTAGTTGACCATCATGATGACAATGGCTATCATTTCATGCCAAAGACTTTTGCTTGCTTGTTCTCTTGTGCAAAATGAGTGCATGAAATGATATGGCTATTGTAGCTTAAACCATCACTAATACTTGATTGCTATTATTGGTTATGATGGCTTTGGATTATGAGAGCCAAGAGAGAAAAGTCTTTCTCATTCTATCATTTTCATTCTCTCTCTTGTGTTCTTGAGCTCTCATCTTCTTCCTCTTGCTCTCCCTCTCTTTAGTCTATGGTTCACTTGTCTCATGTGTTGAGAACCAAGAACCATAGAGAAAATCCCAACATACTCTTCTCTACCCACTCTAGTTCACAAGGTTTAGCAAACCAAGTGAACTAGTTTCTTCAAAGATCGAAGAAGAAGCCAAAGATAGAAGCTTTCGAGGTGGATCGATCTTCGGCGCAAGGAGACGACGGGGTAAAGCCGATCCGGACAACCATCGAGGCTTGAAGACGAAGGAGTTCAAGAAAGAAAGGTATAACCCCCTAACCGAGTAGTTAACAACTCCTAGTTAGGTTGTTAGTTAGATGTTTAACAAAGATCCGATTTGAGTCCATGTTACCACCTCTAGAAAATTGTTTTTCACCAAATTCCGCATGCCCGAAAGTACCGGGAGAGGTAGCATGAACTTACAGAACCAGCCGTAGAAGGGTCAACTAATGCCTCACCTGTGGCACCGCTGAACCACCACAAACCCTAGGGTTTGATGGCGGTACTGACGGTCACAGAATCGAGTTAGGGTTTCGTTCTTCTATAGGGTCCACAGAATCACCTGCATGATTTTCTGAATATTTTAAACTCGAAAAAAATCCAACTCTTGAAAATTTCCAGCGAGGGAAAATATGGGTTATTGATATCCGTTCGAACTTTTTAATATTGTCTAAATACCCCGAATACATGTTAGAATTATGATTACGAAATACTCTGAATTGCTTTTGCAGAAAATTAACATCACATGAAAATTTAGCAAAAAAATACAACACCTGAAACACCAAAACCTAGAGACTGGAACACACAAAAAATTTAAAGCCAAAAACCCACATTCCACCCCGTGAGCTCGGAAATTTGGGCTATGTGGCCGGCCAAAACATGAAAAAAATGCTTCAAATTTCAATGGTGTTCATGTTATATCACATATAACATTCTGCAGTTGTTTAAAAAAAATTTGACACCTCTAAAAATTCGACAGAAACTAGATTTCATATAGGGTGTTTCGGAGTTGTTTCGGTTTCGTAATTCTAACAAATATCGTCTAATTTTCTAGCATGGCTCTAATACCACTGTAGGGTTTCCTAGCACGACAGCAAGGTTTCGAGAGGCATCGTTCATGCCAATTTAAAATTTTTGCCTTGCTAGCTAACCCTAACCCTAGAAGCGTAATTAGAAAATCATATGATAAGCAATGTAAACACTTTACATCTAAGTGAATGAGGGAATACAACCTTTGTAGACCGGTCCTTCACTTCTGAAGCTCCATGTTGTAGTCCCTTCGCTGCGAATGGTGAAGTCCCGGACTCTAGAGAGGGTTATCTTGAAGAAAAGAACAGCCTTACTCAATGTCTTCGAGGCCGAAGATGATCTACGTCGAGGAGACTCAAGCTCATGCTAGCTCTTCACTAATGGTGAAATTAGTGAAGTAAGCACCCTAAACTCAATGGCTAATGGTAGAGGATGATGAAGTAGGAAGTGGGCTCACTTTAGTTTTTATTTTCTCACAAGGTTTCATCACTTAGAAAAAACTAGCAAGCTTTTTCTTAAGTGAGGAAGAAGATGATGAATCAAAACTCATGAGGTTAGAAATGCAACCATGGTGAGTATATGGCATACACCAACCCTTGTAGAGACTAAACCATAACTAAGAGTTAATGGGTTAGGTTAAAAACTATCTTAAGCAAAACAAACAAGTGGACTAAGTCAATATTCTACTAGCTTCCAACCAAGCTCAACCATGACTAATTATCCAAGTGGTTTGAATTACTTAAAACAAATAAAACCCTAACATTAACCTAGCATGGTGTGAGTCTCATACATACATGTTGCATGTGTAACCTAGCATGACACAACAATATATATCATATATATATTTTGTGCAAAAAGAAAATAATACATTTAACATATATCACATATATATATCAATGTATCATAAGTGAGAAAAATGAATACTTAAGTGAGCTAATATTAGTTAATGTAATGTAATATATCAAATATATAATTATACATTAAATTATTAAATCAACACATGATTTAATAATCCGGCTATATGCTGTATAACCGATTAATATCAAATGCAACAACTTATCGAATCAACACTTGATTCGATAGCTCGGCTATATCTCATATAACCGACCAATGTCACAAGTCGTGAGAATAGAATGCGGTATCACATACGCGCATTAATCTCGGTCCCGCACATATTACATATATGCTCCTACTCCGTTTTGCATGAACCGGGAAACCTCTGTGTAGGACTCTAAAGACTCGTCAATACGCCGGCAGTAGGTGATGATCATATCAAACACCCACAAGCCGCAAGTGGTCTGCTAAACGTAACGTCCACCCGGGTATTGAGCGATCAGAAGATCAACAAGCAAGCCTGCTCATACTCTTGCGAATCCACTCAGTAACCCTACCGTACAGTCCGGTCTCTTCGTCAGATATGTCGCATATCACAGCCTGGGGGTGGTATAACGTCAGACCCCAATAGCCTGATAAGTTATGCCGATGCAAGGTCCATAACGGTTTGAGAAACACTTACCAGTAGATCTTAGCAACCCTGTCCAGGGATTTCCTGTTATGGCCAATCGAGCATAGTGCAACATCAACTCCCAATACCGGGAGAGACGAAACCCCTCCTATCGCTTATTGCCTCCATGTGACTCGGGACTGTACCCAAAAACCACCTTTTTGCATGATCTCTTGACCGTGGTATGGTGGAAATCAAAGCACAGTGGGAATCACACAAGTCTCTATGACGATCTCGGGTCTACAGACTAACCTAAACCAGTGTCACTAGAGAACTGCTATCCGACGATAGGTATAATACCATCTAGGAGTTCTCGGCGAGTCTGTTTAGTGTACCCAATCTCCACTGAGCACCCATATACCTTCTCTGATGTCAAACACCAATGGACGTGGGATCATCCATCGCCTATCATATGGGTCGAGAAGTGTATACGCTAGTCTACTCTGGTGTATCGATGCCCTGTCTCGAAACTCCTACGACTAGGAACATTTGAAGGATGTACTTGCCGACTACCCATGTCCCCACTAGTATGATCTGCATCATAGTCCTGGTAGTCAAGTACTCATCCTAAAGGCTTTATCAACATGTAATAGAGAGACAATAGGTGTACATGTTAAGATAAAGAGCAACCAGATTGCATACTATCATATCGAACAAGAAAGTCCTCTCTAAATATGTCCAAGCATCCACTACAATATACATCGCATGTACAGTAATTGCCTCTAGGGAATACATATAACTAATACAGGTCTCACAAGCCATTGGTGTCAGCTAGTCACCTAAGATAGTATACAGGTCCTCATTGGGTTATTAGTACACTGGACGGATTCACCGGGAACATTCTAGTTGGTATTATACTTATTTTCAGATAGCAATTCCTAGGTGACATGTGTACAGGTTAGTCTGTGGACCTAAGATCGTTTTGACTCATGTGAGTTTCCACTGTGCTTTGATTACTATCCTACCACGGCTTAAAGGAGTCGTGCAAATAGGTTATAGTTGGATACAGTCCCGAGCCACATGGAGGCAGTGAGCGGATCGTCGGGGATTCGTTTCTCCCGGTATTGGGGGTTGATGTCGCGCAGTGCACAGGTGGCCATCACCAGAATCCTTGGCCAAGGTAGTCGAGAATTACTGATTTGGATCAGTAGTTTCTCAGTGGGTGTTGGGCTTCATACCGACACGAAATATCGTGTTATTAGGGGTCTGATTTTATTCACTCTCTAGACTCGATATACGATACTCTTAGACGAACAGACCGAACTGTACGGAGATTGTCACGGACAGGCTCAGTAGGGGTTCAGATGAGTTTGCTCGTCGGCCTTCCTTTCGCTCAATACCTAGGTAGCTGTTACGTACAGATAGTGACGCTGACATGCTTGTGGTTAAACCCACTGCCAGCGTGTTGACGAGTCTTTAGAGTCCCACATAGAGGTTTTCTCTGGTTCTGGCGAAATGATGTAGTAGCCATATTGGATGCGTGCAGAGTTCCGATCGAATGAGTGTACTAGTTACCCGGACTTTCAATCGGACGGTTGAAAATACTAGCCGGCTCGGGTCTGAGCCGGATTATTAAATCAGGTATTGATTTAATAATTTACGTATATATATTTCGATATGCATATTTTAGTATTATGTTATTTGTGTTATTCTATCTCTTTGGGTATTTGTATTTCGGTACGAATACAGGTATGTGTATACAATATAATGTAATTCGTATTTTTCCGGAAAACATTCTAAAAGGTGGACACCTCATTTTGGGTTTGACCATTTAGTTTAAATGGATAATGAGGTGGATAATTGGAGAGAGGGGGGTATGGTGAGAACCATGCTTGCATAGTGTGCACAAATAAATTATTAATTCATTTGTGCAAACTATTCAAGCATGGTCTTGATATTATATTGAAAGATATGTTTTTAGAAAACCTTGCATGATGAATTTCTCTCTCATGGTTAGGTCATTTTTTTATGGATGGCTCATTCATTCTCTCTTGAGTTTTCTACTCTCACCATTAGCTTCACTCTCCTCTCTAGGTTTTTCATGAGTTCCTCTACCTTCAAGCTTAACCTCCTCTCTACAATCTCATGAGTTGAGAATCAAGAGAGGATGTGAGATGGATAAACACTTAGAACACTCACTACATCCTAAGCATTCAAGATTAGCAACCTAGAATCCCTAGTTGCTTCACTTTCTTTTGATGTGGAGCTAGAGCCATGAACTACATCCTTCAGGTGGATCAACTTCGACGAAGGAAGACCACCGGCCAAGTTCAATCGAGCACGCCTCAAGGAGCTAAGGAAGATGATGGAAGACCGAAGGACTTGGTTCGTTTGGTATAATTTTCTAACCTTGTAGTTTATCTCCTTTGTAGTTGCTAGTAATGGTTTATGATTCGATCTTGGGCGGATACGTTAGCGCCAAAATTTTTAAACGCTGGTTTTTGTTCCGCACCGGTCACTGTTGATGGCCAGGACGCTGACGTAACCCAACACTAGTAGCTAAACTCCTTCGTGTATTTTCTAGTTTACTGTTTGGATTCGATTCTAGGTTGTAGAGTCTGTGCTCTTATTTCAAAAAATTTCATTTTGTATTCCGCATGGCCGTAAGTTTGTGGCACAAGCAGAAGTATCTACCTACATGGTATCAGAGCCAACCAAATACGTAAACTAGTTTTAACGATGCTTACGTTTCAAGTTAGAAAATTTTCCTTATTTCGAAACCCAAAATATTCAAGTTTCTGTCCAATTTTAAATGGAACCTGAAAAATATTTTGCATATGCCATTGGACTGTGGATAAAGAAGCTTGGACACTGCATGAAGACGATGCCAAAATGTTTTGGTTTGGCCGAGATTTAGCCGAGGATGGCGGCCAGAAAAGACTAGTTTGCCTCAAACTTCGTGCAGTGTTTTGTACTTTGGGTTTTGGGATTTTTGGCATACGTCTTTTTGCCCCGGGTTTCATGTACTGTTATCTTTGTATTCGGGCAAAACGGAAAGTTTTAAACTCGAAACTTTTGCATCGTTGTTTCTTTAGTTCGTATTTGTGTTTGTAGACGTCGTCTAATTGCTATAGGTCGATTAGACGAAATTACAAATACTTACTTCCGTTGTGATGATATATTTCTTGCGATGGTTTATCGGATAGTCGTTGTGGATAGCCACTCATCATAGATTGAATGTATTTTTTTTATTCAGGACGAGCGGCTGGATTGTGGCCATCGTTACCACTTGATGTATATTCTTTTATTGGAACACAACCGGTTTGAGCTCGATGTTACCATCGTATAATCATTCATTCTTGTATTTTGAAAACCCACAGAGAAGCGCTTGAATAGCCGGGTGCTAGAGTGTGCTAGGTAGTCGTCTCATAGTGGAGAGTTCGAACCGCCTCACTCTAGAATTGGCGGGCTATTCGCCGCGCTTGTAAGGGTTTAGGATATACCCGCGGAAGAGTGCTCAAGTTACCGGATTCCTTGAAGTGGCGGGTGGCCTACTTATGTCATTGAGTGATAGTTGCCTTACTTATATAATTGACGGATAGCTTTCTACGCTTGGAGGGGACTTTGGTTCAAGTGATGTTCGAGCTATCCACACAACTGGGGAACGTTGGTTTTCATTTGCGGCTCAAACGATATACGGGGCTCCTACTTTATCCACTATTCCATCTTGTTTATCGCATGCATGTAATGTTTATTACCTGCATGTGATGATATATATAAATATTGTATTTGTTTTGCACCTGCGCTAGCCCTGCCCATCCACTGCCGTAAGTTAAGTAACCTTACGGTGAAGTCCCCGGACCCCATGGCGAATGCGGGTGGCATATACGTATATTCTATTTTGCTTGTTTCTGTGATGCATAGGAACTTAATTGATGGGATCACATTATATGTTTAATGCAAGGAATACTCGGTTTTCTTCAAAACCACTCGTTTTAAAAGTGGAGCCTAAACCACTCCTTTTCAAAGCCACTCGAGTTCCTTCAACGATATCAAGTTCATTACGTTAAAGGTTTTTCTCCAAAAACCAGCCGTAACCCTCCGTCATTTTAGATTGGTATTACTTAATATTCGTGTTACGTTTGTTGGCCTTTGTCAAAGCGTAGTGTTCGGTAGCTATGCAGTGCTTTTCTGTTGCACAGTGATGCGATTATTTAGGAAAATCATATAACCTTGTTGGCCTTTATCAATGGTTTACATGGGTGGGTATAGAGTAATTCAGGATAATGATGGGTTGAACTTAACTTGCGACTTATGATTTGTTGGCCTTTGTCGAGGTCATAAGACGCTTGGGGTAAAACCACATCGGGGGTTTCAAATATAAAGGAAACTTGCCAGGCATGCGCATACTTTCTGGAGTGTGGTGATTTGAGTGGCTTCCATCAAGTTATCACGTGATGATAGTTGGATTCCGATTCTCACTGTGAGTAGGTATTACTCTTCGAGAGATTTTCACTTCACAACTAACTAACCTATTAGGTGTCTAGAAAGTGTTAATGAGATTACGCCTCTGTAGAAATGGGGATATTTAATTAGATCTGTAAGAAAGCATAGGGAGCCTCCCTCGAAGTACCAACACTGCCATGGCTGAACGGTTAGCGAACTTGTAAGGCGGAAATAATCCCGACTAGTTCTTCTTTTAGGGTTTAAAGGAGAATTCAAGAAAACAGTGGGAGACATCCTGATTGGATAAAGTGATTAACCAATATAATATAGGTTGGATTGCACGCCGAGCATTTCTTTTCTCTCTCTTTGGTAGCGACCATAACCTGTAAGTCCATGTTACCCACCCCGGTTGTTAACGGGGAGGCGGAATAGATAAAAATCAAAATTTTCTTGTCAAGGTAACATAGACTATCCGTGATGATATTTTCTAAACATTCTAACAAACATACTAAGAGTTCTAACTACTATGTTAGATGGTTATACCTACAAGCTTGAACTCCTTGTTGTTGTTGTTGTGCTTCTCCTTGTTGTGAGCACCTTGGAGTGGTTGTGGATGACTCCTCCTCACCGGCTTCTCTATGTCAAAGAAGATCCACCCGAAGGCCTCTACCTTGAGCTCCAACCTCAATAATGAAGTAAATAGAGTGCTTGGTGTGCTAGATTAAGAACCCTAGTGTGAGTAGAGAAGTGTTTTGGTGGTTTGGTCTCAAAAGCTCCTAATTTTCAACTCATGAAACATTAGAGCTTTGAGAGAGGAAGAGGAGAGAGCAACCATGAGAGAGAATGTCTAAAAAAAATAATGAAGAGAGAAAACTCTCATATGAGGAAAAAGAATAACCATAATTTTAATTAGGATAATTGTGATGGTTCATTGATTTGACCATTATCATGTCACAATAATGCTAAGCAAAATATCTTGTGCTCAATGTTCATATCAAATTTTTGCATTATTATATTCCCCATTCTTAATCGTATTGCAAATAAATAGGTGCTTTTGATCCATGTCTGCTAAATAGTTGCAGGTTACAGGTTCTCGAAACAATACAGTGAAAATGGTGAAAGACGCTACAAAAGTGAGACTACGACCAACAAATAAAAGAATCTTTATGATGTCGTCTACAGTTTAAGGAACAAATGAAGTTCAATGAACAGTTCGATTTTACAAAGCACGAAGGCATCACAAGATTCAAGATTTCAACACGAAGCAAATGGTAAAAGTCCACAATATTCTGCACTGTGGAAATCTGGAAGAAACTAAAAAATATTCTGAAGAACCAAGTGAAGAAAATAGAAGAAAATAGTAACATGAAGTAACCCAGAGAAAAAGAGCCCAAGAGCCTACTATATGGCCGCAGATCCGCGACCAAACAAGGCTTATGGACGCGGATCCGCGGCCGTGCATCGCACGTGTCGGTGCGTGTCGGTGGAGTCGGTGCATTGACCCGGTTTTCTTATGGTATTTTTGTAATTCTAGATGTGGATCAGATATAAACCCTAGTGTTTCTGTTATCTATAAATAGGAAGCCTACAGCTCTTTTTGGAGCATGCCTCTTTTAATTTCTAGAATTTAAATTTTCATTCCATTATAATTGTCAAAGAGTGCATCAATAAAAAGTAAGTTTTTTTATCTTGAATTTCTTATCTGCAATTTTTTTATCTGCCGTAGTTATTTTCCGCAAGTTAATTAGGCTATTAAAAGAAAATCACAAAAATGAATTCCATTGTTAATTCCCTAATGAGTGAGTAGTTCCTCACTTGTTAGGGTTAGGATTGGGTCGGTTTGAGAGATGGAAATCTCTCACTCCTTTCTTGCCCGTTCAATATTTTAAAGTAGGACTTTATGCAAATCAAACACACACCGCTCACTACGGCACCCTATCCCACGAGATAGCGGTGATTCCCTAGTTAGACCGGTTGTGGTTGATTTCTATAGAGCTTAGGGATAAGAGTTAAGAAAGGACAGATAAGGACCAAAGGGAAGAAACTTAGTTTCTTCCTGGTCGTGTTAATCCCCTTTGTTAACTATTACCATAACACCTAAGTTCTTAATTAGGGCAAAAAAAGTGGTGAGTAGAATTAACTTTCCAAATTAACCTACTCTTAACCCTAGCAATATTTTAATCCAAATCAAATTCAACCTCAGTTTTTATAGAAAATCAAAACCTACCATAAATAGGAATTGACTCGTTAGAACAACTAGAAAAGAACAAGTTTTTCCTGTGGACCGACCCGTACTCAACCGACTAGCTACCAAGCGACACCGTCTTGATTGCGGTTAATTCTTTAATTTCAAAACACGCACGCGAATGCATCTCTCTCATACAATCAAATGATTGTATTGCATATTTTTAAATTTTTGCACATATTTTTTCTTTTTCTTTTGCACGTTTAATTCTACATTGCATCTTTATAAAAAATTATAAAAATTGAAAAAATGAAAAAAAAAATATAAAAGAAAAAAATCAAATACAAATTAGAATTTTTTTTAAAAATTATAAAAATTGAAAAATTCAAGTTTGGTCATAATTGACTTAAGTTTAATAAGACGGTTAACTAGCTAGGAAAAACTAGATCCTAAACTCAGTAAATTAAAAACCCTAAAAAAAAACTTTCTTAAAATTTAACGGTAGAAAATATATGTCCTTATAGTTTACTTAGAAATAGGAAAATTTTGAGTTCACTTCTTGGGCTAAGTCAAAATAAGGGAAGAGTATTGAAATTTTTATTGAAGTGTAAGTCTGAAAAATAATTCCGAACCTTAAGTCTAAATTCTGAAAATATATACCCTACAACTCGCACAAACATGCACCTTGAAACTTGGACTAGTAGAGGATACCTTGAAATGCTCTTGTCTTAAATCCTTAGTATGAAGGAAAATAAAATTATAAGTGTGAATAAAGAGATATAAAAAAAAATGAACACTGGTTTTGTAATTACTTAAGGCTGCGTAAAATAAAAAATATAGCGAGGGTGTTTTATTACCCAGTGCCTTAGACCAACTGGTCTGGGAGTCACTGCTAAAGCCTTAGGTACTACAAGACGAGGAATTACGCATTAATGCGCAAACACATTTTGTAATCGGTCGTTAGTACCTCAAGAAGTATTAATGGTCGCATGAAGGATGTGTCAGCAATTTCATTTAAAATTCATCAACAAAAAATACTTTGGACGATGGACAAGAGTATAATAGCTTGAATTGAATTTACAAGTGTAGGGGTTGTTAGTTATATGTATGCCCTAGAGGCCATTACTGTACATAGGATGTATATTGTAGTGGATGCTTGGACATATATAGGGAGGACTTACTTGCTCGACATGATAGTATGCTATCTGGTTACTCTTTACCTTAACGTGTACACTGATTGTCTCTCTGTTACATGTTGGTAAAGCCCTTAGGATGTGTACTTGACTACCTGGACTATGATGCGGATCATACTAGTGGGGACATGGTAGTCCATAAGTACATCCTTCAAGGTCCCTAGTCGTGGGTGTATCGAGACGGGGCATCGATATACCAGAGTAGACTAGCGTATACCTTCTCGACCCATACAGATGGGCGATGGATGATCCCATATCCATTGGTGTTTGACATCAGAGATTATATACGGGTGCTCAGTGGAGACTGGGTACACTGGACGGACTCGCCGAGAACTCCCAGATGGTATTATACCATACGTCAGATGGCAGTTCTCTGGTGACACTGGTACAGGTTAGTCTGTAGACCCGAGATCGTCATAGAGTCTTGTGTGATTCCCACTGTGCTTTGATTTCCACCTTACCACGTCCAAGAGGGCGTGCAAAACGGTGGCTTTTGGGTATAGTACCGAATCACATGGAGGCGATGAGCGATAGGAGGGGATTCGTCTCTCCCGGTATAGGGAGTTGATGTTGCGCTGTGTTCGATTAGCTATAACCGGAAATCCCTGGCCAGGGTTGCTGAGATTTACTGGTAAGTGTTACTAGTAGTATCTCGAACTGTTATAGACCTCATATCGACACGACTTATCGAGTTATTGGGGTCTGACGTTTACCACCCCTAGACGAGATATGCGACATATCAGACGAACAGACCGGACCGTACGGTAAGTGTTACTGGTTGGATTCACAGGAGTGTGAGCGGGCTTGCCCATCGATCTTCTGATCGCTCAATACCAAGGTGGCCGTTACGTTTAGCAGACCGCTTGCGGCTTGTGGGTGCTTGATATGATCATCACCTACTGCCGTTGTATTGACGAGTCTTCAGAGTCCTACACAGAGGTTTCCTGGCTCAAGCAAAACGAAATAGGAGCGCATATGAGATATGTGCGGGACCAAGAATAATGCGTGTATGTGATACCGTATTCTATTCTCGCGATGAATGTATCGATTGGTTGTATGCGATATAACCTAGTTATCGAATCGAGGATTGATTTGATAAGTCGATACATTGGATATTAGTCGGTCATATGCGATGTGACCGGATCGTTAAATCAAGTGTTGATTTAATGATTTAATGTATAATTATATATTTGATATATTACTTTACATTAACTAATATTGGTTCACTTAAGATGTTTTTCTCACTTGATTGTGCACATTGTATATGTGATATATTTTTGTGCACAAGTTTGTATCATGTTTGATTATACATGCAAACTTGGGTGTATGTTTGATTTTAAACCATGGTTAGTTAATGGTTACGGTTTCATTTGCTTTATTTACTTATTCATTTATTTATTTGAGAAAGAAATAAAATGGTGGCTAACTTTGGATTTTCTTTGAAGCTTCTTGAAGCTTTGAAAGACTTTGACCATTTTGTTTCTCTCCTTAACCCTTACCATTTACTTAACCCTAGTTTATTCTCTACATGTGTTTAGCTAACCCATGGTTGCAAGATGATAGATATCACTTCATTTTCTTTTTGAAGAAAGATTATTGATTTTTCTTCTTCTTAATCTTCTTCTTCAAGTGAAGAAAAGAAAACCTTTTCTTGAAAATGTCAAGTGATGAATCCAAGTGAGAAATCCAAATCCAAAGTGAACCCACTTCCTATTTCTTCATCCTCTATCACTTGCCAAGTAGTATAGGGTGTTTTCTTCACAAGTTTCATGACTTGGTGAAGTTGGAGTTTGATCTTGAGTTGCCTCGACGTAGATCATCTTCGGCATCGAAGTCGACGACTTAGCCCGACCATTTCTCCGATGAAGCCAACGCTAGAGTCCGGGATCCGATGATCGCAGCGAAGGGACGTCAACACGGAGCTATGGAGGTGGAGGACCGGATCTACAAAGGTTGTATTTTCCGTTCACTTAGTGCTAAAGCAGTTTAGTAGCTTGTAGTTTCGCCTAATCTCTAGTCAACGATCGCATTAGGGTTTCTCGGCACCGGAAATTTTTGAATTTGGCATGGTTGATGCCTTGTGAGACCTCATTAGTGTGCCTAGGAACCCTACAGTGGTATCAGAGCCTAGCTAGAGCCTTAGGCGATGCGTAGACGATGTTAGAAATCCGAACGAACCCCGAAACCCTAACTCAAACCACTCTCTGGAAATTTTCTGGAATTTTGGATTTTTGTGAATTAAAAATAGCCAAAAAATTCAGCAGGGTTTTATAGGAATTACTGTGAAATTCGTGAACCTAATTCAATTAAACCACCGCGGAACCGCGGCCGTACCCTAGGTTGGGCGGCGGTTCCGCGGCAATACAGTGAGATTGTTCACTTATTTTTGCACAATAATTTCTTTCTTAAGATGCTGTATTTTATGGGAATTTTTAATTGATATTCAACAGTTGAATTTTCTGTGTTGTTTTGGGGATTCGATAATTCAATCGGTTTATTTAACTTCGTCTATGTGTTTTTCCGGATAACTTTTGAATATGTTAGAAAGTTCGACCGGATATGAATACCCACTTTTTCCCCTGCCGGGAAATTTCCAATTGTTGGATCTTTCCGTAGTTTAATGACGTTCTAAGTAGTGCAAGTAACGCGATGGTCCCTCTAGAAGACAACAAACCTTAACTCGATTATGTGACCGTCTTGAACTGCCCTTTGAACCTTAGGGTTTGGGGCAGTACGGCGTGCCACATGTGAGGCGTTGGCTTGACCCTTCTACGGCTGGACCGTTGGTACTGAGGCATGAAGTGAATGTTTTTATACTTATTTCATGTGTTGAGCTGTTTCGGAAAAACTTGGGTGTTCGATTGTTCGATCAGAAAGTTTAACATTTTCTATTTATCTGGAATGTGATACAATATTTGGAATCCATATGTAGTTATGAGATAACTGATTTGAATGTTATAAACATAGCAATTTAGTCTCACTTGATCGGTTGCCACGGAATTTTGATGTGATCAAAAGTCCGTCGCAATCTCGTAGTGTACGCGGATACTCGCCGGTAAACTTAATAGACAGCCTCACCCCATAGCCCCGACCAAGTGACTGTAGGAGAACCCTGTCACCGAAAGCATCCGTTCGGGTGCTGGCGGCAGCGGTGTTCCGCCTTAGTGCACTTCATCGACGGTATCGGGGGTGCGGCCGCCTACTAAAGTTTGCGACGAGCATTCGATCAGAATGTCGGGAATCCTGTTGAATTGCCTGACTTGATATTGAAAAGAGTTTTCGATAATGAGAATAAAATGCGGTGTTTATAATTGTTAGGCATGCGATGTCTAAGAAATTCAGATGGTTAGGCATGCGATGTCTAAGTAGGTTGCGGATTCCAACTGTTGTAGTTTTACACTTTCTTTTCTGTGACCGTAAATGTAATATGTGATATCGCCGGTTTCGTTGCTATATGTCAACGACAATTGGGATACGCATGTTTACTTACGTTGATGACATGTGTTGTTATGTGTTGCTGGATATGTTATATTGGATCGTCGTGTTTGAATAGCCGGGGGTTTTTATGTGAGATGAGTGTTTTTCATTTTCATTCATGTAAAAACTTGTATGTAATATTCTTTTATTGGGGCACTTCCAGGTTGCGGAAGATGTCACCTTTGTATATTATTTACTTTTCCGCACTAGGATAGACCCAAGGTGGAGAGCACAAGTAACCGGGTCCTGGAGTCCAGTGGAAGACCAACTCGAGGAGTCGAGTCTGGGTCTCCTAACTCTAGAATTGGTAGGGTTGCTTGCCGCTCTCGTAGGGGTCTAGGGGTGTGGGTTTGGCTATTCATCGCGACCGTGGAATCCGTGTTTTATACTGGCTCGTATTGAAAACACGGATGTCCTAGTATATCCAATGTTTCATATGTTTTTTCTGCTGCGATATCTGTGATGTGATCATTTGATATGTTCTGTGATAAATACAGTATATAGTATATATGATATATTATATAGGCGTTACTTATTTTTTACACCCGCGCTAGCCCTGCCCCGCTCTGCCGTTAGTTACCTAACCTAACGGTGCACGAGGGGACATCGAGGCGAATGCGGATGACATAAGTGTACGTCGTATTTATCTGTGATGTTTAGGTAAATTTAAATGATGGGACTTCATTAATGTGATTAATGAAAGAAAAAGAAACCTAAAGATGTTGTGGAATCGAATTTCAAAATAAAACAGGTAGCTACAGTTCTTGCTTTGCATCGCGGTGTTCCTTGTAGAACATCCTGCACCTTATTCGATAAGGAAAGGACCGAGATCCCTTCACCGGGAGTGACTCCTTTAGCAATAACTGGCAGATGCTACAACTCTCGGTTCGTCTTTTGATTGCTTCTATAGTTTCTGCTTTGCACCGTGATATATATGATATATCCCGCACCTCATTCGACGAGGAAAGGGCCGACGATCCTTTTACCGGGAGTGACCCCTTTAGCAAAACTAGAAAATCCTAAAAAACACTCCATTTTAAAATTATTTGATTCTACAACGATATCAAGTTCATTACGCAATAGGTTTTCAGAAAAACCTGTCGTAGCCCTCCGTCATTTCAGATAAGTACTAGTTAGTATTCGTGCTGCGGTTGTTTGGCCTCCGTCAAGGCGTAGTGTACGGTAGCTAACTAGAGCTTATCTGCTAGCATATGATGCAATTGGATTAGGGTATTCGTACGGCGTTGTTTGGCCTCCGTCAAGGGTCGTGCGGGTGGGTTTAATTCAATCAGGAAAAGACGGGTTGAACTTGACTAGCGGACTATGGGTTGTTTGGCCTCCGTCAAGGTCATAGGACGCTTGGGGCAAAATGTTATCGGGAATTTCAAGTGTTGAAATTTGCAATGAGATTGCATACCTTCTATGTGATAGTTGGATCCCGATACCCACTGCGAGTAATTGTTACTCCTGGGAGAGTTTTACACATTACAATTAGCTGATCAAGTAGGTGTCTAGAAAGGTGTCAACCGGGTTACGCCTCTGGGAAAACGAGGTTTTTATTAATTAGGTCCGTGCGAAAGCACGGGGAACCTCCCTCAAAGTACCGACACTGGCCTGGCTGAAAGATTGGCGAACTTGTAGCGTGTAATTAATCCCGGCTAGTCTTTCCTTTTAGGGTTTGAAGGATGATTTGATAAAAAACAGTGGGAGCCATCCTGATTAGATAAAATAATAACCAATCTGATCTTGCAAGAGTATACACTGAGTGTTTTCTTCTCTCTCTCTCCAGGTAGCGACCATATCATACCTTAATCAAGATAATAAAACGGATGTATTGACCGAACCCGGTTGTTATACTGAGCTGGGGAACGTTGGTCCCGCTCAAACTTATAATTGTTATAAGACAGAGCAGGAAATTGGGGAATACCAGATTTCTCGTGCCGCCCAAACGAAGAAAGTGCATTTGATGCATCTCCTTCGGGTGTGTTCATTACAAAGAACTGTTTCTCTGTATCCTCTATGTCTTGGGTATTTGATACCGGATCAGGATCCCAGATATATAATCTGTTACATAGGGCTACAGATAGGTAGAGAACTTAGAACGGGTGATAAGTTTCATGAGGCAGAAAACGGTGCAAGCGTTGCAGCCAAGTCTGTTGGTCACTGTCACCCTGTATTACCAATACATTGATTCTGAACAAATGTTATTAGATACCGAACTTGATATACAAAATCATATCAGTCTCTTTATTAGTAAAGAAATGATAAAATTTTGTATTGTTGGACAATTTTTTGAACATTTCCTATATCAAAAGTTGATCAGTTCAGGCACGTTATCTAAAAGCATTGATGTTCTAAATCAAACTACAGTTCTTAGTATACGGAACACACACAAGAGGAAGAGTTCAGAAATGAACGAATCCTTCTTGAGGCATTGTAGACTAGGTCATATCAATACGACCCGACTGGCTGAAGTTACATTTAGATGCATATTTAAATTAGTTTGAATTTACATCTTGTGAAACTTGCCAGTCATGTCACAAAGATTAGATGACCATAACTCTGTTTATTGGAAACAGAGAAAGAGTTAGTAAACTCTTGGGACTGATACATGATGATGTATGTAAGGTCCCCTGTCTACACATGCCAGGACCGGTTCTTTGTACTTCATTACATTCTATGATGATCTCTCAAGATTCAGCCATATGTTCCTGTTGAAACATAAGTCCGAAGCTTTTGAGATATTCATAGAATATAAGTTAGAAGTAGAGAACCAATATGGGTATAAGTATTATGTCCTTTGATGAGATCAAGGAGGAGAATACTTGAGCACGGAAATCCTGGACTATTCTAAAGGAGAATGAGATTCTCTCTCAGCATTACTCCTCCGAATACACCATAGCACGATGGTATATCGGGGCGGAGCAATCACACCCTATATGATAAGGTGTGCTCTATGATGAGTACTACTGAGTTTCCTATTTCCTTTTAGGAATTATGCGCTTGAGAAGCTGCATACCTGTTGAATAGGGTTCAAATCAAAACAGTTGCCTACCGCTTCATATGTGATATGGAAAGGGAAGGGCCCATATCTTAAGTTAGTTAAGATTTGGGGTTGTCCGGCCTATGTCTAAAAAGCAAAATCCGGACAAGCTCGATGCAAGGTCTGTTATGTAGAACTGTAAATGTTCCAGCTATACAAACTGCAGCTAATGATTTGATAGAACCAAAGGATTCAATAGTTTCCAACGAACCTCAGCCTCTCCACCGATCTAGCAGGGTTCCTCACCCACCTGAGAGATACTTCTGTTTCTCTATGACAGTGGGAGCGAGGATTGCATCATGGGATGATGACCTAACTAGTTTCGAGCTGGCCATCAGGAGTGGGACTCTGTAAGAATGGCTGGATGCTTAGCGATCTGAGATGGAATCCTTATACACCAACAAAGTATTGACTTTGGTTGCTTTATCTGAAGGGTTAAATCCCCATCAGGAGGAAGTATATCTTGAGAAGATTACTTGGTGTACATAGAAAAGTTGAGACTTTCAAAGCTAGACTTATTAAAGGTTTTCGTCATCGACCAGGCGTGGATAATGATGAAACCTTTTTCCAGTGCCTATGCTTAAGTCCATCCAGATCCTACTTGCCACGGCTACATACCATGACTACGATATCTGGCGGTTGGGTGCCATGACTGCTTTTCTAAATGATGTTTTAGAAGAGAACGTCTATAAGAACACAGCCAGAGGGCTTCGTAAACAGTGGGAGCAGCGGAAACGTGTGCAAGTTGCTTTACAGGATAAAGCAGGCATCGCGGAGTTGGAACATCTGTTTTGATGTGGTAGTCAAAGAGTTTGACTTCATCAAAATGGTAGATGAACCTTGTATGTACAAAAGGGTAGTAGGGAGTATGGTAGTGATCCTCGTAGAGTACGTGGATGACATACTCTTGATAGGGAAGGAGTTTCCTATGCTACGCTCGGTCAATCTCCGCTTATCACAATGATTCTCCATATAGGATCAAAGTGATACCTACTAAATCCTGGGTTTTGGATCTATGAGATAGATCTAATTGGATGTTAGGATACTCACTAGTTGTAGTGAGATGGTATCAATCGATCCTGGGGAGAATCACTGGAAAGGTTCCAGGGTGATAAGGACGGCTGAAAGTCAGTCACAGACATCATCTTTACCCTCAGTAAAGGGACGGTATGTTGGAAGAGTTCTAAGCTAGATACCGTGGCATACTAGATGATAAAGGCTGAATACATCGCTACTTAAGTTGCTACTAAAGAGGCAGTCTGGATGTATATTTGTTCATGAGATGAACTTAGTTCCTCCTATTGTGTGACAATGGAGTTGTGGCTTATGCCAAGGAATGTCCGTCCCATCAGTGATCCAGACATATTCTAAGGCAGTGTCACCTGATCGTGGAGATGGTTGATCTCCAGGGGATCGAGGTTAGGAGAGCAGACTCAGAGGACAACACGGCGGATCCACTCACAAAGGCCTTTTCCAAGAGAGAGACTATTATGGGACGGTTGAGTATGAGATACTACAACCACTGCTACAGATAGCCCTAGTGCAAGTGGGAGATTGTTAGTTATATGTATGCCCTAGAGGCCATTACTGTACATAGGATGTATATTGTAGTGCATGCTTGGACATATATAGGGAGGACTTTCTTGCTCGATATGATAGTATGCTATCTGGTTACTCTTTACCTTAACGTGTACACTGATTGTCTCTCCGTTACATGTTGGTAAAGCCCTTAGGATGTGTACTTGACTACCTGGACTATGATGCGGATCATACTAGTGGGGACATGGTAGTCCATAAGTACATCCTTCAAGGTCCCTAGTCGTGGGTGTATCGAGACGGGGCATCGATATACCAGAGTAGACTAGCGTATACCTTCTCGACCCATACAGATGGGCGATGGATGATCCCATATCCATTGGTGTTTGACATCTGAGATTATATACGGGTGCTCAGTGGAGACTGGGTACACTGGACGGACTCGCCGAGAACTCACAGATGGTATTATACCTTACGTCAGATGGCAGTTCTCTGGTGACACTGGTACAGGTTAGTCTGTAGACCCAAGATCGTCATAGAGTCTTGTGTGATTCCCACTGTGCTTTGATTTCCACCTTACCACGTCCAAGAGGGCGTGCAAAACGGTGGCTTTTGGGTACAGTCCCGAATCATATGGAAGCAATGAGCGATAGGAGGGGATTCGTCTCTCCCGGTATAGGGAGTTGATGTTGCGCTGTGTTCGATTGGCTATAACCGGAAATCCCTGGCCAGGGTTGCTGAGATTTACTGGTAAGTGTTACCAGTAGTATCTCGAACTGTTATAGACCTCATATCGACACGACTTATCGAATTATTGGGGTCTGATGTTTACCACCCCTAGACGAGATATGGGACATATCAGACGAACAGACCGGACTGTACGGTAAGTGTTACTGGTTGGATTCACAGGAGTGTGAGCGGGCTTGCTCGTCAATCTTCTGATCGCTCAATACCCGGGTGGCCGTTACGTTTAGCAGACCGCTTGCGGCTTGTGGGTGCTTGATATGATCATCACCTGCTGCCGGCGTATTGACGAGTCTTTAGAGTCCTACACAGAGGTTTCCTGGCTCAAGCGAAACGAAATAGGAGCACATATGAGATATGTGCGGAATCGAGAATAATGCGTGTATGTGATACCGTATTCTATTCTCGCGATGAATGTATCGATTGGTTGTATGCGATATAACCTAGTTATCGAATCGAGGATTGATTCGATAAGTCGATACATTGGATATTAGTCGGTCATATGCGATGTGACCTGATCGTTAAATCTAGTGTTGATTTAATGATTTAATGTATAATTATATATTTGATATATTACTTTACATTAACTAATATTGGTTCACTTAAGATGTTTTTCTCACTTGATTGTGCACATTGTATATGTGATATATTTTTGTGCACAAGTTTGTATCATGTTTGATGATACATGAAACTTGGGTGTATGTTTGATTTTAAACCATGGTTAGTTAATGGTTAGGGTTTCATTTGCTTTATTTAGTTATTCATTTATTCATTTGAGAAAGAAATAAAATGGTGGCTAACTTTGGATTTTCTTTGAAGCTTCTTAATGCTTTGAAAGACTTTGACCATTTTGTTTCTTTCCTTAACCCTAACCATTTACTTAACCCTAGTTTATTCTCTACATGTGTTTAGCTAACCCATGGTTGCAAGATGATAGATATCACTTCATTTTCTTTTTGAAGAAAGATTATTGATTTTTCTTCTTCTTCATCTTCTTCTTCAAGTGAAGAAAAGAAAACCTTTTCTTGAAAATGCCAAGTGATGAATCCAAGTAAGAAATCCAAATCCAAAGTGAACCCACTTCCTATTTCTTCATCCTCTACCACTTGCCAAGTAGTATAGGGTGTTTTCTTCACAAGTTTCATGGCTTGGTGAAGTTGGAGCTTGATCTTGAGTTGCGTCGACGTAGATCATCTTCGGCATCGAAGTCGACGACTTAGCCCGACCATTTCTCCGATGAAGCCGACGCTAGAGTCCGGGATCTGATGATCGCAGCGAAGGGACGTCAACACGGAGCTATGGAGGTGGAGGACCGGATCTACAAAGGTTGTATTTTCCGTTCACTTAGTGCTAAAGCAGTTTAGTACCTTGTTGTTTCACCTAATCTCTAGTCAACGATCGCATTAGGGTTTCTCGGCACCGGAAATTTTTGAATTTGGCATGGTTGATGCCTTGTGAGACCTCATTAGTGTGCCTAGGAACCCTACAGGGGTGATACATACATACATGTAGGGGTATATGATCGGAGTTTGGATGAGAGATATGAATGAAAAATATGACTTATATCTTTAGTAGAGATGATAAAAATTCCTAAGTTGAGATGGAACCTTAGAAGGAAAACTCAAAAGATGTTGAAAGCTAAATAAATTTACAGAACATATACAATCTTAAGTTAAATGATAAGTGCGTGTGAAAAATACGGGTTGATAATTTCTAAGTTAAAGATAATAGAATTTTTTGCTAGAACACCGAATTGAAGAATGAAAGTCAATAGGCCAAATTGATCGGATTTTGTGGGTAGTATCCGCTGAAAACTCTCAGGAGACAACATTCCTCCTACTAGGGACACCTAGAGGTTTAATGGCTTGTTGCACGAGCTCAGTGCAATCGCGTTTCCCTGCGAAAGTGAGGTTAGGTTTTTTCGAAAATAAATTGGTTTTGCTCGGGACGAGCAAAAGATAACTTTGGGGGTATTTGTTCATATCAGATTTTTGCATTATTATATTCCCCATTCTTAATCGTATTGCAAATAAATAGGTGCTTTTGATCCATGTCTGCTAAATAGTTGCAGGTTACAGGTTTTCGGAACAATACAGTGAAAATGGTGAAAAGACGCTACAAAAGTGAGACTACGACCAACAAATAGAAGAATCTTTATGATGCCGCCTACAGTTTAAGGAAAAATGAAGATCAATGAACAGTTCGATTTCACAAAGCACAAAGGCAACACAAGATTCAAGATTTCAACACGAAGCGAACGGTAACAGTCCACAACATTCTGCACTGTGGAAATCTGGAAGAAACTATAAAATATTCTGAAGAACCAAGTGAAGAAAACAGAAGAAAATAGCAACATGAAGCAACCCAGAGAAAAAGAGCCCAAGAGCCCACTATATGGCACGTGTCGGTGCGTGTCAGTGGAGTTAGTGCATTGACCCGATTTTCTTAGGGTAGTTTTGTAATTCTAGATGTGGATCAGATGTAAACCCTAGGGTTTCTGTTATCTATAAATAGGAAGCCTACAGCTTTTTTTGGAGCATGCCTCTTTTAATTTCTAGAATTTAAATTTTCATTCCATCGTAATTGTCAAAGAGTGCATCAATAAAAAGTAAGTTTTTTTATCTTGAATTTCTTATCTGCAATTTTATTTCTCTGCAATTTTTTTTATCTGCCGTAGTTATTTTCCGCAAGTTAATTAGGCTATTAAAAGAAAATCACAAAAATGAATTCCATTGTTAATTCCCTAATGAGTGAGTAGTTCCTCACTTGTTAGGGTTAGGATTGGGTCGGTTTGAGAGATGGAAATCTCTCACTCCTTTCTTGCCCGTTCAATATTTTAAAGTAGGATTTTATGCAAATCAAATACACACCGCTCACTACGGCACCCTATCCCACGAGATAGCAGTGATTCCCTAGTTAGACCGGTTGTGGTTGATTTCTAAAGAGGTTAGAGATAAGAGTTAAGAAAGGACGGACAAGGACCAAACCTAGTCGTGATAATCCCCTTTGTTAATTATTACCATAACACCTAAGTTCTTAATTAGGGCAAAGAAAGCGGTGAGTAGAATTAACTTTCCAAATTAACCTAATCCTAACCCTAGCAAGGTTTTAATCCAAATCAAATTCAACCTCATTTTTTATAGAAAATCAAAACCTACCACAAAGCGGAATTGACTCGTCAGAACAAGTAGAAAAGAACACGTTTTCTCTGTGGGCCGACCCGTACTCAACCGGATAGCTACCAAGCGACACCGTCTTGACTACGGTTAATTCTTTGATTTCAAAACACGCACGCGAAAGCATCTCTCTCAATCAATCACTCAACAAAATATCTAGGTCAACATGGTCAAATGGTCAAACCAACTTAGCCATGACACAATTATCTCTAATTAAAACTTAGTAATCAATTTCCTCCATCTCATTATGGTTTTAATCAAGTCAATAGTCAAAACCCTAATGAAGTGTTTCCTCCTCTGCCTCTGTCAACTGTATGTAAATACCCGTATCCGTATTCCGAGAAACACGAATACAATGAGACTAAACCAATCCAAAATCTAATATTAGGATCCGGCTTAAACCAAAGCCCACTAGTATCAACTGCCCGAACACCAAACACGCACAAGCGTGCATATATGAACGAACCCTGTCATAAAACCATACGACCTCTACCTCGTTTCGCCCAAAGGTGGAAAACCCTCTGTGTGGGACTCTAAAGACTCGACACTACGCTGGCAGTGGGTTTAACTATAGGCCGCAAGTGGTACTAGATGTACGTAACGGTCCCCAGGTATATGTCGATAAGAAGGCCGATGAGGAAACCCCATCCAAACTCCTACTGAGCCTGAACGTGACAATCTCCGTACAGTCCGGTCTGTTCGTCTAAGAGTATCGCATATCGGACCTAGGGGGCGGTAAACATCAGTCCCCTAATAGCGGTGTAAGTCATGTCGGAGTGTAGTCCAAAACACCCTGAGAAACTACTGGAGTATCTACCAGTAAATTTCGCTTGCCTTGGCCAGGGACTTTGTGTAATTGCTCTCCAAACACAGCGCGATATCAACCCCCAATACCAGGAGAGACAAATCCTATCTAACCGTCACTGCCTCCAAGTGCTTCGGGACTGCACCCAACTACTGTAGGGTTCCTAGGCACACTCAAGAGGTTCCACAACTGATCAACCATGGCAAAATCAAATTTTTCTTGGTGCCGAGAAACCCTAATGCTAGATCGTTAACTAGAGATTAGGCGAAACATGCAAGTAAACAACTTTATTGCTGTGTGAATGGAAATACAACCTTTGTAGATCCGGTCCTCCACTTCCTTGGCTCCGTGATGACGTCCCTCCACTGCAACCATCGGAATCCTGGACTCTTGCGGTGGTTTCATTGGAGAAAAGATCGGACTAGGTCGTTGACTTCGATGCCGAAGATGATCTACGTCGAGGCGACTCTAACTCGAGCTCCGTCTTTACCAAGTCATGAAACTTGTGAAGAAAACACCCTATACTACATGGCAAGTGGTAGAGGATGAAGAAATATGAAGTAGGTTCGCTTTTGATTTGGATTTCTCACTCTATTTCATCACTTAGAATTTTCTAGTAAGCATTCTTCAACTCATGAAGAAGATGAAGAAGAAAAGAATGGAAAAAATGAATTCTTATTTTAGAAAATTCAAGTGATTTTTATCATATAGCAACCATGGGTTAGTTTAACTCATGTAGAGAATAAACTAGGGTTTAGGTAATGGTTAGGTTTTAGAATAAAAACAAAAATGGTGGACCTTTTCAAAGATGCTTTGAAACTTCAAGAAGCTTCAAGCAAAGAAAGAAAAGAAAGCCACCATTTCATTTTAATTTTCAAAAAATAAATGAAATAAAACAAATGAAACCCTAACCATTATCTAAACATGGTGTATAGCATACACACACCCAAGTTTGCATGTATCATCAAACATGATACAATCTTGTGCACAAAAATATATCACATACACAATGTGCACAATCAAGTGAGAAAAACATCTTAAGTGAACCAATATTAGTTAATGTAAAGTAATATATCAAATATATAATTATACATTAAATCATTAAATCAACACTTGAGTTAACGATCCGGTCACATCGCATATGACCGACTAATATCCAATGTATCGACTTATCGAATCAATCCTCGATTCGATAACTAGGTTATATCGCATACAACCAATCGATACATTCATCGCGAGAATAGAATACAGTATCACATACACGCATTATTCTCGGTCCCGCACATATCTCATATGCGCTCCTATTTCGTTTCGCTTGAGCCAGGAAACCTCTGTGTAGGACTCTAAAGACTCATCAATACGCCGGCAGCAGGTGATGATCATATCAAACACCCACAAGCCGCAAGCGGTCTGCTAAACATAACGGCCCCCCGGGTATTGAGTGATCAGAAGATCAACGAGTAAGCCCGCTCATACTCCTGTGAATCCAACCAGTAACACTTACCGTACAGTCCGGTCTGATCGTCTGATATGTCGCATATCTTGCCTAGGGGTGGTAAACGTCAGACCCCAGTAGCTCGATAAGTCGTGTCGATATGAGGTCTATAACAGTTCGAGAAACTACTGGTAACACTTACCAGTAAATCTCTGGAACCCTGTCCAGGGATTTCCGGTTATATCCAATCGAACACAGCGCAACATATCCTCCCTATACCGGGAGAGACAAATCCCCTCCTATCGCTCATTGCATCCATGTGATTCGGGACTGTACCCAAAAACCACCATTTTGCACGCCCTCTTGGACGTGGTAAGGTGGAAATCAAAGCACAGTAGGAATCACACAAGACTCTATGACGATCTCGGGTCTACAGACTAACCTGTACCAGTGTCACCAGAGAACTGCCATCTGACGTAAGGTATAATACCATCTGGGAGTTCTCGGCGAGTCCGTCCAGTGTATCCAGTCTCCACTGAGCACCCGTATATCATCTCTGATGTCAAACACCAAAGGATATGGGATCATCCATCGCCCATCTGTATGGGTCGAGAAGGTATACGCTAGTCTACTCTGGTATATCGATGCCCCGTCTCGATACACCCACGACTAAGGACCTTGAAGGATGTACTTATGGACTACCATGTTGTTACTGTATATGCCCTAGAGGCCATTACTGTATCATACTAGTTTGTATATTACTTAATGGAAGCTTGGGATATTCACCTTGTATATACAATCTTGCTCAAAATAGTAATATGCTACTTGGTTTGTTTCTACTTCAATGTGTACATGTGTTTATTTTTGTATATCGCCTATACACATTAGTGGAGCCCTTAGGATCTTTGCTTGATTACCAGCGATGTGATGGCCGTCACACTAGTGGGGCTGGGTAATCTATAAGCACATCCTTATGCAGGTCCCTGGTCGCAGGACTATCGAGACAGGGCATCGATACTCCAGAGTAGACCAGCGCATGCGCTTCTCATCCCAGTGTGGGAGACGGTCTGTCCCACAGCCGTCAGTACGTCGTAATTGAGATAGTATGCGGGTGCGCGTTAGGTTACGGGTACACTGGACAGGACTCGTCGGGAGCTGACTAGTTGGTATTATGCCTATCGTCAGTTATCAGTTCCCAGGTGACATGAGTACAGTTTAGTCTGCTGACTTGACACTGTCACTTCGCCTCGAGTGTGTTCCCACTGTACTTTGATCACTACCCTACCACGGCTCAAAGGAGTCGTGCAAACAGGTAGTGGTTGGGTGCAGTCCCGAAGCACTTGGAGGCAGTGACGGTTAGACAGGATTCGTCTCTCCCGGTATTGGGGGTTGACATCGCGCTGTGTCTAGGAGAGCCATTACACGAGTAGTCCCTGTCCTGGGCAAACGAGATATACTGGTAGGCTTCCAGTGTTATCTCAAGGTGTTTTGGGCTTCGCTCCGGCACGACTTGTACCGCTATTGGGGGACTGACGTTTACCGCCCCCTAGGCCCGCCATGCGATGTATCAGACGAACAGACCGGACTGTATGGAGAATGTCACATTCAAGCTCAGTAGGAGTTCAAATGGGTTTCGCTTCGTCGGTCTTCTTGTCGGCATTACCTGGGGACCATTATGCACAGCTAGTGCCGCTTGCGGTCTGTGGTTAAACCCACTGCCAGCGTAGTATCGAGTCTTTAGAGTCCCACACAGAAAGCTTTTCGCCTTTAGGCAAAAGAGTAGAGGTCGCATGGTATTGCGACAGGTCGCATGGTTTTGCAACAGGGTTCGGTCACATCCGTGCACTTGTGCACGTACAGTGTCCGGACAGTTTGCACTAGCGGGTTTTGGTATAAGCCAGATCCTAGTGTACCTTTTGGGATTGGATTTATCCAGTATGCATTCGTGTTCCTCGGAACGCGGATGCGGGTGTGTATGCACAGTTGACAGGGAGACAGAGGCAGCGGATTCTCATTAGGGTTATTGACAGTTGACCGTTGACTATTTGACTTTTTGCTCAACCCTAATGAGAATATGATATGAGATTAACTATTATATTAATTAAGTATTATGGTGACATGGTTGTTGACTTTTGTTGACTTTGTTGACTTGTTGACTTTTGTTGACTTGTTGACTTTGTTGACCGGTTGACTAGGCTTGACTAGTTGACCATCATGATAACCATAGCCATCATTTCATGGCAAAGACTTTTGCTTGCTTGCTCATTTGTGCACAATGAGTGCATGAAATGATATGGTTATGGTTGCTTCAACCATCACATAACACTTGATTTGGTATAATGAGTTATGATGACTTTGGATTATGAGAGGGTGGAAGACAAAAGAGTTGCTCATTCTTTCTTGCTCATTCTCTCTCTTGTTCTTGAGCTCTCTTGCTCTTGCTTTCACCCTCTTCCTCTTGCTCCCTCTCTTGACTCTATGGTTCACATATCTCATGAGTTGAGAATCAAGAACCATAGATAAAATCCCATACAAACTCTTCTCTACTCACTCTAGTTCACAAGGTTTAGCAAACCGAGTGAACTAGTTTCTTCAAAGAACGAAGAAGGAGCCAAAGGTTGGAGATTTCAGGTGGATCTATCTTCGGCGTACGGAGACGACGGGAAGAAACCAATCCGGACCACCATCGGAGCTTGAAGACGAAGGAGTTCGAGACAAGCAAGGTATAACCCCCTAACCGAGTAGCTAGAAACTCGTAGTTAGGTTGTTAGATAGATGTTTAACCAAGATCCGGGTTTTAGGTCCATGTTACCACCTCTATAAAAATCGTTTTTTACCAAATTCCGCATTCCCGAAAGTACCGGGAGAGGTAGCATGGACTTACAGTGGTATCAGAGCCTAGTTAAACTCTATCTAACATGTTAGCAAGTAACTAGAAGATCGATCAAAGAAAAAGTCCCGAAAACGAACCCCGAAATTCGAACTTTCTGTCGATTTTTTTACTGTTCAAAAGTTGACTATTTTAACACCTAAAATTGGCTCAGGCTTTTGTGTGAATAACCACCAAAGATGGTCCCACGATCGAGTCAAAGCGCCGCGGAAACGCGGCGGGAGCACGCTCCCGCCGCGGATCCGCGGCCGAGTTGACTCGGCCGAGGTCAATCTTTGGTGCAGTTTTATTCTGGGGGTATTTTGGGATTTTTGGAATATATATTTTCTGCCCAGATTTTCCAGAACGAAAATGTTATTTTTGGGGTCCCGAAAATCCGTATTTTTGATCGAACTTCTAAAAGACTTAAGCTAACGGGTTTTTCCTGTAATGTGACATTTGTATTGAACGTCTACTAATCGCTATATGTCGATTAGTGGGGGTTATACAAATCTGTGATCTGTAATGTTGCTGGAATGTGTATATGAATATGTTGGATTGTCGCGGGTGAATAGCCGGGGGTTGTGAGATGAGAGTTTTCTTTTCTTTCAATTCATGTAAATTTGTAAATTGATGTAATAATTATTTGTATGGCCGCACAACCGGGTCGGGATTGTAGCCGTCATTGTATAATTTCTTTTTACTGTTTTTGCTCCTAGGATAGACCCATGGAGGGGGTGCACAAACTACCGGGTATGCCGAAGTGTCGAGTGGCCTACTCATGGAGATGAGGGAGGTTGCTACGCTTCGGGTACTTAGCGGGTAGTTTGCCGCACCCGTAGGGGTCTTGGGTGGGGTATTGGCTATTCACCGCGACCGTGTAATCTGTCTTTCGTTACAGGATCGTACGAATTACAGATTCCTAGTATATCCAATGTATTCATCTGTGATCTGAAATGTTTATCATTGCAGTATATCTATATATGATATTATTTAGGCGTTGCTTATGTTTTACAGACGCGCTAGCCCAGCCTCCGCTCTGTCGTTAGTTAAGTAACCTAACGGGTAATGACGGGGCCCAGTGGCGAATGCGAATGGCATAAGCGTACGTCATATTTTGGTTGTTTTCTGCAATGGTAGGATTAAATGATGGGACACATTAAAAGAACTAATGCAAGAATATCACGCATTAAAAGAACTAATGTAAGATAATAAACCAAGTTAAAGTCGTTGGAACACTTTCGAAAAACCACTCGGTTCTTTTCAAAACCAACTTTTAAATGCGGAGCTTGAGCTACTCCTTTTAAAAGCTATCTCGTTTCATCGACCAAATCAAGTTCACTACGTTCACGGTTTTGCCAAAACCATCCGTAGCCCTCCGTCGTTTCACATGAATAGTCAATAGTATTCAAGCTGTGTATGTTAGCCAAAGTCAAGTCACAGTGATTGGTAGCTATTGGGTGTTCATGTGTAGCATAGATAGATGCGTTGGTTTGGGACAGTCGTACTGCCATTTTGGCCAAAGTCAAGGGTAGGTACGGATGGATCCAAATTAACCTGGATAATGACGGGTAGAACTTGACATGTGACTTATGACATTTTGGCCAAAGTCAAGGTCATAAGAGCATGGGGCAAAAATCCACATCGGGAGTTTCATAAGTACTGAAACTTGCTAGATTTGCATACCATTTGGAGTGTGATGATTCTGGTAGGATTCCTTCAGTTCCGTCACGCGATGATATTTGGATCCCGATCCTACTGTGAGTATATGCTACTCCTCGGGAAATTTCTCACTAATCGATCAATGCTATAAACCTAGTAGGTGCCTAGAAAGGTGTTAGCGGGGCTACGCCCCCAGGGAAAAGAGGTTCTTTTAATTAAGGAACTTCGCGAAAGCGTTGGAAAACCTCCCTCGAAGTACCGACACCGGCCTGGCTGAACGGTTAAGCAAGTATTGTGCGGTGGGATTGATCCCGACTAATTCTTCCTTTATGGTTTGGGGAAGGATTCGAGAAACAGTGGGAGCCATCCTGTTAAGACAAACTAAAAACCACTCTAAACTTGCAAGAGCATCATGCTGAGTGTTTCTTCTTCTCTCTCCTAATTGCAGCGACCAATCGACATGACTGGACTTAAGTTACTTCTAGATAAAAACATACTGACAGGGCCAAACTACAAAGATTGGCTCAGGAATGTCAAAATGGCAATCACTTACGACAAGCTGGGGTATCTTCTTACCACCAAAGCTCCCCCTGTCCCTGGTCCCACTTCCAGCGTCGCGTATAAGGAAATCCTCAAGACTTGGGAGATTGATAGCGCGAAGGCCAAGTGCCTCGTACTTGCCTCGATGGACAACGAACATCAGAGGAGGCACAAGAATATGGACCTTGAATCCATATTTCTCCATACAAAAGAACTGTATGGAGAGCAATCTCGTATCGCAAGATATGAAGCGTCGAAAAAGTTATTTTCGGCAAAGATGGCCGTCGGATCATCAGTAGCCGAGCACGTGCTAAAGATGATCGGCTACATTGAGGAGCTCGCGGACCTAGGGACCACATTGGAGAGTGAACTCTATACGGACATAGTTCTCCAGTCCCTTCCTTCCACTTACGCCCAGTTCATACTGAACTTCAACTTACAAGAAAAGGAGGTTGAACTTTCAGAGCTCCTCAACATGCTGAGGAGCGCAGAGGGCACCCTACAGAAAGGTAGGGAAACATCCACTTTGTTTGTAGGAGGATCATCTTCTTCTAGGTCCAAGGCGAAAGCCAAGGGAAAGAAGAAGAAAGCCCCCGCCAAACCAAGGGGCGGTGTTAGTAAAGTGGATACGAAGGGAAAAGCTAAAGCAACAAAGAAAGCGGGGAAGCTTGTGGATAAGGAAGAATGCTTCTATTGTCATAAGAAAGGTCACTGGAAGAATGATTGCAGGGCCTGGAAGGCCAGAACACAGGAATTGAAGCAGGTTGCAGCTTCAGCTTCAGGTGTGTATGTTATTGAAAACTGTCTTTCAATAAACTCTACTTCTTGGGTATTGGATACCGGATCAGGATCTCATATCTGTAATTCTTTGCAGGCGTTGAGAAACCGTAGTGTTTTGAAGGCAGGTGACATGACCCTCAGAGTTGCGAACGGAGCTAGCATGGATGCTAAAGCCGTGGGGGACTATCACCTGGGAATGTCAGATGGACATGTTTTGGTTTTGCGTAATTGCTTTTTTGTACCCAACGCAACTTGTAATATCATTTCTGTATCTTTAGTTTCTAAAGAAGGTTATGAATTTGCGTTTGTAAGCAATGTTGTAAACATTCACCTTAATCAAGTTTTGATTGGGTCAGGTACATTGAGTAATGGTATATACGTATTGAACCAACCACAGATTTTCAAGTTCCAGAATACACACAAAAGAAAGTCTCCAGAAATAAATCAGACTTTCTTGTGGCATTGTAGACTGGGTCACATCAATGAGAGAAGGTTGACGAAGTTACATACAGAAGGGTATTTGAATGCGTTCGAATATCAGCCGTATGCCACTTGTCAATCCTGTCTCAAAGGAAAGATGACAAAGACTCCGTTCACTGGACACGGAGTAAGAGCGAGCGAGCTCTTGGGACTCGTACACAGCGACGTGTGCGGTCCAATGTCTACACATGCGCGAAGCGGTTATTCTTACTTCATTACTTTTACGGATGACTTTTCAAGGTATGGTTATGTCTTCTTAATGAAACATAAGTCCGAAGCCTTTGGAAAATTCCAGGAGTATAAGAATGAAGTAGAGAAACAGACCGGCAAAAGTATTAAGATTCTAAGATCGGATCGAGGTGGAGAATACTTAAGTGCCGAGTTCCTGGACTATTTAAAAGAGAACGGAATTCTCTCTCAGCTTACTCCTCCATACACCCCGCAACATAACGGTGTATCGGAGAGACGGAACCGCACCCTATTGGATATGGTGCAGTCCATGATGAGTAACGCTGAGTTACCGCGATCATTCTGGGGATATGCGCTAGAATCAGCCGCATACCTTTTGAACCGAGTTCCCACTAAGACTGTGCCTACCACACCATTTGAGATGTGGTGTGGGAAGAGACCCCATCTTAATCACATTAAGACATGGGGAAGTCCAGCTTTTGTCAAAAAGCAGCATGCGGACAAGCTCGAGGCACGCTCAGTACTGTGCAAGTTTGTGGGATATCCAAAGAATTCCAAGGGATATTTCTTCTACTGCGAAGAGGAACAAAAAGTTCTTGTTTCTCGTCATGCCCACTTTCTAGAACACCAGTTCTTAGAAAAGGAAATAAGTGGGAGCGCAGTAGAACTGGAAGAAATTCCAGAACCACAGACTATTACTGAAAGTTTAGTGGAACCAGAGGGTTCGGAAGAATAGGACATTCCTACGCCGCTCCGCAGGAGTAGTAGGCAGACTCATCCGCCCGAGAGATACTGCGGTTTTCTCATAGACGGGGATAGAGAGGATTGCATCATAGATTATGATGAGCCTACTAGCTTCCAACAGGCCGTTCAGAGCGTTGACTCAGTGAAATGGCTGGATGCAATGCGGACCGAAATGGAGTCCATGTACACCAACAAGGTATGGACGTTGGACATTGCTCCAGACGGGGTAAAACCCGTAGGATGCAAGTGGATCTTCAAAAGGAAGATTGGTGTAGATGGGCAGGTTGAGACCTATAAAGCTAGGCTGGTAGCAAAGGGTTTTCGTCAAAGACCTGGCTTGGACTATGATGAAACCTTTTCTCCAGTAGCCATGCTGAAATCCATTCGGATCCTTCTTGCCATTGCTGCCTTCCACGATTATGAGATCTGGCAAATGGATGTAAAGACCGCTTTTCTAAATGGAAATTTAGAAAAGTGTGTCTATATGGACCAACCAGAGGGTTTCATTCAGAGTGGGAGCAGCGGAAAGGTGCGCAAGTTGCTTAAGTCCATCTATGGACTAAAGCAGGCATCGCGGAGTTGGAACATCTGCTTTGATGAGACGGTCAAAGAATTTGGCTTTATCAAAAATCCAGATGAACCATGCATCTATAGTAGATTTGTAGCGAGAACTGTAGTATTCCTCGTTTTATACGTGGATGACATTCTCTTAATAGGAAATGACATTCCTATGCTACAATCTGTCAAGGGGTTCTTGTCACACAGGTTCTCCATGAAAGACCTGGGTGATGCCTCATACATCCTGGGGATCCGGATCCATCGTGATAGATCCAAGAGGATATTAGGACTTTCACAGTCCAGGTACATCGACACCGTACTGAAAAGATTCAGTATGGAAGATTCCAAGCACGGTAACCTACCGGCTTGTCACGGGATCACCCTCTCTAAAGAGATGTCTCCCAAGACTGATTTGGAGAGGGGTCGCATGTCTATTATACCCTACGCTTCTGCGGTAGGCTCTATAATGTATGCGATGTTGTGTACCAGACCGGATGTAGCTTATGCACTGAGTGTGGTAAGCCGGTATCAGTCAAACCCTGGGGAGAAACACTGGATAGCGGTAAAGAACATTCTCAAGTACCTGAGAAGGACTAAGGAGATGTTCTTGGTGTATGGCGGAAAAGACCTCCAGATCGAGGCCTTTGCTGACTCCAGCTTCCAGAGTGACAAGGATGATTCCAAGTCCATGTCGGGTTTTGTCTTTACCCTCAATGGAGGGGCGGTGTTTTGGAAGAGTTCCAAACAAGAAACCGTTGCAGACTCGACGATGGAAGCGGAATACAACGCTGCATCTGATGCCGCAAAAGAAGCCGTCTGGATGAGGAAGTTCTTGAAAGAACTTCAGGTGGTTCCGTCCATTGTTGATCCAATACCTCTGTATTGTGACAACAACGGGGCTATAGCATTAGCGAAGGAACCCAGGTCCCATCAGAGATCCAGACACATCTTGAGGCGGTATCACCTGATCAGGAAGATCGTAGATCGCCAGGAGATCGAGGTTCGGAGAGTCGCTTCAGAAGATAACACTGCAGATCCATTCACCAAGGCCCTGCCCCAGACTCAGTTCGAGCGGCTGATCGAGATGATAGGTCTTCGATACGCCAGTACATGGCCTTAGTGCAAGTGGAAGATTGTTAGTGTATATGCCCTAGAGGCCATTACTGTATCATACTAGTTTGTATATTACTTAATGGAAGCTTGGGATATTCACCTTGTATATACAATCTTGCTCAAAATAGTAGTATGCTACTTGGTTTGTTTCTACTTCAATGTGTACATGTGTTTATTTTTGTATATCGCCTATACACATTAGTGGAGCCATTAGGATCTTTGATTGATTACCAGCGATGTGATGGCCGTCACACTAGTGGGGCTGGGTAATCTATAAGCACATCCATATGCAGGTCCCTGGTCGCAGGACTATCGAGACAGGGCATCGATACTCTGGAGTAGACCAGCGCATGCGCTTCTCATCCCAGTGTGGGAGACGGTCTATCCCACAGCCGTCAGTACGTCGTACTTGAGATAGTATGCGGGTGCCCGTTAGGTTACGGGTACACTGGACAGGACTCGTCGGGAACTGACTAGTTGGTATTATGCCTATCGTCAGTTATCAGTTCCCAGGTGACATGAGTACAGCTTAGTCCGCTGACTTGACACTGTCACTTCGCCTCGAGTGTGTTCCTGTTAGTTATATGTATGCCCTAGAGGCTATTACTATACATAGGATGTATATTATAGTGGATGCTGGGACATATATAGGGAGGACTTTCTTGCTCGACATGATAGTATGCTATCTGGTTACTATTTACCTTAACGTGTACATTGATTGTCTCTCTATTACATGTTGGTAAAGCCCTTAGGATGTGTACTTGACTACCTGGACTATGATGCGGATCATACTAGTGGGGACATGGTGTCCACAAGTACATCCTTCAAAGTCCCTAGTCGTGGGTGTATCGAGATGGGGCATCGATATACCAGAGTATACTAGCGTATACCTTCTCGACCCATACAGATGGGCGATGGATGATCCCATATCCATTGGTGTTTGACATCGGAGATCATATACGGGTGCTCAGTAGAGACTGGGTACACTGGACGGACTCGCCGAGAACTCCCAGATGGTATTATACCTCACGTCAGATGGCAGTTCTCTGGTGACAATGGTACAGAGTAGTCTGTTGACCCGAGATCGTCATAGAGTCTTATGTGGTTCCCACTGTGCTTTGATTTCCATCTTACCACGTCCAAGAGGGCGTGCAAAACGGTGGTTTTTGGGTACAGTCCCGAGTCACATGGAGGCAATGAGCGATATGAGGGAATTCGTCTCTCCCGGTATAGGGGGTTGATGTTGCACTGTGTTCGATTGGCTATAACAGGAAGTCCCTGGCCAGGGCTGATCAGAGAATTGCTGGTAAGTGTTAACAGTAGTTTCTCGACCCGTTATGAGCCTCATATCGACACGACTTATCGAGCTATTGGGGTCTGAGGTTTACCACCCCTAGGCAAGATATGCGACATATCAGACGATCAGACCGGACTGTACGGTAGTGTTGCTGGTCGGATTCACTGGAGTGTGAGCGGGCTTGCTCGTCGATCTTCAGATCGCTCAATACCCGGGTGGCCGTTACGTTTAGAAGACCGCTTGCGGCTTGTGGGTGCTTGATATGATCATCACCTGCTGCCGGCGTATTGACGAGTCTTTAGAGTCCTACACAGAGGTTTCCTGGCTCAAGCGAAACGAAATAGGAGCGCATATGAGATATGTGCGGGACCGAGAATAATGCGTGTATGTGATACCGTATTTCATTCTCTCGATCAATGTGTCGAATGGTTGTATGCGATATAACCTAGTTATCGATTCAAGCGTTGATTCGATAAGCCGATACATTGTATACTAGTCGGTTGTGTGCGACATGACCGGATCATTGAATCAAGTTTTGATTTAATGATTTAATGCATAATTATATATTTGATATATTACTTTGCATTAACTAGTATTGGTTTACTTTAAATGGATTTTCTCACTTGGATGCACAAGTTGTATATGTGATATACTTTTTGTGCAAATGTTTGTATCATGTTTGATGATACATGTTAACTTGGTTAAATGTAAAGATTTAGACCATGGTTAAGATTATGATTAGGGTTTTCTTTTCTTTATTTATGTATTTATTCATTTTGGAAATTAAATGGAAAAGAGAAAAGAATGGTGGCTTCTTTTGTTGTTTAGTTAAAGCTTCATGAAGCTTTGACTTAGTCCACCATTCTTATCTCATCCTTAACCCTAACCATACCTTTCAACCATGATTAATTCTCTACACTAAACCATGGTTCTATGATGATAAGAATGGATTATTCTTTTCATTTTAGAAATAACTTATCATTTCATTTCTTCTTCTTCTTCCTTGAACAAAAAGAAAAAACCTTCACTTCATCAATGGTGGATTGATGAAGAGTGTGAGAAATCCAAAACTAAAGTTTACCCACTTCCTATTTCTTCATCCTCTACCTCTTGCCAAGTAGTATAATGTGTTTACTTCACAAGTTTCTTCACTTGGTGAAGTCGGAGCTTGATTTAGCGATGCCTCGACGTAGATCATCTTCGGCATGGACATCGACGACCTAGCTTGCCCATTCTCCGACGAAGCGACACTAGAGCCCGGATTTTGATTTGGACAGCGGAGACAACTTCGTTACGGAGCCGTGGAGGTGCAGCACCGGATCTACAAAGGTTGTATTTCCGTATCTCTTAGTTAAGTGTTAACTAGTTAGCTTTTTCGCCTAGAAATCTAGCAAACGATCCGTAGTCGGGTCCCTCGGCACCGTTAATTTTTTAAATTGGCATGTTCGATGCCTTGTGAGACCTCACTAGAGTGCCTAGGAACCCTACAGTGGTATCAGAGCCTTGCTAGAGCCTTAGGCGAAGTCTAGACGGATTTTGAAGTCCGATCGAACCCGAAAGTCCAAAATTTCCATGCTCTCTGTACATTTTTGAAAACAGTGAGTTTTTAAACATTAAAAATATTCAGAAAATCAAGCAGGGTTTTATATGAATTAATGTGAAATACGGGGGTCTAATTCGAATAATCCACAGTGGAACCGCGGCACGAGCTAGGCATGTGCGGCGGTTCCGCTGCCGTTTGGTCTCCTCCTGCGTTGACTTTTGCACAGTAATGCATATTTAACAGTTCTTAGTTCTCTGGGTATTTTTAAGTTTTATTCAAGAGTTGAATAATCTAGGATGTTTTGGAGCTTCGATGATTCGATCGGGTTTATGAAATTTTGTCTGTGTGGCTTTCCGGATAAATTTTAAGATATGTTAAAATGTTCGACCGGATATAAATACCCAATTTTTCCCCTATCGGGAAATTTCCAAGTGTTGGACTTTTCCGTAGTTTAACGACGTTCTAAGTAGTGCAAATAACGCGATGGACCCTCTAGAAGACAACAAACCTTAACTCGATTATGTGACCGTCTTGAACTGCCCTTTGAACCTTCGGGTTTGGGGCAGTACGGCGTGCCACATGTGAGGCGTTGGCTTGACCCTTCTACGGCTGGACCGTTGGTACTGAGGCACGAACTGAATGTTGTTAGACTTATTTCATGTGTTGAGCTGTATCGGGAAAACTTGGGTGTTTGATTGTTCGATCGGAAAGTTTGACATTTTCTATTTATCCGGAATGGGATACAATAATTGGAATTCACAAAAGTTATGTGATAACTGAATGAATGTTATAAATCTAGCGGTTTAGTCTCACTTGATCGGTTGCCACGGAATTTTGATGTGATCAAAAGTCCGTCGCAATCACGTAGTGTACGCGGATACTCGACGGGTAAACTTAATAGACAGCCTCACTCCATAGCCCCGACCAAGTGACTGTAGGAGAACCCCGTCGCCGAAAGCATCCGTTCGGGTGCTCGCGGCAGCGGTGTTCCGCCTTGGTGCACTTCGTCGACGGTATCAGGGGTGCGGCCGCCTACTGAAGTTTGCGACGAGTATTCGATCAGACTGTCGGGAATCTTGTTGAATTGCCCGACTCGATATTGAAAAGTGTTTTCGATAATGAGACTAAAATGCGGGGTTTATAATTATTAGGCATGCGATGTCTAAAGAATTCATTTGGTCAGGCATGTGATGTCTGAGGTGGTTTCGGATTCCAACTGTTGTAGTTTTACACTTTCTTTTCTGTGACCGTAAGTGTAATATGTGATATCGCCGGTTTCGTTGCTATATGTCAACGACAATTGGGATACGCATGTTTACTTACGTTGATGACATGTGATGTTATGTGTTGCTGGATATGTTATATTGGATCGTCGTGTTTGAATAGCCGGGGGTTTTTATGTGAGATGAGTGTTTTTCATTTTCATTCATGTAAAAACTTGTATGTAATATTCTTTTATTGGGGCGCTTCCAGGTTGCGGAAGTTGTCACCGTTTGTATATTATTTACTTTTCCGCACTAGGATAGACCCAAGGAGGGGAGCATAAGTAACCGGGTTCTGGAGTCCAGTGGGAGACCAACTCGAGGAGTCGAGTCCGGGTCTGCTAACTCCAGAATTGGTAGGGTTGCTTGCCGCTCTCGTAGGGGTCTAGGGGTGTGGGTTTGGCTATTCATCGCGACCGTGGAATCCGTGTTTTATACTGGCTCGTATTGAAAACACGGACGTCCTAGTATATCCAATATTTCTTCTGCTGCGATATCTGTGATGTGATCATGTGATGTTCTATGATAGATACAGTATATAATATATATGATATATTATATAGGCATTACTTATGTTTTACACCCGCGCTAGCCCTGCCCCGCTCTGTCGTTAGTTACCTAACCTAACGGTGCACGAGGGGACATCGAGGCGAATGCGGATGGCATAAGTGTACGTCGTATTTATCTGTGATGTTTAGGTACTTAAATGATGGGACTTCATTAATGAGATTAATGAAATAAAAGAAACCTAAGATGTTGTAGAATCAAATTTCAAAATAAAACAGGTAGCTACAGTTCTTGCTTTGCACAGCGGTATATATGATATATCCTGCACCTTATTCGATAAGGAAAGGACCGAGATCCCTTCACCGGGAGTGACTCCTTTAGCAATAACTGGCAGATGCTACACCCTCGTTTTGTCTTTTGATTGCTTTTAACTGTTTTTGCTTTGCACAGTGATATATATGATATATCCCGCACCTCATTCGATGAGGAAAGGACCGACGATCCCTTCACCGGGAGTGACTCCTTTAGCAAAACTAGAAAAGCCTAAAAAACACTCCATTTCAAAATCATTTGATTCTACAACGATATCAAGTTCATTACGCAATAGGTTTTCAGAAAAACCTGTCGTAGCCCTCCGTCATTTCAGATAAGTACTAGTTAGTATTCGTGCTGCGGTTGTTTGGCATGCGTCAAGGCGTAGTGTACGGTAGCTAACTAGTGCTTATCTGCTAGCATACGATGCGATTGGATTAGGGTATTCGTACGGCGTTGTTTGGCACGCGTCAAGGGTCGTGCGGGTGGGTTTAATTCAATCAGGAAATGACGGGTTGAACTTGACTAGCAGACTATGGGTTGTTTGGCATGCGTCAAGGTCATAGCGAGCTAGGGGCAAAATATTATCGGGAATTTCAAGTGTTGAAATTTGCAATGAGATTGCATACCTTCTATGAGATAGTTGGATCTCGATACCCGCTGCGAGTAAGAGTTACTCCTGGGAGAGTTTTACACATTACAATTAGCCGATCAAGTAGGTGTCTAGAAAGGTGTCAATGAGGTTACGCCTCTGGGAAAACGAGGTTTACATTAATTAGGTTCGTGCGAAAGCACGGGGGACCTCCCTCAAAGTACCGACACTGGCCTGGCTGAAAGATTGGCGAACTTGTAGTGTGTAATTAATCCCGGCTAGTCTTTCCTTTTAGGGTTTGAAGGAAGATTTGATAAAAAGCAGTGGGAGCCATCCTGATTAGATAAAATAATAACCAATCCATTCTTGTAAGAGCGCACGCTGAGTGTTTTCTTCTCTCTCTCTCCTGGTAGCGACCATATCACGCCTTAATCAAGATAATAATACGGATTATTGACCGAACCCGCTTGTTATACTGAGCTGGGGAACGTTGGTCCCGCTCCACCTTATAATTGTTATAAGACAGAGCAGGAAATTAGGGAATACCAGATTTCCCGTGCCGCCCAAACGAAGAGAGTGCATGCTGATGCATCATCTTCGGGTGTGTTCATTATACAGAACTGTTTCTCAGTATCCTCTGCATCCATGGTATATGATACCGGATCAGGATCCCAGATATGTAAGATGTTACATAGGGCTACAAAAGAAGTAGAAAAACTGAGAACGGGTGATAAGTTTCATGAGGCAGAAAACGGGGCAAGTGTTGCAGCCAAGTCTGTCGGTCACTGTCACCCTGTATTACCGATACATTGATTCTGAACGAATGTTATTAGATACTGAACCTGATATACAAAATCATATCAGTCTCTTTATTAGTAAAGAAATGGTAAAATTTTGTATAGTTGGATAATGTTTTGAAAATTTCCTATATCAAAAGTTGATCGGTTCAGGCACGTTATCTAAAAGCATTGATGTTCTAAATCAAACTACAGTTCTTAGTATTTGGAACACACACAAGAGGAAGAGTTCAGAAATGAACGGATCCTTCTTGAGGTATTGTAGACTAGGTCATATCAATGCGACCCGACTAGCTGGAGTTACATATAGATGCATATTTAAATCAGTTTGAATTTACATCTTGTGAAACTCGCCAATCATGTCACAAAGATAAGATGACCATAGCTCTGTTTATTGGAAACAGAGAAAGAGTTATTGAACTCTTGGGATGATACATGTTGATGTATAAAGGTCCCCTGTCTACACATACCTGGTAAGGTTCTTTGTACTTCATTACATTCTCTGATAATCTTTCGAGATTCAGACCTATGTTCCTGTTGAAACACAAGTCCGAACTTTTTGAGATATTCACAGAATATAAGTTAGAAGTAGAGAACCAAAATACGGGTATAAGTATTATGTCCTATGATGAGATCAAGGAGGAGAATACTTGTGCATGGAATTCCTGGACTATTCTAAAGGAGAATGAGATTCTCTCTCAGCATTACTCCTCCGTATACACCATAGTACGATGGTATATCGGGGCCGAGCAGATACACCCTATATGATATGGTGTGCTCTATGATGAGTACTACTGAGTTACCTTTTTCCTTAGGGGGTTATGCACTTGAGAAGTTGCATACCTATTGAATAGGGTTCGAATCAAATCTGTTGCCTACCGCTTCATATGTGATATGGAAAGGGAAGAGCCCATATCTTAAGTTAGTTAAGATTTGGGGTTGTCCGGCCTATGTCTAAAAGCAAAATCCGGACAAGCTCGAGGCAATGGAAGTTATGTAGAACTGGAAATGTTCAAGCTATACAAACTACAGCAGATGATTTGAGAGAACTAAAGGATTCAGTAGATGCCAACGAACCTCAGCCTCTCCGCCGATCTAGTAGGGTTCCTCACCCACCTAAGAGATACTTCGGTTTCTCTATGACAGTGGGAGCGAGGATTGCATCATGAGATGATGACCCAACTAGTTTCGAGCTGGCCATCAGGAGTAAGACTCTGTAAGAATGGCTGGATGTTTAGCGATCTGAGATGGAATCCTTATACACCAACAAAGTATGGACTTTAGTTGCTATATCTGAAGGGTTAAATCCCCATCAGGAGCAAGTATATCTTGAGAAGATTACTTGGTGTACATGGAAAAGTTGAGACTTTCAAAGCTAGACTAGTTAAAGGTTTTCGTCATTGACCAGGCGTGGATAATGATGAAACCTTTTCCAGTACCTATGCTTAAGTCCATCCAGATCCTACTTGCCACGGCTGCATACCATGACTACGATATCTGGTGGTTGGGTGTCATGACTACTTTTCTAAAGGATGTTTTAGAAGAGTGCGTCTATAAGTACACAGCCAGAGGGCCTCGTAGACAGTGGGAGCAGCGGAAACATGTGCAAGATGCTTTATAGGATAAAGCAGGCATCGCGGAGTTGGAACATCTGTTTTGATATCTTAGTCAAAGAGTTTGACATCATCAAAATGGTAGATAAACCTTGTATAAACAAAAAGGTAGTAGGGAGTATGGTGACGATCCTCGTAGAGTACGTGGTTGACATACTCTTGATAGGGAAGGAGTTTTCTATGCTACACTCGATCAATCTCCGCTTATCACAATGATTCTCCACATAGGATCAAAGTGATACCTACTAAATCCTGGATTTTGGATCTATGAGATAGATCTAAATGGATGTTAGAATACTCACTAGCTGTAGTGAGATGGTATCAATTGATCCTGGGGAGAATCACTGGAAGTGTTCCAGGGTGATAAAGACGACTGAATGTCAGTCGCAGGCATTGTCTTTACCCTCAATAAAGGGACGGTATGTTGGAAGAGTTCCAAGCTAGATACCGTGACATACTAGACGATAAAGGCAGGATACATCGCTACTAAAGATGCTACCAAAGAAGCTGTTTGGGTGTATATTGGTTCATGAGATGAACTATGTTCCTCCCATTGTGTGACAATGGAGTTGTGGTTTATGCCAAAGAACGTCGGTCCCATCAGTGATCCAGACATATTCTAAGGCAGTATCACCTGATCAAGGAGATGGTTGATCTCCAGGCTGATCGAGCTTAGGAGAGTAGACTCAGAGGATAACACGGCGGATCCACTCACGAAGGCCTATTCCCAGAGAGAGACTTTTATGGGATGATTGAGTATGAGATACTACAACCACTGCTACAGATGGCTCTAGTGCAAGTGGGAGATTGTTAGTTATATGTATGCCCTAGAGGCCATTACTATACATAGGATGTATATTGTAGTGGATGCTGGGACATATATAGGGAGGACTTTCTTGCTCGACATGATAGTATGCTATCTGGTTACTATTTACCTTAACGTGTACATTGATTGTCTCTCTATTACATGTTGGTAAAGCCCTTAGGATGTGTACTTGACTACCTGGACTATGATGCGGATCATACTAGTGGGGACATGGTAGTCCACAAGTACATCCTTCAAAGTCCCTAGTCGTGGGTGTATCGAGATGGGGCATCGATATACCAGAGTAGACTAGCGTATACCTTCTCGACCCATACAGATGGGCGATGGATGATCCCATATCCATTGGTGTTAGACATCGGAGATCATATACGGGTGCTCAGTAGAGACTGGGTACACTGGACGGACTCGCCGAGAACTCCCAGATGGTATTATACCTCACGTCAGATGGCAGTTCTCTGGTGACACTGGTACAGAGTAGTCTGTTGACCCGAGATCGTCATAGAGTCTTGTGTGGTTCCTACTGTGCTTTGATTTCCATCTTACCACGTCCAAGAGGGCGTGCAAAACGGTGGTTTTTGGGTACAGTCCCGAGTCACATGGAGGCAATGAGCGATAGGAGGGAATTCGTCTCTCCCGGTATAGGGGGTTGATGTTGCACTGTGTTCGATTGGCTATAACAGGAAGTCCCTGGCCAGGGCTGATCAGAGAATTACTGGTAAGTGTTACCAGTAGTTTCTCGACCCGTTATGAGCCTCATATCGACACGACTTATCGAGCTATTGGGGTCTGACGTTTACCACCCCTAGGCAAGATATGCGACATATCAGATGATCAGACCGGACTGTACGGTAGTGTTACTGGTCGAATTCACTGGAGTGTGAGCGGGCTTGCTCGTCGATCTTCAGATCGCTCAATACCCGGGTGGCCGTTACGTTTAGCAGACCGCTTGCGGCTTGTGGGTGCTTTATATGATCATCACCTGCTGCCGGCATATTGACGAGTCTTTAGATCCTACACAGAGGTTTCCTGGCTCAAGCGAAATGAAATAGGAGCGCATATGAGATATGTGCGGGACCGAGAGTAATGCGTGTATGTGATACCGCATTTCATTCTCTCGATCAATGTGTCGAATGGTTGTATGCGATATAACCTAGTTATCGATTCAAGCGTTGATTCGATAAGCCGATACATTGTATACTAGTCGGTTGTGTGCGACATGACCGGATCATTGAATCAAGTGTTGATTTAATGATTTAATGCATAATTATATATTTGATATATTACTTTGCATTAAGTAGTATTGGTTTACTTTAAATGGATTTTCTCACTTGGATGCACAAGTTGTATATGTGATATACTTGTGCAAATGTTTGTATCATGTTTGATGATACATGTTAACTTGGTTAAATGTAAAGAATTAGACCATGGTTAAGATTATGATTAGGGTTTTCTTTTCTTTATTTATGCATTTATTCATTTTGGAAATTAAATGGAAAAGAGAAAAGAATGGTGGCTTCTTTTGTTGTTTAGTTAAAGCTTCATGAAGCTTTGACTTAGTCCACCATTCTTATCTCATCCTTAACCCTAACCATACCTTTCAACCATGATTAATTCTCTACACTAAACCATGGTTCTATGATGATAAGAATGGATTATTCTTTTCATTTTAGAAATAACTTATCATATCATTTCTTCTTCTTCTTCCTTGAACAAAAAGAAAAAACCTTCACTTCATCAATGGTGGATTGATGAAGAGTGTGAGAAATCCAAAACTAAAGTTTACCCACTTCCTATTTCTTCATCCTCTACCTCTTGCCAAGTAGTAGAATGTGTTTACTTCACAAGTTTCTTGACTTGGTGAAGTCGGAGCTTGATTTAGCGATGCCTCAACGTAGATCATCTTCGGCATGGACATCGACGACCTAGCTTGCCCATTCTCCGACGAAGCGACACTAGAGCCCAGATTTTGATTTGGACAGCGGAGACGACTTCGTTACGGAGCCGTGGAGGTGCAGCACCGGATCTACAAAGGTTGTATTTCCGTATCTCTTAGTTAAGTGTTAACTAGTTAGCTTTTTCGCCTAGAAATCTAGCAAACGATCCGTAGTCGGGTCCCTCGGCACCGTTAATTTTTGAAATTGGCTTGTTCGATGCCTTGTGAGACCTCACTAGAGTGCCTAGGAACCCTACAGTTCCCACTGTACTTTGATCACTACCCTACCACGGCTCAAAGGAGTCGTGCAAACAGGTTGTGGTTGGGTGCAGTCCCGATGCACTTGGAGGCAGTGACGGTTAGACATGATTCGTCTCTCCCGGTATTGGGAGTTGACATCGCGCTGTGTCTAGGAGAGCCATTACACGAGTAGTCCCTGGCCAGGGCAAACAAGATATACTGGTAGGCTTCCAGTGTTATCTCAGGGTGTTTTGGGCTTCGCTCCGGCACGACTTGTACCGCTATTGGGGGACTGACGTTTACCGCCCCCTAGGCCCGCCATGCGATGTATCAGACGAACAGACCGGACTGTACGGAGAATGTCACATTCAGGCTCAGTAGGAGTTCAGATGGGTTTCGCCGCGTCGGTCTTCTTGTCGGCATTACCTGGGGACCGTTACGCACAGCTAGTGCCGCTTGCGGTCTGTGGTTAAACCCACTGCCAGCGTAGTGTCGAGTCTTTAGAGTCCCACACAGAAAGCTTTTCGCCTTTAGGCAAAAGAGTAGAGGTCGCATGGTATTGCGACAGGTCGCATGGTTTTGCGACAGGGTTCGGTCACATCCGTGCACTTGTGCACGTACAGTGTCCGGACAGTTTGCACTAGCGGGCTTTGGTATAAGCCAGATCCTAGTGTACCTTTTGGGATTGGATTTATCCAGTATGCATTCGTGTTCCTCGGAACGCGGATGCGGGTGTGTATGCACAGTTGACAGGGAGACAGAGGCAGCGGATTCTCATTAGGGTTGTTGACAGTTGACCGTTGACTATTTGACTTTTTGCTCAACCCTAATGAGAATATGATATGAGATTAACTATTATATTAATTAAGTATTATGGTGACATGGTTGTTGACTTTTGTTGACTTTGTTGACTTGTTGACTTTGTTGACCGGTTGACTAGGCTTGACTAGTTGACCATCATGATAACCATAGCCATCATTTCATGGCAAAGACTTTTGCTTGCTTGCTCATTTGTGCAAAATGAGTGCATGAAATGATATGGTTATGGTTGCTTCAACCATCACATAACACTTGATTTGGTATAATGAGTTATGATGACTTTGGATTATGAGAGGGTGGAAGACAAAAGAGTTGCTCATTCTTTCTTGCTCATTCTCTCTCTTGTTCTTGAGCTTTCTTGCTCTTGCTTTCACCCTCTTCCTCTTGCTCCCTCTCTTGACTCTATGGTTCACATATCTCATGAGTTGAGAATCAAGAACCATAGATAAAATCCCATACAAACTCTTCTCTACTCACTCTAGTTCACAAGGTTTAGCAAACCGAGTGAACTAGTTTCTTCAAAGAACGAAGAAGGAGCCAAAGGTTGGAGCTTTCAGGTGGATCTATCTTCGGCGTACGGAGACGACGGGAAGAAGCCAATCCGGACCACCATCGGAGCTTGAAGACGAAGGAGTTCGAGACAAGCAAGGTATAACCCCCTAACCGAGTAGCTAGAAACTCGTAGTTAGGTTGTTAGATAGATGTTTAACCAAGATCCGGGTTTTAGGTCCATGTTACCACCTCTATAAAAATCGTTTTTTACCAAATTCCGCATTCCCGAAAGTACCGGGAGAGGTAGCATGGACTTACAGTGGTATCAGAGCCTAGTTAAACTCTATCTAACATGTTAGTAAGTATCACTTTGATCCTATATGGAGAATCATTGTGATAAGCGGAGATTGACCGAGCGTAGTATAGGAAACTACTTCGCTATCAAGAGTATGTCATCCACAAACTCTACGAGGATCATCACCATACTCCCTACTACCTTTTTGTATATACAAGGTTCATCTACCATTTTGATGAAGTCAAACTCTTTGACAACTACATCAAAACAGATGTTCCAACTCCGCGATGCCTGCTTTAATCTGTAAAGCAACTTGCACACGTTTCCGCTGCTCCCACTGTTTACGAAGCCTTCTGGCTGTGTACTTATAGATGTTCTCTTCTAAATCAGTATTTAGAAAAGGAGTCATGACACCCAACCACCAGATATCGTAGTCATGGTATGTAGCCATGGCAAGTAGGATCTGGATGGACTTAAGCATAGCTACTTAGAAAAGGTTTCAACATTATCCACACCTGGTTGATAACGAAAACCTTTATCAAGTCTAGCTTTGAAAGTCTCATCTTTTTCATCTACACCTAGTAATCTTCTCAAGATATACTTGCTCCTGATGGGGATTTAACCCTTAAAATTTAGCAACCAAAGTCCATACTTTGTTGGTGTATATGGATTCCATCTCAGATCGCTAAGCATCCAGCCATTCTTACAGAGTCCCACTCCTGATGGCCAGCTCGAAACTAGATGGGTCATCATCTCATGATGCATTCCTCGCTCCCACTGTCATAGAGAAACAGAAGTATCTCTCAGGTGGGTGAGGAACCCTACTAGATCGGCGGAGAGGCTGAGGTTCGTTGGAAACAATTGAATCCTTTGGTTCTACCAAATCATCAGCTGCAGTTTGTATAGCTGGAACCTTTCCAGTTCTACATAACTGACCTTGCCTCGAGCTTGTCCGGATTTTGCTTTTAGACATAGGCCGGACAACCCTCAATCTTAACAAACTTAAGATTTGGACTCTTCCCTTTCCATATCACATATGAAGTGGTAGGCAACTGATTTGATTTGAACCCTATTCAATAGGTATGCAACTTCTCAAGCGCATAACTCCCAAAAGGAAATAGGAAACTCAGTAGTATTCATCATAGAGCACACCATATAACATAGGGTGCTATTGTTCCGCCCCGATACACCGACCTGATGTGGTGTATTAGGAGGAGTAATGCTGAGAGAGAATCTCATTCTCTTTTAGAATAATCCAGGAATTTCGTGCTCAAGTATTCTCCTCCTTGATCACATCAAAGGACATAATACTTATACCCGTTTTGGTTCTCTACTTCTAACTTATATTCTGTGAATATCTCAAAAGGTTCGGACTTGTGTTTCAACAGGAACATATGTCTGAATCTAAAGAGATCATCAGAGAATGTAATGAAGTATAAAGAACCGGTCTTGGCATGTGTAGACAGGGGACCTTCATACATCAACATGTATCATCCCAAGAGTACACTAACTCTTTCTCTGCTTCAAATAAACAGAGCTGTGGTCATCTTATCTTTGTGACATGACCGGCAAGTTTTCACAAGATGTAAATTCAAACAGATTTAAATATGCATCTATATGTAACTTCAGCTAGTCGGGTCGCATTGATATGACCTAGTCTACAATGCCTCAAGAAGGATTCGTTCATTTTTGAACTCTTCCTCCCGTGTGTGTTCTGTATACTAGGAACTGTAGTTTGATTTAGAACGTCAATGCTTTTAGATAACATGCCTGATCCGATCAACTTTTGAAATAGGAAATGTTCAAAACATTATCCAACAATACAAAATTTTATCATTTCTTTACTAATAAAGAGACTGATATGATTTTGTATATCAGGCTCGGTATCTAATAACATTTGTTCAGAAACAATGTATTTGGAATACAGGGTGACAGTGACCAACAGACTTGGCTGCAACACTTGCACCATTTTCTGTCTCATGAAACTTATCACCCGTTCTCATTTCTCTACCTATCTATTGAAAGGTTCCTAGGCACCCTATAGAGGTCTCACAAGGCACCAACCATGCCAATATAAAAAATATGGGTGCCGAGAAACCCTAATACGGATCTTAGACTAGAATTCTAGGCGAAAAACGATTCAAGTTTACAACTTAACTAAAGTTCGGAAGTTACAACCTTTGTAGATCTGGATATCCACTTCCTTAGCCCCACGTAGTCGTCCTCTCGCTGTCCTTTTCGAATCCTAGACTCATTCGTCGGCTTCATCGGGAAAACGAGCGGAATAGGTCGTCGGCTTCATGCCGAAGATGATCTACGTCGAGGTGGCATAAGTTCAAGCTCCAACTTCACCAAGTTGAGAAACTTGTGAAGAAAACACCCAAAACAACTTGGCAAGAGGTAGAGGGTGAAGAAATAGGAGGTGGGTTCACTTTAGAATTGGATTTCACTCACTTTTGCTCAAGTTGCTATTGATGGCATCAAGCTTTTCTCTTGAAGATGAAGATGAAGAAGCAAATAGAATATGATAAGTATTGTGAAAAAGAATAATAAAATCCAATACTTATCATGTTCTAACCTAGGTTAAGTGTAGAGAATAAACCATGGTAAGTGGATGGGTTAGGGTTAAGCATGAAGACAAGAATGGTTAAGAAGTCAAAGCTTCATGAAGCTTCAACTAAAAACAAAATTCTCCACCATTCTTATCTAATTCTTTTCCAAATAAATAAATGAACAAATAAATAAATAAATGAATATGCAAAACCCTAATTATCAAATTAACCATGGTTTAATTCTATATACTTAACTAAATAATCAAGTATCATCAAACATGATACAAATATGTGCACAAAAGTATATCACATATACAACTTGCACATCAAGTGAGAAAATCCATATAAAGTGAACCAATACTAGTTAATGCAAAGTAATATATCAAATATATAATTATACATTAAATCATTAAATCAACATTTGATTCAATGATCCGGTCATGTCGCACATAACCGACTAGCATTCAATGTATCGATTTATCGAATCAATGATTCGATAACTAGGTCATATCGAATATAACCAATCGAAACATTTATCGCGAGAATGAAATGCGGTATCACATACACGCATTATTCTCGCTCCCGCACATATCTCATATGCGCTCCTATTTCGTTTCGCTTGAGCCAGGAAACCTCTGTGTAGGACTCTAAAGACTCGTCAATACGCCGGTAGCAGATGATGATCATATCAAGCACCCACAAGCCGCAAGCGGTCTGCTAAACGTAACGGCCATCCGGGTATTGAGCGATCAGAAGATCGACGAGCTTGCCCGCTCACACTCCTGTGAATCCAACCAGTAACACTTACCGTACAGTCCGGTCTGTTCGTCTGATACGTCGCATATCAAGTCTAGGGGCGGTAAACGTCAGACCCCAATAACCGATAAGTCGTGCCGATGTGAGGCTCATAACGGGTCGAGAAACTACTGGTAACACTTACCAGCAAATCTCTGATCAGCCCTGGCCAGGGACTTCCCTGTTACGGCTAATCGAGCACAGCGCAACATCAACCCCCAATACCGGGAGAGACGAAACCCCTCCTGTGGCTCATTGCCTCCATGTGACTCGGGACTGTACCCAAAGACCACCGTTTTGCACGCCCTCATGGACGTGGTAAGGTGGAGATCAAAGCACAGTGGGAATCACACAAGACTCTATGACGATCTCGGGTCTACAGACTAAACTGCACAAGTGTCACCTGAGAACTGCCATCTGACGTGAGGTATAATACCATCTGGGAGTTCTCGGCGAGTCCGTCCAGTGTACCCAGTCTCCACTGAGCACCCGTACACCATCTCTGATGTCAAACACCAATGGATATGGGATCATCCATCGCCCATCTCATGGGTCGAGAAGCGTATACGCTAGTTTACACTGGTATATCGATGCCCCGTCTCGATACACCTACGACTAGGGACCTTGAAGGATGTACTTATGGACTACCATATCCCCACTAGTATTATCTGCATCATAGTCCAGGCAGTCAAGCACACATCCTAAGGGCTTTACCAACATGTAACCATAAGACAGTTTAAAGAGACTAGTATACATGTTAAGATAAAGAGTAACCAGATAGCATACTATCATATCGAGCAAGAAAGTCATCTCTACATATGTCCAAGCATCCAATATAATATACAACATCTGTACAATACTGGCCTCTAGGGCATACATACAACTAACAATCTCCCACTTGCATTAGGGCCAGCTGCTGTAGTATCGCATACCGAGCATCCCGAAGAGTCTCTCAAACTGTATCTGGGGAATGGCCTTCGTGAGTGGATCCGCCGTGTTGTTCTTCGTGTCAACCCTCCTGACCTCGATCTCCCGGCGATCAACTATCTCCCGGATCAGGTGATACCGCCTCAGAATATGCCTGGATTGCTGATGGGACCTGGGTTCCTTGGCCAAAGCCACCGCTCCATTGTTATCGCAATACAAAGGTATTGGATGCTCAATGGATGGAACCACTCCAAGTTCAGTAATGAACTTCTTGATCCAGACAGCCTCTTTTGCAGCATCGTTGGCAGCGATGTATTCAGCCTCCATCGTCGAGTCTGCCACGGTTTCCTGCTTGGAACTCTTCCTGCTAACCGCCCCTCCGTAAAGGGTAAAGACAAAGCCCGACTGCGACTTAGAGTCGTCCTTATCACTCTGGAAGCTCGAATCGGTAAAGGACTCCACTTGGAGCTCTCCGTTACCATACAACAAGAACATATCTCTAGTCCTTCGTAAGTACTTGAGAATGCTCTTCACAGCTGTCCAGTGACTCTCTCCAGGATCAGCTTGATACCTGCTCACTATACTTAGTGAGTATGCTACATCAGGTCTGGTACATAGCATCGCATACATGATAGAGCCTACTGCCGAAGCATAGGGTATCCCTTGCATGCGAGTTCTCTCCAAATTAGTCTTGGGAGACATCTCTTTGGAGAGAGTGACTCCAGAGATCGTGGGCAAGTTCCCACGCTTGGACTCTTCCATACTAAACCTCTTTAGTATGGTGTCAATGTACCTGGATTGGGACAATCCCAAAATCCGTTTGGATCTATCTCTATAGATCCTAATTCCCAATATGCAGGAGGCATCACCAAGATCTTTCATTGAGAATCTTTGTGATAAGAAGAGCTTAACCGACTGCAGCATAGGAATATCATTTCCTATCAAGAGTATGTCGTCCACGTACAATACGAGGAAGACAACCTTACTCTCTGCCACCTTCTTGTAGATACAAGGTTCATCTGGATTTTTGACGAAATCAAACTCTTTGATAACGACATCAAAGCAGATGTTCCAACTCCGCGATGCTTGATTTAATCCATAAATGGATTTAAGCAGCTTGCATACCTTCCCGCTGCTCCCACTGTCTACGAAGCCCTCTGGCTGAGTCATGTACACGCACTCTTCTAAATCACCATTTAGAAAAGCGGTCTTAACATCCATTTGCCAGATTTCGTAATCATGATATGCAGGGATGGCAAGCATGATCCGGATGGATTTAAGCATAGCCACTGGAGAAAAGGTCTCGTCATAGTCCACACCTGGTCTTTGACGAAAACCCTTTGCTACAAGTCTAGCTTTGAAAGTCTCCACTTTCCCATCTACACCAAGTTTCTTCTTGAAGATCCACTTGCTTCCAATGGGTTTTACCCCTTCAGGAGCAACGTCCAAAGTCCATACTTTGTTGGTGTACATGGATTCCATCTCGGACCGCATAGCATCTAGCCATTTCACTGAGTCCCCACTCGTGATGGCCTGCTCGAAGCTAGTTGGGTCATCATCCTCCATGATGCAATCCTCGCTCCCACCATCCATGAGAAAACCGTAGTATCTCTCAGGTGGGCGAGGAACCCTACTAGATCGGCGGAGAGGCTGAGGTTCGTCGGAAGCTACTGAATGCTCTGGTTCCACTAAATCTACTGTTGTGTTTTGTTCAGCTGGAACCTCTTCCAGTTCTACCTCAGAGCCACTAATTTCTTTTGCAAGAAATTCCTTTTCTAAAAAGGTGGCATGTTGAGCAACAAATACTCTTTGTTCCTCACTGTGGTAGAAGATATACCCTCGCGAATGTTTGGGATATCCAACAAACTTACACAAAACAGATCTTGCCTCAAGTTTGTCCGGTTTTTGTCTTTTGACATAGGCCGGGCAACCCCATATCTTTATAAAATTAAGATATGGTCTCTTTCCTTCCCATATCTCATATGGTGTGGTAGGCACAGATTTGGTGGGAACCCTGTTCAGTAGGTATGCTGCCATTTCCAGTGCATATCCCCAGAAGGAAATAGGTAACTCAGCTACACTCATCATAGAGCGCACCATATCTAATAGGGTGCGGTTTCTCCGCTCCGATACACCGTTGTGCTGTGGTGTATATGGAGGAGTTAGCTGAGAGAGAATCCCATTCTCTTTTAGGAAGTCTAGGAATTCAATGCTCAAGTATTCTCCTCCTCGATCAGATCGTAGGATTTTAATACTTTTTCCGGTTTGGTTCTCAACTTCTTGTTTATATTCTCTAAATTTCTCAAAAGCTTCTGATTTGTGTTTCATCAGGAACACATATCCGAATCTAGAGAGATCGTCAGTGAATGTAATGAAGTACGAAGAACCATCCCTGGCATGTGTAGACATGGGACCGCATACATCACTATGTATAAGTCCCAAGAGTTCAGTAACTCTTTCTCCGTGTCCCGTAAACGGAGTTTTGGTCATCTTGCCTTTGAGACATGACTGGCAAGTGTCATAAGATGAAAATTCAAACGAATTTAAATATCCATCTTTATGCAACTTAGCTAGTCGTGTCGCATTGATGTGACCCAGTCTACAATGCCACAAGAAGGATTCGTTGAGTTCAGAACTCTTCCTCTTGTGTGTGTTTGTTATGCTCAGAACTGTTGATTGATTTAGAACATAAATGTCATTGCACAACGTGCCTGATCCAACCAACTTTTGGTTACGGAAAATGTTCATAACATTGTCCTGTAATACAAAATTATATCCCTCTTTACTTAATAAAGAAACCGATATAATGTTGCATATCAGGTTCGGCATGTAATAGCATTCGTTCAGAACCAATGTATTACCAGTTGGTAATACAAGGTGATATTCCCCGACAGTCTTAGCTGCAACAATTGCACCATTTCCAACTCTAATGTCTTTATCACCTTCTCCAAGTTCTCTACCTTTCTTGAGCCCATGTAACTGATTACATATATGGGATCCTGACCCGGTATCTAATACCCAGGACGTAGAGAAAATGGAGAAACAGTTCTCAGTAACGAACACACCTGAAGAAAATGCATCAACATGTACTTTCTTCATTCGGGTGGCATGGGAATCCTGGCATTCCCCTATATCCTGTTCATTCCTATAACTCTTATAAGAAAGAACGGAACCAACGTTCCCCAGCACAGTATAACATGCGGGTTCGGTCAATACATCCATATTATTATCTTCATTAGGGCATGAAATGGTCGCTACCTGGAGAGAGAGAGAAGAAAACACTTTAGCGTATGCTCGTGCAAGATCAGATTGGTTATTATCTTATCTAATCAGGATGGCTCCCACTGCTTTTTATCAAATCTTCCTTCAAACCCTAAAAGGAAAGACTAGCCGGGATTAATTACACACTACAAGTTCGCCAATCTTTCAGCCAGGCCAGTGTCGGTACTTTGAGGGAGGTCCCCCGTGCTTTCGCACGAACCTAATTAATGTAAACCTCGTTTTCCCAGAGGCGTAACCCCGTTGACACCTTTCTAGACACCTACTTGATCAGCTAATTGCAATGTGTAAAACTCTCCCAGGAGTAACTCTTACTCGCAGTGGGTATCGGGATCCATAGAAGATATGCAATCTCATTGCAAATTTCAACACTTGAAATTCCCGATAATATTTTGCCCCAAGCATCCTATGACCTTGACGGAGGTCAACAAACCACAGGATGCAAGTCAAGTTCAACCCGTCATTTCTTGATTGAATCAAACCCACCCGCACGACCCTTGACATAGGTCAACCAGGTCGTACGACTACCCTAATCCAATCTGCATTATATGCATAAGCAGACAAATACTAGTTAGCTACCGCACACTACGCCTTGACGGAGGTCAACAAACGTAGCACGAATACTAAGTAGGATTTATCTGAAATGACGGAGTGCTACGTCAGGTTTTTCTGAAAACCTATTGCGTAATGAACTTGATATCGTTGTAGAATCAAATGAAGTTTTAAAAATGGAGTGATTTTGAGGCTTTTCTAGTTTTGCTAAAGGGGTCACTCCCGGTGAAGGGATCGTCGGCCCTTTCCTCGTCGAATGAGGTGCGGGATATATCATATATATCACTGTGCAAAGCATAAACTATAGAAGCAATCAAAAAGCAAACCGAGTGTGTAGCATCTGCCGGTTATTGCTAAAGGAGTCACTCCCGGTGAAGGGATCTCGGTCCTTTCCTCATCGAATAAGGTGCAGGATATATCACATATACCGCTGTGCAAAGCAAGAACTGCAGCTACCTGTTTTATTTTAAAATTCGATTCCACAACATCTTAGGTTTCTTATCTTTCATTAATCACATTAATGAAGTCCCATCATTTAAATACCTAAACATTACAGATAGATATGACGTACACTTATGCCATCCGCATTCGCCTCGATGTCCCCTCGTGCACCGTTAGGTTAGGTAACTAACGACAGAGCAGGGCAGGGCTAGCGCGGGTGTAAAACATAAGTAACGTCTATATAATATATCATATATACTATATACTATATCTATCACAGAACATCACAAGATCGCATCACAGATATCGCAGCAGAAGAAACATATGAAACATTGGATATACTAGGACGTCCGTGTTTTCAATACGAGGCAGTATAAAACACGGATTCCACGGTCGTGATGAATAGCCAATCCCACACCCCTAGACCCCTACGAGAGCGGCAAGCAACCCTGCCAATTCTAGGGTTAGGAGACCCAGACTCGACTCCTCGAGTTGGTCTCCCACTGGACCCCAGAACCCGGTTACTTGTGCTCCCCTCCTTGGGCCTATCCTAATGCGGAAAAGTAAATAATATACAAAGGGTGACAACTTCCGCTACCTGGAAGTGCCCCAAATAAAAGAATATTACATACAAGTTTTTACATGAATGAAAATGAAAAACACTCATCTCACATAAAAACCCCCGGCTATTCAAACACGACGATCCAATATAACATATCCAGCAACACATAACATCACATGTCATCAACGTAAGTAAGTATGCATACCCCAATTGTCGTTGACGTAAAGCAACGAAACCGGCGATATGAACATAGTACACTTACGGTCACAGAAAAGAAAGTGTAAAACTACAACAGTTGGAATCCGCATTCTCTTTAGACATCACATGCCTAATCAGATGAAATACTTAGACATCACATGCCTAACAGTTATAAACCCCGCATTTTAGTCTCATTATCGAAAACTCTTTTCAATATCAAGTGAAACTAAACTGCTGGATTTATAACATTCATTCAGTTATCACATAACTGTTTGTGAATTCCAATTATTGTATCCCATTCCGGATAAAATAGAAAATATCAAACTTTCCGATCGAACATTCGAACACCCAAGTTTTCCCGATACAGTCCAACACATGAAATAAGTCTAACAACATTCAGTTCGTGCCTCAGTACCAACGATCCAGCCGTATAAGGGTCAAGCCAACGCCTCACATGTGGCACGCCGTACTTCCCCAAACCCGAAGGTTCGAAGGGCAGTTCAAGACGGTCACATAATCGAGTTAAGGTTTGTTGTCTTCTAGAGGGTCCATCGCATTACTTGCACTACTTAGAACGTCGTTAAACTACGGAAAAATCCAACACTTGGAAATTTCCCGACAGGGGAAAAATTGGGTATTTATATTCGGTCGAACTTTTTAACATATTCTAAAAATTATCCGGAAATACACAAAGACGAAATTTAATAATCCGATCGAAACATCGAAGCTCTAAAACACCACAGAAAATTCAACTCTTGAAAAAATATTAAAAAACACCCAGAGAACTCAGCACTGTTAAATAAGAATTACTGTGCAAAAAGATAGGGATGACGTCATCAAGCCGCCGCGGAACCGCCGACTAATCTGGCTTAGGCCGCGGTTCCGCCGCGCTTTTCACTGTTCATTGAATAAAAATTGCACCGTAATTCTTATAATTTCCCTGCTGAATTTTTTAAGCAATTTTAATATTGAAAAATCCGAGATTTTAGAAAAAATCCAGAGAGCACTTGGGTTTTAGGGTTTCGGGTTCGTTCGGACTTCAAACGTCGTCTGGACTTCGCCTAAGGCTCTAGCTAGGCTCTGATACCAGTGAAATGTTCCTAGGCACCCTATAGAGGTCTCACAAGGCATCAACCATGCCAATATAAAAAATATGGGTGCCGAGAAACCCGAATACGGATCTTAGACTAGAATTCTATGCGAAAAACGATTCAAGTTAACAACTTAACTAAAGTTCGGAAGTTACAACCTTTGTAGATCCGGATATCCACTTCCTTAGCTCCACGTAGTCGTCCTCTCGCTGTCCTTTTCGAATCCTAGACTCATTCGTCGGCTTCATCGGGAAAACGAGCGGAATAGGTCGTCGGCTTCGTGCCGAAGATGATCTACGTCGAGGTGGCACAAGTTCAAGCTCCAACTTCACCAAGTTGAGAAACTTGTGAAGAAAACACCCAAAACAACTTGGCAAGAGGTAGAGGGTGATGAAATAGGAGGTGGGTTCACTTTAGAATTGGATTTCACTCACTTTTTCTCAAGTTGCCATTGATGGCATCAAGCTTTTCTCTTGAAGATGAAGATGAAGAAGCAAATAGAATATGATAAGTATTGTGAAAAAGAATAATAAAATCCAATACTTATCATGTTCTAACCTAGGTTAAGTGTAGAGAATAAACCATGGTAAGTGGATGGGTTAAGGTTAAGCATGAAAACAAGAATGGTTAAGAAGTCAAAGCTTCATGAAGCTTCAACTAAAAACAAAATTCTCCACCATTCTTATCTAATTCTTTTCCAAATAAATAAATGAACAAATAAATAAATAAATGAATATGCAAAACCCTAATTATCAAATTAACCATGGTTTAATTCTATATACTTAACTAAATAATCAAGTATCATAAAAAATGATACAAATATGTGCACAAAAGTATATCACATATACAACTTGCACATCAAGTGAGAAAATCCATATAAAGTGAACCAATACTAGTTAATGCAAAGTAATATATCAAATATATAATTATACATTAAATCATTAAATCAACATTTGATTCAATGATCCGGTCATGTCGCACATAACCGACTAGTATTCAATGTATCGATTTATCGAATCAATGATTCGATAACTAGGTCATATCGAATATAACCAATCGAAACATTTATCGCGAGAATGAAATGCGGTATCACATACACGCATTATTCTCGCTCCCGCACATATCTCATATGCGCTCCTATTTCGTTTCGCTTGAGCCAGGAAACCTCTGTGTAGGACTCTAAAGACTCGTCAATACCCCGGTAGCAGATGATGATCATATCAAGCACCCACAAGCCGCAAGCGGTTTGCTAAACGTAACGGCCATCCGGGTATTGAGCGATCAGAAGATCGACGAGCTAGCCCGCTCACACTCCTGTGAATCCAACCAGTAACACTTACCGTACAGTCCGGTCTGTTCGTCTGATACGTCGCATATCAAGTCTAGGGGTGGTAAACGTCAGACCCCAATAACCGATAAGTCGTGCCGATGTGAGGCTCATAACAGGTCGAGAAACTACTGGTAACACTTACCAGCAAATATCTGATCAGCCCTGGCCAGGGACTTCCCTGTTACGGCCAATCGAGCACAGCGCAACATCAACCCCCAATACCGGGAGAGACGAAACCCCTCCTATCGCTCATTGCCTCCATGTGACTCGGGACTGTACCCAAAGACCACCGTTTTGCACGCCCTCATGGACATGGTAAGGTGGAGATCAAAGCACAGTGGGAATCACACAAGACTCTATGACGATCTCGGGTCTACAGACTAACCTGCACAAGTGTCACCTGAGAACTGCCATCTGACGTGAGGTATAATACTATCTGGGAGTTCTCGGCGAGTCCGTCCAGTGTACCCAGTCTCCACTGAGCACCCGTACACCATCTCTGATGTCAAACACCAATGGATATGGGATCATCCATCGCCCATCTCATGGGTCGAGAAGCGTATACGCTAGTCTACACTGGTATATCGATGCCCCGTCTCGATACACCTACGACTAGGGACCTTGAAGGATGTACTTATGGACTACCATGTCCCCACTAGTATGATCTGCATCATAGTCCAGGCAGTCAAGCACACATCCTAAGGGCTTTACCAACATGTAACCATAAGACAGTTTAAAGAGACTAGTATACATGTTAAGATAAAGAGTAACCAGATAGCATACTATCATATCGAGCAAGAAAGTCATCTCTACATATGTCCAAGCATCCAATATAATATACAACATCTGTACAATACTGGCCTCTAGGGCATACATACAACTAACATCTATTGCCCTATGTAACAGATTACATATCTGGGATCCTGATCCGGTATCAAATACCCAGGACGTAGAGGATACAGAGAAACAGTTCTTTGTAATGAACACACCCGAAGGAGATGCATCATATGCACTTTCTTCGTTTGGACGGCATAGGAATTCTGGTATTCCCTTATTTCCTGCTCTGTCTTATAACATTTATAAGTTGGAGCGGGACCAACGTTCCCCAGCTCAGTATAACAAGCGGGTTCGGTCAATATCCGTATTATTATCTTGATTAAGGCGTGACATGGTCGCTACCTGGAGAGAGAGAGAAGAAAACACTCAGCGTATGCTCTTGCAAGATCAGATTGGTTAGTATTTTATCTAATCAGGATGGCTTCCACTGTTTTTATCAAATCTTCCTTCAAACCCTAAAAGGAAAGACTAGCCGAGATTAATTATACGCTATAAGTTCGCCAATCTTTCAGCCAGACGAGTGTCGGTACTTTGAGGGAGGTTCCCCGTGCTTTCGCACGGACCTAATTACAGTAAACCTCATTTTCCCATAGGCGTAACCCCGTTGACACCTTTCTAGACACCTACTTGATCGGCTAATTGTAATGTGTAAAACTCTCCAGGAGTAACTCTTACTCGCAACGGGTATCGGGATCCAACTATCTCATAGAAGGTATGCAATCTCATTGCAAATTTCAACACTTGAAATTCCCGATAATATTTTGCCCCTAGCCTCCTATGACCTCGACAAAGGCCAACAAACCATAGGCTGCTAGTCAAGTTCAACCCGTCATTTCTTGATTGAATTAAACCTACCCGCACGGCCCTTGACAAAGGCCAACAAGGTCGCACGACTACCCTAACTCAATCTGCATCATATGCATAAGCAGATAAGCACTAGTCAGCTACCGCACACTACGCTTTGACAAAGGCCAACAAACGCAGCACGAATACTAACTACTACTTATCTGAAATGACGGAGGGCTACGACAGGTTTTTCTGAAAACCTATTGCGTAATGAACTTGATATCGTTATAGAATCAAATGATTTTAAAAATTGAGTGATTCTGAGGCTTTTCTAGTTTTGCTAAAGGGTTCACTCCCGGTGAAGGGATCATCGGCCCTTTCCTTGTTGAATGAGGTGCGGGATATATCATATATATCACTGTTCAAAGAAGAAACTATAGAAGTAATCAAAAGACAAACCGAGTGTGTAGCATCTTCCAGTTATTGCTAAAGGGGTCACTCCCGGTGAAGGGATCTCGGTCCTTTCCTCATCAAATAAGGTGCAAGATGTTCTACAAGGAACACCGCGATGCAAAGCAAGAACTGTAGCTACCTGTTTTTATTTTTGAAAAACGATTCCACAACATCTTAGGTTTCTTTTCTTTCATTAATCACATTAATGAAGTCCCATCATTTAATTCACCTAAACATCACAGATAAATACGACGTACACTTATGCCATCCGCATTCGCCTCAATGTCCCCTCGTGCACCGTTAGGTTAGGTAACTAACGGCAGAGCAGGGCAGGGCTAGCGCTGATGTAAAATATAAGTAACATCTATATAATATATCATATATACTATATACAGTATCTATCTAAACATATCACATGATCACATCACAGATAACGCAACAGAAAATATCATATGTAATATTGGATATACTAGGACGTCCGTGTTTTCAATACGAACCAGTATAAAACACGGATTCCACGGTCGTGATGAATAGCTGTTCAGTTGATAAAACTGCACATTTGTATTACATTTTTCCTACAATTTTCATATTAAAAAAGGACTTTATTATAATATATCATACATATGAGGGTTTATGTGTAAAAACATTATTTTCCATGTGTTAATATATTTTAATTATCATTTGGTAGGAAAATGTATGCAAATAATATTATTGATCTAATCCTAGTAGAACAAAGTCTACTAAAATCTTATTTGAGTTGTTGTGCAGAATATTTCCAAGTTGTTATGAAGGATTTAACAAACAAATCAATTTGTTGAAGAAAACTTGCCAAATTAAGAAGCAAAACTTGGAGACCAAGTCTGGAAGCAACCGAGAGAAGATTTCTGAATTCTAAAGATGCTTAGGATTGCCAAATGTCAAAATCAGAGAGCCAAAGAAAATTGATCAAAAGATCTCATCCATTGAGCGCGGATCCGCGGCCAAACCCACCCTTGGGCCGCGGATCCGCCGCACTTTTGTGGAATTGGAAGGCAAGATTTTCTGGTGTGAATCCAAGCTATATTTTACCAAGTTTTCAACAATAAGATTCTGGCTTTGCACTATAAAAAGGCACCGAGAGCCTCTTGGAAAAATCATCAAGCCGAAGAGATCACGAAGTCCAAGACGGCTCACGCATCCAGGCTGATCATCAACTGTTCATCTACCTCCTTGGAAGAGATCGAGAAGCAAACTAGTCTTTGTAATCATTTTCTAAGGAATCAAAGTGTAGATTGTTCAAGTTGATTAATAAAGGTAGTTGTTTTATTTTATTCTTTTGCATTTTATATTATGTTTTCCCTCTCTTTCTTTTCATCTTCTTCTCCCAACATGCGCGAGTAATTCTCCGCTTGTTAGGGTTCGTAGGATTAGGGTAGGCTAATGAACGATGAAAATAATTAAACCCTTTTTAAGTCCTATAAAGTTTAGGAACTTTATCAAAAGAATCATTAACATCCTAATCGGGCGCGCTAGCAATTCTTTCTAGTTCCGACCGCGATTAGAGATTAGATTAATGATTGTTTTGGTAAAGGCTAGATATGAACGGAGTTCCGTGTCGAGATAAGGGTTAAGAGTGGGATTCCTTTTCCTTCCAGAAACCCTAATCTACACGCATCACCGTCGTTCTAGTTCTAAATCTATTAATGGATAAAAAGGGTAAATTTTAATTAATCGTCCATAACTACTAAATCCTAACGAACCCTACAAGCCTTCTTATTATATTATCTAAGTCTCTAAAATAATCTAGATCTATATTTTACATCTTGTTTAACGTAGATCTAGAAACCATTCTATAAAATTCTTTATCCCTCCTCTCTTTCTCAACACATCTAAAGTAAAAGTAAAAGGTTCCACGTTTCCCAGAGGACGACCCGTACTCATCTCGGTCTAGCTACACGCGACACCGTTATTGATTGCGGTTAACTACAAACACACTCATTCGAATCAATCAATAGCCAATCCCACACCCCTAGACCCCTACGAGAGCGGCAAGCAACCCTACCAATCCTAGAGTTAGGAGACCCGGACTCGACTCCTCGAGTTGGTCTCCCACTGGACTCCAGAACCCGGTTACTTGTGCCCTCCTCCTTGGGTCTATCCTAGTGCGGAAAAGTAAATAATATACAAATGGTGATATCTTCCGCAACCTGGAAGTGCCCTAATAAAAGAATAATACATACAAGTTTTTACATGAATGAAAATGAAAAACACCCATCTCACATAAAAAAACCCGGCTATTCAAACACAACAATCCAATATAACATATCCAGCAACACATAACATCACATATCATCAACGTAAGTAAACATGCGTATCCCAATTGTCGTTGACATATAGCAACGAAACCGGCGATATCACATATTACACTTACGGTCACAGAAAAGAAAGTGTACAACTACAACAGTTAGAATCCGCAACCTCCTTAGACATCGCATGCCTAAACCAGTGAATTCCTTAGACATCACATGCCTAACAATTATAAACCCTGCATTTTAGTCTCGTTATCGAAAACACTTTTCAATATCAAGTCGGGCAATTCAACAAGATTCCCGAAAAACTGATCGAATGCTCGTCGTAAACTTTAGTAGACGGCCGCACCCCCGATACCGTCGACGAAGTGCACTAAGGCGGAACACCGCTGCCGCGAGCACCCGAACGGATGCTTTCGGCGACGGGGTTTTCCTACAGTCACTTGGTCGGGGCTATGGGGCATGTCTATCTATTAAGTTTACCGGCGAGTATCTGCGTACGCTACGTGATTGCGAGGGAATTTTGATCGCATCAAAATTCCGTGGCAACCGATCAAGTGAGACTAAAGTGCTATGTTTATAACATTCATATCAGTTATCTCATAACTACTTGTGGATTCCAAGTATTGTATCCCATTCCAGATAAATAGAAAATGTTAAACTTTCCGATCGAACATTCAAACACCCAAGTTTTCCCAAAACAGCTCAACACATGAAACAAGTTTAAAAACATCCAGTTCATGCCTCAGTACCAACGGTCAAACAGTAGAAGGGTCAAGCCAACGCCTCACATGTGGCACGCCTTACTGCCCTAAACCCTAAGGTTCAAAGGGCAGTTTAAGACGGTCACATAATCGAGTTAAGGTTTGTTGTCTTCAAGAGGGACCATCACGTTACTTGCACTACTTAGAACATCATTAAACTGCGGAAAAATCCAACAATTGGAAATTTCCCGACAAGGGAAAAATTGGGTATTTATATCCGGTCGAGTTTTTTTAACATATTCTAAATAATCCGGAAGAACACATAGACGAAATTAAATAAACCGATCGAATAATCGAATCCCCAAAACAACCCCAGAAAACTCAACTCTTGAGTGCAAATTAAAAATTCCCTGAAAATACAGCACTAACAGATAGGAATTACTGTGCAAAGAAAAAGACAAGAAGCTCCTATACGGCCGTGGAACCGCCGCACATGCCATGCTCGTGCCGCGGTTCCGCGGCCACTTGGTCGAACTACGCGCACATGCTTCACAGTAATTCTTAAAAAAGCCTGCTGATTTTTCTGCATATTTTTAATTCTCAAAAATCCCCGATTTCAAAAAATGTACAGAGAAGGGTTAAATCTAGGGTTTCGGGGTTCGATCGGGTTTCTAACTTCGTCTACTCATCGCCTAAGGCTCTAGCTAGGCTCTGATACCACTGTAGGGTTCCACGGCACACTCAAGAGGTTCCACAACTGATCAACCATGGCAAAATCAAATTTTTCTTGGTGCCGAGAAACCCTAATGCTAGATCGTTAACTAGAGATTAGGCGAAACATGCAAGTAAACAACTTTATTGCTGTGTGAATGGAAATACAACCTTTGTAGATCCGGTCCTCCACTTCCTTGGCTCCGTGATGACGTCCCTCCGCTGCAACCATCGGAATCCTGGACTCTCGCGGTGGTTTCATTGGAGAAAAGATCGGGCTAGTTCGTTGACTTCGATGCCGAAGATGATCTACGTCGAGGCGGCTCTAACTCGAGCTCCATCTTCACCCAGTCATGAAACTTGTGAAGAAAACACCATATACTACATGGCAAGTGGTAGAGGATGAAGAAATAGAAAGTGGGTTCACTTTTGATTTGGATTTCTCACTCTATTTCATCACTTAGAATTTTCTAGTAAGCATTCTTCAACTCATGAAGAAGATGAAGAAGAAAAGAATGGAAAAAATGAATTCTTATTTTAGAAAATTCAAGTGATTTTTATCATATAGCAACCATGGGTTAGTTTAACTCATGTAGAGAATAAACTAGGGTTTAGGTAATGGTTAGGTTTTAGAATAAAAACAAAAATGGTGGACCTTTTCAAAGATGCTTTGAAACTTCAAGAAGCTTCAAGCAAAGAAAGAAAAGAAAGCCACCATTTCATTTTAATTTTCAAAAAATAAATGAAATAAAACAAATGAAACCCTAACCATTATCTAAACATGGTGTATAGCATACACACACCCAAGTTTGCATGTATCATCAAACATGATACAATCTTGTGCACAAAAATATATCACATATACAATGTGCACAATCAAGTGAGAAAAATATCTTAAGTGAACCAATATTAGTTAATGTAAAGTAATATATCAAATATATAATTATACATTAAATCATTAAATCAACACTTGATTTAACAATCCGGTCACATCGCATATGACCGACTAATATCCAATGTATCGACTTATCGAATCAATCCTCGATTCGATAACTAGGTTATATCGCATACAACCAATCGATACATTCATCGCGAGAATAGAATACAGTATCACATACACTCATTATTATCGGTCCCGCACATATCTCATATGCGCTCCTATTTCGTTTCGCTTGAGCCAGGAAACCTCTGTGTAGGACTCTAAAGACTCATCAATACGCCGGCAGCAGGTGATGATCATATCAAACACCCACAAGCCGCAAGCGGTCTGCTAAACATAACGGCCACCCGGGTATTGAGCGATCAGAAGATCAACGAGCAAGCCCGCTCACACTCCTGTGAATCCAACCAGTAACACTTACCGTACAGTCCGGTTTGATCGTCTGATATGTCGCATATCTTGCCTAGGGGTGGTAAACGTCAGACCCCAGTAGCTCGATAAGTCGTGTCGATATGAGGTCTATAACAGTTCGAGAAACTACTGGTAACACATACCAGTAAATCTCTGCAACCCTTGCCAGGGATTTCCGGTTATAGCCAATCGAACACAGCGCAACATCAACTCCCTATACCGGGAGAGACGAATCCCCTCCTATCGCTCATTGCCTCCATGTGATTCGGGACTGTACCCAAAAACCACCATTTTGCACGCCCTCTTGGACGTGGTAAGGTGGAAATCAAAGCACAGTGGGAATCACACAAGACTCTATGACGATCTCGGGTCTACAGACTAACCTGTACCAGTGTCACCAGAGAACTGCCATCTGACGTAAGGTATAATACCATCTGGGAGTTCTCGGCGAGTCCGTCCAGTGTACCCAGTCTCCTATGTAAAGTAATGGCCTCTAGGGCATACATATAACTAACAACTACTACCTGTTTGCACGAATCAGCAGAGCCGTGGTAGGGTAGTAATCTAAGAACAGTGGGAACACACTTGAGGCGAAGCAGCAGTGTCAAGTTAACGGACTAAGCTATACTCATATCACCTGGGAACTGTTAACTGACGATAGGTACAGTACCAACCAATAGTTCCCGACGAGTCATGTCCAGTGTACTCATAACCTAACGAGCACCTGCATACTATCTCCAGTACTACGTACTGATGGCTGTGGAACAGACCATCTTCCCTGCTGGGATGAGAAGCGTACACATCAGTCTACTCTGGAGTATCGATGCCCTGTCTCGATAATCCTACAACCAGGGACCTGTATAAGGATGTGCTTGTAGACTACCCAGCCTTTACTAGTGTGACTGCCATCACAATACTGGTAGTCAAGCAAAGATCCTAAGGGCTCTATCAATATGTATTCGCGATATGTTAAAAGAAACATATACACATATTAAGATAGATACAAACCAAGTAGCATACTACCATATTGAGCAAGACTGTTATAAATCCGTGTATTTATCTCTAGCTTCCAAAATATAATATACAAACTAGTACTATACAATAATGGCCTCTAGGGTATATCACACTAACAATATCCCACTTGCACAAAGGCCATGTGCTGGCATATCGTAGACCTATTATCTCGAATAGCTTCTCGAACTGCGTCTGAGGAATGGCCTTTGTGAATGGATCTGCAGTGTTATCCTCTGTAGCAACCCTCTGAACCTCGATCTCCCGCGATCCACGATCTCCCTAATCAGGTGATACCGCCTCAAGATGTGTCTGGACTTTTGATGGGACCTGGGTTCCTTCGCTAAAGCTATAGCCCCGTTGTTGTCACAATATAGAGGTATTGGATCAACAATGGATGGAACTACCTGAAGTTCTGTTAAGAACTTCCTCATCCAGACTGCTTCTTTTGCGGCATCAGAAGCTGCGATATACTCCGCTTCCATCGTCGAGTCAGCAACGGTTTCCTGTTTGGAACTCTTCCAACACACCACCCCTCCATTGATGGTAAAGATATAGCCCAACATGGATTTGGAGTCATCCTTGTCACTCTAGAAGCTGGAGTCAGCAAAGGCCTCGATCTGGAGGTCTTTTCCGCCGTAAACCAAGAACATATCCTTAGTCCTTCTGAAGTACTTGAGAATGTTCTTCACCGCTATCCAGTGCTTCTCCCTAGGGTTTGACTAATACCGGCTTACCACACTCAGTGCATAAGCTACATCTGGTCTGGTACACAACATCGCATGCATTACAGAGCCTACCGCAGAAGCGTAGGGTATAATAGACATGCGATCCATTTCTAAATCAGTCTTGGGAGACATCTCTTTGGAGAGGGTGATTCCGTGACAAGCCGGTAAATTACCGCGCTTTGAATCTTCCATACTGAATCTTTTCAGTATGGTGTCGATGTACCTGGACTGCGAAAGTACCAACATCTTCTTAGATCTATCACGATAGATTTGGATCCCCAGAATGTAAGAGGCATCACCCAAGTTTTTCATGGAGAATCTGTGTGATAAGAACCCTTTAACAGATTGTGGTATAGGAATATCATTTCCTATCATGAGAATGTCATCCACGTACAAGATGAGGAATACAACAGTTCGTGCTACAATCTTACTATAAATGAATGGCTCATCTGGATTTTTGATAAAGTCAAATTCTTTGACCGTCTTATCAAAACAGATGTTCCAACTCCGCGATGCCTGCTTTAGTCCATAAATAGACTTAAGCAACTTGCACACTTTCCCACTGCTCCCACTCTGAATGAAATCCTCTGGCTGGTCCATATAGACACACTCTTCTAAATTTCCATTTAGAAAAGCGGTTTTTACGTCCATCTGCCAAATCTCATAATCGTGGAAGGCAGCAATGGAAAGAAGGATCCGAATGGATATGAGCATAGCCACTGGAGAAAAGGATTCGTCATAGTCCAGATCAGGTCTTTGAAGAAATCCTTTTGCAACAAGTCTAGCCTTATAGGTTTCAACCTGTCCATCTACACCAATCTTCTTTCTGAAGATCATTTGCAGCCTACGGGTTTTACCCCTTCTGGAGCAATGTCCAAAGTCCATACTTTGTTGGTGTACATGGACTCCATCTCGGTCCGCATTGCATCCAACCATTTTACTGAGTCAGTGCTCTGAATGGCTTGCTTGATGTTAATCGGCTCATCATTATCAATGATGCAATCCTCTCTATCCCCGTCTATAAGAAAACCATAGTATCTTTCAGGCGGATGAGACAGCCTACTACTCCTGCGGAGAGGTGCGGGAATGTCCTGTTCTTTTGAAACTTTCAGTCATAGCTTGTGGTTCTGGAATCTCTTCCAGTTCTATTGCGCTCCCACTTGTTTCTTTTTCTAAGAACTGATGTTCCAGAAAGTGGGCATGTCGAGAAACAAAAACCTTTTGTTCCTCTGCATGATAGAAAAGATACCCCTGGAGTTCTTTGGGTTTCCCACAAACTTATACAGTACTGAGCGTGCCTCGAGTTTGTCCGCATGCTGCATTTTAATAAAAGCTAGACATCCCCATATCTTCAGATACTAAAGATAGGGTTTCTTCCCACTCCATATCTGATATGGTGTGGTAGGCACAGTCTTGGTAGAAACCTTGTTCAAAATATATGCAGCCGATTCTAGTGCATAGCCCTAAAATGATCGCGGTAACTCAGCGTTACTCATCATAGAACGTACCATATCTAATAGGGTTCGGTTCCGTCTCTCCGATACACCGTTGTGTTGTGGTGTGTATGGAGGAGTAAGCTGAGAGAGAATTCCATTCTCTTTTAGGTAATCCAGGAACTCGGTACTCAAGTATTCACCACATCGATCAGATCTTAGTGTCTTGATTCTTTTTCCGGTTTGTTTTTCCACTTCATTCTTATACTCCCGGAATTTCTCAAAGGCTTCGGATTTATGCTTCATCAAGAAGACATGTTCATACCTGGAGAAATCATCCGTAAAAGTAATGAAATAGGAAAAACAATTTCTTGCTTGTGTAGACATTGGACCACAGACGTCGCTGTGTATGAGTCCTAAGAGCTCGCTCCCTCTTACTTCGTGTCCAGTGAACGGAGTCTTTATCATCTTTCCTTTGAGACATGATTGACAAGTTGCATAAGATTGATATTTGAACGGATCCAAATATCCTTTTTTATGTAACTTGGTTAACCTTGTCTCATTGATGTGACCCAGTCTACAATGCCATAAGAAAGCAGATTTAATTTTGGAGACTTTCTTTTGTGTGTATTCTGGATATTGAAAATCTACGGTTGGTTTAATACGTATATACCGTTGCTTAATGTACCTAACCCAATCAAATTATGATTAAGGTGGATGTTTACGATATCGCTTACAAATGCAAAATCATAACCTTCTTTAGACATTAAAGATACAGATATGATATTACAAGTCAAACTGGGTACAAAATAACAGTTACGCAAAACCAAAACATGTCCACTAGTCAATCCTATGTGATATTCCCCTACGGACACAACATCTATGCTTACTCCGTTTGCAACTCTGAGGGTCATATCACCCGCCTTCAAAACTTTACGGCTTCTCAGTTCCTGTAAAGAATTACAGATATGAGATCCTGATTCGGTATCCAATACCCAGGAAGTAGATTTGATTGACAGACATTTTTCAATTACATACACACCTGAAGCCGAAGCTACAACTTGCTTCGGGTCCTGGTTCTTGGCCTTCCAAGCCCTGCAATCTTTCTTCTACTGTCCTTTCTTATGACAATAAAAGCATTCTTCCTTTCCCTCTATTTGTCCCGCCACGTTTTCCTTTCCCTTGGCTTCCAATTTACTAACACCGCCTTTCGGTTTGGTAGGGGACTTCTTCTTCTTTCCTTTGGCTTTCGCCTTGGACCTAGAAGAGGAAGCACCGCCAACAAACAGAGCGGGTGTTTCTCTGGCTTTCTGCAGGGTTCCTTCTGCACTCCTCAATATGTTGAGGAGTTCCGGAAGTTCAACTTCTTTACCTTTAATATTAAAATTCAAGATAAACTCGGCGTAGGTGGAAGGAAAGGACTGGAGAATCAAGTCTTTGTACAGTTCGTTTTCTAACGTGGTCCCAAGGTCCGCGAGCTCCTCAATGTATCCAATCATCTTAAGGACGTGTTTCCCTACAGATGATCCGACAGTCAACCTCACTTGAAATAATTTCTTCGAGGTCTCGTATCTTGTGATACGAGATTTCTCTCCATATAATTCCTTGGTATGGAGGAATATTGATTCAAGATCCATATTCTCGTGCCTCCTCTGATGTTCATTGTCCATAGAGGCAAGCACGAGGCACTTGGCCTTCGCGTTGTCAATATCCCAGGTCTTACGGATTTCCTTATCCGCGACACTAGATTCTGGACCTGGGACGGCGGGGGCTTTAGTAGTAAGCAGATACCCCAATTTATCATAAGTGATTGCTATCTTGACATTCCTGAACCAATCTTTATAGTTTGGCCATGTCAATATGTTTTTATCTAGTAATAACTTAAGGCCCGTCATGTTGTTGGTCGCTTCAATTAGGAGAGAGAGAAGAAACACTTTAGCATGATACTCTTACAAGTTTATAGTGGTTTTTAATTTATCTAAACAGGATGGCTCCCACTGTTTCTCGAATCCTTCCTCAAACCATAAAAGAAGAATTAGTCAGGATTAATCTCACCGTCAAATACTTGCTTAATTGTTCGGCCAGGCCAGTGTCGGTACTTCGAGGGAGGTTTTACGATGCTTTCGCGAAGTTCCTTAATTAAATAACCTCTTTTCCCTATGGGCGTGGCCCCGCTAACACCTTTCTAGACATCTACTTGGTTTATAGCATTGATCGTTAAGTGAAAAAATCTCCCGATGAGCAGCATATACTCACAGTAGGATCGGGATCCAAATATCATCATGTGATAAAGTTGAAGGAATCCTACCAAAATTATCACACTCCAAATGGTATGCAACACTAGCAAGTTTCAGTTTCTTTAGAAACTCCCAATATGGATTTTTGCCCCATGTTCTTATGACCTTGACGAAGGCCAACATATCATAAGTCACATGTCAAGTTCTACCCGTCATTATCTAGGTTAATTTGAACCCACCCGTACATACCCTTGACGAAGATCAAAATGGCAGTACGACTGTCCCAAACCAACGCATCTATCTATACTACAGATAAATATTAGTAGCTACCAATCACTATGCCTTGGCGAAGGTCAAAATACATAGCTTATATACTACTGAACATTTAACTGAAATGACGGAGGGCTATGAATAGTTTTGGCAAAACCGTGAACATAGTGAACTTGATATAATCGAAGGAACCTGATAGCTTTTAAAAGGAGTGGTTTAAGCTCCGCATTTTAAAAGTTTTGCTGTTTTGAAAAAACCGAGTGGTTTTAAAATTGTTCCAACGATTCAACTTTGGTTTGTTTGCTTAGAATTTATTTAATGCAGTCCCATCAATTAATTCTACCATTGCAGAAAACAACAAAAATATAATGTAAGCTTATGCCATCTGCATTCGCCACTGGGCCCCGTCATCACCCGTTAGGTTACTTAACTAACGACAGAGAGGGGGCTGGACTAGCGTGGATGTAAAACATAAGCAATGTCTACTAGATATCATATATAGATATATACATTCGTCAGATGCAATGATAGTCATTCCAGATCACAGATGAACACATTGTATATACTAGGAATTCGCGTTTCGTTCGAGCCTGCAATGAAAAACGGATTACACGGTCGTGATGAATAGCCAAACCCCACCCCAGATCCCTACGGGTGCGGGAAACTACCCGCCAAATACCCGAAGTGAAGCAGCCTCCCTCAACAAAGTGAGTAGGCCACTTGGCACTTCAAAGTACCCAGTAGTTTGTGCACCCCACCTTGGATCTATTCTAGGAGCAAAAACAATAAAAGAAATAATATACAATGGTGGCTACAAGCTCAACCCGGATGTGCAACCGAAAAATAATATTACATCAATTTACAATTTACATCAAATGAAAGATAAATAAACACTCATCTCACATCCCCGGCTATTCATTCACGACAATCTAACAAGTCCATATACATAAACCAATATCACAGAACATAGATATGTACAATCCCCACTAATCTTCGTATAGCGATTAGTAGATGTTCAGTACATATATCACATCACAGATATAACCCGATTAGCTAAAACTCATAGAATTTCGATCAACAACCATATTTGATTCTACTCTAAGTACAACACTGTACAGAAAAATTCCTGAGCAGAAACAAAATATCCCAGAAAACACAAAACCATCACAGAGAGCACTAGAAAAAAATTGGACCAACTTGGAGTCGACTCGGCCGCGGATCCACGGCGGAACGCTTGGTTCTGTTAGTGTTTATGCCCTAGAAGGCCATTACTGTATCATACTAGCTTGTATATTACTTAATGGAAGCTTGGGATATTCACATGTATATAACAGTCTTGCTAAACATGGTAGTATGCTACTTGGTTTTTCTATCTTAATATGTGAGTGTACGTATTGATAGAGCTCTTAGGATCTTGCTTGGCTACCAGCGTTGTGATGGCAGTCACACTAGTGGGGGCTGGGTAGTCTACAAGCACATCCTTATTCAGGTCCCTGGTCGTTGGATTATCGAGACAGAGCATCGATACTCCGGAGTAGACTAGTGTGTACGCTTCTCATCCCAGTTGGGGAGATGGTCTGTCCCACAGCCATCAGTACGTCGTACTGGAGATAGTATACAGGTGCTCGTTAGGTTACGGGTACACCGGACAGGACTCACAGGGAACTGTTGGTTGGTTTGATACCAGTCGTCAGTGAACAGTTCCCAGGTGACATGAGTACAGCGTAGTCCGCAGACTTGACACTGCTACTTCGCCTCGAGTGTGTCCCACTGTTCTTAGATTGCTACCCTACCACGGCTCAAAGGAGTCGTGCAAACAGGTAGCAGTTGGGTGCAGTCCCGAGCACTTGGAGGCAGTGGCGGTTAGACAGGATTCGTCCCTCCCGGTATTGGGAGTAGATATCGTGCTGTGTCAGAGAGCCATTACGCAAAGTCCCTGGCCAGGGCAAGCGAGATTTGCTGGTAGGTTCCAGCAGTTTCTCAGGGTGTAATGGGCTTCACTCCGACACGACTTATACCGCTATTAGGGGACTGACGCTTGCCGCCCCCCTAGGCCCGATATGCGATAGTCATGGACGAACGGACCGGACTGTATGGAGATTGTCACATTAGACTCAGTAGGAGTTCGGATGGGTTTACTCATCGGCCTTCTTATCGACAACTACCTGGGGACCGTTACGTACAGCTAGTGCCGCTTGCGGTCTGTGGTTAAACCCACTGCCAGCGTAGTAGTCGAGTCTCTAGAGTCCCACACAGAGAGTTTCCTACTCCAGGCGAAACGATATAGAGGTTGCATGGTTTTTGCGACAAAGGGTTCGGACGCATACGTGCGTTTACGCGCGTACGACTTTCGGACAGATTTTACCAGTCGGCTTTGGTTTAAGCCAGTTACTGGTATCCGGTTATTGGATTTTTACAGTCTAAAGTTTTTCCGTATTTTTTGCGGATCGGAGGGGCGTTCTCGTAATTTTGCGAGAAGCTTCTAGAAGTGGTGACTAAGGAGGTTTAGGTGTCATTTGCATTAAATGAGTTTAGTGAGTCATGAGGGTGATTCATGCATATCATTAATGCATGATAAATGCTTAATGAGTCATGGTTATGAATCACCACAAGATATTTATGAAACTTCATTATTCATCATTTTAGTTTTCTTTTATGGATGAATATTAAAGGTTCATATATATTATGATAGATTTACTATTCTCATAACAATCATTCTCACCTTCTCTCTCCTCAAGCTCTCTCTCTTCAAAAGACTAATCCTCACCCTCATGTGTTGAGATCTAGGATTAGTAAGACTAATCAATCCATAACCATCTCTATATTACACCTAGCTTCTTTGATTAGCAATCAAAGTTGGTTAGTTACCTCAAGTTAGAGGTTTAGCTTGGAGTTTCGCTCTCGGGTGGATCGTCTACTACCTAGAGAAGGCCGAGGAGAACCAAGGAGGACATAAAGAAGAAGGACCGGTTCATTAGGTATAATCCCTAATCTCTTATGTAAAGAAACTCATAAGAATACGGTTTTTAGGGTTTAGCTTCGATTCATGCGGTTAGTCGATGTTCGTTGTTTGAACTTGATAGTTTTTTGTAAATTCCGCCTCTCCATAAGTACTGGGGTGTACTACATCGACTTACAGTGGTATCAGAGCCTCGCTAAACACTAAATAACTTAATCGCAAATTTGTACGAATTTCGAACGAAAAAACGATCCCGGAAAACCCTAGTTCTGTTAAGTTTCTGTCGGAGTGAAAATGAAGTCCTAAAATTTTTCTGGTGTGTTCAGAGAGCTTGACATGAACACAGGAGAACACCCAAGAAATTCGAGCCAATGATTCGACCAAAGCGCCGCGGAAGCGCGGCGGATCCCACCGATCCGCCGCGCATCCGCGGCCGAGTTGCCGAGTCATGGGCTCAATTTTTTTTGGTGGGTCCCCTGTGATATTTAGGGTTTTCTGGAATATTTAATTATTGCTCAGGTTACTGTTTAACAGAGCAGATTTTGGAGCAATTTTGAAGTTGTTTATTCGATCGAAAAATACAGTATTTGCGTATTGGATTATATCTGTGATTGTTTGATGTGTTCGTAAACCTCCCCCAACTGCTAGTATGTCGGTTGGCAGGGGGTTGCACATTTCTGAAATGGTTATATCTGTTTGTGCATATAAACTGTATTGGACTGTTATGGTGTATAGCCGGGGTTAACAATGGTTTATTGATTTATTCATTTGTTGTAAATGTAATTTGTTGTAATATTATTTTCGCGGGGCACTTCCAGGTTGCGGTTGTAGCCACCGTTGTATTATTTCATTTTACTGTTTTTGCTCCTAGGACTGACCCAAGGTAGGGTACACAGACTGCCGGGTGGGTAGTTTGCCGTACCCGTAGGGGTCGAGGGTGGGGTAAACGGCTATTCATCACAACTGTGTAATCTGTCTTTTCTTGCAGGCTCAAAAGAAATACAGATTGCTTGCAAATCCAATATTGTTTATCTGTGTTCTGGAATGAATATCATTGCGTCAGACGAATGTAAAATATCTATATTTATTATAGCTATTTAGACGTCACTTATGTTTTACACCCGCGCTAGCCCAGCCCCCGCTCTGTCGTTAGTTAAGTAACCTAACGGGTGATGACGGGACCCCGTGGCGAATGCGGATGGCATAAGAGGACGTTATATTTTCGTTGTTTTCTGCAATGATAGGTTAATGATGGGACGCATTATCTATAATGCAAAGTAAAACAAACCAAAGTTTAAATCGTTGGAACAATTTAAAAGAAACCACTCGGTTATTTTTAAAACAGATATTTTTAAATGCGGAGATTTAACCACTCCTTTTAAAAGCTATCAGGTTCCTTCGGTTATATCAAGTTCACTACGTTCACGGTTTCGCCAAAACCAGTCGTAGCCCTCCGTCATTTCTTATGGATAGTCAGTAGTATTCAAGCTATGTTTGTTGGCTTTCGTCAAGACATAGTGTTTGGTAGCTGCTGGGGTATTCATTTGTTACATAGATAGATGTGTTGGTTTGGGACAGTCGCATTACCTTGTTGGCTTTCGTCAAGGGTATATACGGGTGGGTTCAAATTAACAAGATAATGATGGGCAGAACTTGACATGTGACTTATGATTTGTTGGCTTTCGTCAAGGTCATAAGAGCATGGGGTAAAAACTTATATCGGGAATTTCTAAAGAAACTGAAATTTGCAAAGAGATGCATACCATTTGGAGTTTGATGAATGTTGGTAGGATTCCTTCAACATTATCATACGATGATATTTGGATCCCGATCCTACTGTGAGTATATGCTACTTATCAGGATATTCGTCGCTTAACGATCAATGCTATAAACCTAGTAGGTGTCCAGAAAAGTGTCAGCGGGGTTACGCCCCCAGAGAAAAGAGGTTCTTTAATTAAGGAACTTCGCGAAAGCGTTGGAAAACCTCCCTCGAAGTATCGACACCGGCCTGGCTGAACGGTTAAGCAAGTATTGTACGGTGAGAATAGTCTTGGCTAATTCTTCTTTTATGGTTTGAGGAAGGATTCGAGAAACAGTGGGAGCCATCCAGTTTAGATAAACTAAAAACCACTCTAAACTTGCAAGAGCATCATGCTAAAGAGTTTTCTTCTCTCTCTCCTAATTGCAGCGACCCTGAAAATGACTGGACTTAAGTTACTTTTAGAGAAAAATATACTGACAGGGCCAAACTATAAAGATAGGCTGCGGAATGTCAAGATGGCTTTGACCTATGACAAACTGGGGTACGTCCTCACCGCTACAGCACCTGCTGTCCTTGGTCCCAAATCCAGCAATGCGGATAAGGAAATCCGTAAAACCTGGGATTTAGATTGCGCGAGAGCCAAGTGCATCGTGCTTTCCTCGATGAACAATGAACATCAGAGGAGGCACGAGGATATGTCTTTAGATGGCATATTTCTCCATACAAAGGAACTTTATGGAGAGCAATCTCGTATAGCAAGATACGAGACCTCGAAGAAACTGTTTCGAGCGAGGTTGGCTGTCGGGTCATCCGTAGGTGAACATGTCCTACAGATGATCGGCTATATTGAAGAGCTCGCGGACCTTGGGACGACTTTGGATAATGAGCTCTATACAGACCTTGTTCTCCAGTCCCTTCCTCCCACCTACGCCCAGTTTATCCTCAACTTCAATCTTCAAGGAAAAGAAGTTGAACTTGCGGAACTCCTAAACATGTTAAGGAGTGCAGAGGGCACCTTGCAGAAGGCAAGGGAAACACCCGCTATGTTTGTTGGCGGTTCATCTTCTTCCGGGTCCAAGGCTAGGGCCAAAGGAAGGAAGAAGAAGGCCGCACCCAGACCTAGAGGAGGTGTTAGTAAGGTGGGAAAGAAGGGAAAGAAAAAGTTTACAGCACCGGTAGTTGGCCTGGATGAGTGCTTCCATTGTCACAGGAAAGGGCACTGGAAGAAGGATTGCAAGGCGTGGAACGCCAAGAACCAGGAACCGAAGCAAGCTGTGGCTTCGACTTCAGGTGTGTTTGTAATTGAGAATTGTCTGTCGATCAACTCTACTTCCTGGGTATTGGATACCGGGTCAGGATCTCATATTTGCAATTCATTGCAGGCACTGAGAAACCGTAGAGTGCTGAAGGAAGGTGATATGATCCTCAGGGTTGCTAACGGAGCTAGCGTGGGAGCTGCGTCCGTCGGGGATTATCACCTAGGATTGACAAGTGGACACATTTTGGTTTTACATAACTGTTATTTTGTACCCAGCTTAACGTGTAATATCATATCAGTTTCCTTGTTATCAAATAAAGGTTATGATTTCACGTTTGTAAGAGATGTTGTCAACATCCACCTTAATCATGGTTTGATTGGGTCCGGTACTTTAAATAACGGCATATATGTGTTAAACCAACTCCAAATTTTCAATGTCCAGAACACACTAAAAAGAAAGTCTCCAGATTTAAATAAAGCTTTCTTATGGCATTGTAGACTGGGTCACATCAATGAGAGAAGGTTGACTAAGTTGCATAGAGAAGGATATTTGGACACGTTCGAATATCAAACTTATGACACTTGTCAATCTTGTCTCAAAGGAAAGATGACAAAGACTCCATTCACTGGACAAGGAGTAAGAGCGAGCGAGCTCTTAGGACTCATACACAGTGATGTATGCGGTCCAATGTCTACACATGCGAGAGGTGGTTATTCCTATTTCATTACTTTCACGGATGATTACTCAAGATACGGATTCATTTATCTTATGAAACATAAATCCGAGGCTTTTGAGAAATTCCAAGAGTATAAGAATGAAGTGGAAAACCAAACCGGCAAAAGTATAAAGACACTTAGATCTGATCGAGGTGGAGAATACTTGAGTGCCGAGTTCCTAGGTTACCTAAAAGAGAAAGGAATTCTCTCTCAGCTTACTCCTCCATACACTCCACAGCATAACGGTGTATCGGAGAGACGGAATCGAACCCTATTGGATATGGTACGATCCATGATGAGTAATGCTGAGTTACCGCGATCTTTCTGGGGTTATGCGCTAGAATCGGCGGCATATCTTTTGAACAAAGTTCCAACCAAAACTGTGCCTACCACACCATATCAGATATGGAGTGGGAAGAAACCCTGTCTTCAGTACCTGAAAACATGGGGATGTCCAGCTTTTGTTAAAAAGCAGCATGTGGACAAGCTCGAGGCACGCTCAGTAGAGTGTAAGTTTGTGGGATATCCAAAGAACTCTATGGGATATTATTTCTATTACGCAGAGGAACAAAAGGTTTTTGTTTCTCGTCATGCCCGCTTCTTAGAAACTGAATTTTTGGAAAATCAGAAGAGTGGGAGCGAAATAGAACTGGAAGAAATTCCAGAACCACAAACTGCTACTGAAAGTTTGGTAGAACCAGAGGTTCAAGAAGAACAGAACATTCCCGCACCCCTCCGCAGGAGTAGTAGGCCGTCTCGTCCGCCTGAGAGATACTACGGTTTTCTCATAGATGGGGATAGAGAGGATTGCATCATAGATGATGATGAACCTACTGACTTCAGGCAGGCCATCCAGAGCGGCGACTCGGTACGATGGCTAGATGCAATGCGGACCGAAATGGAGTCCATGTACACCAACAAAGTATGGACTTTGGACTTTGCTCCAGATGGGGTAAAACCCATAGGATGCAAATGGATCTTCAAGAAAAAGATTGGTGTAGATGGACAGGTGGAAACCTATAAGGCTAGACTTGTTGCAAAGGGTTTTCGTCAAAGACCTGGTTTGGACTATGACGAAACTTTTTCTCCAGTGGCTATGCTCAAATCCATTCGGGTCCTTCTTGCTATTGCTGCCTTCCATGATTATGAAATCTGGCAGATGGACGTAAAGACGGCTTTTCTGAATGGAAATTTAGAAGAGAACGTCTATATGGATCAGCCAGAGGGTTTCAATCAGAGTGGGAGCAGCGGGAAAGTATGCAAGCTGCTTAAGTCCATTTATGGACTAAAGCAGGCATCGCGGAGTTGGAACATCTGTTTTGATGAGACAGTCAAAGAATATGACTTTATCAAAAATCCAGATGAACCGTGCATATATAGTAAAGTTGTGGCCAGAAGTGTCGTATTCCTCGTCTTGTACGTGGATGACATTCTATTGATAGGAAATGACATTCCTATGCTACAATCTGTCAAAGGATTCTTGTCACACAGGTTCTCCATGAAAGACCTGGGTGATGCCTCTTACATTCTGGGGATCCGGATCTATCGTGATAGATCCAAGAGGATGTTGGGACTTTCACAGTCCAGGTATATCGACACTGTACTGAAAAGATTCAGTATGGAAGATTCAAAGCGCGGTAATCTACCGGCTTGTCACGGAATCACCCTCTCCAAAGAGATGTCTCCCAAGACTGATTTGGAAAGGGAACGCATGTCTATTATACCCTACGCTTCTGCGGTAGGCTCTATAATGTATGCGATGTTGTGTACCAGACCAGATGTAGCTTACGCACTGAGCGTGGTAAGCCGGTATCAGTCAGACCCAGGGGAGAAACACTGGAGAGCAGTAAAGAACATTCTCAAGTACCTGAGGAGGACTAAGGAGATGTTCTTGGTTTACGGCGGAAAAGACCTCAGGTTGGAGGCCTTTGCTGATTCCGGCTTCCAGAGTGATAAGGACGATTCCAAGTCCATGTCGGGTTATGTCTTTACCCTCAATGGAGGGGCGGTGTGCTGGAAGAGCTCCAAGCAGGACACCGTTGCTGACTCGACGATGGAAGCGGAGTATATAGCTGCTTGCGATGCCGCAAAAGAAGCAGTCTGGATGAAGAAGTTCCTAACAGAACTTCAGGTGGTTCCTACCATAGTTGATCCAATACCTCTGTATTGCGACAACAACGGAGCTATAGCTTTAGCGAAGGAACCAAGGTCCCATCAGAAGTCCAGACACATCTTAAGGCGGTATCACCTGATCAGGGAGATCATTGATCGTCAGGAGATCGAGGTTCGGAGAGTTGCTTCAGAAGAGAACATAGCTGATCCATTCACGAAGGCCCTTCCTCAGATTCAGTTCGAGAGGCTACTCGAGATCATTGGTCTGCGATATGCCAGTACATGGCCCTAGTGCAAGTGGGAGATTGTTAGTGTTTATGCCCTAGAAGGCCATTACTGTATCATACTAGCTTGTATATTACTTAATGGAAGCTTGGGATATTCACATGTATATAACAGTCTTGCTAAACATGGTAGTATGCTACTTGGTTTTTCTATCTTAATATGTGAGTGTACGTATTGATAGAGCTCTTAGGATCTTGCTTGGCTACCAGCGTTGTGATGGCAGTCACACTAGTGGGGGCTGGGTAGTCTACAAGCACATCCTTATTCAGGTCCCTGGTCGTTGGATTATCGAGACAGAGCATCGATACTCCGGAGTAGACTAGTGTGTACGCTTCTCATCCCAGTTGGGGAGATGGTCTGTCCCACAGCCATCAGTACGTCGTACTGGAGATAGTATACAGGTGCTCGTTAGGTTACGGGTACACCGGACAGGACTCACAGGGAACTGTTGGTTGGTTTGATACCAGTCGTCAGTGAACAGTTCCCAGGTGACATGAGTACAGCGTAGTCCGCAGACTTGACACTGCTACTTCGCCTCGAGTGTGTCCCACTGTTCTTAGATTGCTACCCTACCACGGCTCAAAGGAGTCGTGCAAACAGGTAGCAGTTGGGTGCAGTCCCGAGCACTTGGAGGCAGTGGCGGTTAGACAGGATTCGTCCCTCCCGGTATTGGGAGTAGATATCGTGCTGTGTCAGAGAGCCATTACGCAAAGTCCCTGGCCAGGGCAAGCGAGATTTGCTGGTAGGTTCCAGCAGTTTCTCAGGGTGTAATGGGCTTCACTCCGACACGACTTATACCGCTATTAGGGGACTGACGCTTGCCGCCCCCCTAGGCCCGATATGCGATAGTCATGGACGAACGGACCGGACTGTATGGAGATTGTCACATTAGACTCAGTAGGAGTTCGGATGGGTTTACTCATCGGCCTTCTTATCGACAACTACCTGGGGACCGTTACGTACAGCTAGTGCCGCTTGCGGTCTGTGGTTAAACCCACTGCCAGCGTAGTAGTCGAGTCTCTAGAGTCCCACACAGAGAGTTTCCTACTCCAGGCGAAACGATATAGAGGTTGCATGGTTTTTGCGACAAAGGGTTCGGACGCATACGTGCGTTTACGCGCGTACGACTTTCGGACAGATTTTACCAGTCGGCTTTGGTTTAAGCCAGTTACTGGTATCCGGTTATTGGATTTTTACAGTCTAAAGTTTTTCCGTATTTTTTGCGGATCGGAGGGGCGTTCTCGTAATTTTGCGAGAAGCTTCTAGAAGTGGTGACTAAGGAGGTTTAGGTGTCATTTGCATTAAATGAGTTTAGTGAGTCATGAGGGTGATTCATGCATATCATTAATGCATGATAAATGCTTAATGAGTCATGGTTATGAATCACCACAAGATATTTATGAAACTTCATTATTCATCATTTTAGTTTTCTTTTATGGATGAATATTAAAGGTTCATATATATTATGATAGATTTACTATTCTCATAACAATCATTCTCACCTTCTCTCTCCTCAAGCTCTCTCTCTTCAAAAGACTAATCCTCACCCTCATGTGTTGAGATCTAGGATTAGTAAGACTAATCAATCCATAACCATCTCTATATTACACCTAGCTTCTTTGATTAGCAATCAAAGTTGGTTAGTTACCTCAAGTTAGAGGTTTAGCTTGGAGTTTCGCTCTCGGGTGGATCGTCTACTACCTAGAGAAGGCCGAGGAGAACCAAGGAGGACATAAAGAAGAAGGACCGGTTCATTAGGTATAATCCCTAATCTCTTATGTAAAGAAACTCATAAGAATATGGTTTTTAGGGTTTAGCTTCGATTCATGCGGTTAGTCGATGTTCGTTGTTTGAACTTGATAGTTTTTTGTAAATTCCGCCTCCCCATAAGTACTGGGGTGTACTACATCGACTTACAGGTTCCACGGTGGTCTGACCGAGTTAGGCGCCTAAATTTCTTCAGTGTTCTAGAAAAAGAATGCATGTATTTTTCAGGTCTCTAAAATAATTTTTAGACCTGTTTTCAAAATCGACAGAAAATGCAAGTTTTATCGTGTTTTCGGGATTTTTCCATGATCGAAGTTCTAAAGTTTTTGCTAACATTTTAGTTATGGTTTAGCTAGGCTCTGATACCACTATAAGTCCATGTTATCCACCCCGGTAGTTAACGGGGAGGCGGAATAGGCAAAAATCGAATTTTTCTTGGCAAGGTAACATAGACTATCCATGATGATCTTTGCTAAACATTAACTAACAAACATACTAAGAGTTCTAACTACTATGTTAGATGGTTATACCTACAAGCTTGAACTCCTTCTTCTTCTTGTTGTGCTTCTCCTTGTTGTAAGCTCCTTGGAGTGGTTGTGGATGACTCCTCCTCACCGGCTTCTCTATGTCAAAGAAGATCCACCCGAAGGCCTTTACATTAAGCTCCAACCTCAATAATGAAGTTACTAGAGTGCTTGGTGTGATAGACTAAGAACCCTAGAGTGAGTAGAGAAGTGTTTTGGTGCTTTGGTCTCAAAAGCTCTTGATTTTCAACTCATGAAACATTAGAGCTTTGAGAGAGGAAGAGGAGAGAGCAACCATGAGAGAGAATGTCTAAAAAAATAATGAAGAGAGAAAACTCTCATATGAGGAAAAAGAATAACCATAATTTTAATTAGGATAATTGTGATGGTTCATTGATTTGACCATTATCATGTCACAATTAATGCTACGCAAAATATCTTGTGCTCAACAAAATATCTAGGTCAACAAGGGTCAACATGGTCAAATGGTCAAACCAACTTAGCCATGACACAATTATCTCTAATTAAAACTTAGTAATCAATTTCCTCCATCTCATTATGGCTTTAATCAAGTCAATGGTCAAAACCCTAATGAAGTGTCTCCTCCTCTGCCTCTGTCAACTGTATGTAAATACCCATATCCGTATTTCGAGAAACACGAATACAATGAGACTAAACCAATCCAAAATCTAATACTAGGATCCGGTTTAAACCAAAGCCCACTATTATAAACTGCCTGAACACCAAACACGCACAAGCGTGCGTATGTGAACGAACCCTGTCGTAAAACCATATGACCTCTACCTCGTTTCGCCCAAAGGTGGAAAACCCTCTGTGTGGGACTCTAAAGACTCGACACTACGCTGGCAGTGGGTTTAACCATAGGCCGCAAGCGGTACTAGCTGTACGTGACGGTCCCCAGGTAGATGTCGATAAGAAGGCCGATGAGGAAACCCCATCCGAACTCCTACTGAGCCTGAACACGACAATCTCCGTACAGTCCAGTCTGTTCGTCTAAGAATATCGCATATCGGGCCTAGGGGGCGGTAAACGTCAGTCCCCTAATAGCGGTATAAGTCGTGTCGGAGTGTAGTCCAGAACACCCTGAGAAACTACTGGAGTACCTACCAATAAATCTCGCTTGCCCTGGCCAGGGGCTTTGTGTAATGGCTCTCCAAACACAGCGCGATATCAACCCCCAATACCGGGAGAGACGAATCATATTTAACCGTCACTGCCTCCAAGTGCTTCGGGACTGCACCCAACTACTACTTGTTTTCACGACTCAGCAAAGCCGTAGTAGGGTAGTAATTTAAGAACAGTGGGAACGCACTTGAGGCGAAGCAGCAGTGTCAAGTCAACGGACTAAGCTGTACTCATGTCACCTGGGAACTGTTAACTCACGATAGGTATAGTACCAACCAACAGTTCTCGACAAGTCCTGTCCAGTATACTCATAACCTAACGAGCACCTGCATACTATCTCAAGTACTATGTACCGATGGCTGTGGGACAGACCATCTCCCCTGCTGGGATGAGAAGCGTACACACCAGTCTACTCTGGTGTATCGATGCCCTGTCTCGGTAATCTTACGACCAGGGACCTATATAAGGATGTGCTTGTAGACTATCCAGCCCCCACTAGTGTGACTGCCATCACAATGCTGGTAGTCAACCAAAGATCCTAAGGGCTCTATCAATATGTATTAGCGATATGTTAAAAGAAACACATACACATATTAAGATAGATACAAACCAAGTAGCGTACTACATATTGAGCAAGACTAGTACTATACAAATAATGGTCTCTAGGGCATATCACACTAACATAACCCGCCTTAAACTAAAATTCGTAAACCAAGTTGACCGAACCTTTTTACAAATATGGCTTTGTTTTGTCACGATTCACGACAAAGTCACATATATCTATGCCACTCCTGCTTTACCCTTTGCTTTCTCCAAAATATTCTGTATCACTATGAAGATCCATATAGAATGGATAAAACCATCTCGTATAGTTACATGCAAACTCGCAGACATTTATTTCAGTTCGAGGATGGATTCCGGTTATGGGGAAATTGAATAGGATTATTCGGTTGTCTTTTCTCTTTACCTTCTCTCAGGTTACGAGGGCTCCTAATATTAGAAGAGTACACCTATTACGCTTATTGGATAGTCTTCTTCCAAACCTTAGACAGGTGTCGAAAGGTTGGAAAAGAAGAAAACCAATTAGCCTAAATATGGTGTACAGAAGGTAAGAAGTAAAAGCATATAAAGGGATTGGAGTAATGGAAATGGAAATTGTAACTAATGTCATGAGTCTGATATTGGAAGAGGTATTACTAGGAATACCCGGGAACCTCCTCAAAACATTTTCATGTTTCAGTTTCTCTGTACGGTGTTAATTGAAAACTGTTTTCCCATTTAGATTCTGACTCTAGGTTATATATTTACCGGACTTGATTCTCACATCTGTATAGCATTACAGATGATGAGTGGGAGTAGAATATTGGGAATTAGGTGATTAAATCCTCAAAATCAGAATTCTTTGTAATTGGTGATTTTTGAAGAAATCAACTGGGTTTTGCCTAACGGCAAATATTTGGTTTTAAATATCTGTTGTTATGCACCAATTTCAAACTGATATATCTGTACATTTATTTTATAAAGTGAGATATAACTTTTTGAAATTATTTTTATAATATTTACATTTATCAGTTGATGATTAGGTAAGGTGCATTCAATGACGGTGTAATTCTTCTTAACCATAATATAGTTTTCAACTTACGACACACAGGGTTAGAGTTATTAAACTCAGAGGACTTATACAAAGTATTGTATGTTGTCCGATATCTATTGGAACAAGGGGTTGGTACTCGTACTATATACCATTTACTTATGACTTCTCTAGTTTTAGACATGCATTTCATTGAAATACAATGTCCAAATTTTGAGAAGTTATAGGTATAAGAATAAAGTAAAGAACCATGTGTTGGAAGTATCAGGATTTTTCAAGGTAATCGAAGATGTAGATATTTATGCTAGGTATTCCGTCACAAACTTACACAGTACTGAGCGTGCCTCGAGCTTGTCCGCATGCTGCTTTTTTTTTACAGAAGCTGGACATCCCCATATCTTTAAATACTGAAGAGAGGTTTTCTTCCTACTCCATATCTGATATGCTGGGGTAGGCACAGTTTTGGTAGGAACCTTGTTCAAAATATATGCAGCTGATTCTAGTGCATAGCCCCAGAAGGATCGCGGAAACTCAGCGTTACCCATCATGGAACGTACCATATCCAGTAAGGTTCGGTTCCGCCTCTCCGATAAACCATTGTGTTGAGGTGTGTATGGAGGAGTAAGCTGAGAGAGAATTCCATTCTCTTTTATGTAATCCAGGAACTCGACACATAAATATTCTCCATCTCGATCAGATCTAAGTGTCTTGATACTTTTGTCGGTTTGTTTTTCAACTTCATTCTTATATTCTCGGAATTTCTCAAAGGACTCGGATTTATGTTTCATTAAGAATACATGTCCATACCTTGAGAAATAATCCGTAAAAGTAATGAAATAGGAATAACCACTTCTTGCATGTGTAGACATTGGACCACACATGTCGCTGTGTATGAGTCCTAAGAGCTCGCTCGCTCTTACTCCGTGTCCAGTGAACGGAGTCTTTGTCATCTTTCCTTTGAAACATGATTGACAAGTTGCAAAGGAATGATATTCGAACGGATCCAAATATCCTTCTTTATGTAACTTCGTCAATCGTGTTTCATTGATGTGACCCAGTCTACAATGCTATAAGAAAACCTGATTTAATTCCGGAGACTTTCTTTTAAGTGTGTTTTGGACGTTGAAAACCAGAGCTTGATTTAATACGTATATACCATTATCTAGTGTACCAGACCCAATCAAAAATTGATTTACGTGGATGTATACAACATCGCCTACAAATGTAAAATCATAACCTCTTTTAGAAAGTAAAGATACAGAGATGATATCACATGTCAGACTAGGTACACACAAACAGTTATGTAAAATCAAAATCTGCCCACTTGTCAATCCTAGGTGATATTCCCATATGGATACAGCATCCATGCTCATTCCGTTAGCAACCCTGAGAGTCATATCACCTGCATTGATAACTTTATGGTTTCTCAAAGCCTATAATGAATTACAGATATGAGATCCTGATCCGGTATCTAGTACCCAGGAGTAGAGTTAATTGACAGACATTTTTCAATCATAAACACACCCGAAGCCGAAGCCACAACGTGCTTCGAATCCTGGTTTCTGGATTTCCAAGCCCTGCAATCCTTCTGACAGCGCGCTTTCCCATGACAACAGAAACATCCTTCCTTCCGTACTGTTAGCCCTGAAACTTTGCCCTATCCTTTCCCTCTACCCTACTGACACCGCCTATCGGCTTGGTGGAGGCCTTCTTCTGCTCTCCCTTAGATTTTTTGCCTTGGATCTAGAAGAGGAAGATTCTCCAATAAGCAGAGCGGGTGTCTCCCTGGATTCCTGCAGGATGCCCTCTGAGCTCCTCAATATGTTGAGGAGTTCTAAAAGTGTAACTTCCTTTCTTTGAATATTGTAATTCAAGATAAACTGGGCGTAGGTGGAGGGGAGCGACTGTAGAATCAAGTCAATACATAACTCGTTCTCCAACGTGGTCCCATGGTCCGTGAGCTGTTCATTATAGCTAATCATCGTAAGGATGCGGTCTCCTACAGATGACCCGATAGCTAACCTCGAAAGAAACAATATCTTCGAGGTCTTATATCTTGCGATACAAGATTGCTCTCCATATAAAACTTTGGTATGGAGGAAGATCGAAGCTAAGTCCATCTTCTCGTGCTGCCTCTGGTGTTCACTATCCATTGAGGCTAACACGAGGCACTTGGCTCTCGCACAATCCTTTTCCCATGTCTTACAGATATCAATATCCGCGACGGTGGAATCTGGACCTGAGATGGCGGGGGCTTTGGTAGTAAGGAGGTAGTCCAATTTGTCATGGGTAAGTGACATCTGAACATTCCTTAGCCAATCATTATAGTTTGGCCCAGTCAATTTATTATCTAGTAACCTAAGTCCGATCATAGTGGTCGCTGCAATTAAGAGAGAGAGAAGAAACACTCGGTAAGATGCACTTGCAATTTTAGATTGGTTATTAGTTTATCTAAATAGGATGGCTCCCAATGTTTCTCGAATCCTTCCTCAAACCATAAAAGAAGAATTAGTCAGGATTAATGTCACTCTTACAATTCTTGCTAAACCTTTCGGCCAGGCTAGTGTCGGTACTTCGAGAGAGGTTTTCCAACACTTTCGCGAACTTCCTTAATTACATAACCTCTTTTCCCTAGAGGCGTAGCCCCGGTAACACCATTCTAGACATCTACTCGGTTTATAACATTGATTGTTTAGTGAAAAATCTCCCGAGGAGTAATCCTACTCATCAGTGGGATCGGGATCCAACTATCATTGTGTGGTGACCTAGATGGAATCCACTCTAGTCACCACACTCCAGAAGGTATGCTCAAACTGCAAGTTTCCTTTATATTTGAAACTCCCGATATGGATTTTTGCCCCATGCTTTTATGACCTTGATGAAGGCCAATATATCATAAGTCACATGTCAAGTTCTACCGGTCATTGTCCAGGTTAATTTGAACCTATCCGTACATACTGTAAGGTTACCTAGCACGACGGCAAGGTTTCGGGAAACATCGTCCATGCCATTTTCAAAAAATTTCCATGCTACTTAACCCTAACCCTAGAATCTTAACTTGAGAATTAGACAATAAAATATGTAAACAACTTTACATCTAAGTGAATATGGAATAAAACCTTTGTAGACCGGTCCTTCACTTCAAATGCTCCGTGTGGAAATCCCTTCGCTCCAAGTAGTGGTGATCCGGACTCTCCGTAGGCTCCACTAGTCGAAATGAACGAGCTTGCTCAATGATCTTCGAGGACGAAGATGATCTACTTTGAGGAGACACCAACTCAAGCTACCTCTTCACTAATTAGTGATTAGTGAAGCTAACGCCCTAAACTAAATGGCTAAACTAGTAGAGGATGATGAAGTAGGAATTTTGCTCACTTTAGAATTCTTTTTCTCACTATTTTTCCTCACCTCTCATAAACCTAGAGAGCTAAGCTCTTGATGAAGAAGAAGATGAAGAGATAATGTTGTGTGTGTGAATAACAACCATGAGTAAAATAATATCTTATATTAACCCTTGTAGAGACATTACCATGGCTAAAGATTATGGTTAGGTTAATAAATATCTTATATAAAATAAATTAGTGGACTAAGTCAATGGCTACTACAAGCTTCTACAAGCTTCATAGCCATGACTAATTCCATCTAATTATGAATTACTTAGATAAATAAAAAACCTAATATATAATCTAAAACATGGTGTGAGTCTCATACACCCATGCTGCATGTATAATCAAGCATGACAAAAAGAAAACACAAATAATATATATCACATATATATTGAGAGTGCACATGTAAGAAAAGAAATGTATAAGTGAGCAAATATTAGTTAATGTAAATTAGCATATAAAATATACAATTATATATTAAATTATTAAATCAACACTAGATTTAATAATCCGGCTATATCACATATAACCGACTAATATTGTATGTATCAACTTATCGAATCAACACTTGATTCGATAACCCGGCTATATCACATATAACCGACCGATATCACATATCGCGAGAATAGAATACGGTATCACATACTCGTATTAATCTCGGTCCCGTATATATCACATATATGCTCCTACTTCATTTTTCCTGAGCCAGTAAACCTCTGTGTAGGACTCTAAAGACTCGTCAATACGCCGGCAGTAGGTGATGATCATATCAAGTACCCACAAGCCGTCAACGGTACTAGATGGACGTAACGGCTACCCGGGTATTGGGCGATCAGAAGATCAACAAGAAATCCTGCCCATACTCCTATAAAGACTGTCAGTAACACTATCGTACAGTCCGGTCTCTTCGTCTGATATGTCACATATCCAGTCTAGGGTGGTAAACGTCAGACCCCAGTAACCGATATCTTCACTTCAAGACAACACCCCCCTGAAACCTTGTTGTTTGTGCTTGTATCCGTGCGTCATGCCGATGTGAGGCACATAACGGGTCTAGAAACTACTGATAACACTTACCAGTAGATCTCTGAATCAGCCCTGGCCTGGGATTTCCTGTTATAGCGTATTGAGCACAGCGCAACATCAACCCCCAATACCGGGAGAGACGAATCCTCTCCCATCGCTCATTGCCTCCATGTGATTCAGGACTGTACCCAAAAGCCACCATTTTGCACGTTCTCTTGAACGTGGTAAGGTGGAAATCAAAGCACAGTAGGAATCACACAAGACTCTATGATGATCTCGGGTCTACAGAATAACCTGTACCAGTGTCACCAGAGAACTGCTATCTGACGATAGGTATAATACCAACTAGGAGTTCTCGGTGAGTCCGTTCAGTGTACCCAGTCTCCACTGAGCACCCGTATACCATCTTTGATTTCAAACACCAATGGACGTGAGATCATCCATCGCCCATCATATGGGTCAAGAAGCGTATACGCTAGTCTACTCTGGAGTATCGATGCCCTGTCTCGATACACCCTCGACTAGGAACAATTAAAGGATGTACTTGTGGACTACCCTAGCCCCACTAGTATGATCTCCATCATAGTCCTGGTAGTCAAGTACTCATCCTAAGGGCTTTATCAATATGTGAGAGCAAGACAATATCACAATTCAAGTCTACATGTTAAGACAAAGAGCAACCAGATAGCATACTATCATGTCGAGTAAGAAAGTCCTCTCTATATATGTCCAAGCATCCACTATAATATACATCATATGTACAATAATAGCCTCTAGGGTATACACATAACTAATAATCTCCCACTTTCACTAAGGCCAGTTGTTGTAGTATCTCATACCCAACATCCCGAAGAGTCTCTCAAATTGTATCTGGGGTATGGCCTTCATGAGTGGATCCGCCATGTTGTTCTTCGTGTTAACTCTCCTGACCTCGATCTCCTGGCGATCAACTATCTTCCGGATCAGGTGATACCGCCTCAGAATATGCCTGGATCGCTGATGGGACCTGGGTTCCTTGGCCAAAGCCACTGCTCCATTGTTATCACAATACAAAGGTATTGGATGCTCGATGGAAAGAACCACACCAAGTTCGTTTATGAACTTCGTCATCCAGGCAGCCTCTTTGGCAGCATCATTGGCAGCGATGTATTCAGCCTCCATCGTCGAGTTTGCTACGGTTTCCTGTTTGGAACTCTTCCAACAAACCGCCCCTCCATTGAGGGTAAAGACAAATCCTGAGACCGACTTAGAGTCGTCCTTATCACTCTGGAAGCTCGAATCGGTAAAGGACTCCACTTGGAGTTCACTGTTACCATACACCAAGAACATCTCTTTAGTCCTTCTCAAGTACTTGAGAATGTTCTTAACAGCTGTCCAGTGACTCTCTCCTGGATCTGCATGATACCTACTCACTACACTTTATGAGTATGCTACATCAGTTCTGGTACATAACATCGCGTACATGATAGAGCCTACTGCCGAAGCATAGGGTATCCCTTGCATGCGAGCTCACTCCAAATCAGTCTTTGGGAGACATCTCTTTGGAGAGAGCGAGTCCTGTGATCGTGGGTAAATTCCCACATTTTGAATCTTCCATACCAAACTTCTTTAGTATGGTGTCAATGTACCTGGATTGGGACAATCCCAATATCCGTTTAGATCTATCTCTATAGATCTTAATCCCCAAGATATAGGAGGCATCACTTAGATCTTTCATTGAGAATCTATGTGATAAGAAGAGCTTGACCGAGTGCAGCATAGGAACATCATTTCCTATCAAGAGTATGTCATCCACGTACAATACGAGGAAGACGACCTTACTCTCTGCCACCTTCTTGTATATACAAGGTTCATCTACGTTTTTGATGAAGTCAAACTCTTTGACTATGACATCAAAACAGATGTTCCAACTCCACGATGCCTTCAACCCGTAGATGGATTTAAGCAGCTTGCACACCTTTCAGTTGTTCCCACTGTCTACGAAGCTCTCTAGTTGTGTCATGTAAACTAGTTGGGTCATCATCTTCCATGATGCAATTCTCGCTCCTACCATCAATGAGAAACCCGTAGTATCTCTCAGGTTGATGAGGAACCCTACTAAATCGGAGAAGAGGCCGAGGTTCATTTGGAACTATCGAATCCCCCGGTTCTACTAAATCTTCTTCTGTAGTTTGTGCGGTTGGAACTTCTTCCAACTTTACCTCTTTGCCACTGATCTCTTTTACAAGAAATTCCTTTTCTATAAAGGTGGCATGTTGAGAAACAAACACCTTTTGTTCCTCACCGAGGTAGAAATGATATCCATACGAATTGTTTGGATATCCCACAAACTTGCAAAGAACCGATCTTGCCTCGAGCTTGTCCGGATTTTGCTTTTTAATATAGGCCGGACAACTCCATATCTTAACTCATTTAAGAGATGGTCTCTTCCCATTCCATATCTCATATGGAGTGGTAGGCACCGATTTGGTTGGAACTCTATTCAATAGGTATGCAACCGTCTCCAGCGCATAACCCCAAAAGGAAATAGGTAACTCAGCGGTGCTCATCATAGAGCGCACCATATCCAATAGGGTGCGATTCCACCGCTCCGATACACCGTTGTGCTGTGGTGTATACGGAGGAGTAAGCTGAGATAGAATCCCATTCTCTTTTAGATAGTCACGGTATTCCGTGCTCAAGTATTCTCCTTCCCGATCAGATCGAAGGATTTTAATACTTTTACCCGTTTGGTTCTCGACTTCATGCTTATATTCTTTGAATTTCTCAAAAGCTTCAGACTTGTGTTTCAATAGGAACATATGTCCGTATCTTGAGAGATCGTCAGTGAATGTAATGAAGTATGAGGAACCATTCCTGGTATGTGTAGACATGGGACCACATACATCACTATGTATTAGTCCCAAGAGTTCCGTAACTCTTTCTCCGTGTCCAGTAAACGGAGTTTTGGTCATTTTGCCTTTAAGACATGACTGGCAAGTTTCATAGAATGATAATTCGAATGGATTCAAATATCCATCCTTATGTGTAACATTTCAGAAAATATAAAATATTATTTTTGGAATTTAATATTAAAATAATATATTTCCCGAAAACAGCCCGATTTGCGAAATTGGGGTTTTCGAAAAAGGGTATAAATATATACCAATAATTGTGAAATAATTTGTAATTAAAATGATTAATTCAATTAAAAATATATTTAAAGGATTAGGCATTTTAAAAATTTATTATATGAAGTTTGAGTAAAAATCCGATTAGTGCACTGCTAATCGCGATTAAGCCAAATCCGTGTTTCTACGGGGTTTCATGGCTAGTGCACCATGTCATGTTGCATTTTGGTTACATGTTGTTTTCTTATATTGTTTTGGGGTTTTATATGGTTGGTTTTAAAAGAATAAGAAAAGGGTTAAAAAGAGAGAGTGATTGGAGAGAGAAAAGGAGGGTGAGAATAAGAGAGAGTGAGAGTAGTAGAGAGAGAGGGCGGCCATTCTTTTCCCCTTCTCATATTTTTCATTCATCTTCTCCCTCCTCACTTCCCTCCACTCTCAACCCTAGATCCATCTCAAAATACTCCTCAAAAACCTAAACCCTCTTCACAAAAGTTGATCCCCTCCTTCTCCTCTACACATTGGACCAAGAAAAGTGGGATTTTGACGACATTGGCAAACTATGGTTTTTCTTGAGTTGCATCCATGAGGTATATCTTCTTCCATTTAGTGTAGTTTTGATTTCCTAGCATTTTGTTTAAGTTTAGAAGTCGTTTAGTGATGGATTTGTGAACTTAGAAATTCCTAGAGAGGGGTTTGAGTGTTATGTGGATTGGGTGATGCCTAGTGGCTGTTACAAGGCCCTAGAGACAAATTCTTGGCCTGGGCCAGTGACCAAATCCCAAAATACGAACTTTAGATTTGTCGATATCGGGTTTTTGTGGATTTAGTGATGGTATATAGGAATTTGGGATGACCTGAAACCACCATAAAATAAGTTCCCTTGGCAGAGATATGTGCAGGTGATTATGAAGCAACCTCTGAAACCCGAAACCAAAATTCCAAAATCCGGCCGCAAATTTATTCATTTTGGCCGTAATTTCCGGCCCAATTTTGGTGGAATTTGTTGGATTTTGGTTGGTGGGTCCCTTAGGTGATATATAGAGCAACCCCATATGCAAAATTGGCTAGTTTGACTTGAGTCAAAATCTGGGAGCACATTGGGATGTTTTTGGCTATGTTTTCCGTCTTTTGAAATGTTTGGTTTTGCTATTTGGATTTTTTTTGGGTTTTTGGATGTTTGTACATCGACATCAAGGGTTGTTTGATTGTTTTTGCATACGTAGGCCATAGGTTCTAACCTATGAGCGCACCGTGTGCCGTATCGGTTTTCCGGATTCGATTTTAATAAATGATTGCGATTGTGTATTATTGTAGGTACTTTCGTGTGGATTCTGAGGCGACGGAGCATGGCGTCATCGACTTCGACAAGCGAAGACCAAGGTGAGTAGATCTATATCTACGGGGGAAGTCGGGTGGATGGCGTATAGCACCCCCGCACACTTTGATGGAAACTGATTTATATATAGATTATGGTTAATGAAACCTTAAGTAGAAAACTAGATAGAGTTAAAAGGTAGTTAGAGAACCAAAATTGAAACTAAAGGACAGTTAGAAGAGTTATGATACGACTAGTATGTGATGACGGGACTTGAGGATGATATTTGATGATGTTGCCGTTTAGGGTACTATAGGACTAGATAGTCGACGTAGATGTGTCGTCCGGACCATACCTATTTCCAAACTGAAGAATCGTATGCATCTTTTAAACAGATACCTTGAGGGACGTTATGGATTTTCAAATGATATCTTTTCTTTAAAAATACTGTAGCTCCTACTTTCAAAACTACGATTCGCACCTTTCAAAAACTGATTGTATGGTTCGGGTGTGTATGTTAGATTAGATACTTATGCTTATAGTAAAGGTAGAATGTATTTGTAAACTGACTTGATGAGGGATATAAATGGGATGAAAAGGATATATGACACGATATGATGATTTAGTGATATGTTAGTATACGGATGCGAGTCGATTGAGATGATTTATACTCTGCCGGTCTCCCGATATGAGATTATTGCGGATGCGACCTAGGACATAGGTATATAGAGATATTTTTATGTGTAGCGAATCGTGAGTGGTAGCCGCACGTGACGTTAGGTCCGTACCCTCCTCGTCTTATAGGTTGATAGAATCCCTGATAGCTTAATGCCGCCGTACGATGATTTTCCGTAGGTGATGAGTTTGACTTGAGGTTTGATCCATACCCTTGACTAGAGGATGCCGTATGATGGAGTATACCGTACGGGATGTTATGAGGATGGATGCCGATTGATTGATTCACCGACTCGATCATGTTAGATACGTATACCCGTCAGCATTTGCACATGATTTACCTTATGCTGCATTCATATTATTCTCATTGAATTGCTTATACCTGTGATAGTACACATGCACCATTATCGATGATGCGTATGTTATACATACAAAGATTTGCCGGCTCACACACCTCATCATCGATAATTGCCATGTCACTACACAGTAGGATTGCTGCATCATGATATACATATTGTACACCATACTTGCGTAAATACATATTGTACACCTATACTTACGGACACACATATTTGTACGTCCACACTTGCGTATATACACATGTGTACCTTTTTACGGTATTGCATTCGATTTTGGAAATTTGGAAACCGCATGTACTATTTTAAATACTGGATCCATTTAAAAGAGCGGTTTTTCCTTAATATGTCATATCACTGTTCCATGTTGCATGATATACGGATATGCTTACATTTCTGTTATATATCGCATACATCATACTTTACGCTTTCACGCATTGAGATATGCTGTTTTCATGAGATTTCTGGATTTGTGAACTGTGGCTATTTTAAAAGAAAGCATGTACTGTTTTAAAAACCCGGTTTCTCTTGATATGATATTTCAGTGTGTCCACCATGCGTTTTCTCGGTTCTGAGACTTGTGACATGTGAAACCCGATTCGAGGAGTGGAGGAGGCCGAATGCGGGTACATGGTGGACCCGATATGGTACCCCGGGGCAAGAACGGATCTGCTGTGCATTAGACGGTGAGCTTGGCAGAGGGACCACTACCTACCGATGATAGTATTTGGGCTTGGCGGATATCCGGAGGATACCGACCGGAGTCGAGAGATGATATGGGCCGATCCGAACTGACGGAGCCCGTGGGCCGATCCGGACTGACGGAGCCCGAGATATGAGGATTTACGTGTCGATGCTGGACACGGGTTTCATGATGTTTTTGGGTGTCGATGTTGGACACCCAGATTCCATGATTTTGATGTGTCGCGAGGGACACCATTGATTTATATCGCCATACTTTTATGCATACTCTTTTATGATATTTACGTGCATACAGACATTGATTATATGGGTGGACGAGATCCACATGCATACATACATTGATTATATGGGTGGACGAGATCCACATGCATACATACCTTGATTATATTATTGGATTATATCCACATACATATAGGTATTGATTACATTGTTGGCACATATGATGACCCGGTCACCCTAGATATCATAGTATTATCTTTATGATATAGTTGACCTAGGAGTCATATTTATTCGATTTCTACTTGTTGATGTTTTTCTACTCACGAGTTGGCAACTCACCCCCATTGTGCCACAGTTCTTGCAGGTTGACCGCATGGATCCATAGCAGCATCACTGGCATATAGCTTCATTCGGGTGTTTTGCATTGGTAGGTGGGGCATTTGTATCGTACCCACTCTTGTATTTATATTTCATATTGTATCTAGTCAACTCTATCAATCAATATTTGTAATTGTATAAGTAATGAGACTTAGTGAGATTGTGGTTGCGAGACTTAGAGCGAGGGGTTTTCCGCTACTTGTGGTTTTTATGTTTTGCTTTTCTTTATCTTTGTGGTGATCTTCGCCGTCGGGCGTCGTATACTTATATATATTGTCTTGCGTGGTTGTAATCCGCTGGTTGGCGAAGAGCTAACTCTCTCTTGGGGATGCCATTATTTTGTTATGTATTTGTAGTTTTGGATCAAAATATACAAAGGAGTTGCTGCCTAAATTTTTAAAAGACGAAACACGTTTTCAAACTAGTAAATTTCACTTGCATTTTTATGTTCCTTTTCTATGCATTAAGAAAACTTGATTTCATTATACCTTTATTTCAAAACTTCACCTCCTTTATTTTCTTAAAAAGGTTTAGATTTCTGGGTTTCAGCTTACTTGAATTCCGTTACGCCTTTAGATGTTGCGTGATTCAAGTGCTGGTCACGAGCTAATATCTCGGGTCGTGACAAAGTTGGTATCAAAGCGTTAGGTTTAACCTTGGTTCGAGTCTATGTTTGACTATGCGGAGTCTAGGGCGGGTATGTATTTCGGAACCTAGGCTTAACCTTACGGAACTTAGACTTGAACTGGGGGGTATTAGACCCGAACTTTCGTTTCATAGGTTGACCCTGATTGATGGAGTAGGTAGCTTGAGTAGAGTGACGTACCGTACGTATGTTCCACAACATATTTACGATACGATACTCCACTTAAGAAACCTTAGGATGTACATATTTTGAGATCTATGATTTTCTTCGTACCCATGATTATACATCGATTTGAGATCCTTGATTCTATTCGTTTCCATGATCATACTCTCATTGATGATGTTCTTTCTTATGATCATGTATCCATTCTGGATCTGTCGTTTCCTTTCATGCCCTTGATCTGTTTTCATCGATACTCGATTGAGGTTCCTGTCACTATAGTTTGAGCGCAGATTGAGCTGCTGCTAGTGTTGCGGTCAGGGTGAGCTCGTCTGGTACGAGGGCTGACCATTGTGTTTTCTGGTGCCATGGGAACATCTCGATGTAGTGTTTATGTTGTGACCTCTCGGATGAGGCGAGTGTTTGGTTTTTGCACCGGATGATCGGGCCTTTGATAGAGCTGCCATTTGCGAGAGGACTGTTGATGTACAGCATACCTCAGAGATTTTGATGTTGCCTACCGTGCAGACAGATGACCCAGCTGTTGCTGAGATTGATGGAATGTCGCTTCCAGAGCTTACAAGCTGAGATCGCCAGAGCTTCCAGGCAGAATGCAACAGATGATAGCTAGTCTATCCCGAGTTGAGAGACGAAGGTGATTCGTCAGATTGATGCGCCGACGCAGGCCAAGTTGAGTTGAAGATTTCCAGTGTGGAGAGTCTTACTCAGGTCTAGAGATGATCGATCCAGAGATGACCGTGATGCACCGTCTTTCCTGGAAGATTGAGGCATTCTTTAGCGTGCGGACGAAAGGTATTCACATGTCGGCTAGGCGAAGCTAAAAATTTTGAACGAATGTCAAGAACCCATTTTTCCCAATTTAAGTTTTCGAAAGAACATGCAGGTCTGTGGACCCTCTAGAAGAATGAAACCCTAACTCAACATGATGACCATGGAACCACTTTTGAACCTTAGGGTTTGCAGCAGTTTAGCGGTGCCATCAGTGAGGCTTGGGTTTGCTCTTCTACGGCTGGTCCAGTGGTACTGTGGTATGTACCGGATATTTTTAGACTGTGCTCAGGTGTTGAGACTTCGGGAAATTTTAAGACCTTGATGACTCGATCGAAAGGTTTGACGTCGTCCGGATATCATGTGATAAGAGACCAGTAAGCTGACCAACTTCGGATAGAGGACCTCACCCAGATGCGTTGTGAGTTGATCGAGAACGGACGAGTATTGAGTATTCCTCAGATGGTTGGGATGAGTTCCCAAGGACGTGTTCGGCCAGATATCTTCTACAGAGTGATGAAAATACCGAGTTCGTGATTTCGAGTCCATGTGAGAGACTGCGGATTAACCGTAGCCGAGAACAGTTGCAGTGCGCAGATAGCATGGCGTGACGTCATATTGGACGATGATACAGACGAGTGGAACCAGAGGTTTGTACGAGACGCTGATGAGCTGTTGTTACTCCCCGTCGAGATTAGAGATGTGATATGCATACAGAGGCATTGGGATATGGCCAGTTCCTGAGGAAATGTTCTGCTGAGAACGCAGATTCGAGAAAGCGAGAAAAGATTATGTAAGAGTACCGCCTCCGTACAGTTCGGCATAGGCGAGATCGGAAGGAGACACTGAGCAGGATTCTTTCCAGGACACTACTGCAATGAGATTTGCACACAAGATCAGATGTGTGACGTGCACTCAGAGGGCCAGAGGCCGACGCCAGTAACGTGCTGCTTTACGAGTGGTCGTAATGATTGGCCGAGAGATGACCAGAGAAGTGCTAGAGCGGAATAGTTCCCGTTAGCACACCTGACCGGGCCGATGAGCCGATGGATTGCGGGATTGGTGAATCTGCAGAGAAGGTAAGGACCCAGAGATTGAGGACGCTAGACCGTGAGCAGGAGGCAAGCGAATGTTCTTGTTCTGTAGGTTTTAGGCGCACCGATTTATTTTTCGACATTGTAGGAGATGTACCTCAATGTCATTTGTTGCGATTTGCGTTTGTGATCCGAGTATCACACTTATATCGCTTGGATTTGAGTTTTGAGGATTGAGTTTCATGATGTAGTTTTCATGCACCATGGCTGCACCTACTGGGTATTTACATTTTTGCGCATAGTTATCGCACCTGATATATATTTTATACACCGTTGTGTTGATTTGCGATTTGTGAATATCCATTGCATTTGATGTCGATTTTGTGCCTTGGCTGCACATGTTTATGATTTCATGGATTTCATACAGCTGGGTTGATTTTGTGCATATGGTATGCATTCGATGTGGTTTTTGCACTCGGTATAGTTCGCATATGCTTGCAGTGCATTAATATTTATTTTGTGCACCCTAGTTGCACCTGGCTTCGTTTTGATGTCATTTGAGATATTGGATTTCGTGATTTCATGCATGTTGGATGCACATGATTTAGGTTTTATTCGTGCATGATGGATGCACCTGATTTGGATTTTTGCGCATGTTGGGCGCATGATATGAGGTGCGATTTTGGTGCACACCAGATGCACTAAGTCGGGATTCTTTGTGCATATCAGATGCACCCGATATTGCCGTCAGGCACACCGTTGCCTCTGACAGGTGTTTCGTGCATACCCGTTGCACTTAGATGTTGTTTCTGTGCATATGTATAGCACATTCATGGATTTTGATTTCCGTGCACACCAAACGCACGCGGCATTCTTATGCACACTTTGGGATTGATTTCTTATGGAGCAGTACGTTTTTATGATATTGGCTATTTGTTTTCGTACTGAGCAGGACTAGTCAGAGGACAATACCTGGATATATTTTGCATGCATTGATAGCTTTCGAAGGAATTTACAAAAAGGGAGCTATAGTCTCAGTATTTACCTACGTGTCTGAGATGACACGAAACATTTTATAAGGGAAACCCTTCTAAATTATTTTCAAAAACGGCGGGACGTACAAATTAAACAAAGGATAAGTATATATATAGTTATTTTCTTACAATAGACGTCCGCCACTGTGCCGCAATACGCGCATCGCACAGTAACATGAAAGGTTTGGCATGCATTTCCTTCAGATGTTTACATGTATAGTTTTGATGTATATCATATTGGTTTTCGTATTGGATTTGACATTCGTGTCTTCGCCATGACTCCGATGATTGCGAAATGCTTGACATAGTTTTGATTTGGAGTTATCTTCTCATTGTTCATGCGCATGCATTGCGCTATGATGCGTTTTATGTATTGATGATTTCGGAGCCCCGACGACTTGGACTTTTTATTGAAATGTTTTCGATTTTGGGGGTTTAAATTTAAATTCGGTGACCGAATTTATTTAAAGGGGAAAATTTTAACATTTCAGAAAATATAAAATATTATTTTTGGAATTTAATATAAAAATAATATATTTCCCGAAAACTGCCCGATTTGTGAAATTGGGGTTTTCGAAAAAGGGTATAAATATATACCAGTAATTGTGAAATAATTGGAAATTAAAACGATTTATTCAATTAAAAATATATTTAAAGGATTTGGCATTTTAAAAATTATTATATGAAGTTTGGGTAAAAACCCGATTAGTGCACTGCTAATCGCGATTAAGCCAAATCCGTGTTTCTACAGTGTTTCATGGCTAGTGCATCATGTCATGTTGCATTTTGGTTACATGTAGTTTTCTTGTATTGTTTTCGGGATTTATATGCTTGGTTTTAAAAGAATAAGAAAATGGTTAAAAAGAGAGAGCGATTGGAGAGAGAAAAGGAGGGTGAGAATAAGAGAGAGTGAGAGTAGGAGAGAGAGAGGGCGGCCATTCTTTTCCCCTTCTCATATTTTTCATTCATCTTCTTCCTCGTCACTTCCCTCCACCCTCAACCCTAGATCCATCTCAAAATACTCCTCAAAACCCTAAACCCTCTTCACAAAAGTTGATCCCCTCCTTCTCCTCTACACATTGGACCAAGAAAAGTGGGATTTTGACGATATTGGCAAACTAGGGTTTTTCTTGAGTTGCATCCATGAGGTATATCTTCTTCCATTTAGTGTAGTTTTGATTTCCTAGCATTTTGTTTAAGTTTAGAAGTCGTTAACTGATGGATTTGTGAACTTAGAAATTCCTAGAGGGGGGTTTGAGTGTTGTGTGGATTGGGTGATGCCTAGTGGCTGTTACAAGGCCCTAGAGACAAATTCTTGACCTGGAACAGTGACTAAACCCCAAAATACGAACTTTAGATTCGTCGATATCGGGATTTTTTGGGTTTAGTGATGGTATATAGGAATCTGGGATGACCTGAGACCACCATAAAATAAGTTCCCTTAGCAGAGATATGTGCAGGTGATTATGAAGCAACCCCTGAAACCCGAGACCAAAATTCCAAAATCCGACCGCAAATTTATTCATTTTGGCCGTAATTTGCGGCCCAATTTTGGTGGAATTTGTTGATTTTTCGTTGGTGGGTCCCTTAGGTGATATATAGAGCAACCCCATATGCAAAATTGGCTAGTTTGACTTGAGTCAAAATCTGGGAGCACATTGGGGTGTTTTTGGCTATATTTTCCGTATTTTGAAATGTTTGGTTTTGCTATTTGGATTTGTTTTGGGTTGTTGGATGTTTGTACATCGACAACAAGGGTTGTTTGATTGTTTTTGCACGCGTAGGCCATATGTTCTAACCTATGAGTGCACCGTGTGCCGTATCGGTTTTCCGGATTCGACTTTAATAAACGATTGCGATTGTGTATTATTGTAGGTGCCTTGGTGCGGATTCCGAGGCGACGGAGCATGGCGTCATCGACTTCGACAAGCGAAGACCAAGGTGAGTAGATCTATATCTACGGGGGAAGTCGGGTGGATGGCTTATAGCACCCCCGCACACTTTGATGGAAACCGGTTTATATATAGATTATGGTTAATGAAACCTTAAGTAGAAAAATAGATAGAGTTAAAAGGTAGTTAGAGAACCATAATTGAAACTAAAGGATAGTTATAAGCGTTATGATACGGCTAGTATGTGATGACGGGACTTGAGAATGATATTTGATGATGTTGTCGTTGAGGGTACTATAGGACTAGATAGTCGACGTAGATGTGTCGTCCGAACCATACCTATTTCCAAACTGAAGAATCGTATGCATCTTTTAAACAGATACCTTGAGGGACGTTATGGATTTTCAAATGATATCTTTTCTTTAAAAACACCGTAGCTCCTACTTTCAAAACTACAATTCGCACCTTTTAAAAACTGATTGTATGGTTCGGGTGTGTATGTTAGATTAGATACTTATGCTTATAGTAAAGGTAGAATGTATTTGTAAAATTGACTTGATGAGGGATATAAATGCGATGAAAAGGATATATGACGCGATATGATGATTTAGTGATATGTTGGTATACGGATGCGAGTCGATTGAGATGATTTATACTCTGCCGGTCTCCCGATATGAGATTATTGCGGATGCGACCTGGGACATAGATATATAGAGATATTTTTATGTGTCGTGAATCGTGAGTGTTTGCCGTACGTGACGTTAGGTCCGTACCCTCCTCGTCTTATAGGATGATAGGATCCCTGATAGCTTAATGCCGCCGTACGATGATTTTCTGTACGTGATGAGTTTGACTTGAGGTTTGATCCATACCCTTGACTAGAGAATGCCGTACGATGGAGTATACCGTACGGGATGTTGTGAGGCTGGATGCCGATTGATTAATTCACCGACTCGATCATGTTAGATACGTATACCCGTCAGCATTTGCATATGATTTACCTTATGCTGCATTCATATTATTCTCATTGCATTACTTATACCTGTGATAGTACACCTGCACTATTATCGATGATATGTATGTTACACGTACACAGATTTTCCGGCCCACACACCTCATCATCGATAATTTCCATGTCACTACACAGTAGTGTTGCTGCATCATAATATACATATTGTACACCATACTTGCGTACATACATATTGTACACCTATACTTATGGACACACATATTTGTACGTCCATACTTGCGTATATACACATGTGCACCTTTTTACGGTATTGCATTCGATTTTGGAAATTTGGAAACCGCATGTACTATTTTAAAAACTGGATCCATTTAAAAGAGTGGTTTTTCCTTAATATGTCATATCACTGTTCCATGTTGTATGATATACGGATATGCTTACATTTCTGTTATATATCTCATACATCACGCTTTACGCTTTTGCGCATTGAGATATGCTGTTTTCATGAGATTTCTGGATTTGAGAACCGTGGCTATTTTAAAAGAAAGCATGTACTGTTTAGAAAACCCGGTTTCTCTTGATATGATATTTCAGTGCGTCTACCATGCGTTTTCTCGGTTCTGAGACATGTGACATGTGAAACCCGATTCGAGGAGTGGACGAGGCCGATTGCGGGTACATGGTGGACCTGGTATGGTACCCCGGGGCGAGAACGGATCTGCTGTGCAGTAGATGGTGAGCCTGGCAGAGGGACCACTACCTACCAGTGATAGTATTTAGGCACGGCGGATATCCAGAGGATACCGACCGGAGTCGAGAGATGATATGGGCCGATCCGGACTGACGGAGCCCGTAGGCCGATCCGGACTGACGGAGCCCGAGATATGAGGATTTACGTGTCGATGCTGGACACGGGTTTCATGATGTTTTCGGGTGTCGATGTTGGACACCCAGGTTCCATGATTTTGATGTGTCACGAGGGACACCGTTGATTTATATCCTCATACTTTCATGCACACTCTTTTATGATATTTACGTGCATACAGACATTGATTATATGGGTGGACGAGATCCACATGCATACATACATTGATTATATGGGTGGACGAGATCCACATACATACATACCTTGATTATATTGTTGGATTATATCCGCATACATATAGGTATTGATTACATTGTTGGCACATATGATAACCCGGTCACCCTAGATATCATAGTATTACCTTTATGATATAGTTGACCTAGGAGTCGTTGTTTATTCGGTTTCTACTTGTTGATGTTTTTCTACTCACGAGTTGGCAACTTACCCCCGTTATACCACAATTCTTGCAGGTTGACCGCATGGATCCGTAGCGGCATCGCTGGCACATAGATTCATTCGGGTGTTTTGCATTGGTAGGTGGGGCATTTGTATCGTACCCACTCTTGTATTTATATTTCATATTGTATCTAGTCAACTTCATCAATCAAAATTTGTAATTGTATAAGTAATGAGACTTAGTGAGATTGTGGTTGCGAGACTTAGAGCGAGGGGTTTTCTGCTACTTGTGGTTTTTATGTCTTGCTTTTCTTTATCTTTGTGGTGATCTTTGCCGTTGGGCGTCGTATACTTATATATATTGTCTTGCGTGGTTGTGATCCGCCAGTTGGCGAAGAGCTAGCTCCCGCTTGGGGATTCCATTATTCTTGTTATGTATTTGTAGTTTGGATCAAAATATACAAAGGAGGTGCTGCCCAAATTTTTAAAAGACGAAACACGTTTTTAAACTAGTAAATTTCACTTGCATTTTTATGTTCCTTTTCTATGCATTAAGAAAACTTGATTTCATTATACCTTTATTTCAAAACTTCACCTCCTTTATTTTCTTAAAAAGGTTTAGATTTCTGGGTTTCAGCTTACTTGAATTCCGTCACGCCTTTAGACGTTGCGTGATTCAAGTGCTGGTCACGAGCTAATATCTCGGGTCATGACATTATGTAACTTAGCTTGTCGTGTCGCATTGATATGACCTAGTCTACAATGCCACAAGAAGCATTCGTTCATTTCTGAACTTTTCCTCTTGTGTGTGTTTTGCACATTAAGAACTGTGGTTTGATTTAGAACGTATATGCCATTACTTAACGAGCCTGATCCAATCAACTTTTTATTCAGAAAGATGTTCATAACATTATCCTGTACTACAAAATTATATCCTTCTTTACTTAATAAAGAAACTGATATAAGATTGCATATTAGGTTGGGTAGGTAATAGCAGTCGTTCAGAATCAATGTATTACCATTTGGTAATACAAGGTGATATTCACCAACTGCTTTGGCTGCAACATTTGCACTATTCCCTACTCTGACGGAATGATCACCCTCTCCCAGTTCTCTACCTTTCCTAAGCCCATGCAACATATTGCATATGTGGGATCCCGATCCGGTATCTAATACTCAGGACGTAGAGTGTACTGAGAAACAGTTCTCGGTAACTAACACACCCGAAGAAGATGCATCAACATGCTTATTCTTCGTTTGGGTGGCGTGGGAATCCGGATATTCCCTTGTTTCCTGCTCTGTCTTATAACAAGTATAAGAAAGAACGGTACCAACGTTCCCCTGCTCAGTATAACAAGCGGGTTCGGTCAATACATCCATATTATTATCTTGATTAAGACCTGACATGGTCGCTACCTAGAGAAAGAGAGAAGAAAACACTTTAGCGCATGCTCTTGCAAGATTATATTGGTTATTGTCTTATCTAATCAGGATGGCTCCCACTGTTTTTATCAAATCTTCCTTCAAACCCTAAAAGGTAAGACTAGCCGGGATTAATTACACCTTACAAGTTTGCCAATATTTCAGCCAGGCCAGTGTCGGTATTTTGAGGGAGGTTACTCGTGCTTTCGCACGGACCTAATTAAAATAAACCTCATTTTCCCAAAGACATTACCCCGTTAACACCTTTCTAGACACCTACTTGATCTGCTAATTGTGAAGTGTAAAACTCTCTCAGGAGTAACTCTTACTCGCAGTGGGTATCGGGATCCAACTATCTCATAGAAGGTATGCAATCTCATTGCAAATTTCAACACTTGAAATTCCCGATAATCTTTTGCCCCTAGCAACTTATGACTATGGCTACGGTCAACAAATCATAAGCGCTAGCCAAGTTCAACCCGTCATTTCCTGATTGAATTAAACCCACCCGTACGACCCTTGGGTAAGGTCAACAAAGTCGAACGACTACCCTAACTCAATCGCATCATATGCAGCAGATAAGCACTAAATAGCTACCACACACTACGCTTTGGCTAAGGTCAACAAACACAGCAAGAATACTAAGCAGTACTTATCTGAAATGACGGAGGGCTACGACAGGTTTTTAAGAAAACCTTTTGTGTAATGAACATGATATCGTTGCAGATTCGAATGATTTTGAAAAGGAGTGTTTTTAAGGCTTTTTACTTGTTTTGCTAAAGAGGTCACTCCCGGTGAAGGGATCTCGGCTCTTTCCTTATCGAATAAGGTGCAGGATATTTCACAAATACCACTATGCAACTCAAGAACTAAAAGAAGCAATCAAAAAAAAAACCGAGTGGGTTGTAGCATCTTCTAGTTTTGCTAAAGAGGTCACTCCCGGTGAAGGGATCTCGGCTCTTTCCTTATCGAATAAGGTGCTGGATATTCTACAAGGAATACCGCTATGCAAAGCAAGAACTAGAGCTACCCTTTTTGAAAATTTGATTCTACAACATCTTTTAGGTTTCTTTTCTTTCATTAATCTTATTAATGAAGTCCCATCATTTATGCTTCCTAAGCATCACAGAAGAAATGAAAATACAACATACTCTTATGCCATCTGCATTCGTCTCAGTGTCCCGTTATGCACCGTTAGGTTACTTAACTAACGGCATAGCGGGGTCGGACTAGCGCAGGTGCAAAACATAAGCAACGTTTATTATATATCATATATATAATAATAAAGTATTCGTCTCACTCATATAAAATGATCACATCACAGAATATCAGCAGCAGAAGATAACATATGAAATATTGGATATACTAGGAATTCCGTGTTTTAAATTAAGCCAGTATAAAACACGGATTCCACGGTCGCGATGAATAGCCAAACCCACATCCCTAGACCCCTACGAGAGCGGCAAGAAACCCTACCAATTCTGGAGTTAGGAGACCCGGACTCGACTCCTCGAGATGGTCTCCCACTGGACTCTAGAACCCGGTTACTTGTGATCCCCACCTTGGGTCTATCCTAATGCGGAAAAGTAAATAATATACATCGATGGTGACATCATCTTCATCCCGGAAGTGCCCCAATAAAAGAATATTACATACAAGTTTTTACATGAATGAAAATGAAAAGACTCTCATCTCACATAAAACCACCGGCTATTCAAAACACGACGATCCAATATAACATATTACAGAAACACATAACATCATATGTCATCAACGTAAGTAAATATGCGTATCCCAATTGTCGTTGACATATAGCAACGAAACCGGCGATACACCACATATTAAACTTACGATCGCAGAAAAGAAAATGTCAAACTACAACATTTGGAATCCACAATCACCTTAGACATCATAAACCCGAAATATCACATACTTCGAATTTCATGCCTAACCAAATGAATTCTAAAAATTGTATCATATTCCACAAATAGTTAGACAATGTTAAACATTCCGATCGAATAAAAAAACACCCAAAATTTTCCAAAGAGCTCAACACTTGAACGTAGTTTAAAACTACTCAGTTCATGCCACGGTATCTATGAACCAACCGTAGAAGTGTCAACCCTTGCCTCACCTATGGCGCCGCGGAACTACCGCAAACCCTAGGGTTTGGCGGCAGTTCTTACGGTCATAGAATCGAGTTATGGTTTCATTCTTTTAGAGGGTCCGTCACATTACTTGCATGATTTTTTAATGTTCTTTAACTTGGAAAAAATCCAACTCTTGGAAAATTTTCCGTCGGGGGAAAAATTGGTCAGTGATATCTGTTCGAACTTTTTAATGCCGTCTAAAAAAACCCGAAACAATGTTAGAGAAACAGTCTGAATTGCCTTTATAGAAAAATAACATCTCATGCAATTTTAGAAAAAACAAGAAACACCTAAAACACCAAAACCCAGAGACCAGAACACCAAACGAATAAGAACCAAAACAGAGCACAGGGGGCAGGCCGGCTCGGAAATTCTATGAATGTCGCGGAGTCAAATCCGACCAAATGGGTTCGTTTTTGTCCAGTGTTCTTGTTACATCTCATATAACATTCTGCAGTTGCTTAAAAATTTTTCGACGACTTAAAAAATTTGACAGAAACTAGGTTTTATTGTTTCAAGTTTCGGAGTAGTTTTGGTTTCGTAATCGAACAAACATCGTCTAATTCTCTAACTTGGCTCTGATACCACTGTAGGGTTACCTAGCATGACAGCAAGGTTTCGGGAGGCATCGTACATGCCATTTTCAAAAAATTGCCATGCTACTTAACCCTAACCATAGAATCTTAACTTGAGAATTAGACAATACAATATGTAAACAACTTTACATCTAAGTAAATATGGAATACAAACTTTGTAGACCGGACCTTCACTTCAAATGCTCCGTGTAGAAGTCCCTTCGCTCCAAGTAGTGGTGATCCGGACTCTCCGTAGGCTCCGCTAGTCGAAATGAATGAGCTTGCTCAATGATCTTCGAGGCCAAAGATGATCTACTTTGAGGAGACACCAACTCAAGCTACCTCTTCACTAATTAGGGATTGGTGAAGCTAACACCCTAAACTAAATGGCTAATCTAGTAGAGGATGATGAAGTAGCAATTTTGCTCATTTTAGAATTCTTTTTCTCACTATTTTTCCTCACCTCTCATAAACCTAGAGAGCTAAGCTCTTGATGAAGAAGAAGATGAAGAGATAATGTTGTGTGTGTGAATAGCAACCTTGAGTGAGATAATATCTCATATTAACCCTTGCAGAGACATTACCATGGCTAAAGATTATGGTTAGGTTAATAAATATCTTATGTAAAACAAATTAGTGGACTAAGTCAATGGCTACTACAAGCTTCTACAAGCTTCATAGCCATGACTAATTCCATCTAATTATGAATTACTAAGATAAATAAAAAACCTAATATATAATCTAAAACATGGTGTCAGTCTCATACACCCATATTGCATGAATTATCAAGTATGACAAAAAGAAAACACAAATAATATATATCACATATATATTATGTGTGCACATGTGAGAAAAGAAATGTATAAGTGAGAAAATATTAGTTAATGTAAATTAGCATATCAAATATACAATTCTACATTAAATTATTAAATCAACACTTGATTTAATAATCCGGGTATACACATATAACCGACTAATATTGTATGTATCAACTTATCGAATCAACACTTGATTCGATAACCCGGCTATATCACATATAACCGACCGATATCACATAACGCGAGAATAGAATACGGTATCACATACTCGTATTAATCTCGGTCCCGCATATATCACATATGTGCTCCTACTTCATTTTGCCTGAGCCAGTAAACCTCTGTGTAGGACTCTAAAGACTCGTCAATACGCCGGCAGTAGGTGATGATCATATCAAGCACCCACAAACCGTCAGCGGTACTAGCTAAACGTAACGGCTACCTGGGTATTGAGCGATCAGAAAACCAACAAGCAATCCTGCTCATACTCCTGTAAGGCCTGTCAGTAACACTACCGTACAGTCCGGTCTCTTTGTCTGATATATCGCATATCCAGTCTAGGGGTGGTAAACGTCAGACCCCAGTAACCGATAAGTCGTGCCGATGTGAGGCTCATAACGGGTCTAGAAATTACTGATAACACTTACCAGTAGATCTCCGAATCAGCCCTGGCCAGGGACTTCCTATTATAGCCAATCGAGCACAGCGCAACATCAACCCCCAATACCGCGAGAGATGAATCCCCTCCTATCGCTCATTGCCTCCATATGATTCGGGGCTGTACCCAAAAGCCACCGTTTTGCATGTTCTCTTGAACGTGGTAAGGTGGAAATCAAAGCACAGTGGGAATTACACAAGACTTTATGACGATCTCGGGTCTACAGACTAATATGTACCAGTGTCACCATAGAACTGCTATCTGACGATAGATATAATACCAACTAGGAGTTCTCGGCGAGTCCGTTCAGTGTACCCAGTCTCCACCGAGCACCCGTATACCATCTTTGATGTCAAACACCAATGGATGTGGGATCATCAATCGCCCTTCATATGGGTCAAGAAGCATATACGCTAGTCTACTCTGGAGTATCGATGCCCTGTCTCGATACACTCTCGACTAGGTTCAATTAAAGGATGTACTTGTGGACTACCCTGGCCCCACTAGTATGATCTCCATCATAGTCCTGGTAGTCAAGTACTCATCCTAAGGGCTTTATCAACATGTGAGAGCAAGACAGTATCACAATACAAGTCTACATGTTAAGATAAAGAGCAACCAGATAGCATACTATCATGTCGAGCAAGAATGTCCTCTCTATATATGTCCAAGGATCCACTATAATATACATCATGTGTACAATAAAGGCCTCTAGGGCATACACATAACTAACACATACCCTTGATGAAGGCCAACATAGTAGTATGACTGTCCCAAACAAACGCATCTATCAATGCTACATATGAATACCCAGCAGCTACCAATCACTATACTTTGGCAATGATCAAAATACATAACTTGAATACTACTGAATACCCATATGAAATGACGGAGGGCTATGAATGGTTTTTGAAAAACCGTGATTGTAATGAAATTGATATAGCCGAAGGAACCATGATAGCTTTTTAAAAGTAGTGGTTTAGGCTCCGCATTTAAAATTTGCTTTTTGAAGAAAACCGATTGGTTTTAAAATTGTTCCAACGATTAAGCTTTGGTTTTTTTTCCTTGCACTAATCAATGTTAATTTGGTCCCATCATTTAATCCTACCATTGTAGAAAAGAAACGAAAATACAACGTACGCTTATGCCATCAGCATTCGCCACGGGGTCCCGTCATGCACCATTAAGTTACTTAACTACTGGCAGAGCGGGGGCTGGACTAGCGCGGGTGCAAAACATAAGCAACGCCTTATATATATATATATATATATATATATATATATATATAATATCCATTAGTCTCATGCAATAATAGGCATTTCAGATCACAGATGAATATATTGGATATACTGGGAATTTCGCGTTTCGTTTAAGCCTGTAACGAATGACGGATTTTACGGTCGCGATGAATAGCCAAACCCCACCCTAGACCCCTACGTGTGTGGCAAACTACCTGCCAAATTCCTGAAATAAAGAAACCACGCTCAGTAAAATGAGTAGGCCACTCGGCACTTCAAGAACCCAGTAGTTTGTGCACCCCACCGTCGGTCTATCTTAGGAGCAAAAACAGTAAAAGAAATAATACAACGGTGGCTACAACCTCAACCTGAATGTGCCCCGCAAAATAATATTACATCACTTGTACAAATTACATGAATGAAAGAAAAGAAAACACTCTTCTCACATCCCCCCGGCTATTCATCCACGACGATCCAATACTCCACATACACAAACCACAATAGCATCACAGATATGTGCAACCCCCACAAATCGACATATTACGATTAGCAGACGTTCAGCATCATATATCAAACATAGAAAACCCGATTAGCCAAGTAATCTTAGAATTTCGATCGATTAACTAAAACCGTGTCTACCCCATGCACAATCCAGTACACAAATAATCTGGGTAGAAACAAAATATTCCAGAAATCACAATTCTACAAATAAGACCCACAGAAGAAACTCGGACCGAGTCGGCCTTGACTCAGCAGCGGAACGACGGCCAAACACACTGTTTGGCCGCACTTCCGCGGCGGTCTTGGGGACTAACGATCTCGTTTTTCTTATGTGTTCTTAAAAAACCCTGCTTGTATTTTTAATGCCTCTGAAATGATTTTTAGACCAGTTTTAAAAAATGACAGCAAGTATGGTTTTTAATTGTGATTTCGGTATTTTTCCGACGATCGAATTTCTAATTACTTGCTAACTACCTAGTTAAGGTTTAGTAGGCTCTGATACCACTGTAAGTCGATGCCGCGCACCCCATGGGTTCGCGAGGGGAGGAATTTTCAAAAAACGATTTTAACATGCTTCGGAACACCGACAAAACTCCAGGATCTTTACGGAACCTTAACTAGCTAAACTAACTAGGAGGTTTAACTAATATGATAGATGGTTATACCCCCGTGATCAAGTCCTTCGGGTTTTCTTTTCATCCTCTCCTTGGCTCCTCGAAGAATGGATGAAGGTTGCATCGTCGTCCTCCTTGCGTCAAAGATGATCCACCCGAGAGTATGTGCTTTGACCACCAACCTCTAAACTGAGGTAACTAGAGTACTTGGTTCTCTAATCCAAGTAGCCTAGGTGATGTAGAGAATGATAATGGATTGTATTATCTCACTAAACCCTTTATTTCACAACACATGTAAAGGTAAGGGTTTACTTGAGGAAGAAGGAGATGAAATGAAGAGAGAGAAAGGAGAGAAGCAAATAAGCTAGGATTGTCATGACTAAGTGTGGAGAATGGCTAATATCTCATACCTCACTTATTGAACCATGGATTAAAAACCAATGCAATATATCACCCATGCTTCAATAGTGAGTCAAGATAAATAAAATAATACTTGATCCATTCCTCACACCATGCTACAAATATCTCTCTTTTCCAATTTCCACCTCATTAATCCATTTACCAAAAATGGATAATACCAAATAATGAGGTGTCTCCTTCTAGAAGCATTCTTGAGAAAATTACAAGAATACCCCTCACCGTATATACATACCCGTATTCGTATTCCGAAAAATACGAATACACTGAGACGATAACAATCCAATAATAAAATACTAGGATCTGGATTAAACCAAAGCCCACTAGTATTATCCACCCAAACATCATTCGTGTACAACTACACGTATGTGACCGAAGCCCTGCAGTAAAACCACACAGCCTCTACATCTATTGCCCGAAGCAGAGAAGCCCTCTATGTGAGACTCTAAAGACTCGACAGTACACTGGCAGTGGGTTTAACCACAAGCACGTCAGTGGTACTAGCTAAACATAACGGCTACCCAGGTATCTGTCGATAAGAAGGTCGATGAGCAAACTCATCCAAACTCCTACTGAGCATGTCTGTGACAATCTCCGTACAATCCGGTCTGTTCGTCTAAGATACTCGCATATCGGGCCTAGCGAGATAGTAAACGTCAGACCCCTAACAGCTCAATAAGTCATGCCGGAGCAAAGCCCAATACACCCTGAGAAACTACTGGAGTACCTACCACTATATCTCGACTGCCCTAGGCAGGGACTTTGTGTAATGGCTTTCCAAACACAGCGCAATATCAACCCCAATACCGGGAGAGACGAATCATATCTGACCGCTACTGTCTTCAAGTGCTTCGGGACTACACCCAACTACTACTTGTTTGCATGACTCCTTTGTTGGGTTATTCCAGTGCCCTGGCCATCTACTGTGACCGAATGCGGAACAAAAATTTTATAAAACTGGCACTAAAACAACCCCATAATACAGATCGACCATTAACCCTACTCTAGAAAACATAAAGAGGAGTTTTTAAAGGTTATACCAAATGATCCATGTCCTTCGGTCTTTAACCATCATCCCAAGCTCCTAGAGGCTTCCATGATCAAGTTTGATCCCTGGTCTCCCTCCATCGAAGATGATCCACCTGAGGATTTGTATTCCGAGCTTCTACCTCATAGCCGAGGTAACTAGAGTACCTAGTTTTCTAAACTAGATAGCCTAGAAGATGTAGAGTCTAATGATGGATTGATTTGTCTCTAAACACCCTAGGTTTCTCAACACATGAGACTTGAAGGGTGGAGGTAGAAGAAGAAGCTTGAGGATGAGAGTGTGAAGCATGAAGCAACTTAGGAAAAATGGCTATGTGTTATGAGCTAAAGAAAAATCATCAAGTCAAAATATCTCACAATACAAACAAATATCAAGCAAGCTAGAATAGTGTCCATGAGTCACTACATAAGTCATACCATGAGTCACCACAAAGCCATGCTTGAATAAATACCAATAACACCTCATCCTTCCACCTCATAATCCATTTAAACAAAATGGTTAAAACTAAATGAGGTGGCATCTTCTAGAAGCACCCTTGTAATAAATTACAAGAATACCCCCCATCCGTATGTATATACCCGTATCCGTATTCCGACAAAATACGAATACAAAGAGATGAAAATAATCCAGTAATATAATACTAGGTCCGGCTTAAACCAAAGCCTACTAGTATTATCCATCTGAATCATGATACGTGCACAAGTGCACATATATGATCGAACCCTGCCCTAAAACCATACGGCCTCTACATCTTTTCGCCCGAAGCAGGGAAACCCTCTGTGTGGGACTCTAAAGACTCGTCAATACGCTGGCAGTGGGTTTAACCACAAGCACGTCAGCGGCACTAGCTGTACGTAACGGCTACTCAAGTATTGAGCGAAAGGAATTCTGACGAGCAAAACTCATCCGAACCCCTACTGAGCCTGTCCGTGACAATCTCCGTAAAGTCTGGTCTCTTCGTCTAAGAGTATCGCATATCGAGTCTAGGGGGGATAAAGTCAGACCCCTAATAACACGACATTTCGTGTCGGTATGAAATCCATCACTATCTGAGAAACTACTGATCCAAATCAGAAATTCTCGACTACCTTGGTCAAGGATTTCTGGTGATGGACCTGTGCACTACATGACATCAACCCCCAATACCGGGAGAGATGAATCCCCGACGATCCGCTCACTGCCTCCATGTGGCTCGGGACTGTACCTAACTGTAGGGTTCCCTACGGTCGCCGCTGGGTTTCAGGAGGCATCGACCATGCCATTTTTAAATTTTTGGCGCGCTAAAGAACCCTAACCTAGAATCTTAACTGAAGAATTAGACGAAACAAGTATGTAAACATCTTTACAACTAAGTGAAAAAGGAATACAGACTTTGTAGATCGGTCCTTCACTTCAATAGCTCCGTGTAGTAGTTCCTTCGCTCCAAGTAGTGAACTCCCAGACTCTAGAAAGGCTCTACAAGATGAAAGGAACAAGCTTGCTTGAAGTCTTCGAGGCCGAAGATGATCTACATCGAGGAGACACTAACTCAAGTTACCTCTTCACTAATTTTGAAGAACTAGTGAAGAAACAACCCAATCTAAATGGCTAGTCTAGAAAAGATTGATGAAGTAGGAATTTTGCTCACTTTAGAAATTATTTTCTCACTCATTTTCTTCACCTTCCAAAAAGCTAGAGAGCTTGAGGAAGGAGATGAAGAAAAGCAACCATGGAAAGAAGAAAGTGAAGAATGAATCAAGTGGTGAGAATAGCATCCATAGGTGAGATAATATCTCATACTAACTCATGTAGAGACTTAACAATGGCTTGGGATAATCGTTGGGTTAACAAATATCTCAAGTAAAACAAAATTAGTGGACTAAGTCAATAGTCACTACAAGCTTCTAACCAAGTGACTAATTTCCAACTAATTTTGATTTACTTTAAATAAATAAAACCCATCATTATGATAAGCATGTTGTGAGTCTCATACACCCATGTCTCATGTATCATCTAGCATGACACAAAAGAATGTACATTAATATATATCACATATATACTAAGTGTACACAACTGAGAAAAAGAAATCTTAAGTGAGCTAATATTAGTTAATGTAAGTTAATATATCAAATATATAATTATACATTAAATTATTAAATAATCACTTGATTTAATAATCCGGCTATATCACATACAACTGACTAATATCAAATGTATCAACTTATCGAATCAACACTTGATTCGACAGCCCGGCTATATCACATATAACCGACCGATATCACATATCGCGAGAATAGAATGCGGTATCACATACACGTATTAATCTCGGTCCCGAACATATCACATATGTGCTCCTACTTCGTTTCGCCTGATCCAGGAAACCTCTGTGTAGGACTCTAAAGACTTATCAATACGCCGGCAGTAGGTGGTGATCATATCAGTCACCCACAAGCCGTCAGCGGTCTGCTAAACATAACGGCCACCCGGGTATTGAGAGATCAGAAGATCAATAAGCAAGCCTGCTCATACTCCTGCTAATCCAATTAGTAACACTACCGTACAGTCCGGTCTATTTGTCAGATATGTCGCATATCGCAGCCTGGGGGTGGTAAACGTCAGACCCCAATAGCCTGATAAGTCATGCCGATGTGAGGCTCATAATGGTTCAAGAAACTACTGATAACACTTACCAGTAGATCTCAGCAACCCTGGCTAGGGATTTCCTGGTATGGCCAATCGTGCATAGCGCAACATCAACCCCCAATACCGGGAGAGATGAAATCCCTTCCTATCACTCATTTCCTCCATGTGACTCAGGATTGTACCCAAAAACCACCGTTTTGCACGATCTCTTGAATGTGTTAAGGTGGAAATCAAAGCACGGTGGGAATCACACAAGACTCTATGACGATCTCAGGTCGACAGACTAACCTGCACCAATGTCACCAGAGAACTGCTATCTGACGATAGATATAATACCATCTAGGAGTTCTCGGCGAGTCCGTCCAGTGTACCCAGTCTCTAATGAGTACCCGTATACCTTCTCTGATGTCAAACACCAATAGATGTGGGATCATCCATCGCTCATCATATAGGTCGAGAATCGTATACGCTAGTCTACTCTGGAATATCGATGCCCCGTCTCGATACTCCTAAGACTAGGAACAATTGAAGGATGTACTTACCGACTACCTCTGCCCCACTAATATGATCTGCATCATAATCCTGGTAGTCAAGTACTTATCCTAAGGGCTTTATCAACATGTAATAGAGAGACAATAAGTGTACATGTTAAGATAAAGAACAACCAGATAGCATACTATCATGTCGAGCAAGAAAGTCTTCCCTATATATGTCCAAGCATCCACTATAATATACATCACATGTATAATAATGGCCTCTAGGGCATATGTATAACTAACAATCTCCCACTTGCACTAAGGCCATCTGTTGTAGTATCTCATACTCAACGCCTTATAAAAGTCTCTCTAAGAAAAGTCCTTTGTGAGTGGATCCGCCGTGTTATCCTTCGCGTCAACTCTCCTTACCTCGATCCCTTGGAGATCAACCATCTCCTTGATCAGGTGATACTATCCTCAGAATATGTCCGGATCGCTGATGGGACCGGCGTTCCTAGGACAAAGCCACAACTCCATTGTTGTCACAATAACAGTTATTGGACGCTCAATGGTAGGAACCATGTTCATCTCATGAACAAGAAATATCCAGACACCCACTTTGGTAGCATCGTTGGTAGCGATGTATTCAGCCTTTATCGTCTAGTTTGCTATGGTATATAGCTTGGAACTCTTCCAACATACCGTCCCTCCACTAAGGGTAAAGACAAAGCCCGAGACTGACTTTCAGTCGACCTTATCACTCTGGGTGCTGGAATTGGTAAAGGACTCCCACTAGAGTTCAACGTTACCAAATATCAAGAATATTTCTTTAGTACTTAAGAATGTCCTTCGCAGCTGTCCCGTGATTCTCCCAAGATCCGATTGATTCCTGATCACTACACCTAGTGAGTTATCTACATCCGGTCTGGTACATAATATCGCATACATGATAGAGCCTAATGCCGAAGCATAGGGTATCCCTGGCACGCGAGCTCTCTCCAATTCAGTCTCAGGAGACATCTTTTGGAGAGAATGATTCATGAGTAAGTGGGCGAACCACCACGCTTAGAATCCTCCATACTAAACCCCTTTAGTATGGTGTTAATGTCCCTGGATTAGGGACACTCCCAACATCCACTTAGATCTATCACCACAGATCATAATCCACAAGATGTAGTAGGTATCATCCAGATCTTCCATAGAGAATCCTCGTGATAAGAGGAGCTTGACCGAGTGTAGCATAGAAAACCATTTCCTATCAAGAGTATGTCATCTACGTACAATACGTGGAAGACAACCTTACTCTCTACAACCTTCTTGCATATACAAGGTTCATCTACCTTTTTGATGAAGTCAAACTCTTTGACTACCACATCAAAACAGATGTTCCAACTCCACGATGCGTGCTTTAATCCTGATGGACTTAAGCATAGCGACTGGAGAAAAGGTTTCATCATAAACCACACCTGGTTATTGACGAAAACCTTTTACTTCAAGTCTAGCTTTGAAAGTCTCAACTTTTCCATCTACACCAAGAATCTTCTCAAGATCCATTTACTCCTGATGGGTTTTACCCCTTCAGATGCAACGTTCAAAGTCATACTTTGTTGGGGTATATGGATTCCATCTCTGATTGCACGGCATCCATCCATTTCACAGAGTCCCCACTCATGATGGCCTGCCTGAACCTAGTTGGGTCATCATCTACCATGATGCAATCCTCGCTCCCACCGTCACAGAGGAAACCATAGTAGCTCTCAGGGGGATGATGAACCCTACCAGATTCACGGAGAGGCTGAGGTTCGTCGGAGATTATTGAATCCTTTGGTTCCACTAAATCATCAGCTGTTAGTTTGTCTAGCTGGAACTCCTTCCAGTTTTACCTCATGACCACTAATTTCTTTATAAGAAATTCCTTTTCTAAAAAAGTGGCATGTTGAGAAACAAAACACCTTTTGCTCCTCAGTGTGGTAGAAGATATTCCCTCGCAAATGTTTGGGATATCCAACAAACTTACAGAATTGACCTTGCCTCGAGCTTATACGGATTTTGCTTTTCAACATAGGCTGGACAACCCCATATCTTAACTCGTTTAAGACATGGCCTCTTCCCATTCTATATCTCATATGGAGTGGTAGGCACAGATTTCGATGGAACCCCATTCTATAGGTATGCAGCTTCTCAAGTGCATAACACCAAAAGGAAACAGGCAACTTAACAGTACTCATCATAGAGTGCGTCATATCTCATAGGACGCGATACCTCCGCCCCGATACACCATAGTGTTGTGGTGTACATGGAGGAGTAAGCTGAGAGAGAATCTCATTCTCTATTTGATAATCCAGGAACTCCGTGCTTAAGTATTCTGCTCCCCGATCACATCGGAGGACTTAATACTTCTACCCGTCTGGTTCTCAACTTCAAGATTATATTCCTTGAATTTCTCAAAGTTTCAGACTTGTGTTTCAACAGGAACATATGTCCGAATCTCGAGAGATCATCAGTGAATATAATGAAGTACGAAGAACCAAGCCTGGCATTTGTAGACATAGGACCGTATACATCATCATGTATCCGTCCCAAGAGTTCAATAACTCTTTCTCTGTTTCCACTAAACGGAGTATTGGTCATTTTATCTTTGAGACAAGACTGACAAGTATCATAAGATGAAAATTCGAACAGATTCTAATATTCATCCTTATGTAACTTGGCTAGTCGTGTCGCATTGATATGATCTAGTCTACAATGCCACAAGAAAGATTCGTTCATTTCTGAACTACTCCTATTTGTGTGTGTTCTATATACTTTGAACCGTGGTTTGATTTAGAGCGTATATGTCATTTCATAACGTTGGTGTAGAACCTGTGGAGGAGAAGATGAGTGAAAACCATCTAAGATTGTAACATTTCAGAAAATATAAAATATTATTTTTGGAATTTAATAATAAAATAATATATTTCCCGAAAACTGTCCGATTTGCGAAATTGGGGTTTTCGAAAAAGGGTATAAATATATACCAATATTTGTGAAATAAATGAAAATTAAAATGATTTATTCATTTAATAATATATTTAAAAGATTTGGCATTTTTAAAATTTATTATATGCAGTTTTGATAAAAACCCGATTAGTGCACTACAAATCGCGATTTAAGCCAAATCCGCGTTTCTACAGTATTTCATGGCTAGTGCGCCATGACATATTACATGTTATTTCATTTGTTGTTTTATATGGGTATATGTGTTCTTGGTGAGAAAAAGAAAAGGAAAAAGAAAAGTCAAAGGGGGACAAAATGAGTGGGTTAGGTATACTTTTGGGGAGAGAGAGAGAGCGTGATTTTGTGAGAAAGAGAGGGGGCCTGCTGCCACTTCATTTCCCCCATCATTTTCATCTCCCTCTTCATCTTCCTCAACTCCACAAGCCTCCACTTCAAACCCTAGATCTATCTCCAAATAATCCCCAAAACCCTAAACCCCTTTCACTAAAGTTAATCCCCATCTCTTCCTCTACACTTTGAACCGAGCAAAGTGGGATTTTGACGGAATTGGAAAGTTAGTGCTGCCTAGAGTGGACTAAATTAGGTATAACTTCTTCCTTGTAGTTTAGTTTGGTGCGATATCATGTTTTAGTTTCGTTTTGAGATATCCACAACCTGCTGTGACCCCGATGCTTGTTGGTGAAAACAAACAGTGTAGTAATGTTGTAGTTATGACCCTGAGTACACACTCGTGACCCCGACCCTGTCTTCTCGGTTTTGGCCGGCGACTATGATGGTAATTCCGGTGACCCCGGGTTGGTAGAGGAGTTAGGGTTTAGGTTTTGTAGGGTAGTTACCTGAAGGTGTTTAAGGGTGTGTGGTCCTACTAGATTTTTCTGTTGTGAAAATAGGTGGAATCTGGGAACAGTTAGGAGTGTTTACATGACCTTGGTGGCACGATTCTTGACCTGAGCCTTAGATGTGAACACGATGCACAAGCTTAGGATTTGTTTCGTATCAGTTTTGTGACTTTAGTGTGCCTATAGGGTATCTGGAGCAACCCAGGGAAATTTTAAGAGTAGCAAACAATACCAGGGACCAAACTAAGTCACTAGGAGACCACTCTGACCTGATGAACCCAAACAGAGGCCCCTTGGGCCGGCGACATTGGATTTTAGGTGGAAATGGCCGGCCACTTGGTGAGGGTAGGGGCCTAGGTTGGTCCAGTTGCTTATATATACTATATACATCACCCTAAACTTGTTTGCTTAGATTTATTTGACCTGAGTCAAAATCTGGGAACACTTGTGTGTGATTTAGGATATGTTTCCGTATTTTGAATGATGAGTTTTGATATTTGGATTCGTTTTTGGTTGTCGCATGTTTGTACATCGACAACAAGAGTTGTTTGGTTGATTTTGTACGTGTAAGCTATAGGTTTTAACCTATGAGCGAAACGTGTGCCGTTTTGGTTTTCCGCCTTGATTTTGACACGCATTGCGATTGTGTATTATTGTAGGTACCTTCACGTGGATTCCGAGACGATGGAGCGTGACGTCATCGACTTCGGCAAGCAAAGACCAAGGTGAGTGGATCTATATCCACGGAGGAAGTCGGGTGGATGGCGTATAGCACCCCCGCAAAGTTTTGATGGGAACCGATTTGTAGCATATGGTTAAGAAAACCTAGATTAGGAAACTAGGTTTAGAATTAAATAGATTGCTAGTGAAACCATATTAGAAACTAAGGATAGTTAGAAGTGATAGAATACGGCTAAGATGCGATGACGGAATTTGAGGATGACGTTTGACGATATTGCCGTTTAGGGTACTATAGGACTAGATAGTCGATGTAGATGTGTCATCCGAACCATACATGTTTCTAAACTGAAGAATCGTATGCATCTTTTAAACAGTTACCTTGAGGGACGTTACGGATTTTCAAATGATATCTTTTCCTCAAAAACACCGTAACCCCTATTTTCTAAACTACGATTCGCTTCTTTAAATATCTGCTTGTATGGTTCGGGTGTGTAGGTTAGATCAGATACTTATACTTACAGTGGAGATAGAATGTTTATGTAAACTCGACATGATGCGAGATATAAATGCGACGAAAGAATATAAGACGGATATGATGATATGATGGTATACGGATGCGAGTTGATCGAGATGATTTATACCTTGTCGGTCCCCTGATAAGAGATTATTGCGGAAGTGACCTGGGACATAGGGGTGTGTATGTGTGTGTGTGTGTGTGTATAGAATGTTGTGAATCATGGATGATAGGCCGTACGTGATATTAGGCCGTACCCTCATTTGTCGTTTAGGATGATATGATCCCTATTAGCTTAATGCCGCCGTACGATGATTTTCCATGCGTGATGTGTTGACTTGATGATTGATCCTTACCCTTGACTAGAGGTTGTTGTACGATGGATTATACCGTACGCGATGTTGTTTAGGCTGGATGCCGATTGATAGATTCACCGACTCGATTATGTTAGATACGTATACCCGTCAGCATTTGCATATGCTTTACCTTATGCTGCTTTCATGTTATTCGCATTGCATTACTTATACCTGTGATAATACACCTGCACCATTATCGATGATGCGTATGTTACACGTACACAGATTGTAGGCTCACACACTTCATCATCGATAATTGTCATGTCACTACACAGTAGGATTGTTGCATCATGATATGACCCTTCGCATAACCTGCTTGCGTATATACATTGATACATCCATATCTGCGCACATACACATTGTATAGTCATATTGGTGCACATATACGTTGATACATCCATATTTACGCACATACACATTGGATATCCATATTGGTGCATACATACATTGGTACATCTATACTTGTGCATATACATATTGTACCAATATAGATATCTGGTTTTATTGGGAAATTGGGAACCGCATGTTATATTTTAAAAACTGGAATCATTTTAAAAGAGCGGTTTTCCCTTAATATGTTATATCACTGTTCCATGTTGCATGATGCACGGATATGCTCGCATTTCTCTTATATGTCGCATACATCATGCTCTATTATTTTACGCATTGAAATATATTGTTTTCATGAGATTTCTGGATTTGAGAACCCCGGATATTTCAAAAGAGATTATGTGTTATTTTAAAAACCCGGTTTCTCTTGATATGATATTTCAGTGCGTCCACCATGTGTTTTCTCGGTTCTGAGAGCGACATGTGAAACCCGATTCGAGGAGGCGGATGAAGCCGATTGCGGGTACATGGTGGACCCGGTATGGTACCCCGGGGCGAGAACGGATCGCTGTGCAGTAGACGGTGAGCCTGGCAGAGGGACTACTACCTACCGGTGATAGTATTTGGGCTCGGCGGATATCCGGAGGATACCGACTGGAGTCGAGAGATGATATGGGCCGATCCGGACTGACGGAGCCCGATATATGAGGATTTACGTTCCGATGCTAGGCATATTTTTCATGATGTTTTCGAGTGTCGATGCTAGGCACTCAGGTTATATGATTTTGATGTGTCGTGAGGGATACCGTTGATATATATATCCTAATACTTTCATGCACACTCTTTTATGATATTTACGTGCATACATACATTGATTATATGGGTGGACGAGATCCACATGCATACATGCATTGATTATTACTGTTGGATGTTATCCACATTGCATATAGGTATTGACTACCTTTTTGGCACATATACAGACCCGGTCACCCTAGATATCATAGTATTACCTTTATGATATAGTTGACCTAGGAGTCGTTGTTTATTCGATTTCTATCTGTTGATATTTTTTCTACTCACGAGTTGGCAACTCACCCCCGTTGTGCCACAGTTCTTGCAGGTTGATCTCTTGGATCAGTAGCGGCATCGCCGGCACACAGCTTCATTTGGGTGTTTTGCAGTGGTAGGTGGGACACTTGTATCGTACCCACTCTTGTATTATATTTCATATTGTATCTAGTTAACTCCATCAATCAATGAAAATTAGTAAATTGTATAAGTAATGAGACTTAGTGGGATTGTGGTTGCTAGATTTGAGCGATGGGTGTTATATTCGCTTTTGGGGTTATGTCTTGCTTATTTCTCTATCTTTTGTGGTGATCTTCACCGTTGGGCGTCGTATACTGATATTTACTATTTTGCGTGGTTGTGATCCGCCGTTTGGCGAAGTGCTAGCTCCCGCTTGGGGATGTCTTTATCATTATTATGTATCTGTGGTTTTGGATCAAAATATACAAAGGAGGTGCTGCCAAATTTTTTTTAAAATACGAAACATGTTTTCAAACTAGTAAATTTCACTTGCATCATTCATGTTTCTCTTCTATGCATTTAAGCACACTTGATTTCATTATACCTTTATTTGAAAAACTTCACCTTCTTTATTTTCATAAAAAGGTTTAGATTTCTGGGTTTCAGCTCACTTGAATTACGTTACGCCTTTAGACGTTGCGTGATTTAAGTGCTGGTCACGAGCTAATATTTCGGGTCGTGACAAGGTTGGTATCAGAGCGCTAGGTTTAAGCTTTGTTCCAGTCTACGATTGACTATGCGTAGTCTAGGATGGGTATGTATTTCGGAACCTAGGCTTGACCTTACGGAACATAGACTTGAACGGGGGGGAGGTATTAGACCCAAACTTTCGTTACATAGGCTGACCCTGATTGATGGAGTAGGTAGCCTTAGTAGAGTGACGTACCGTACGTATGTTCCGCGGCATATTTACGATACGATACTCCACTTAAGAAACCTTAGGATGTACATATTTTGAGACTTATGATTCTTGTAATACCCAGTCCCTTTTCTACCAATATGTGTGTTTATGTTACTCTTGAGGTTTATTTATTTTTATTATTTTAGTATTATAACTTTTTCCTAACCATAATTTATCTCAAGCCCATTACCTATCGATTCGATACTTTACAGATTCTTTTATTTCATTTTATTTCCCTATACTTATTTATTTCCCAAACCAGGCCCCTTTTCTATTCTCTTATTCTTTTATTTCACCCAAACCCAAAGCCCATTCTTTTAAATTCGTTTTCTTTTCTTCCAGCCCAACTCTTTTTCAGAGCCCCGGCCCCATTCCTTTTCTTATTTATTCTTTGATTTTTCACTTCACAAGCCGGCCCAGCAGTTCCTCAGCCCACTTCTTTTATCATTTATTAATCAATTAAATTTTTCACTGGCCCAGCCCATTCATTTCCCTCGCTCCCGCGCTTCAACCCGACCCGGCCCACAAACCCTTCTTCCTCCAACGGCTCTCTCCTTTTCCGCCTTTCCCGCGCGCCCGTTCCACCTCCGTCGCCCACGCTCACGCCTGCGACGTTACCCCCTCACACTCCCCTCTCTAACTTCGTCGCCCAAGATCGTTCCCACGACCACGCACCACTATCCTCCTCAGACCCCTTCTCCTCTTCTCACTCTACTCCCTCACCCAACCCACAGCACCCCGTCGGGTCCCCATTGCCGCCAGCCGACCATCCCCTCCCTTCATCACCGCCGACGACCACCACTTAAGACTCCACGTACCTGTTTCTCACCCTCCTTCCTCTACTCCACCCCTCGCCTGCATACCTAACCCACAGTCGAGCTCGAGCCCCTGCACGCCTCCGCCACCGAGCCTCACCCTCGAGCCCACGACCGCGCTCGTCCCATCACCGCCGCTACCATCGCCGGTGTCATCCCACTGCAACTTCTCTCCCTCACTCTCTCTGATCTCCCTCACACTCTCTGTGTTCTCTCTCTCTCTGTGTTCTTTCTCTCTCTCTCTCTCACTCTCAATCTCTCTACTACTCTGCCTCTCCCTCTCTTTCTCTCTCTCTCTCTTGATCTCTTTCTCTCACTCTCTCTCTCTTTCTTCCTCTCTCTGTTCTCTCCCTCTCTCTCTTTCTCACTCTCTGTTCTCTCTGTCTCTCTCTCTCCCTGCACTCTCTCTCTCTCTAATCCTTACTCTCTCCCTATAAATCTCACTCTTCCTCTCTCCGCAACGTCTCTCTACAACTCCATAACCAACCATTGACGGAGCCATAACATCGCCGAGCTCGCAGCCGTCTCGGGTACAAGTCGTTGTACTAGTCGTTCCCGTGTCGCACATGTGTCTTTCCCGCTGCCGTGTGCCCCAAAAACGTCTCCAGGCAAGTTCCCTACTTGCTATATGCTACTTTATCATAATTACAAATTACAATCGTGTATATTCCATGTTTTACTTTTCTGTTAAATATTACGACGCAACTGTTAGATGCATGTTCTCAATGGAAATTCTCATTTAATCCGACGGAACTCAATTGCATGGTCTGGCCCGTAGGGTAGTAAACTTAGTGTGTAAATCTCATTGGAAGATACGACTGTTAACGACTAAAACGACTACCCCCAAGTTTACGTGTAAAACTGGAAATTTCTTGTATCTGAAAATCATTAAAATCATCGTAAATTATATACATACTGGAATGATGCGTTCGAGGGATCAAATCGAAGCTTACTCGACGAGCTACAACCCTATGCAAGTTTCTAATTGTTTCTGTATTTAAACTGTGACAATATTTGGATCGGAGTGCGAATTTGGACTGCAGTCCAGAGCGGCTGTGTTTACTGTGTGCTGTCCCGTAATGGGTACCACACTTTTTCCTTAACTCGTAGGTTGCGGAACACCGCTGTTTATGAAAGGAGAATCTGTTATCTAGACAACACAAGTGGTTTCATTCTGTTTCGTTATCGTTTGCTATTTAACCTGTAATTTAAAAGATCGGGACGTATAACAGTCCAAACAGAATCAGAATTTATATACTACTATTGAACAGTGTATATCTCCTGACGTACTGATGCTATTGAGAATCCGTTTGTTACGTTGAGAACATTATTGGAAACCCTAGATTTCATTAAACTGTAGCGTTGCTAAATTCTGATCCCAACTGGGATTAAAATGCGTTGCGAAACAGACTTCCAATTCTGAAACCGGATTTCCAGCCGTGAACGCTTAAAAGGAAATGGCCATAACTAGTGATCCTGAAACCCGATTGGCGTGAAACTAAATTCGCTGGATAGATAATTGAACGTACTATTTATTCCCCGTTCATCGTTTTGCTAAACTGTACCCATATGATTTATGATAAATTGTCCAAGTGGTAGAATACTGTTTTATGACATCTTAATCATGTTTTACATATTGTCCCCTCATCATATCATACTTATGTCACTGCATTGATAACCTAGTGATCATGTGCATTACCCAGTGTTAGGTATTAGTGATGATTGTGGCAAGTACGTTAGTGTTCGTGCATACGTGAATAAGTGAAAGTGACACGTACTTGTACACAATCAGTGAACCTTATTATTCTATTGCATTGTCGACGTCTGTGGGACGTGTGTACGTTTGACTATAAGTGGTATGGGACACTTATGGAAGCTCTTGCATGGGTGTCACAGATAAGACACAAGACACTGCCATTTTTCTTGAGTATTGGTCGGGACGTGCTTGATGGAGACCTGTCTCCAGTTCTCGCGCAGACTTGTCACCGACCGATTGGTATTTGAGGTTGTGGTTAGCGTTTGATGTAGACTACGGGGTGTGGGGTAGTTTAAGTGTGAGTTCAACAGAATCTCGGGAGTCCCATGCCGGCTTATATATATGGAGATATATGGAGATTTACAAGGTAAATGATTATTACCGTGAGTTACATGTTGGGCCCGTGGTCCCTTGCCCTTGGGTCCTACCCTTGGGTGGAGGACACTCGCGAGTGGTTGACTCTCACACTTGGACTGAGGATAGGCTTAGTGACCTGTAGTGAGACTTAGAGATTGATAAGGATGATAGCATCGATATACATACTTACTGTGTTGACATACTTGGCATATTATTTTACTGCTTTTACTGTTCTACTGCATTGATTACTGCATGTTCATACCTATACCGTCATTGATTTACTGTATATATATTTATTATCACTGTTAGAGTTGTCACATGGATTTATATATTATATTGCTATTGTGTCGCTCTGATGACCTGAGTATGCATGCTCAGTGTGAGGAGAGGATTTAGCCTGGACCAGGACTAGACGTATATCACGGACATCTTGATTAGCTATCCAGGGTTATACCCTTTTGTTTCCCATCAGGTCAGTTCTTTATATCGTTTTGTTCAGTTACTACATTTCTCATTATCTGCGTATTTTTACTGTTTACCATGTAAAACTAGAAGCCGAAGTGTGACTACGGCAGGACATTTCCTTGACCGTAGGAGCATGGATGGCCTTGTCAACCCCTCGTATTCCGTATCTTGGGAAGCGGGGCGTGACATGGTTTAGTTGGTATCAGAGCCCAAGTTTTGCTTCGATTGGGATTGCAGTTTTCCATGTATAGCTTGGTAATCTAAGACATTCATTGGTCTAGGTTGTAAACTAGTCATTCTTGATCCATATTCACATCGAATATTCTGCTATCCATTCGCTAGGGTTTCCGGTGACTTGGCAAAGTTACGTGGTTGTAATTGTGAACTACATCACGGTTACACTACCATACTCTGTTTAAGTGACTTAGAGTCATACAGTTGATTTTCCACTTGTAATGAATTTCATCACATCTGATATTCTTGAATCTTTGTCCAATCCATATTATATTGATTCTTATAGCTTGTGCCTTATAACATTCTCAAAATTATTATTTCAGGATCATGTCTTCCAACGACTCTTTCTCTATCTTCACTCCCCAGAATCAGACCATTGAGATTCTGAGTGTACTGCAAGGTCTGAAGGAAGCCATGGAGCGAACGAACGACTTGTTAGCTGAAGGACTGAGAAGGCAGGTGAATCAGGCACCAGCTGGAGTCTCAAATTGTAAAGGGATCCCTGTTAGATGTGGAATAGAGAAGAAGATAAAGCGCCAATTTGTTTCCCCACGACAGAAGCAGCAGAAGACCCCATGTTATGGGTACTGTAAGAGGCCAGGACATCTTCAGAGGGATTGTCGCCGCGCACAAGGGAAATGTCTGATTTGCGGATCCAACGAACATCTCATCAACGGTTGCCCAAAAAGGAAAGAGCTATAGGGAGAAGATTCGTCCACACTTCCCACTTCTACCAAGTGATGATTATTGCGTAGTTCGAACTTCGAGGATAAGGTGGACCCAACACAGGATTCAACTCGCGTGACGAGAATGCAGCGGTCTAGTAATCAAAGAAGAATTTTTCATGTTTTCTACTTTCAGTAGTAATGTTGTCATCCTCTTATAAACATTTCTTTTCGTTTGAAATCTTGTATCCGTCGAACTTTTAGTTGAATGCAATAAAAACTTTGAATCGTAAAATATGTATCATTCTCTTGCTTTCTCCTTATGTATACTATTCATTACCACAGCATTTTTTAATTCTGATTTTTTCAGTTCCTGCCCACCGCATATTTTTTCCCATACTCCGTACCCTTAGCTATTTTCTTGATGTGTTTCATTGTCTAATTATGACTCTTACTTTTCAGGCCATGGCCCACCCTGGAGCAGCGCCGCATTTGGATGAGGATGCACAGTCATGCGTTTCCTTACACTGCACGCTGATGAGTTCTGACGATGAGATCAACGGTACCCAGGTCATTTTTGGAAACAGCGATTCAGAGGACGAAGGAGCAGCCGCCCCAGAGTTTGACATGATAGGCGATTCCGACGAAGAGGAAGGAGACCCTGAAGAGAACCCTATAGAGGAAGATCTCGAGGAAGACCCGATAGAAGAAAATCCAGTGGAGGAAAATCCCATGAAAGAGAATCCAGAAGAAGAGAATCACATGGAATCAGACCTCGATGAAGAAGCTCCAGCCGAGGAAGAAGGACCAGAAGATCAAGACCCTGCTGTGGAAGAACTCCCAATGGCGATCCCTGGGAGGCGATATGGGAATGGGCGCCCCTACCTGAGCGTGCGAGCCTACCGCAACCTGCTGAATCTCCACAACCGCGACTGACGGGATTTCTTTTAGATGTTGTCTTATCTGGCCAAATAAATCTGTGTATAGTTTAGGGTCACCTTTCGTTTTGAGAATGCTTTGTTTAAAATCTTCTGGAATGAAATAAATTGCTGAGTTCGCTAATCTTTCGATCTTCTTAGTTCACTTGATGCTTGATTATTTCTTCTATACAATTATTTTCCTACTGATATCTGTCCATCCCTACTCCTTACATTGTTTTAACCCTCACTAAGATTAACTAGTACCGCACCCGATCTTTTAGAGGTCCACCCTTCATCCTTCGTTTGTGCCTCGTTTGAGATTCCTTCTGGGAGGAGAAATTTTTTTGTGAAATTTCCGACTTCGCTAACCCTTCAAATTTTTGATTCATATGATGTACCGACCGTTATCCTCCCCATACTTTCCCCCTTGTAGTCCTTTGTTGCTCACCCTTACTCCCTGTGCTGACCCGACCCCAATCTCTTCGGCCCTCAGTCTAAAGCCGTCGCACTCCGACCTTTTGTATGAGCCACACTACCTTGTAATCCTTACCCTAGCTAGCCCTATACATTTTTTGTGCTTTTCCTATTACTGAAAGGTTCCTAGGCACCCTATAGAGGTCTCACAAGGCATCGAACATGCCAAATTAAAATTTTATGGGTACCGAGAAACCCTAATACGGATCTTAGACTAGAATTCTAGGCGAAAAGATAAACTAGTTAACTACTTAACTAAAAGTTAGATGCTACAACCTTTGTAGATCCGGATATCCACTTCCTTAGCTCCACGTAGTGGTCCTCTCGCTGTCCTTTTTCAATCCTAGACTCGTTCATCGGCTTCATCGGGAAAGCGAGCGGAATAGGTCGTCGGCTTCGTGTCAAAGACGATCTACGTCGAGGCATCGCTAGATCAAGCTCCCACTTCACAAAGTGATGAAACTTGTGAAGAAAACACACTCTACTACTTGGCAAGAGGTAGAGGATGAAGAAATAGGAGGTGGGTTCTTTTTAGAATTGGATTTCTCACTCTCAAGCTCAAGTTGCCATTGATGGCCTCAAGGTTTCAAACTTGAAGATGAAGAAGAAGATGAGCTAGAATTATGATAAGTCTATTTTAAAATGAAAAGAAAAACAATACTTATCATAATCAAACTAAGGTTAAGTGTAGAGAGCAAACCATGGTAAGTGGGAATAGTTAGGGTTTAGCATGAAGACAAAATGGTCTTTGAGTCAAACCTTCATGAAGCTTCATCAAGCTTCATGACAAAAAGAAAACCATTTTGTTTTCATAAAATTATTTAAATAAAAAGGAATGGATAAATAAATGAGTGATTAAAACAAAACCCTAATTATCTACTTAACCATGGTTTTATTCTTTATACTTAACCATATAAACATGCATCATCAAATATGATACATACAAGTGCACAAAAGTATATCACATATACATCATGCACATCAAGTGAGAAAATCCATTTAAAGTGAACCTATATTAGTTAATGTAAAGTAATATATAAAATATATAATTATACATTAAATCATTAAATCAACACTTGATTTAACGACCCGGTCATATCGCATATAACCGACTAATATCAATAGTAACAACTTATCGAATCAACACTTGATCCGATAACCCGGCTATAACGCATATAACCGATCAATGTTACAAATCGCGAGAATCGAATACAGTATCACATACTGGTATTATTCTCGGTCCCGCACATATCTCATATGCGCTCCTATTTCGTTTCGCTTGAGCCAGGAAACCTCTGTGTAGGACTCTAAAGACTCGTCAATACGCCGGTAGCAGATGATGATCATATCAAGCACCCACAAGCCGCAAGCGGTCTGCTAAACGTAACGGCCATCCGGGTATTGAGCGATCAGAAGATCGACGAGCTAGCCCGCTCACACTCCTGTGAATCCAACCAGTAACACTCACCGTACAGTCCGGTCTGTTCGTCTGATACGTCGCATATCAAGTCTAGGGGTGGTAAACGTCAGACCCCAATAACCGATAAGTCATGCCGATGTGAGGCTCTTAACGGGTCGAGAAACTACTGGTAACACTTACCAGCAAATCTCTGATCAGCCCTGGCCAGGGACTTCCCTGTTATGGCCAATCGAGCACAGCGCAACATCAACCCCCAAAACCGGGAGAGACGAAACCCCTCCTATCGCTCATTGTCTCCATGTGACTCGGGACTGTATGCAAAGACCACCGTTTTGCACGTCCTCATGGACGTGGTAAGGTGGAGATCAAAGCACAGTGGGAATCACACAAGACTCTATGACGATCTCGGGTCTACAGACTAACCTACACAAGTGTCACCTCAGAACTGCCATCTGACGTGAGGTATAATACCATCTGGGAGTTCTCGGCGAGTCCTTCCAGTGTACCCAGTCTCCACTGAGCACCCGTACACCATCTCTGATGTCAAACACCAATGGATATGGGAGCATCCATCGCCCATCTCATGGGTCGAGAAGCGTATACGCTAGTCTACTCTGGTATATCGATGCCCCGTCTCGATACACCTACGACTAGGGACCTTGAAGGATGTACTAATGGACTACCATGTCCCCACTAGTATGATCTGCATCATAGTCCAGGTAGTCAAGTACACATCCTAAGGGCTTTACCAACATGTAACTATAAGACAGTTTAAAGAGACAAGTGTACATGTTAAGATAAAGAGTAACCAGATAACATACTATCATATCGTGCAAGAAAGTCATCTCTATATATGTCCAAGCATCCAATATAATATACATCATCTGTACAATACTGGCCTCTTGGGCATACATACAACTAACAATCTCCCACTTGCACTAGGGCCAGCTGCTGTAGTATCGCATACCGAGCATCCCGAAGAGTCTCTCAAACTGTGTCTGGGGAATGGCCTTCGTGAGTGTATCCGCTGTGTTGTTCTTCGTGTCAACCCTCCTGACCTCGATCTCCCGGCGATCAACTATCTCCCGGATCAGGTGATACCGCCTCAGAATATGCCTGGATCGCTGATGGGACCTGGGTTCCTTGGCCAAAGCCACCGCTCCATTGTTATCGCAATACAAAGGTATTGGACGCTCAATGGATGGAACCACTCCAAGTTCATTAATGAACTTCTTGATCCAGACAGCCTCTTTGGCAGCATCGTTGGCAGCGATGTATTCAGCCTCCATTGTCGAGTCTGCCACGGTTTCCTGCTTGGAACTCTTCCAGCTAACCGCCCCTCCGTAAAGGGTAAAGACAAAGCCCGACTGCGACTTAGAGTCGTCCTTATCACTCTGGAAGCTCGAATCGGTAAAGGACTCCACTTGGAGCTCTCCGTTACCATACACCAAGAACATCTCTCTAGTCCTTCGCAAGTACTTGAGAATGCTCTTCACAGCTGTTCAGTGACTCTCTCCAGGATCAGCTTGATACCTGCTCACTACACTTAGTGAGTATGCTACATCGGGTCTGGTACATAGCATCGCATACATGATAGAGCCTACTGCCGAAGCATAGGGTATCCCTTGCATGCGATCTCTCTCCAAATCAGTCTTGGGAGACATCTCTTTGGAGAGAGTGACTCCAGAGATCGTGGGCAAGTTCCCATGCTTGGACTCTTCCGTACTAAACCTCTTTAGTATGGTGTCAATGTACCTGGATTGGGACAATCCCAAAATCCGTTTGGATCTATCTCTATAGATCCTGATTCCCAATATGCAGGAGGCATCACCAAGATCTTTCATTGAGAATCTTTGTGATAAGAAGAGCTTGACCGATTGCAGCATAGGAATATCATTTCCTATCAAGAGTATGTCGTCCACGTACCATACGAGGAAGACAACCTTACTCTCTGCCACCTTCTTGTAGATACAAGGTTCATCTGGATTTTTGACGAAATCAAACTCTTTGATAACGACGTCAAAGCAGATGTTCCAACTCCGCGATGCCTGCTTTGAACCATAAATGGATTTAAGCAGCTTGCACACCTTCCCGCTGCTCCCACTGTCTACGAAGCCCTCTGGCTGAGTCATGTACACTCACTCTTCTAAATCACCGTTTAGAAAGGCGGTCTTAACATCCATTTGCCAGATTTCGTAATCATGATAAGCAGCGATGGCAAGCATGATCCAGATGGATTTAAGCAAAGCTACTGGAGAAAAGGTCTCGTCATAGTCCACACCTGGTCTTTGACGAAAACCCTTTGCTACAAGTCTAGCTTTGAAAGTCTCCACTTTCCCATCTACACCAAGTTTCTTCTTGAAGATCCACTTGCTCCCAATGGGTTTTACCCCTTCAGGAGCAACATCCAAAGTCCATACTTTGTTGGTGTACATGGAATCCATCTCAGACCGCATAGCATCCAGCCATTTCACTGAGTCCCCACTCGTGATGGCCTGCTCGAAGCTAGTTGGGTCATCATCCTCCATGATGCAATCCTCGCTCCCACCATCCATGAGAAAACCGTAGTATCTCTCAGGTTGGCGAGGAACCCTACTAGATCGGCGGAGAGGCTGAGGTTCGTCGGGAGCTACTGAATCCTCTGGTTCCACTAAATCTTCAGTTTGAGTTTGTGTAGCCGGAATTTCTTCCAGTTCTACCTTATCGCCATTAATTTCCTTTGCAAGAAATTCCTTTTCCAAAAAGGTGGCATGTCGAGAAACAATCACTTTTTGTTCCTCTGTATGGTAGAAAAGATATCCATGTGAATGTTTGGGATATCCCACAAACTTGCATAGAACTGACCGTGCCTCGAGTTTGTCCGGATTTTGCCTTTTGACATAGGCCGGGCAACCCCATATCTTAACTCGTTTAAGACATGGTCTCTTCCCACTCCATATCTCATATGGTGTGGTAGGTACAGATTTAGATGGAACTTGATTCAATAGGTATGCCGCTGTCTCCAGCGCATAACTCCAGAAGGAAATAGGTAACTCAGCCGTGCTCATCATAGAGCGCACCATATCTAATAGGGTGCGGTTCCTCCGTTCTGATACACCGTTGTGCTGTGGTGTATATGGAGGAGTCAGCTGAGAGAGAATCCCATTCTCTTTTAGGAAGTCCAGGAATTCATTGCTTAAGTATTCTCCTCCTCGATCAGATCGTAGGATTTTAATACTTTTTCCGGTTTGGTTCTCAACTTCTTGCTTATATTCCCTAAATTTCTCAAAAGCTTCTGATTTGTGTTTCATCAGGAACACATACCCGAACCTAGAGAGATCGTCAGTGAATGTAATGAAGTATGAAGAACCATCCCTGGCATGTGTAGACATGGGACCGCATACATCACTATGTATCAGTCCCAAGAGTTCGGTAACTCTTTCTCCGTGTCCCGTAAACGGAGTTTTGGTCATCTTGCCTTTGAAACATGACTGGAAAGTGTCATAAGATGAAAATTAAAACGGATTTAAATATCCATCTTTATGCAACTTAGCTAGTCGTGTCACATTGATGTGACCCAGTCTACAATGCCACAAGAAGGATTCGTTCAGTTCTGAACTCTTCCTCTTGTGTGTGTTTGTTACGCTCAGAACTGTTGATTGATTTAGAACATAAATGCCATTGCACAACATGCCTGATCCAACCAACTTTTGGTTATGGAAAATGTTCATAACATTGTCCTGTAATACAAAATTATATCCCTCTTTACTTAATAAAGAAACCGATATAATGTTGCATATCAGGTTCGGCATGTAATAGCATTCGTTCAGAACCAATGTATTACCAGTTGGTAATACAAGGTGATATTCCCCGACAGTCTTAGCTGCAACAATTGCACCATTTCCAACTCTAATGTCTTTATCACCTTCTCCAAGTTCTCTACCTTTCCTAAGCCCATGTAACTGATTACATATATGGGATCCTGACCCGGTATCTAATACCCAGGACGTAGAGCAAATGGAGAAACAGTTCTCAGTAACGAAGAAACCCGAAGATAATGCATCAACATGTACTTTCTTCATTCGGGTGGCATGGGAATCCTGGTATTCCCCTATATCCTGTTCATTCCTATAACTCTTATAAGAAAGAACGGAACCAACGTTCCCCAGCACAGTATAACATGCGGGTTTGGTCAATACATCCATATTATTATCTTGATTAAGGCATGAACTGGTCGCTACCTGGAGAGAGAGAGAGAAGAAAACACTTTAGCGTATGCTCGTGTAAGTCCACGTTGCGACCCCCGGTTCTTACGGGGAGGCGGAAACGGTATAAAATCAAAATTTTAATGCAAGAGGCAACATGGACTATGCTAGGTCGGGATCTTTACCTAAACTAAAACTAGCATACTAAGCTAAAGAGATTTAGCTACTCGGTTGAAGATGGTTATACCTAGCTTTTCTTGAACTCCTTCTCTTCAAGCTCCGGTGGTGGTCCGATGGCTCCTTCTCGTCGTCTCCGTACGCCGAAGATAGATCCACTTGAAAGCTCCAACCTTTAGCTCCTTCTTCGTTCTTTGAAGAAACTAGCTCACTTGGTTTGCTAAACCTAGTGAACTAGAATGAGTAGAGATGATTTAGAATGGGATTTTATCTATGGTTCTTGATTCTCAACTCATGAGACAAGAGAACCATAGATCAAGAGAGGGAGCAAGAGGTTGAGGGTGAGAGCAAGAGGAGAGCTCAAGAACAAGAGAGAGAATGAGCAAGAAAGAAAAATGAGCAACTCTTTTGTCTCTCACCCTCTCATCATCCAAAAGAAAATGATAACTCATCATATCAAAAAAGTCTTATGTGATGGTAGGAAGCAACCATAACCTTATCATGTCATGCACTCATTTTACTCAAATGAATAAGCAAGAAAAAAGTCTTTGGCATGAAATGATAACCATGGTTATCACGATGGTCAACTAGTCAAGCCTAGTCAACCGGTCAACAAGTCTACTAAAGTCAACAAGTCAACAAAGTCAACAAGTCAACAAAAGTCAACAAGTCAACAACCATATCACCATAATACTTAATTAATATAATAGTTAATCACATATCATATTCTCATTAGGGTTGAGCAAAAAGTCAAAAGTCAACGGTCAACTGTCAACAACCCTAATGAGAATCCGCTGTCTGTGCCTCCCTGTCAACTGTGCATACACACCCGCATCCGCGTTCCGAGGAACACGAATGCAAACTGGATAAATCCAATCCCATAAGGTACACTAGGATCTAGCTTAAACCAAAGCCCGCTAGTGTAAACTGTCCGGACACTGTACGTGCACAAGTGCACGGATGTGACCGAACCCTGTCGCAAAACCATGCGACCTGTCGCAATACCATGCGACCTCTACTCTTTTGCCTAAAGGCGAAAAGCTTTCTGTGTGGGACTCTAAAGACTCGACACTACGCTGGCAGTGGGTTTAACCACAGACCGCAAGCGGCACTAGCTGTGCGTAACGGTCCCCAGGTAATGCCGACAAGAAGACCGACGAGGCGAAACCCATCTGAACTCCTACTGAGCCTGAGTGTGACATTCTCCGTACAGTCCGGTCTGTTCGTCTGATACATCGCATGGCGGGCCTAGGGGGCGGTAAACGTCAGTCCCCCAATAGCGGTACAAGTCGTGCCGGAGCGAAGCCCAAAACACCCTGAGATAACACTGGAGACCTACCAGTATATCTCTTTTGCCCTGGCCAGGGACTACTCGTGTAATGGCTCTCCTAGACACAGCGCGATGTCAACCCCCAATACCGGGAGAGACGAATCCTGTCTAACCGTCACTGCCTCCAAGTGCTTCGGGACTGCACCCAACCACCACCTGTTTGCACGACTCCTTTGAGCCGTGGTAGGGTAGTGATCAAAGTACAGTGGGAACACACCCGAGGCGAAGTGACAGTGTCAAGTCAGCGGACTAAGCTGTACTCATGTCACCTGGGAACTGATGACTGACGATAGGTATAATACCAACCTGTCAGTTCCCGACGAGTCCTGTCCAGTGTACCCGTAACCTAACGGGCACCCGCATACTATCTCAAGTACGACGCACTGACGGCTGTGGGACAGACCGTCTCCCACACTGGGATGAGAAGCGCATGCGCTGGTCTACTCCGGAGTATCGATGCCCTGTCTCGATAGTCCTGCGACCAGGGACCTGCATAAGGATGTGCTTCTAGATTACCCAGCCCCACTAGTGTGACGGCCATCACATCGCTGGTAATCAAGCAAAGATCCTAAGGGCTCCACTAATGTGTATAAGCAATATACAAAGATAAACACATACACACATTGAAGTAGAAATAAACCAAGTAGCATACTACTATTTTGAGCAAGATTGTATATACAAGGTGAATATCCCAAGCTTCCATTAAGTAATATACATACTAGTATGATACAGTAATGGCCTCTAGGGCATATACACTAACAATCTCCCACTTGCACTAAGGCCATGTACTGGCGTATCGAAGACCTATCATCTCGATCAGCCGCTCGAACTGAGTCTGGGGTAGGGCCTTGGTGAATGGATCTGCAGTGTTGTCTTCCGAAGCGACTCTCCGAACCTCGATCTCCTGGCGATCCACGATCTCCCTGATCAGGTGATACCGCCTCAAGATGTGCCTGGATCTCTGATGGGACCTGGGTTCCTTCGCTAAAGCTATAGCCCCGTTGTTGTCGCAATACAGAGGTATTGGATCAACAATGGACGGAACCACCTGAAGTTCTTTCAAGAACTTCCTCATCCAGACAGCTTCTTTTGCGGCATCTGATGCAGCGATGTATTCCGCTTCCATCGTCGAGTCTGCAACGGTTTCCTGTTTGGAACTCTTCCAACACACCGCCCCTCCATTGAGGGTGAAGACAAAACCCGACATGGACTTGGAATCATCCTTGTCACTCTGGAAGCTGGAGTCAGCAAAGGCCTCGATCTGGAGGTCCTTTCCGCCATACACCAAGAACATCTCCTTAGTCCTTCTCAGGTACTTGAGAATGTTCTTTACCGCTATCCAATGTTTCTCCCCAGGGTTTGACTGATACCGGCTTACCACACTCAGTGCATAAGCTACATCCGGTCTGGTACACAACATCGCATACATTATAGAGCCTACCGCAGAAGCGTAGGGTATAATAGACATGCGATCCCTCTCCAAATCAGTCTTGGGAGACATCTCTTTAGAGAGGGTGATCCCGTGACAAGCCGGTAGGTTACCGCGCTTGGAATCTTCCATACTGAATCTCTTCAGTATGGTGTCGATGTACCTGGACTGCGAAAGTCCTAATATCCTCTTGGATCTGTCACGGTAGACCCGGATACCCAGAATGTATGAGGCATCACCCAGGTCTTTCATGGAGAACCTGTGTGACAAGAACCCCTTGACAGATTGTAGCATAGGAATGTCATTTCCTATTAAGAGAATGTCATCCACGTATAAAACGAGGAATACTGCAGTTCTCGCTACAAATCTACTATAGATGCATGGTTCATCTGGATTTTTGATAAAGCCAAATTCTTTGACCGTCTCATCAAAGCAGATGTTCCAACTCCGCGATGCCTGCTTTAGTCCATAGATGGACTTAAGCAACTTGCACACCTTTCCGCTGCTCCCACTCTGAATGAAACCCTCTGGCTGGTCCATATAGACACACTCCTCCAAATTTCCATTTAGAAAAGCTGTCTTTACGTCCATTTGCCAAATCTCATAATCGTGGAAGGCAGCAATGGCAAGAAGGATCCGAATGGATTTCAGCATAGCTACTGGAGAAAAGGTTTCGTCATAGTCCAAGCCAGGTCTTTGACGAAAACCCTTTGCTACCAGCCTAGCTTTATAGGTCTCAACCTGTCCATCTACACCAATCTTCCTTTTGAAGATCCACTTGCATCCTACGGGTTTTACCCCGTCTGGAGCAATGTCCAACATCCATACCTTGTTGGTGTACATGGACTCCATTTCGGTCCGCATTGCATCCAGCCATTTCACTGAGTCAACGCTCTGAACGGCCTGCTGGAAGCTAGTAGGCTCATCATAATCTATGATGCAATCTTCTCTATCCCCGTCTATGAGAAAACCGTAGTATCTCTCGGGCGGATGAGACTGCCTACTACTTCTGCGGAGCGGCGTAGGAATGTCCTGTTCTGTTGAACCCTCTGGTTCCACCAAACTTTCAGTAACAGTCTGTGGTTCTGGAACTTCTTCCAGTTCTATTGTGCTCCCACTTATCTGGGTTTCCAAAAACTCAGTTTCCAAGAAGCGGGCATGCTGAGAAACAAAAACCTTTTGTTCCTCAGCGGAATAGAAAAGATACCCCCTGGAGTTCCTTGGGTATCCCACAAACTTACACTGTACTGAACGTGCCTCAAGCTTGTCCGCATGCTGCTTTTTTACAAAAGCTGGACATCCCCATACCTTAAGATACTTAAGACAGGGTTTCTTCCCAGTCCACATCTCATATGGGGTGGTAGGCACAGTCTTGGTGGGAGCCTTGTTCAAGAGATACGCAGCTGCTTCTATTGCATATCCCCAGAATGATCGCGGTAACTCAGTGTTACTCATCATGGACCGAACCATATCCAATAGGGTTCGGTTCCGTCTCTCCGATACACCGTTATGTTGCGGAGTGTATGGAGGAGTAAGCTGAGAGAGAATACCATTCTCTTTTAAGTAATTCAGGAATTCAGCACTTAAGTATTCTCCACCTCGATCCGATCTTAGAATCTTAATACTTTTGCCGGTCTGTTTCTCTACTTCATTCTTATACTCCTGGAATTTTCCAAAGGCTTCGGATTTATGTTTCATTAAGAAGACATAACCGTACCTTGAGAAGTCATCCGTAAAAGTAATGAAGTAAGAATGTCCGCTTCGGGCATGTGTAGACATTGGACCGCACACGTCACTGTGTACGAGTCCCAAGAGCTCGCTCGCTCTTACTCCATGTCCAGTAAACGGAGTCTTTGTCATCTTTCCTTTGAGACAGGATTGACAAGTGGCATACGACTGATATTCGAACGCATTCAAATACCCTTCTGTATGTAACTTCGTCAACCTTCTCTCATTGATGTGACCCAATCTACAATGCCATAAGAAAGTCTGATTTATTTCTGGAGACTTTCTTTTGTGTGTATTCTGGATATTAAAAATCTGTGGTTGGTTTAACACGTATATACCATTACTCAAAGTACCTGACCCAATCAAAACTTGATTAAGGTGAATGTTTACAACATTACTTACAAACGCAAATTCATAACCTTCTTTAGAAACTAAAGATACAGAAATGATATTACAAGTTGCGTTGGGTACAAAAAAGCAATTACGCAAAACCAAAACATGTCCATCTGACATTCCCAGGTGATAGTCCCCCACGGCTTTAGCATCCATGCTAGCTCCGTTCGCAACTCTGAGGGTCATGTCACCTGCCTTCAAAACCCTACGGTTTCTCAACGCCTGCAAAGAATTACAGATATGAGATCCTGATCCGGTATCCAATACCCAGGAAGTAGAGTTTATTGAAAGACAGTTTTCAATAACATACACACCTGAAGCTGAAGCTGCAACCTGCTTCAATTCCTGTGTTCTGGCCTTCCAGGCCCTGCAATCATTCTTCCAGTGTCCTTTCTTATGACAATAGAAGCATTCTTCCTTATCCACAAGCTTCCCCGCTATCTTTGTTGCTTTACCCTTTCCCTTCGTATCCACTTTACTTACACCGCCCCTTGGTTTGGCGGGGGGCCTTCTTCTTCTTTCCCTTGGCTTTCGCCTTGGACCTAGAAGAAGATGATCCTCCTACAAACAAAGTGGATGTATCCCTACCTTTCTGTAGGGTGCCCTCTGCGCTCCTCAGCATGTTGAGGAGCTCTGATAGTTCAACCTCTTTTTCTTGTAGGTTGAAATTCAGTATAAACTGGGCGTAAGTGGAAGGAAGGGACTGGAGAACTATATCTGTATATAGCTCACTCTCCAATGTGATCCCTAGGTCAGCGAGCTCCTCAATGTAGCCGATCATCTTTAGCACGTGCTCGGCTACTGATGATCCGACGGCCATTCTTGTCGAAAATAACTTTCTCGACGCTTCGTATCTTGCGATACGAGATTGCTCTCCATACAGTTCTTTTGTATGGAGCAATATGGATTCCATGTCCATATTCTCATGCCTCCTCTGATGTTCGTTGTCCATCGAGGCAAGCAAGAGGCACTTGGCCTTCGCGCTATCAATCTCCCAAGTCTTGCGGATTTCCTTATCCGCGACGCTGGAAGTTGGACCAGGGACAGAGGGAGCTTTGGTGGTAAGAAGATACCCCAGCTTGTCATAAGTGATTGCTATCTTGACATTCCTGAGCCAATCTTTGTAGTTTGGCCCTGTCAGTTTGTTTTTATCTAGGAGTAACTTAAGTCCAGTCATGTTGATTGGTCGCTGCAATTTGGAGAGAAGAAGAAACACTCAGCATGATGCTCTTGCAAGTTTAGAGTGGTTTTTAGTTTTGTCTAAACAGGATGGCTCCCACTGTTTCTCGAATCCCTCCTCAAACCATAAAAGAAGAATTAGTCAGGATCAATCCCACCGTACAATACTTGCTTAACCGTTCGGCCAGGCTGGTGTCGGTACTTCGAGGGAGGTTTTCCAACGCTTTCGCGAAGTTCCTTAATTAAAGAACCTCTTTTCCCTGGGGGCGTAGCCCCGCTAACACCTTTCTAGGCACCTACTAGGTTTATAGCATTGATCGTTAAGCGAGAAATTTCCCGAGGAGTAGCATATACTCACAGTAGGATCGGGATCCAAATATCATCGTGTGACGAAACTGAAGGAATCCTACCAGAATCACCACACTCCAAATGGTATGCAAATCTAGCAAGTTTCAGTACTTATGAAACTCCCGACGTGGATTTTTGCCCCATGCTCTTATGACCTTGACGAAGGTCAACAAATCATAAGTCACATGTCAAGTTCTGCCCGTCATTATCCAGGTCAATTTGAATCCACCCGTATATACCCTTGACGAAGGTCAACAAGGTAATGCGAATGTCCCAAACCAACGCATCTATCTATGCTACATATGAATACCCAACAGCTACCAATCACTATGCCTTGACGAAGGTCAACAAACACAGCTTGAATACTATTGAATATTCATACGAAACGACGGAGGGCTACGAATGGTTTTGGCAAAACCGTGAACGTAGTGAACTTGATTTGGTCGATGGAACGAGATAGCTTTTAAAAGGAGTGGCTCAAGCTCCGCATTTAAAAGTTGGTTTTGAAAAGAACCGAGTGGTTTTTCGAAAGTGTTCCAACGACTTTAACTTGGTTTATTATCTTGCATTAGTTCTTTTAATGCGTGATATTCTTGCATTAGTTCTTTTAATGCGTCCCATCATTTAATCCTACCATTGCAGAAAACAACCAAAATATGACGTACGCTTATGCCATTCGCATTCGCCACTGGGCCCCGTCATTACCCGTTAGGTTACTTAACTAACGACAGAGCGGGGGCTGGGCTAGCGCGTCTGTAAAACATAAGCAACGCCTAAATAGAAAGCAATGATAGACATTTCAGATCACAGATAAATACATTGGATATACTAGGAATCTGTAATTTGTACGAGCCTGTAACAAAAACAGATTACACGGTCACGGTGAATAGCCAAAACCCCACCCAAGACCCCTACGGGTGCGGCAAACTACCCGCCAAGTACCCGAAGCGTAGTAACCTCCCTCATCTCCATGAGTAGGCCACTCGACACTTCGGCATACCCGGTAGTTTGTGCACCCCTTCATGGGTCTATCCTAGGAGCAAAAACAGTAAAAAGAAATTATACAATGACGGCTACAACCCCGACCCGGTTGTGCGGCCATACAAATAATTATTATATCAATTAACAAATTTACATGAATTGCAAGAAAAGAAAACTCTCGTCTCACAACCCCCGGCTATTCACCCGCGATAATCCAACATATTTATATACACAATCCATCACATTACAGATCATGTATAACCCCGACTAATCGACTTATAGCGATTAGCCGACGTTCAATACATGCAAACAACACAGATATAACCATCATAGTCAAAGTGTAGTGAAGTTCGGGAAAAAAAATACGAAATTATAGGACCCCAAAAGGAAATTTCTTTTCTGGAAAATCTGGGCACATATAATATATCTCAAAAATCCCAAAACCAACACAGACACACACTGCACGAAAAATGACGCACAGAAGACGACAAACGGCGGCGGTTCCGCGGCACATGCCTACCTCGTGCCGCGGAACCGCGGCGGTTTGAACGAAACAGTGGACCGTTTTTCATGGGTGTTCTAACAAAACCCTGAGCCGAATTTAGGTGTGAAACAAAACTTGTTTTGACCAGAAAAAATTTCAACAGAAACTAGGATTTTGAAAAAGTTTGGTTTTTTTGGATTTTTCCGGTTCCGAACTTCGTTACACTTCACTACCAAGCTAGTTTAAGTTTAGTTAGGCTCTGATACCACTGTAAGTCCACGTTGCGACCCCCGGTTCTTACGGGGAGACGGAAACGGTATAAAATCAAAATTTTAACGCAAGAGGCAACATGGACTATGCTAGGTCGGGATCTTTACCTAAACTAAAACTAGCATACTAAGCTAAAGAGATTTAGCTACTCGGTTGAAGATGGTTATACCTAGCTTTTCTTGAACTCCTTCTCTTCAAGCTCCGGTGGTGGTCCGATGGCTCCTTCTCGTCGTCTCCGTACGCCGAAGATAGATCCACTTGAAAGCTCCAACCTTTAGCTCCTTCTTCGTTCTTTGAAGAAACTAGCTCACTTGGTTTGCTAAACCTAGTCAACTAGAATGAGTAGAGATGATTTAGAATGGGATTTTATCTATGGTTCTTGATTCTCAACTCATGAGACAAGAGAACCATAGATCAAGAGAGGGAGCAAGAGGTTGAGGGTGAGAGCAAGAGGAGAGCTCAAGAACAAGAGAGAGAATGAGCAAGAAAGAAAAATGAGCAACTCTTTTGTCTCTCACCCTCTCATCATCCAAAAGAAAATGATAACTCATCATATCAAAAAAGTCTTATGTGATGGTAGGAAGCAACCATAACCTTATCATGTCATGCACTCATTTTACTCAAATGAATAAGCAAGAAAAAAGTCTTTGGCATGAAATGATAACCATGGTTATCATGATGGTCAACTAGTCAAGCCTAGTCAACCGGTCAACAAGTCAACTAAAGTCAACAAGTCAACAAAGTCAACAAGTCAACAAAAGTCAACAAGTCAACAACCATATCACCATAATACTTAATTAATATAATAGTTAATCACATATCATATTCTCATTAGGGTTGAGCAAAAAGTCAAAAGTCAACGGTCAACTGTCAACAACCCTAATGAGAATCCGCTGTCTGTGCCTCCCTGTCAACTGTGCATACACACCCGCATCCGCGTTCCGAGGAACACGAATGCAAACTGGATAAATCCAATCCCATAAGGTACACTAGGATCTAGCTTAAACCAAAGCCCGCTAGTGTAAACTGTCCGGACACTGTACGTGCACAAGTGCACGGATGTTACCGAACCCTGTCGCAAAACCATGCGACCTGTCGCAATACCATGCGACCTCTACTCTTTTGCCTAAAGGCGAAAAGCTTTCTGTGTGGGACTCTAAAGACTCGACACTACGCTGGCAGTGGGTTTAACCACAGACCGCAAGCGGCACTAGCTGTGCGTAACGGTCCCCAGGTAATGCCGACAAGAAGACCGACGAGGCGAAACCCATCTGAACTCCTACTGAGCCTGAGTGTGACATTCTCCGTACAGTCCGGTCTGTTCGTCTGATACATCGCATGGCGGGCCTAGGGGGCGGTAAACGTCAGTCCCCCAATAGCGGTACAAGTCGTGCCGGAGCGAAGCCCAAAACACCCTGAGATAACACTGGAGACCTACCAGTATATCTCTTTTGCCCTGGCCAGGGACTACTCGTGTAATGGCTCTCCTAGACACAGCGCGATGTCAACCCCCAATACCGGGAGAGACGAATCCTGTCTAACCGTCACTGCCTCCAAGTGCTTCGGGACTGCACCCAACCACCACCTGTTTGCACGACTCCTTTGAGCCGTGGTAGGGTAGTGATCAAAGTACAGTGGGAACACACCCGAGGCGAAGTGACAGTGTCAAGTCAGCGGACTAAGCTGTACTCATGTCACCTGGGAACTGATGACTGACGATAGGTATAATACCAACCTGTCAGTTCCCGACGAGTCCTGTCCAGTGTACCCGTAACCTAACGGGCACCCGCATACTATCTCAAGTACGACGCACTGACGGCTGTAGGACAGACCGTCTCCCACACTGGGATGAGAAGCGCATGCGCTGGTCTACTCCGGAGTATCGATGCCCTGTCTCGATAGTCCTGCGACCAGGGACCTGCATAAGGATGTGCTTCTAGATTACCCAGCCCCACTAGTGTGACGGCCATCACATCGCTGGTAATCAAGCAAAGATCCTAAGGGCTCCACTAATGTGTATAAGCAATATACAAAGATAAACACATACACACATTGAAGTAGAAATAAACCAAGTAGCATACTACTATTTTGAGCAAGATTGTATATACAAGGTGAATATCCCAAGCTTCCATTAAGTAATATACATACTAGTATGATACAGTAATGGCCTCTAGGGCATATACACTAACAGCTCGTGCAAGATCAGATTGGTTATTATCTTATCTAATCAGGATGGCTCCCACTGCTTTTTATCAAATCTTCCTCCAAACCCTAAAAGGAAAGATTAGCCGGGATTAATTACACACTACAAGTTCGCTAATCTTTCAGCCAGGCCAGTGTCGGTACTTTGAGGGAGGTCCCCCTTGCTTTCGCACGAACCTAATTAATGTAAACCTCGTTTTCCTAGAGGCGTAACCTCGTTAACACCTTTCTAGACACCTACTTGATCAACTAATTGCAATGTGTAAAATTCTCCCAGGAGTAACTCTTACTCGCAGTGGGTATCGGGATCCAACTATCTCATAGAAGGTATGCAATCTCATTGCAAATTTCAACACTTGAAATTCCCGATAATATTTTGCCCCTAGTGTCCTATGACCTTGACAAAGGCCAACAAATCACAGGATGCTAGTCAAGTTCAACCCGTCATTTCTTGATTGAATCAAACCCACCCGCACGACCCTTGACAAAGACCAACAAGGTCGTACGACTACCCTGAAACAATCTGCATCACATGCATAAGCAGATAAGCACTATTCAGCTACCGCACACTACGCCTTGACAAAGGCCAACAAACGCAGCACGAATACTAAACAGTTCTAATCTGAAATGACGGAGGGCTACGGCAGGTTTTTCCGAAAACCTTTTTCGTAATGAACTTGATATCGTTGTAGAATCAAATGAAGTTTTGAAATAGAGTGATTTTGAGGCTTTTCTAGTTTTGCTAAAGGAGTCACTCCCGGTGAAGGGATCTCGGTCCTTTCCTCGTCGAATGAGGTGCGGGATATATCATATATATCGCTGTACAAAGCAAAAACTCTTAAAAGCAATCAAAAACCAAACCGAGTGTGTAGCATCTGCCAGTTATTGCTAAAGGAGTCACTCCCGGTGAAGGGATCTCGGTCCTTTCCTCATCGAATAAGGTGCGGGATATATCACATATACCGGTGTGCAAAGCAAGAACTGTAGCTACCTGTTTTATTTAAAATTTGATTCCACAACATCTTAGGTTTCTTATCTTTCATTAATCACATTAATGAAGTCCCATCATTTAAATACCTAAACATCACAGATAGATATGACGTACACTTATGCCATCCGCATTCGCCTCGATGTCCCCTTGTGCACCGTTAGGTTAGGTAACTAACGACAGAGCAGGGCAGGGCTAGCGCGGGTGTAAAACATAAGTAACGTCTATATAATATATCATATATACTATATACTATATCCATCACAGAATCACATCACAGATATCGCAGCAGAAAAAAACATATGATATATTGGATATACTAGGACGTCCGTGTTTTCAATACGAGCCAGTATAAAACACGGATTCCACAGTCGTGATGAATAGCCAATCCCATACCCCTAGACCCCTTCGAGAGCGACAAGCAACCCTGCCAATTCTAGGGTTAGGAGACCCGGACTCGACTCCTCGAGTTGGTCTCCTACTGGACCCCAGAACCCGGTTACTTGTGCTCCCCTCCTTGGGTCTATCCTAATGCGGAAAAGTAAATAATATACAAAGGGTTACAACTTCCGCTACCTGGAAGTGCCCCAAATAAAAGAATATTACATACAAGTTTTTACATGAATGAAAATGAAAAACACTCATCTCACATAAAAACCCCCGGCTATTCGAACACGACGATCCAATATAACATATCCAGCAACACATAACATCACATGTCATCAACGTAAGTAAATATGCGCATCCCAATTGTCGTTGACATATAGCAACGAAACCGGCGATATCACATATTACACTTACGGTCACAGAGAAGAAAGTGTAAAACTACAACAATTGGAATCCGCAACTTCTTTAGACATCACATGCCTAATCAAATGAAATACTTAGACATCACATGCCTAACAGATATAAATCCCGCATTTTAGTCTCATTATCGAAAACTCTTTTCAATATCATGTGGGACTAAAGTGCTAGATTTATAACATTCATTCAGTTATCTCATAACTGTTTGTGAATTCCAATTATTGTATCACATTCCAGATAAACAGAAAATGTTAAACTTTCCGATCGAACAGTCGAATACCCAAGTTTTCCCGGTACAGCTCAACACATGAAATAAGTCTAACAACATTCAGTTCGTGCCTCAGTACCAACGGTCCAGCCGTAGAAGGGTCAAGCCAACGCCTCACATGTGGCATGCCGTACTGCCCCAAACCCGAAGGTTCAAAGGGCAGTTTAAGACGGTCACATAATGGAGTTAAGGTTTGTTGTCTTCTAGAGGGTCCATCGCGTTACTTGCACTACTTAGAACGTCGTTAAACTACGGAAAAATCCAACACTTGGAAATTTCCCGACAGGGGAAAAATTGGGTATTCATATTCGGTCGAACTTTTTAACATATTCTAAAAATTATCCGGAAATACACAAAGACGAAATTTGATAATCCGATCGAAACATCGAAGCTCTAATACATCCCAGAAAATTCAACTCTTGAAAAATTATTAAAAATACCCATAAAACTCAGCTGCAGAAATGATGAATTACTGTGCAACACAAATTATGCATTGTGAACAGTGGGCGACGGAACCGCGGCAGAAGCCATGCTTCTGCCGCGTTTCCGCGGCTGTTTAAACGCTTCATGAGTTCGTTGTTTCACCATAATTCTTAGATATTCCTGCTGAATTTTTTAGACATTTTTAATCTTGAAAAATCCCACTTTTTGCAAAAAGTCCAGAGAGCAAGTTTGGTATTAGGGTTTCGATCCGTTCGGATTTCAAACGTCGTCGGGACTTCGCCTAAGGCTCTAGCTAGGCTCTGATACCAGTGAAAGGTTCCTAGGCACCCTATAGAGGTCTCACAAGGCATCGAACATGCCAAATTAAAATTTTATGGGTACCGAGAAACCCTAATACGGATCTTAGACTAGAATTCTAGGCGAAAAGAAAAACTAGTTAACTACTTAACTAAAAGTTAGATGCTACAACCTTTGTAGATCCGGATATCCACTTCCTTAGCTCCACGTAGTGGTCCTCTCGCTGTCCTTTTTCAATCCTAGACTCGTTCATCGGCTTCATCGGGAAAGCGAGCGGAATAGGTCGTCGGCTTCGTGTCAAAGACGATCTACGTCGAGGCATCGCTAGATCAAGCTCCCACTTCACAAAGTGATGAAACTTGTGAAGAAAACACACTCTACTACTTGGAAAGAGGTAGAGGATAAAGAAATAGGAGGTGGGTTCTCTTTAGAATTGGATTTCTCACTCTCAAGCTCAAGTTGCCATTGATGGCCTCAAGGTTTCAAACTTGAAGATGAAGAAGAAGATGAGCTAGAATTATGATAAGTCTATTTTAAACTGAAAAGAAAAACAATACTTATCATAATCAAACTAAGGTTAAGTGTAGAGAGCAAACCATGGTAAGTGGGAATAGTTAGGGTTTAGCATGAAGACAAAATGGTCTTTGAGTCAAACCTTCATGAAGCTTCATCAAGCTTCATGACAAAAAGAAAACCATTTTGTTTTCATAAAATTATTTAAATAAAAAGGAATGGATAAATAAATGAGTGATTAAAACAAAACCCTAATTATCTATTTAACCATGGTTTTATTCTTTATACTTAACCATATAAACATGCATCATCAAATATGATACATACAAGTGCACAAAAGTATATCACATATACATCATGCACATCAAGTGAGAAAATCCATTTAAAGTGAACCTATATTAGTTAATGTAAAGTAATATATAAAATATATAATTATACATTAAATCATTAAATCAACACTTGATTTAACGACCCGGTCATATCGCATATAACCGACTAATATCAATAGTAACAACTTATCGAATCAACACTTGATCCGATAACCCGGCTATAACGCATATAACCGATCAATGTTACAAATCGCGAGAATCGAATACAGTATCACATACTGGTATTATTCTCGGTCCCGCACATATCTCATATGCGCTCCTATTTCGTTTCGCTTGAGCCAGGAAACCTCTGTGTAGGACTCTAAAGACTCGTCAATACGCCGGGTAGCAGATGATGATCATATCAAGCACCCACAAGCTGCAAGCGGTCTGCTAAACGTAACGGCCATCCGGGTATTGAGCGATCAGAAGATCGACGAGCTAGCCCGCTCACACTCCTGTGAATCCAACCAGTAACACTCACCGTACAGTCCGGTCTGTTCGTCTGATACGTCGCATATCAAGTCTAGGGGTGGTAAACGTCAGACCCCAATAACCGATAAGTCGTGCCGATGTGAGGCTCATAACGGGTCGAGAAACTACTGGTAACACTTACCAGCAAATCTCTGATCAGCCCTGGCCAGGGACTTCCCTGTTACGGCCAATCGAGCACAGCGCAACATCAACCCCCAATACCGGGAGAGACGAAACCCCTCCTATCGCTCATTGTCTCCATGTGACTCGGGACTGTACCCAAAGACCACCGTTTTGCACGTCCTCATGGACGTGGTAAGGTGGAGATCAAAGCACAGTGGGAATCACACAAGACTCTATGACGATCTCGGGTCTACAGACTAACCTGCACAAGTGTCACCTCAGAACTGCCATCTGACGTGAGGTATAATACCATCTGGGAGTTCTCGGCGAGTCCTTCCAGTGTACCCAGTCTCCACTGAGCACCCGTACACCATCTCTGATGTCAAACACCAATTGATATGGGATCATCCATCGCCCATCTCATGGGTCGAGAAGCGTATACGCTAGTCTACTCGGGTATATCGATGCCCCGTCTCGATACACCTACGACTAGGGACCTTGAAGGATGTACTTATGAACTACCATGTCCCCACTAGTATGATCTGCATCATAGTCCAGGTAGTCAAGTACACATCCTAAGGGCTTTACCAACATGTAACTATAAGACAGTTTAAAGAGACAAGTGTACATGTTAAGATAAAGAGTAACCAGATAGCATACTATCATATCGAGCAAGAAAGTCATCTCTATATATGTCCAAGCATCCAATATAATATACATCATATGTACAATACTGGCCTCTAGGGCATACATACAACTAACAATTACCCTAAATATATATATTTAGGGACATTATTATTTGAAAATTTGGTTTTCATTATTTTGTATTTATCGAAGATTGTGTTTTATCGACTATCCCCGTTTTACGCATTTCAAGTACTCCACTACTAGCTTTCCTCATTATTTTCGGCAGCACATCCTTACATCGCACATATTTTCGTTCCAGGTATCTTATTTTCACTATATGAGTTTTTTAAGTTATTTTAAAACTATTTGATCGATACATTATCCTAAAATGTTTTAACCTACCGACAAATCTTTCACTACTTTATTGTCGTTACTTTATTTCGGGTATTGCGCCTATTGTTACTATTATAAATGGTTGTGTCTTAAACTTTTCAAATGTGCTACTTTTGATATACTTATATGTGCACATATTCGGGTCTCGATTTTATCGAGCACACCTCGAATATTATTGTTCGTTATTGTTATTTATATTCTCGTATACATGTAGTTGCTTTTATAATTGTTCCTGCATATTACTCATTTAGAACTACCCTTGTGTATGTTGTTCTTATATAGTATATACCTTCAAATTTCTTTATCTGCCTAGTTCGAGTAAATCATTATGTGTTAGTTGCGATATAGTAGCTTTCGCTTATTATTTTATAACTTGTTGTTTCTTTTAAATTTCGAGGACGAAATTTTTGTAAGGGTGGTATGATGTAATACCCAGTCCCTTTTCTACCAATTTGTGTGTTTATGTTACTCTTGAGGTTTATTTATTTTTATAAATATTATTTTAGTATTATAACTTTTTCCTAACCCTAATTTATCTCAAGCCCATTACCTATCGATTCGATACTTTACAGATTCTTTTATTTCATTTTATTTCCCTATACTTATTTATTTCCCAAACCAGGCCCCTTTTCTATTCTCTTATTCTTTTATTTCACCCAAACCCCAAGCCCATTCTTTTAAATTCGTTTTCTTTTCTTCCAGCCCAACTCTTTTTCAGAGCCCCAGCCCCATTCCTTTTCTTATTTATTCTTTGATTTTTCACTTCACAAGCCGGCCCAGCAGTTCCTCAGCCCACTCCTTTTATCATTTATTAATCAATTAAATTTTTCACTGTCCCGGCCCATTCATTTCCCCCTCTCCCGCGCTTCAACCCGACCCGGCCCACAAACCCTTCTTCCTCCAATGGCTCTCTCCTTTTCCGCCCTTCACGCGCGCCCGTTCCACCTCCGTCGCCCATGCCCATGCTCACGCCTGCGACGTTACCCCCTCGCACTCCCCTCTCTAACTTCGTCGCCCTAGATCGCGCCCACGACCACGCACCCCTATCCTCCTCAGGCCCCTTCTCCTCTTCTCCCTCTACTCCCTCACCCAACCCACAGCACCCCCTCGGGTCCCCATTGCCGCCAGCCGACCATCCCCTCCCTTCATCACCGCCGACGACCACAACTTAAGCCTCCACATACCTGTTTCTCACCCTCATTCCTCTACTCCACCCCTCGCCTACATACCTAACCCACAGTCGAGCTCGAGCCCCTGCACGCCTCCGCCACTGAGCCTCACCCTCGAGCCCACGACCGCGCTCGTCCCATCACCGCCGCCACCATCACCGGTGTCGCCCCACTGCAACTTCTCTCCCTCTCTCCCTCACACTCTCTGATCTCCCTCACACACACACTCTCTCTCTCTCTCTTGATTTCTCTCTCTGTGTTCTTTCTCTCTCTCTCTCACTCTCAATCTCTCAACTACTCTGCCTCTCCCTCTCTCTCACTCTCTCTCTCTTTCTCCCTCTCTCTGTTCTCTCCCTCTCTCTCTTTCTCACTCTCTGTTCTCTCTGTCTCTCTCTCTCCCTGCACTCACTCTCTCTCTCTAATCCCTACTCTCTCCCTCTAAATCTCACTCTTCCTCTCTCCGCAACGTCTCTCTACAACTCCGTAACCAACCATCGACTGAGCCATAACATCGCCGAGTTCGTAGCCGTCTCAAGTACAATTCGTTGTACTAGTCATTGTCGTGTCGCACGTGTGTCGTTCCCGCTGCCGTGTGCCCCAAAAACGTCTCCAGGCAAGTTCCCTACTTGCTACATGCTACTTTATGATAATTACAAATTACAATCGGGTATATTCCATGTTTTACTTTTCTGTTAAATATTACGACGCAACTGTTCGATGGATGTTCTCAATGGAAATTCTCATTTAATCCGACGGAACTCAATTGCATGGTCTGGCCCATAGGGTAGTAAACTTAGTGTGTAAATCTCATTGGAAGATACGACTGTTAACGACTAAAACGACTACCCCCAAGTTTACGTGTAAAACTGGAAATTTCTTGTATCTGAAAATCATTAAAATCATCGTAAATTATATACATACTAGAATGATGCATTCGAGGGCTCAAATCGAAGCAGACTCGACGAACTACAACCCTATGCAAGTTTCTAATTTTTTCTGTACTTAAACTGTGACAATATTTGGATCGGAGTGCGAATCTGGACTGCAGTCCAGAGCGGTTGTGTTTACTGTGTGCTGTCCCGTAATGGGTACCACAATGTTTCCTTAACTCGTAGGTTATGGAACTCCTCTGTTTATGAAAGGAGAATCTGTTATCTAGACAACACAAGTGGTTTCATTCTGTTTCGTTATCGTTTGCTATTTAACCTGTAATTTAAAAGATCGGGACGTATAACAGTCCAAACAGAATCAGAATTTACATACTAGAATTGAACAGTGTATATCTCCTGACATACTGATGCGATTGAGAATCCGTCTATTACGTTCAAAACCTTATAGGAAACCCTAGATTTCATTCAACTGTAGCGTCGCTAAATTCTGACCCCAACTAGGATTAAAATGCGTTGCGAAACAGACTTCCGATTCTGAAACCGGATTTCCAGCCGTGAACGCTTAAAAGGAAATGGCCATAACTAGTGATCCTGAAACCCGATTGGCGTGAAACTAAATTCGCTGGATAGATAATTGAACTTACTATTTATTACCCATTCATCATTTCGCTAAATTGTACCCATATGATTTATGATAAATTATGCAAGTGGTAGAATACTGTTTTATGACATCTTAATCATGTTTTACATATTGTCTCCTCATCATATCATACTTATGTCACTGCATTGATAACCCAGTGATCATGTGCATTACCCAGTTTTAGGTATTAGTGATGATTGTGGCAAGTACGTTAGTGTTCGTGCATAAGTGAATAAGTGAAAGTGACACGTACTTGTACACAATCAGTGAACCTTATTATTCTATTGCATTGTCGACGTCTGTGGGACGCGTGTACGTGTGACTATAAATGGTATGGGACACTTATGGAAGCTCTTGCATGGTTGTCACAGATAAGACACCAGACACTGCCATTTATCTTGAGTATTGGTCGGGACGTGCTTGATGGAGATCCTGTCCCCAGTTCTCGCGCAGACTTGTCACCGACCGACTGGTTTTTGAGGTTGTGGTTAGCGTTTGATGTAGACTACGGGGTATGGGGTAGTTTGAGTGTGAGTTCAATAGAATCTCGGGAGTCCCATGCCGGCTTATATATATGGAGATATATGGAGATTTACAGGGTACATGATTATTACCGTGAGTTACATGTTGGGCCCGTGGTCTCTTGCCCTTGGGTCCTACCCTTGGGTGGAGGACACTCGCGAGTGGTTGACTCTCACACATGGACTGACGATAGGCTTAGTGACCTGTACAGTGAGACTTAGAGACTGATAGGGATGATAGCGTCGATATACATACTTACTGTGTTGACATACTTGGCATATTATTTTACTGCTTTTACTGTTCTACTGCATTGATTATTGCATGTTCATACCTATACCGTCATTGATTTACTGTATATATATTTATTATCACTGTTAGAGTTGTCGCATGGATTTATATATTATATTGCTATTGTGTCGCTCTGATGACCTGAGTATGCATGCTCAGTGTGAGGAGAGGATTTAGCCTGGACCAGGACTAAACGTACATCACGGACATCTTGATTAGCTATCCAGGGTTATACCCTTTTGTTTCCCATCAGGTCAGTTCTTTATATTGTTTTGTTCAGTTACTGCATTTCTCATTACCTGCGCATTTTTACTGTTTACCATGTAAAACTAGAAGCCGAAATGTGACTACGGCAGGACATTTCCTTGACCGTAGGAGCATGGCTGGCCTTGTCAACCCCTCGTATTCCGTATTTTGGGAAGCGGGGCGTGACAATTCTCTTCATACCCATGATTATACATCCATTTGAGATCCTTGATTCTATTCGTTTCCATGATCATACTCTCATTGATGCCGTTCCTTCTTATGATCATGTATCCATTTTGGATCTGTCGTTCCTTTCATGCCTTGATATGTTTTTATCGATACTCGATTGAGGTTCCGGTCACCATGGTTTGAACGCCGTTTGAGCTACTGCTAGTGTTGGGGTCAGGGCGAGCTCGTCTGGTACGAGGGCTGACCATTGTGTTTTCTGGTGACATGAGAACGTCTCGATGTAGTGTTGTGTTGTGACCTCCTGTTGAGGCGAGTGTTTGGTTTTGTACCGGATGATCGGGCCTTTGATAGAGCTTCCAGTTGCGAGACGAATGTTGATGTACATCATACCTCAGAGATATTGATGTCGCCTACCGTGCCGACAGATGACCCAGCTGTTGCTGAGATTGTTAGGATGTCGCTTCCAGAGCTTACGAGCTGATATCGCCGGAGCTTCCAGGAAGAAATGCGACAGAAGATAGCTAGCCTACCCCGAGTTGAGGGACAAAGGTGATTTGTCAGATTGATGCGCCGACGTAGGCCCAGTTGAGTTGAAGATTTCCAGTGTGGAGAGTCTTACTCAGATCTAGAGCAGACCGCTCCAGAGATGACCATCGATGTATCGCCTTTCCTGAAGGATTGAGGCATTGTTTAGCGTGCGGCGAAGGGTATTCACATGTTGTATAGGAAAAGTTGAAAAGGTTCGAACGAGTTTCAGGAAACCATTTTTCCTAAGTTTAAAGTGTTCGGAGGAACATGCAGGTAATTCTGTGGACCCTCTAGAAGAATGAAACCCTAACTCGACATGATGACCATGGAACCGCTTTGAACCTTAGGGTTTGTGGCAGTTTAGCGGTGCCATCAGTAAGGCTTGGGTTTGCCCTTCTACGGATGGTCCAGAGGTACTGTGGTATGTACCAGATATTATTAGACTGCGCTCAGGTGTTGTGCCTTCGGGAAATTTTGGGACCTCGATGACCCGATCAAAAAGTTTAACGCCGTCCGGATACCATGTGATAGCAGACCAGTAAGCTGACCGGCTTCGGATAGAAGACCTCACCCAGATGCGTTGTGAGTTGATCGAGAGCGGGCGAGTATAGAGTATTCCTCCGATAGTTGGGGCGAGTTCCCGAGGACGTATTCGGCCAGATATTTTCTACAGAGTGATGAAGATACTGAGTTCGTGATTTCGAGTCCGTGTGAGAGACTCCGGAGTTACTGTAGCCGAGGACCATTGCCGTACACAGATAGCATGATGTGATGTCAAAGTGGACGATGCTACAGTCGAGATCGGAAGAGACTTGAGCAGAATTCCTTCCAGGACACCTGCTGCAATGAGAGTTGCACCCAGGATCAGCTGTGTCACGGGTATTCAGAGAGTCAGAGGCCGACGCCAGTAACGTGCTGCCTTATGAGTGGTCATGATAATTGACCGGGAGGTGACCAGAGAAGTGCCAGGACAGAATCGTCCCCGTTAGCACACCTGATAGGGAAGATGAGCCGATGGATTGCGAGATTGGTAATCCGAAAAGAAGATGAGTACCCAGAGACAGAGGACGCTAGACCGTGAGCAGGAGGCAAGCGGATATTCTTGTTCTACCGATTTTAGGCGCACCGATTCATTTTTTCGACATTGTTGGAGGTGTACCTCAATATCCTTTGTTGCGATTTGCGTTGTGATCTGAGTATCACGCTTATATCGCTTGGATTTGAGTTTTGATGATTGAGTTTCATGATATTTATTTCGTGCACCATGGCTGCACCTACTGGGTATTTACATTTTGCACATAGTTGTCGCACTGGTATATATTTTGTACACCGTTGTGTTGATTTGCGATTTATGCATACCTATTGCATTTGATGTCGACTTTGTACCTTCGTGGCATGTGTTCATGGATTTCATACGGATGATTTGAATTTTTGCACTCGGTATAGCTTATATGTGCTTGTAGTGCATTGACACATATTTTGTGCACCACAGTTGCACCTGACTTCGTTTTGATGTCAGTTAAGATATTTATTGTGATTTCATGCCTAGGGCATGCATATGATTTGATTTATGCCTTCGGCATAGTTTTCATGCACTTTTAGTATTTTGATTTGCTTTTATGCACGCTGATGCATATGGTTGTGAGATTATATGCCACGGTATACCTGATTTGGATTTGGATCGAAATGGGTTGTATATAGTCGATTTCGATTTTGATACTCGATATTTGTTTTGGGCACCTTATGCACCTGATTAGATCCTTGCGCATGATCGGCGCTTGATATTGGATTTCATGATTTCGTCCATGTGGGATGCACATGATTTAGATTTTATTCGTGCATGTTTGATGCACCTGATTTGGATTTTCGCATGTGTTGGGCGCATGATATGAGATGCGATTTTGGTGCACACCAGATGCACTATGTAACACCCGAGCCCAATGCTACTAATTTCAGTTACTGTTTGAGCATAATATGGTACTCATTGCATTTAGCCTGCTTGATTGTTACTTACTGTAAAATTTTACCCGGTAAATTCATTTTTGCATATAACAAATTTTAGCATCTAAAATAAAATTAAAAATATTCATCTTGGCCTACTTGACACCCCTAACCCCGCTGTAGCGTCCGTGCATCGTGTTCTCGTCCCGTTCAGTGAAACGGGCGAGTTTGGATGGCTACGTGCGCGTACGTGTGTCCGTTTTGGGGTATGCTTTTTGATCATAAAACACTTCATTTTAAATTTTGGATCCCGCCTAAAATTCTATTATTTCAATTTTGAATTTTTGGACCCGACCCGGGCTCGATTTGGAAATGTTTTATTTGACGCCAAAATCCCAAATTTTAATATTCTTTAAACCATAATATAATTCCTTAACCTTATACTCTAACGGTAAAATATTTCCAAAATATTTTTAAATCTCTTAAATAATTTTTCCCAACCAATCGAATCCTTCATAATCTCCCGCGGGCCCCACACCTTTTCCTCATCTCTCTCTCTCTCCACTTTTTCTCTCTCTCTCATATATTCTCTCGTACTTCTCTTTATCATTCTTTCTCTTCTTGCTTCATGTCTCGTTTCTCATTTTTTTTAACTGTTCTTTTGTTGTCGGAATTCCGTCGTGCCGGTGACACTTCTCGACGTTCCAGCGAGGTACCCCGACCCGTGTGGTTCCTTTGTTCGTCGTTTGGGTTCATTCCGTGAACCGTGCGCCCGTCGCGAGTTTTCCCCGCCGACGATTAACGTTCCGTTTTCCCGATTCGCGACCCATCGAGGCAAGTTAATCTTGCTACATACTATATAATTCATTTTATACCTATTTAAATAAATACCATACCTATAGTTTAAATCTAGTGCCACATGTTTAATTTTATAACGTTTCGATGTTCCGTTTCCATCTGTTTATATCATATTAAATCTAGATCATGAAAACTTATCTTTTGGCATACTAGATTCCATTATACTGCATCCATATCAATTAAAATATATATCGTCGTAATATTTCTTATTATTATTTTTAATTAGTTTATAATCTGCATTTTATAATATTATACATTTAAAAATATTATAGTTTACACATGAAACGTCGTTGAAAAGCGGATACGACAAATCTGAAATTTACTGTACACCTTACCTTATAAAATTCATTATGAATCATAGAAAAATCATTAGTATACGTTCTTTAGTTCGTTGCGAATCTAACTCAGAATACTATAATTCTATGAAATATTTACTTGCAAAATAAATTGTTTAAATAACGTAAAATGCAAACGAAAATGTCTCCAAACTGCTGTCCAGGGAAATTCCAGCAGCAAACTTTCAACTTCGAATGTTCATAACTTTTTGTAGGGACAACCTGAGATGCTTATACTTATAAAACTGAAAATCTTATTGAATTATCTTTGTTTTGGTATAAGACACGTCCCTTTTGGAGAACGTTTGTTATTTTTAAGCTATTTTACAAATTAGGGTGACGCTGAATTTCTGAACGGAACTTTCTTGTGCATGGTTAATCAATACCACTTTTATAGTTATTAATCGCTTTGAATATGCTATCCATATTAATATTATTATATCAATATTTATATCATATATTGCTTAGTTGTACATCCCACATTACCATTTTATAGTTTTATAACTTTTCGGATACCCGTTTGCATCCATCGCATTTAAGATACATATAATTGCATCCATAGATCACATTACTACATAATAATGTGATATTAACACTCCATGTTTAATAAATTGCATCCTAATTAATATTGGAACTATAAAGGTAATCCTAATCGATAACTGTGCATCCATATCCTTGAAATTATATCTATTTGCATATCATATTACATGTTCCAGTTTATTGTTCTGATAGTACTCATGCTTGTTTATTTATACACATGCTTATGTTAGTTTGATTATGAGCACCCACATGACATCTTGTGCTTCCTGACATGACCTGTTACACTTCCTACATGACATGACATGGTACCGTACACTCTTGACATGACATGACACCTTTATACATTACCTGGCTTGACCTGATGTACCAATGCTTTACCTGTTACCTGATCTTGTGTCTAATGCCAACAAACATAACATGAAGTCCTCATGGACCGTTCCTGTTGTCTATCCAGACAAACCTGTTTACCTGATCCTGTGTTGGCATTAGTTTCTTGATTACTGGATACCTGACTTGACATACACATATAACTTGGGGGTATGGGGAAATCAAAGGTGAAATCTGACTTGTAACTCGACAGTTCACTACCTGTATTGAGTGTACACATTCCTGTTTTGTGCCTAGCGGCATGTCTCGGTTTCAGCCGAGAATATTGTGGCCGTGGTCCCGGGTATGTACGGGATACTATCGAGTGTACACATTCCTGTTTTGTGCCTAGCGGCATGTCTCGGTTTCAGCCGAGAATATTGTGGCCGTGGTCCCGGGTATGTACGGGATACTATCGAGTGTACACATTCCTGTTTTGTGCCTAGCAGCATGTCTCGGCTGCAGCCGAGAATATTGTGGCCGTGGTCCCGGGTATGTACGGGATACTATTGAGTTACATCGATGATTCATCAATTTGGTTTCAAAGACTCTAGAATAGAAAACCTGATAGAACAGTTTAGTTACCCACTGCGCACTACCCTGCACTGCTTGTTTCACATTATTGCTACTCTCGTTTTGTTCATGTTCATATTACATTGCCTGCTACACTGTTCATATTATATTACTTGATGACATGACGCGCTGACGTCTGGGTTTTGCATGGCCCAGATTCTGTATCGCTGTTGCAGTCCGAGCAGGAGTACTTCAGCCAGTAGGCTGAGCTGTGAGTTCAGTAGTAGTTAGTTTTATTTCCATATGTGAGCCCGCATTATAGGACATACTTTTCAGTTATTTGTATTGGATCATTTGCTTCCGCATTTATTTATTATTGACTCCTGTTATCTTGGATTATGGACATATTTAGATAGTTTTATTTTGTTCTTGATATCTTTACAGCCGTAATGTGACTGTGGATGGATACTTCCTACCCACAGGTAGCATGGTTGGCTATGTCACGTGCCCATTTTAGCGTACTCTGGGAAGCGGAGCGTGACATGGTTCTTTTGGTATCAGAGAGATAGGTTAGTCGGGTTGATTCTTTTGTAGTTGGGTATTGTACCCAATACACGAATCAGAATACCCGTGTTTAGGAAACATGTCCTGCCACCTTACCGTTTTCCATTCTTGAATCACATTCTTCCTGATTATATCTTTTACGATGTGCAAACTTCCTTTGCATATCAACTCGAAACCTGATTCCTTGTTATCTCTGGCACTTGAACTTCTTTCCTTCTTTATGTTCTTAGGTAAGCGACTTGGGTAGAGTTATGTAATTGTGGCTATGATACCGCGGCATAGTTACAATGCGGTACTCTATTTAAGTATCTTGGAGTTCTAGTATTGATCTATATTCAGAATCTATCATCATGCTAATGTTGGGTGTTTTGAGTTCAGGAATATGGCCGGTAAGAATTTGAAGACAAACCAAGGCGTGTGGACGAAGCCGCCATGCTTGGAGTGATAAGGGGAATGCTGGAGAATCAAAAGAGACAGACCGAGCTGATTCCGCAGCAAGCGGACTCGTTTCAGGAAGGTTTGCAGATCGTTCAGCAGTCTGTAAACAATGTTGGAGCTAAACCAGTTGACCGAGTAGGGACCGTAGCAGATTTCAGACGTTTGGGTCCGTCTACATTTACTGGTTTGGAGGAGCCGTTGCCAGCAGAGCAGTGGCTAGTTGACACAGAAAACTTGCTTATTGTGGCACAGATTCCTGATGACAAAAGAGTTGATGTGGTACGCATTCAGTTAGTGGACTACGCCCGAGAATGGTGGCTTGTGGAGGAGACCCGCTTGCCCAAGCCGATCAAGTGGGTGGATTTTTCTAAGAGTTTCCTGGAGAAGTTCTTCCCGCGGACTGCACGGGAGGAAATGGAAGAGAAGTTCATCGGACTAAAGCAGAAGGGAGCACCTGTAGATGTGCATGTAGCAGAATGGACGAAACTCGGTAGTTTCGCTGGACCTTTAGTTGCCAACGATGCAGACAGGGCACAGAGGTTCATGCGCAGACTGGACGTGGACATCCAGAGGCAGATTGTCTCCCTGGGTTTGTTCACTTTCTCACAAGTACTTGCGGCAGCCGAGAGCAGCAGAGTTTATCTGGGATAAAGGGGAGTTTTTCTGTCGAGCCAGGCGAGTTTAGGGCTAGGCCGACAAACAATATTCTTACATCTATGGAAGTTGATGAAAGCAAAGAGCAGGCTGTTGTTCGTGATTTTGTGGACGTATTTGAAGATATATCGGGTTTACCGCTGAAGCGAGATGTGGAGTTCGCAATTGATCTTATTCCTGGTGCAGCGCCAGTGTCCAAAGCATATTATCCAATGGCACCAGTAGAGTTGGAAGAAGTCAAGAAACAGGTTGCTGAATTGCTTGAAAAGGGCTGGATTCGAAGCAGTAACTCGCCTTGGGGAGCTCCAGTTCTTCTCGTAAAGAAGAAGGATGGCACAAGAAGGATGTGCATCGACTATCGAGAATTAAACCGGGTGACTATTAAGAACAAGTACCCGATCCCTCGCATTGGAGAACTTTTTGAGCAGCTTAGTGGCGCGAGGGTATTCTCGAAGCTGGATTTGCGATCCGGATATCATCAGGTTCGAGTGAAAGCAGAAGATATTTGCAAGACGGCGTTCCGAACTCGGTATGGACATTACGAATACTTAGTGATGCCCTTCGGAGTAACGAATGCGCCGGCAATATTCATGGACTTGATGAACCGAATCTTTTCACCGTTCTTGAATCAGTTCATTGTGGTATTCATTGACGATATTCTGGTTTACTCGAAGAGTTTTGAGGAGCATGCTGAGCATTTGAAGATCGCACTGCAGACATTGAGGCGGGAGAAATTGTACGCGAAGATGAGTTAGTGCGAGTTTTGGCTGGAGGAAGTGAAGTTTTTGGGGCATGTTGTGTCTGGCGATAGCATTGCCGTCAATCCAGAAAAGATTGCAGCAGTTCGAGATTGGCCGATTCCAAAGAATGTTGCGGAGATAAGAAGTTTCCTTGGATTGGCCGGATACTACAGGAGATTTGTGGAGAACTTTGCTCGTCTGGCAGAGCCGTTGACCAAGCTTACGCGCAAGGAGGTACCTTTTGTATGGGCGGATAAGTGTGCGTTAGCTTTCGAGACGTTGAAGCAGAAGTTGATAACCGTCCCTATTCTGACTGTGCCAGACAATTCCGGAGGATTGGTGATTCACAGCGACGCATCTGGGAAAGGATTGGGATGTGTTTTGATGCAGCATCGAAAGGTTGTAGCATACGCATCGAGACAGTTGAAGACCCATGAGAAGAATTACCCAACTCATGACTTGGAACTTGCGGCTGTGACTTTCGCTGTGAAGGTTTGGAGACACTACCTTCTGGGCGAAAGGGTCGAAGTTTTTTTTTTACTGATCATAAGAGCTTGAAGTATGTGTTCACACAGAAGGAGCTTAATATGAGGCAGCGTAGATGGTTGGAGCTGATGGCTGACTACGATCTTGATCTTAAGTACCATCCGGGGAAGGTTAACGTCGTGCCGGATGCGCTTAGTCGGTTACCAGCAATTCAGGTGTTAACTACGCAGAAGGAGATCGTTGAAGATTTTCGAGGATTTGACTTGGAGGTTGTGCTATCGCATTCTACGGGACAGTTGATGCAGCTGCAAGTACAGTCATCATTGATCGAGAATATTAAAGCAGCACAATCGCAGGACCCTAGACTGCAAAAGTTTCGAGGACAGGTTGAAGCCGGACTACGAACAGATTTATTAATCCCCGAAGATGGTTCGTTGAGGTTTGGTACCCGTTTGTGTGTGCCAAAGGGAGATATTCGTGAAGAGCTTATGAAGGAGGCACACAGTTCAGCTTATTCTGTACATCCAGGAGGCACAAAGATGTACCGAGATATTCGACAGCATTTCTGGTGGGAAGGCATGAAACGGGAGATTGCTCGCTTTGTGGTAAAGTGCTTGGTGTGTCAGCAAGTTAAGGCTGAACATCAAAGGGTTGCTGGTTTATTGCAACCACTTCCGATTCCTCAGTGGAAGTGGGAACATATAACCATGGATTTCGTGACGGCTTTACCGCGAAGTCCAAAAGGCAACCATGCTATATGGGTGATTGTTGACCGATTGACCAAGGCAGCTCATTTTATTCCTTTTCGGGTTGGTCAATCAATAGAGACTTTGGCAGAGCGGTACATGCAAGAGATTGTAAGATTGCATGGAGTACCGGTGAGCATCGTGTCCGATCGGGACACTCGGTTCTTATCACACTTTTGGCGGAGTCTACAGGAAAGTTTGGGGACTCGATTGAAGTTTAGCATATCTTATCATCCTCAAACTGATGGTCAGTCGGAGAGAACGATCCAAACTCTTGAGTATACGTTGAGAGCATGCAGGTTGGACTTCAAGGGGTCTTGGGAGGATCATCTACTTTTGGTGGAGTTGTCTTACAACAACAGTTTTCAGGCAACTATTCAGATGGCTCCATTTGAAGCTTTGTATGGTCGTAAATGTCGTTCACCTGTTTGTTGGGACGATGTCGGTGAACGAAGATTATTGGGACCAGATTTGGTTGTGCAGACAGTTGAGATGGTTAACCCTATCAGAAATCATATGAAGGCAGCACAGGACCGACAGTAGAGTTGGGCAGATACGTCAAGAAGACATCTAGAGTTCGTCGTGGGTGATTTGGTATTCTTGAAGTTATCACCAACCAGAGGGGTGATTCGTTTTGGGAGTCGAGGAAAGCTTAGTCCTCTATTCGTTGGACCCTTTGAGATCTTGGAGCGGGTTGGTGAGGTAGCGTACCGTTTGGCGTTACCGCAGTCCTTGGCAAATGTGCACGATGTGTTACACGTATCTCAACTCCGTAGGTATGTTCGAGATGAAACACACGTTTTGGATCTTTCGGAGCTAACAGTACGAGAAGACTTGACTTTTGAGAAGCGACCGATTGAAATCGTGGATCGAAGGGAAAAGGTTCTTAAGAAAAAAGTTATCCCCCTTGTGCTTGTTTCTTGGGGTAATCGCTCGCATGGAGAGTCCACTTGGGAACGAGAAGATGAAATCCGGCAGAGGTTTCCTCACCTTTTCTTGTAGTTATCTATCTTTGTATTCTTGGAATTTCGAGGACGAAATTCTTTTTGTAGTTGGGTATAATGTAACACCCGAGCCCAATGCTACTAATTTCAGTTACTGTTTGAGCATAATATGGTACTCATTACATTTAGCCTGCTTGATTGTTACTTACTGTAAAATTTTACCCGGTAAATTCATTTTTGCATATAACAAATTTTAGCATCTAAAATAAAATTAAAAATATTCATCTTGGCCTACTTGACACCCCTAACCCCGCTGTAGCGTCCGTGCATCGTGTTCTCGTCCCGTTCAGTGAAACGGGCGAGTTTGGATGGCTACGTGCGCGTACGTGTGTCCGTTTTGGGGTATGCTTTTTGATCATAAAACACTTCATTTTAAATTTTGGATCCCGCCTAAAATTCTATTATTTCAATTTTGAATTTTTGGACCCGACCCGGACGCGATTTGGAAATGTTTTATTTGGCGCCAAAATCCCAAATTTTAATATTCTTTAAACCATAATATAATTCCTTAACCTTATACTCTAACAGTAAAATATTTCCAAAATATTTTTAAATCTCTTAAATAATTTTTCCCAACCAATCGAATCCTTCACAATCTCCCGCGGGCCCCACACCTTTTCCTCATCTCTCTCTCTCTCTCCACTTTTTTTCTCTCTCTCATATATTCTCTCGTATTTCTCTTTATCATTCTTTCTCTTCTTGCTTCATGTCTCGTTTCTCATTTTTTTTAACTGTTCTTTTGTTGCCGGAATTCCGTCGTGCCGGTGACACTTCTCGACGTTCCAGCGAGGTATCCCAACCCGTGTGGTTCCTTTGTTCGTCGTTTGGGTTCATTCCGTGAACCGTGCGCCCGTCGCGAGTTTTCCCCGCCGATGGTTAACGTTCCGTTTTCCCGATTCGCGACCCATCGAGGCAAGTTAATCTTGCTACATGCTATATAATTCATTTTATACCTATTTAAATAAATACCATACCTAGAGTTTAAATCCAGTGCCACATGTTTAATTTTATAACGTTTCGATGTTCCGTTTCCATCCGTTTATATCATATTAAATCTAGATCATGAAAACTTATCTTTTGGCATACTAGATTCCATTATACTGCATCCATATCAATTAAAATATATATCGTCGTAATATTTCTTATTATTATTTTTAATTAGTTTATAATCTGCATTTTATAATATTATACATTTGAAAATATTATAGTTTACACATGAAACGTCGTTGAAAAACGGATACGACAAATCTGAAATTTACTGTACACCTTATCTTATAAAATTCATTATAAATCATAGAAAAATCATTAGTATACGTTCTTTAGTTCGTTGCGAATCTAACTCAGAATAATATAATTCTATGAAATATTTACTTGCAAAATAAATTGTTTAAATAACGTAAAATGCAAATGAAAATGTCTCCAAACTGCTGTCCAGGGAAATTCCAGCAGCAAACTTTCAACTTCGAATGTTCATAACTTTTTGTAGGGACAACCTGAGATGCTTATACTTATAAAACTGAAAACCTTATTGAATTATCTTTGTTTTGGTATAAGACACGTCCCTTTTGGAGAACGTTTGTTATTTTTAAGCTATTTTACAAATTAGGGTGACGCTGAATTTCTGAACGGAACTTTCTTGTGCATGGTTAATCAATACCACTTTTATAGATATTAATCCCTTTGAATATGCTATCCATATTAATATTATTATATCAATATTTATATCATATATTGCTTAGTTGTACATCCCACATTACCATTTTATAGTTTTATAATTTTTCGGATACCCGTTTACATCCATCGCATTTAAGATACATATAATTGCATCCATAGATCACATTACTACATAATAATGTGATATTAACACTCCATGTTTAATAAATTGCATCCTAATTAATATTGGAACTATAAAGGTAACCCTAATCGATAACTGTGCATCCATATCCTTGAAATTATATCTATTTGCATATCATATTACATGTTCCAGTTTATTGTTCTGATAGTACTCATGCTTGTTTATTTATACACATGCTTATGTTAGTTTGATTATGAGCACCCACATGACATCTTGTGCTTCCTGACATGACCTGTTACACTTCCTACATGACATGACATGGTACCGTACACTCTTGACATGACATGACACCTTTATACATTACCTGGCTTGACCTGATGTACCAATGCTTTACCTGTTACCTGATCTTGTGTCTAATGCCAACAAACATAACATGTAGTCCTCATGGACCGTTCCTGTTGTCTATCCAGACAAACCTGTTTACCTGATCCTGTGTTGGCATTAGTTTCTTGATTACTGGATACCTGACTTGACATACACATATAACTTGGGGGTATGGGGAAATCAAAGGTGAAATCTGACTTGTAACTCGACAGTTCACTACTTGTATTGAGTGTACACATTCCTGTTTTGTGCCTAGCGGCATGTCTCGGTTTCAGCCGAGAATATTGTGGCCGTGGTCCCGGGTATGTACGGGATACTATCGAGTGTACACATTCCTGTTTTGTGCCTAGCGGCATGTCTCGGTTTCAGCCGAGAATATTGTGGTCGTGGTCCCGGGTATGTACGGGATACTATCGAGTGTACACATTCCTGTTTTGTGCCTAGCGGCATGTCTCGGCTGCAGCCGAGAATATTGTGGCCGTGGTCCCGGGTATGTACGGGATACTATTGAGTTACATCGATGATTCATCAATTTGGTTTCAAAGACTCTAGAATAGAAAACCTGATAGAACAGTTTAGTTACCCACTGCACACTACCCTGCACTGCTTGTTTCACATTATTGCTACTCTCGTTTTGTTCATGTTCATATTACATTGCCTGCTACACTGTTCATATTATATTACTTGATGACATGACGCGCTGACGTCTGGGTTTTGCATGGCCCAGATTCTGTATCGCTGTTGCAGTCCGAGCAGGAGTACTTCAGCCAGCAGGCTGAGCTGTGAGTTCAGTAGTAGTTAGTTTTATTTCCTGCATTTATTTCCATATGTGAGCCCGCATTATGGGACATACTTTTCAGTTATTTGTATTGGATCATTTGCTTCCGCATTTATTTATTATTGACTCCTGTTATCTTGGATTATGGATATGTTTAGATAGTTTTATTTTGTTCTTGATATCTCTACAGCCGTAATGTGACTGTGGATGGATACTTCCTACCCACGGGTAGCATGGTTGGCTATGTCACGTGCTCATTTTAGCGTACTCTGGGAAGCGGGGCGTGACACACTAAATCGGGATTCTTGTGCATATCAGATGCACCCGATATTGTTGTCGTGCACACCCGTTGCAGTGGACAGATGCTTTTGTGCACACCCGTTGCACTTAGTTTTGCTTTGTTCATATTGTGGCACCTGTATTTGGATTTGATTCCCATGCGCACCAGATGCATGTGATTATTGGATACGCCTTTTGAGGCTGATTTCGCTTTTGAGCACCTTGTTTTCATGTTGGGCACTATATTGTGTAGTAGCTAAACATGACTGATCTGAGGATAGTACATGAGTACTCTGCATGCATTAATAGATTACCAAAAAGGTTTTCAAGAGGAGCTATTGTCTCGCTTTTTCCTACGTGTCCGTGAGCGACCGAACGTTTATAAAGGAAAACCTTTTGGGATATTTTGAAAACGATGGAACGTGTATTTAAGAAAACATCTATGGACATATATTATTATTTTAAAATGAGCTTCTGTCAGTTATGCCGTGAGTTACGCATTCCCGCGGCGATTTAGAAAAGATTTTATATGTATTTTATTCAGATTTTGAAAGTTTTCCAAAAATGCGTACTATACACGTATTATAGTATTTGACTTGTGTATATTGAATTTCAGTATTGGATTTCGAGATCTATATCTCAATTGTAACTCCGAGGATAGGCGTGCAAATCCGATGATTTGCGTGAAACTTGACGGAGTTCGGTTTGAGTTTTGTACTCGTTTTCATGCGCACTTGACGCACTGTGATATTTGTGTGTTCTCCATGATTTCGGAGCCCCGTTAATTTGAGCTAATTATTGAAATGTTTTGGATTTTGGGGGTTTAAATTTAAAATTCGGGGACCGAATTTATTTAAGTGGGGAAGATTGTAACATTTCAGAAAATATAAAATATTATTTTTGGAATTTAATATTAAAATAATATATTTCCCGAAAACTGCCCGATTTCCGAAATTAGGGTTTTCGAAAAATGACATAAATATATACCAATATTTGTGAAATAAATGAAAATTAAAATGATTTATTCATTTAATAATATATTTAAAGGATTTGGCATTTTTAAAATTTATTATATGCAGTTTTGATAAAAACCCGATTAGTGCACTATTAATCGCGATTTAAGCCAAATCCGCATTTCTACAGTTTTTCATGGCTAGTGCGCCATGACATGTTACATGTTATTTTATTTGTGGTTTTATATGGGTATATGTGTTTTTGGTGAGAAAAGAAAAGGAAAAAAAAGTCAAAGGGGGACAAAATGAGTGGGTTAGGTATACTTTTGGAGAGAGAGAGTGTGATTTTGTGAGAAAGAGAAGGGGGGCTGCCACTTCATTTCCCCCATCATTTTCATCTCCCTCTTCATCTTCCTCAACTCCACAACCTTCCACTTCAAACCCTAGATCTATCTCCAAATAATTCCCAAAACCCAAAACCCCTTTCACTAAAGTTAATCTCCATCTCTTCCTCTACACTTTGAACCGAGCAAAGTAGGATTTTGACGGCATTGGGAAGTTAGTGCTGCCTAGAGTGGACTAAATGAGGTATAACTTCTTCCTTGTAGTTTAGTTTGGTGCGATATCTTGTTTTAGTTTCGTTTTGAGATATCCACAACCTGCTATGACCCCGAGGCTTGTTGGTGAAAACAAACAGAGTAGTAATGTTGTAGTTGTGACCCTGAGTACACACTCGTGACCCCGACCCTGTCTGCTCGGTTTTGGCCGGCGACTATAGAGGTAATTCTGGTGACCCCGGGTTGGTAGAGGAGTTAGGGTTTGGGTTTTGTAGGGTAGTTACCTCAAGGTGTTTAAGGGTGTGTGGTCCTACTAGATTTTTCTATTGTGAAAATAGGTGGAATCTGGGAACAGTTAGGAGTGTTTACATGACCTTGGTGACACTATTCCTGACCTGAGCCATAGAGGTGAACGTGATGCACGAGCTTAGGATTTTTTCCGTATCAGTTTTGTGACTTTAGTGTGCCTATAGGGTATCTGGAGCAACCCAGGGAAATTTTGAGAATAGCAAACAATACCAGGGACCAAACTAAGTCACTAGGAGACCACTCTGACCTGATAAACCCAAACAGAGACCCCTGGGCCGGCGACATCGGATTTTAGGTGGAAGTGGCCGGCCACTTGGTGAGGGTCGGTGCCTAGGTTGGTCCAGTAGCTCATATATACTATATACATCACCCTAAACTTGTTTGCTTAGATTTATTTGACCTGAGTCAAAATCTGGGAACACTTATGTGTGATTTAGGATATGTTTCCGTATTTTGAATGATGAGTTTTTATATTTGGATTCATTTTTGGTTGTCGCATGTTTGTACATCAACAACAAGAGTTGTTTGGTTGATTTTGTACGCGTAAGCTATAGGTTTTAACCTATAAGCGAAACGTGTGCCGTTTTGGTTTTCCGCCTTGATTTTGACACGCATTGCGATTGTGTATTATTATAGGTACCTTCACGTGGATTCCGAGACGACGGAGCGTGGCGTCATCAACTTCGGCAAGCAAAGACCAAGGTGAGTGGATCTATATCCATGGGGGAAGTCGGGTAGATGGCGTATAGCACCCCCGCAAAGTTTTGATGGGAACCGATTTGAAGCATATGGTTAAGGAAACCTAGATTAGGAAACTAGGATTAGAATTAAATAGATTGCTAATGAAACCATATTAGAAACTAAGGATAGTTATAAGTGATAGAATACGGCTAAGATGCGATGACGGAATTTGAGGATGACGTTTGACGATATTGCCGTTTAGGGTACTATAGGACTAGATAGTCGACGTAGATGTGTCATCCGAACCATACATGTTTTTAAACTAAAGAATCGTATGCATCTTTTAAACAGTTACCTTTAGGGACGTTACGGATTTTCAAATGATATCTTTTCCTCAAAAACACCGTAACCCCTATTTTCTAAACTACGATTCGCTTCTTTAAATATCTGCTTGTATGGTTCGGGTGTGTAGGTTAGATTAGATACTTATACTTACAGTGGAGATAGAATGTTTATGTAAACTCGACATGATGTGAGATATAAATGCGACGAAAGAATATAAGACGGATATGATGATATGATGGTATACGGATGCGAGTCGATCGAAATGATTTATACCCTGCCGGTCCCCTGATAAGAGATTATTGCGAAAGTGACCTGGGACATTAGTGTGTATATATATATATATATATATATATATATATATATATATATATATATATATATATAATGTTGTGAATCGTGGATGATAGGCCGTACGTGATATTAGGCCGTACCCTCATTTATCGTATAGGATGATAGGATCCCTATTAGCTTAATGCCTCCGTACGATAATTTTCCGTGCGTGATGAGTTGACTTGATGATTGATCCTTACCCTTGACTATAGGTTGTTGTACGATGGATTATACCGTACGCGATGTTGTTTAGGCTGGATGCCGATTAATAGATTCACCGACTCGATTATGTTAGATACGTATACCCGTCAGCATTTGCATATGCTTTACCTTATGCTGCCTTCATGTTATTCGCATTGCATTACTTATACCTGTGATAGTACACCTGCACCATTATCGATGATGCGTATGTTACACGTACACAGATTGTAGGCTCACATACTTCATCATCGATAATTGCCATGTCACTACACAGTAGGATTGCTGCATCATGATATGACCCTTCGCATAACCTGCTTGTGTATATACAATGATATATCCATATATGCGCACATACACATTGTATATTCATATTGGTGCACATATACATTGATACATCCATATTTGCGCACATACACATTGGATATCCATATTGGTGCACACATACATTGGTACATCTATACTTGCGCATATACATATTGTACCTATATAGATAACTGGTTTTATTGGGAAATTGGGAACCGCATGTTATATTTTAAAAACTAGAATCATTTTAAAAGAGCGGTTTTCCCTTAATATGTTATATCATTGTTCCATGTTGCATGATGCACGGATATGCTCGCATTTCTCTTATATGTCGCATACATCATGCTCTATTATTTTACGCATTGAAATACCCATGAGATATGCTGTTTTCATGAGATTTCTGGATTTGAGAACCGTGGATATTTCAAAAGAGATTATGTGTTGTTTTAAAAACCTGGTTTCTCTTGATATGATATTTCAGTGCGTCCACCATGTGTTTTCTCGGTTCTGAGAGCGACATGTGAAACCCGATTCGAGGAGGCGGATGAAGCCGATTGCGGGTACATGGTAGACCCGGTATAGTACCCCGGGGAAAGAACGGATCGCTGTATAGTAGACGGTGAGCCTGGCAGAGGGACTACTACCTACCGGTGATAGTATTTAGGCTCGGCGGATATCCGGAGGATGTCGACCAGAGTCGAGAGATGATATGGGCCGATCCGGACTGACGGAGTCTATGGGCCGATCCGGACTGACGGAGCCCGATATATGAGGATTTACGTGCCGATACTAGGCACGTTTTTCATGATGTTTTCGAGTGTCGATGCTAGACACCCAGGTTCCATGATTTTGATGTGTCGTGAGGGACACCGTTGATATATATATCCTAATACTTTCATGCACACTCTTTTATGATATTTACGTGCATACATACATTGATTATATGGGTGGACGAGATCCACATGCATACATGCATTGATTATTACTGTTGGATATTATCCACATTGCATATAGGTATTGACTGCCTTGTTGGCACATATACAGACCCGGTCACTCTTGATATCATAGTATTACCTTTATGATATAGTTGACCTAGGAGTCGTTGTTTATTCGATTTCTATCTGTTGATATTTTTTCTACTCACGAGCTGGCAACTCACCCCCGTTGTGCCACAGTTCTTGCAGGTTGACCGCTTGGATCTGTAGCGGCATTGCCGGAACACAGCTTCATTTGGGTGTTTTGCAGTAGTAGGTGGGACACTTGTATCGTACCCACTCTTGTATTATATTTCATATTGTATCTAGTTAACTCCATCAATCAATGAAAATTAGTAAATTGTATAAGTAATTAGACTTAGTGGGATTGTGGTTGCGAGATTTGAGCGATGGGTGTTATATTCGCTTTTGGGGTTATGTCTTGCTTATTTCTCTATCTTTTTTGGTGATCTTCGCCTTTGGGCGTCGTATACTGATATTTACTGTTTTGCGTGGTTGTGATCCTCCGTTTGGCGAAGAGCTAGCTCCCGCTTGGGGATGCCTTTATCATTGTTATGTATCTGTGGTTTTGGATCAAAATATATATAGAAGGTGCTGTCAATTTTTTTTTAAAAAACGAAATATGTTTTCAAACTAGTAAATTTCACTTGCATCATTCATGTTTCTTTTCTATGCATTTAAGCACACTTGATTTTATTATACCTTTATTTCAAAAACTTCACCTTCTTTATTTTCTTAAAAAGGTTTAGATTTCTGGGTTTCAGCTTACTTGAATTACGTTACGCCTTTAGATGTTGCGTGATTTAAGTGCTGGTCACGAGCTAATATTTCGGGTCGTGACAAAGCTGGTTTGGTCATGTGCGACGCAGACCTATGGAAGCACCGGTTCGACGAATAGATACTCTCAATATGAGCAATGGTAAAAGGGAAAAAGGGAGACCGAAGAAAACATGGATAGAGGTGATACGAAACGATATGGTTGCCAAAGGACTCAATGAAAGTATATTGTTTGATAGGAGTGAGTGGAGGTGGAGGATTCATGTGCTGGACCCGGCGTGATTCTCATGTTAGTTCATGTAGCCTACCCCATATGCTTGGGATAAAATGCTCAGTTGTCGTTGTATGTCATTTCATAACGTGCCTGATCCAATCAACTCTTGATTAAGGAAAATGTTCACAACATTATCCTGTAATACAAAATTATATCCTTTTTTAACTTAATAAAGAAACTGGTGTAATGTTGTATATCAGGTTCGGTATGTAATAACATTCGTTCAGAATCAATGTATTTACCATTTTGTAATACAAGGTGATATTTGCCAACTGATTTGGCTGCAACAATTGCATCATTCTCTAACACTTAGAGACATATCACCCAATCCCAGTTCTCTACCTTTCGTAGTCCATGTAATAAATTACATATGTAGGATCCTAATCCGGTATCTCATACCTATGACGTAGAGGATACTGAGAAAACAGTTCTTGGTAATGAACAACCCGAAGAATATGCATCAACATGCTTAATCCTCGATTGGGCCGCGTAGAAATCCGGATATTCCCCTATTTCCTGCTCGGACTTATAACAATTATAGGATAGAGCGGAACCAACGATCTCCAGCTCAGTATAATAAGCAGGTTCGGTCAATACATCCATATTATTATCTTGATTAAGGTGACATGGTCGCTACCAGGAGAGAGAGAAGAAACACACTGCGTATGCTCTTGCAAGATCAGATTGGTTATTATTTTATCTAATCAGGATGGCTCCCACTGTTTTTATCAAATCTTCCTTCAAAACAGACTAGCCGGAATTAATTACACCCTACAAGTTCACCAATCTTTCGGCCAGGCCAGTGTCGGTACTTTGAGGAAGCTTTCCCGTGCTTTTGCACGGACCTAATTAAAATAAATCTTGTTTTCCCAGGGGCGTGACCCCATTAACACCTTTCTAGACATTTACCTGATCGGCTAATTGTAATGTGCAAAACTCTCCCAGGAGTAACTCTTACTCTTAGTGGGTATCGGGATCCAACTATCTAATAGAAGGTATGCAATCTCATTGCAAATTTCAATACTTAAAATTCCCGATAATATTTTTCCCCAAGCGATCTATGACCTTGACAAGGTCAACAAACCATAAATCGCAAGTCAAGTTCAACACGTACATTTCATGATTGAATTAAACCCACCCGCACGACCCTTGACAAGGTCAACAAGGCCGCACGACTACCTTCATCCAATCGCATCATATGCTTTGTAGATAAGTACTAATCAGCTACCGCACACTACGCCTTAACAAGGTCAACAAACGCAGCACGAATACTAAATAGTCCTTATCTGAAATAACGGAGGGCTACGACAGGTTTTTAAGAAAACCTTTTTCGTAATGAACTTGATATCGTTGTAGAATCGAGTGATTTTGAAAAGTAGTGTTTTTTAGGCTTTTGCTAGTTTTGCTAAAGAGGTCACTCTTGGTGATGGGATCTCGTCTCTTTCCTCATCGAATGAGGTGTTGGATATTTCATAAATACCACTATGCAAAACAAGAACTAGAAAAGCAATCAAAAACAAAACCGAGTGGGTTGTAGCATCTGCTAGTTTCGCTAAAGAGGTCACTCCCGGTGAAGAGATCTTGGATCTTTCCTTATCAAATAAGGTGCTGGATATTCTACAAGGAATACCGCTATGCAAAGCAAGAACTAGAGATACCAGTTTTTAAAACAAGATTCTGCAACATCTTTAGGTTTCTTTTATTTCATTAATCTCATTAATGAAGTCCCATCAATTATGCTTCCTAAGCATCACAGAAGAAACGAAAGCAGCAATATTTATTATATATCATATATATAATAACAACATTCATCTCATCATATAAAGTGATCACATCACAGAATATCAGTAGTAGAAGAACACATATGAAATATTGGATATACTAGGAATTCCGTGTTTTAAATTAAGCCAGTATAAAACACGAATTCCACGGTCGCGATGAATAGCCAAACCCACATCCCTAGACCTCTATGAGAGAGGCAAGCAACCCTACCAATTCTAGAGTTAGGAGACCCGGTCTCGACTCCTCGAGATGGTCTCCCACTGGACCCTAGAACCCGGTTACTTGTGCTCGCCACCTTGGGTCTATCCTAATGCGGAAAAGTAAATAATATACACCAATGGTGACATCATCCTCAACCCGGAAGTGCCATAATAAAAGAATATTACATAAAAGTTTTTACATGAATGAAAATAAAAAACTCTCATCTCACATAAAAACCCCCGTCTATTTAAACATGACGATCCAATACAACATATCACAGCAACACATAACATCACATGTCATCAACGTAAGTAAATATGCGTATCCCAATTGTCATTGACATATAACAACAAAACCGGCGATACACCACATATTACATTTACGGTCACAGAAAAGAAAGTGAAAACTACAACAATTGGAATCCGCAACCACCTTAGATATCATAAACCCAATGTATCACATACTTTGGATTTCATGCCTAACCAAATGAATTCCTTAGACATCACATGCCTAACAATTATAAACCCCGCATTATAGTCTCGATATTGAAAACAATTTTCAATAACCAGTCGGGCAATTCAATAAGATTCCCGACAACCTGATCGAATGCTCGTCGGAAACTTTAGTAGACGGCCACACCCCCGATGCCGTCGACGAAGTGCACATAGGCAGAACACCGCGGCCGCGAGCACCCGAACAGATGCTTTTGGCGACGGGGTTCTCCTACAATCACTTGGTCGGGGCTATGGGGTGTGGCTATCTGGTAAGGATACCCAGCGAGTATCCGCGTACACTACGTAATTGCGACAGACTTTTGATCCACATCAAAATCCCGTGGCAACCGATCAAATGAGACTGAATTGCTAGATTTATAAAATTCAAATTAGTTTTCATAAAACTAAATATTGTGGATTCCAAGTATTGTATCACAATCACAGATAGATAGACGATGTTAAACTTTTCGATCGAATCAAAAAACACCCAAAATTTCCCAAAGAGCTCAACACTTGAGCGCAGTTTAAAAAATACCCAGAATATGCCACAACACCTATGGACCAACCGTAGAAGGGTCAACCCTTGCCTCACCTATGGCGTCGCGGAACTACCATAAACCCTAGGGTTTGGTGGCGGTTCCGGCAGTCACAGAATCGAGTTAGTTTTTCGTTCTTCTAGAGGGTCCATAGAATCATCTGCATGATTTTCTGAAGATTTTATACTTGGAAAAATCCAACTCTTGGAAAATTTCCAGCGAGGGAGAAAATGGGTTATTGATATCCGTTCAAACTTTTTAACGTCGTCTATATAACCCGAAATAATGGTAGAATTACGACTACGAAACACTCCAAATTGCCTTTACAGAAATATAACATCACATGCAATATATGTAAAAACAAGCAACACCTGAAACAAAAAAACCCAGAGACTGGAACACCATAAAAATTTGAAGCCAGAATACCCTAGAAAAACCAGCCAGGCTGGAATTATATGTCATGTCGCCGGCCAAAACCCGGCAAGGAGGGCTCAAATTTCTATGGTGTTCATGTTACATCTCATATAATATTCTGCAATTGCTTAAAAAAATTATAGACACTCTGAAAATTTTGACAGAAACTAGGTTATTGTTTCGAATGTTTAGGAGTATTTTCGGTTTCGTAATTCTATAAATATCGCCTAATTCTCTAGCATGGCTCTGATACCACAGTAGGGTTCCCTAGGGTCGCCGCTGGGTTTCGGGAGGCATTGACCTTGCCGTTTTTAAAAATTTGGCGCGCAAAAGAACCCTAACCTAGAATCTTAACTATAGAATTAGACGAAACTAGAATGTAAACATCTTTACAACTAAGTAAAAAAGGAATACAACCTTTATAGACCGGTCCTTCACTTCAATAGCTTCGTGTAGTAGTCCCTTCGCTCCAAGTAGTGAACAATCGGACTCTAGACAGGCTCCACAAGATGAAAGGAACATGCTTGCATGAAGTCTTCGAGACCGAAGATGATTTACGTCGAGGAGACACTAACTCAAGCTATCTCTTCACTAATTGTGGAGAACTAGTAAAGAAACAACCCAATCTAAATGGCTAGTCTTGAAGAGATTGATGAAGTAGGAATTTTTCTCACTTCAGAAATTATTTTCTCACTCATTTTCTTCACCTCCCAAAAAGCTAGAGAGCTTGAGGAAGGAGATGAAGAAAAGCAACCATGGAGAGAAGCAAGTGAAGAATGAATCAAGTGGTGAGAATAGCAACCATGAGTGATATAATATCTCATACTAACTCATGTAGAGACTTTACCATGGCTTGGGATAATCGTTGGGTTAACAAATATCTCAAGTAAAACAAAATTAGTGGACTAAGTCAATGGTCACTACAAGCTTCTAACTAAGTGACTAATTTCTAACTAATTTTGATTTACTTTAAATAAATAAAACCCATCATTATGATAAGCATGTTGTGAGTCTCATACACCTATGTCTCATGTATCATCTAGCATGATACAAAAGAATGTACATTAATATATATCATATATATACTAAGTGTACACAAGTGAGAAAAAGAAATCTTGAGTGAGCTAATATTAGTTAATGTAAGTTAATATATCAAATATATAATTATACATTAAATTATTTAATAATCCAGCTATATCACATACAACCGACTAATATCATATGTATCAACCTATCGAATCAACACTTAATTCGACAGCCCGGCTATATCACATATAACCGACCGATATCACATATCGCGAGAATAGAATGCGGTATCACATACACGTATTAATCTCGGTCCCGCACATATCACATATATGATCCTACTTCGTTTCTCCTAAGCCAGGAAACCTCTGTGTAGGACTCTAAAGACTCATCAATACGCCGGTAGAAGGTGGTGATCATATCAGTCACCCACAAGCCGTCAGCGGTCTGCTAAACGTAACGGCCACCCGGATATTGAGCGATCAGAAGATCAACAAGCAAGCCTGCTCATACTCCCGCGAATCTAATCAGTAACACTACCGTACGGTCCGGTCTCTTCGTCAGATATGTCGCATATCGCAGCCTGGGGGTGGTAAACGTTAGACCCTAATAGCCTGATAAGTAATGCCGATATGAAGCTCATAACGGTTTGAGAAACTATTGATAACACTTACCAGTAGATCTCAGCAACCCTGGTCAGGGATTTCCTGTTATGGCCAATCGAGCATAGCGCAACATTAACCCCCAATACCGGGAGAGACGAAATCCCCTCCTATCGCTCATTGCATCCATGTGACTCGGGACTGTACCCAAAAACCACTATTTTGCACGATCTCTTGAATGTGGTAAGGTGGAAATCAAACCATAGTGGGAATCACACAACACTCTATAACGATCTCGGGTTGACAAACTAAACTATACCAACCAGAGAACTGCTATCTGACGATAGGTATAAAACCATATAGGATGTCACGACCCGAAAGAGCACGTGACTGGCCCTTGAACCCTATGAAGTCTATCGGACCCCATCTGATCCAAGTAAGCCAAAAGCCCAGAAATCTAAAACCATTTAAAGAGTAAATAAGGAAAACTAGTTTTAAGAGGTAAAGAAATCATGTTTTGAAAATCAAGTTTTTAAATAACTAAGCCGAATATGAATTTTTAAAATGTGTAATTTTTCCTGAAAATTTCGGCAGAGTTTCCTTTGTAAAAACTGGCCCCGAACGGGGTACAACAAGAATAACATATATGACATGATAAAAGGCATCCCCAAGCGGGAGCTAGCTCTTCGTCAATCGACGGTCACAACCACATAAGCAATAACAATATACAACGCCAAGGGGCGAGGATCAAAACTGAAAAGAAACTCAAAAACAGCCAGAAAACCGCAATACTACTAGCGCGACTCTAAGGTCGAAATAATACAACTCTGTCTCTAAGTCTGAAACAATATACAAGTTTTGGTTGATGGACAATTCTAGATACAATAAATAATACATGAACAACGGCGGTTCTGATACAAAAGAACCCACCTACCAACGCAAGTCACCCATATGGAAGCAGTGTGCCAGAAATGCCGCTATGGAATCTGTACGGCAAACCTGCAAGAACTGGGGCACAACGGGGGTGAGTTGCCAACTCGTGAATAGAAAATATCTACAAGCAGGAATCGAATGCATGACCCATCCTAGGTCAATACAATCAGATATAAATAAACCTCAATATGAATAAAGCTGAAGCATGCTAAACTGGCAATGTAATCTCTATACAAGAGTGCAGTGCCAAGTGCTCGTGCTAGTGCCTCAGGTAATAGCATGTCATGAATATGAGGTATAAACAGTGTAATCAAATCTGCACACACGTGGATCTCGTCCACTCGTCACCCACTGATAATAACCACCATGCATGTAAATATCATAAATCATGTGCATGGGAAAATATGAGGATATAACCAAAAGCATGGAACCTGAGTGCCTAGCATCGACACTCGAAAACATCATGAAAACCTGTGCCTAGCATCGGCACGTAAATCCTCACATACCGGGCATCCGTCAATCCGGGTCAGCCCACTCTCAACATATCGGGCATCCGTCAGTCCGGGTCAGCCCACTCTCAATATATCGGGCATCCGTCAGTCCGGGTCAGCCCTCTCTTAGTATATCGGGCATCCGTCAGTCCGGGTCAGCCCACTCTCAATATATCGGGCATCCGTCAGTTCGGGTCAGCCCTCTATCAGTATATCGGGTATTCTTCAGTCCGGGTCAGCCCTCTCTCAGTATATCGGGCATCCGTCAGTCCGGGTCTGCCCTCTCTCAGTATATCGGGCATCCGTCAGTCCGGGTCAGCCCTCTCTCAGTATATCGGGCATCCGTCAGTCCGGGTCAGCCCTCTCTCCAAACCAGAAATATCATAGAAATAAACTATCTCAATGCGCAAATCAGAAAGCAAGATGAATGTGACAATATAAGTGGAATGCAAGTAACCATATATCCTGCAGCATGGAATAATAGTATGCGCATATAACATATGCAAGCAATGCGAATAGCATGAATGTGCGGAATCGAACAATCAACGCAAAAGTAAAGAATCTACACCAATCTGTACATGTCATGCAGGGGTGCCATTTGAAATAAGACGAATCAGGGCTTTTGATAAAACAAGGGCTACGGTGTTTTAAGGAAGATACATCATTTGAAAATATCCGTATGACCCTTCTGCCTATCTTTAAAATATCCCCGATTCGTTAGTTTGAAATAGGTATGACTCGGTCTAGTCTAATGTCTACTAAGTAATCTAGACAGGAGGGGTATGAAACCACCTAATCTGAGTCAACACATATAGATATGATAGTCGGTGATCTCGCTTCAATAACATATCGTAAGATATCCTCAAGTCATGAGTGCGGATCTATCATCAATATCGGCTCGTACGGTAGATCGTCGTATGGCATCCCAATAGCTGGGTGGGGGTCAATATCACACTATCTCATCACATATCAGGTATCACTTATCATCAGATCACACCATCTAGGGTACTACTGTAAGTGTAGTACAAATCGATACCATCTATAAAAATATGAATGCGGTTAAAGCACATGTCCAAAGGCCCGCTAAAACTATCAAATCGCACCTCAAAAGCAACTATGTCACATCGCCGATCTCACGGCCTCACATCAAATATCACCTCAAACCCACGTATCACCATCAACCCGTATATGAACACATAGTCCCATACCCATGTGTAGATATACGCACCATCAAATGAAGGAATGAATGCAAGAATGTGTGTAAGTATAGGTGTGAGTGCAACCACTACTCTAGGGTTCGCACTATACTAAAACCATATATTCTTATCATCAAAAATATCATTATTGCTAACAATGATCCTAAACAACACATAATAAATATACGTGCGTATACGTATTCGTATACAACACCCCGGACTGCGGGGGTGCTATACGCCATCCACCCGACTTCTCCCCGTAGATATAAATCTACTCACCTCGCTTCTCGTGTGTCGGTGCCGATGTCGCCATCTTCATCTTCTTTGCCTCAACCTCTCGTAGGGTACCTACAAGGATATCAAACACGCTAAAGCACATGAAAATCACATCGGAAACAAAAACAGCACACGATACTCGCATAGGTAGAAACCTATCGCTTCGCATGTCAACACAATCAATATCCACCCGTCGTTGACGTCCAAACGCCACCCGACAGGAATGAATCACCAAAAACCAAATCCATGCTAAATCAAGTCTCAAATCATGCACCAACATAGGAAAATCATCCCAGATTTCACCCTAGATGGAATCTGTCAAAACTAGAAGTACCCAGGGTCTAAACTATAGGAATTGGGGCCATGCACGAATTTCGAGGCAAATCCCCTCTGCTCTGGCCGCAAATTGCGGCCAGAATGGGAAAACTGGCGGCCTCGAGAAGGAAGTGGGGGCTAGGGTTTAGGGTGTTGGTTCTATGGTGCCTGCACATCTCACTGTCAACTCAGTTTTATTTATGGGATCTCGGGGTGATAGCAGATTCCATATAACAGTCCCAAATTTCCTGTTTTCCCCGATATCGATTCCGTAATTCCGTATTCTGTTTACAAGTTCAGGTTAGGGTTCAATTTAGCATCACACCAGGGTTTCTAGGGTCTCAAAAAGCCTCAATTTCATCTTAGTTTCAGTTTTTCCCTAAACCCTAACTTGAAGTTCTCTAAAATCCACAAAACGACATGATATCGATATGAAACTAGATTGAAAGCAAAAGAATGAGATGTTACGCTAAAAGGTGCAGAAATTACCTCCTTTGGCAACTCAAGAAAATTCTTGAGTTGCTCAAAGTCCTCCAAATCCAATCTTATTAGGCTCAATATGAAGCTAGTGAGGCCGGGAACATTTTTTGTGAAGTGGAAATGAGGTTTTGGGGTTGATTTCATTGTGGGTCTAGGGTTTTAGTGGAGAGGGAGAATGAGGGAAGAAGGCAGCAGCAGCAACAAGGGAGAGGGGAGAGAAAGCAACAAGGGAAATAATGAGGGTTGGTTCAAAAAAAGTAGAGGTTGACTTGTCTCTCTCTCTCATCATCATACCTACTCTTTCCTTTTCTTTTCTTTTTCTTATCCTTCTCACCCCAATAGTGCATCCAAAAGAAAACCATGTCAAAACAAATGTAACAAGTGTAAAAATGATATGTGCACATTTTTGCACAAAACTGCTAAAAATCCAATTAGCGATTTTTAATCGCGATTAACACTAAATTAGCATTTAACTAGTCTTAAAAACTTTAAAATGGCATACTTCCATAAAATACCCTATTTTAGAATTTTCTAAAATTTTCCAAAATTTTTCCCTATTTATTTGTATTTAATTCCACCCGAATATTAAAATATTCATTAAAATAATATTAAATTATAAAAATTCCCGAAAATAATATTTTATTATTTTGGAAATGTTACAATCTTCCCCCCTTAAAGAAATTCGGTCCCCGAATTTAAATTTAAAACACCCAACACTAAAACATTTCGATACAAATTTCAAGTCGTCGGGGCTCCAAAATCATCAATACATAAAACGTCACAGCGAAATGCATGCGCGTGAGTACTGAGCAGATAACTCAAAAACAACGCTCCATCAAGCATCCCGCAATCATCGGGGTCAAGGTAAGGACACAATGTCAAATCCAATACAAAACCGATATGATACGGATCAGAACTACACATGTAGACATCCAATCTATACATGTGAATAGCTGATGTAAAAGCATGCCAAATCCCTTTAAGTCGCTGTGCGATGTACCTAACACTGCACAGTGGCGGACGTTTTTCATAAGAAAATAACTATATATGTATATATATCCTTTGTTTAATAAGCACGTCCCGCCGTTGAAAACAATCAGAAGGGTTTCCTTGTTTTTAAAACGTTTCGTGTCATATCGGACACGTAGGTATATATTGAGACTATAGCTCGCTCTTTGGAAATCCCTTCGATAACAATCGATGCATGCAAAATATATCCAGGTACTGTCCTCTGACTAGTCCTGCTCAGTATGAAAGCAAAATCCAACATCATAAAGGTACTGCTCCAAAGAGAATAAATCTCAAAAATATACATAACACCACCCTGTGCGTCTGGTGCGCACGAAAATCAAAATCCATGTATGTGCCAAACAGGTGCACAAAACAACATCTAGGTGCAACGGGTGTGCACGAAGCATCTGTCATAGGCAACGTGTGTGCCTGACAGCCAAAAAATCCGGTGCATCTGACATGCACGAAGAACCTCGATTTAGTGCATCGGGTGTGCACAGAAATCGTATCTCAAAACATGCGCCCAACATGCGCGGAAATCCAAATCGGTGCATCCATCGTGCACGAATAAAAATCCAAACCCTGCGCACTCAACATGCACGAAATCACAAAATCCCACAGCAAACGTCGAACATACGTAAGTCCAACCAAAAGCACGGAGTGCAAGAATCAGTCATCAATATCAGGGTCAAAACCGACGATATATAATGCGGCTCAATCAAAATCAAATGTACCGCGATGGAAAATCTCATAACTTTGTGCATCGACGTGTACAAATCAAATCAAAACACTAAAAGTGCATGAAAACTATGCTGGAAGCGTAAATCAAATCACTGGCATAAAATAAGCATGAAATCGCAATCAATACCTCAGGAGTAATAACTATGTGCAATGTATAAATACCCAGTAAGTGCAACCATGGTGCACAAAATCAAATATCATGAAACTCGGTCATCAAAACTAAATCACGCAAATAGATCGCCAAAATACCGAAATCCAAAGTGACGGATACGTGATAGTCAAATCACAGAATCACAAATCATAAATACCGTCGTCGGTAGTTCCTCCTTCAAAGTCGAGAAGGCGCCGGTACATCCAATGCTAGCAGCGCAAGATATCTACTTGCCTCTTGCTCGCGGCTGGCGTCCTCTGCCTCTGGTCCCTGATCTTCCTGTAGATTACCAATCTCGCAAACCATCGGCTCATCGGCCCGGTCAGGTGTGCTGACAGGAACGATTCCGTTCTGGCACTTCTTTGGTAATCTCTCGGTCAATCCTCACGACCGCTCGTAAAGCCATATATCTCTGGCGTCGGCCTCCGGCTCTCTGAATGCACATCACACGTCTGATCCTGGGTGCAAATGTCATTGCAACGGTGCCCTGGAAGGAATCCTGCTCAAAGTCTCTGCCGATTTTGCCTATGCCGAGCTGTACGGAGGCTGGTACTCTGGCATAATCCCTTCTCGTTCAATGGACATCTATGTCCTCAGCACAGCATTTCCTCGAGAATCGGTCGCATCTCAACGCCCCTGCAAGCACATCAGGCCTCTGGTCTCGACAGGAAGTAATGACAGCTCATCAACGTCTCGCACGAACCTCTTGTCCCGCTAGTCTGTATCATCGTCCATTTCGACATCGCGTCTCTATCTGCGCAACGCAATGTCCTCGGCTACGGTCCATCCGAAGTCCCTCACGCGGACTCGAAATCACAACTCGGTATCTTCCCGCCTCAGTAGAAGATGTCTAGCCGAACACGTCCTCAGCGTGCATGTCACATCTCTGATGTCAGCGGAGTGGAACGTCATCTCGTCGAAATCTCGTGCGAACTCTTTACTCCACCTTGCTCAAATATCGAATGATTCGGACTCATCTCATCGTGGCTACACGAACTGCGCTCCGACGACTATGCTCGTATCTGGAGCCTCCCAAGCAGTGTCCCATCACAATATCCGAAAGATGTCGAACCATCCGATCGACTCGTCAGAACCTCATAATCCCCCAAGAGATCACATCTCGGGTACAGTTTAATAGTATCGAGTACATGCCACAGCGTCGGTGGTCCAGCCGTAGAAGGGCAAACCCAAGCCTCACTAATGGCGCCGAGGAACTGCCGCAAACCCGAAGGTTCAAAGGCTTTCACACGGTCATTAAGTCGAGTTAGGGTTTCATTCTTCTAGAGGGTCTATAGAATCACCTGCATGTCCTTCCGTATACTTTAAACTTGAAAAATAGGCTCCTGACATTCGATCGTCTCAATCGACTCTCAACGAATCAGCGTGAAGTCGCCTCTAGCTGGAATCAACCAACCTGATGACCTCGCATCGGGGTAAGCGAACGAACCACATGTCCTAGTCATTCATCCTTGGTGACTAGCGACTCACTATCATATCCCAAGAATATGCTCATGCTGCTGTAGCTCCAATTATCTGGGCGATATCTCAACAGTCATCATATCCTGGCTGGCCTCTATCAGTGGCTCAATCCTCTGGTGCCGATCAGCACGCCCGAGAAATCTCACAACAGCGATCTGTCAAACGCTCAAGTGCGGAAACACGAAATTCGAAGCCTCAAGCAACCGTATGCCTCGGGAATCACGCCCCGGTCAGCCCTCGTCCACGACGAGATCATGCTGACAACTCGAGCTATAGCTCACCCTGCCCGTACAATCGCGGCAGCAAACCACAACCAGTATCGATGAAGATAGATCATAGGAAGGAATATAATTCAGTGCAAGGAAATGTACAACCTAAGGTTTCTTAAGCGGAGTGGCGTGTCGTAAGTATGTCGCGGAACATACCAACGGTACGTCACTCTACTTTAGTCACCTATTCCATCAACCAAAGGTCATCCTATACGACGAAAGTTCGGGTCTAATACCCCCTCGACCAAGTCTAAGTTCCGTAAGGTCAAGCCTAAGTTCCGTATATAGATAACACCCTAGGCTCCACATAGTCAAACTTAGACTCGAACCAAGGTCAACCTAGCGCTCTGATACCAACTTTGTCATGACCCGAAAGAGCATGTGACTGGCCCTTGAACCCTATGAAGTCTATCGGACCCCATCTGATCCAAGTAAGCCAAAAGCCCAGAAATCTAAAACCATTTAAAGAGTAAATAAGGAAAACTAGTTTTAAGAGGTAAAGAAATCATGTTTTGAAAATCAAGTTTTTAAATAACTAAGCCGAATATGAATTTTTAAAATGTGTAATTTTTCCTGAAAATTTCGGCAGAGTTTCCTTTGTAAAAACTGGCCCCGAACGGGGTACAACAAGAATAACATATATGACATGATAAAAGGCATCCCCAAGCGGGAGCTAGCTCTTTGTCAATCGACGGCCACAACCACATAAGCAATGACAATATACAACGCCAAGGGGCGAGGATCAAAACTGAAAAGAAACTCAAAAACAGCCAGAAAACCGCAATACTACTAGCGCGACTCTAAGGTCGAAATAATACAACTCTGTCTCTAAGTCTGAAACAATATACAAGTTTTGGTTGATGGACAATTCTAGATACAATAAATAATACATGAACAACGGCGGTTCTGATACAAAAGAACCCACCTACCAACGCAAGTCACCCATATGGAAGCAGTGTGCCAGAAATGCCGCTATGGAATCTGTACGGCAAACCTGCAAGAACTGGGGCACAACGGGGGTGAGTTGCCAACTCGTGAATAGAAAATATCTACAAGCAGGAATCGAATGCATGACCCATCCTAGGTCAATACGATCAGATATAAATAAACCTCAATATGAATAAAGCTGAAGCATGCTAAACTGGCAATGTAATCTCTATACATGAGTGCAGTGCCAAGTGCTCGTGCTAGTGCCTCAGGTAATAGCATGTCATGAATATGAGGTATAAACAGTGTAATCAAATCTGCACACACGTGGATCTCGTCCACTCGTCACCCACTGACAATAACCACCATGCATGTAAATATCATAAATCATGTGCATGGGAAAATATGAGGATATAACCAAAAGCATGGAACCTGAGTGCCTAGCATCGACACTCGAAAACATCATGAAAACCTGTTCCTAGCATCGGCACGTAAATCCTCACATACCGGGCATCCGTCAATCCGGGTCAGCCCACTCTCAACATATCAGGCATCCGTCAGTCCGGGTCAGCCCACTCTCAATATATCGGGCATCCGTCAGTCCGGGTCAGCCCTCTCTTAGTATATCGGGCATCCGTCAGTCCGGGTTAGCCCACTCTCAATATATCGGGCATCCGTCAGTCCGGGTCAGCCCTCTCTCAGTATATCGGGCATCCGTCAGTCCGGGTCAACCCTCTCTCAGTATATCGGGCATCCGTCAGTCCGGGTCTGCCCTCTCTCAGTATATCGGGCATCCGTCGGTCCGGGTCAGCCCTCTCTCAGTATATCGGGCATCCGTCAGTCCGGGTCAGCCCTCTCTCCAAACCAGAAATATCATAGAAACAAACTATCTCAATGCGCAACTCAGAAAGCAAGATGAATGTGACAATATAAGTGGAATGCAAGTAACCATATATCCTGCAGCATGGAATAATAGTATGCGCATATAACATATGCAAGCAATGCGAATAGCATGAATGTGCGGAATCGAACAATCAACGCAAAAGTAAAGAATCTACACCAATCTGTACATGTCATGCAGGGGTGCCATTTGAAATAAGACGAATCGGGGCTTTTGATAAAACAAGGGCTACGGTGTTTTAAGGAAGATACATCATTTGAAAATATCCGTATGACCCTTCTGCCTATCTTTAAAATATCCCCGATTCGTTAGTTTGAAATAGGTATGACTCGGTCTAGTCTAATGTCTAATAAGTAATCTAGACAGGAGGGGTATGAAACCACCTAATCTGAGTCAACACATATAGATATGATAGTCGGTGATCTCGCTTCAATAACATATCATAAGATATCCTCAAGTCATGAGTGCGGATCTATCATCAATATCGGCTCGTACAGTAGATCGTCGTACGGCATCCCAATAGCTGGGTGGGGGTCAATATCACACTATCTCATCACATATCAGGTATCACTTATCATCAGATCACACCATCTGGGGTACTACTGTAAGTCTAGTACAAATCGATACCATCTATAAAAATATGAATGCGGTTAAAGCACATGTCCAAAGGCCCGCTAAAACTATCAAATCGCACCTCAAAAGCCACTATGTCACATCGCCGATCTCACGGCCTCACATCAAATATCACCTCAAACCCACGTATCACCATCAACCCGTATATGAACACATAGTCCCATACCCATGTGTAGATATACGCACCATCAAATGAAGGAATGAATGCAAGAATGTGTGTAAGTATAGGTGTGAGTGCAACCACTACTCTAGGGTTCGCACTATACTAAAACCATATATTCTTATCATCAAAAATATCATTATTGCTAACAATGATCCTAAACAATACATAATAAATATACGTGCGTATACGTATTCGTATACAACACCACGGACTGCGGGGGTGCTATACGCCATCCACCCGACTTCTCCCCGTAGATATAAATCTACTCACCTCGCTTCTCGTGTGTCGGTGCCGATGTCGCCATCTTCATCTTCTTTGCCTCAACCTCTCGTAGGGTACCTACAAGGATATCAAACACGCTAAAGCACATGAAAATCACATCGGAAACTAAAACAGCACACGATACTCGCATAGGTAGAAACCTATCGCTTCGCATGTCAACACAATCAATATCCACCCGTCGTTGACGTCCAAACGCCACCCGACAGGAATGAATCACCGAAAACGAAATCCATGCTAAATCAAGTCTCAAATCATGCACCAACATAGGAAAATCATCCCAGATTTCACCCTAGATGGAATCTGTCAAAACTAGAAGTACCCAGGGTCTAAACTATAGGAATTGGGGCCATGCACGAATTTCGAGGCAAATCCCCTCTGCTCTGGCCGCAAATTGCTGCCAGAATGGGAAAACTGGCGGCCTCGAGAAGGAAGTGGGGGCTAGGGTTTAGGGTGTTGGTTCTATGGTGCCTGCACATCTCACTGTCAACTCAGTTTTATTTATGGGATCTCGTGGTGATAGCAGATTCCATATAACAGTCCCAAATTTCCTGTTTTCCCCGATATCGATTCCGTAATTCCGTATTCTGTTTACAAGTTCAGGTTAGGGTTCAATTTAGCATCACACCAGGGTTTCTAGGGTCTCAACAAGCCTCAATTTCATCTTAGTTTCAGTTTTTCCTTAAACCCTAACTTGAAGTTCTCTAAAATCCACAAAACGACATGATATCGATATGAAACTAGATTGAACGCAAAAGAATGAGATGTTACGCTAAAAGGTGCAGAAATTACCTCCTTTGGCAACTCAAGAAAATTCTTGAGTTGCTCAAAGTCCTCCAAATCCAATCTTATTAGGCTCAATGTGAAGCTAGTGAGGCCGGGAACATTTTTTGTGAAGTGGAAATGTGGTTTTGGGGTTGATTTCATTGTGGATCTAGGGTTTTAGTGGAGAGGGAGAATGAGGGAAGAGGGCAGCAGCAGCAACAAGGGAGAGGGGAGAGAAAGCAACAAGGGAAATAATGAGGGTTGGTTCAAAAAAAGTAGAGGTTGACTTGTCTCTCTCTCTCATCATCATACCTACTCTTTCCTTTTCTTTTCTTTTTCTTATCCTTCTCACCCCAATAGTGCATCCAAAAGAAAACCATGTCAAAACAAATGTAACAAGAGTAAAAATGATATATGCACATTTTTGCACAAAACTGCTAAAAATCCAATTAGCGATTTTTAATCGCGATTAACACTAAATTAGCATTTAACTAGTCTTAAAAACTTTAAAATGACATACTTCCATAAAATACCCTATTTTAGAATTTTCTAAAATTTTCCAAAATTTTTCCCCATTTATTTGTATTTAATTCCACCCGAATATTAAAATATTCATTAAAATAATATTAAATTATAAAAATTCCCGAAAATAATATTTTATTATTTTGGAAATGTTACATAGGAGTTCTTGGCGAGTTCGTCCAGTGTACCAGTCTCTACTGACCACCCGTATACCTTCTCTGATGTCAAACACCAAAGGATGTGGGATCATCCATCGCCCATCATATGGGTCGAGAAGCATATACGCTAGTCTACTCTGGAATATCGATGCCCCGTCACGATACTCCCACAACTAGGAACAATTGAAGGATGTACTTACCGACTACCTCTGCCCCACTAGTATGATCTGCATCATAATCCTGGTAGTCAAGTACTCATCCTATGGGCTTTATCAACATGTAATATAGAGACAATAAGTGTACATGTTAAGATAAAGAGCAACCAGATAGCATACTATCTTGTCGAGCAAGAAAGCCCTCCCTATATATGTCCAAGCATCCACAATAATATACATCACATATATAATAATGGCCTCTAGGGCATACATATAACTAACACTAACCAAAACCTGTTTGCACGACTCCTTCGAGCCGTGGTAGGGTAGTAATCAAATAACAGTAAGAACTCACACGAGACAAATGACGATCTCAGGTCGACAAACTAACATGTACACATGTCACCTAGAAAGTGCTATCTGACAATAGGTATAATACCAACTAGTATGTTCCCGGTGAGTCCGTCCAATGTACTCATAACCCAATGAGCACCTGCATACTATCTTAGGCGACTAACAGACACCAATGGCTTGTGAGACCGGCCGCCGCCCCTCGTCAGGGTCTCGATAAGTACACACTAGTCTACTCTGGAGTATCAATGCCCAGTCTCGATACTCCCATGACTAGGGACATTTAAGGATGTACTTATAGACCACCTATCTCCCACGTATATGATCGCCATCATAATGCTGGTTGTCAAGCAATAATCCTATGGGCTCTATCAACTTGTAATAGTGATCTGTAATACCACATAATGTATGTACATGAAGATAAAGGCAAACCAGATTGCATACTATCATTTTGAGTAAGACTGTTCTATCCGTACAGGTCCTCCCTCAATCATCATAATCACCTGCCTGCGATTACAATAATTGCCTTGAAGGCACTATAGCCAACAATCTACCACTTGCATTTAAGGCTAATAATTGCGGTGTCGCATACTCACAGCCCGAGTGATACCGAACACCCAACTTCTCTACTAATCAGTCTCACAAAACTCGTTTGTGAAACTATTGCATTCGAGAAATATCCTCAGTGAGTGGATCCGCTCCAGTATTTCTATCTTTATCTCTCTCTATATCTCAACTTCGCGGAGAAAGACTATCTCCCGAAATGAGCAATACCTGTCTTAGAATTTTTCTGGATATCTGATGGGACCCAGTTCACAAATAAACTCTAAATCCAACAAATTTCTTAGACTATATCATCCACTGAATTTAATCGGTATCCTGCGCTATGCCTTCCACAGTATCCACTTGGACCACCTGTCCAACATACTGCCCCTCAAAAAAGGGAAAACTATAACTATGGCAGTCACTCTGTCATCCAGGTCACCTTAGAAGCCTTCAATGATAACCGCCTCCCGAAGGAGGCTGCCGTTACCATATACCAAGAACATCATCTTATGTTCATAACTGCTTCCCAATGTTTCTCCAGGATTGGATTAATATATACTTATTGCATCTTATGCAAAATCAATATCTGGTATTGTACTTGACATCTCATGATTGACTCAATTGCTTAAGCAAGTGATATGCCAATCATGCAAATCCCTCTCCTCATCAGTCTAAAAGACATCTCTTTAGAGAGGGTGACTCCATCACCTGCGGGTACACCACTACGCCAGGAGTCGTCCATTCTAAAACACTTTAGAATAGTGTCAAGTACCCTAATTGGGATACTTTCCAAATCTCGATCTAAAACCATAGATCTAGTCACCACAATCCCTGATATTTTATCCATATCCTATGTGCAGAAACCACATTGTGACAACCACAGTATAACCGATCGTAGTATAGGAAGATCTATTCCTATTAAGTGCATGCCATCCAAATACCAGGACATCACTCCCTACTACCTTTTTACCAGATCCATCTGTTATTCTAATGAAGTCAAACTCTATGACTGTCACATCAAAAATAGATGATCTATCTCCGCTATACCTGCTTTAGTCTATAAATAGACATAAACTACTTGCCTACTATCCTTCCGCTGCTCCCATTGACTACAACAATTCTCTGGCAGAGTCATATACACGTGCACTTCTAAAGCTAATTTAGAACGACGCTATATTCATCCTCCTGCCAGATCTTATAGTCTAGAACAGCAGAAGTGGCAAATTTAGGTAATCAAAAGCCTCCCTATCACTGCCTTTGAGGAGACGAAAATACCTCTCGGGTGCCTGAGGTTACCCACCAAATCTGCAGAGTGGCTAATGGATCGTCGAAACCATTTGAATCTTTAGGTTCTTCTAAATTTTCAGTAATCATTTGTGGTTCTGGAATTACTTCCAGTTCTACCATACTCCCACTAATATTTTCTGAAAAGAATCCATTTTACTAAAACTGTGGCGAGTCAAGAACAATATAACTATTGATCTTCCATATGGTAGAAATGTTATCCCTCGTCAAAGCCCAGGATAACCTACAATCTGCCATTACTGAAACGCGCCTTGAGCTTGTCCAGATTCTGGTTTTAAGCATCAGCCGGACAACTCCATATACCTTAACATCGTTAAGATATGAATCCATTCTATATATCCAATATAGAAACAAAGGAACTAATTTAATTGGAAGCAGATTCAAAAATCATGCAGCCGTTTCCAGTGCAAATCAACCAAAAGGAAGAAGGCCATACAGCATTACTCATCCAGGAATACATCCACGTATAAGTAACCTGAAAAAGAAGCAAGTTCTCAAAACCATTACTTAAAACGGAATACCAAACACAAGTATCTACATCTTCGATCACCTTGAAGAATCCTGATACTTGCAACATATGGTTCTCTACTTTATTCTTATACCTATATCTTCCCAAAACATGGACCTTGTATTTCAACGAAATACTTGTCTAAAATTAGAGAAGTCATGAGTAAACAGAATATAGTACGAGTACCAACCCTTTTGTCTTAACGAACATCGGACAACATACAATACTCTGTATAAGTCCTCTGAGTTTAATAACTCAAACCCTATACGTCGTAGGTTGAAAATTGTACTATAGTTAAGAAGAATTACACCGTTGTTGAATGCATCTTACCTAACCATCAACTGATATAGGTAAATGTCATAGGCATAATTTCAAAAAATTATATCTCACTTTATAAAATAAACGTACAGATATATCCGTTTGAAATTGGTGCATAATAACGGATGTTCAAAACCAAATATTTGTCGTCAGGCAAAACCCAGGCGATTTCCTCAAATATCACCAATTACAAAGAATTCCGATACATATTAAGGATCTAATCACCCAATTACCAATATCTTACTCCCATTCACCATCTGTAACGCTATAAAGATGTGAGAATCAAATCTAATAAATACATACCCTGGAGTTAGAATCTAACTGGGAAAACATTTTTCACTTAACACCGCACAGCCAAACTGAAACATGAAAATGTTTCGAAGGGGTAGCCGGGTATTCCTAGTAATGCCTCTTCCACTATCCAGATTCATGATAGTAATCGTATACTTCCTTGCCCTCACTCCAATCCCTTTATATGTCCTTACTTATTACCTTTTATACACCACACTTAGGCTAATTGATTTTCTTCCTTCCCTACCGTTCAGCACCAGCTTAAGATTTGGAAGAAGAGTATCCAATAAGCGCAATAGGTGTACTCTCCAAAATACTAGGAGACCTCGTAACCTGAGAGAGAGTAAGGGGAAAAGACAACTGAATAATCCTTATTCTATTTCTCCAGAACTAGAAACCATCCTCGAACTGGAACAAGTTCCTTCGAGTTCGTATGTAACTATACGATGGGATACCCAAGCAATATGAATCTTCGTAGTGATACGGAGTGTTCCGGAGAAATGCAAAGGTGATATAGGAGTGGCAGGGGTATACGCAGTTTCGTCGTGAATGATAGCAGTCGCAATTTTCTTTTCCCTTTATCTAATCCCTTTATATATCTTTACTTATTACCTTTTGTACACCGCACTTAGGCTAATTGGTTTTCTTCCTTCCCTACCTTTCGGTACCATGTCTATGGTTTCGAAAAAGACTATCCAATAAGCGAAATAGGTGTACTCTCCTAATACTAGGAGCTCTCGTAACCTGAGAGAAGGTAAAGATAAAAGAAAACCGAATGATCCTATTCAATTTTTCCAGAACGAAAATCCATCCTCGAACTGGAACAAATTCCTTCGAGTTCGTATGTAACTATACGATGGAATATCCAAGAAATGTGGATCTTCGTAGTGATACGGAGTGTTCTGGAGAAATGCAAAGGGGATGTAGGAGCGGCAATGATATATGCGACAAAATGATAATCCAAAGCCAAAGTGTTTTAAGAAGGTTCGGTGAACTTGGTACATGGGTTTTTAAGGTCAGGCCATAGTCGCTGCAAAAGAAAGAAACGCTCATCGTGCACTCTAACCCAGATCAGATTGGCTAATCACTTTATCTAATCAGGATGGCTCCCACTGTTTCCTCGAATTCTCCTTCAAACCCTAAAAGGAGAATTAGTCAGGATCGTCTAAAATCACCCGAGGAATAACACCTACTCATCAGTGGGAATTGCGATCCAACTATTATCGCATGATAACTTGATGGAATCCACTCAAGACACCACACTCCAGAAGGTATGCACATGCCTGGCAAGTTTCCTGTGTGTTTGAAAATCCCGATGTGGTTTTTACCCCGAGCGGCTTATGACCTTCACAGAGGTCAACATATCATAAGTCGCAAGTCAAGTTCAACCCTTCATTGTCCTGGATTAACTTAGAACCGCCAGCATAAGCCCTTGACAGAGGTCAACATGACCGTGCGACTGTCCTAAATAATCGCAAATCTATGCAAAAAAAAAGGCATTACCCAGCTACCATTCACTGTGTCTTGACAGAGGTCAAAATACACAGCATGAATACTAAGTAATACCTGTAAGAAATGACGGAGGGCTACGATTGGTTTTTGGCGAAAAACCATTAACGTAATGAACTTGATATCGTTGAAGGAACCGAGTGGTTTTACAAATATATAGTAGCGCAAACTTTTGCTAAAGAGGTCACTCCCTGTGAAGGAATCTCGGCTCTTTCCTCGTCGAATGAGGTGCAGGATATTCCAAACTGAATACAACGATGCAAAGCAAAAGAATCGACTATAGTGAAGTTATTACGATAATGCAAACTTTTTCTCAATAGGTCACTCCCTATGAAGGGATCTCGGCTCTTGCCTCGTCAAATGAGGTGCTAGATATTCATAACCGAATACCACTGTGCAAAACAAAAGAGAACGTCTGTAATGTCAGTTTTTAAAAACTTGGTTCCAACAACATCATATGGGTTTGTTTTCTTTGCATTAATCGAAATTAATGCAGTCTCATCAATTAAACCATATCACACCAGAAAAGAACGAAAATACAATGTACATATATGCCATCCGCATTCGCCACGGGGTCCCGTCGTGCACCGTTAGGTTACTTAACTAACGGCAGAGCGGGGGCTGGACTAGCACGGATGCAAAACATATACAACATCTACTAGTATATATATAAATATATATAGCATTCGTCCCAGGCATGATATAAGCAACATCACAGAATCTCAGCAAGCAACACAGAAAGGTGGATAATCTTAGAGCCTCGGGTTTCATTTAAGCCGCAAATGAGACCCGACGTTCCCTGTCGTGTGGATAGCCTGTGCAATGAAAACCTGGACCCCTACGAGCGCGACAGGTTACCCGCCAATCCCAGAAGTGAGGCAACCCCAATCAACAAAGTGAATAGGCCACCCAGCATTACACGGAATACGGTAACTTGAGCACCCATCTATGGGTCAACCTGTACCCCCTACGAATGCGTCGAATAGCCTGCCAATTCTAGAGTAAAGCCCCCTCCATCTCAACGCCATGAGATGCGGGCTCGTTGCCTTCTAGAATCCGGCTATTCAAGCACTCCACCGCAGGGTAATCCTAGTACAGAAAATGAAAATATATGTAAAATGGTGACATCGACCTCAACCCGGTCGTGCCCCAAACAAATAATATACAAACTGGCAGAGACGGCAGTCCACATGTCGGATGCTCGCCCCGCAATATCAAATGTACAAATGAATATAAACTGTAAAACTATCATTGCACCACTGGCTATCCACCACGACAATCTAACCACAACCTCAACACAAAACAAAACATCAACGTGAATGTCAAGTTCGCAAACCCGTCTAAAAGAACATATAGCAGTTAGACGAGTTATACCGCTCGACATTCACGGTCGTAGATAGTAATGTATGTACTGAAAACTTTTAAACAGTGTTAAAATAGAAACTTCGAAATACTCTGTATTGCCCCAAACCGTGAGATAACAAAATATCCAACCTGGGCAAAAACAAACAATACCTGAAAACCAATATTCAACAGACCAGAACACCCAACAAATTTCAAGTCCCAAATCCATAATAAGACCGGCCAGGCCGGGTATTTCATCAATCTCGCCGGCCAAATTTTGGTATTTGGGGCTCGTGTTTTGAGGGTGTTCTAGTTACAACATAAATAGCCTTCTGAAATTGTTTAAAAAAATTTTAGAAGACTTGAAAAAATCGACAGCAACTTGAATATTTTTCGTATTGTTTCGGAGATGTTTCGATTTTGTTACTTTAAACATCGTTTAAACTGCTAGTAATGGGTTAATAGGATGGCTCTGATACCATGTTGGGTTATGCCAGCACCCTGGCAATCTACCGTGACTGAATGCGGAAAAAAAATTATAAAACTGGCGCTAGAACAACCCCATAATACGGATCGACCATTAACCCTAATCTAGCAAACATAAAGAGGAGTTTAGAAAGGTTATACCGAATGATCCATGTCCTTCGGTATTTAACCATCCTCTCAAGCTTCTAGAGGCCTCCATGATCAAGCTTGATCTCCGGTCTCCCTCCATCGAAGATGATCCACCTGAGGATTTGTATTCCGAGCTCCTACCTCATAGCCGAGGTAACTAGGGTACCTAGTTCGCTAAACTAGATAGACTAGAAGATGTAGAGTCTAGTGATGGATTGATTTGTCTCTAAACACCCTACGTTTCTCAACACATGTGACTTGAAGGGTGGAGGTAGAAGAAGAAGCTTGAGGATGAGAGTGTGAAGCATGAAGCAACTCAAGAAAAATGGCTATTATGAGCTAAAGAAAAATCATCAAGTCAAAATATCTCACAACACAAACAAATATCAAGCATGCTAGAATAGTGTCCATAAGTCACTACATGAGCCATACCATGAGTCACCACAAAGCCATGCTTGAATAAATGCCAATAACACCTTATCCCTCCACCTCATAAACCATTTAAACAAAATGTTTAAAACTAAATGAGGTGGCATCTTCTAAAAGCACCCTAATAATAAATTACAAGAATACCCCTCATCCGTATATACATACCCGTATCCGTATTCCGACAAAATATGAATATAAAGAGACGAAAATAATCCAGTAATATAATACTAGGATCCGGTTTAAACCAAAGCCCACTAGTATTATCCATCCGAATCATGATACGTGCACAAGTGCACGTATATTATCGAACCGTGCATTAAAACCATACGGCCTCTACATCGTATCGCCCGAAGCAGGGAAACCCTCTGTGTGGGACTCTAAAGACTCGTCAATACGCCGACAGTGGGTTTAACCACAAGCACGTCAGCGGCACTAGCTGTACGTAACAGCTACCCAGGTATTGAGCGAAAGAAAGGCTGACGAGAAAACTCATCCGAACCCCTACTGAGCCTATCCGTGACAATCTCCGTATAGTCCAGTCCGTTCATCTAAGAGTATCGCATATCGAGTCTAGGGGGTGGATAAAGTTATACCCCTAATAACGCGACATTTCGTGTCGGTATGAAGCCCATCACAACTGAGAAACTACTGATCCAAATCAGTAATTCTCGACTACCTTGGACAAGGATTTCTGGTGATAGCCACCGTGCACTACACGACATCAACTCATAATACCGGGAGAGAAAAATCCCGGACGATCCGCTCACTGCCTCCATGTGGCTCGAGACTGTACCCAACTAAAATCTGTTTGCACGACTTCTTTGAGCCGTGGTAGGGTAGTAATCAATGCACAGTAAGAACTCACACGAGACAAATGACGATCTCAGGTCGACAGACTAACCTGTACACATGTCACCCGGGAAGTGCTATCTGATAATAGGTATAATACCAACTAGCATGTTCCCGGCGAGTCCGTCCAGTGTACTCATAACCTAATAAGCACCTGCATATTATCTTAGGTGACTAACAGACACCAATGGCTTGTGAGACCGGCCACCGCCCCTCGTCGGGGTCTCGATAAGTATACACTAGTCTACTCTGGAGTATCAATGCCCAGTCTCGATACTCCCACGACTAAGGATATTTAAGGATGTGCTTATAGACCACCTAGCTCCTACGTATATGATCGCCATCATAATACTGGTAGTCAAGCAAGAATCCTATGGGCTCTATCAATATGTAATAGTGATCTGTAATACCACATAATGCATGTACATGATGATAAAGGCAAACCAGATAGCATATTATCATTTTGAGTAAGATTGTTCTATCCGTATAGGTCCTGCCTCAATATTATAATCACCTGTCTGCGATTATAATAATTGCCTTAAGGGCACTATAGCCAACATCCTTTGAGTCATGGTAGGGTAGTAATCAAAGTGCAGTGGGAACACACACGAGACGAAGTGGCAATGGCAAGTCAATGAACTAACCTATACTCATGTCACCTGGGAACTGCTTCCTAACGATAGGTATAATACCAACCAGCAGTTCCCTGCGAGTCCTGTCCAGTGTAACTCATAACCTAATAAGCACCTGTATACTATCTCCAGTACGACATACTAATTACCGTGGGACAGACCATTTCCCCTGCTGGGATGAGAAGCGTATACACTAGTCTACTCAGGAGTATCGATGCCCCGTCTCGGTAATCCTACGACTAGGGACCTGTATAAGGATGTGCTTATAGACTACCCAGCCCCCACTACTGTGACTGCCATCACAATGCTGGTAATCAAGCAAATATCCTAAGGGCTCTACCAATATGTGTAAGCGATATGCTAAAAGAAACACATGCCCATATTGAGGTAGAATCAAATTAAGTAGCAACTACCATTTTTAGCAAGACTAATATCCCAAGCTTCCAATATATAATATACAATCCAGTATGATACTATAATGGTCTCTAGAGGATATCTCACTAATAATCTCCCACTTGCACTAAGGCCATGTATTGGCATATCGCAGGCCTATCACCTCGATAGCCTCTCGAACTGCGTTTGAGGGATGGCCTTTGTGAGTGGATCTGCAATGTTATTCTCCGAGTCTGCTCTCTGCACCTCATTCTCCCGGCGATCAACGATCTCCCAGATCAAGTGGTATCACCTCAAGATGTGTCTGGACTTCTGATGGGACCTTCGTTCCTTCGCTAAAGCTATAGCCCCGTTGTTGTCACAATACAGAGGTATTGGATCAACAATGGACGGAACCACCTAAAGTTCTGTCACGAACATCCTGATCCAGACTGCTTCTTTCGCGGCAACACATGCAGCAATATACTCCACTTCCACAGTCGAGTCAGCAACGGTGTCCTGCTTGGAGCTATTCCAACAGACCGCCCCTCCATTGAGGGTAAAGACATAACCCGACATGAACTTAGAGTCATCCTTGTCACTCTGGAAGCTGGAGTCGGCGAAAGCCTTGACCTAGAGGTCTTCTCTGCTGTACACCAAGAACATCTCCTTAGTCCTTCTCAGATACTTGATAATGTTCTTCACTGATGTCCAGTGCTTCTCTCATGGGTTTAACATATACCTGCTTACAACGCTCAGTGCGTAAGCTACATCTGGTCTGGTACACAGTGTCGCATAAATTATAGAGCCTATCACTGAAGCGTGGGATATTGTAGACATGCGATCCCTTTCCAAATCAGTCTTGGGAGACATCTCTTTGGAGAGGGTGATTCCGTGATAAGCCGGTAAATTACCGTGCTTTGAATCTTCCATATTGAATCTTTTCAGTATGGTGCCGATGTACCTTGATTGTGAAAGTCCCAACATCCTCTTAGATCTATCACGATAGATCTGGATCCCCAGAATGTAGGAGGCATCACCCAGGTCCTTCATGGAGAATCTTTTGTGACAAGAATACTTTGACTGATTGTAGCATAGGATTGTCATTTCCTATCAAGAGAATGTCATCCACGTACAAGACGAGGAATACCACACTTCTCACTACAATCTTATTATGGATGCATGGTTCATCTAGATTTTTGATAAAGTCAAATTCCTTGACCGTCTCATCAAAACAGATGTTCCAACTCCGCGATACCTGCTTTAATTCATAAATGGATTTAAGAAACTTGCACAGTCTTCCATTGCTCCTACTCTCTATAAAACCCTCCGGCCGATACATATAGATATACTCTTCCAAATTTCCATTTAGAAAAGCGGTCTTTACGTCGATCTGCCAAATCTCATAATCGTGGAAGGCAGCAATGGCAAGAAGGATCCGAATGGATTTGAGTATAGCCACTAGAGAAAAGGTTCCATCATATTCCAAACAAGGTCTTTGACGAAAAACTTTTGCAACAGGTCTAGCCTTATAGGTTTCAACCTGCCCATCTACACCAATCTTCTTTCTGAAGATCCATTTGCATCCTACGGGTTTTACCCCTTCCGGAGCAATGTCCAAAGTCCATACTTTCTTGGTGTACATGGACTCCATTTCGGTCTGCATTGCATCCAGCCATTTCACCGAGTCTCTACTCTGAATGACTTGCTGGAAACTAGTTGTCTCATCATCGTCGATGATGCAATCCTCTCTATCCCTATCTATAAGAAAACCGTAGTATCTCACGGGCGGATGAGGCTTCCTACTAGTCCTGCGGAGTGGCGTGGGGATGTTCGGTTCTTTCGAAACTTCTGGTTTCACCATACTTTCAGTATTAGCTTGTGGTTCTGGCATTTCTTCCAGTTCTATTGCGCTCCCACTTATCTCTTTTTCTAAAAATTGAGTTTCCAAAAAGTGGGCATGCCGAGAAACAAAGACATTTTGTTCCTCTGCGTAATAGAAAAGATACCCCCTGGAGTTCTTTGAGTATCCCACAAACTTACACAGTACTGAGCGTGTCTCGAGCTTGTCTGCATGCTGCTTTCTTTACAGAAGTTGGACATCCCCATATCTTCAAATACTGAAGAGAGGGTTTCTTCCCACTCCATATCTGATATGGTGTGGTAGGTACAGCTTTGGTAGGAACGTTATTCAAAAGATATGTAGTTGATTCTAGTGCATAGCCCTAGAAGGATCGCGGCAACTCAGCGTTATTCATCATGGAACGTACCATATCTAGTAAGGTTCGGTTCCGCCTCTCCGATACACCGTTGTGTTGAGGTATGTATGGAGGAGTAAGCTGAGAGAGAATTCCATTCTCTTTTAAGTAATCCAGGAACTCGGCACATAAGTATTCTCCACCTCGATCAGATCTAAGTGACTTGATACTTTTGTCGGTTTGTTTTTCCACTTCATTCTTATATTCCCGGAATTTCTCGAAGGCCTCGGATTTATGTTTCATTAAGAATACATGTCCATACCTTGAGAAATCATCCATAAAAGTAATGAAATAGGAATAACCACTTCTTGCATGTGTAGACATAGGACCACACATGTCGCTGTGTATGAGTCCCAAGAGCTCGCTCGCTCTTACTCCGTGTCCAGTGAACGGAGTCTTTATCATCTTTCCTTTGAGACATGATTGACAAGTTGCATAGGACTGATATCCGAACGGATCCAAATATCCCTCTTTATGTAACTTCGTCAATCGTGTTTCATTGATGTGACCCAGTCTACAATGCCATAAGAAAGCCTGATTTAATTCCGGAGACATTCTTTTAAGTGTGTTCTGGTCGTTGAAAACCTGAGCTTGATTTAATACGTATATACCGTTATCTAGTGTACCTGACCTAATCAAAACTTGATTTAGGTGGATTTTTACAACATCGCTTACAAATGTAAAATCATAACCTTCTTTAGAAGGTAAAGATACAGAGATGATATTACATGTCAGACTAGGTACACACAAACAGTTACGTAAAATCAAAATCTGCCCACTTGTCAATCCTAGGTGATATTCCCCTACGGATACAACATCCATGCTCATTCCGTTAGCAATCCTGAGAGTCATATTACCTGCCTTTATAACTCTATGGTTTCTCAAAACCTATAATGAATTACAGATATGAGATCCTGATCCGGTATCTAGTATCTAGGAAGTAGAGTTAATTGACAAACAGTTTTCAATCATAAACACACTCGAAGCCGAAACCACAACGTACTTCAAATCCTGGTTTCTGGCTTTCCAAGCCCTGCAGTCCTTCTGACAGTGCGCATTCCCGTGACAACAGAAACATCCTTCCTTCCCTACTGTTAGCCCCAAAACTTTTGCCATGTCATTTCCCTCTACCCTACTGACACCGCCTATGGGCTTGGTGGAGGCCTTCTTCTTCTCTCCCTTGGCTTTCGCCTTGGATCTAGAAGAGGAAGATTCTCCAATGAGCAGAGCGGGTTTCTCTCTGGATTCCTGCAGGGTGCCCTCTGAGCTCTTCAATATGTTGAGGAGTTCTGAAAGTGTAACTTCCTTCTTTTGATTATTTAATTCAAGAAAAACTGGGCGTGGGTGGAGGGGAACGACTGTAGAATCAAGTCAATACATAACTCCTTCTCCAACGTGGTCCCATGGTCTGTGAGCTGTTCAATATAGCTAATCATCGTAAGCACGTGGTCCCCTACAGATGACCCGATAGCCAACCTCGCCTGAAATAATATCTTCGAGGTCTCATATCTTGCAATACGAGATTGCTCTCCATATAAAACTTTGGTATGGAGGAAGATGGAAGCTAAGCCCATCTTCTCGTGATGCCTCTGGTGTTCACTATCCATTGAGGCTAACACGAGGCACTTGGCTCTCGAATAATCCTTTTCCCATATCTTACGGATATCAATATCCGCGACGGTGGAATCTGGACCTGGGACGGCGGGGGCTTTGGTAGTAAGGAGGTAGTCCAATTTGTCATGGGGTAAATGCCATCTGGACATTCCTTAGCCAATCATTGTAGTTTGGCCCAGTCAATTTATTATCTAGTAACCTAAGTCCGATCATAATGGTCGCTGCAATTAGGAGAGAGAGAAGAAACACCCAGTATGATGCTCTTGCAAGTTTAGATTGATTATTAGTTTATCTAAATAGGATGGCTCCCACTGTTTCTCGAATCCTTCCTCAAACCATTAAAGAAGAGTTAGTCAGGATTAATCTCACTCTTAAAATTCTTGCTTAACATTTCACCCAGGCTAGTGTCAGTATTTCGAGGGAGGTTTTCCAACGCTTTCGCGAATTTCCTTAATTACATAACCTCTTTTCTCTGGAGGCGTAGCCCCGCTAACACCATTCTAGACACCTACTTGGTTTATAACATTAATTGTTTAGTGAAAAATCTCCCGAGGAGTAATCCTACTCATTAGTGGGATTGGGATCCAACTATCATTGTGTGATGACCTAGATGGAATCCACTATAGTCACCACATTCTAGAAGGTATCCTCAAACTGCAAGTTTTCTTTATATTTGAAACTCCCGATGTGGATTTTTGCTCCACGCTCTTATGACCTTGACGAAGACCAACATATCATAAGTCGCATGTCATGTTCTACCCGTCATTGTCCAGGTTAATTTGAACCCACCCGTACATACCCTTGATGAAGGCTAACATAGTAGTACGACTGTCCCAAACCAACGCATCAATCTATGCAACATATGAATACCCAGCAGTTACCAATCACTATGCCTTGGCGAAGGTCAAAATACATAGCTTGAATACTACTGAATACCCATATGAAATGACGGAGGGCTGATTAGTCTAAAATATTGCACATTTGAATGAATATTTTCCCTATTATTGTTAAGTACTAAAAGATGTTTATTATAATTATAGAACATATGAGGGTTTATGTGTAAAAAGTTTATTATCATATGTTTCTACATTATAATTAACATAATAAGGGAAAATACATGCGTATAATATTTATATGAGTTATTGTAATTAAAATATGCATATCATATCAAATATTTCTAATCAATATTCTTAACACATAATATCATATAAAATGGTTAGGATAATATCTCAAAATACCAAATACTACTAACACTTTAATTTGAGATATTGTGCAGGTTAGCTCAAGTCTGGAATCCAGGAGATCCAGGATAAATCAAGATGTCGGAATCAAATCTGCCAAAATATTGAAGCAAATCGTGAAATCTAGCAACGACAGAGACTCAGAGTATTATTTTCATAATATAGACATCGATAGGATTTCCAAATATCAATACAAAACACCACAAAAAATCCCTAATCCTAACTCCATAATATTGCGGCGGAAGGGCGGCAAATATAGCGTATTCGCGGCGGATACGCGGCAGCTTGGTAGCCGTAGGATATGAGATTTTGTGGTTTGGATCTTATCTGCATATATTATAATATGGAATCTAGGGTTTCTAGTTTCTATGACTATAAATAGGACCGAGAGCTTCACATCAAAAATGATCAATCCGAAGCGATCAAGAGATCCACAGTGATCCACGAATCCAGGATATCATCAGCTAGTCATACCCTCAAACAAGAGAGAGTGTGAGAGCAAAACTAGGGTATTTTGTAATCTACTATGTACGAGAGTTGTATGAAATAGTTGATCGATAAAGGTAGTCTTTTTATTAGTCTTTTCGCAATTACTTTCTGCATTTTATTTCTGCATCTTACATTATGATCTCATTCTTCATCCTTTCTTCTCCAACCATGCATGAGTAATTCCTAGCTTGCTAGGGTTCGTAGGCTAGAGTAGATCAATGAATAATAAAATATTTTAACTTCTTTTATATATTTTAAAGTTTATAAACTTTAGCAAAATAAATGTTAAAATCCTTATCGGGCGCGCTACCAAGTTGTTGATAGTCTCGACCACGATTTGAGATTAGATTAACACTTATTTTATTAGGGGCTAGACATGAATAGATATCAATGCAAGAACAAGGGTTAGGAGTGGGGAAACCCTAGTTTCTTCCAAAAGAACCCTAATCTACATTCATCACTATCGATCAAGTTTTAAACTATTAAAAGATAAAAGGAGTCATTTTTAATTAATCATCCATTACTACTAAGTCATATGAACCCTACAAGCCTCTTTTTCAAAAATCTACATCCGTATTAAAATAGAACTACAATTAATCAACCCATCTTTTATCAACTCGTCTAAAGCAAGAAAAAAGTTCACGTTTCCCTGCGGACGACCCGTACTCATCGTGGCAAGCTACTAGCAGCACCGTCTTGATTGTGGTTACTTTACAACTTCTTCTTTAAAAAACGATCAATCAAATGGCGCCGTTGCCGGGGAAACGGCTATAATTTTTTTCTTGTTATTCGGGTTGATTTCTTATAAAATCCAGTAAATATATTATAAACGAGAATCAAAACCGCATCTTGTGTATTTAACGATTATTGTGTGAGTTTTGCAAAGGAATCTGGAGTAACTGGAGCAAGAAAACAGAGATTCAGAGACTTTCAACGTAGCCCAGAGGATCATAGGAGGGCATTGAAAAAAATTAGCAAAAGATCCCACCCTCTTGCGGCAGAACCGCGGCGAAAGTGGCAGTTTGGCGGCGGAACCACGGCGGCGTGGGGGAATTGGAGCGCCAAAATCCTTTGGTAATTTCCTAATATCTTTCTCTCTCCTCTAAAATCCAATATTCTGATTTTTCCTGCAGGATTCTTTGCAAATATCGCCGCTCAAAAATCTTTTTGCGTGTTTTGGTAGTGGTTTGTTTTGCATATTTAAACCGGACTTTAAGGGGAAATAAACCCAAATTCAGATTAGGTGGGAATTTCATCACCCTTCCTAAGCCCTACAAATCACAAACATGCAAACGCATCACCCTACATTAATAAAAAATATCTAGACCAAGCCCTAAGGACTGCCGCACTCAATTAGGACAGAGGAAGGTCGTGGGTAATCTATTGCTTATCCGCATTTTTCTTATGGTGTCTAAGGCAAGTGTGAGTAAGGAAAGTGGTTACTTAATTAGGCTCGCTATTTTCGGTGATTCGTATAGCGGATATCTCCCACTTACCTGGCACTTACCTGGCCACAAGATTGATAGAGAGGTAGTAGAGGATTGATCCTGTGACTTGGCCTTTGGAAGTCTAGGAGCGGTCTAGTGACTTGACCGAGGAGACCCTAGCTCTAGGGATTGATTGTGCATTTTGTGATTTGTTGAGTCAAGCCTCAAGTCCGACTATTTTTCAAAGCAAAACAATTTCTGACTCATTGCCATCAGTTCAATTCATCTATTCGCCTCTATCAGAATCCAAAAAGAGCTTAAATCATTACCATCACCCTTTTTTCTTTTCACTTTCTTCTAATGGGTAACCCAAATAGACAAACTCTTGCCGAGATTTGCTATCCAGAACCAGATATATCTTGTTTTCGTAACTACTTCGGTACAAAATCCAATTATACTGTGTCTTTAAGGGATAGGATAGAGTAAGCGGAAAAGAACAGTTGGATACCTCACTCAAGGTCCTATCAACCGCATCAAAATTCCGCATCTTCTTATGTTGATAATCCGTTTAAGGTGAGTGAGAGAACTTCGAAACGCATGTCCATCGCTGAGCAAATTGCTAAGGCTGAAAGCCAAAGTTTTAATCCTTTCACTAATCCAAAACCGTTAGGACAACAAACACCATAATTTACATATGAAAATATTGATACTCGTTTTATGGCGAATATGACATCTTTTACACCCATGACCATTGCTGAACAAATAGCAATTGCTAGTCGCCAACTAACCAACCAATCTCAATATTCTTCATATCACAATGGTGATCCTAATCCTGATTATGAAACTTAGGTTCAATCTTATAATTCTTATCCACGGTACCAAACTTTCACAAGCTCTCATGTTGACACTTCTCTTGAGGCTAATGCAGCAAATCATAAATGCATGTCGATTGCGGAATACATTGAACATTCCCATAGCCAATAATTAAAGACATCTCTTCTTAACATTTCTCTTCAGGCTAATGCGGCAAATTACAAACGCATGTCGATTGCGGAACATATTGAACTCTCCCGTAGCCAACAATTAGACACATTCCAACCAGGCTCAACTTCCTCATCTTATCTAGACAGTGCTTTTGAAAATCAATTAGGAAGTTCCTGCTGGGTTCCTTAGCACTCTCACTAGGTTTTATAAGGCATCGAGTATGCAATTTTAAAAAAACCAGTGAGCAAAGAAACCCAAACCAATGATCTAACTAGAGAATTAGGGTTTAACTAAGCAAGTAAACAACTTTACTCTAAGTGAACAAGGAATACAACCTTTGTAGACCAGTCCTTCACTTCTAAAGCTCCTTGTAGTAGTCCCTTTGCTCTAAGTAGTGGTGTCCCGGACTCTCCTTTGGCTCCACTAGGT